>OV702286.1:269104247-271504247 GCA_916181665.1 Avena sativa | reverse complement strand
CTACTGCTAGCTCGGGTTCCAATATATCAACTACGCATACTCGCGATGTAGAGTGCCATACTTGTGGAGGTCGAGGACACTACAAGAGAGATTAGCCAAACCGCAAGGTGATGTTATTGTCAATGAACAAGGAGAGTATGAGAGTGGACATGATGTTGATACTCATGGCGATGATGGATATGACATCGAGGAGGGTATGGATGCCTACCCTGAGCATGCGCCTACGATAGTGGTCTCTCCATGTACCCTTAGTGTGCAACCTATTGTTGACTCTCAGCGCTGCAACTTGTTCCAAACTAAAGCGCTCGTTGGACCTAACAAAGCTTGCAAGGTAATTATTGATGGAGGTAGCTGCAGAATCTTGCAAGTAAGGAGTTATGCGCCAAGCTGAATTTGACTTATTTACCTCATCCCAAACCATACTACATACAATGGTTGAGTGACAATGGTGAGATGAAGGTAAACCATATGGTACGTGTGAATTTTGAGATAGGGCCATACAAGGATTCTATTGACTTTGATGTGGTTCCTATGACTATTTGCCATCTATTATTGGGTCGGCCTTGGCTTTATGATCGCCATGTGCAACACAATGGCTGTGCCAATACATATCACTTGGAGTTCAAGGGCAAGAAGATTAATTTGCAACCAATGACACCACAACAGATTGTGAATGAATCTCATCAAAAGATAGAAGTAAACTTGAAGGAAGCACCTATAGATAGACGAGAGAGTGTTGCAACTGTACATGATGTAATAGAGCCCAAAAAGAGTGATATAACGAAAAGTGAGAGAGTCCCTAGTCTAGTAATATTAGCCACCAAGGAAGATATGAGAGAGTTTCCTGAGGATCCTACAGCCATGCCACTTGTGCTCATGTATAAAGGCGAGGTACTGGTTTCTAACGACATGACTCCTATTTCTCTTGGTGTATCTACTATTTTGCAGGACTTTGGTGATGTGTTTCCAGAAGATGTACCCGCATGATTGCCTCCATTGCGTGGTATTCAGCATCAAATCGACTTGATCGCTGGCGCCACATTACCAAACCGTGCACCCTACAGGACCAACCCCGAAGAAACAAAGGAGATACAGAAACAAGTACAGGCGTTGCTGGATAAAGGGTACGTTCGTGTTTCTCTTAGCCCTTGTGTTGTTCCTGTTATTTTAGTGCCTAAGAAAGATGGTACATGGCGCATGTGCGTAGATTGTAGAACTATTAATAACATCACTATTCGATATCATCATCCTATTCCACGCTTAGAGGATATGCTAGATGAATTGAGTGGTGCTGCTATTTTCTCTAAAATTGATTTGCATAGTGGTTATCATCAAATTAGGATGAAAGAAGGGGATGAATGGAAAACTGCTTTCAAAACAAAATTTGGTTTGTATGAGTGGTTAGTTATGCCGTTTGGTCTTACTAATGCACCTAGTACTTTCATGAGATTGATGAATCATGTTTTGAGAGAATTTATTGGTCATTTTGTGGTTGTTTATTTTGATGATATACTTATCTAAAGCCACAACTAAACTGAACATTGTCATCATATACAACAAGTTTTGCAAGTGTTACGCGATAATAAACTATATGCTAATCTTGAGAAGTGTACATTTGCAAAAGATAAGGTTATATTTCTGGGATATGTTGTATCTAAGCATGGGGTAGAGGTAGATCAATCTAAAATTGAATCAATTCAAAATTGGCCTATTCCCATGAATGTGAGTCAAGTGTGTAGTTTCCATGGATTAGCTGGTTTCTATAGGCGCTTTGTGAAGGATTATAGCACTATTGTTGCACCATTGAATGATTTGACTAAGAAAGGAGTGCCATTTGTGTGGGGCACAGCCCAAGATATTGCATTTGATACTTTGAAACGTTTGCTTACTTCTGCACCATTACTTGCATTACCTGATTTTTCGAAGCAATTTGAAGTTGAATGTGATGCTAGTGGTATAGGTATTGGTGGCGTTTTGATGCAAGAGGGTCGCCCTATAACATATTTTTCTGAGAAACTTACTGGTGCTAGACTAAACTATCCTATTAATGATAAAGAATTGTATGCACTTGTTCGAGTTCTTGAAGTTTGGCAACATTATTTGTGGCCGAAAGAATTTATCATACATTCTGATCATGAAGCATTGAAGTATTTGAAAGCTCAATCAAACTTGCATAGAAGATTAGCTAAATGGGTTGAGTTTATTGAATCTTTTCCTTACATCATTAAGTATAAGAAGGGAAAGGAAAATGTAGTTGCTGATGCTTTGTCTGGGAAGAACATGCTATTAACCAATCTTGATGTTAAAATTCCTGGATTAGAGAGTATTTGTGCACTTTATGCAACTGACCATGATTTTGCTGAACCATATCATTTGTATGCTCTTAAAAACGCATGGGATAAGTATCATATTGATGATGGATATTTGTTTAGAGCTAACAAACTATGCATTCCAGAATCGTCGTTGTGTTTGTTCGTAGTGCAGGAATCACATGATGGTGGTTTGATAGGTCACTTTGGGCGTGAGAAGACTTTGCTCATGCTCGATGATCACTTTTATTGGCCCAAGATGAGGCGTGACGTCTACCGATTTGTGAGTCGTTATATTACATGTCACAAGTCGAAATCCAAGCTGCAGCCTCATGGTTTGTATACACCTCTCTCTGCACCTACGACACCATGGGAAGACATTAGTATGGATTTTGTGCTAGGTCTACCTAAAACATAGAGAGGTCATGATTCTATATTTGTGGTAGTGGATAGGTTCTCTAAGATGGCTCATTTTATTGCCTGCCACAAAAGTGACGATGCGTAGCATGTTGCTAACATGTTTTTCAGGGACATCGTGAGATTACATGGAGTACCCAAGACGATTGTTTTTGACCGTGATGTGAAGTTCATGAGCTACTTTTGGAAGACCTTATGGGGGAAACTGGGAACGAAGCTGCTATTCAGTACTACATGTCATCCCCAAACAGATGGTCAAATGGAGGTGGTGAATCGAACATTGTCACAACTGCTGAGGACCTTGATTAAAAAGAATCTGCAGGAGTGGGAAGAGTGTTTACCACATGTTGAGTTTGCATACAACAGGGCTGTGCATTTGACTACTCAGCTTTGTCCTTTTGAGGTGGTCTATAGCTTCAAGCCATTGACGCCACTTGATTTGTTGCCTTTTCCATTACATGAGAGAGTTGATATGGAGGCCTCAAAACATGCTGAAGACGTGAAGAAGATTCATGAGAAGACTCGAGAGGCAATTGAGTAGAAATGCAAGAACATTGCTGCTGCAAGGAATCAAACAAAGACGGAAGTTTTGTTCAAGCCTGGTGACATGGTATGGGTGCATCTACGCAAGGATAGGTTCCCATAACTTCGGAAGTCCAAATTGAAGCCACCTGGTGCTGGTCCTTACAAGGTGTTAGCCAAGATTAATGATAATGCCTACTCAACTGATATACCAATTGAGGAGTTTGGTGGAGTTAGCAACAACTTCAACGTTGCTGATTTATCACCATATGATGAAGAACATGAAGCGTAGAGGTCGACGCCTTTTGAAGTGGGGAGATGATGAGGACATCCCTATAATTACACCTACTGAAGATGCCCCAACTGTTGCAAGGAAGGATCAGTCCAATGAGATTAGAATCGGACCCATTACAAGAGCTCGTGCTAAGCTACTCGAACAATAGGTGAATTTGCTCCTAAACGAATATGGTACTTTAGTTGATCAGAATTTTATACTACCTAAGTCTATGCATTTATGTATGATCAGGTTCATTGGAGAAACAAGCATGGCGCGAGAAGGAGAAGGGCTACAAGAGGAGCCCAGCATGATGATCGCCCAAGGATGCGCGAGGGAGGAGCATGAGGAAGGCGCAAGAGAAGATCATCAAGACGAAGGCCAAAGGAGCTGCCACAACCGGAGTGTCCGGCTGACACCACCCGGAATGTCCGGCCTGCCCGAGAGAAGTTTTGGCACAGACAATCAGTATATCAAATCAGACACTGCCCGGACACTACCCAGAAGCTTTGAAGTTTCCAGCCAGACCAGACTGTCCGACACACTCCACCCGGAGTGTTCGGCCTGACCGGACTGTCCGACTGATTTCCTCCGGACTGTCCGGTTGTCGACCGAATCTGGTCCGAGTCGGCTTGTATCAGTTTGAGTCGTTTGCGTTTAGTTTTGGTTTCTGGTCGCCCCAGCCGCCCTTATAAGCCCTAGGACGACCCCTAGTTAGGGTTTAGACCACGTTTAAACTACTTTGGAGTTGTTTCTTTCAAAGAACTTCTAGAATTACACTGTGATCGAATTATACTACTTCAATTGAGTGTGATCTATTGTTCCATTGGGAATTAGTAGATTGCAACCTACCGTTCGTGGTTGACGGCTACGTGCGCAAGAGCGTGGTGTTGTGAATATCCCATAGGGTTCGAGAGCTGTTGCATTGGCATCAAGGTTCGAGCGGGAGAGTTCATAGCTACAAGCTACTTATCTATCCACCATTATCATCATCGACAAGTGCTTGCTGAGAAGATCGGGCCACCCCATATCATGGAGCCTCTTGACGCAGTTGTGGATGAGGCGAAGGCTCATTCCTCGGTTGGTGACATGTGTTAGGCACTTGGACCTCACGACAAAGATCATGGTCTTGAGCCTCGTGATGTGGCGGGCATCGCTCAACATGTACAATTTGACGCCCCCTGTCTTGGTATGTTGGAGGAGGTGCCTCGTGATGACCATGGTGTCTTCCTGGGTGTTCATGACGGTGATGACGAAGAAGAGGATCTTGAAGGGCTTCACGTTGACGATGAGCTTGCTCCTCCTAGTTGGAGTCATCACTTGTTATTGCAAGAATGTCTCACGGATGAGGGCGGTGTACTTGAGGTTGTACTCGAGGTTCCACTTGTGGTTGCTCTTGTTGGATCACTAGTGCCCTTGTGTGATGACGGTGTTCTTCTCGTCTTGCTTGGGGCCTTGAGGAAAAATCACCATCATAGCTTGATATTGTGGCATGCCGTGGGGAAGGTACATAGTATGAAGAACTTCCATCTTCAACCACGGGGGCATCATTGCATCTTGGAGCACTTGCATGAGGGTCTCGACGAAGTGGAGAACAGTGACACGACGAGCTTGATGCACTTGAATGGTGCCATCAAGAGCTTGATGCGCGTGAACACGGTCTTGTGTTCCGCATGAGCTCGACCATCATCCTTTGTAAGACTTCATTTTGGTTGGTGAAGTTTATGTGCACGTCACTCGTCTCTTGAGAAAGGTTGGAGAAACCTTGCCACATATCATGAATTTGCTATTGTAGGCCATTGAAGCGGTTGCCAATGCTCTTGAACTCGGCTTGAGTTTCGCCAAATTGTTCATCTTATCGCGACTCGAGAGCATTGCAATGTTCACGGAACTCATGGCAAATGATGTAGTGGCTTGCGCGCGTCATGAACGGGCCTTCGTCTTCACCTTGGTGAGGCGGTTGGCTCGCCTCACCGTGCCTATCTATCATGCAAGACAACAATGGATTGTTTATAGGAGGTAATATGTGGTGGGGGTTAGCCTTTTACCTCACCTTGGAGATTGTATCGAACTAGAAGCCACAAGTGAAAACTATAAGCGTGCAAAGTGAAAGCGCAAAGAAAGCTCACTCTAAAGGAAGAACTAAAACTCTCAAAAGCTTTTGGTGGAAGGTTAGGAAGGTGGAATGCCAAAGAACCAACCAAACGAAATGGGATAGTCAAAAGTGGGTAAAATCCAACAAAACTCAAGTCAAAAGGAAGAAGGTCAACTCAAAAGTGTGACGAGGAACCTACACTATACACACATGTGGAGATTATTGGGATTAACATGACTATAAAAATGAGCAACAAAATGTCCTAACAAAGACAAAGCTCGGTTGTCGTGCCAATACAAGGAGAGACGATGACCCGTTTGCAAAGGGAAAAATGAGCAATGGATTGTGGACTTGCCTTGGGCACTCTTCTTTCTCTCTTGCTTACAAGCTTGAGACTCTCTTTTGCTATGGGAGACTATTTTTCTTTTTCTTTGTATATTTTTCTCTTTTTCTTTTGTTTCTTTTTCTATTTTGCTCTCCCCTGATGCTACCTAGTCACTCTTGCTATTACTCTTCCACTCTCACTATCCAAGGAGAAATGCACAATGCTCAAGAAAACACAATATGATCCACTTTTGTGGGATAGGTACACATAAAGGAAGATAGGGGTAAACAAGGTGACGCAAGTTATACTTTCATTGGTGATGATGAACTTGCGGTCGGTGGTGCGTGATAATGTTCGGGTGCCGTGGTGTCGTGGAGCATGGACGATGTTGTTGCGGAAGATTGTTGTTAGTTGCTGACACACACTGTCAAAACCGAAAAATTAGCCAAAACGGGGTTAACAGAAACAAACAAAGGAAAAATTAGCCAAAACGGAATAAGAGGCAAAAACTGGGCGTCTGGGCCGGAGACTCCGGGGTCTGAGTCCGGAGACTCGGGGGGGAGGGGGGAGACTCCAGGGTGTGAGTACGGAGACTCCATGGTCGGGGATTCTGCTTGAACAGCTCGTGTTCTTGAGCGGAACTCCACACCTTGGGGCCTCAAATCCAAAAAAAAAAAACCAAAATTGCGCTGGTAAACGCAGGGAGAAGTTGGACCAACACCTAAGACGAGATTTGGTCGGATCAAAACCACAAGAAACACTCTAAATTGAGAGATCGGTCCAAAATAAACTAGGGGCTATTTTGGGGGATTTTCCAGTTTTTGATGGATAGAATAACAATTGATGGGGAAATTCGTGAGCAACGAAGCTCTTGGTACCAATATGTTAGGGTTGACCCAGTGGGGTTACCCGATCTTTCACGAATCCCTTGGGAATCGAAGCAGGGGTGAGTGAAAGCAGAGGAAGAGGGTGAAATCCGTGAACTCACACACGGAGAACAGGATGAACACACCCACACATGAAACACGATACACACCGATAGCTCATGCTGGCGGCAACCGGTCCGACACAGTCCCTAGGATCGGTAGCAGGCAAGGATCTCTCTCTAACTGGCATAGCGAGTGGGAGGCTTGGTGAGGGCTTGACAACTTGGTGAAGGACTTTGACGACAAGGCCTTGTACAACTTGAACGCGCGAGGCAAAGTTCAAGAGGTGGGAGATATTTGGTGCTCCTTTGTCAAAGGAGCATGAGACTAGAATTAGGTAGATCCACAAGGGTTTCTTCTAATTCCAAATATCAAGTCTAGGGTTTATAGTAGAGGTGGGGAACTATTTATAGGCTAGCCACTAGTTCAGGGGTACTTTAGGAATAAAATTGGAAGTTTGGGTCAAAGTTGGGGTGTTACATGGGCCAGGCCCAAAAGGCCTTAACATGCCTATCGACGCGGGGGTCGGAGACTCCGGCTTCATGGGACGGAGACTCTAGGGTGGCTAGAGACTCCGGGCCTGGTGGTGGTCTCTAGGGTGGACTCCGAGGTGGCAGACATAGAGCTCCGGGTAGGCGTCGGAGTCCTGCCCGGAGTCCTAGGGACGGAGACTCCGATGCTGTGGGCCGGAGACTCTAGGGTAGCCGGGCTGAAGACTCCGGGGTGCACGGAGACTCCAGGGTGGACGACGCTCTCCGGCAAGGACTTCGTGGAGGTGTACTAAACGCTCCAGGCAGGGGTGCGGAGTCCGGTCCGGAGACTCCGGGGTTGGAGGCCGGAGACTCTAGGGTTGGTGGCCAGAGACTCCGGGGCTTCAGCCTCAACAACGTCTTCTTCTTGTCTAGGTCCTGGTTCTTCATCCAAGGGGGCTTTTCGATGCGTCGAGGCTTCGTATCTGAGAATGCACAAGGTAGTTGCATGAAGTAGTAAGCCATTCAAGGGAGTATCGAAATCACATGAAGATAGGAGCGAATTGACCTTAGCTTGTAGTATCTTGGCTCGAGCGCGAGTCATTGATCCACTTGGAGGACTTGGTGGTGGAGATGTATGGATTTCTGTAGGACGGGTTGCATCACTTCATGCTGGCGGAGTCCATCTTGGGGAGCCCAATGCCCTATGCAACGCCCAGGCGGAGGGGGAGGCACAAACCTGATCAACAGGCTGGCCTGACATAGGCTTCACGTGCCTAGTCTGGCATGGCACGTGGCGGACCATGATGCTCATGGACTGGGTCGTGCCGGCACTTGTACCCCGTCCCATGGCTCGAGCACGACATTTAAACTTGGCGGGCCAGCTCGTGGCACGTGAAGCACGCGGGCTTGGTATGTGTTTTCTGCTAGCCCATCAAGTTATCCTATAATAAGGTCCGAATATACATATACTAAATCAGGAAGTTTCTCTTTTTCCACCAATTTTTGAGGGCTGCTGCGATTTCTCTTGCTTCCACACGTGTGCTCTTTGTTGCTTTGCTTTTCCTGGTTATTCTTCTGTGTAGCGTTGAGGTGTTCTATAGTGTTTTTGCTTGGTCGTTACTCCCGTTTGCATGGCCTCTATTCTTGCTCCTCTCTCTTTGGGGATCCGGTTGTGTGTTTTGGTGCACGGACCGGGTACCGCTAGCTTTGAAGGTAGGGCTGGAATTGTCTTTTGTTTGCATGCATGGCTTGATAGGCATTCAATGACTTCTTGTGATGTGTCGGTTGGTGTGTTTGGCGTATGTGTGATTATCTTTCGTTTGTATGCTAGATCATGCTTCTTCACATGTAACACCGCTTTGACCAGTTTTGTTTGGGCAACACATAAGGGCTCCCAACTGCGCCACATTATCTTAAAAAAATTGCGCCATGTTTTCTGGATTTTTCCTGCTCTCTCCCGCATCTTCTTCCCGGTTGGCGTCCCCACGTCCACGCGTGAGTTGCTCTCTGCCCGAAGACCCCACACATCATCCACTCTAGCAGACCCGTCTTCTCCTGCAGCCCGGCCAAGCCCGCGCCTGCTCCCAGCCTCCAGCGACGAGCTCAATTCTGTTCGCCTTTCCTCGATCCAGCCTGCCACACTCGATTCTAGGTAGATCGAGGGGATTATGTGATGGACCCATCCACACCGAGCCGCCCGTCGTGACCTCCCTCTTCTCTTCTACTTTGGCAACCATCGTCGTGTCATAGCTCCTAGCGCCGCCATGGGTTTGTCGTCTCCAAGTTTGTGGTTTGTGGCAGTTCGTCGCACGCCGCAGCTTGTGTGTTGTAGTGGCACAAAGCATCGAGGGAGGCGGGGCAGCGCCGCCTCTGATGAGGACATCCCTACAATTACACCTACCCTAATGACTACTGAAGATGCTACAACTGTTGCAAGAAAGGATCAGTCTAATGAGATTAGAATTGGACCTATTACAAGAGCTTGTGCTAAGCTACTGGAACAACAGGTGAATTTACTCCTAAACGAATCCGGTACTTTGATTGATGAGAACTTTATACTGCCTAAGTCTATGCATTTATGTATGATCATGTTCGTTGGAGAAACAAGCATGGCGCGAGGAGGAGAAGGGTTACAAGAGAAGCCCAACATGATGATCGCCCAAGGATGCGCGAGGGAGGAGCGGGAGGAAGGCGCAAGAGAAGATCATCAAGACGAAGGCAAAAAGATCTGCCACGACTGGAGTGTCCGGCCAGATCCACCTGGACTGTCCGGCCTGGTCGAGAGGCAAACTGGCGTGGACATTCAGTATGCCAGTTCGGACACTACACGGACGCCACCCGGAAACTTCAAAGTTTTCGGCCAGACCGGACTGTCCGGCACAGTTCACCTGGAGTGTCCGGCCTGACCGGACTGTCCGGCCGAATTCGACCGGAGTGTCCGCCCGCCGACCGAATCTGGTCCGAGTCGGTTTGTATCAGTTTGAGTCGTTTGCGTTTAGTTTTGGTTTCTGGTCGCTCTAGCCTCCCTTATAAGCTATGGGACGACCTCTAGTTAGGGTTTAGACCACGTTAAAATATTTTGGAGTTGTTTCTTTCATAGAACCTCTAGAATTACCCTGTGTTCGAATCTACCAACTATAATTGAGTGTGATCTGTTGTTCCATTGGGAATTAGTAGATTGCATACTACCGTTCATGGTCACGGCTGCGTGCGCAAGAGCGTGGTGTTGTGAATATCCTACAAGGTTCGAGAGCTGTTGCATTAGCATCAGGGATCGAGCGGGAGAGTTCATAGCTACAGGCTAGTTATCATCATCCACCATTGTCATTGCCATCCGCTTACTGAGAAGATCGGGCCACCCCATATCAGCCTCTGCCCAGCCAACTGACCTCATCCTCCTCCAGTATTCCCGCCACTCCTCCTTGTCCTTGTCCTTCGCATGGAACTTGAAAGTCATGGCCTGGAAAGCGCCCGTGCACGCAACAGCTCTGTGGACCGCGGCCACATCAGGTCGAGGTTGTACTTGGGTGTCAACTGGGTTGACGAGGGCAGCAACACCACCCAACGCTGCAACAAGCAGCTGATGCAGGCACAGGCTCTGGAGGTGCAACATGACACTTTGCAAGGTGAGCTCTGAGGTCTCAACCTGATAAGGGGTAACATATGGGGTGTGGCCCGATCATCACGGATCTCGTGGTCAAATCGATGGGAAAGCGAGGGGGAAGGAAGAAGGTAGTGGAAGCGTACACACACCTCGTGAAGAACACGATGAACACACGCAAAACTCACATGATACAAGGCCGATTGCTCTCGCCGGTGGCCACCGGTCTGATAAAATCCTCGCAAGGAAAGATCGGTCAACATGCTCCCTCAATCCTAAGCGGAGGGGGAAGAACACCTTGGAGAGGGTCTTGACAACTACGTCACACACTCGCAAACGTAGGCCTTGTACAATGTGGGAGGCACGATGCAAACTCCAACAAGGTGATGACGATAGTCGGTCCCCTTTTGGTAAAGGGGATGAGGCAAAACTAGAGATTCCACAAAAGGGGTTGTCTTTAATCTATCATCTATGCCTAAGGGATACATGAGGGGGTAGGGGCTCTATTTATAGGTCAGCCACAGGTTTAGGGGTAGTTTGGTCATAAAACTAGGGTTTCGTACGGAATAAGGGGTACATGGGCCAAAGTCCCAGTTGGAGGCACGCAGGCCCATTCGCTCAGGTTGGAGACTCTGGTGTAGGGTCCAGAGACTCTGGTGTGGGCCGGAGACTCTGGTCTGTCTCTAGTCTATCTCCAGAGTGGGGGTCAGATTGTCCCTGGCCTTAGCGGGGGGCTGGTTCGGAGGTCAGCCGGAGATTCCGGGATGTTGGTCCGGAGACTCCGGTCTTATGGTCCAGAGACTCCTATGTGTCAGCTTCAGCTTCTTTCGTCTTGTCTGGCTTGGTGCTCCAGCTCTCTTGCCTCCGTACTTGTCGGTATGAACCTATCATGAATATGGGATGGATTATGAAGTAGTATACCATCCAAGAGGGTAGGAAGTGGTCTCGCATAGAGGAACGAATTCACCTTTTGGAGTCCATGACGACTCAGCATAAGTTGGAGACCATGATGTGGTAATGACCGAAGGTCGGGCTACATCATCTCCCCCTTCAAAAATAGCCGTCCTCGACTCTACATGATCATCACAAAGTAGAAGCGGTCGAGAGACTTTCTTGATCCTCGGGTTCACCATATAGCCGTCCTCGAGAAGATTGACTTGACAACACTTCAATGTTCCTTCGCCTTCCATGAAGCCTATAAAGCTCACCATAAAAGCGAAGCAACACTCAAAGAATTGCCAATTCATGAAAATTATAGCATGAGTCCTCAAGTAGAAGGAAGTCACCTTATGATGTAGAGATACCTCATTAAAGGGCAGCCCTAGGTAACTCTCTTAGATTCTTCTTGTCAACTCTTGGGTGATAGACTTAACGTGTATGCATTCATACATTCACACAACAAAGACCAAGCAACATATGTTTGTGTGTGATAGAGGAGCATGCCATTTTTGGCATGTCCATTCTTGTTCACAACAGTATTAGCACGATGCAAGTATAGCAAATGGATGCATATGCAAGGTCAATGGGCATGGAAATCGTTTGAAGATCATCCAAATGTGGGAACTCAAAAACTCCATATAACGTCTTAGTATGGCACTAAAAGCAATTGACTAAGATATTGATCAACATCTTTGATGCAAGAATAGGAGAATTCGGCAAAACACATGATGAAGAATATCCAAAACAACATCATTATGTGGGCTAACCAACCATTGGAAAGAGAAATTGTTTGACTTGTTGGATGCCACACACAAATCATCCAAAGCAAATATCATGGGAGTATGTGTATCACGAGCGGAAGCAAAATCAACAAGTGTGCAAACAAACCATATGAAAGAGCAAGTGGTCCTTTTGTTTGTTGCAACTACTATATGAGAGACTTGTAAGCTCTCATGACAATACATGTTCATAATGGCATTATGGTTGCACACAAAACATTGGAAAGAGAAATTGTTCAACATTTTTGTTGCAACACACAAAGCATCAATATCCAATAGCAACAAAACATGATTGTCACAAGGTGAAAGAATACCATCAACATGCTTGCAAGAAAACCATATGAAAGAGAAAATTTTCAACATGAAGGATGCAAAGCATGCAAAAGGTATCAGAGCAGGGTTCGATCTTGAACTCACTTGTGGGATGCTCTCTAGAGCTCTTTTTGTCAACTCGTGCTCAACCGCGGTTGACATTCTTGTGCGGGTACCTACACACATCAAACACAAAAGGAAGAACGTGTGTGCTTGGTAGAGAAATACATCATCCATCATGATATATCTCTTCTTGTGCACATCACCATTAATGCCAATCAAGTGTAAAATAGATGCATGGAGAGTATGCAAGTGGGGAACATGCTTATCATGGCATTTACCAAAATCTCCAAAATTTGAGAAAGCTATGGGGGCCATCTCAATAGAAAACATATTATCATTATTGTTGCAAGCAAAACAAGTGAAAGAGCAATTATTCAACTTACTGCAAGCAACGAGAGAAATTGTAAAACAGCCATAACAAAGCATGGCCCGAACGGTACCATTTTGATCATCATTGCAAGCAAATCATTAGAAAGAGCAAATGTTCAACAAAGCGCAAGCAATGATATCATCCATGTAACGTTTAGAGCATGGCATGTCTATGGCAACATCATCACAATCAAATATTTCACATGCTCAACACTATGCAAAGGCAAAGTATCACATGGAAATGTCAATGAGTCATATGTAATGTCACAAACATCATCCATAGCATGCCAATCATCACAAGTCATCATGTCCACTAGTGGGCTCATGGCATCATAAACACCCTTATTCTTACCTTGTTCATACCTCTCATATGAAGTGGGTGTTGTGGTAGTGTTGGTCTCCATGTGGGAAAATTCTTCATCATGTATGAGGATGGCATCATCTTTATCCACCATGTACATCTTCTCGGTCGGAGGCATCATCATATCCAAGCTTGGAGCTTCTTGATCCATGGAACCTAGCACATCATGAGAAAACACACTAGAGGTAGAGGATACGTCGTTAGAAATGAAAATGGTCTCACATGACCTATCAACTACCACTCTCAACCCACTCGGTGTCTCTCTCATGCCCTCCAGGTGGAAGAACTCAATATCACGTATGGTGGAGTCACTCATATCACTCTTGCTTTCACTCAAGTGGGCTAAGTGGCTCTCATACTCACATGGGATTGGTACCACATCATCACTCAAGCATATAGGGATAGGCTCAGTTCGCTCAACTCTGTGTGCCTCCTTTGGTGAAGGGAAAATCCCATGCTCACCATTCTTGACCTTCTCGTCGCCATCTTGTAGGGTAGGCTCTTTACGTGGAGCTTGATCATCCTCTACCATGGCCTCCTTGGCTTGTGTAGACATCCTCTTGACATACTCGTCCAACTTGGTGAAGTAGAGGTCTTCGTCTTCCTCATCGATGAAGTTTCATGCGTCATCTAGGACGTCAAGTTTGGGCGTTGAAGCTTGATGGCCTAGAAGAAGGCTTGCTCTTGGTGCCGTTTTGGTGGTGGCACTAGTAGTGAACGTGCCTTATGATGATGGTGTTGATGGAGGTCATTGGCGTGCCTTGCCAAAGGTTGATGTAGGTGGCGCACTTGGTCATCCACATGACGCTCGCGACGATGATCCTTGTCCTTGGCACTCTTCTTATGCTTGTGGTGCAATCTTGAGGTAGACTCGTTAATTTTGGCAAGGATGCTCATGTTCTTGGCGAAGTTGTCATCCATGTCCTTATTGAACTTGTTGAGGGCACTTTGAAACTTGTCCATTCGATGGTGGACCTTGGCGCTCTCGAGGTGGAGCCTCCGTCTTGGTTGACGCAACTTGAGGAGCTTGTCGTTGTCGTTCTTGAAGTCTTCCATTCTTGGGGAGTTATTGTTGTTGTAGAACTCCATATCACCCAAGCATGTGGATCCATTGTCGGTCTAGTGCTCCATCATGTCATCCATGCTTGTGGAGGTGTAGGCATGGTGGCTCATCGTGGATTCTTCATAGATATCATCCTTGGTTCCAGAGTCCCTAGAGATGATTCACAAGACCAAGTGGTGTATATGGAAGTGGTAGGGGGTTAGGGATAACCTTACTTTACCTTGGAAGATAGTATCGTGCAAGTGGCCACACTTGAGAGCAAAACCAAGTAAAGTAAGTTCACACAGAACACCAAAACTAACTAACCACTAAAAAAACACACACACAAAGCTTATGGTGGATAGGTATGGAAGGTCGCATGTCCAAGAACAATCGGAAATCAAGATAATGTAATGGCAAGTCAAGAACCACGATGATCACAAAGCCAAACAAGTGAATCCACAAGATAGGAATTATATACAAGGAAACACACACGGTGGGCTAAATGGGACTTGTGCGACGGAGAAAGTGAGTTAACAACCAAATGATTACCTAGCGAAGACTATAAGCTCGTGTCGCATAAGTGCAAGGAGATACGCTAGTTCGATTGCAAGAAATTGGTGGGCTACAAGATATGCACAATAAGTACCACCTATTTGATGTTCATCGAGCTTGCTCTTCCTATTCTATGAGGCACTTGTTTCTTTATTTCTTTTTTCTTGTTTTTCCTTTTCTTTTATTTTTCACTTGCCTCTTCCTTGTGCCAACAACTATACAAAATAACTATATGAGATAGCGTGCTCGCAACTTTTGCTCAGAATTATAAGGTATCAAATGTGCATAGCCCAAACAATCATAGGAGGAACTAGTGTTGAGGGCAAACCTCTAGGGTGGCTCGATCTTTCACGAATCCCGTTCAAATCGAGGATGGAGTGCGGGGAGAGGAGGGGAGGATGAACACGATGAACTTAGGCATGAAGAATGCGATGAATACACACACAAAACCACGATACACACCAATAGCTCACGCTGGCGGTGACCGGTCTAGCGCAATCCGTAGGACCAGCGTTGGGCGAAGGACTCTCTCTCGAACCGGCACAGCGAGGAGGGAGACTCGGTGAGATCTTGATGTCTAGGCAAAGGGACTCCGATGCCTAGGCCTTGTACAACACGGAGGCACGATGCAAACTCCAATGAGGTTTGGGATATTTGGTGCTCCTTTGTCAAAGGAGCATGAGGCAAGAACTAGATAGATCCACAAGGGGTTTCCACTAATTCCAAATATCATGCCTAGGGTTTACAATAGAGGTGGGGGACTATATATAGGCCAACCAAAAGTTCAGGTGTAATTTAGGCATTAAAGTAGAGTTCTGGGCGAAGTAGAGGGGTACATGGGCCATAGGGACCAGCTATGGCTCGTAGGCCCATCTTAAGGTCGGACAGTCCGGGTCGAGTTGACCGGACAGTCCGGTGTGTCCGGACACTCCAGGTAATGTCCGGGTAGTGTCCGAAGAGGCATTCTGATTGTCCATGCTAGGATGGAGCTAGGGTAGGCCGGACACTCCGGCTGAGTCGCGTCGGACACTCCGGCTTGATTGGGGCGGACACTCCGGCTCAGGCAGCTTCAGGACAGGTGCAGCTTCAGGGCTCGTGGGTCGACGCGGCGGGGTTTCGTACCAGATGATGCACAGAGTAGTGGTATGAAGTAGCAAGCCATCCAAGTGTATGTCAAAGTCACATGATGATCGGAGCGAATTCACCTTAGCTTGAAGGAGCTTGGCTCGGGCATGGGTCATCGGTCCACTTGGGGGACTTGGTGGTGTAGATGTAGGAGCGTTCGTAGGACGGGCTGCATTAGCTCCCCCCTTGGCAAAGTGTCATCCTCGACTCTTCATGGTTGTCATCTTGAACATATCCATGGTAGGGAGAGAGATACTTGACGTTGAATGTATTACTTGCAGGGTACTTGGATGTCAGTATGTCGATGATGTAGGCGTTGTTATTGATTCATTTGAGGACCTTGAAAGGACCATCTGCCCTTGGTTTGAGCTTGGAGTCGCGTTCCTTGGGGAAGCGGTCTTTGCCTAGGTGTATCCACACAAGGTCACCTTCTTCAAAGATCATCTCCTTCTTATCCTTGTTTAACCTTGAAGCTTGGCGAAAGACTTGTTGCTCGATAGTAGCTCTTGTTTCTTCATGAAGATTCTTCATAGCTTGTGCGTGCTTCTTAACATCCATGTTGGTGCGCTCATGGAGAGGTAGTGGTAGGATGTCAAGCGCGGTGAGGGGCTCGAAACCATAGACGACAATCAATGAAGTTTGGCTACTTCATACAATGTTCCTCTTGTTAATATGGTTTATATTTGAGTTCCAAACGGCCTGTACCTATGAACTCTTCTGCTCGAACCCTGATGCTAATGCAATATCTCTCGAACCCTATGGGATATTCACAACACCACACTCTTGTGCACGCAGCCGTCGACCACGAACGGTAGGTTGAAATCTACTAATTCCCAGTGGAACAACAGATCACACTCAATTGCAGTAGTATAATTCGATCACAGGGTAATTCCAGAGGTTCTTTGAAAGAAACAATTCCAAAATAGTTTAACGTGGTCTAAACCCTAACTATGGGTCGTCCCGGGGCTTATAAGGGCGGCTGGGGCGGCTAGAAACTGAAACTAGACGCAAATGACTCAAACTGATACAAGCCGACTCCGGCTAGATTCCGTCGGCAGCCGGACAGTTTGGAGGAAATCAGCCGGATAGTCCGGTCAGGCCGGACACTCCGGGTGGAGTGTGTCGGACAGTCCGGTCATGCCGGACACTCCGGATGGAGTGTGTCGGACAGTCCGGTCTGGCCGGAAACTTCAAAGTTTCCGGACAGTGTCCGATTTGATATACTGATTATCCACGCCAAAACTTCTCTCGGGCAGGCCGGACATTCTGGGTGGTGTCAGCCAGACACTCCGGTTGTGGAAGCTCATTTGGCCTTCGTCTTGATGATCTTCTCTTGCGCCTTCCTCTCGCTCCTCCCTCGCGCATCCTTGGGCGATCATCATGCTAGGCTCCTCTTGTAGCCCCTCTCCTTCTCGCGTCATGCTTGTTTCTCCAACGAACCTGATTATACATAAATGCACAGACTTAGGTAGTATAAAATTCTCATCAACTAAAGTACCAGATTCGTTTAGGAGAAAATTCACCTGTTGTTCGAGTAGCTTAGCACGAGCTCTTGTAATGGGTCCAATTCTAATCTTATTGGACTGATCCTTTCTTGCAACAGCTGGAGCATCTTCAGTAGGTGTAATTGTAGGGATGTCCTCATCATCTCCCTCCTTCAAAAGGCGTTGACCTCGACGCTCCAAGGTCTTCTCCATCATATGGTGATAAATCAACAATGTTGAAGCTGTTGCTAACTCCACCAAACTCCTCAATAGGTATATCAATCGAGTAGGCATTATCATTAATCTTGGCTAGCACCTTGTAAAGACCAGCACCACGTGGCTGCAATTTGGATTTCCAAAGTTGTGGGAACCTATCCTTGCGTAGATGCACCCATATCAAGTCACCAGGCTTGAACAAAACTTCCTTCCTTGCTTGATTCTTTGCAGCAGCAATATTCTTGCATTTCTTCTCAATATCCTCTCGAGTCTTCTCATGAATCATCTTCACGTATTCAGCATGTTTTGATGCCTCCATATCAACTCTCTCATGTAATGGCAAAGGCAACAAATCAAGTGGCGTCAATGGCTTGAAGCCATACACCACCTCAAAAGGACAAAGCTGAGTAGTCGAATGCACAGCCCTATTGTATGCAAACTCAACATGCGGCAAACACTCTTCCCGCTCCCGCAAATTCTTTTTAATCATGGTCCTCAGCAGTTGTGACAAAGTTCGATTCACCACCTCCGTTTGACCATCTGTTTGGGGATGACGTGTAGTATTGAATAACAGCTTTGTTCCCAGCTTCCCCCATAAGGTCTTCCAAAAGTAGCTCATGAACTTCACATCACGGTCAGAAACAATCGTCTTGGGTACTTCATGTAATCACACGATGTCCCTGAAAAACAGGTTAGCAACATGCAACGCATCATCTCTTTTGTGGCAAGCAATAAAATGAGCCATCTTAGAGAACCTATCCACTACCACAAATATAGAATCATGACCTCTCTGTGTTTTAGGTAGACCTAGCACAAAATCCATACTAATGTCTTCCCATGGTGTCGTAGATGCAGAGAGAGGTGTATACAAACCATGAGGCTGTAGCATGGATTTGGACTTGTGACATGTAATACAATGGCTCACAAATCTGTAAACATCATGCCTCATCTTGGGCCAATAAAAATGATCAGCGAGCATGAGCAATGTCTTCTCACGCCCAAAGTGACCCATCAAACAACCGTCATGTGATTCCTGCACTAAGAAGAAACGCAACGACGATTCTGGAATGCATAGTTTGTTAGATCTAAACAAATATCCATCATGAATATGATACTTATACCATGCGTTTTAAGAGCACACAAACGATATGGTTCAGAAAAATCATGGTCAGTTGCATAAAGTGCACAAATACTCTCTAATCCAGGAATTTTAACATCAAGATTGGTTAATAGCATGTTCTTCCTAGACAAAGCATCAGCAACTACATTTTCCTTTCCCTTCTTATACTTAATGATGTAAGGAAAAGATTCAATAAACTCAACCCATTTAGCTAATCTTCTATGCAAGTTTGATTGAGCTTTCAAATACTTAATTGCTTCATGATCAGAATGTATGATAAATTCTTTCGGCCACAAATAATGTTGCCGAACTTCAAGAACTCTCACAAGTGCATACAATTCTTTATCATAAATAGGATAGTTTAGTCTAGCACCAGTAAGTTTCTCAAAAAGATATGCTATAGGGAGCCCCTCTTGCATCAAAACGCCACCAATACCTATACCACTAGCATCACATTCAACTTCAAATTGCTTCGAAAAATCAGGTAATGCAAGTAATGGTGCAGAATTAAGAAAACATTTCAAAGTATCAAATGCAATATCTTGGGTTGCGCCCCACACAAATGGCACTCCTTTCTTAGTCAAATCATTCAATGGTGCAACAATAGTGCTAAAATCCTTCACAAAGCGCCTATAGAAACCAGCTAATCCATGGAAACTACGCACTTGACTCACATTCATGGAAATAGGCCAATTCTGAATTGATTCAATTTTAGATTGATCTACCTCTACCCCATGCTTAGATACAACATATCTGATGTCTACGCACTTCTATTATTGTAGACATTTGTTGGGCCTCCAAGTGTAGAGGTTTGTAGAATAACAGCAAGTTTCCCTTAAGTGGATCACCCAAGGTTTATCGAACTCGGGGAGGAAGTGGTCAAAGGTATCCCCTCTCAAGCATCCCCACAATCAAGATACAAGAAGTCTCTTGTGTCCCCAACACACCCAATACACTTGTCAGGTGTATAGGTGCACTAGTTCGGCGAAGAGATAGTGAAATACAAGTAGTATGGATAATTATAATTGGTAACGGTGCCAGAAAATAGCTTGATGGCGTGGAAGAGACTAAAGGCAAACTGAAATAAAGATGGAAGCAAGCAAACATGTAACAGATCTAGTTGCAAACGGTGTTTCAATGCTTAGAAACAAGGCCTAGGGATCATACTTTCACTAGTGAACACTCTCATATAAATATATTCTCTTCATGATACTACTCTGAACTACTCTCCGGTTGGACACTCAAATCCATGGTAGGGCTATAACAGCACTCCTCAAAGTCCGCTTTCCCCATCTAGATAACCCCGCACTGTCACCTTGAGCTCTAGATGGTTCCAACAAACACCACAATTTCATAGAAACATCCAACTCCAAATATAACTCATAAGAAATTTTTGTAATCTCTAGCCTAAGTGCCACCATTGTGTGCATGCTGTCAGTTTCACACACATGGGGAGAGCAGAGATCTATTAAAGCACTTCAGTAGCAAAGTAGATCTACTTGATTACAAAGCTCATGATCACAATATGATCATGCATAGAGAGATAGATGAACACATAGCTACCGGTAGTGTTATGGGGTAACCTCGTGGGTGGCCTGATCTTCACGGATCTTTTGGTCAAATCGATGGGAAAGCGAGGGGAAAGGGAGAAGGTAGCGGAAGCGAACGCACACCTCGCGAAGAACACGATGAACACACGCAAAACACACATGATACAAGGCCGATTGCTCTCACCAGTGGCCACCGGTCCGATAGAATCCTTGCAAGGAAAGATCGGTCAACGTGCTCCCTTGATCCCACGCGGAGAGGGAAGAACACCTTGGAGAGGGTATTGACGTCTAGGCAAAGGGACACCAATGCCTATGCCTTGTACAACGCGGAGGCACGATGCAAACTCCAACGAGGTTTGGGGATATTGGTGCTCCTTAGTCAAGGAGCATGAGGCAAGAATTAGATAGATCCACAAAGGGGTTTCCACTAATTCCAATATCATGTCTAGGGTTACATGAGGGGTGGGGGCACTATATATAGGCCAGCCACTAGTTCAAGGGTACTTTAGGAATAAAAGGGGAAAGTCTGGGCGGACTAAGGGGTACATGGGCCTTAGCTGGCGCGTGCAGGCCCATACGCTCAGGCCGGAGACTCCGGTGTGGGGTCCGGAGACTCCGGTGTGGGCCGGAGACTCCGGTCAGTCTCCGGTGTCGTCTCCGGAGGGGCCTTCTGGCTGTCCTCGAGCTCGATCTGAGGGTCGGTCCGGAGATGGGTCCGGAGACTCCGGGGTTTGTAGGCCGGAGACTCCGGTGTGGCCGGAGACTCCGGTGTGGCCGGAGACTCCGGTGTGGCCGGAGACTCCGGTGTGTTCAGGCCAGAGACTCCGGTGCTCCAGCTACTGCTTCTTCCGTCTTCTCTTCCAAGCCTCCGTCTTGTCGGGCTTGGTGCTCCAGGCTTCCTCCCATGCCTCCGTACTTGTTGGTGTGAACCTATCATGGATATGGGATGGAGTATGAAGTAGTATACCATTCACGAGGGTAGGAAGTGGGCTCGCATAGAGGAACAGATTCACCTTTGGAGTCCATGACGACTTGGCATAAGTTGGAGACCATGATGTGGTAACGACCGAAGGTTAGGCCACATCATCTCCCATCCCTTCAAAAAGAGTCGTCCTCGACTCTACACGCTCATCACAAAGTAGAAGATGTCGAGAGACCTTCTTGATCCTGGGGTTCACCATATAGTCGTCCTCGGAATGATTGAATTGACAACACCTCAATGTTCCTTCACCTTCAATGAAGCCTACAAAGCTCACCACAAAAGCGAAGCAACACTCAAAGCGTAGCCAATTCATGAAGATTATAGTATGAGTCCTCAAGTAGAAGGAAGTCACCTTAGGATGTAGAGATGGCTTGTTGAAGGGCACCCATAGGTAACTCTCTTCGATTCGTCTTGTCAACTCTTCATCCATAGAGGTTGATGCGTATGCAATTGTACCTTCACACAACAAAGACCAAGCAGCATATGTTTGTGTGTGATAGAGGAGCATGTCATTTGTGGCATGTCCATTCTTGTTCACAACACACTTAGCAAAAATCAAGTATAGCAAACGGGATGCATATGCAAGGTCAAAGTGCATGGAACTCATTTGAACATCATCCAAATGTGGGAACTCAAAAACTCCATAAAACATCTTAGTGTGGCACTCAAAGCAATGGACAATATTGGTCAACATCTTTGATGCAAGAGTAGGAGAATTCGGCAAAAACACATGCGGAAGAACATCCAAAACAACATCATTATGTGTGCAAACCAACCATTGGAAAGAACAATTGTTCAATATGTTGGATGCCATACACATATCATCGAAAGCAAATATCATGGGGATATGAGTATCACGAGCGGGAGCAAAAGCAACGTGTTTGCAAACAAACCATATGACAGAGCAAGTGGTCCTTATGTTTGTTGCAACAACAATATGAGAGACTTGGAAGCTCTCGTGACAATACATGCTCAAAATGGCATTATGCTTGCACACAAAACATCGTAAAGAGAAATTGTTCAACATTTTTGTGGCAACACACAAAGCATCAACATCCAATAGCAACGAGACATGATTGTCACAAGGTGAAAGAATACCATCAACATGCTTGCAAGCAAACCATAGGAAAGAGCAATTTGTCAACATGAAAGATGCAAAGCATGCAAAAGGTATCAGAGTTGGGTTCGATCTTGAACTCACTTGGTGGATGCTCTCTAGAGCTCTTTTTGTCAACTCGTGTGCAACCGAGGTTGACATTATCATTCGGGTTCCTACACACATCATAGATAAAAGGAAGAACGTGTGTGCATGGTAGAGAAATGCATCATCCATCATGGCATATCTCTTCTTGTGCACATCACCATTAGTGTCAATCAAGTATGAAAAATGTGCATGGTGAGTATGCAAGTGGGGAACATGCTTATCATGGCAATCATCAAAATCTCCAAAAATTGAGAAAGCTATGGGGGCCATCTCAATATAAACCATATGAGAATTATTGCTGCAAGAAAAACAAGTGAAAGAGCAATTATTCAACTTATTGCAAGCAACGGGAGAGATTGTAAAACATTCATGACAAAGCATGGTTCGAGGGGTACCATTGGTAACATCATTGGAAGAAAAACATTGGAAAGAGCAATTGTTCAACAAAGTGCAAGCAATGATATCATCAACGTAACATTTAGAGCATATCATGTCTATGGCAATATCATGGCAATAAAGCGAAACCACATGGTCATCATGATACATAGAAAGATTAACACATGGGAATAAGAGTGGAACATATGTCATGTCACAAGTATCATCCATAGCATGCAAGTCATCACAAATCATCATGTCCACTAGTGGGATCATGGCATCATCAACACTTGTATTCTTACCTTGTTCATACCTCTCATATGAAGTGGGTGTTGTGGTAGCATTAGCCTCCATGTGGACGACTTCTTCATCATTCATGGGGATGGCATCATCTTCATCCACCATGTACATCTTGTTGGTTGGAGGCATCATGATCTCCAAGCTTGGCATTTCTTGATCCATGGAACCTAGCACATCATGAGAAAACACACTAAAGGTAGAGGGTAAGTCGTTAGAAATCAAAGTGGTCTCACATGACCTATCAACTACCACTCTCAACTCACTAGGTGTATCACTCATGCCCTCCAAGTGGAAGCACTCAATCTCACGTGTGGTGGAGTCACTCATCTCACTCTTGTTCTCACTCAAGTGGGCTAAGTGGCTCTCATACTCACATGGGATTGTTACCACATCATCACTCAAGCATATGGGGATAGGCTCAGTGTGCTCAACTCCTTTCGCCTCCTTTGGTGAAGGGAAAATCCCATGCTCACCAATCTTGACCTTGTCGTCGCCATCTTGCACCTTGTCTTGTGTAGTCCTCTTGACGTACTCGTCCAACTTGGCGAAGTAGAGGTCTTCATCTTCCTCCTCCATGAAGTTGTATGCGTCATCTAGGACGTCAAGTCTTGGCATTGAAGCTTGATGGCGTGGAGGGGAGCTTGCTCTTGGTGCCATTTTGGTGGTGGCACGAGTAGTAGAAGGTGCCTTATGATGGTGTCGACGGAGGTCATTGGCGTGCCTTGCCAAAGGTTGATGTAGATGGCGCAGTTGGTCATCCACATGACGCTCGCGACGATGCCCCTTGTCCTCGGCACTCTTCTTGGTGAGGTGTTGTAATGAGCGCAAAGCATTATTAGTCTTGGCCATCATGCTCATGGTTTTGGCGAAGTCGTTGTCCATGTCGCGCTTGAAGTTGTCCATTTGATGGTGGACCATGTTGCTCTCGAGGTGGAGGCTCCATCTTGGTCGACGCGACTTGAGGAGCTTGTCGTTGTCGTTCTTGAAGTCTTCCATGCATGGGGAGTTATTGTTGTTGTAGAACTCCATATCACCCAAGCATGTGGAGCCATTGTCGGTGTAGTGCTCCATCATGTCATCCATGCTTGTGGAGGCATATGCATGGTGGCTCATCGTGGATTCTTCATAGAAATCATCCTCGGCTTCGGAGTCCCTAGACATGTTTCACAAGACCAACTGGTGTATATGGAAGTGGTAGGGGTTATGGATGCAACGTCAAACCTTACTTTACCTTGGAAGATAGTATCGTGCAAGTGGCAACACTTGAGAGCATTCAAAACCAAGCAAAGTGAAGTTCACGCGGAACGTCAAAACCAACTAACCACTAAAAAACACACACACAGAAAGCTTATGGTGGATAGGTATGGAAGGTGGCATGTGAAGGACCAATCCGAACTCAAGATGTTGTAATGGCAAGTAAAGAACCACGATGATCACGAAGCAAAACAAGTCAATCCACAAGAAGGAAATATGTACAAGGAAACACACACGGTGGGATAAATGGGACTTGCGCGACGGAGAAAGTGAGCTAATAACCAAACGATTACCTAGCGAAGACTATAATCTCATGTCGTACAAGTGCAAGGAGAGACGCTAGTTCGATTGCAATAAATTGGTGGGCTACAAGATATGCACAATAAGTACCACCTATTTGATGTTCATCGAGCTTGCGCTTCGTATTCTATGAGGCACTTGTTTCTTTCTTTCTTTTTCTATTTTTTTCACTTTTCTTTTCTTTTTCACTTGCCCCTTCCTTTTGCCAACAACTATACAAGATAACTATATGAGATAGCGCGCTCACAACTTTTGCTCGGAATTCTACAAGGTATCAAATGTGCATAGCCCAAGCAATCATAGGAGGAACTAGTCTCAATAGGTGTTTGTTGAATTCAAAGATAGTGTGGCTCACAAAGGGATGCAAGTGGGGAGAAGTCGCTAAATTTTTATACCTTTCGTCGCCGATCTTCACCCTTTATTGGTGGATTCCGACTTGCTCACGGAATTTGGATGGAGTAGATAGCATGAACCACGGAGATGATGATGTAGATCTCTTTCTCCTCTTCAAAACGAGCTAAAGAACACCAAAATCCGAGTTCGTATGCAAAAGTTATGCCCAAAACGGTGAAACAGATTTGCTGTCATCAGTACGGGCGGAGACTTTGTCAGAAACTCTGGTCTGGACCGGAATCTCCGGTCTGTGGGCCGGAATCTCCGGTCTGGGCTAGAGTCTCCGGTCCGGGGGCCGGAATCTCCGGACCGGAGGTTTCAGGACGTTCCAGAACACGAACGGGACGAGTTTTGGCGGAAAAACTCGACCCAAAACCTCAAATTGCTGGGGGAAAATAAGGAATTAGGCCATGGGAATGCATGGGAAGGTAGATCAACAAGTTTAGCAAGTAATCCACGGATCAAAACCTACCAAAACACACTCAAATCGCATATCGATCCAAAACACGAATTGGGGCTGTTTTTGGTGGAATTTTCGAATTTATGGGGGAAAAAGACCAAATCGAGGGGAAATCCGTGGCAACCAAAAACTGCTGATACCAGATGTTATGGGGTAACCCCGTGGGTGGCCCAATCTTCACGGATCTCGTGGTCAAATCGATGGGAAAGCGAGGGGAAAGGGAGAAGGTAGCGGAAGCAAACGCACACCTCGCGAAGAACACGATGAACACACGCAAAACACACACGATACAAGGCCGATTGCTCTCACCGGTGGCCACCGGTCCGATAGAATCCTCGCAAGGAAAGATCGGTCAACGTGCTCCCTCGATCCCACGCGGAGAGGGAAGAACACCTTGGAGAGGGTCTTGATGTCTAGGCAAAGGGACACCGATGCCTAGGCCTTGTACAACGTGGAGGCACGATGCAAACTCCAACGAGGTTTGGGGATATTGGTGCTCCTTAGTCAAGGAGCATGAGGCAAGAATTAGATAGATCTACAAAGGGGTTTCCACTAATTCCAATATCATGCCTAGGGTTACATGAGGGGGTGGGGGCACTATATATAGGCCAGCCACTAGTTCAAGGGTACTTTAGGAATAAAAGGGGAAAGTCTGGGCGGACTAAGGGGTACATGGGCCAAAGGCCCAGCTGGCGGCACGCAGGCCCATACGCTCAGGTCGGAGACTCCGGTGTGGGGTCTGGAGACTCCGGTGTGGGCCGGAGACTCCGGTCTGTCTCCGATGTCGTCTCCGGAGGGGCCTTCTGGCTGTCCTCGAGCTCGATCTGAGGGTCAGTCCGGAGATGGGTCCAGAGACTCTGGGGTTTGCAGGCCGGAGACTCCGGTGTGTTCAGGCCGGAGACACCGGTGTGGCCAGAGACTCCGGTGTGCGCAGGCCGGAGACTCCGGTGCTCCAGCTGTTGCTTCTTCCGTCTTCTCTTCCAAGCCTCCATCTTGTCGGGCTTGGTGCTCCAGGCTTCATCCCATGCCTCCGTACTTGTTGGTGTGAACCTATCATGGATATGGGACAGAGTATGAAGTAGTATACCATTCACGAGGGTAGGAAGTGGGCTCGTATAGAGGAACGGATTCACCTTTGGAGTCCATGACGACTTGGCATAAGTTGGAGACCATGATGTGGTAACGACCGAAGGTCGGGCCACATCAGGTAGAGCCCTTAGCCTCGAGAGAGAACTACTCCCTCCTCATCATGGGAGTCAGCAACGGCGATGGAGATGGCGGTGGAGTCGATGCCGGCGGTGGAGGCATGCCGGCGGCAGCGCGGAGGACTCCTTCCCCGCCGCCGGTATCACAGGTGAGCACTGCCCCTTAGCACCCTTCCTTCATGGCTTCTTGGGAGCCCTTCCCCATGGAGATGGGATCCATGGGGGAGGCAAAAACTTGGTTTTGGTGGCTGCAAATTCGTGGGTGGAGGTGTCTCCCACGAATTAGGTTTCCTCCCTTTATACAGCTTGTCGGATTCCCGTCACCCCATCTTGGGCTGCAGTAAATCGGGCCTAAAGGGCCCGTCTGGACTCGGAATCAGCTAAATTTTATGTCCAGGATGTTTGTCGCGAAATTTCCAACAACTTTGTAGTTTAAGAGTTTTCCATTTGACACTGTATTCAACCCGAAACATGACTATCGTCAAAAAGAGTTCTGAGACAGATTTCTAGAAATCCCAATTTGACTCCAACAAGGTTTCCACTTGTATTCTTGGTAATTCCTACACATCAAAGTGTAAAACAAGAACATTGTGCACTTTTGCAACTATTAGTAGGTTAGTCCAAATAAATCATAAACTTTATATAAAAAGGAGTATCAAAAGCATATTATTAGCATAAAACCATCAAAAATTATAGATACGTTATGGACGTATCAATATCCCAGAAATATAACCTTATCTTTTGCAAATCTACACTTCTCAAGATTAGAATACAATTTATTATCACATAATACTTGCAAAACTTGTCGGATATGATGACAATGTTCAGTTTCGTTGTGGTTATAGATAAGTATATCATCAAAATAAACAACCACTAAACGACCAATAAATTCTCTCAAAACATGATTCATCAATCTCATGAAAGTACTAGGTGCATTAGTAACACCAAACGGCATAACTAACCACTCACACAAACCAAATTTTGTTTTGAAAGCAGTTTTCCATTCATCCCCTTCTTTCATCCTAATTTGATGATAACCACTACGCAAATCAATTTTAGAGAAAATAGCAGCACCACTCAATTCATCTAGCATATCCTCTAAGCGTGGAATAGGATGACGATATCAAATAGTGATGTTATTAATAGCTCTACAATCTACGCACATGAGCCATGTACCATCTTTCTTAGGTACTAAAATAACAGGAACAACACAAGGGCTAAGAGAAACACGAATGTACCCTTTATCCAGCAACGCATGTACTTGTTTATGTATCTCTTTGTTTCCTCGGGGTTGGTCCTGTAGGGTGCACGGTTTGGTAATGTGGCGCCAGGGATCAAGTCGATTTGATGCTCAATACCATGCAATGGAGGTAATCCTGCGAGTACATCTTCTGGAAACACATCGCCAAAATCCTGCAAAACAGTAGATACACCAAGAGAAATAGGGGTCATATCGTTAGAAACCAATACCTCGCCCTTATAAATGAGCACAAGTGACATGGCTATAGGATCCTCATGAAACTCTCTCATATCTTCCTTGGTGGTTAATATTACTAGACTAGGCAATCTCTCACTTTTCATTATATCACTCTTTTTGGGCTCTATTATGATGTAGCCCGACCTTCGGTCGTTACCACATCATGGTCTCCAACTTATGCCAAGTCGTCACGGACTCCAAAGGTGAATCCATTCCTCTATGCAAGCCCACTTCCTATCCCATTGAATGGTATACTACTTCATACTCCGCCATGTATGCATGATAGGTTCATATCGACAAGTATGGAGGCATGGGAGGAAGCCTGGAGCACCAAGCACGACAAGACGGAGGCTTGGAAGAGAAGACGGAAGAAGCAGCAGCTGGAGCACCAGAGTCTCTGGCCACACTGGAGTCTCCGGCTCGAAGACACCGGAGTCTCCGGCCTACAGACCCCGGAGTCTCCGGCCTGCAGACCCCGGAGTCTCCGGACCGACCCCCAGATCGAGGTCGAGGACAGTCTGTCTGCCACTCTGGAGATGGACCGGAGACAAATCGGAGTCTTCGGCCTGGACCGGAGTCTCCGGACCCCCACACCGGAGTCTCCGGCCTGAGCGTATGGGCCTGCACGCCGCCAACTAGGCCTTGCTTGTTGGCTCGTGTATTAACAAGCTCGTTGGGGAACCCCAAGAGGAAGGTATGATGAGCACAGCAGCAAGTTTTCCCTCGGTTATGAAACCAAGGTTTAATCAAACCAGTAGGAGCAAGGAAACACCCCAAAGGTGTTGCTAGCTGAGCCTTGGCAGGGCGCACTACCGGTGCTAGTAGCAACATGGAGACCTGCACAACACAACCACATAACTCTGTCCCCAACTTGCGATGAGGTTGTCAATCTCACCAGTTTTGTTGAAAACAAAGGATTAAACGTATCGAATGGGAGGAAGTAATAGTTTGCAGAAAGTAAACACAAAGAAGTAAATAGTTTATAGATTGTATGTAAAAGAAAGGACCAGGATCCATATTTCACTAGAGGTGGCTCTCCTTAAGAAAGATAACATGCTGGGTGAACAAATTACAGCGGGGAAATTGACAAACATCGAGAAAGCAATGCATGCATATACTAATCATCTTAACTCCTTTGAGATTCGATTGGGCATTACAACATTATACATAGACTGTCATCCAACTGCATCTATGACTAATAATCCACCTTTAGGTTATCATCTGAACCCCCTCTAGTATTAAGTTGCAAGCAACAGATTATTGCTTTACGAATTACGTATAAAGTAAACAATACGATTGTTCTATGAACAAAGGATTGTTGTTTTCTCCCTAGTAGCAAGAGCACATCTAGTACCTTAGAGATTTCTATCACTTCCCCAGATTACCAGAGGCATGAACCCACTATCGAGCATAAATACTAACTCTTGGAGTTGCTAGCATTTACTTGGCCAAGATAGCTACTAACAACGAAATGCATGCACGATCACAAATAACAAAGACATGATAGAATCAATAATCAATCTGAAATAGCATCTCAATATCCATCGGATCCCCACAAACACACATGCAGAATTAGAAATAGATGATCTTGATCATGAACGGAGATCACAAGATCTAGACATGAAAGCACAAAGGAGGAGAACGAGCAATCTAGCTACTACATGGACCCGTAGTCCAAAGATGAACTACTCACGCATCACACGGGAGGCTTGCATGATGATGAAGAAGGCCTCCAGGGTGAATTCCCCTCTCCGGCAGGGTGCCGGGAAGACCTTCAGATCCCTCCCGATCTAGGGATGGAGATGATGGCGGCTACAGACTCTTTCGTGGATTTTTGATCGGGTACTTAGGGTTTTCGTCCTGAGGGCAATATATAGGTGGAAGGAGATGCCGAGGGGGTGCTGGGGTCGGCCAGACCACCCCCTGGCTCGGGCCAGGCCTGGCCGCACGGCCAGGTGGTGTGGCCGGCCCCCAGCCCTTCTTCGTCTCGTATTCTGGCATATGATGACTTCCGGAAAAATGGGCACTTTGGCTTTTGTCCCGTCCAATTCCGAGAATATTCATTTTCTGACTTTCCTAGAACCAAAAACAGCAGAAAACAGGCAGCTGGCACTGTGGCTCTTGTTGATAGTTAGTCCAAGAAATCATATGAAAAGTACTCCAAAGTGTGGACAAAACACAACAAAGAAAATAAAACCAAGCATGGAACATCAAAAATTATGGATATATTTGCAATGTATCAACATCCCCAAGCTTAACTCCTGCTCGTCCTCGAGTAGGTAAGTGATAAAAAGAAAGAATAATTTTTGAGGTGACATGCACCATCAAAGACTTGATCAAAGTATTTATAAAACATTCAAAGCTTGGATCATAATACTTCAATCATAACATGAAAGACAAGGTTCTAGCAATAAGACAAAGAAACTATGATGTAACATGAAGAGGCACAAACAAAAGATTCATGAATAACAATGCTTTGCAAGACATTTGTTTGTTTCACATAAAGAAAACATAGCATAATAGTATTCAGCTTGTCCCCCATAGAGTAGCAAATATAAATGCATAGGACACCTTCAAAGTTCATAAGGATGACTAGATACAAATAGTTTAAAGCAAGCAATATCAAGTTATGCATCAATCAACTAGTCTTGGGACAATGCACATAGAACTAAGAATGGCCACTATGCTCTCAAAGTAGGTGCATAAAGGTAGAAGGTGGAGACTCAATATAATGGTGGAAGAAAGGCCTTCATAAAAGGAAGTAGGGATTCAAGTCTCATAAAGAGCTTCCAAAAAGTATGGTACTTATAGCTTCCAGCTCTCATTGCCCCTATCATAAGCATCTTGAAGTGATTAAGGTTAAAGTGAACAAACTATGGTGTATATGCTTGACGAAGTATAAGTTAGAAATCTCATGTCCCTTGAATACGAGGGCCGCTCCTCATGATACTCAAGTTTAGTCACCGGTAAGTTCTTGTCATTGTAAGTACATGTGTATCATAGAGAACCGCCAACAGGGTACCCCTTGCCCGATGATACGGAAGAATCCCCATATCAAAATGACAAGGCAAGCAGACAACGAGCATCTCAGCAATCTTCTTATTTACCATGGGAATATGGTGCTTTTTTCTCTCTTTCCTCTTTTCATAATCTCTTTTTTTCTTTTTCTCTTTTTTTTCTCAATATATGACTCTTTTTTATAAGAAGAATGCTTCATAGATAGCTCATTATGGTTACGCTGCAGGTTTCCACCATGCCAGCATGGATTAGACCAGCGGCCCAGGCGTTTCTCTAACACATATACATAACTCCATGGACTTACAAGCTCCCCTTTCATTTCACACCGACGACATCCATAGACAAAAGAGCATGATATCAACTAGGTATAAGTACCAAGTGCAATGTTGAAAGTGTTCCCCATGACAGCATGGTTCTGCTAATTCCCAACAAATAAGTGCAAGCATATACAACATAGACGACATGATGGTTCAAGTTTATTAAGGGCAAGAAAAGTAAAGTGTGCCATCAAGTTCGTGAGAGCTTTAATCACTAGTTTTCTCATAACAAGTTTAATTCGGAAGGTAAACAAAAGCATGAATATACTTGGAATAGCATAAGCTAGTAGGTAGGTATGGTGGACTCTTTGGAATAACTTGGTTTAGGGAGTTGGATGCATGAGTGGAACTCATACTTGGTTGTGGAGGCTAGCAAAAGACTGGGAGCGACAAACTAAGAGAGAAATAATGGCCATAATCATGTAGAGCGACAAAACATCATTGAACAAAGCATAAAGTGATACTACAAGTTGAAAACTAAAGGATCATAAAGGCTATGGTGACTTGAGATAGTCATAACAAGGTGTGAGCATGCGCCAAGTCAACCCAAATAAAGCATCAAAGGAGAATACCACTATACTATGCTTTAATATGCTAAAACAACGCATGATTCATCCAAGGCACATTAAGCAATCTCAATTGTTTATAACAAGTCATGCTACAGCAAAGGATACTAAGCATAAAGTCAAAACAATATCAAGCATGGCATGACAAAGCATAGGCCACAGTCAAAAACGAACTCTTTTTACCAGATAAGCATGAACTTTCCTACTCTTTTCCAAACCAAACCAAACTATTTGAAAACCAATATATGAAAGAGGGGGTCCAACCAATTTATTCAGCAAACTAAGAAAACCAAGCAAATGAAAAAACAAAATGAAAACGAAAAAGAAGACGCTCCAAGAACAACACAACTGTGCATGAAACAATAAAACTGAAGCGTTTGGAAGAAACCTGGGATTTTTATTGATGAAGAAGGGGATGCCTTGGGCATCCCCAAGCTTTGACGCTTGTACTTCTTGGATATTTCTTGGGGTGACACGCGTGGCATCCCCAAGCTTGAGCTTTAGTCCATCCTTCATCTCATTACTCATTCCTTCCATACACCTGAAATATTTCCTTCATACAAAACTTCACACAATCTTTATTAGCAACATTAGTGCACTCAAGATAATAAGTCTTAAGGTTCAGTTACAACACCAATAAAATTCCATTAGAACACTAGCTACTGAAGCACTTCCCTCAAAAAGCTCAATTCCCCAAAAGAACTCAAAAAGGAACCAACAAGAAGCAAATGCAGAAAATGGCAGAAATCTGTCAAAACAGACCAGCAGGTAAAGACGAATTTTTTCGAAGACCTTCTATTGCTCAAATCAAAAAGTGTTAAACTAATGAAAGTTATATAACAACCTGGGGCAGAAGCACAAAAATTCACGCCTCAAAAAGACGTTCAGAGATTTTACATGAAGTTTTACGGTGAAGCACAGAAATCTGTTTCGGGACAGCAACTTTCCCAATCATTACTTCTCTTTCATTAGAGATTACTCTTGGCACAAAAAGCAAATAAAAAAGGATAAGGAGCGGTTATTACTGATAACTTCCAAGTCTCATCTAAAACTTTTGGGTTATCTCCCAATAAGTACTTTTCTTTAACGCCTTTAAGTTAGGCATAAGAAGCAAGAAAAAGAATCAAGTGTTCTCAAATGAAGAAGCATTAAGACCAAATTTTGTTTTCATAGGAGAGGCAAAAGGAATCTTCTCTCTCTTCTTAGGGAAGTGTTCTATACCTTTCTTGAGTGGGAGTTGATATTTAATGGTGCCTTCTTTCATATCAATAATGGCACCAACAATTCTAAGAAAAGGTCTTCCCAAAGTAATAGGACAAGAAGCATTGCATTCAACATCCAAAACATAGAAATCAACGGGGACATAGGCATTGTTAACCATAATAAGAACATCATTAAGACTCCCCCTGAGTTTCTTTTTAGCATTATCATAAAGTGGGACATTCAAATAACAATCTTCAAGTGGAGGCAAATCAAGCATATCATAAATCCTTCTAGGCATAATAGAAACACTACTATCAAGATCACATAAAGCTTTAAAATCAAAGTCATTCACTTTCATATTAATGACGGGTTCCCAACCATCTTCTTGTTTTATAGGAATAGAAGCTTTATGTTTCATCTTTTCTTATTTAATCTTTATGAGAGCATCAGTAATGTGTTTTGTAAAGGCCATGTTCATAGCACTAGCATTAGGACTTTTAGCAAGCTTTTGTAGGAACTTAATAACTTCAGAGATGTTGCAACCATCAAGATCAAAATCAAAATTATCATCTAGAGTAGTAGAACTATTACTAGCCTCAACACTAGTGGTGGTAATAGTAGAAACACTAATGTTTCTAGCAATTTCATCTTCTCTTTCCCACTTAGCATGTAATTCAGCTAATAGTCTAACATTTTCATCAATTCTTACTTGTATGGCATTAGTAGCTGCAAAGGGATTCTCATTAGTTTCAGGTTTAGCAGCCATTTTATTAATCAATGAAGATTGAGCTTCAGACAGAGATGATATATTCCTTTCAGCATTAGAGAGTTTCAATTGTAAACTAGGAATTACCCTATTTAGACTCTCAAGTTGATGGCTAATGTTCTTCAAAATGGTAGATTGTTCCTCCATAGTTTTAGTAAATAGTTTATTTTGCTCATATTGCATTTGCATGAAGTTTTTAGTGGCTCTTTCAACTTCTAAAATTCTTCCTTCACTAGGTAATCCAGGTTTACCATTATAACCATAAGTATTATTAGGAGGGTAGGGCCTGTAATCGTTATTACCATAAGCATTGTTACCAAAATTATTATTCCTTATAAAGTTCACATCAACTTGCTCTTCTTGAGCAACCAAAGAAGCTAAAGGAACATTATTTGGATCAATATGGGCTTTCCCATTAACAAGCATAGACATAATAATATCAATCTTATCAGTCAAGGAGGAGGTTTCCTCAACATAATTTACCTTCTTACCTTGTGGAGCTCTTTCAGTATGCCATTCGGAATAGTTAACCATCATATTATCCAGAAGTTTTGTTGTAGCACCCAAAGTAATGGTCATAAAAATGATGCAGCCCGTCCTACGGACGCTTCTACATCTACACCAACAAGTCCCCCAAGTGGACCCATGACTCGTGCCCGAGCCAAACTCCTCCAAGCTAAGGTGAACTCGCTCCTCTCTTCGTGCCAATTTGATACCTCCTTGGATGACGTGCTACTTCATACCACTACTTTGTGCATCATCAGGTACGAGCCCCGCCGCGTCGACCCACGAGCCCTGCAGCTGCACCTGAGCTGAAGCTACCTGAGCCGGAGTGTCCGCCCGAATCCAGCCGGAGTGTCCGGCGCAACCGGAGTGTTCGGCGCGACTCAGCCGAAGTGTCCGGCCTGCCCGAGCCCGGACCTGCCGTGGACATTCAGAAGGTCAAATCGGACACTCCCCGGACACCACTCGGAGTGTTCGGTCACCCCGGACTGTCCGGCCGTACCGACCCGGACTGTCCGGCCCAAGCGATGGGCCCGCGAGCCTAGCTGGGCCCTATGGCCCATGTACCCCTCTACTTCGCCCAGAACTCTACTTTAATGCCTGAATTACCCCTGAACTTGTGGATGGCCTATATATAGACCCCCACCTCCATTGTAAACCCTAGGCTTGATATTGGAATTAGTGGAAACCCCTTTGTGGATCTATCTAATTCTTGCCTCATGCTCCTTGACTAAGGAGCACCAATATCCCCAAACCTCGTTGGAGTTTGCGTCGTGCCTCTGCGTTGTACAAGGCCTAGGCATCGATGTCCCTTTGCCTAGACGTCAAGATCTCACCGAGTCTCCCCTCTCGCCGTGCCGGTTCGAGAGAGAGTCCTCCGCCCGACGCCGATCCTAGGGATTGCGCCGGACCGGTCACCGCTGGCGTGAGCTATTGGTGTTTATCGTGGTTTTGCGTGTGTGTGTTCATCGCGTTCTTCGTGTGTGTGTTCGTCGTGTTCATCCTTCCCTCCTTCCCCCACACTCCACCCTCGATTTGAAAGGGAATCGTGAAAGATTGGGCCACCCTAGAGGTTTGCCCTCAACATATTGGTATCAAGAGCTTCGTTGCTCACGATTTCCCCCACAAAATTTTCTTCTATCCACCAAAAATTCGAAAATCCCCACAAAAACAGCCCATATTTGCCTTTGGATCGATCTCTTGATTTGGAGTGTTATTTGTGGTTTTGATCCGACCAAACCTTATCTAAGGAGTTGGTCCAGCTTTATCCTGCGTTTCCCCAGCCTGATTTGGCCAGTTTCTCGCGGATTTGAGGCCCGAAGGCGAGGATTTCCGCTCAAGAACACGAGCAAGAAACCCGCGCCGGAGTGTCCGGCTAATACCGACCAGAGTGTCTGGCCCGACCGGAGTGTCCAGCCGAAACAGACCGGAGTGTCTGTCCCAGACAGACCGGAGTGTCCGGCCCAGACAGACCGGAGTGTCCGGCTGTAACGCTAGTTTTGACAGTTTTGCCTCATGTTTCGCATTGGCTAATCTCCTGTGTTTGCTCGTGTCCCGTGTGCGTGTCAGTAACTACCAGCAAGCTTCCGCATCATCAACTTCCGTGCTCATCGACACCACGGACCACGAACATCATCCCGCACCACCGACACCAAGTTCATCATCAAAGAAGGTATAACTTGCGTCACCTTGTTAACCCCCATCTTCCTTTGTGTGTACCTATACCATGAGAGTGGCTCATCTTGTGTTTGCTTGAGCATTGTGCATTTGTCCTTGGATAGTGAGAGTGCAAGAGCAATAGCAAGTGTGACTAGGTAGCACCAAGGGAGAGCAAAAAAAAAGATACAAAGAAAAAAGCAAAAGAAAAATAGTCTCCCATTGCCAAAGAGAGTCTCAAAGCTTGTAAGCAAGAGAGAAAGAAGAGCGCCCAAGGCAAGTGCACAAATCCATTGCTCACTTTTCCTCTTTGCAAACGAGCCACGGTCTCTCCTTGCATTGGCATGACAACGAGCTTAGTCTTTGTTAGGACATTTGGTTTGCTCATTTTCATAGTCGTGTCAATCCCAACTTTCTCCACGTGTGTGTACGTAGTCGTAGGTTCCCGTCACCCTTTTGAGTTGTTGACCTTCGCCTTTGACTTGAGTTTTGTTGGATTTTTACCACTTTTGACTATCCCTTTTCTTTTGGTTGGTTCTTTGGCTTTCCACAATCCTAACCTACCACCAACAAGCTTTTGAGAGTTAGTTCTTTCTTTAGTGTGAGTTTTCTTTGCAATTCCACTTTGCACGCTAATAGCTCTCACTTGTGGTTTCTGGTTTGGTGCAATCCCCAAGGTGCGGTACAAGGCTAACACCACCATATTCCACTTCCATATACAATACTTGTGTGTTTTGCATGATGGATAGGCATGGTGAGACGAGCTAACCACCCCCCCAAGAAGAAGATCAAGGTCCATACATGATGCGTGCAAGTCACTTCATCGTCCGCCAAGAGTTCCGTGAACGTTGCCAAGCACTTGAGACGCGACAAGATGAAAAATTTGGCGAGACGCAAGCCGAGTTCAAAAACATTGACAACCGCTTCGACGGCCTCGAACGACAAATGCATGCAATGCATCACAACTTCGGCCACCAAAATGAAGCGCTCCAACGCTCCGTCACCGAAACAAATGACAATCTTCGATGCCTCATCGACGGCATGACAAGACCACATTCACGCGCATCAAGCTCGACAAGTTCTTCGCATCGTCATGCACCTCTTCCACAAGATCTACATCAAAGTGCTCAAAAACGCAATGATGCCCCCGTGGTTGAAGATGGAATCTCTTCGAACTATGTACCTTCCCCACGGCACGCTGCAACGTCAAGCTATGATGGTGACCTCTCTTCAAGGCCACACGCAAGGCAAGAAGCACATCGTCATCACGCAAGGGCACTAGTGATCCAACAAGAGAAACCACAAGAGGAACCGCAAGCGCAACCGCAAGTACAACCGCAAGTCTACCACCATCGACCACGACACATACTTGACACAACAAGTGATGACTCCAATTTGGAGAATCAAGCTCGTCATCAACGTCATGAACGTCAACAACGACACCATGGTCATCACGCGGCGCCTCCTCCCCACCAACAAAACTTGGAGCGTCAAGTGATACAAGTTGAGCGACGCCCACCATGTCAAGAGGCTCATGACCATGTTCTTCGTCGTGAGGCCTAGGTGCCTAACCAACATCACCAACCAAGGAACGAGCCTCATCTTCGTCATCAACCGCGTCAAGAGGCTCCACACCTTCGCCACCATGAGGCCCAAGCGCCTCAACCACGTCAACAACCGCGCCAAGAGCAAGAGCAATCTCTTCAACAACAATACCAAGAGCAAGCTCCGCAACAAGGACGCGAGAACCAAGTTCCACCTCCCCAACGACAAGATCATCAACAAGGTCACCAAGCTCGTCGCAATGACCGCAACAATGAAGAAACTTTTGGCAAGCTCAAGTTCACAATGCCCAAGTTCACCGGATCCAATGACCCCGAAGAATACCTCTCGTGGGCACTCAAAGTCGACAAGACCTTCCGCATGCATAACTATAGCAACGAGAAGATGGTCGCCATGGCTTCTCTAGAGTTTGATGATTACGCCAACCTTTGGTGGGAACAAGTTCAAGTTGCTCGTGATGCAAGACAAGAACCGCCAATCACAACTTGGCATGACATGAAGGCTCACATGAGATCCCGGTTTGTCCCCGCACACTACACGCGTGAGCTCTTCAACAACCTTCAAGCGCTTCGTCAAGGGACAAAGACCGTGGAAGAGTACTTCAAGGAAATGGAACTCAACTTGATTCGTGCCAACATTGATGAGCGCACGGAGCAAACAATGGCACGTTTCCTTATTGGGTTGAACCACCCAATCAAGCGCATCGTCGAGTTCCAAACCTACAACAACATGGTTGAGCTTGTGCACATCGCAACAAAGGCTGAACGTCAAGTGCAAGAGGATATCAAATACAACAAGCCCAAGACGTACTTCACCTACAAGAAAGCTTCAACCGCTACACCAACAACTTTCAATGGTAGCTCCTCAAGTACCTCCAAGACTTCCTTCAAGCCCACACTTCCTCAAGGAAAACTGCCCCCAAGTGGCAAGCAAGCAAAGAGTGATACACCTTTCAACGGTGAATGCTACAAGTGTGGAGGTAAAGGACACAAGTCGGCCGAATGTGGAAACAAGAAAGTCTTATTCATTCACGACAATGGTGATGAAGAGTACTTGAGTGAAGATGAGTTTGATGCCCGTGTCAAGGAAGCAATGGCAAGGCAACGAGTGGAAGATGATCAAGAACTCCTCATGTGTGAACATGACGCAAGTTCATCGCTTGTAGTCACAAGGATCTTGACCACTCAAGAACAAGAGCATGAAGACCAACACTCCAATATCTTCCAAACACGAGCCGACATCAATGGCAAATCTATCAAGGTGATCATTGACGGAGGGAGTTGTCACAACCTTGCTAGCACCAAGTTGTGTGAGAAGCTCAACCTCACCCTCCATCCACACAAGCACCCCTACCACGTGCAATGGCTAAGTGACCAAGGGTCCGTGAAGATCAAGCATACCGTATCGGTCTCCTTCGCCATTGGTCCTTACAAAGATACGGTGGAGTGTGATGTGGTTCCTATGACAGTTTGCGACATGCTTCTTGGTCGACCGTGGCAATTTGACAAGGCTGCTCAACATGACGGTCGCACCAACATATACACCTTCAAATGGCTCAACAAAACATGTGTTTTGCAACCGATGACTCCTAGCCAAATAATTGCGGACAATGCAAAGGCTTTAGCGAGGGCGGAAAACACAACACCTACTTGTGAGAAGAGGGGTGAGAGAGAGAACCACCTCATAGTGCGTGAGAGCCACAAGCCAAATTCGAGTGGAAAAACTAAGAGTGTTCTCCTTGCCACAAAAAGTGAGATGAGAGATGTTCGGAACAACCCATACATCTTGCACTATGTCCTCCTTTGAAAAGGACTAGCACAAGGAACTAACGAATTAACCAATGTTCCTCCATCTTTGATGAGTGTTTTGCAGGAATTCAAGGATGTGTTCCCCGAAGAGCTTCCACATGGACTACCCCCTCTTCGTGGAATCGAACATCACATTGACCTCATCCCCGGTGCACCACTTCCAAACCGCGCCGCTTACCGCACGAACCCGGAGGAGACAAAGGAGATTGAACGTCAAATCAACCAACTCGTCTCCAAAGGTTTGATCCAAGTTAGCACTAGTCCAAGTGCCGTACCCGTGATTCTTGTTCCAAAGACGGATGATACATTACGGTTATGCATGGACTGCCGTCCAATCAATGCTATCACCGTGCGTTATCGACATCCCATACCACGTCTCAATGACATGCTTTATGAGTTGTGTGGAGCCACTATTTTTTCGAAAATTGATCTTCGTAGTGGTTACCATCAAATACGCATGGCTGAAGGTGATGAGTGGAAAACCGCCTTCAAGACCAAAATTGGTCTCTATGAATGGTTGGTTATGCCCTTTGGTTTATCAAATGCCCCATCCACCTTCATGCGCCTTATGAATCACATCTTTCGTTCTCTCATTGGAAAAAGTGTTGTTGTCTATTTCGATGATATTCTTGTTTATAGCAAATCACTTGAGGACCATATAACACATGTCAAGGAAGTTTTGCAAATCCTTCGACATGAAAAGCTTTATGCTAATCTTCCCAAGTGCACTTTTGCTAAAGACAAGTTGATTTTTCTTGGATTTGTCGTTTCTTCGAAGGGAATTGAAGTTGATGTTTCCAAGGTAAAGGACATATGAGATTGGCCCATACTAACAAATGTGAGTGAACTCCGAGGTTTTCATGGGTTGGCCGGTTTCTATCGTTGCTTTGTGAAAGACTTTTCAACCATTGCTTGTCCCCTTAATGAATTGACCAAAAAGAATGTCACCTTCGTGTGGGGCAAAGCACAACAAAAAGCTTTTGATGAACTTAAAAAGAGGCTCACCGAAGCACCTCTTCTTGCTTTACCGGATTTCACAAAAACTTTTGAGATAGAGTGTGATGCTAGTGGTATTGGCATTGGAGGATTCCTTATGCAAAACGGACGTCCTATAGCCTACCATAGCGAAAAACTTGATGGTGCTCGCCTTAACTATCCGATTTATGACAAAGAGCTTTTTGCCTTAGTTCGTGTCCTTCAAGTTTGGCAACACTACCTTTGGCCTAAGGAATTTATCATACATTCCGACTACGAGTCGTTCAAATATCTCAAAGGCCAAGATAACTTGAGCAAGAGACATGCTAAGTGGGTTGAGTTCATGGAGTCTTTTCTGTACATTGTCAAGTATAAGAAGGGCAAAGATAATGTAGTTGCGGACGCATTGTCTCGCAAACATACAAGACTTCTTACGAGACTTAAAATCAACGTGTTGGGTCTTGAGGAAATAAAATCTTTGTATGCTTCCGACCCGTTCTTTGAACCAATTTTCGCAAAGTGCTCCAATGACAAGGGAGTTGATGATTTCTATTTGCATAAGGGCTTTCTTTAAAAAAACAAGCTATGCATTCCGAAGTCGTCGCTTCAACTTTTGCTTCTCCAATAATCTCATGGTGGAGGCCTTATGGGTCACTTTGGTCGCGACAAGACATTGGACATGCTCTCCAATCACTACTTTTGGCCCAAGATGAAGCGTGACGTGGAGCGCTACGTTCAACGATGCACGACATGTGTTCAAGCTAAGTCGCAAGCTAATCCCTATGGTCTTTATATGCCATTGCCTATTCCTCATACACCTTGGTCCGACATTAGCATGTATTTCGTGTTAGGATTGCCTAGATCTAAGCATGGTCATGATTCTATATTTGTTGTTGTGGATCGTTTTTCCAAAATGGCACACTTCATACCGTGCCATAAGACCGACGATGCTTCACATGTTGCAAATCTGTTTTTCAGGGAAATCGTCCGTCTTCACGGTGTGCCAAGGACAATCATCTCCGACCGCGACGTCAAATTCATGAGCTACTTGTGGAAGACCCTCATGGCCAAGCTCGGCGTCAAGCTCCTCTTCTCATCCGCATCACATCCTCAAACTGATGGACAAACCGAAGTTGTCAACCGAAGCCTCGGAACTCTCCTTCATGTGTTGATCAAGAAAAACCTGAAGGATTGGGAGGAATGCATTCCACACGCCGAGTTCGCCTACAATCGAGCAAAGCACTCAACAACCAAGATGAGTCCATTCATGATCGTCTATGGTTTCGAGCCCCTCACCGCGCTCGACATCCTACCACTACCTCTCCATGAGCGCACAAACATGGACGTCGAGAAGCGCGCACAAGCTATGAAGAAGCTTCACGAAAAAACAAGAGCAACTATCGAACAACAAGTCCTTCACCAAGCTTCAAGGTTAAACAAGGACAAGAAGGAGATGATATTTGAAGAAGGTGACCTTGTGTGGATACACCTAAGCAAGGACTGCTTCCCCAAGGAACGTGACTCCAAGCTCAAGCCAAGAGGAGATGGTCCCTTCAAGGTCCTCAAACGAATCAACAACAACGCCTACATCATCGACATTCCGACCTCCAAGTACCTTGCAAGCAATACATTCAATGTCAAGGATCTCTCACCCTACCATGGAGATGTTCAAGATGATATCCATGAAGAGTCGAGGACGACTCTTTCCCAAGGGGGGGGAGCTGATGCAGCCCGTCCTACGGACGCTTCTACATATACACCAACAAGTCCCCCAAGTGGACCCATGACTCGTGCCCGAGCCAAACTCCTCCAAGCTATGCTGAACTCGCTCCTCTCTTCGTGCCAATTTGATACCTCCTTGGATGGCGTGCTACTTCATACCACTACTTTGTGCATCATCAGGTACGAGCCCCCGCCGCGTCGACCCACGAGCCCTGCAGCTGCACCTGAGCTGAAGCTACCTGAGCTAGAGTGTCCGCCCGAATCCAGCCGGAGTGTCCGGCGTAACCGGAGTGTCCGGCGCGACTTAGCCGGAGTGTCCGGCCTGCCCGAGCCCGGACCTGGCGTGGACATTCAGAAGGTCAAATCGGACACTCCCCGGACACCACTCGGAGTGTCCGGTCACCCCGGACTGTCTGGCCATACCGACCCAGACTGTCCGGCCCAAGCGATGGGCCTGCGAGCCTAGCTGGGCCCTATGGCCCATGTACCCCTCTACTTCGCCCAGAACTCTACTTTAATGCCTGAATTACCCCTAAACTTGTGGATGGCCTATATATAGACCCCCACCTCCATTGTAAACCCTAGGCTTAATATTGGAATTAGTGGAAACCCCTTTGTGGATCTATCTAATTCTTGCCTCATGCTCCTTGACTAAGGAGCACCAATATCCCCAAACCTTGTTGGAGTTTGCATTGTGCCTTCGTGTTGTACAAGGCCTAGGCATGGGTGTCCATTTTCCTAGACGTCAAGATCTCACCGAGTCTCCCCTCACGCCGTGCCGGTTCAAGAGAGAGTCCTCCGCCCGACGCCGATCCTAGGGATTGCGCCGGACCGGTCACCGCCGGCGTGAGCTATTGGTGTTTATCGTGGTTTTACGTGTGTGCGTTCATCGCGTTCTTCGTGTGTGTGTTCGTCGTGTTCATCCTTCCCTCCTTCCCCCGCACTCCACCCTCGATTTGAAAGGGAATCGTGAAAGATCGGGCCACCCTAGAGGTTTGCCCTCAACATAAAGGTACCTCCAGCAGCAGAATCCAATAGGTTCCTTGAAGAGTAGTTCAATCCTGCATAAAAAGTTTGGATGATCATCCAAGCAGTCCGTCCATGAGTGGGACAATTCTTAACCAAAGATTTCATTCTTTCCCAAGCTTGAGCAACATGTTCATTATCAGATTGTTTAAACTTCATTATTTCAATTCTCATAGATATAATCTTAGCAGTAGGATAGTATTTTCCAATGAAAGCATCTTTGCACTTAGTCCAAGAATCAATACTATTCCTAGTTAAGGAATTCAACCATTCTTTATCTTTTCCTCTCAAAGAGAAAGGAAACAATTTCAGCTTAATAATATCACCATCTACATCCCTATGCTTTTGCATCTCACAAAGTTCAACAGAGTTATTTAGATGGGCAGCAACATCTTCATTACCAATACCAGAAAATTGTTCTCTCATAACAAGATTGAGTAAAGCAGGTTTTATCTCAAAGAAAGTATCTTTAGGCACAGGTGGAGCAATAGGTGTGCTCATAAAATCATTTATGTTGGTGCTAGTGAAGTCACACAACTTAGTGTTTTCAAGAGTAGTCTTTTTTGTGTGTTTTCAAATAAGAAAGCAAACTAGTAAAACTAATTTTTTTTGTGTTTTTGATAAAGAAACAAGCAAACAAAGCAAAAAGAAACTAAGCAAAACAAAAATAACAAAGTAAAGAGATTGGTTATGAGGGACTCCCCTTGTGAAGATGTCCTTGACTCCCCGGCAACGGCGCCAGAAAAGTTTTGCTTGTTGGCTCGTGTATTAACAAGCTCGTTGGGGAACCCCAAGAGGAAGGTATGATGAGCACAGCAGCAAGTTTTCCCTCCGTTATGAAACGAAGGTTTAATCGAACCAGTAGGAGCAAGGAAACACCCGAAAGGTGTTGCTAGCTGAGCCTTGGCAGGGCATACTACTGGTGCTAGTAGCAACGTGGAGACCTGCACAACAGAACCACAGAACTCTGTCCCCAACTTGCGATGAGGTTGTCAATCTCACCGGTTTTGCTGAAAACAAAGGATTAAACGTATCGAATGGGAGGAAGTAATAGTTTGTAGAAAGTAAACACAAAGCAGTAAACAGTTTATAGATTATATGTAAAAGAAAGGACCGGGATCCATAGTTCACTAGAGGTGGCTCTCCTTAAGAAAGATAACATGCTGGGTGAACAAATTATAGCGGGGCAATTGACAAACATCGAGAAAGCAATACATGCATATACTAATCATCTTGACTCCTTTGAGATTCGATTGGGCATTACAACATTATACGTAGACCGTCATCCAACTGCATCTATGACTAATAATCCACCTTCAGGTTATCATTCGAACCCCCTCTAGTATTAAGTTGCAAGCAACAAATTATTGCTTTATGAATTGCGTATAAAGTAAACAATACGATTGTTCTATGAACAAAGGATTGTTGTTTTCTCCCTAGTAGCAACAGCACATCTAGTACCTTAGAGATTTCTATCACTTCCCCAGATTACCAGAGGCATGAACCCACTATCGAGCATCAATACTAACTCTTGGAGTTACTAGCATCTACTTGGCCAAGATAGCTACTAACAACGGAAAGCATGCAAGATCACAAATAACAAAGACATGATAGAATCAATAATCAATCTAAAATAGCATCTCAATATCCATCGGATCCCTGCAAACACAACATGCAGAATTACAAATAGACGATCTTGATCATGAATGAAGCTCACAAGATCTAGACATGAAAGCACAAAGGAGGAGAACCAGCCATCTAGCTACTACATGGACCCGTAGTCCAAAGATGAACTACTCACGCATCACACCAGAGGCTTGCATGATGATGAAGAAGGCCTCCAGGGTGAATTCCCCTCTCCAGCAGGGTGCTGGGAAGAGCTTCAGATCCCTCCCGATCTAGGGATGGAGATGACGGCGGCTACAGACTCTTTCGTGGATTTTTGATCGGGTACTTAGGGTTTTCGTCCCAAGGGCAATATATAGGCGGAAGGAGAGGCCGAGGGGGTGCTGGGGTCGTCGGCTAGACCACCCCCTGGCGTGGGCCAGGCCTGGCCGTGCGCCAGGTGGTGTGGCCGGCCCCCAGCCCTTTCTCTGTCTCGTATGCTGGCATCTGATGTCTTCTGGAAAAATAGGCACTTTGGCTTTTGTCCCGTCCAATTCCGAGAATATTCATTTTCTAACTTTCCTAGAACCAAAAATAGTAGAAAACAGGCAGCTAGCACTGTGGCTCTTGTTAATAGGTTAGTCCAAGAAATCGTATGAAAAGTACTCCAAAGTGTGGACAAAACACAAGAAAGTGGATAAAACCAAGCATGGAACATCAAAAATTATGGATGCATTTGCAAGGTATCAAGCCTTCGGCCCATGTACCCCTTAGTTCGCCCAGACTTTCCCCTTTTATTCCTAAAGTACCCTTGAACTAGTGGTTGGCCTATATATAGTACCCCCACCCCTCATGTAACCCTAGGCATAGATGATAGACTAAAGACAACCCCCTTTGTGGAATCTCTAGTTTTGCCTCATCCCCTTCTACCAAAGGGGATCGACTATCATCACCACCTCGTTGGAGTTTGCATCGCGCCTCCCTCGTTGTACAAGGTCTTCGCATCGGTGTCCCTTTGCCAAGACGTCAAGACCCTCTCCAAGGTGTTTTTACCTCTCCGCATGGGATCGAGGGAGCACGTTGACCGATCTTTCCTTGCGAGGATTCTATCGGACCGGTGGCCACCGGTGGGAGCAATCGGCCTTGTATTGTGTGAGTTTTGCGTGTGTTCATCGTGTTCTTGAGGTGTACGTCCGCTTCCGCTACATTCTCCCTTTCCCCTTGCTTTCCCATCGATTTGACCACTTGATCCGTGAAGATCAGGCCATCCACGGGGTTACCCCATAACATCTGGTATCAGCAGCTTTTGGTTGCCACAGATTCCTCATCGATTTGGTATTTTTCCCCATAAATTCAAAAATCCCAAAAAAATAGCCCCAATTTTGTGTTTTGGATCGATCTGTGATTTGAGTGCATTTTGGTAGGTTTTGATCCGTGGATTACTTGTTGATCTACCTTCCCCTGTGTTCCCATGGCCTAATTCCTTGATTTCCCTCACCAATTTGGTGTTTTGGTTCGAGTTTTTCCGCCAAAATCGCGTCCCGAACGAGTTCTACATGTCCTGGAACCTCCGGACCGGAGATTCCGCCCCCCGGGCCGGAGATTCCGGCCCAGACCGGAGATTACGGCCCCCAGACCAGAGTTTCTGGCAAAGTCCCCGCGCCCCTGCTGACAACAAATCTATTTCACGGTTTTGAGCATAACTTTTGCATACGAACTCGGATTTTGGTGTTCTTTAGCTTGTTTCAAAGAGAAGGAGCTCTATATCATCATTTGCGTGGTTCATGCTATCTACTCCATCCAAATTCTGTGAGCAAGGCGGAATCCACCAATAAAGGGTGAAGATTGGCGAAGAAAGGTATAAACATTTCGCGACTTCTCCCCACTTGCATTCCTTTGTGAGCTACACTATCTTTGCATTCAACAAACACCTATTGAGACTAGTTCCTCCTATGATTTCTTGGGCTATGCACATTTATACTTGTAGAATTCCGAGCAAAAGTTGTGAGTGCGCTATCTCATATATTTATCTTGTATAGTTGTTGGCACAAGGAAGGGGCATGTGAAAAACAAAGAGAAAAAGAAAAGAAAAGTGAAAAAAGATAGAAAAATAAAAAGAATAAAAAGAAAAAGAAAGAAACAAACAAACAAGTGCCTCATAGAATAGGAAGCGCAAGCTCGATGAACATCAAATAGGTGGTACTTATTGTGCTTATCTTGTAGTCCACCAATTTATTGCAATCGAACTAGCGTATCTCCTTGCACTTGTGCGACACGAGCTTATAGTCTTTGCTAGGTAATCATTTGGTTCTTAGCTCACTTTATCCGTCGCACAAGTCCTATTTATCCCACCGTGTGTGTTTCCTTGTATATATTCCTTCTTGTGGATTAACTTGTTTTGCTTTGTGATCATCGTGGTTCTTTACTTTCCCTTACAACATCTTGATTTCGGATTGGTTCTTGACATGCCACCTTCCATACCCATCCACCATAAGCTTTTTGTGTGTGTTTTTTAGTGATTAGTTGGTTTTGGTGTTCCACGTGAACTTCACTTTGCTTGGTTTTGATTACACGATACTATCTTCCAAGGTAAAGTAATGTTTGTTGTTGCATCCGTAAACCCCTACCACTTCCATATACACCACGTGGTCTTGTGAAACATGTCTAGGGAATACGGAACTGAGGATGATTTCTATGAAGAATCCATGATGAGCCACCATGCATATGCCTCCACAAGCATGGATGACATGATGGAGCACTACACCGACAATGGCTCCACATGCTTGGGTGATATGGAGTTCGACAACAACAATAACTCCCCATGCATGGAAGACTTCAAGAACGACAACGAAAAGCTCCTCAAGTCGCATCGACCAAGAGGGAGCCTCCACCTCGAGAGCACCAAGGTCCACCATCAAATGGACAACTTCAAGCGCGACATGGACAACGACTTTGCCAAAACCATGAGCATGATGGCCAAGACTAATAATGCTTTGCGCTCATTACAACGCCTCACCAAGAAGAGTGCCAACGATAAGGAGAATCATCACGAGCGTCATATGGATGACCAAGTGCGCCATCTACATCAACCTTTGGCAAGGCACGCCAATGACCTATGTCGACACCATCATAAGGCACCTTCAACTACTCATGCCACCACCAAAATGGCACCAAGAGCAAGCTCTCCTCCACGCCATCAAGCTTTAACACCAAGACTTGACATCCTATATGACGCATGCAACTTCGTGGATGAGGAAGATGAAGACCTCTACTTCGCCATGTTGGACAAGTACGTCAAGAGGACTACACAAGCCAAGGTGCAAGATGGTGACGACAAGGTCAAGAATAGTGAGCATGGGACTTCCCCATCACCAAAGGAGGCGCATGGAGTTGAGAGAACCGAGTCTATCCCTACATGCTTCAGTGATGATGTGGTACCAATCCCATGTGAGTATGAGAGCCACTTAGCCCACTTGAGTGAAAACAAGAGTGAGATGAGTGACTCCACCATATGTGAGATTGAGTGCTTCCACTTTGAGGGCATGAGTGATACACCGAGTGAGTTGAGAGTGGTAGTTGATAGGTCATGTGAGACCATTTTGATTTCTAACAACATACCCTCTACCTCTAGTGTGTTTTCTCATGATGTGCTAGGTTCCATGGATCAAGAAGCACATACCTTGGAGATGATGATGCCTCCACCCAATAAGATGTACATGGTGGATGAAGATGATGCCATCCCCATACATGATGAAGATGTCGCCCATATGGAGGCCAATACTACCACAACACCCACTTCATATGAAAGGTATGAACAAGGTAAGAATACGGGCTTTGATGATGCCATGATCCCACTAGTGGACATGATGACTTGTGATGATTGGCATGTTATGGATGATGTTTGTGATATCACATATGACTCATTGGTATTTCCATGTGATACTTTGCCTTTGCATAATGTTGAGCATGTGAAATTATTTGATTGTGATGATGTTGCCATAGACATGACATGCTCTAAACGTTACGTTGATGATATCATTGGTTGCACTTTGTTGAACAATTGCTCTTTCCAATGTTTTGCTTGCAATGATGTTACCAATGGTACCCCTCGAACCATGCTTTGTCATGAATGTTTTACAATTTCTCCTGTTCCTAGCAATAATATGGATGATTGCTCTTTCACTTGTTTTGCTTGCAACAATAATTCTCATATGGTTTCTATTGAGATGGCCCCCATAGCTTTCTCAATTTTTGGAGATTTTGATGATTGCCATGATAAGCATGTTCCCGCCTTGCATACTCATCATGCACATAAATTACACTTGATTGACACTAATGGTGATGTGCACAAGAAGAGATACGTCATGATGGATGATGTGTTTCTCTACCATTCACACATGTTCTTCCTTTTGTGTTTGATGTGTATAGGTACTCGAACTACAATGTCAACCTCAGTTGAGCACGGGTTGACAAAAAGAGCTCTAGAGAGCATCCCCCAAGTGAGTTCAAGATCGAACCCAGCTTTGATACCTTTCGCATGCTTTGCATCTTTCATGTTGACAAATTGATCTTTCCTATGGTTTGATTGCAAGAATGTTTATGGTATTCTTTCACCTTGTGACAATCATGTCTTGTTGCTATTGGATATTGATGCTTTGTGTGTTGCCACAAAAATGTTGAACAATTTCTCTTTCCGATGTTTTGTATGCAACCATAATGCCATTATGAGCATGTATTGTCACGAGAGCTTCCAAGTCTCTCGTATAGTTGTTGCAACAAACATAAGGACCACTTGCTCTTTCATTTGCTTTGTTTGCAAACATGTTGTTTTTGCTTCCGCTTGTGATACTCATATGCCCATGATATTTGCTTTCGATGATTTGTGTGTGGCATCCAACATATCGAACAATTTCTCTTTCCAATGGTTGGTTTGCACAGATAATGATGTTGTTTTGGATATTCTTCCTCATGTGTTTTTGCTGAATTCTCCTAGATTTGCAGCAAAGATGTTGATCAATACTTTAGTCAATTGCTTTGAGTTCCACACTAATACATTATATGGAGTTTTCAAGTTCCCACATTTGGATGATGTTCAAACGATTTCCATGCACTTGGACCTTGCATATGCATCTCGTTTGCTATACTTGAGTTGTGCTAATAGTGTTGTGAACAAGAATGGACATGCCACAAATGACATGCTCCTCTATCACACACAAACATATGTTGCTTGGTCTTTGTTGTGTGAAGGTACAATTGCTTACGCGTCAACCTCTATGGACCATACGTTGACAAGACGAACCATAACCTATGGCTTCTCCTCAACGAGCTATCTCTACATCATAAGGTGACTTCTATCTACTTGAGGACTCATGCTATAATCTTCATGAATTGGCTATGCTTTGAGTGTTGCTTCGCTTTTGTTGTGAGCTTTGTAGGCTCCATGGAAGGTGAAGGAACATTGAGGTGTTATCGATTCAATCTTCCCGAGGACGACTATATGGTGAACCCTAGGATCAACAAGGTCTCTCGACATGTTCTACTTTGTGATAAGCGTGTAGAGTCGAGGACGACTCTTTTTGAAGGGAGGGGAGATGATGGAGCCCGACCTTCGGTCATTACCACATCATGGTCTCCAACTTATGCCAAGTCGCCATGGACTCCAAAGGTGAATCCGTTCCTCTATGCAAGCCCACTTCCCACCCCATTGAATGGTATACTTGATATGGGGTGGCCCGATCTTCTCAGCAAGCACTTGTCGATGGTGATGGTGGATGATAGATAACTAGCCTGTAGCTATGAACTCTCCCGCTCGATCCCTGATGCCAATGCAACAGCTCTCAAACCTTGTAGGATATTCACAACACCACGCTCTTGCGCACGCAGCCTTGACCACGAACGGTAGTATGCAATCTACTAATTCCCAATGGAACAACAGATCACACTCAATTATAGTTGGTAAATTCGAACACAGGGTAATTTCAGAGGTTCTATAAAAGAAACAACTCCAAAATATTTTAACGTGGTCTGAACCCTAAACTACGACGCCCCCATCTATTTATGGGTCCAAAGGGCGGCGGCCTATGGTAGAACCCGAGTCGGTTCCACCCAACCTGGATACAAACCGGCCACAAGTGGCTCGGCCAAGACCGGCTCTGCCATGGCAGAGTCCTAGTCGGTTTTCCTGCCGCGGCAGCCTACCGTGGCAGAGAAACGAGGCTTTTCTCTGTCGTGGCAGAGAACTTCCTCCTCTTGTTGATCTTCGTCTTGGACAGCTCCTTGCGCTTCCTCCCTCTCCTCCCTCGCGCATTCCTCATTGATCAACACGCCATGTTCCTTTCAGCTCCTCACTCTGTGCTATGCCTTCTTCTCCTAAGTACCTGATCATACAATAATTCAAAGACTTAGGTAGTATAAAATTCTCATTAATTAAAACACCAGGTTCATTAAGAAACAAGTTCACCTGTTGTTCTAGTAGCTTGGCACGAGCTCTTGTGATTGGTCCAATCCTTATCTCATTGGATTGATCCTTCTTTGCAATTGGAACAACTTCATTAGCAATTGGGGTAGGTGTAATTGTAGGGATGTCCTCATCATCTCCCCCCCCTTCAAAAGGCGTCGACCTCGACACTCCAAGGTCTTCTCCAGCATATGGTGATAAATCAGCAACGTTGAAACTGTTGCTAACTCCACCAAACTCCTCAATAGGTATATCAACCGAGTAGGCATTATCATTAATCTTAGCTAACACCTTGTAAGGACCAGCACCACGTGGCTTCAATTTTGATTTTCGAAGTAGTGGGAACATATCCTTGCGTACATGCACCCAAACCATATCTCCAGGCTCGAACAACACTTCTTTTCGTGTTTGATTCCTTGCAGCAGCAATGTTCTTGCCTTTCTTCTCAATAGCCTCTCGAGTCATCTCATGTATTTTCTTCACATAATCAACATGTTTTGATGCCTCCATATCAACTCTCTCATGTAATGGCAGAGGCAACATATCAAGTGGCGTCAATGGTCTGAAACCATACACCACCTCAAAAGGACAAAGCTGAGTAGTTGAATGCACAGCCCTGTTGTAAGCAAACTCAACATGTGGCAAACACTCTTCCCACTCCCGCAGATTCTTTTTAATCATGGTCCTTAGCAGCTGTGACAATGTTCTATTCACCACCTCCGTTTGACCATCTGTTTGGGGATGACATGTAGTACTAAACAGCAACTTCGTTCCTAGCTTCCCCCATAAGGTCTTCCAAAAGTAGCTCATGAACTTCACATCACGATCAGAAACAATCGTCTTTGGTACTCCATGTAATCTCACGATGTCCCTGAAAAACAAGTTAGCAACATGCGACGCATCGTCGCTTTTGTGGCAGGCAATAAAATAAGCCATCTTAGAGAACCTATCTACTACCACAAATATAGAATCATGACCTCTCTTAGTTTTAGGTAAACCTAGCACAAAATCCATACTAATGTCTTCCCAAGGAATAGTAGGTGCAGAGAGAGGTGTATACAAACCATGAGGCTTCAGCTTAGATTTCGACTTGTGGCATGTAATACATCGACTCACAAATCTGTACACATCATGCCTCATCTTGGGCCAATAAAAGTGATCCGCAAGCATGAGCAACGTCTTCTCACGCCCAAAGTGACCCATCAAACCACCAACATGTGATTCCTGCACTAAAAACAAACGCAACGACGATTCTGGAATACATAGTTTGTTAGCTCGAAACAAATATCCATCGTGTATATGATACTTATCCCATGCGTTTCTAAGAGCACACAAACGATATGGTTCAGCAAAATCATGGTCAGTTGCATAAAGTGCACGAATAGCTTCTAATCTAGGAATTTTAACATCAAGATTGGTTAAGAGCATGTTCTTCCTAGATAGAGCATCAGCAACCACATTTTCTTTTCCCTTCTTATAATTAATGATGTAAGGAAAAGACTCAATGAACTCAACCCATTTAGCTAATCTTCTATGCAAGTTTGATTGAGCTTTCAAGTATTTCAATGCTTCATGATCAGAATGTATGATGAATTCCTTCGGCCACAAATAATGTTGCCAAACCTCGAGTACTCTAACAAGTGCATACAATTCTTTATCATAGATTGAATAATTCAAACAAGCACCAGTCAATTTCTTAGAAAAATAAGCTATAGGCCGACCCTCTTGCATCAAAACGCCACCTATGCCTATACCACTAGCATCACATTCAACTTCAAATTGCTTCGAAAAATCAGGTAATGCAAGCAATGGTGCAGAAGTAAGCAAATGTTTCAAAGTATCAAAAGCAATGTCGTGGGCCGCGCCCCATATAAAAGGAACACCTTTCTTTGTCAAATCATTCAAAGGTGCAACAATGGTGCTAAAATCTTTCACAAAGCGCCTATAGAAACCAGCGAGACCGTGGAAACTACGCACTTGACTTACATTCGTTGGAGTAGGCCAATTCTGAATTGATTCAATTTTAGATTGATCCACCTCTACTCCATGTTTAGAAACAACAAATCCTAGGAATATGACCTTATCTTTTGCAAATGTACACTTCTCAAGATTAGCATATAGTTTATTATCACGTAACACTTGCAAAACTTGTCTAATATGAGTGCAATGTTCAAATTCGGTGTGGCTGTATATGAGTATATCATCAAAGTAAACAACCACGAAACGACCAATAAACTCTCTCAAAACATGATTCATCAAACACATGAAAGTACTAGGTGCATTAGTAAGACCAAAAGGCATAACTAACCATTCATACAAACCGAATTTAGTTTTGAAAGCAGTTTTCCATTCACCCCCTTCTTTCATCCTAATTTGATGATAACCACTACGCAAGTCAATTTTAGAGAAAACAGCAGCACCACTCAATTCATCTAGCATATCCTCTAAGTGTGGAATAGGATGACGATATCGAATAGTGATGTTATTAGTCGCTCTACAATCAACACACATGCGCCATGTACCATCTTTCTTAGAAACTAAAATAACAGGAACAACACAAGGGCTAAGAGAGACACGAATGTACCCTTTATCCAGCAACGCTTGTACTTGCTTCTGAATTTCCTTAGTTTCTTCGGGATTAGTCCTGTAGGGTGCACGTTTGGGAAGTGTGGCGCCAGGAATCAAGTCCACTTGATGTTCTATACCATGCAAGGGAGGCAAACCTGCGGGTATGTCTTCTGGAAACACATCCCCAAAGTCCTGCAAAACAGATGAAACACCAAGAGAAATAGGGGTCATGTCGTTAGAAACCAATACCTCGCCCTTATACATGAGCACAAGTGGCATGGCTGTTGGATCCTCATGAAATTCTCTCATATCTTCCTTAGTGGCTAATATCAATAAACCAGGCACTCTCGCACTTTTCGTTATATCACTCAATTTAGGCTCAATTACATCAGGAACAGCTGTCACACAATCTCGCCGAGTGGTAGTATCTTCCTTCAAAGTCACCTCTATCTTCTGGCGAGAATCATTCACAATTTCTTGTGGTGTCATTAGCTGCATAGTAATCTTTCTTCCTTTGAATTCCAAGTGATATGTATTGGCTCGGCCATTGTGTTGCACATGGCGATCATAGAGCCATGGCCGACCCAATAGTAGGTGACAAACAGTCATAGGAACCACATCAAAATCAATAGAATCTTTGTATGGCCCTATTTGAAAGTTCACTCGTACCATATGATTTACCTTCATCTCACCATTGTTGCTCAACCATTGTATGTAGTATGGCTTGGGATGAGGTAAGTATGTCAAATTTAGTTTGGCACATAATTCCTTACTTGCAAGATTTCTGCAGCTACCTCCATCAATAATGACCTTGCAAGCTTTATTTGGTCCGATTAGAGCTTTTGTTTGGAACAAGTTGCAACGCTGGGATTCCTCAACCGGTTGCACACTAAGTACATGTGAAGACACAACGATAGTTGGTGCACGCTCAGCATATGCATCAGCACCATCCTCGCCATCATCAATATCAACATCAGAAGCTTCATCTCCACTTTCTACTTCACCTTGTTCATTAACAAACATAACCTTGCTGTTTGGACAATCCTTCTTGTAGTGACCTCTACCACCACAAGTGTGGCACACCACATCGCGCGTACGTGTAGTAGACATGTTGGAACCCGAGCTTGCAGCAGGAGCAGCGGGTTTCCGAGCATTAGAACCAAACGAAGGTGTACTTGCTGGTTTGGCCGATGGTGCAAACGGAACAGCAGCTGGTGACGCGGCTGTAGGAGGAATAGGTCTCGCTAAAAATCTGCTGGAGGATGGAAAATGAGTACGTGACTTCGCCTCTTCTGCCAACTGGGATTCGGCCTCTCTAGCATGATGCAACAACTCATTCATGGTCTCATACTTGTGATGACGAACAATGCTCTTGATTGGTAACTTCAAATTGTTTAGGAATCGCTGCATGGTCATCTCAATGGACTCACGAATTCTAGCACGCTGCATAAGCATCTCCATCTCCATGTAGTACTCATCAACTGTCATTGTTCCTTGCTTCAGTTGCGTCAATTTATCAAAAACTGAACGCAAGTAGTTGGTTGGGACGAAACGAGCTTTCATGATTTGCTTCATCTCGCGCCAATCCATCACAGGAAGTTCATTGTCCTCCCTCCTATGTTGCACAAGAGCATCCCAGCAACGCAAAGCATAACCATCAAATTCAGATGCTGCAAGTTTGACCTTCTTATCTTCTAGATAGTCAAATAAGTGCCAGAGTTTCTCGATCTTCAACTCCCATGTGAGGTAGTCTTCAGAATCAATGGAACCATCAAACTTAGGAATTGAGAATTTTGGCTTGCCCAAACCATCATCAGCAGTTTGGTTGGGAACACGTTGAGCACGCCCAAGAGGAGCATACCCACGACCATGAGCAGGTGCATGGGCAGGTGCATGGGCAGGGGGAATAGCACGTCCCCTGCCAACATGTGGAGCAGCATCCACAGCGCTACCCTCATCAAAATCATCAAAGGCATCATCATGTTGAGGCTCTTCCCTTCTATGCAAAGCGGCTGTCAAACTCTCAATGGACTGCTGCAAAGCGGTAACATTGACATTGAGCGTAGCCACTTGTGTTTGAATAGTATCAACCGTTCCAACATGGTGATCCAATCTCACATTCAGATCCTAGAGATTCTTGTCAATGGCATCTGTCATGTGAGTAAACACACGTGTCAAGTGGGACTTCAAAGCCTCATATTCACGCCAATTGACGAGTTCCTCATCCTTCTTTTTTTGCATCACAACATCATCATCACTAGAAGACATGATCAGTAGGTTAGTGCACAAAAGCAAAAATCTGTATGATGGAACTCTCACAGCTCACTCACAACTAATAAGAAAGGAGATCTTACCGTTCCAAAGTGAATAGAGATGCTCTACCAACGAAATCAAAGACTGATGCACTTGATGTGATGAAGTGAATATCAAAGGTATAGAGAACAATCACAAGGCACACAAGGTATTTATGGTGGAGCTGTAGGTATGGTATCCTAACTACACCGCAAACAAGTCCTAGTGCTGATCGTACAAATACCCAAGAAACAAACACGTGGAGAAAAACGTGGCAATGCAACTATGAAGGGTGTTGCACTACGCTCGAGAGACACTAGCAAAGCTCAATGTAAACAGGCACAAGATTGCTCAATCTACCGGTGCACAAAGATAACACTAGGCCTCTTGCTCAAATTCTCTCTTTTTTTCTTTTAATACAACTTTTTTTTCTTTTGGATAGCTTTTCCTTGATACTTTTCTTTTTGCTATCTTGCTTTTTTTTGATAGATAACACACGGCCAATTACAAAGTACGGCACCAAAAGTCCTAAGAGCAGCCTGTCGGAGCAGAAACTAGTCTCAATAGGCAAGTTCCTACACCTATGTAGTAGATTGGCTGTGGCTAAGGGTTTTGGAAAAGTGCAAAACGATCACACTTTGTAAATATGGTGTCGTGGCAAAAAAACAGCTCAAAATCCTGCTGTGGCAGAGCGGTAACTTGGTAACTCAGAAAGTCCTGTCGTGGCAGAGAAAAACACAGAAATCCTGCTGTGGCAGACTAGGTAACCCAGAAAGTCCTGCCGTGGCAGAAAAACGTCGAAATCCTGCCGTGGCAGACTCGGTAACCTGGAAAGTATTTTTTTTATTCCGACTCAGCCAAGAGTAGAAGACAAGGACTCTTAGAGTAGATCGGATCTGACTTGATGGTGGCGGAAAACAATGGTGGCAAACGACTAACAACAAAGAGAAGAACAAAACTACTAAGAAACAGATCGAGATCTAAACTAAAGGATGAACACGACCAGCAACTATTACTTGTCTACGATGCAATCTAGTCTATGACAACTCTTTTTGTGGGGCTTTTTTTCGATAGGACTAAAAACACTCTCTAATCTATGGATGGATTGTGGATTGCTTACCGAGGCAACGAGGAAATCTGATACCAAGATGATATGGGGTGGCCCGATCTTCTCAGCAAGCACTTGTCGATGGTGATGGTGGATGATAGATAACTAGCCTGTAGCTATGAACTCTCCCGCTCGATCCCTGATGCCAATGCAACAGCTCTCAAACCTTGTAGGATATTCACAACACCACGCTCTTGCGCACGCAGCCTTGACCACGAACGGTAGTATGCAATCTACTAATTCCCAATGGAACAACAGATCACACTCAATTATAGTTGGTAAATTCGAACACAGGGTAATTTCAGAGGTTCTATAAAAGAAACAACTCCAAAATATTTTAACGTGGTCTGAACCCTAAACTACGACGCCCCCATCTATTTATGGGTCCAAAGGGCGGCGGCCTATGGTAGAACCCGAGTCGGTTCCACCCAACCTGGATACAAACCGGCCACAAGTGGCTCGGCCAAGACCGGCTCTGCCATGGCAGAGTCCTAGTCGGTTTTCCTGCCGCGGCAGCCTACCGTGGCAGAGAAACGAGGCTTTTCTCTGTCGTGGCAGAGAACTTCCTCCTCTTGTTGATCTTCGTCTTGGACAGCTCCTTGCGCTTCCTCCCTCTCCTCCCTCGCGCATTCCTCATTGATCAACACGCCATGTTCCTTTCAGCTCCTCACTCTGTGCTATGCCTTCTTCTCCTAAGTACCTGATCATACAATAATTCAAAGACTTAGGTAGTATAAAATTCTCATTAATTAAAACACCAGGTTCATTAAGAAACAAGTTCACCTGTTGTTCTAGTAGCTTGGCACGAGCTCTTGTGATTGGTCAAATCCTTATCTCATTGGATTGATCCTTCTTTGCAATTGGAACAACTTCATTAGCAATTGGGGTAGGTGTAATTGTAGGGATGTCCTCATCAATACTACTGCATACTCTGTCATGTATTCATGATAGGTTCATATCGACAAGTACGGAGGCATGGGAGGAAGCCTGGAGCACCAAGCCCGACAAGACAGAGGCTTGGAAGAGAAGACGGAAGAAGCAGCAGCTAGAGCATCGGAGTCTCCGGCCCGAAGACACCGGAGTCTCCAGCCTGTAGACCCCGGAGTCTCCAGACCCATCTCCGGACCGACCCCTAGATCGAGCTCGAGGACAGTCTGTCTGCCACTCCAGAGATGGACCGGAGACAGACCGAAGTCTCCGGCCTGGACCAGAGTCTTCGGACCCCCACACCGAAGTCTCCGGCCTGAGCGTATGGGCCTGCGCGCCGCCAGCTGGGCCTTCGGCCCATGTACCCCTTAGTTCGCCCAGACTTTCCCCTTTTATTCTAAAGTACCCTTGAACTAGTGGATGGCCTATATATAGTGCCCCCACCCCCTCATGTAGGCATAGATGATAGACTAAATATAACCCCCTTTGTGGAATCTCTAGTTTTGCCTCATCCTGTTCTACAAAAGGGGATCGACTATCGTCACCACCTTGTGGAGTTTGCATTGCGCCTCCCTTGTTGTACAAGGCCTTGGCATTGGTGTCCCTTTGCCAAGACGTCAAGACCCTCTCCAAGGTGTTCTTCCCTCTCCGCGTGGGATCGAGGGAGCACGTTGACCGATCTTTCCTTGCGAGGATTCTATCGGACCGGTGGCCACCGGTGGGAGCAATCGGCCTTGTATTGTGTAAGTTTTGCATGTGTTCATCGTGTTCTTCGCGAGGTATGTGTCCGCTTCCGCTACATTCTCCCTTTCCCTTGCTTTCCCATCGATTTGACCATGATACCCGTGAAGATCGGGCCACCCACGGGGTTACCCCATAACATATTACATCATGTATAGCTGAAACACTCTCTCGTCTATCTATAGGTGCTTCCTTAAAGTTTACTTCTATCTTTTGACAAGACTCATTCACAATCTGCTGTGGTGTCATTGGTTGCAAATTAATCTTCTTGCCCTTGAACTCCAAGTGATATGTATTGGCACGACCATTGTGTTGCACATGGCGATCATAAAGCCAAGGCCGACCCAATAATAGATGGCAAACAATCATAGGAACCACATCAAAGTCAATAGAATCCTTGTATGGCCCTATCTCAAAATTCACACGTACCATATGGTTTACCTTCATCTCACCATTGTCACTCAACCATTGTATGTAGTATGGTTTGGGATGAGGTAAATAAGTCAAATTCAGCTTGGCACATAACTCCTTACTTGCAAGATTTCTGCAGCTACCTCCATCAATAATTACCTTGCAAGCTTTGTTAGGGCCAACGAGCGCTTTGGTTTGGAACAAGTTGCAGCGTTGAGAGTCAACAATAGGCTTCACACTAAGGGTACATGGAGAGACCACTATCATAGATGCATGCTCAGGGAAGGCATCCATACCCTCCTCGCTGTCATATCCATCATCGCCATGAGTATTAACATCATCTCCACTCTCATACTCTCCTTGTTCATTGAAAAACATGACCTTGCGGTTTGGACAATCTCTCTTGTAGTGTCCTCGACCTCCACAAGTATGGCACTCTACATCGCGAGTACACGCAGTTGACATATTGGAACCCGAGCTAGCAGTAGGAGTAGCGGGAGCAGCGGTCTTCCTAGCATTAGAACCATAAGCAGACGTGGGAGTAGGCTTGGCTGATGGTGAAGGGTGGCTAGCAGCCGCTGCAGGTGGCGCCGTAGATGATGGCGGTGTAGACCTTGCCGCAAAACAACCAGTAGACGGAAACCTCGCACGTGACTTAGCCTCTTCGGCTAACTGTGATTCAGCCTCTCTAGCATGGTGAAATAGCTCATTCATAGTCTCATACTTGTGATGACGAACAATGCTCTTGATTGGTAACTTCAAATTGTGGAGGAATCGCTGCATAGTCATCTCAAGGGATTCACGAACTCTAGCACGCTGCATAAGCATCTCCATCTCCATGTAGTACTCATCAACTGACATGGTTCCTTGCCTCAATTGTGTCAACTTATCAAAAACTGATCGCAAGTAGTTGGTTGGTACAAAACGAGCCTTCATTATTTGCTGCATCTCGCGCCAATCCATCACAGGAAGTTCATTGTCCTCCCGTCGATTCTGCACAATAGCATCCCACCAGCGTAAAGCATATCCATCAAATTCTGACGCTGCAAGCTTGACCTTCTTGTCTTCTGGATAGTCAAACAAACGCCAAAGCTTCTCAATCTTCAACTCCCATGTGAGGTAATCTTCAGGATCAAGTGAACCATCAAACTTGGGAATTGAAAATTTTGGCTTGCCCAAACTATCATCAGTAGCTTGGTTTTGAACGCGTTGAGACCGCCCAATAGGAGCAAACCCGCGGCCATAAGCAGGTGCAGCATCAGGCCCAGGTGCAGGGGGATTGGCACGTCCCCTGCCAAGATGTGGGCCAGCATCAGCCGCACTACCCTCATCATAGTCATCAAAAACATCATCATCTTGGTGTTCCTGCCGTTGATGTAATGCTACTGTCAAGGCCTCAATGGAACGCTGCAAAGTTGTGACATTAACATTGATTGTTGTCACTTGTGTTTGAATAGTAGTGACTACGCCAACATTCTGGTCCAATGTCATTTGCATGTCCTGGATATTCTTGTCAATGGCATCTGTGGAGTGAGTGAACACTCGCGTCAAGTGGGATTTCAACGCCTCATATTCGTGCCAATTAACAAGTTCCTCATCCTTCTTTTTCTGCAACACAACATCATCATCACTAGCAGAAATGATTAGTAGGTTAATGCAAAAATCAAAATCTGTTTGGTGGAAACTCTCACAACTCACTCACAACTAACAAGAAAGGAGATCTTACCATTCCAAAGTGAATAGAGATGCTTTACCAAAACGAAATCAAAGACTGTTGCACTAATGTGATTAAGTGAATATCGAGGGTATAGAGAACGATCACAGGGCACACAGGTTATTTAAGGTGGAGCTGTAGTTATGGTGTCCTAACTACACCGCAAACAAGTCCTAGTGCTAATCGTATAAAAACCCAAGAAACACACACGGTGGAGATAAACGTGGCAAAGCAACTTATGAAAAGGAATATTGCAATGCACAAGAGAGACGCTAGTAAAAGTTCAAAGTAAACAGGCACAAGATTGCTCAATCTACAAGTGCTACGATTAACTAGGCCTCAAATAATCCACACTTTGATATCTCTTTTTGTCACGCTTGTAGCTCTTTTCTCTTTTTTTATACTGATTTTTCAACTATATTACTCAATGCAAACGAGTGCAGCAACTTATAACAAAACTAGGCCGGATAGTCCGGTTGATGTGCGCCGGATACTCCGGTTGGGCCGGGTAGTCCGGTGTGTTTCGGCCGGATAGTCGGTTTTGCCTGTCGAACCCCTAATGAGCAGCCTATCGGAGCAAAGCAACTAGTCTCATAGGTACATTCCTAGGCACAGATGCTATATATAGGCTGTGTCTATGGTATGCAACAAAGGTACGCTATGTGGACTCGGACAAACGATGAAAACTTGCAGAAAACGGTGATGGTGGACACGATGTAAAACAAGATCAAACCCTAAACCTAGACAAAAATGAAAACTAGACTCCTACGAGGAACACCTGCAGATCGGATCTACGATAGGATACAATCAGCAACTAAATCTTGAAAATGATGCAATCTAATCTATGGCAACTCTTTTTGTAAGGCTTTTTCTATATAGGACTAAAAACACAAACTAATATGGATGAATTTGTGGATGCTCACCGAGTAAACGAGGAAATCTGATACCAAAATGATATGGGGTGAGCAAGCATTGTCGATGATGATAATGGTGGGTAGATAAGTAGCATGTAGCTATGAACTCTCCCACTCGAACCCTGATGCCAATGCAACAGCTCTCGAACCCTATGGGATATTCACAACACCACGCTCTTGCGCACGCAGCCGTCGACCACGAACGATAGGTTGTAATCTACTAATTCCCAGTGGAACAACTGATCACACTCAATTGCAGTAGTATAATTCGATCACAGGGTAATTGCAGAGGTTCTTTGAAAGAAACAACTCCAAAATAGTTTAAACGTGGTCTAAACCCTAACTAGGGGTCGTCCCAGGGCTTATAAGGGCGGCTGGGGCGGCCAGAAACCGAAACTAAACACAAACGACTCAAACTGATACAAGCCGACCCGGACCAGATTCGGTCGGCGGCCGGACAGTCTGGAGGAAATCAGCCGGACAGTCCGGTCAGGCCAGACACTCCGGGTGGAGTGTGCCGGACAGTCCGGTCTAGCCAGAAACTTCAAAGTTTTCGGGCGGTGTCCTGGCAGTGTTCGATTTTATATACTGATTATCCGTGCCAAAACTTCTCTCGGGCAGGCCGGACATTCCGGGTGGTGTCAGCCGGACACTCTGGTTGTGGCAGCTCCTTTGGCCTTCGTCTTGATAATCTTCTCTTGCGCCTTCCTCCTGCTCCTCCCTCTCGCATCCTTGGGCGATCATCAAGTTGGGCTCCTCTTGTAGCCCTTCTCCTTCTCGCGGCATGCTTGTTTCTCCAACAAACCTGATTATACATAAATGCATAGACTTAGGTAGTATAAAATTCTCATCAACTAAAATACCGGATTCGTTTAGGAGCAAATTCACCTGTTGTTCGAGTAGCTTAGCACGAGCTCTTGTAATGGGTCCAATTCTAATCTCATTGGACTGATCCTTTCTTGCAACAGTTGGAGCATCTTCAGTAGGTGTAATTGTAGGGATGTCCTCATCACTTGGCGTCATGCATGGCCATTAGCCAATAGAATCCAGCTCGTAGAGCTTTGGTGACGAGAGCGCGACTGCCAGCATGGTGTCCGCAAGTGCCTTCATGTATGTCGAGGAGGACGGCTCTTCCGTCCCTGTTGGAGACGCACCGTTGAAGGACCCCTGTGATGCTGCACTTGTATAGTTCGCCGTTGATGAGGGTGAATGCCTTGGATCGTCGCGCTATGTGTCGCGCATCAGTCGAGTCATCTGGCAGCGTCTTGCTGAGCAGGTATGTGATGTACGGATGTGTCCAAGATGGCTCGATCATCATGACCTCCATTGGGCTTTCGAGTCCTATACCAAGCTCCATGTCCTCGAGTGCCATTGGCTCGTTAGGTGGCGTAGCCCCCGAGTCCGTTAGTGTGCTTACCTTCTTTTCTGGAGCCTTGGGCTTGATGGAGCATTCATAGATGCGCTCGAGGAATACCCCAGGTGGTATTGGGGCGCAGGTGGAGCCGTTGGCGAGTATATCCGCCTCTTCGTTGCTTTCGTGGCCAACTTGTCGCAGCTTGCAGCCATCAAAGTCTCCCTCGAGTGTGTCGTAGATGTCGTGATAGGCGATCATGTTGTCGCTCAGGGCATCACACTCGTGTATTGTTTGGTTGACCACCGGTTTGGAGTCGCCGTAGATGACGAGTCTCTTCGCGCCGCAGGCTTTTGCCATCCGCATTCCATGGATCAAGGCTTCGTACTCAGCTTCGTTGTTGGAGGCTGTGAACTGCATTCGCAGAACATACTTCATCTTATCTCCTTGGGGCGATGTCAATATGACCCCTGCGCCAACTCCGTATTTTTGCTTGGACCTGTCGAAGTGCATTGTCAAGAGGTAGTACATATCTGGCTTGTCGGGGAGCTAGTTCTCCATCCAGTGTACGAGGAAATCCGGGAGAACTTGTGATTTTATCGCGTCGCGCTTCTCATATGTGATGTCTCGTTGAGACAGTTTGATTCCCCAAAGTGCGACTCATCCGGTGGCGTCGAGATTATTGAGTATGTGCCTGAGCGGGGCGTCGTTTACCACCATGATTGGGTGCTCCTGGAAGTAGTGACGCAGTCGCTTGGTTGTCATGAAGACACCATATGCCAACTTCTGGTAGTGCGGGTACCGCTGCTTTTTTGGCGTGAGCACCTCACTGAGGTAGTATACTGGGCGCTGAACCCCGTGGACTTTATTTTCTTTGGCTCGCCCCACCACGAGCATAGTGCTGACCACTTGATTGGTGGCGGAGATGTATAGCAGCAGCGGTTCCTTTTTGCGAGGCGTCACCGATACTGGCGAGGTGGACAGTAGACGCTTGAGGTCTTCGAATGCTTCTTGTGCTTCGTCTGTCCACTCGAACTTGTCAGCCTTGCGGAGGAGTTGGTAAAAGGGTAGTGCCTTTTCACCCATTCAACTGATGAATCGACTGAGCGCTACGATTCGCCCAGCCAGTTGCTGGATGCCTTTTACGTTTTTTGGCTTCTCCATGGCCAGTATGGCCTTTATTTTCTTCGGGTTTGCTTCGATCCCTCTCGTAGAGATGAGATGCCCGAGCAGTTGCCCATATGGTACGCCGAAGGCGCATTTGTCCAGATTGAGCTTGATCCGGTAGCGGTCGAGGTTGTCGAAGGTCTTGTGGAGATCGTCGATTAACGTGGCTTCCTCTTTGGTTTTGATGATGATGTCATCGATGTAGACTTACATATTGCGACCAAGTTGGTTCTTGAGGCAAGCCTGCATGCACTGCTGATAGGTGGCTCCTGCGTTTTTTAGCCCGAATGGCATCGTGTTGTAGCAGAAAACACCAAAGGGTGTCGTTAATTCCATCTTCGCTTGGTTTTCCTCCTTCATTCGAATCTGATTGTAGCCTGAGTAGGCATCGAGGAAGCAGGGGCGCTCACATCCCATAGTGGAGTTGATTATTTGATCGATCCGTGGTTACGGGAAATGATCTTTTGGGCAGTGCTTGTTCAAGGAGGTGAAGTCCACACACATCCGTAGGATGTCCATGTCCTTTTTAGGCACAAGCACTGTATTTACGAGCCAGGTGCTTTCCTTGATCTCGCGTATGAAATTTGCGTTGAGGAGTTTATTGATCTCCATACCGACCGCTTTTGCTCTTGGTTCAGACAGTCGCCGTATTGTCTTCTTGACTGGCCTTGCATCTGGATTCATGTTGAGTGAGTGCTCGGCGAATTCCCTGGGAACTCCTGGCATGTCCGCTCGACACCAAGCGAAGATTTCCTAGTGATCACGGAGGAACTCAACGAGCGCGAGTTCCTATGCGGAACTCAAGTTGTTGGTGATGAGGGTCGTCTTGGTCGGGTCCGTTGGGTGGACCTAGACCTTCTTGGTATACACCGACGAGTCGAAGGATAGGTCAGGCGAGCTTGGCCTGCTTACGAGAGGCAGACTATTGTCTATCGACTCCTGCAATCTTGCGAGTTCCTCTTGCATGCCGAATGACTAAGAGATTCTGTTGAATTCCCTGTCATAGCTGTTGGACTTGTCGAAGCTTCCATTGATTGTGATGACGCTGTTTGGACCTGGCATTTTCATCTACAGGTAGGCGTAATGTGGCACTGCCATGAACCTTGCGAACGCGACACATCCGAGGATGCAGTGGTATTGATATGGGCACGAAGGAGGAGGTGAAGACTAATTTCAGGACTCCACCAAGCTAGGTATGCAGGGCGCATCCCATTGATGATTGGCACACCAGGACGACCTACGATATGTAATGATAAGTCTAAGGTTGTGTCAAATATTATTGCTATGTTATTGAGTCCGAGTCTAGGTTAGGTTCGAGTTCGTTGTGTGTTCGGCTTGGATCTATCCAACCGACTAGTTGCAGGCCTCCTATATAAAGGAGCCAGCCACCTAGGGTTTTAAGGGAGTTTAGTTGTTTAGTCTAAAAACTATATTGTGCTCCACCGTGTATCATCCCTCTAGGGACGGCGATACCATTTATCATATTATTGTTGCGGGGGTTCTTGTGTTCATCAAGGATTGTCGTGCTCAGGTTTGAGACGTGGTGATCTTCATCACGTTACTTGCTGGATTCGTTCCTCTTCTTCAGGTTACGTTCATCACATGATTGGAAGGATTACTATCCAGGTTGACTCGCTGTGAAAAATCGGGACAAAACTCAAAGGATCATTGGCGTGATCCGTATCATGTGGTATCAGAGCTCTCGTTGATCACAGCGTGTTTTTGGATCATCTGTGGACTATTTTTCTACAAGTTGTTTACATGTCAGTTGTGTTTGGGGAAGAGATTGGGAGGCGAGTTCTTGGGCTAGATCAGATCTATGTTCAAATATTCGTGTTGTTGATCGATCCGCTGATTATTCTTCACCCGGGCAGTTTTCCGATTGGGGAAGTACACGATCCGAGGCACTCGTGCTATTTCGAATCTCAAGCGAGGGTTGCTGGTTTTCGATCTTGACGAGATCCGTTCCAGCTTGTTCATCGAGGAGGAGGACTTTCCATTTTGGTGTGTCGGAGTTGTACAGATCCGATCATGGACTCTAGAGAAAAGAAAAAAAAGACAGAGTCCAGCCGTCGTACGCCTGCTGGGCGATCCGCTCGATCGAGGGATCAACACATGACTGGCGCGGTTTCTGTGCGCGCTGATCTAGGAGATCCGATCGGTTCCACTTCAAAAAAAAGAGGAGGCATGCCGCCGTACGCCACGATCGAGGGAATCCCGCGCGCCGGTCATGCATTGATTCCCAGATCGCTCGGGATCGATCGTGTTGGAAAAGAAAAAAGGGCAGGAGGCCCACCGCCGTACGTCACGAGACTGGGTCTCCTCAAATCGCGCCCGCCTCTATTTTTTTGGCTGATCGCGATCAGGATCGCTCCGCCTCTGGAATCTGTCGCGCGTGGGAGTCAAGGAAAGTTAAAAAAGCAGGATCTGGTATGTGTGTGTGATCGGATAGAATCGATCGCGGGATCGTTTTCATCGCAAGTAGAGGATCCGATGCATACAGTTTGAATCAGTTTGGATTGGAAAGAAATTAGAACGTGAAGAATTAATATGGGAATAGCAAAGGAAGATCGTAAGATAGACAGAGCGGATGATGTGTACTTTGACTACACTACTATTTTTGTGGGATTGTCACTTCATTCTACAGATATAAAATGGAAGTTGGACAGTTTTGCTACATATGCGGAGTTTAGATCTTGGAGGTCTGACATGGATGATGGTTTTGCCAAATGCCGTTCGATCGATTCCAAGTTTGGTGGTCGCACTGAATTTGTTCTTGCACACCGACGTGTGGATGAGATTATGGCTAGTTGGTGGAAGGAAGAGAGGACCGCAAAGGGCATAACAACACCTAGTTGGCAGATTTGAAGCAATTTCTGTGCACTAGATTTTGGGAGAAGTCCAAGGAGCTGGACAAGGTGGTTAGTTCTGAGGATGTTGTACCATTGAGTGGGCTGAATTTGCAACTCAAGAGAGTACAAGACGATGCTTGCATGATAGTTGACAAGGGCTAGCGTTGGAATTTATTTAAGGCGCAGTGTATGATCAAAGGCGAAGCATGCAAGTTGATTGTTGATGGAGGAAGCTATACTAATGGCATTAGCAATGCAATGGTGACAGCATTGGGGTTGTCCACATGGCGTATTCCTGAACCTAAGCATCTACAGTGGTTCAATAACTGCGGTATGGTGAAGGTAACTCATAAGGTGTGTGTGCCATTTAAAGTTGGTGATTATGTTGATGAGATTGAGTGCGATGTGTTGCCATTGGAGGTATGTGGGCTATTACTTGGACGTCCATGGCAGTATGATCGCAATGTTACACATGCTGGAAGAGAAAATACATATTCTTTTTTGCATGGTGGCAAACAATAGACTTTGAAGCCTATGCAGGATGATCACATAAAGTCTGATGTGGAGCTAGTGGTACATAAGGAGAAGGTGCGCAAGGCTAAGCCAAATTCTAGGCTAGCTAAGGTGCAGGATGGAGAGCATGATGCGCAGTGCGACAATGTTGATACTGTTTCAGCTATGCCTGTAGATGACAAGCCAGTGGAACTTGTTAGTGACAATACAGTTGAAGTGCATCCTCTCATTGCTGAGAAGAAGGATGTTGCAGCATGTGTTCAGAAGGTTGTTTGTGTTGACACAGGTGTCCAGACGGATGATAGCTGTGCTCCTGATGTTCCAGTGCATGTGGTACAGCGGGGTAACAAGAGTAGTTTTGTTAGCACACCTGTGAGGCGTTTTGTTGGGACAGTTGTGCGGATGCATAGAGGCAAGGATGGACATGTTCGACAGTTGTGTGGTCCAGGCATTACTCAACTTATGCCGGGTCATGCCAAGAAGGTCCATGTTCAGCAACCACGGGGTCCAATAATAGTTGAGAAGAAGAAGAAGACGATGGCGCCTAGGTCCAAGCTCGTACGGAGACGCAAGGGGGTGCATGCGCCAAGGGCTGCTGTATCAAGTCGAGTGGGCCAAGAGGGAGGATGTGGTGAGGAAGGCAAGCAAGACTTGAAGATGGCGAAGATGCGTGAAGCGATTGTTCATATCACGCCACCTTTCCGACCCGACCCGCAATCATTGGGGACAACGCTTCTTGAAGGGGGGATGGTGATATGGGCACGAAGGAGGAGGTGAAGCCTAATTTTAGGACTCCACCAAGCTAGGTGATGTGGGGCGCATCCCATTGATGATTGGCACGCCAGGACGACCTACGATATGTAATGATAAGTCTAAGGTTGTGTCAAATATTATTGCTATGTTATTGAGTCCGAGTCTAGGTTAGGTTCGAGTCTGTTGTGTGTTCGTTTTGGGTCTATCCAACCGACTAGTTGCAGGCCTCCTATATAAAGGAGCCAGCCACCTAGGGTTTAGGGGAGTTCAGTTGTTTAGTCTAAAAACTATATTGTGCTCCACCGTGTATCATCCCTCCGGGGACGGCGATACCATTTATCATATTATTGTTGCGGAGGTTCTTGTGTTCATCAAGGATTGTCGTGCTCAGGTTTGAGGCATGGTGATCTTCATCATGTTACTTGCTGGACTCGTTCCTCTTTCTCAGGTTACGTTCATCGCGTGATTGGAAGGATTACTATCCGGGTTGACTCGCTGTGAAAGATCGGGACAAAACTCAAAGGATCATTGGCGTGATCCGTATCAGGTATTGTGAGGGCCAGTCGACGACTTCAAAGTCGATGCGCTCTCGCCGAAAGTTTTGCGACGTGCCGAAGATGACGTCGAGGTTGATTTTTCCTAGGGGGTATACGCCCTTCCCTGGGACGATGCCGTAGAACATCGTATCTGACACTTCCAAACATGTCAGCAGGATCCGCATTGCTCGCAAGGTACTCGCGAACATGAGGTTAATGCCGCTTCCGCCGTCCATAAAGATGTGACTCATCTCGAACCCTCTAATCTATGCTTCGAGCACTAGGGGACAGTGGCCCAGGCAAGGTACTTGATGCGGGTGACCGCTCTTATCGAAGGTGATGCAGGACTCGATGCCACTGAGGTACTCAGTGGTGGAGGGTGGGGAGTTCGTCGCCAAATTGACTTGGCGAGTGATTACCTTCTACGCTCGATTTGAGGGGTGACCCTTTTGGATCATCCCCATGTTTCCCAGTGGTCGGGGGTACGCCTCGCCTACGTGGTTGTGGTCTGGTGCAGCCGCGGGTGGTGGTGGTCCTGGCGGTGGTGAGGGAGCTCCATCTGCCACAGCGCCCGGGGCAGCTCCGTAGCCTTGGTTGATCGCGTCGCGATTCATCTGGACTAGGCCTTCGTGGAGCTTGAGGAACTCGCGGCAATCCTTTAGGAGGTGGCTGGATTTTCTCTTGCCATCGTGCTTGTCGATGTAGAAGTGCATGTTGCATGGTTTGGATAGTTTGTCTTGGATGGATGTTGTGGGTGCCTCTTCGCGAATGTGGTGTTGCCACACTTGCGTGGTTTTCCCACTGTCACGGTATCCACCGTTGCGATATCCGATGTTGCGGTTGTCGTCGTAGCCGGCTATGACCATGTCGACCTCATCGCGGTCTTCGTATCCGCGCATTCAATGTTTTCCTCGGCGGTCGCATCTGTGCCCGAGGTCGTCGTCGTCGGAGTAGACATGGTTTTTTATCGAGTCCTCTCCATCGGCCCATCGATTCGCGATTTCCATCAGGTGGTCAATTATTTTGGGCTTTGAGCGGCCCAGCTCCTCCCTGAGCTCTCTGTGGCGTACGTCGCCGTTGAACACGTCGATTGCACGATCTTCGGAGATGTTTTCTGTGGAGTTCTTGATAGTAGACCATCTCTGGATGTATGAGCGCAGCAATTTGCCAGATCTCTGATGGCAGCCTCTTCGCTCTTCGATTGATGCGGGACTTTTGTAAGTGCCCTTGAAGTTGCACATGAAGCTGTAGACCAGCTCTTTCTAGCTGCGAATTGATCCGAGCGGGAGATTATTGAGCCATGCGCGGGCGGCGCCTTGCAGCTGCAGCTGTAGGCATTGCATTGCCATATGCGATCTTCCGCCGTGTAGCCTGACGGAAGATATGTGATCCTCCAGCCAGATCTTTGGGTGTTGTAGACCATCAAATTTTGGGTTCTCTGATGGAAGCTTGAACCCCTTAGGCATTCGCTTCTGCCTGATGGCTCTGCGGAAGCATCTGGCGCCACAGAACTCTATGTCGTCGTCCTCTGAGTCAGTCGAACGAGCACGCCTTGCGCGCATCTTGTCGACCCTGCATTGCGTGATGTCATCACGAGCGTCGTAGTCGTGGTCATGTCGCCGCGAGCGGCGATGTCGAGACAGATCGTGGCTATCATTGGTGGACGAGGGCGAGGAGTAGCGTTTAGCCAGAGCCTTGCTTTTCTTCGGCTCTGGTGTTGGCTATTTGATGAGGGCGGCTTTGATTAGCCCTAGGCCCGCGATCATAGATCGGTGCATGGCGGCTCGCAGATCTCCAGCCGGTGGCTGGTTGTTGAGGAGGTACATGGTGGCCGCTGTCACCGACACTTGCAGCGTCTTCGGGAGAACATTGCCCCGCGTATCCACCATCATGGAGCTGAAGTCGAGGACTCTCGTGGCCTCCTCGCGTTCCTTGTCGGTGAGGTGGGCCAGTCGAGATCGTCGTTTGGCGGCCACGTAGTCGTTGCCATTAGAGGAGGATCCTCCATGGGAGGAGAGTTGAGCCCACCGAAGGCTCGACTCGTCCGCTGCCTTTCTACGCGCATCGAGTTGCGCGATTACCTACTAATGGCGCTTGTATTCTTCCTTCAGCAGCCAATGGTAGCCCATCAGCATGTCCTGCGACGAGTTAGGGGGCAGAGCATTGCCCCGCAGAGCTTCTCGACAGCGGGCCCACTTGTTGTCATTGAGCTTGATCAGCACGCGCTCTTCGGTGCGCTCATTTGTCGTGAGGTTTGGGTTCCCCTATATCCCATTGTTGGTGGGCGCGTCGTTGGCGGGGCCACCGTTTTGGTCGTTGGTTGGCCCAGTACCAGTGTTGTCGCGAATGACACCGGTGTCACTTGTGTTGATGACGGTGCACATGAAGTGATTGGGGAAGCTGCTGCTCCCACAACTCTCAGATCTGGAGCCGTAGGCTCCATCTTCTGTGGCCAGGTCACCCAGATCGGATCCATGACTGTTGTCTCTATCCATGCTCCCAACTGCTGTCGGGGCGTTGAGCTCTCTAAGGGTACCGATTGGTGGTGGAAACCACGATGCTGGAGCAATCGTGGGTGTCGTCGGCTGGTCGGTCAGGCGAGTGTTCCCAGTTGACTCGAAAGCCAGGCGAGTGGAAACCACGATGCTGGAGCAATCGTGGGTATCATCAATTCATCCCAAGCCATACTCTAATTTGATGATAACCACTGCGCAAATCAATCTTAGAGAAAATAGCAGCACCACGCAATTCATCTAGCATATCCTCTAAGCATGGAATAGGATGACGATATCGAATAGTGATGTTATTAATAGCTCTACAATCTACACATATGCACCTTGTACCATCTTTCTTAGGCACTAAAATAACAGGAATGGCACAAGGGCTAAGAGAAACACGAATGTACCCTTTATCTAGCAACACCTGTACTTGTTTCTGTATCTCCTTTGTTTCTTCAGGGTTGGTCCTGTAGGGTGCACGGTTTGGTAATGTGGCGCTAGGGATCAAGTCGATTTGATGCTCAATGGCACACAATGGAGGCAATCCTACTGGTACATCTTCTGGAAACACATCGCCAAAATCCTGCAAAACAGTAGATACACCAAGAGAAATAGGGGTCATGTCGATAGAAACCAATACCTCGCCCTTATACATGAGCACAAGTGGCATGGCTGTAGGATCCTCATGAAACTCTCTCATATCTTCCTTGGTGGCTAATATCACTAGACTAGGCACTCTCTCACTTTTTGTTAGATCACTCTTTTTGGGCTCTATTACATCATGTACAGCTGCAACACTCTCTCGCCTATCTATAGATGCATCCTTCAAGTTCACTTCTATCTTTTGACGAGACTCATTCACAATCTATTGTGGTGTCATCGGCTGCATATTAATTTTCTTGCCCTTGAATTCCATGTGATAAGTATTGGCACGGACATTGTGTTGCACATGGCGATCATAAAGCTAAGGCCGACCCAATAAGAGATGGCAAACAGTCATAAGTACCACATCAAAATCAATAGAATCCTTGTATGGCCCTATTTCAAAATTCACACGTACGATATGGTTTACCTTCATCTCACCATTGTCACTCAACCATTGTATGTAGTATGGCTTGGGATGAGATAAATAAGTCAGATTCAGCTTGGCACATAACTCCTTGCTTGCAAGATTTCTGCAGCTACCTCCATCAATGATTATTTTGCAAGCTTTGTTAGGGTCAACGAGTGCTTTTATTTGGAACAAGTTGCAGCGCTGAGAATCAACAATAGGCTGCACACTAAGGATACGTGGAGACACCACAATGGTTGGTGCACACTCAGGGAAAGCATCCATACCTTCCTCGCTATCATAACCATCGTCGCAAGTAGGATCAACTTCATCTCCACTCTCATAATCATCTTGTGCGTTGACAAACATGACCTTCCTATTTGGACAATCTCGCTTGTAGTGTCCTCTACCTCCACAAGTATGGCACTCCACATCGCGAGTACGCACGGTTGACATATTTGAACCCGAACTAGCAGCAGGAGCAGCGGGTTTCATAGCATTAGAACCATAAGATGGCGTGGGAGCTGGCTTGGCCGATGATGGTGAAGGGTGGCTAGCAGCCGCTGTAGGTGGCGCCATAAGTGGTGGCGGTGTAGACCTGGCCGAAAAACGACTGGTAGAAGGAAACCTCGCACGTGCCTTAGCTTCTTCAGCTAACTGTGATTCGGCCTCTCTAGCATGATGCAATAGTTCATTCATAGTCTCATACTTGTCATGACGAACAATGCTCTTGATTGGTAAGTTCAAATTGTTGAGAAATCGCTGCATGGTGTAATACCTCGGACATTACGCTCTAAGTTCAAGCCTGGACGAACCAAAAGTGGACAAGGGATTCTACTGTGGAGGCCCAAGGCCACCCACGTGTAGCCCCGTCGAAGCGGAGCAGGGCACGGTACCGGCCTACCCCTTATCCACTTTCAAGAACATCGGGACAAGAGCGAGCGGCATAAGTGACAGGTAACGCGACCACGACATACACAAATGAGTATGTATGTCTGCGACTTACAATAGACATCAGAGTCACACCATCTAAAAGAAATAGAAATATTGCAACGCCAGATCCAAATATCCTAGGTAGATATAATAGTTTAGGATACATCCCCATACATCACACATCAGAGTATCAAGCGGAAGCGGAAAACAATATCCAAGTACGGATAAAAAGCAAATCGGCATAAGATGCCTATGAAATAAGCACATCCCGCCCACAGATCTCACGGATCTCCATCCCCGAAATCTCTACACCTGATGGTTGTTGCCACCATCATCGTTCTCTTCGACCCAGTAGCCTTCCTGAGAGTATACCTGTCCACCTAAACCAAATAATTATCGTGTGAGACCCTAGGGGTACTCAACAAGTCTTAATGCATCTAAAGGGAACAACTTGGGGTGACACAATTGCAGCGAAAGATAATATCTAAAAGTTCTATAGAGACACGCTGCACCATCAGCCCAACCAGAGATGGGCGGACGCTCGTTAATTAATAGCAATAGTTATATAAGCAACATAATTAACCTCGCTCGCCCTCCTTCTCGCTTACCGACGAGAAGGCAGAGGAACCTCCCATCTATTGGCAATTTTATTAACTATTCCATGATTATTGTTCTATTTACTAGTCATGTCTTAGTCAAATTAAAGACGGTACTTTAGTTATGTTTGTCTATGATCGAGAAACTATGCTCCAAGTCGTCCATACCCGCGGACACGGCTTTCAGAAAGATTTACCCTGCAGGGGTGCACAAATAGCAATGCACGCGCGATCAACCTCGGAAAGAACCAAATAAAACGCAACGAGGCCTCACGATAAAGCATTCACAGGATTCATAAATCATTTTAGGGGGGCACCCCACTAAGCTACCCGCAACGAAGTTGGCCGGCTCCGAGACGGACCCAGGGTTTGTGTCAATGGCTGTAAACGACTGGGAACCCGAAAGTGTGACTGAGCTTGTCGATACCGCGAAAACATTCCATGTTCCAAAACAGTACAGGTGCTCCACGCACAATCGTAAATAAACCAGTAAAGCATGGCATAGGTATAGGATAATAATAAAGCCCCAAACTACTTTGTGGCCCCAAGAAATAAAGTGTGAATCAAGCTCAGGCGAAGGGGATTCATGGTCCCACATGCGGATAGTAAGATAGTCAAGGAACAGGAATCAAGTACTTAGGGTCCTACGGGACACAAGTGAGCTTAAAGAACCAAATAGCAGGTACTGCTCACTGATGCCTCTTTCATTAGTTCTCTACTCATGTTAAGTTGTTTGGAATCTCGTTATCTAAAGGCTCGCACAAACCCTACACATGCAATTCTATGACTCGCATGGCTCAAACAACTCCTGTAGTAATGGCTCATGGGATGGAGGTACAAGCTTCGGTGGGGTTTAAAAGTAAAGGTTATGCAATACTTAGGATTCAATTTAATGCAAACGCGACTCAATGATGCAAGAGAAAGATAGAAGCATAGGTACTATATGTATGCAAGCATGGGGAATTGCTTGCCTGGAAGCTCAGCTGTAGGGTAGGTAGGATCCGGGTAATAATCCTAAGGCTCCTGGTATTCTCCTTGCTCAGTGTCTATCCGGATAAAAACCAAACACATAAGGGGGCGAAATAAATACATTGCACAATCATATACTCCCTCCATCCCAGGGAACAAGGCGTAAATCTTTGGGCTCGTTTATTAAGGAGAGTCCAGCAAAGGCAACAGTTTCCAAAGCTACCCCTATTAATTCGATAATTAACTCCTTGACTATCTCCACGCATGACCTGGTGCGCCAATCCTAGTCCGCAGAATATGGGCAGTTAATTTTTTCCTCTCCCGCATGCACCATGCAGCCAATGGAAACTCTCATGCTCATAAATGTCTCCCGTATATTGAGGAGAGATAAATGCATGGAAGGGGTGATTTCGGAAGATGAGGCTAGAATACACCCCGCGCCTTAAGCTGTGAGGAAAAATCAGATTTTTTTTACGCCCTAAGCTGTGAGATGGAGGGAGTAACTAATATGCAACAAGCAAACAAGTATGCCATGATGGAATGATGCATAATTTACATGGCATAGCATAACATGGCATGGGTGAGGTGTGGGGTACAAGAACAAAGCATTTTATTAAGTTTTTAGTCATGTTTTGCTCCCATAAACATTGTTGTATACTTAATATTTATATGATGCATGCTTCAATTCATATCATGGAATGCATAGTTAGAACAGGCTCGTCGCGCTCATCGATTTAGACATATTATTTATCGAATTTGGAATTACAGATTTAAAGTTATGAATTTATTAAGAAAGGGCATTTAGTGATATTTAAATACTTTGAAATTTTAAATTACCCAACAATTATTTTGGATGACATATTTGAATTCCTAGATTTTTTCTGATCATAAAACATATATATTTGTATTATTTGGAGATATTATTAAAAAGTTGAGATTTAATAATTATTAAAGCATTTATTATTGTCCAGATAATATTTATTATTTTGTGATATGTAAAAATAAATAAACAAAGGCCTGCTTCCTGTTCAGAATTCAAAAAACAACCAAGTTTCGTGTTTTGTCTTTTGTCAAAATCGAATTTGTTTGAAAGTTTTGGCTTTAGTTAAATTTGACTTGTGTTTGACTGAATTTGAAAAGTCCAGGGGCTAAGAGGGAAAAGGAACTAGGGGGTTTCTTGGAAAAGTGGAAGAACTGATCGGTTGCACTAACGAACTGAAGTTAGACATGCAAAAGCAGCTAGCTCGATTGATATTTGAACAATGATTGCGAGGGCATTTCTGATCCATTTTGGGTTCGGTTTTGTGTTGTGCAAAGAGGGCACATCCATGAACAGGAAATGTCAAGGGGGCATCATCGGACAAGGGTCAGGTGCGTCGGTAAAGGAGGAAGTTCGGAGGGGGTTGTTGGCTGTTTCTGCTACATTTACTGAACCTGAAGAAACCGTCTCGCGCGACAAACGAATTGCGCGGCAGCGCTGTCTTGCGAGCAAGATACAGAAAGCTACGATGTACCGTTTTGAACGAGACCAAGAATGTTTGAAAGAGGGTTCATCCAAGAATAGATATATGCAAATAGTGGCGGAGCCAGGAATTCAACTGAGCCGGGTCGAACAAAAAAGCTATAAATTTCCAGTAGAAAATCAAGTGTAATCAACAAAAAATGGTCCAAACATATTCAATTTTCATGTTTCATCGAGTAGAACTACAAACTGACTATAAAGAACAAAAACAAGATACAAAAGTGCTACATTTTGATAAGATAGCATCATACCATTAAGTTGAATCCATGTTGGGAAGACGAAATTGACGAGGAAGATGACCGCGACGGTCCTTTTAGGAATCAAAACGTAGCATAATCTTCTTGTCATTAATTTTGGCAAATATCTCTTTCTCAACATAGCAAATCATCAAATCATTGAGCCAATCATCTCCTATCTTGTTTCGAAGATCTGACTTTATAATATTCATGGCAGAGAAAACTCTTTCAACTGATGCTGTGGCCACAGGTAATGTCAAAGCAAGTGTAATAAGACGATAGACCAATGGAAAGGTCAAATGTTGTCTCTTCTGAACCAACTTGAGAGCAAGATCACTCAGACTGTCACAAGCAATAAACTCAAGGCTTCTTTTCATCACATCAACATATATGTTCCGTTCGTCAACCAATAGACAACAATCATGTGAAGAGAAATCAGCAGAGTACATAGTTGCAAGCTCAACTAGCATATCATTATCAAAGCTGCTGAATGAGTCTCTAGGATCAAGGCATGCAGTGCACAATAATAGGCGTGTAGAAGTTTCAAAAAATCTATGATTCATCTCAACTATGTTTCTGTCAAGCACCTCATTAAAGATTTCTACCTTGTAATGATGGAAGCAAGTAACCATCTTGCGTGAGCTCCTTGGATAACCCCTAGCTGCAATGTTATCATCCATATTTGGTACTATAATATTTCTTCCACCACAAAAGTGAGTAGCAGCAAGCAATAGAGGCTCCCATCCATCATCTCTCAATTTCTACAATAGACTTTTCATAGAGACAATCATATTCATAGCGCTCACTATGTTTTGATCTTTGGATTGCAATGCGTGGGACAAACCATTTGTTAAACCAAGCACTCGAAGCATCAAATGCAAGATAATAACAAATTCAAAGGTTTCCATGTATATGATATAACCTAAAGCCACACCTTTCTCCTCGACATCTGTCCCATCATGAGAAACATTGCATAGCACTTCAATGACTGAATCCCACATTTGTTGGATCCGGATTAGAGTTCTATGGTGTGATCCCCAACGAGTATCACCCGGTCTTGTTAAACTTGTCTCTTGATGTTGGCCTCTTCCAGAAGAGATCTCCCCACTCTCTAGTTGTGCTACCAAATGGTCATGATGCAATTGCAACAATGCATCTTTCTTCTTACAAGAGGCACTCACCTACAAAAATGTGCATGTACAAATTAGAATTCATACATAGACAAAGAGTGGGAGAAAACTATTTACGATTATGTACAAGAAAACTAACCATACTGAGAATCTTGTTTAAGTGACCAAAGAACTGACCAACTGGAAGAACTCCTTTCACAACCGCCACAACCACCAATTGAAGTTGGTGGGCAAAACAATGCACATAATAAGCATGAGGGTTGTCGGCCAATACCAATGTTTTTAAACCATGTAGCTCCCCACGCATATTAGAGGCACCATCATATCCTTGGCCTCTTAATCTAGACATGGACAAATTATGTTTAACAAACATTGCATCTAATTATCTTTTCAAAGAAACCGATGTAGTATCAAGAACATGCTCAACACCGAGCAATCTTTCCCCAATCTCTCCTTTTTGGTTCACAAACCTACAAGCAATAACATATAAAAATGTAAGAAGGTATGAGAGTATGATAAACTAGTTTTGAGAGTATGATAATTCAGTTATGAGAGTACTCCCTCACCATCACGGCCATTTGCTCTTTAACCGATACATCACGAGACTCATCAACAAGTAGATATAAACTAGAATTTCCAAGCTCGTTCATAATGACATGTGTAGTCTCTTTTGCACATGCTCGTGCTATATCTAGTTGGATTTCAGGAGATGTCAATTGACAATTTCCAGGAGCATTCTCATTAATCACATCGGCTACATCCTTGCATCTTGCACCATACCAATCCAACATCTCACGGAAATTGCCCCTATTTAAGGAAGTGCTAGACTCATCATGCCCACGAAAAGCTAGACCTTGTTCAAGGAGAAATCTGACAACACCCACAACAACCCTCAAACGAATCTCATAATCAATATGTGATTTTTCTTCATGACAAACAAGAGCATATGCCACACTTTGCTTTTTATTTCTGAAATCTTCAGAACTATTTCTTGCATTGTTGTGAAAGCTATTTGGTCCACCCACATGAGACCTAAAATTTGCCGATGCTTTCTTCCAATTTTTGAACCCTGACTTTGTGAAAACATCCGATCCAAAGTGGTTACTATTGCTTGAAGACTTGAAAAGAAAACAATAGAAACAAAATGCAGCATCCTTCTCCACACTATACTCTAACCAATCATAGCTCTCATACCAGGTATCTAGAAATGACCGCCAATCCGGACCAAATTTAGTTTTGGGAAAGTTATGACCAACTAAATGATTACAGCCTTTCGACGAATATGCCCATCTCATTTTATCTCTAATTTTAGGGGTACCATATGACTCAATTGCTCTCCGAACTCCGGGATCGGCAATGACATTTGCTAGATCAAATATTTCTGCAATATTTGCTTGTTCATTGTCCTACAACATTGAAATCAAAATAATTATTTCAGGAAACTCCTACACAATACTAGTCAGTAGACAAGTATACTCTATACATCAAAATACAACTCAAATCTAAAGTAAAAAAGGAAACAACCAGTTGTGTGCATGGCCTCTTCAAATTTCTCAAACCTTCCGCCACTTCTTCTTGAGCTAGCACTGCTGTTTCTTCCTCCTCGGCCATGATCCACTATGCCTCCTTGTCGGCGTCCATCAGACTAGTGGGGCGTGACGGGGCACTGTCTGCTGCCTGCTGCCTGGGCGGCTGGGCGGGCGCGGCCTGCTGGCTGCTGCCTGGGCGGGGGCCAGGGCGAGCAGGGCACTGCCTGCTGGTGAGGGCAGAGCCTGGCGGCGGAGAGTCAGGCTTGTGCACGACTCAGTCATTCCGTTTTTCCTCGCTCCTGGTTTTTTCCCTGCCGATTTGAGCTGGGTCGGTCGCCCCTGCTCGACCCGGTGCTGGCTACGCCTGTGTATGCAAAGATCTGGCCTAGGGGTGGACTGAGCAGGATATGGCAGTGCTATGAACAGATGCGTTTTACTGTAGGAAAACTGACAGAGAAAACATGTGTTTGGTTCGATCAGCAAAAACCAGCTAGCTAGGCCGATTTTCCTTAAAGGTTTGTGAACTCGCTTTTGTTCCTATTTGAGTTCTGTTTGATGCTGCACAAAGATGGGACATAGGAGTAGATGTGCCAGAACATCAACGAGGCAGACAGGAGGAAGCTGGGAACATCGGGGTTTCCAAGCGACTAACTGTCGATTCTGACCGGATTCTTTCAGAGAGAAGGGGCCAACTTTGGGGGACCATGGCAGTTGATTGAGTGCTCCGTTTGGTGAACCAAGTGCTCCTGCTGGAAGAGGGCACATCGAGATGGTTTTCGTCAAGGACTCATCATCGGAGAAGGTGTAGGTGCGCCGGTGAAATACGACAAACAGAGGCCCGTGAACTGTTGCTATTGTCGATGCGAACTTAGCCAGAGCGCGACGCGCGGCGTCTCCAATGCGGTGTGCGCGGCGAGGTGATGAACGACGGCGCTCTGGTGGTTGAACGGAAAGGCAAGAGAACGAGGAGATACAGGGGAGGGACAAGAGAAGATGAGGGCTCACTGGCGTGCCCCTAGACGAACGGAGCTTGCCGAGACAGAAGAGGACGGCGACAAGAGGAAGGAGGCCATGGCGATGTTATGGTGTCCACGTGCTGCAGTGCTCCAAGCCTGCTCCACCGCGCTCCAGGTGAGGTGTGGCTCCGGTAGAGCGACGCCGAGCTCCTTGGGTTGGCCTTGCCTTGGCTACGACGAGGCTTCGCGACAGGGTGACTGGGCAGCGACAGGGACAAGGCGAAAGCAAGGTATAGTGGCATCGGCTTGGAAGTGGATCGGCGAGGGTATGCTTGGAGAAAAAGAAGAAGAGGGGAGAGATGCCGATCTGGGTGAGGATGAGGAAGAGTCTGTCCTTGCAGCTCACTTTATGCAGAGGAAGCGAGCACGGCAACAGCCATGGAGAAGAAAAATAGGGAACCAGGTCAGCCTCCAGCTGGTGCGGTCGAGACAGAGGAAAAAAATGGTTCGGTGTAGCTGGGTTCTTGGTCAGGTTCAAAAAGAAAGAAAAACATGGGGCTAGCTAGCTGGGCATGTTTGACCACGATCAGGTAGGTCGTTGGGTGATCTAGCTAGCTGGGGTTGAGATGGCCACGGTGAGAGGCTTAGCTAGAGAGAGTATATATAGTAGTGTGTATGTGTATATGCACACATGGCTAGAATAGGTAGCTAGGAATTAGAATAAATATAGGAATAATAGTGTCCAAGATGGTAAGAATTAGGAGATCCACAAAATAAAATAGAGATATCATAACCCAAAAAGAAGGGGAAATGATATGGCAAGATTAGAATGGATAGTTGGCATAAGAAAGTTGGATCCATACATACTACACATGGGCAAAAATTGGAACAACAACAAAATAAGAGCCCACATATATATATGCGTGGTGGATTAATATAGCAAGATGAAACAAGTTATGTTACTGGACAGTAGGATTTAAAGAGATATGCCCACCTCAATTTAGGCATCAAGCAATATATCAAGAATCAAATACAATATCTCAAGAGGCAAATACAAGTGATACAAATGCATATGAGAGAAGAACCAAATGAAAGGGGTTTTATATGATGCTCAAATGCAATGTGGCATGGTGATATGAGCATGATATAATGATGATGTAACTAATTATATGTAGGAAGTAGCAATATATAGACTAGACAAGTAGCATTGCAATTGTTAGACAATTGGGATGCTACAACTCCCCCCACTAAACAAGAATCTCAACCCGAGATTCCTAGGAAAAAGAAAAAGGCACAAGGAGAGACGGGTGTTCGGAACGAAGGTGACCCTCACGTTCCCAAGAGGATGAACAGCGGAATGGTGCGACCACTACACCTTGCAAAACTTGCTAGACTTGTTGAGAGTCTTGTGTTTGCTTCTTAGAAACAAAGGACTAGAAGAGTTGAAGGATTGTCGTGAAACCAAGAAGGTAGGAAGAACATAACGCAGGTGTTCTTAGAGGAACACGATAAAATATTGAACCATGTTTGAAAGAATTATGAAAGACGGTTCTTCCAGAAGAGGAAGAAAAGTACACATTGTTGGGATTAAAGATCAACATATGCACGTGAAGATGATTCTTGCTCTCGCTGGAAGAGAAGAGCGACTTTGGAGAAGTTAACCACTATGAAAATAGCATTATCTATTCCCTCAGATTTAAGAAATGAAGTTTGGAGAAACAATATTGCCTTCAAGCAATAGAATTCCTCGATACCACAGAAAAGATTTGGGTTAGGAGTTCTCGGATTAGATTCTTTTTGCGCCGGTAAGGACCAAAGGATCACGCAATCGAGGTGTGTGGCTTCATCTTCGAGAGAAAGAGTGACATGTGTTTATGGTGGAGACCTGAGAAGAAGATGAACATTGAAAACTGGAGTTTATTGTAGAGATTTTTATTGCTTTTCTTAACCATGAGGTTATTGCAACAGATTTTAAATTGATGGCATCACCTATACTTGTCTTTACCAAGATAAAGGAATTGACAAATGAAGTTAGAGATATCTTCCATCCATCTTGTTTGACGATGTCGAGCACCGGTAGAATGAAGAGGACGGAGAAAATTTTGCATTTGCTTTCCACCAGACCATTGAAGATTTTGCTCCATCTTGAAATAGACGAGACTACCAACAAGAGATCGTTTCTCATGATCATTGAGAGAACACTCAGGAAAAACAAAGAGATGGACGAAAGTAAAAGTCTCAAGGGATAAAGGCCACTTTCAACTTCTGTGGAATAAGTGAATCGCATTAATCCACCAATTCAATGTACAAGAGAGAATGATAAGAGTAGTGGTATGGTCATGACTCCATCCCGCACTCAAAGCATTACTCTGTACATGAATAAGAAAATTGTGCAAGCCAACTCTCAGAAATTTAGATTGAAGATCTTGACATGCGGATTTCCTGAAGCTTCATAAGAGAACAAGGAGGTGATGCCATCACTTCATCGGATCCAAACCATATAAAGATGCTGATGTTGTTGGCATGTTGAGAGTCCCTAGCCATCGGAAAGATATGAAGGAAGATCACTAAAACAAATGATAGGTACAAAAGATAAAAACAATAAAGCACCAAGGTCTGAACAAAAAGACTGCAAAAGATTGAAAAGTCTTCATGGCATCCGATGGATTGAGGATAGAAGATAAAACGAGGGGGTCTCAAAAGGTTTCTTGATGAGCGGAAGACCAAAGAATTTCTTGTGCTTCTCGGAAATATCTGCAAGAGATTGGAGCGAGATTTAGCCATCTTGAGGAAGTCTTCAGCAGAACGACAATCATAACTTGCTAAACAAGGCAAAACTCCGAAGTTGGTTGAAATATGTTTGATGGGTGAAGATTAACAATTGATTTTGATGATTCACGGATTGTAGCAATGTCTTTAGCAGAAGGACGTGGCCGAGATAGGTGACTTCAAAAAGTCGGAATTCCCACTTTGAGAACTTTGCACGCAAGCGACATTCACGAAGCTTGAGAGGATAATAAGAAGACGTTCTTCATGTCCTTCCATTGATATAGAATAGGTGAGGATATCATCAAGATATACCACCAAGAATTATCGGGATATTCCAAGAATACCAAGTTCAAAAAGGAGGAGAGAAACAAAGGAATGCTCGAGACATGAATTGGAAGAATAGATTATCTAGCCCTTTGAATGAGAAAAGGTGCCGACTTGTTCGCTTGGTTGGTCGGATCACCGGTTGAAACGAGAATAGATTTCGGATAAGAACCGATGATAACTCATATACTAAGCAAAGCTATCAGAGATGAAAGGATGAGATTCTCCTGTATCAAAGAGAACTTTGCAGATATGGAGTTCAAAAAGATTTGAAGCATGATAAACGGATGATAATCCACCATATTGCCTTAAGAATCCTCCGGATTGCCAAAGATACTTGAATATGATATAGATATTATCACGGTGCAACTCAAATTCACAAGAGATAGCCGCAATCATTTGGAGAATTATATTGATAGCATTAAACATATTCCACTCATGATAAGTGTCATATAGCAATACCGAGAACCAAATTACAATCGCAAGCATCGGATCGACGCAAGTTGTGTATTTAGCACAAAAGAATTGAAGATGAAGTGAGAACTCCAGATTCAAGCATCGATAGCAAAAGACCGAGTTAGCATGGACATGCCGACGAAAGAAGGTGAATAGTGTATCACACACGGCTAGAAAGGAGTGCGGAAACACAGATGTATCAAAGAAATTTTTTCTGCATTTTTGGGTATTAAAATACCAACTAGATGCGCAAAACCATTTAACAGATAGAGATTAGCATCTCCACATTCTGTGAAAGCATGCAGAGAGTAAGACAGATCGCACCGGTTTACAAAGAATCGAATAGACCGCGTCGGTTTACACAAAGCCTGTCGGTATGGAATGTACCAATAGTTGATAACCAAATGCAGATTGTGACAACAAGGTTGGATGCAACAGATAGACAAAGAATTACACACACATCCTATGGTACTACGGAAACCCCAAACACGTGAATCCTAGTTTGAACAAACGTTACACTTTCTTACCAGAAAACGGTGGGTGGGTGGGTGGGTAAGAAGAAAAATGAAAGCAGTCCTACTCTCACGTTTAGTTTTTCCCTAGTATATATAGCTACCAAAATATTTTCTAAACTGACAACAACCATCTTGGCTGAGACCCTGAAGGGCAGAATGGCTCTGATACCAATTGTAATACCTCGGACATTACGCTCTAAGTTCGAGCCTGGACGAACCAAAAGTGGACAAGGGATTCTACTGCAGAGGCCCAAGGCCACCCACGTGTATCCCCGTCGAAGTGGAGCAGGGCACGGTACCGGCCTACCCCTTATCCACTTTCAAGAACATCGGGACAAGAGCGAGCGGCATAAGCGACAGGTAACACGACCACGACATACACAAATGAGTATGTATGTCTGCGACTTACAATAGACATCAGAGTCACACCATCCAAAAGAAATAGAAATATTGCAACGCCATATGGAAAGATCCAAATATCCTAGGTAGATATAATAGTTTAGGATACATCCCCATACATCACAATCAGAGTATCAAGTGGAAGCGGAAAACAAGATCCGAGTACGGATAAGAAGCAAATCGGCATAAGATGCCTATGAAATAAGCACATCCCGGCCACAGATCTGACGGATCTCCATCCCCAGAATCTCTACACCTGATGGTCGCTGCCACCATCATCGTTCTCTTCGACCCAGTAGCCTTCCTGAGAGTATACTTGTCCACCTAAACCAAATATATATCGTGTGAGACCCTAGGGGTACTCAGCAAGTCTTAATGCATCTAGAGGGAACAACCTGGGGTGATGCAATTGCAGCAAAAGATAATATCTAAAAGTTCTATAGAGACACGCTACATCATCAGCCCAACCAGAGATGGGCGGACGCTCGTTAATTAATAGCAATAGTTATATAAGCAACATAATTAACCTCGCTCGCCCTCCTTCTGGCTTACCGACGAGAAGGCGGAGGAACCTTCCATTTGTTGGCAATTTTATTAACCATTCCATGAGTATTGTTCTATTTACTAGTCACGTCTTAGTCAAATTAAAGGCGGTACTTTAGTTATGCTTGTCTATGATCGAAAAACTGTGCTCCAAGTCGTCCATAACCGCGAACACGACTTTCAGAAAGATTTGCCCTCTAGGGGTGCACAAATAGCAACACACGCACGATCAACCTCGGGAAGAACCAAATAAAACGCAACGAGGCCTCACGACAAAGCATTCACAGGATTCATAAATCATTTCAGGGGGCCACCCCACTAAGCTACCCGCAACGAAGTTGGCCGGCTCCGAGACGGACCCAGATTTTGTGTCAATGGCTGTAAACGACTGGGAACCCGAAAGTGTGACTAAGCTTGTCGATACCGCGAAAACATTTCACGTTCCAAAACAGTACAGGTGCTCCACGCACAATCGTAAATAAAGCAGTAAAGCATGGCATAGGTACATGATAGTAATAAAGCCCGAAACTACTTTGTGGGCCCAAGAAATAAAGTGCGAATCAAGCTCAGGCAAGAGGAATTTATGGTCCCACATGCGGATAGTGCGATAGTCAAGGAACAGGAATCAAGTACTCAGGGTCCTACATGACACAAGTGAGCTTAAAGACCCAAATAGCAGGTAATGCTCACCGATGCCTCTTTCATTAGTTCTCTACTCATGTTAAGTTGTTTGGAACCTCGTTATCCAAAGACTCGCACAAACCCTACACATGCAATTCTACAACTCGCATGGCTCAAACAACTCCTGTAGTAATAGCTCATGGGATGGAGGTACAAGCTTTGGTGGGGTTTAAAAGTAAAGGCTATGCAATACTTGGGATTCAATTTAATGCAAACGCGACTCAATGATGCAAGAGAAAGATAGAAGCATATGTACTATATGTATGCAAGCATGGGAAATTACTTGCCTGGAAGCTCAGCTGCAGGGTAGGAAGGATCCGGGTAATACTCCTGAAGCTCCTGATATTCTCCTTGCTCAGTGTCTATCCGGATAAAAACCAAACACACAAGGGGCCAAAATAAATATATTGCACAGTCATATATATAATATGCAACAAGCAAACAAGTATACCATGATGGAATGATGCATAATTTACATGGCATAGCATAACATGGCATGGGTGAGGTGTAGGGTACAGGAACAAAGCATTTTATTAAGTTTTTAGTCATATTTTGCTCCCATAAACATTGTTGTATACTTAATATTTATATGATGCATGCTTAAATTCATCTCATGGAATGCATAGTTAGAACAGGTTCGTCGTGCTAATCGATTTAGACATATTATTTATCAAATTTAGAATTACAGATATAAAGTTATAGATTTATCAAGAAAAGGCATTTATTGATATTTAAATAATTTGAAATTTGAAATTGCCTAACAATTGTTTTGGATGACATATTTGAATTCCTAGAATTTTTATCATAAAACATATATATTTGTATTAATTGGAGATATTATTAAAACGTTGAGATTTAATAATTATTAAAGCATTTATTATTGTCCAGATAATATTTATTATTTTGTGATATGTAAAAAGAAATAAACAAAGGCCTGATTCCCTGTTCAGAATTCAAAAAACAACCAAGTTTCATGTTTTGTCTTTTGTCAAAATTGAATTTGTTTGAAAGTTTTGCCTTTAGTTGAATTTGACTTGTGTTTGACTGAATTTGAAAAGTCAATAGGCTAAGAGGGAAAAAGAAACAGGGGGTTTTCTTGGAAAAGTGGAAGAACTGATCGGTTGCACTGACGAACTGAAGTTAGACACGCAAAAGAAGCTAGCTCGATTGATATTTGAACAATGATTGCGAGGGCGTTTCTGATCCGTTTTGGGTTCGGTTTTGTACTATGCGAAGAGGGCACATCCATGAACAGGAAACGTCAAGGCGGCATCATCGGACAAGGGCCAGGTGCGTCGGTAAAGGAGGAGGTTCGGAGGGGGTTGCTGGTTGTTTCTGCTACGTTTACTGAACCTGAAGAAACCATCTCGCACGACAGACGAACTACGCGGCAGCGTTGTCTTGCGAGCATGATACAGAAAGCTACGCTGTACTGTTTTGAACGAGACAAAGAATGTTTGAAAGAGGGTTCATCCAAGAACAGATATATGCAAAGATCTGGCCTAGGGGTGGACTGAGCAGGATATGTCAGTGCTATGAACAGATGCGTTTTACTGTAGGAAAACTGACAGAAAACATGTGTTTGGTTCGATCAGCGAAAACCAGCTAGCTGGGCCGATTTTCTTTAGAGGTTTGTGAACTCGTTTTTGTTCCTATTTTAGTTTTGTTTGATGCTGCACAAAGATGGGACATAGAAGTACACCTGAGGTTCAAAAGATGTGCCAAAACATCAACGATGCAGACAGGAGGAAGCTGCGAACATCGGGGTTTCCAAGCGACTAACTGTCGATTCTGACCGGATTCTTTCAGAGAGAAGGGGCAAACTTTGGGAGACCATGTCGGTTGATTGAGAGCTCCGTTTGGTGAACCAAGTGCTCCTGCTGGAAGAGGGCACATCCGAGATGGTTTTTGTCAAGGACTTGTCATCGGAGAAGGTGTAGGTGCGCCGGTGAAATACAACGAACAGAGGCCCGCGAACTGTTGCTATTGTGGATGCGAACACAGCCAGAGGGCGGCGCACGGCGTCTGCAGTGCGGTGTGCGCGGCGAGGTGATGAACGACGGCGCTCCGATGGTTGAACGGAAAGGCAAGAGCACGAGGAGATACAGGGGAGGGGCAAGAGAAGATGAGGGCTCACCGGCGTGCCCCTAGACGAGCGGAGCTTGCCAAGACAGAAGAGGACGGCGACGAGAGGAAGGAGGCCATGGCGACGTGATGGCGTCCACGTGCTGCAGTGCTCCAAGCCTGCTCCACCGCGCTCCAGGTGAGGTGCGGCTCCGGTAGTGCGATGCCGAGCTCCTCGGGTCGGCCTTGCCTTGGCTAGGACGAGGCTTCGCGACAGGATAAGGCGGCAGCAAGGTACGGTGGCATCGGCTTGGAAGTGGATCGGCGAGGGTACGCTTGGAGAAAAAGAAGAAGAGGGGAGAGATGCCGATCTGGGTGAGGATGAGGAAGAGTTTGTCCTTGCAGCTCACACTTTATGCAGAGGAAGCGAGCACGACAACAGCTAGGGAGAAGAAAACAGGGAACCAGGTTAGCCTCCAGCTGGTGCGGTCGAGACAGAGGAAAAAAATGGTTCGGTGCAGCTGGGTTCTTGGTCAGGTTCAGAAAGAGAGAAAAACATGAGGCTAGTTAGCTGGGCATGGTTGACCACGATTAGGTAGGTTGTTGGGTGATCTAGCTAGCTGGGGTTGAGATGGCCACGGTGAGAGGCTTAGCTAGAGAGAGTATATATAGTAGTGTGTATGTGTATATGCACACATGGCTAGAATGGGTAGCTAGGAATTAGAATAATATAGAAATGAGAGTATCCAAGATGGTAAGAATTAGGAGATCCGCAAAAAAAATAGAGATATTATCACCGAAAAAAGGGGGAAATGATATGGTAAGATTAGAATGGATAGTTGGCATAAGAAAGTTGGATCCATACATACTACACATGGGCAAGAATTGGAACAACAACAAAATAAGAGTCCACGTATATATGCATGGTGGATTAATATAGCAAGATGAAACATGTTATGTTACTGGACAGAAGGATTTAAAGAGATATGCCCCACCTCAATTTAGACATCAAGCAGTATATCAAGAAGCAAATACAATATCTCAAGAGGCAAATACAAGTGATACAAATACATATGAGAGAAGAGCCAAATGAATGGGGTTTTATATGATGCTCAAATGCAACGTGGCATGGTGATATGAGCATGATATAATGATGATGCAACTAATTATATGTAGGAAGTAGCAATATATAGACTAGACAAGTAGCATTGCAATTGTTAGACAATTGGGAGGCTACACATGGTCATCTCAAGGGATTCACGAACTCTAGCACGCCGCATAAGCATCTCCATCTCCATGTAGTACTCATCAACTGACATGGTTCCTTGCCTCAATTGTGTCAACTTGTCAAAAATTGAACGCAAGTAGTTGGTGGGTACAAAACGATCCTTAATGATGCGCTTTATCTCGCGCCAAGTCATCATAGGAAGGTTATTATCATCCCTTCTATTTTGCACAATAGCATCCCACCAACGCAAAGCATATCCATCAAATTATGATGCTACAAGCTTTATCTTCTTGTCTTCTGTATAATCATAGAAACTCCAGAGCTTCTCGATCTTCAACTCCCATGTGAGGTAATCTTCAGGATCAGGTGAACCGTCAAACTTAGGAATTGAGAATTTCGGCTTGCCCAAACCATCATCCACAGCTTGGTTAGGGACACGTTGAGCACGCCCAATAGGAGCAAAACCGCATGCATATGCAGGTTCAGCTGCAGGCGCAAGGGGATTAGCACGTCCCCTGCCAAGGTTTGGGGTAGCACCAACAACACTTCCTTCATCATCGTCTTCAATGGCATCATCGGGTGGTTGTTGTTGTCTTTGCTCAAGTGCTCCCGTCAAAGCATCAATAGAACGCTGCAAAGCGGTAACATTGGTGTTGATAGTTGTCACTTGTGTTTGTATTTTAGCGACTGCCGCTTTATTTTCTCCCAAAGCCACTTGCACGTCCTGAATATTCTTGTCAATGTCATCTGTCGTGTGAGTGAACACACGTGTCAAGTGGGATTTAAATGCTGCATATTCCCACCAATTAACAAGATCATCATCCTTCTTTTTCTGCGACACAATATCATCATCACTAAGAGACATGATTAGTAGGTTAGTACAAAAATCAAAATCTGTTTGGTGCAAACACTCACAACTCACTCACAACTGAGAAGAAAGCAGATCTTACCGTTCCAAAGTGAATAGAGATACTTTACCAAAACGAAATCAAAGACTGGTGCACTAATGTGATGAAGTGAATATCAAGGGTATGGAGAACGATCATAGGACACACAGGTTATTTATGGTGGAGCTCTAGGTATGGTATCCTAACCACACCGCAAACAAGTCCTAGTGCTGATCGTACAAAAACCCAAGAAACACACACGGTGGAGATAAACGTGGCAAAGCAACTTATGAAAAAAAGAAAATTGCAATGCACAAGAGAGACGCTAGTAAAAGCTCAAATTAAACAGGCACAAGATTGCTCAATCTACAAGTGCTATGATCAACTAGGCCTCCAATAATGCACACTGATATATCTCTTTTTGTGACGCTTGTAGCTCTTTTTTCTTCTCTTTTTTATACTGATTCTCTTTTCTTTTCTCTTTTTTTCAACTATATGAGTCAATGCAAACACGAGAGCAGAAACTTAGAACAAACTGAGCCGGATAGTCCAGATGATTCACGCCAGAGACTCCAGTCGGGTCGGATAGTCTCGTGTATATATGCCGGATAGTCCGGTTTTGCTTGTCGAAAAATTTCTGCACTTCGAAACCCTAATGAGCAGCCTGTCAGAGCAAAGAAACTAGTCTCGTGGGTACCTTCCTAGGCACAAATGTTGTAGATAGGCTGTGTCTATGGTATGCAAACAAAGGTATGCTATGTGGACTCGGACAAACGATGAAAACTTGCGGAAAACAGTGATGGTGGACTCGGCGGAAAACAAGATCAAACCCTAAACCTAGACACAAAGGAAAACTAGACTCCTACGAGAAAAACCTATAGATCGGATCTAAGAGAAGACACGATCAGCAACTAAAACTCGACAGTAATGCAATCTAGGCCATATGAAATCTTTTTGTGAGGCTTTTTTGTATAGGACGAAACAAAAACTAATATGGATGGATTTGTGGATGCTCACCGAGTAAGCGAGGAAATCTGATACCAAGATGATATGGGGTGGCCCGATCTTCTCAACAAGCACTTGTCGATGATGATAATGGTGGATAGATAACTATCCTATAGCTATGAACTCTCCCGCCCGAACCCTGATGCCAATGCAACATCTCTCGAACCCTATAGGATATTCACAACACCACGCTCTTGCGCACGCAGCCGTCGACCACGAATGGTAGTTTGCAATCTACTAATTCCCAATGGAACAATAGATTACACCCAATTGCAGTAGTATAATTCGATCATAGGGTAATTCCAGAGGTTCTAAAAGACTCAACTCCAAATAGTTTTAACGTGGTCTTAACCCTAACTTTGGGGCGTCCTAGGGCTTATAAGGGCGGCTGGGGCGGCCATAAACCGAAACTAAGACACGTACGAATCAAACTGATACATGCCGACTCGGACCAGATTCGGTCAGCGGGCGGACAGTATGGTTGATATAGACCGGACAGTCAAGTTGGGCGGACACTCCGGGTGGATTCGGTCGGACAGTCCAGTCTGGCCGGAAACTTGAAAGTTTCCGGGTGGTGTCCGGGTAGTGTCCGATTTGGTGTACTGATTGTCCGCACCAATTCTTCTCTCAGGCAGGCCGGACAGTCCGGGTGGACTCAGAGGACACTCCGATCATTGCAGAGCTTCTTGCCTCCGTCTTGATGATCTTCTCTTGCTCCTTCCTCCTGCTCCTCCCTCGCACACCCTTGGACGATCATCATGCTGGGCTTCTCTTGTAGCCCTTCTCCTCCTCGTGCCATGCTTGTTTCTCCAACGAACCTGATCATACATAAATGCATAGACTTAGGTAGTATAAAGTTCTCATCAATTAAAGTACCATATTCGTTTAGGAGTGAATTCACCTATTGTTCAAGTATCTTAGCACGAGCTCTTGTAATGGGTCCAATTCTAATCTCATTGGAATGATCCTTCCTTGCAATAGCTGGAACATTTTCAGTAGTGATTGGGGTGGGTGTAAGTATAGGGATGTCCTCATCAGAAGAGATGCACAGTGGTGAGTCCATGCAGCGTGGCATGCGACCCTCTCTAACGACTCGTGTCATGAGGGGCCCATAGCAGGCGCGACGTACGCATTCGGCGTAGCGGAAGTATAGGCGCGCTTTGGTGGAGTCGACGTGGCAGACAAAGAGTCGACGCGGTGGACGGAGGTAGCGCTATGGCGAAGTCTACGCGACGGACATGGAGTCGGCATGGCGGATGGAGGTCGCACTATGGCAAAGTCTATGCAGCGGACACGGGTCGACGCGTCGGACAGAGGTCGCGCTATTGCAAAGTCGACACGGCGGACATGGGGTCGACATGGTAGACGAAGGTCGCGCTATTGCAAAGTCGATGCGGGGGACACGGGGTCGATGCAGCAGACAAAGGTCGTGGTATTGCAAAGTCGACGCGGCGGACACGGGGTCGACGTGGAGGACAGAGGTCACGCTATGGCGAAGTTGATGGGGCGGACACGGGGTCGACACGGAGGAAGTGGGTCGTGCTATGGTGAAGTCAATGCGGAGGACACGGGGTCGACACGGAGGAAGGGGTCGCGCTATGGCGAAGTCAACACGGCGGACATGGAGTCAACATGGTGGACGTATGGTCGCGCTTTGGTAGAGTCGACGTGGCAGATAGAGGTCGTGCTATGGTGAAGTCGATGCGGCGGACGCGGAATCGACTCAGCGGACAAAGGTCGTGCTATGGTGACGTCGACACGACGAACAAGGGGTCGACGTAGCTGGGGTATTGGCACGATGGGCGCCAACTATCGTGGTATTGGCATGGCAGATGCTACTGGGGGTAGCTTACGTAGAGGAGGCAAGACGACGTAGGATAATCCGGGAGCGAGATTGGCACACGATGTACCGAGGTTCACGTCCCCTCGATGGAGGATCTCTATGCCAGTTAGGGTTTACAAGTGCTAATGGGCTTTGTATTGGAGTCGCTGTCTTGGTTCTCAAGTTGGCGAGTCGTCTATGTACAGTATGTGCTAGTCGATGTGTTTGGCGAGTCATCTAGGTAAAGTATGCGCCAGTCATCTTGGCTTCAGTCGACTCGATCCAGCTGGAGACTCCGCTTCATGGGTATACCCCGATTCGTATTCCCCCATCATAGGTGCTGGTGGCGTGCCATGCGAAGAGGGCGTTGATTGTCGTGACGTCCACGACGATGTACGACCTGTAGAATTGTTAGACCTTCTCCATGGTGGTTGATGATCCTGCACTTCACGTTCAGCTTTGCAAGCAAGATGAAACAAACAAGTAATGGTGCGATATTCCTTATAGTCTAAGATATTTTGAATCTCCTTATTTAAACGAAGAAAGAAACGAGCCATCATTTGTTCTGTATTTTCAACAATACTAGCACGAACCATCCTAGTTTGTAATTCCTGATAATATTCTTCTACAGAATTTTTGCCTTGTTCTAAACGAGTCATTTTCTTTAACAAATCTCGTTGATAAGTTGGTGGTACAAACCAAACACGCGTAGCAGTTTTTAACGTTGTCCAAGTGATGCAGCCCGTCCTACGGACACTCCTACATCTACACCAACAAGTCCCCCAAGTGGACCCATGACTCGTGCCCAAGCCAAACTCCTACAAGCTAAGGTGATCTCGCTCCTCTCCTCGTGCCAATTTGATACCTCCTTGGATGGTGTGCTACTTCATGCAACTACTCTATGCATCATCAGGTACGAAGCCTCGACACATCACTAAGCACCCACGTATGGAGAACAAGGAGCACAGCGTGAAGCAGAAGCCGCTGGAGCTGCTCAGACCAGAGTCTCTGGTTTGCGCACACCGGAGTCTCCGGCCTGCCAAAGTCTCTGGCCTGAAGACACCGGAGACTCCGGCCCTCTCTCCGGTTTGACCCCCTGCACCGGGCCCTGGGAAAATCTAAAGGCCCCTCCGGAGGCTGGTCCGGAGGCTACACCGGAATCTTCGGCCTAGACCGGAGTCTCCGGCCTACACACCAGAGTCTCCGGTCCGACCGTCGCCAGGCATGAAAAGGCCTTTGGACCTGCGGCCCATGTACCCCTTAGTCCGTCCAAAACTTGTCTTTTATTCCTAAAGTACCCCTGTTTAAGTGGCTGGCCTATATATAGTCCCCCACCTCCATTGTAAACCCTAGGCATGATATTTGGAATTAGTGGAAACCCCTTGTGGATCTATCTAATTCTTGCCTCATGCTCCTTTGACAAAGGAGCACCAAATATCCCAAACCTCGTTGGAGTTTGCATCGTGCCTCCATGTTGTACAAGGCCTTGGCATCGGTGTCCCTTTGCCAAGACGTCAAGATCTCACCGAGTCTCCCATCTCGCCATGCTAGTTCGAGAGAGAGTCCTACGCCCGATGCCGATCCTAGGGATTGCGCCGGACCGGTCACCGTCGGCATGAGCTATTGGTGTGTATCGTGGTTTTGCGTGTGTGTGTTCATCGCGTTCTTCATGCGTGAGTTCGTCGTGTTCATCCTTCCCTCCTTCCCCCGCACTCCATCCTCGATTTGAGTGGGAATCATGAAAGATCGGGCCACCCTAGAGGTTTGCCCTCAACACATTGGTATCAAGAGCTTTGTTGCTCACGAATTCCCCCGCAATTTTTTCTTCTATCCACCAAAAATTCGAAAATCTCCAAAAAAAGAGCCCATATTTGCCTTTGGATCGATCTCTTGATTTGGAGTGTTGTTTGTGGTTTTGATCCGACCAAACCTTGTCTTAGGAGTTGGTCCAGCTTTATCCTGCGTTTTCCAAGCCCAATTTGGCCATTTTTTCACGGATTTGAGGACCCAAGGTGTGGATTTCTGCTCAAGAACACAAGCAGTTCGCGATCTGACTCTAGACCAGAGTCTCCGGCCTGCACACCGGAGTCTCCAGCCTACACCGGAGTCTCCGGCCTACCCACACCGGAGTCTCCGGCCTACTCACACCAGAGTCTCCGGCCTACCCACACCAGAGTCTCCAGCCTGAACCGGAGTTTCCGGCCTGAAACCCCAGAGTCTCCGGACCTGACGCCTGATTTTGACATTTTTGCCTTTAATCTTGCATTGGCTAGTTGCCACTTGTTTGTTTGTGCCCGTGTGCGTGTCGTCAACTAACAGCAAGCTTCCGCATCAACAACCCTCGCGCTCATCAACACCACGGCCCACGAACATCACCCCGCACCACCGACGCCAAGTTCATCATCACCAACAAAGGTATAACTTGCGTCACCTTGTTAACCCCTATCTTCCTTTGTGTGTACCTATCCCATGAGAGTGGCTCATCTTGTGTTTGCTTGAGCATTGTGCACTTGTCCTTGGATAGTGAGAGTGCAAGAGCAATATCAAGTGTGACTAGGTAGCATCAAGGGAGAGCAAAAAAAGAGAGAAAGAAAAAAGATACAAGGCAAAAGAAAAAGAAAAATAGTCTTCCCTTGCCAAAGAGAGTCTCAAAGCTTGTAAGCAAGAGAGAAAGAAGAGCGCCCAAGGCAAGTGCACAAATCCGTTGCTCATTTTTCCTCTTTGCAAATGAGCCACGGTCTCTCCTTGCATTGGCACGACAACGAGTGTAGTCTCCGTTAGGACTTTTTGTTTGCTCATTTTCATAGTCGTGTAAATCCCAACTATCTCCACGCGTGTGTATATAGTCGTAGGTTCCCGTCACCCCTTTTGAGTTGTTGACCTTCGCCTTTGACTTGAGTTTTGTTGGATTTTACCCACATTTGACTATCCCTTTTCTTTTGGTTGGTTCTTTGGCATTCCACAATCCTAACCTACCACCAACAAGCTTTTGAGAGTTAGTTCTTTCTTTAGTGTGAGTTTCTTTGCAATTCCACTTTACACGCTTATAGCTCTCACTTGTGGTTTCTAGTTTGGTGCAATCCCCAAGGTGAGGTAGAAGGCTAACACCACCATATTCCACTTCCATATACAATACTTGTGTGTTTTGCATGATGGATAGGCACGGTGAGTCGAGCCAACCACCTCCCCAAGAAGAAGATCAAGGACCGTACATGACGCGCACAATTCACTTCATCGTTTGACAAGAGTTCCGTGAACGTTGCCAAGCCCTTGAGACGCGACAAGATGAACAATATGGCGAGACGCAAGCCGAGTTAAAGAACATCGACAACCGCTCTGATGGCCTCGAATGACAAATGCACGCAATGCATCACAACTTCGGCCACCAAAATGAAGCGCTCCAACGCTCCGTTGCCAAAATAAATGACAATCTTCGATGCCTCATCAACGGTATGGCAAGGCCACGTTCACGCTCATCAAGCTCTTCAAGCTCATCGTGTCATCATGCACCCCCTCAACAAGATCTACATCCAAGTGCTGCAAGACGCAATGATGCCCCCGTGGTTGAAGATGGAAGTTCTTCGAACTATGTACCTTCCCCACGGCACACCGCAACGTCAAGCTATGATGGTGATTTCTCTTCAAGGCCAAGAGCAAGGCAAGAAGCACACCGTCATCACGCAAGGGCATTAGTGATCCAACAAGAGCAACCACAAGAAGAACCGCAAGTGCAACCGCAAGTCTACCACCATCGACTGCGACACATACTTGACACAACAAGTGATGACTCCAATTTGGAGAATCAAGGTCGTCATCGACGTGAAGCTCTCCAAGATCCTCCTCCTCGTCATCAACGTCATGAATGTCCGCACCGACACCATGGTCATCACGAGGTGCCTCCTCCACCTCAACAAAACTTGGAGCATCAAGTAATACAAGTTGAGCGATGCCCACCACGTCAAGAGGCTCATCACCATGTTCTTCGCCATGAGGCCCATGTGCCTAATCAACATCACCAACCGAGGAACGAACCTCCTCTTCGTCATCAACCGCGTCATGAGGCTCCACATCCTCAACAACCTCATGGAGCCCAAGTGCCTCAACACCGTCAACAACCGCGCCAAGAGCAAGATCAAGCTCCTCAACAACAATATCAAGAGCAAGCTCTGCAACAAGGTTGCGAGAACCAAGTTCCACCGCATCAACCACAAGATCATCAACAAGGTCACCAAGCTCATCGCAATGACTGCAATGATGAAGAAACTTTCGGCAAGCTCAATTTCACAATGCCCAAGTTTACCGGATCCAATGACCCCGAAGAATACCTCTCATGGGCACTCAAAGTCGACAAGATCTTCCGCATGCACAACTATAGCAACGAGAAGATGGTCGCCATGACTTCGCTTGAGTTTGATGATTACGCCAACCTATGGTGGGAACAAGTTCAAGTTGCTCGTGATGCAAGGCAAGAGCTACCAATCACAACTTGGCATGACATGAAGGCTCATACGAGATCCCGCTTTGTCCCCGCGCATTACACGCGTGACCTCTTCAACAACCTTCAATCGCTTCGTGAAGGGACAGAGACTGTGGAAGAGTACTTCAAGGAAATGGAACTCAACTTGATTCGTTCCAACATTGATGAGCACATGGAGCAAACAATGGCACGTTTCCTTATTGGGTTGAACCATCTCATCAAGCGCATCGTCGAGTTCCAAACATACAACACCATGGTTGAGCTTGTGCACATCGCAACAAAGGTTGAACGTCAAGTGGAAGAGGATATCAAGTACAACAAGCCCAATACGTACTTCACCTACAAGCAAGCTTCAACCGCTACACCAACAACTTTCAATGGAAGATCCTCAAGTACCTCCAAGCCTTCCTTCAAGCCCACACTTCCTCAAGGAAAACTGCCCCCAAGTGGCAAACAAGCAAAGAGTGATACACCTTTCAATGGTGAATGCTACACTACAGGTGTGGAGGTAAAGGACACAAGTCAGCCGAATGAGGAAACAAGAAAGTCTTGTTCATCCATGACAATGGTGATAAAGAGTACTTGAGTGAAGATGAATTTGATGCCCGTGTCAAGGAAGCAATGGCAAGGCAACGAGTGGAAGATGATCAAGAACTCCTCATGTGTGAACATGACACAAGTCCATCGCTTGTTGTCACAAGGATCTTGACCACTCAAGCACAAGAGCATGAAGACCAACGCTCCAATATCTTCCAAACACGAGCCGACATCAATGGCAAATCTATCAAGGTGATCATTGACGGAGGGAGTTGCCACAACCTTGCTAGCACCAAGTTGTGTGAGAAGCTCAACCTCACCCTCCATCCGCACAAGCACCCCTACCACGTGCAATGGCTAATTGACCAAGGGTCCATGAAGATCAAGCATACTGCATCGGTCTCTTTCGCCATTGGTCCTTACAAAGATACGGTGGAGTGTGATGTGGTTCCTATGACAGTTTGCCACATGCTTCTTGGTCGACTGTGGCAATTTGACAAGGCTGCTCAACATGATGGTCGCACCAATGTATACACCTTCAAATGACTCAACAAAACATGTGTTTTGCAACCGATGACTCCTAGCCAAATAATTGCGGATAATGCAAACGCTTTAGCGAGGGCGCAAAGCACAACACCTACTTGTGAGAAGAGCGGTGTGAGAGAGAACCACCTCATAGTGAGTGAGAGCCACAAGCCAAACTCGAGTGGAAAAACTAAGAGTGTTCTCCTTGCCACCAAAAGTGAGATGAGAGATGTTCAGAACAACCCATCCATCTTGCACTATGTCCTCCTTTGCAAGGGACTAGCGCAAGGAACTAATGAATTAACCAATGTTCCTCCATCTTTGATGAGTGTTTTGCAGGAATTCAAGGATGTGTTCCCCGAAGAGCTTCCACATGGACTACCTCCTCTTCGCGGCATCGAACATCGCATTGACCTCATCCCTGGTGCACCACTTCCCAACCGCGCCGCTTACCGCACGAACCCGGAGGAGACAAAGGAGATTGAACGTCAAATCAACCAACTCGTCTCCAAAGGTTTGATCCAAGTTAGCACTAGTCCAAGTGTTGTACCCGTAATACTTGTTCCAAAAACGGATGATACGTTACGGTTATGCATGGACTGCCGTCCAATCAATGCTATCACCGTGTGTTATCGACATCCCATACCACATCTCGATGACATGCTTGATGAGTTGTGTGGAGCCACTATTTTTTCGAAAATTGATCTTCGTAGTGGTTACCATCAAATACGCATGGCTGAAGGTGATGAGTGGAAAACTGCCTTCAATACCAAATTTGGTCTCTATGAATGGTTGGTTATGCCCTTTGGTTTATCTAATGCCCCATCCACCTTCATGCGCCTCATGAATCATATCTTGCGTCCTCTCATTGGAAAAAGTGTTGTTGTCTATTTCGATGATATTCTTGTTTATAGCAAATCACTTGAGGACCATATAACACATGTCAAGGAAGTTTTGCAAATCCTTCGACATGAAAAGCTTTATGATAATCTTCCCAAGTGCACTTTTGCTAAAGACAAGTTGATTTTTCTTGGATTTGTCGTGTCTTCGAAGGGAATTGAAGTGGATGTTTCCAAGGTAAAGGACATACGAGATTGGCCCATCCCAACAAATGTGAGTGAACTCCGAAGTTTTCATGGGTTGGCCGGTTTCTATCGTCGCTTTGTGAAAGCCTTTTCAACCATTGCATGCCCTCTCAACGAGTTGACGAAAAAGAATGCCACCTTCGTGTGGGGCAAATCACAACAAAAAGCTTTTGATGAACTTAAAAAGAGGCTCACCGAAGCACCTCTCCTTGCGTTACCGGATTTCACAAAACTTTTGAGATAGAGTGTGATGCTAGTGGTATTGGCATTGGAGGAGTCCTTATGCAAAACGGACGTCCTATAGCCTACCATAGCGAGAAACTCGATGGTGCTCGCCTTAATTATCCATTTTATGACAAAGAGCTTTTTGCCTTAGTTCGTGTCCTTCAAGTTTGGCAACACTACTTATGGCCCAGGGAATTTATCATACATTCCGACCATGAGTCGCTGAAATATCTCAAAGGCCAAGCCAACTTGAGTAAGAGACACACTAAGTGGGTTGAGTTCATGGAGTCTTTTCCGTACATAGTCAAGTATAAGAAGGGCAAAGATAATGTAGTTGCGGACGCTTTGTCTCGCAAGCACACAAGCCTTCTTACGGGACTTGAAATCAACGTGTTGGGTCTTGAGGAAATAAAATCTTTGTATGCTTCCGACCCATTCTTTGAACCAATTTTCGCAAAGTGCTCCATTGACAAAGGATTTGATGATTTCTATTTGCATAAGGGCTTTCTATTTAAACAAAACAAGTTATGCATTCCGAAGTCATCGCTTCAACTTTTGCTTCTCCTAGAATCTCATGGTGGAGGCCTTATGGGTCACTTTGGCAGTGACAAGACTTTGGACATGCTCTCCAATCACTACTTTTGGCCCAAGATGAAGTGTGGCGTGGAGCGCTACGTTCAACGATGCACGACATGTCTTCAAGCTAAGTCGCAAGCTAACCCTTATGGTCTTTATATGCCATTGCCTATTCCTCATACCCCTTGGTCCGACATTAGCATGGATTTCGTGTTAGGATTGCCTAGATCTAAGCATGGTCATGATTCTATATTTGTTGTTGTGGATCGTTTTTCCAAAATGGCACACTTCATACCGTGCCATAAGACCGACGATGCTTCACATGTTGCAAATCTGTTTTTCAGGGAAATCGTCTGTCTTCACGGCCAAGCTCGGCGTCAAATTCATGAGCTACTTGTGGAAGACCCTCATGGCCAAGCTCGGTGTCAAGCTACTCTTTTCATCCGCATCGCATCCCCAAACCGATGGCCAAACCGAAGTTGTCAACCGAAGCCTCGGGACTCTCCTTTGTGTGTTGATCAAGAAGAACTTGAAGGATTGGGAGGAATGCATTCCCCACGCCGAGTTCGCCTACAATAGAGCCAAGCACTCAACAACCAAGATGAGTCCATTCATGATCGTCTATGGTTTCAAGCCCCTAATCGTGCTCGACATCCTACCACTACCTCTCCATGAGCGCACAAACATGGACGTCGAGAAGTGCGCACAAGCTATGAAGAAGCTTCATGAAGAAACAAGAGCTACTATCGAGCAACAAGTCCTTCGCCAAGCTTCAAGGTTAAACAAGGATAAGAAGGAGATGATATTTGAAGAAGGTGATCTTGTGTGGATACACCTAAGCAAAGACCGCTTCCCCAAGGAACACAACTCCAAGCTCAAGCCAAGAGGAGATGGTACCTTCAAAGTCCTCAAGAGAATCAACAACAACGCCTACATCATCGACATTCCAGTCTCCAAGTACCTTGCAAGCAACACATCTAATGTCAAGGACCTCTCACCCTACCATGGAGATGCTACCGATGATACGCGTGAAGAGTCGAGGACGACTCTTTCCCAAGGGGGGGAGCTGATGCAGCCCGTCCTACGGATGCTCCTACATCTACACCAACAAGTCCCCCAAGTGGACCCATGACTTGTGCCCGAGCCAAACTCCTACAAGCTAAGGTGAACTCGCTCCTCTCCTCGTGCCAATTTGATACCTCCTTAGATGGTGTGCTACTTGATGCAACTACTCTATGCATCATCAGGTACGAAGCCTCGACACATCACTAAGCACCCAAGTATGGAGAACAAGGAGAAGAGCATGAAGCAGAAGCCGCTGGAGCTGCTCAGACCGGAGTCTCCGGTCTGCGCACACCAGAGTCTCTAGCCTGCCAAAGTCTCCGGCCTGAAGACACCGGAGACTCTGGCCCTCTCTCCGGTCTGACCCCCTGCACCGGGCCCTGGGACAATCTGAAGGCCCCTTCGGAGGCTGGTCCGGAGGCTACACTTAGATTCTCCGGCCTGCACACCGGAGTCTCCGGTCCTACCGTCGCCAGGCATGAAAAGGCCTTTGGGCCTACGGCCCATGTACACCTTAGTCCGTCCAGAACTTGTCTTTTATTCCTGAAGTATCCCTGTTTAAGTGGCTGGCCTATATATAGTCCCCCACCTCCATTGTAAACCCTAGGCATGATATTTGGAATTAGTGGAAACCCCTTGTGGATCTATCTAATTCTTGAGTCATGCTCCTTTGACAAAGGAGCACCAAATATCCCAAACCTCATTGGAGTTTGCATCGTGCCTCCGCGTTGTACAAGGCCTTGGCATCGGTGTCCCTTTGCCAAGACGTCAAGATCTCACCGAGTCTCCCATCTCGCTGTGCCGGTTCGAGAGAGAGTCCTCCGCCCGACGCCGATCCTAGGGATTGCGCCGGACCGATCACCGTCGGCGTGAGCTATTGGTGTGTATCGTGGTTTTGCGTGTGTGTGTTCATCGCGTTCTTCGTGCGTGAGTTCGTCGTGTTCATCCTTCCCTCCTTCCCCCGCACTCCATCCTCGATTTGAGTGGGAATCATGAAAGATCGGGCCACCCTAGAGGTTTGCCCTCAACACCAAGTATTAGGAATATTAGCATGATTTACGCGACAATATTCAGACCACCAAAGTGAAGCAAAATCTGTAAACTCGCAAGTAGCAGTACTAACATGCATATTTTTAGGATCTCTTAAACATGCAAAATGTTGATCTACTTCCAATTCCTATGTAAGATATGCATCAGGATTATATCTACCCTCAGAAGGTGGAATATTTAGCTTAAGCTTAGAAACATGATCATCATTATGTACCGGTGGTCGAGCATTGTGGTAGTAATGCCGAGGGCGGCCAGCAGGTTGTTCGACATACTTGTCAAACTCATCTTCATCTTAATACTTGTACTCACCATCCTCTTCATATCCCACGAAAGCGTCAGCCGTGGTAGCGTTAGCAGCCGTTGGTGCAGCAGCTTCGGCAGTGGAAGCAGGAGGTGGTGCAGCTGCAACAGGAGCAAACGAACCAGGAGTGCCATGATCCATGTGTGGAACGCGTCGTGCTGCCCCACATGATCAGGTAGATGTCGTTGAGGACGTGGCACGATAGCATGTGCAGGTGCGGGCGCGGGTAACCTATTGAGGACCTCCTGAAACTTGGCGTCGAGCTTGTCGTTGAAGGATTTCTCTAGTCCTTCGATCTTGTCAATGGTTTCGTTAAGCTTGACGTCAACATCCTCTAGTCTTGTATCAACATCTTGCGCACACCCTACCAACAGCTTGGTGAAGTGAGCATGTATCTCTTCATTCGTCATGTTTGCCGGTTCAAGAGGTATATCTGCCATGGTTAGTCCTTAAAAGCACAGGTGTATATGCCTACTTGTACGGAAATATGGTTGAAACACGTGTAATCCGTCAAGAAATATACAAAGCTCTTACAAGTTCTTACCAAACAGTAGGAAAAAGGTGATGTGCAACCGGAATGACCAGTGGTTCCAGAGATTGAACCAAGCGATTACTAGGGATCAACACAACGCACGTGGAGAAATCTGTGGAGCTCTGGGAAGGCTTAGCAAAGGGGGTTAGCAATTAACAAAACAACAATGCAAAGTTGAAAATATGCTCAACGATGATACCGTGCTGATCCTAGGCTAGACCGTACTAGAGACGCGATCCTAGAGCACTAACGATGTCACAACACGGCACAAGAAGCAACTGTATGATGATATAGCACCCTAAAAAGCTAACCGAGATGTACAAAATCACTATGATGGCGAGTGTCTAAAACTGATCTATGGGGTCTAAAAACACGATAGCCCCAAAATTCTTTGTCGAAATTTTTCTATCGTGCTCCGAAAAGCGCCCAGGCACCAAACAAATGTCGCTATAACAGCCCACTGAGAAAAGTGATCCCCAAGGCCGAAAATTAGTATAGCCAGCAGGTGTTTTTGCTCTCCTTGACTTGCGGCCAAAACTGAAACTCACGGAATTACATTACAACATGGAATCAATACGGAAGGAAACAAAACTAATAAGGAAATAACAACTCTACTCGGACTCGTGCCACGGCAGGAAACTGATCGGATCTGTGTCGCGGTAGGAAGGCGGTGGTGGAGTCTAGGGTTTATGGTGGCAGGGTGTATGGCAGCGGAATATGGTGGTGGATGTATGGCAATGGTGATGATCGATGATCGTGGCGGCGGTGACTAATGTGACAAGAACTCGAAACTCTAAGGGACGAGGCACTAAGACCAGTAACACAACGCGATGATATAGACACGAATTCAACAATGCAAAAATTGAAAAGATAATGCAAGGCGAAGATTGCTGATGGGATAGATCTAATCTCTAATTGTATTTTTTGGCTTTTTCGTGGGTTATAGGAAGAACAGATCTACACTAGGAAAAACTGTAAAATCTCACCGAGCAACCCGAAATCTGATACCACTTGATAGGGCAAAGGTGTTTGATCTTTCTATGAGATGGTGATAATCGATTTGGGTGGAGTTGGGCTTGACGATCCGACTACACATGCGAGCACGAGAGCCAATGAAATCGCTAGTCCAATCTCCTGAAGGTTAACGATCTTGTAGAAGCACGATGAGACTGACTAGCGAGGGTCTTAATTCCTACCTAAAATCAAGAATAAGTAAGAACTTATATTGCAATCAAGATATTACGGATAAAGATGAAAGCTTTATTGAAATCGTGGGATCTTGAATAGGTGCGAAGTATAGGAGGTCACTGCGACACTCAAGCCTTGGCGAAGTTGCAATGATGGCTAACTTTTCGTCTAAACAAAATCTGAGTTTAAAGTGACGGCTACGGGGGGTATTTAAGGAGAAAAGGGTGGGGTTTCGGCCAACCATATGTATGGTGGCCAAATCCAACCCTATAAGCCCTTTTGCCCTCAAATATGGACTCTAAATATGGCTATTAAAATTCCTACGAAAATAACATGCACCTGGCCCAAAATAAAGGTGACACAACACCTGATGTATCACAACCTACAGTCGTTACTGTTGGTCCACATAGAGATAAACAAAAAAAATTCCCTACGCGGTGATCCCAAGATCTAGCTCAGGTAGAAGGCCATGAGGATTACCACTAGATGTGCAGTTGCGGAATCGATGAAGCACGTCGCTTGATGAAGTGCACTCCTCACGATCTGTTCCGGTTTCACGATCGTCGAAGTGTTGAACGTACAACACCTCCACCAGTATCCACACGTGCGAGGAGGAGCGCCGGCGGTGGACTGCTAGGTCCAGTACGACAACGACAGGACGGACTAGGGCTAGGGTTTCCAACACATGGAGTGACCTAACCGTGTGCTCTAAGCACCTGCGCCCCATCTTATATAGGGAGTGAAAGTGGGCTCCATTCACTTGTGGCCCATTCACTAAAAGGCCTATATTAGTCATTGCGAGTCCAACTAACTGACTAAGTCCATGTCTCTATTTGGGTCCAACCCAAATAGATTTCCTGTTTGCGTCTAACCCAAACTTGCTCCCGCTCTTAAGTGTGTGACTCGACAGGCTCATGGTCACCCAGACACGATTCGAGTCTCACTCGTGACCGATTAGTCGGTAGCGGCTCCTAGCAGAACATGCCGACTCCCAAGTACCAAAGAGTCATGACGACATACCTTCCAATGCGACTTTCGTCTAAGTCCCTTTTGCCTCACGATATACCTTGTCGAACTATAGGCGAGTAATCGTCATTCCTTAAATAGTCCGACTCTTTTTCTCGATCCGAGATAAGTGATTCATCCGACTAACTCTTAGTCGATTGACTCGGTTAACACTTAACCGAGTCGTGCATGGCCATGCTTTCCGAATCATATCTTCTGAGAGGGCCCAGAGAATATCTCTCTAGACGGAGGGGCAAAATCCCATCTTGGTTATTCACATCATGTAGCTTGACTCTCAATCAACCCGAACTCCGGCTTTATAACTGCCTAGTGACGAAACAACGTTTGACAGAACCTAAGTCGATGATCCTCAACTCGGATTGTGCAATAACCTCAGGTCTAAGGATTACATTGATTGAGACATGCAAATGACGACTTGTTCGTTGCATCTCAATATGGGTCAATCCGACTAGTTAAACTCTTTAGCCGAATCCGTGTAAGTCGGAATAGCATCTCCATGCCCATGACAAGTGGAACCGAGTCATCTGCCGACTTTCACATTGGTCTAAGTTGTGTGTCTAGCATAACCTCGATGACCAAGGACAATTAGTATGAACAACATGAATATATAGTTCCACAATCGAATCACATATTCGATGATACATATCAGTAGTTCATACATGGACAATAACTTTATGAATACATTGGAAATAACATCATACATGATTGCCTCTAGGGCATATTCCCAACAGTCTCCCACTTGCACTAGAGCCAATCATCTGACATCACATGTCTAGGCATCTAATGCCCATAGCTCTCAGGTGCGCCTCATGCTTTGGTTGTGGAAGTGGCTCTGTCAACGGTCTGCAATGTTTGCATCCTGTGTACCTTGCATAACTTGATATCACCTTGATCCATGAACTGGCGAATAAGGTGGTACCGCATGAGTATATGTTTGTTCTTCTAGTGTTGTCTAGGTTCCTTGGCTGGAGCGATAGCACCATATTGTCACAATACACGTCTAACGGATTGGACGAGCCCTGAACCACACCAAGATCCATGAGGAAATTCCTGATCCAAATGGCTTCTTTTGCTGTCTCCGAGACAGTAATATACTCAGCCTCTGTCATAGACGCAGACACCATCTCTTGCTTGGAACTCTTCCAGCTCACAGCCCCTCCATTTATCACAAACACATATCTGGATTGCGAACGAGAATCATCCGAGTCAGTGAGATAACGCGCATCCTTGTAACCCCTTACACTGAGTTCATCCTCACCTCCATAAACCAGGAACATATCCTTAGTCTTTCTCCAGTACTTAAGGATATTTTTAGCTGCTACCTAGTGGATCTCTCCAGGATCAGCCTGGTATCTGCTCACAACACTTAGAGCATATGAAACATTCGGCCTAGTACAAATCATAGCATACATGATGGATCCGACTACAGAAGCAAATAGAATCGCACTCATCCAACTTCGCTCATCAGTTGTCGAAGGACACTAAGTCTTGCTAAGTTTTACGCCATGGGACATCGGTAAGAACCCCTTCTTAGACGATTCCATGTTGAACTTCTTCAACACTTTGTCCAAATATGTACTCTGACTCAATCCAATGAGTCACCTTGATCTATCTCTATAGATTCGGATTCCTAGTATGTAAGTTGCCTCACCTAAGTCTATCATCGAAAAACTCCTTTCCAATGATTCCTTAGTCTCTTGCAACATCTGGACATCATTTCCAATCAGTAATATGTCATCCACATATAAGATCAGAAGTTTACTTTGCTCCCACGAAACTCTTGTATAAACAAGAATCATGATCACTATTGATGAAGCCAAACGATTTGACTACTTCATCAAAGCGAATATTCCAACTCCGAGATGCTTGCTTTAACCCATAAATGGATTTCTGAAGTTTGCATACCTTGTCAGCATTAGCCGAATCGACAAAACCCTCAAGCTCTATCATATACACGTCCTCGGTTAAATTTCCATTAAGGAAAGCCGTCCTGACATCCATCTGCCATATCTCATAGTCGAAATAGGCTGCTATAGCTAACATGATCCGAACTGATTTAAGCATCGCCACGGGAGAGAAAGTCTCATCGTAGTCAACTCCTTGAACTTGTCGGAACCCGTTCGCGACAAGCCATGCCTTATAGATAGAAACATTTCCATCCATATCAGTTTTCTTCTTAAAGACCCATTTGCACTCGACGGGTCTTGCACCGTCTGGCAGATGAACCAAGTTCCAAACTTGATTTTCATCCATGGACTTTAACTCGGATCTCATGGATCCAAGCCATGACTCAGAATCAGATCCCACCATCGCTTCCGAATAAGTTGCCGGCTCATCATTGTCCAACAGTAACACATCACGAACATTTCACAATCTGGCTGATCTTCTCAGTGTCGGTGCAGTTGCCGGCTCAGGTACCACGACCGGCTCAACCTCCAAGGTTTTTGCCGACTCGCTGCTGGCTGGTATCTCTCGAATTTCTTCGAGCTACACCATGCACCCACTGACTCCCGGACTGAGAAACTCTTTCTCAAGGAAGACACCGTTTCAAGCGACAAACACTTTGCCCTCTTATCGGTTGTAGAAGTAGTAGCCCAAGGTTTCCCTCGGATACCCCACGAAAATACACTTATCTAGCTTGGCTATAAGCTTGTCTGATAGAAGTCGCTTGACAAAAGCTTCACAACCCCAAATCTTAAGAAAAGACAAACTCGGCTTCTTTCCAGTCCACATCTCATGCGATGTATTCTCTACCGACTTTGATGGTACTCTGTTTAGTGTGAACACTGCAGTTTCTAGATAATAACCCCAAAATGATAAAGGCAGATCTGTCCGACTCATCATTGATCGTACCATGTCTAACAAGGTCTGATTCTGCCTTTCTGACACACCATTTCTCTGCGGCGTTCCTGGCGGAGTGAGCCGGGGAACTATTCCACAACTCTTCAGATGGTCATCAAACTCATGGCTCATGTACTCGCCTCCTCGGTCCGACCGAAGAAACTTTATTTTTTTGCCGAGTTGATTCTGTACCTCATTATAGAATTCCTTGAACTTTTCAAAGGCTTCCGACTTATGTTTCATCGAGTAGATATATCCATACCTACTCAAATCATCAGTGAAGGTAATGAAGTACTCATAACCACCTCTGGCTGTCGTGATCATCGGGCCACATACATCACTATGTACTAGTCCCAATAAGTCATACGCCCTTTCACAACTCTTTGCAAAAGGTGTCTTGGTCATTTTGCCGAGTAGGCAGGATTCACATGTCTCGAATGACTCCAAGTCAAATGAAGTTAGGAGTCCATCATCATGGAGCTTCTTCATGCGTTTCCAACTTATATGACCAAGCCGACAATGCCAAAAGTAAGTCATACTCATATCATTTGGTTTCAACCTTTTCATATTTATGTTACAGATAGATTCACCTTCAAGATTCAAAATAAATAAGTTGTCCTGGACGGGTGCAAAGCCGTGAAACATATCATTCAAATATAAAGAACAACCATTATACTTAATATTCGACTCATAGCCTTGTCTCATCAAACATGAGGCAGAAATAATGTTTTGACTAAGCACTGGAACATAATAACAATTATTTAGCTCCATTAAGAATCCAAAAGGTAAATGAAGTTGCATGGTGCCGACTTCCAACGCACGACTCTCGCTTTGTTGCCGACTCGAATGTCAACCTCGCCTCTCGCCATGCTCCTAGTTCTTACTAGTCCCTGCAACGAGTTGTAGATGTGAATAACTGATCCGGTATCATATACCCAAGAACTACCAGGTGCATCGGCAAGATAAATGTCTATAACATTGCAAACAAGTGTACCTGAGCCGGAAGTCAAACCTCCACTCTTGGCTTTCTCAGCTAGATGCTTGCTGCAATTCCTCTTCCAGTGGCCATCCGCCTTGCAATAGAAGCAAGTGGATCCGGCTGCAGGAGATGGCTTAGTCCCTGAGGAAGCGCTTTGGACCGGGTCCTCGGCCTTACCTCTCGACTTTCGATTCTTCTTCTTAGTCCAAGAACTCTTCTTGAACTTAGCCTTATTTTGCACCATCAACACTTGACTGATGCCTTTCTTGAGATCCGCCTCAGCCTGCTTGAGCATCCCATGTAATTTAGTGAGCTTCTTATCCATACCATGCATGTGGTAGTTTGATATGAACTGACCATACGCACTAGGAAGAGAGTTCAGAATTATGTCTGTAGCGAACTCTTCGCTAATGGGGTAGCCAAGCCTTTCTAGAGACTGCACGTAACCAACCATCTTGATCTCATGCGAACTCAGTGGATCGCCATCCTTAAGCTTGCAGCTCAACAAAGCCTGAGAGACTTGATACCTCTCGGTCTTTGTCTGAGCCTGGAACATACTTTTGAGGCTTTCGATCATATCGTAGGCCTCAACATTCTTGAACTGCTGCTGCAAGTCCGGTTCCATGTGAGCAAGCATAAGACAGCTAATCTCCGTGGATTCATCACAAATCCGATGGTAGGCATTGGTGGCTGCGACAGTCGCATTCTCATTCGGTTCATCTGGAAGTGGGTTGTCTAGGACATGGTCCCTTTTTTCTTGTTTTAGAACAATTCTTAGATTACGATACCAGTTGGTGAAATTAGTTCCATTTAGCTTATCTTTCTCTAAGATGGTTCTCAAAGCAAAACTGGAAATCTGAGGGAGACTGCTAGGTACCATTGATCTACAACAGAAAATATGCAAAACACTTAAGACATGTATCCATAAAAGAGCAAGCATATTAAACACGTTAATATTTATGCTCCCACTAGAACCAACACCCCTCCGATGGTTACTTAGTGATTCCGGACCCTAAATAAGCAAGTCGACTAGTGAGCTTTAGCATCACCGCTAGCCATCAAGTGATCTAGGTAGACAACTCCTTGTCAATCGCATCTCATACGACTCCTGTTGGATGGGTGGCATCACATGCCCGGGCTCCCATCTGACTTTTCCCCGAGTCCCACAACCGTTATGATAGACCCATCTATATTACCGAGTGCTTCCGCTATAAGAGTCCGACTCGAACCCACCTAGTCGAAAAGAATTGATAGCACCTCAATTTTATGAGCCCACTACCAAAAATGTCCGACTTGTGATGGTGCAGCACTGGCGGGGAAGCCAACTAGAGCTTCTTTGAGGGATTACTTTCTACCAACTATTTAATAGAGGTAAAACAAAGACATAAACATAACACAAAATAAATTAATTATAATGTGAAATGTTATGGCTCTCTTCATGGCGATCTCCATCTCCACAAAGTATGTAATCCGACTCGTGTCAACTCTTGTCACGTGCCATCTTACACCATGTAGCCAACTTGTACATCGACTTGCATGTCATCCGGATTCTCCAAACAGCTACACTAGCTAGTAAAGGAAATTACATAGAGAATCTGACACGCATGTCATTATACAATAAGATGACAACACCTAGGCTCCAGTCGGCTGAAAAAAAACCGTGATACATAGATCACGTATGGATTACACACATCACATGCACATAAGCCATACCATTCACAACATCATCCTACAAAAACAAGTTATGCATAGATACGATATCTATTGGCGTTGTGAAACTCGCAACGACATCTAAGGCGCTACGACAGGGCGAAGCCGGCGGTCCCGCTAGCCGGATAGCGGACGGGGATCGAAGGGGCAGCGCCCGAAGATTTTTCCAAAAACGCAGATCTCATCTGCATTCCAGACATGGATTTCTTCATTAGATAAAACAATTTTATCCAAATCCGATCCAGACTCCGATTCGACCAAACTCTTTGATCTTCGAACGCACATTCGGGTTTACATGTCACAGTCTACCCCGATGGCGGAAGCCGACCGATAGGGGTATGTCGTTCCATGACCTTAGCAGTATAATCACGGAAACCAGATCATCCAATCCACCGAGTACAATTGATCCAATCAACTTCGTACAAAACCGATCTATCTCATAGATCGACCACCAAAACTACAATTAGATCCAATCTAACGCCAACCGCAAATCACATATGCACGATCTCGAGCCTAAAACCAGAAGTTAACTCTCTGATGCCACTGTTGGTCCATGCAGAGACAAACAAAACTTTTTCCCTATGCGGTGATCCCAAGATCTAGCTCAGGTAGAAGGCCACGAGGATTACCACTAGATGCAAAGTTGCGGAATCGATGAAGCACGTCGCTTGATGCAGTGCAGTCCTCACGATCTGTTGCGGTTCCACGATCGTCGAAGTGTTGAACATACAACACCTCCGCCAGTATCCACAAGTATGAGGAGGAGCGCCGGCGGTGGACTGCTAGGTCCGGTACGGAGGCGACAGGACGGACTAGGTCTAGGGTTTCCAACGCATGGAGTGACCTAACCGTGTGCTCTAAGCACCTGCGCCCCAGCTTATATAGGGAGTGAAAGTGGGCTCCACTCACTTATGGCCCAGTCACTAAAAGGCCTATATTAGTCACTACGAGTCCAACTCACTAACTAAGTCCATGTCTCTATTTGGGTCCAACCCAAATAGATTTACTGTTTGGGTCCAACCCAAACTTTCTCCCGCTCTTAAGTGTGTGACCCGACAGGCACATGGTGACCCGGACATGATCCGAGTCTCACTCGTGACCGATCAGTCGGTAGCGGCTCCTAGCAGAACATGCCGACTCCCAAGTACCAAAGAGTCATGACGACATACCTTCCAATGCGACTTTCATCTAAGTCCCTTTTGCCTCATGATATACCTTGTTGAACTATAGGCGAATAATCGTCATCCCTTAAAAAGTCTGACTCTCTTTCTCGATCTGAGATAAGTGATTCATCCGACTAACTCTTAGTCGATCGCCTCGGTTAACACTTAACTGAGTCGTGCATGGCCATGCTTTCCAAATCATATCTTCCGAAAGGGCCCAGAGAATATATCTCCAGACAGAGGGGCAAAATCCCATCTTGGTAATTCACATCACGCAGCTTGACTCTCAGTCGACCCGAACTCCGCCTTTATAACTGCCGAGTGATGGAACAACGTTTGATAGAACCTAAGTCGGTGATCCTCAACTCGGATTGTGAAATAACCTCAGGTCTAAGGATTACATTGATTGAGACATGCAAATGACGACTTGTTCGTTGCATCTCAATATGGGTCAGTCCGACTCGCTAAACTCTTTAGCTGAATCCGTGTAAATTTGAATAGCATCTCCATGCCCATGACAAGTGGAACCGAGTCATCTGCCGACTTTCACATTGGTCTAAGTTGTGTGTCCAGCACAACCTCGATGACCAAGGACAATTAGTATGAACAACATGAATATATAGTTCCACAATCGAATCACATATTTAATGATACATATCAGTAGTTCATACATGGATAATAACTTTATGAATACATTGGAAATAACATCATACATGATTGCCTCTAGGGCATATTCCCAGCAGTTACCACATCAAGGTCTCCAACTTATGCCAAGTCGTCATGGACTCCAAAGGCGAATCCGTTCCTCTATGCGAGCCCACTTCCTACCATCTTGAATGGTATACTACTTCATACTATGTCCTATCACCAAGATAGGTTCACACCGACTAGCATGGAGGCAAGGGAGGAAGCCCGAGGACCCACACCCGACAAGACGAAGGCTTGAAAGAGGAGACGGAAGAAGCTCCAGATAAACCGGCACCAGGACCGGCAAAACCAACACCACCAACGGAATTACCGGCGACAGCTCCGGTGAACCGAAGCCCCTACCAAAACATCCGACGCCCATCCCGGTGGACAGGACTCCGTGCCGAATGCGCCTTCTGTACTCCATCCCGGTGAAGGACCGGAATTACCGGCCATGACCGGAATTTCCGGCGCCAGATCCGGCGCAACCGGACTTATTGCCGGAAATGCCGTCTACACACGGATCTGGGTTTGATGCCCTGGAATATTCCCTTTACTTGCCCTTTTGCCAAGTTTATCCCCAAACTACCCCCATGTTAGTGGTTGGCCTATAAATAGAGCCCCCACCCCTCATGTATCCCTAGGCATAGATGATAGACTAAAGACACCTCGTTTGTGGAATCTCTAGTTTTGCCTGATCCCCTTGGTAAAGGGGACCGACTATCGTCACCACCTCATTAGAGTTTGCATCGCTCCTCCCTCGTTGTACAAGGCCTTGGCATCCGTGTCCCTTTGTCAAGACGTCAAGACCCTCTCCAAGGTGTTCTTCCCTCTCCATGTGGAATCGAGGGAGCACGTTGACCGATCTTTCCTTGCGAGGATTCTATCAGACCGGTAGCGACCAACAGGAGCAATCGGCCTTGTATCGTGTGTGTTTTGCGTGTGTTCATCGTGTTCTCCATGAGGTGTGCATCCGCTTCCGCTACCTCCTCCCTTTCCCCTCGCTTTCCCATCGAGTTGACCACGAGATCCGTGAAGATCGGGCCACCAACGAGGTTACCCTTCAACATCTCGTATCAGCAGCTTTTGGTTGCCACGGATTTTTCATCGATTTGGTCTTTTCCCTATAAATTTGAAAATTCTACCAAAAATAGCCCCAATTCGTGTTTTGGATCGATCTGTGATTTTAGTGTGTTTTGGTAGGTTTTGATTCGTGGATTACTTGCTAAACTTGTTGATGTACCTTCCTTTGCGTTCCCATGGCCTAATTCCTTCAATTCGCCCTCAGATCTGAAGTTTTTCATCAAGTTTTTACGTAGAAAATCGCGTTTTTCGCGTCCCGAACACGTTCTGGCACTAGGTGCGGTGGACCGATTCAGCCGCCGGAATTTCTGGTCAGAATTCCGGCAAAACCGGTCCAGTCGCCGGAAATTCCGGTGCGAATTCCGGTCCGCCGATTTGAGCGCCAACAGCTTCAGCTCCGCACCGTTTTGAGCATAACTTTTGCATACGACTTCGGATTTTTGTGTTCTTTAGCTAGTTTCGAAGAGGAGAAGGAGCTCTACATCATTATCCAAGTGGTTCATGCTATCTAATCCATCCAAATTCCATGAGAAAGGAGGAATCCAATAATAGAACGTGAAGATCGACGAGGAAAGGTATGTAAATTCCGCGACTTCTCCCTACTTTCTTTCCTTTGTGAGATACACTATCTTTGCGATCAACAAACACCTATTGAGACTAGTTCCTCCTATGAATGCTTGGGCTATGCACATTTGATACCTTATAGAATTCCGAGCAAAAGTTGTGAGCGCGCTCATATAGTTATCTTGTATAGTTGTTGGCACAAGGAAGAGGCAAGTGAAAAAGAAAAGAAAAAGTAAAAGAATAGAAAAAATAGAAAAGAAAAGAAAAAGAAACAAACAAACAAACAAGTGCCTCATAGAATAGTAAGTGAAAGCTCGATGAACATCATATAGGTGGTACTTATTGTGCATATCTTGTAGCCCACCAATTTAATTGCAATCAAACTAGCATTTGTCCTTGCACTTGTGCGACATGAGCTTATAGTATTCGCTAGGTAATCATGTTGTCCTTAGCTCACTTTCTCCGTCGTGCAAGTCCTATTTATCCCATCGTGTGTGTTTCCTTGTACATAATTCCTTCTTGTGGATTGACTTGTTTTGCTTCGTGATCATTGTGGTTCTTTACTTGCCATTACAATATCTTGATTTCGGATTGTTCTTGGACATGCCACCTTCCATACCCATCCACCATAAGCTTTGTGTGTGTGTATTTTTAGTGGTTAGTTGGTTTTGGTGTTCCGCGTGAACTTCACTTTACTTTGTTTTGATTGCTCTCAAGTGTGGCCACTTGCACGATACTATATTCCAAGGTAAAGTAAGGTTTGATGTTGCATCCCTAACCCTTCTATCACTTCCATATACACCACTTGGTCTTGTGAATCATGTCTAGGAACTTCGGAGCGGAGGATGATTCTATGAAGAATCCACGATGAGCCACCATGCATATGCCTCTAGAAGCATGGATGACATGATGGAGAACTACACCGACAATGGCTCCACATGCTTAAGTGATATGGAGTTCTACAAGAACAATAACTCCCCAAGCATAGACGACTTCACGAACGACAACGACAAGCTCTTCAAGTCGCATTGACCAAGAGGGAGCCTCCAGCTCGAGAGCGCCAAGGTCCTCCATCAAATGGACAAGTTTGAAAGCTCCCTCGACAACTTCAAGAGCAACATGGACAACAACTTCGCCAAAACCATGAGCATGATGGACAAGACTAATGATGCATTGCTTTCATTACAATGCCTCACCAAGAAGAGTGCCAAGGAAAAGGAGAATCGTCGCGAGCGTCATGTGGATGACCAAGTGCGCCATCTACATCAACCTTTGGCAAGGCACAACAATGACCTTCGTTGACAACATCATAAGGCGCCTTCAACTACTCGTGCCACCACCAAAATGGCACCAAGAGCAAGCTCTTCTCCGCGCCATAAAGCTTCAACACCAAGACTTGGCGTCCAAGATAACGCATGCAACTTCATGGAAAAGGATGAGCAAGCTCCATGCCAAGAGTCTACACTTCAAGATGTAGGATGCCAAGGCCACATATGTGATGAAGTCGATCCGATCACCGCTCTCGACAAAAAAATGAGCCTACTTTCACCACTACTTCAAGACGACAACAAGGTCAATAATGGTGAGCATCGGACTTCCTCTTCACCAAAGGAGGCACATGGAGTTGAGAGAACCGAGCCTATCCCTACATGCTTGAGTGATGATGTGGTACCAATCCCATGTGAGTATGAGAGCCACTTAGCCCACTTGAGTGAAAACAAGAGTGAGATGAGCAACTCCACCATACGTGAGATTGAGTGCTTCCACTTGGAGGGCATGAGTGATACACCGAGTGAGTTGAGAGTGGTAGTTGATAGGTCATGTGAGACCATTTTGATTTGTAATGACTTACCCTCTACCTCTAGTGTGTTTCCTCATGATGTGTTAGGTTCCATGGATCAAGAAGTGCCAAGCGTGAAGATGATGATGCCTTTCACCGCAAAGATATACATGGTGGATGAAGTTGACACCCTCATATTGGATGAAGAAGTCGCCCACATGGAGGCCACTACTACTACAACACCCACATCATATGAGAGGTATGAACAAGGTAAGAATACGGGTGTTGATGATGCCATGATCCCACTAGTGGACATGATGATTTGTGTTGATTTGCATGCTATGGATGATACATGTGACATGACATATGTTCCACTCTTATTCCCATGTGTCGATCTTGCTTTGCATAATGATGACCATGTGGATTCCTTTTATTGTCATGATATTGCCATAGACATGCCATGCTCTAAACTTTATGTTATGGGGTAACCCCATGGGTGGCCCGTCTTCACGGATCTCGTGGTCAAATCGACGGGAAAGCAAGGGGAAAGGGGGAAGGTAGCGGAAGCAGACACACACCTCGCGAAGAACACGATGAACACAACAAAACTCACATGATACAAGGCCGATTTCTCTCACCGGTGGCCACTAGTCCGATAAATCCTCGCAAGGAAAGATCGGTCAACGTGCTCCCGTCAATCCCAAGAGAAGAGGGATGAACACCTTGGAGAGGGTCTTGACAACTACGCTCACGCACTCGCAAACGTTGGCCTTGTATAATGAGGGAGGCGTGATGCAAACTCCAATGAGGTGGTGACGATAGTCGATCCCCTTTGGTAGAAGGGGATGAGGCAAAACTAGAGATTCCATAATGGGGTTGTCTTTAGTCGATCATCTATGCCTAAGGGATACAATGAGGGGTGGGGGCCTATTTATAGGCCAGCCACAAGTTCAGGGGTAGTTTGGGAATAAAACTAGGGTTTGGTGCGGAATAGAGGGGTAAATGGGCCAAGGGCCCAGATGTTGGCTTGCAGGCCCATCACTTAGGCCGGACAGTCTAGGTCGGGTGGACCGGACAGTCCGGGGTGGCTGCCGGACACTTCGGTTGCACCGAACATTCTAGCTGGTATCAGGCGGACTCTCTGGGGCGATGACGGCGGAGACTCCGGGCGATGATGGCGGAGACTCCGGTTATGGAGCTGGCTGCTCCTGGTCCATCTTCTTGGTTGACTTGGGGATGATCTTGGGGACTTGGTGTTGTAGATGTAGTAGCGTTCGCAGGACGGGGTGCATCGGCTCCCCCCTTCAAAAAGAGTCGTCCTCAACTCTTCAAGCTCATCACTAAGAAGATGATGTCGAGAGACCTTCTTGATCCTGGGGTTCACCATATATTCGTCCTTGAGAAGCTTGATGTGGCAACTCTTCAATGTTCCTTCATCTTCCATGAAGCCTATAAAGCTCACAACAAAAGCAAAGCAACACTCAAAGAGTAGCCAATTCATGAAGATTATAGCATGAGGCCTCAAGTAGAAGGAAGTCACCTTATAATGTAGAGATAGCTCATTGAAGGGTAGCCCTAGGTAACTCTCTTCGATTCGTCTTGTCAACTCTTTGTCAATAGAGGTTGACGCGTATGCAATTGTACCTTCACATAGCAAAGACCAAGCAACATATGTTCGTGTGTGATAGAGGAGCATGTCATTTGTGGCATGTCCATTCTTGTTCACGACACTATTAGCACAACTCAAGTATAGAAAACGAGATGCATATGCAAGGTAAAAGTGCATGGAAATTGAATGAACATCATCCAAATGTGGGAACTCAAAAACTCCATATAACATCTTAGTGTGGCACTCAAAGCAATTGAATAAAATATTGATCAACATCTTTGACGCAAAGCTAGGAGAATTTGGCAAAAACACATGAGGAAGAATATCCAAAGCAACATCATTATGTGTGCAAACCAACCATTGGAAAGAACAATTGTTCAATATGTTGGATGCCATACACATATCATCAAAAGCCAAAATCATGGGGGTGTGAGTTCGCAAGCGGAAGTAAGAACAACATGTTTGCAAATAAACCATATGAAAGAGAAAGTGGTCCTTATGTTTGTTGCAATAACAATACGAGAGACTTGGAAGCTCTCATGACAATACATGCTCATAATAGCAATATGGTTGCACACAAAATATCGGAAAGAGAAATTGTTCAACATGTTTGTTGCAACACACATAGAATCAATATGCAATAGCAACAAAACATGATTGTCACAAGGTGAAAGAATACCATTAACATGCTTGCAACCTAACCATAGGAAAGAGCAATTTGTCAACATGAAATATGCAAAGCATGCAAAAGGTATCAAAGTTGGGTTCGATCTTGAACTCACTTGGGGGATGCTCTCTAGAGCTTGTTTTGTCAACTCGTGCTCAACCGAGATTGACATTCTTGTGCGGGTACCTACCCACATCAAACACAAAAGTAAGAACATGTGTGCATGGTAGAGAAACACATCATCCATCATGACGTATCTCTTCTTGTGCACATCACCATGAGCGTCAATCAAGTGTAAAATAGATGCATGGTGAGTATGCAAGTGGGGAACATGCTTATCATGGCATTTACTAAAATCTCCAAAAGTTGAGAAAGCTATGGGGGCCATCTCAATAGAAAACATATGATAATTATTGTTGCAAGCAAAACAAGTGAAAGAGCAATCATCCATATTATTGCAAGCAACAGGAGAAATAGTAAAACCCTCATGACAAAGCATTATTCGAGGGGTACCATTGGTAACATCATTACAAGCAAAACATTGGAAATAGCAATTGTTCAACAAAGTGCCAGCAATGATATCATCAACGTAACATTTAGAGCATATCATGTCTATGGCAATATCATGACAATAGAAGGATTCCACATGGTCATCATGATGCATAGAAAAATCAACACATGGGAAAATGGAACATAGCATGCAAGTCATCACAAATCATCATGTCCACTAGTGGGATCATGGCATCATCAACACCCGTATTCTTACCTTGTTCATAACTCTCATATGAAGTGGGTGTTGTGGTAGCATTGGCCTCCATGTGGGCGACTTCTTCATCCAATATGGGGATGGCATCATCTTCATCCACCATGTACATCTTCTTGGTTGGAGGCATCATCATCTCCAAGTGTTGAGGGCAAACCTCTAGGGTGGCCTGATCTTTCACGAATCCCACTCAAATCAAGGATGGAGTGCAGGGAGAGGAGGGAAGGATGAACACGACAAACTCACGCACGAAGAACACGATGAACAAACACACGCAAAACCACGATACACACCAATAGCTCACGCCGGCGGTGACCGGTCCGGTGCAATCCCTAGGATCAGCAACGGGCTGAGGACTCTCTCTCGAACCGGCATGGTGAGAAGGGAGACTCGGTGAGATCTTGACGTCTAGGCAAAGGGACTCCGATGCCAAGGCCTTGTACAACACGGAGGCACGATGCAAACTCCAACGAGGTTTGGGATATTTGGTGCTCCTTTGTCAAAGGAGCATGACGCAAGAATTAGATAGATCCACAAGGGGTTTCCACTAATTCCAAATATCATGCCTAGGGTTTACAATGGAGGTGGGGGACTATATATAGGCCAGCCACTCAGTCAGGGGTACTTTAGGAATAAAGACAAGTTCTGGATGGACTAAAGGTTACATGGCCCGAAGGCCCAAAGGCCTTTTACATACCTGGCGTCGGTCGGTCCGGAGACTCCGGTGTGTGGACCGGAGACTCCGGTCTGGATCGGAGATTCCGGAGGGGTCTCCATTGGAGTCTCTAGAGGGGCCATCTGGCTGTCCTGAGGCTTGGTTCGGGGGTCAGACCGGAGGTGGGCCGGAGTCTCCGGGGTCTTCAGGCCGAAGACTTTGGTGGACCAGAGACTCCGGTGTGCGCAGACCGGAGACTCCAGTCTAAGCATCTCCAGTGGCTTCTGCTTCACAATCTTCTCCTTGCTCTCCATCCTTGGGTGCTTGGTGATGTGTTGGGGCTTCGTACCTGATGATGCATAGAGTAGTTGCATGAAGTAGCACACCATCCAAGGAGGTATCAAATTGGCACGAGGAGAGGAGCGAGTTCACCTTAGCTTGTAGGAGTTTGGCTCGAGCACGAGTCATGGGTCCACTTGGGGGACTTAATGGTGTAGATGTAGGAGCCTCCGTAGGACGGGCTGCATCAGCTCCCCCCTTGGGAAAGAGTCGTCCTCGACTCTTCATGGGTATCATCTTGAACATATCCATGGTAGGGTGAGAGATCCTTGACATTGAATGTATTGCTTGCAAGGTACTTGGAGGTCGGTATGTCGATGATGTAGGCGTTGTTGTTGATTCTTTTGAGGACCTTAAAGGGGCCATCTCCTCTTGGCTTTAGCTTGGAGTCACATTCCTTGGGGAAGCGGTCTTTTCTTAGGTGTATCCACACAAGATCACCTTCTTCAAAGATCATCTCCTTCTTGTCCATGTTTAACCTTGAAGCTTGGCGAAGGACTTGTTGCTCGATAGTAGATCTTGTTTCTTCATGAAGCTTCTTCATAGCTTGTGCGCGCTTGTCAACGTCCATGTTAGTGCGCTCATGGAAAGGTAGTGGTAGGATGTCGTGCGTGGTGAGGGGCTCGAAACCATAGACGATCATGAATGGACTCATCTTGGTTGTCGAGTGCTTGGCTCGGTTTTAGGGGAACTCGGCATGGGGAATGCATTCCTCCCAATCCTTCAAGTTCTTCTTGATCAACACACGTAGAAGGGTTCCGAGGCTTCGGTTGACAATTTCGGTTTGGCCATCGGTTTGAGGATGTGACACGGATGAAAAGAGGAGATTGACGCCGAGCTTGGCCATGAGAGTCTTCCATAAGTAGCTCATGAATTTGATGTCGCGGTCGGAGACGATTTTTCTTGGCACACCGTGTAGACGGACGATTTCCCTGAAAAACAGATTTGCAACATGTGAAGCATTGTCGGTCTTATGGCACGGTATGAAGTGCGCCATTTTGGAAAAGGGATCCATGACAACAAATATAGAGTCATGCCCATGATTAGATCTAGGCAATCCTAACACGAAATCTATACTAATGTCGGGCCAAGGTGTATGAGGAATAGGCAATGGTGTGTAAAGACCATAAGGGTTAGCTTGCGACTTAGCTTGAACACATATCGTCCATCGTTGAACGTAACGCTCCACGTCACGCTTCATCTTGGGCCAAAAGTAGTGAGTGGAGAGCATGTCCAATGTCTTGTCACGGCCAAAGTGACCCATAAGGCCTCCACCATGAGATTCTTGGAGAAGCAAGAATTGGAGGGATGACTTCAGAATGCAAAGCTTGTTTTGTTTAAAGAGGAAGCCCTTATGCAAATAGAAATCATCAACTCCTTTTTCAATGGACCACTTTGCGAAAATTGTTTCAAAGAACGGGTCGGAAGCATACAAAGTTTTTATTACCTCAAGACCCAACACGTTGATTTCAAGTCTCGTAAGAAGGCTTGTGTGCTTGCGAGACAAAGCATCAGCAACTACATTATCTTTGATCTTCTTATACTTGACAATGTACGGAAAATACTCCATGAACTCAACCCACTTAGCGTGTCTCTTACTCAAGTTGGCTTGTCCTTTGAGATATTTTAATGACTCATGGTCGGAATGTATGATAAATTCCTTGGGCCATAGGTAGTGTTGCCAAACTTGAAGGACACGAACTAAGACAAAAAGCTCTTTGTCATAAATCGGATAAGTAAGGCGAGCACCATCAAGTTTCTCGCTATGGTAGGCTATAGGATGTCCATTTTGCATAAGGACTCCTCCAATTCCAATACCACTAGCATCACACTCTATCTCAAAAGTTTTTGTGAAATACGGTAACGCAAGGAGAGGTGCTTCGGTGAGCCTCTTTTTGAGTTCATCAAAAGCTTTTTGTTGTCCCTTGCCCCACATGAAGGTGACATTCTTTTTGGTCAATTCATTGAGGGGACAAGCAATGGTCGTAAAGTATTTCACAAAGCGACGATAGAAATCGGCCAACCCATGAAAACTTCAGAGTTCACTCAGATTTGTTGGGATGGGCCAATCTCGTATGTCCTTAACCTTGGACACATCAACTTCAATGCCCTTCGAATAAATGACAAATCCAAGAAAAATAAACTTGTCTTTGGCAAAAGTGCACTTGGGAAGATTAGCATAAAGCTTTTCATGTGGAAGGATTTGCAAAACTTCCTTGACATGTGTAATATGGTCCTCAAGTGACTTGCTATAAACAAGTATATCATCAAAATAGACAACAACACTTTTTCCAACGAGGGAACGCCAAATATGATTCATGAGGCGCATGAAGGTGGATGGGGCATTAGATAAACCAAAGGGAATAACCAACCATTCATAGAGACCAAGTTTGGTCTTGAAGGCAGTTTTCCATTCATCACCCTCAGCCATGCTGATATGGGGTAACCCCGTGGGTGGCCTGATCTTCACGGATCTCATGGTCAAATCGATGGGAAAGCAAGGGGAAAGGGCGAAGGTAGAGGAAGCGGACACACACCTCGCGAAGAACCCGATGAACACACACAAACTCACACGATACAAGGCCGATTGCTCTCATCGGTGGCCATCGGTCTGATAAAATCCTCGCAAGGAAAGATCGGTCAACGTGCTCCCTCGATCCCACGCGGAGAGGAAAGAACACCTTGGAGAGGGTCTTGACGTCTTGACAAAGGGACACCGATGCCAAGGCCTTGTACAACGAGGGAGGCGCGATGCAAACTCCAACGAGGTGGTGACGATAGCCAATCCCCTTTGGTAGAAGGGATGAGGCAAAACTAGAGATTCCACAAAGGGGCTTTTCTTTAGTCTACTATGCCTAAGGGATACAATGAGGGGTGGGGGCTCTAATTATAGGCCAGCCACAAGTTCAGGGGTAATTTGGGCATAAAACTAGGGTTTGGTGCGGAATAGAGGGGTACATGGGCCAAGGGCCTAGATGTTGGCTCGTAGGCCCATCTTCAGGCCGGACACTCCGGGGTGTTTGGGCCGGACATTCCGGTCGGGCCGGACACTCCGGGTAGTGTCCGATTTGGCACACAGAAGGGTTATGCCAGGCTCGTGCTAGGGTAGGCCAGACACTCCGGCTGCGCCAGACATTCTGGCTGGCATCAGGCGGACTCTCCGGGGCGATGACGGTGGACACTCTGGTTCTGGAGCTGGCTGCTCCTGGTCTATCTTCTTGGTTGACTTGGGGACGATCTTGGGGACTTGGCGTTGTAGATGTAGTAGCGTCCGCAGGACCGGCTGCATCAGCTCCCCCCTTCAAAAAGAGTCGTCCTCGACTCTTCATGCTCATCACTAATAAGATGATGTCGTGAGACCTTCTTGATCCTGGGGTTCACCATATAGTCTTCCTTGAGAAGCTTGATGTGGCAACTCTTCAATGTTCCTTCACCTTCCATGAATCCTACAAAGCTCACAACAAAAGCGATGCAACACTCAAAGAGTAGCCAATTCATGAAGATTATAGCATGAGTCCTCAAGTAGAAGGAAGTCACCTTATAATGTAGAGATATCTCATTGAAGGGTAGCCCTAGATAACTCTCTCCGATTCGTCTTGTCAACTCTTTGTCAATAGAGGTTGACGCGTATGCAATTGTACCTTCACATAGCAAAGACCAAGCAACATATTTCCATGTGTGATAGAGGAGCATGTCATTTGTGGCATGTCCATTCTTGTTCACGACACTATTAACACAACTCAAGTATAGAAAACGGGATGCATATGCAAGGTAAAAGTGCATGGAAATTGAATGAACATCATCCAAATGTGGGAACTCAAAAACTCCATATAACATCTTAGTGTGGCACTCAAAGCAATTGACTAAAATACTGATCAACATCTTTGATGCAAAGCTAGGAGAATTCGGCAAAAACACATGAGGAAGAATATCCAAAGCAACATCATTATGTGTGCAAACCAACCATTGGAAAGAACAATTGTTCAATATGTTGGATGCCATACACATATCATCAAAAGCCAAAATCATGGGGGTATGAGTATCGCAAGCGGAAGTAAGAACAACATGTTTGCAATCAAACCATATGAAAGAGCAAGTGGTCCTTATGTTTGTTGTAACAACAATATGAGAGACTTGGAAGATCTCATGACAATACATGCTCAAAATGGAATTATGGTTGCACACTAAACATCGGAAAGAGAAATTATTCAACATTTTTCTGGCAACACACAAAGCATCAATATCTAATAGCAACGAAACATGATTGTCACAAGGTGCAAGAATCCCATTAACATGCTTGCAAGCTAACATATTGAACATGATTATCACAAGGTCCCTCATGGACTATTGTGTAATGTTATTACTTCGTTTCCACCCGCACGCAAGTTCCTGGTGGGCATCTTTGAATCGTTTCTATGCGGGTTTGGCAGGAATCGCTAAAACTTGCATAGGGACGATTTGAGGGTGTTACAATGGCGTGGAGGAGAGCTTGCTCTTGGTGACATTTTGTGGTGGCACGAGTAGTTGAAGATGCCTTATGATGGTGTCAACAGAGGTCATTGGCGTGCCTTGCAAAAAGTTGATATAGATGGCGCACTTGGTCATCCACATGATGCTCGTGACGATTCTCCTTTTCCTTGGCACTCTTCTTGATGAGGCATTGTAATGAGCGCAAAGCATCATTAGTCTTGGCCATCATGCTCATGGTTTTGGCGAAGTTGTTGTCCATGTCGCTCTTGAAGTTGTTGAGGGAGCTTTCGAACTTGTCCATGTGATGGTGGACCTTGGCGCTCTCTAGGTGGGGGCTCCCTCTTGGTCGACGTGACTTGAGGAGCTTGTCGTTGTCGTTCTTGAAGTTTTCCATGCTTGGGGAGTTACTGTTGTTGTAGAAATCCATATCACCCAAGCACGTGGAGCCATTGTCGGTGTAGTGCTCCATAATATCATCCATGCTTGTGGAGGCATATGCATGGTGGCTCATCGTGGATTCTTCATAGAAATCATCCTTGGTTCCAGAGTCCCTAGACATGATTCACAAGACCAAGTGGTGTATATGGAAGTGGTAGGGGGTTAGGGATGCAACGTCAAACCTTACTTTACCTTGGAAGATAGTATCGTGCAAGTGGCAACACTTGAGAGCAATCAAAGCCAAGCAAAGTGAAGTTCACGCGGAACACCAAAACCAACTAACCACTAAAAACACACACACACACAAAGCTTATGGTGGATAGGTATGGAAGGTGGCATGTCAAGAACCAATCCGAAATCAAGATGTTGTAATGGCAAGTAAAGAACCACAATGATCACAAAGCAAAACAAGTCAATCCACAAGATAGGAATTATGTACAAGGAAACATACACGGTGGGATAAATGGGACTTGTGCAACGGAGAAAGTGAGCTAAGAACCAAATGATTACCTAGCAAAGACTATAAGCTCGTGTTGCAGAAGTGCAAGGAGAGACGCTAGTTTGATTGCAATAAATTGGTGGGCTACAAGATATGCATAATAAGTACCACCTAGTTGATGTTCATTGAGCTTGCGCTTCCTATTCTATGAGGCACTTGTTTCTTTCTTTCTTTTTATTCTTTTTATTTTTTTCTATATTTTTTCTCTTTTTCTTTTCTTTTTCACTTGCCCTTCCTTGTGCCAACAACTATACAAGATAACTATATGAGATAGCGCTCAGAACTTTTGCTCGGAATACTACAAGGTATCAAATATGCATAGCCCAAGCAATCATAGGAGGAACTAGTCTCAATAGGTGTTTGTTGAACGCAAAGATAGTGTAGCTCACAAAGAAAAACAAGTGGGGAGAAGTAGCGGAATATTTATACCTTTCGTCGCTGACTTCACCCTTTATTGGTGGATTCCGCCTTTCTCACGGAATTTGGATGGAGTAGATAGCATGAACCATGGAGCTGATGATGTAGAGCTCTTTCTCCTCTTCAAAACGAGGTAAAGAACACCAAAATCCGAGTTCGTATGCAAAAGTTATGCTCAAAACCGTGAAGCAGATTTTTCTGTCAGCAAGGGGTGGATATTCCAGGGCGTGCAGGCTGACAGTCCGACCGGGCCGGAGATTCCGGTCCGTTTCGGCCAGAGACTCCGGCGGGACGGATATTCCAGTCCATTTAGGCTGGACAGTCCGGTCCAGTCGATCCAGAACTTCCAGAACACGAACGAGACGAGTTTTGGCTGAAAAACTCGAACCAAAACCTCAGATTGGTGGGGGAAATCAAGGAATTAGGCTATGGAAAAGCATGGGAAGGTAGATCAACAAGTTTAGCAAGTAATCCACGGATCAAAAACTACCAAAACGCACTCAAATCACAGATCGATCCAAAACACGAAATTGGGGCTATTTTGGGGGATTTTCGAATTTATGGGGGAAAAGACCAAATCGATGAGGAATCTGTGGCAACCAAAAGCTTCTGATACCATATGATATGGGGTGACCCCGTGGGTGGTCCGATCTTCATGGATCTCGTGGTCAAATCGATGGGAAAGCAGGGGGAAAGGGAGAAGGTAGCGGAAGCGGGCGCACACCTCGCGAAGAACACGATGAACACACGCAAACTCACACGATACAAGGCCGATTGCTCTAACCGGTGGTCACCGGTCCGATAGAATCCTCGCAAGGAAAGATCGGTCAACATGCTCCATCGATCCCACGCGAAGAGGGAAGAACACCTTGGAGAGGGTCTTGACGTCTTGGCAAAGGGACACCGATGCCAAGGCCTTGTACAACGAGGGAGGCACTATGCAAACTCCAACGAGGTGGTGACAATAGTCAATCCCCTTTGGTAGAAGGGGATGAGGCAAAACTAGAGATTCCACAAAGGGGGTTTTCTTTAGTCTATCATCTATGTCTAAGTGATACAATGAGGGGTGGGGGCTCTATTTATAGGCCAGCCACAAGTTCAGGGGTAATTTGGGCATAAAACTAGGGTTTGGTGCAGAATAGAGGGGTACATGGGCCAAGGGCCCAGATGTTGGCTCGTAGGCCCATCTTCAGGCCGGACACTTCGGGGTGTTCAGGCCGGACATTCCGGTCGGGCCGGACACTCCGGGTAGTGTTCGGGTAGTGTACAATTTGGCACATAGAAGGGTTGCGCCAGGCTCGGGCTAGGGTAGGCCGGACACTTCGGCTGCGTCGGACATTCCGGCTGGCATCAGGCGGACTCTTCGGGGCGATGACGACGGAGACTCTGGTTCTGGAGCTGGCTGCTCCTGATCTATCTTCTTGGTTGACTTGGGGACGATCTTGGGGACTTGGCGTTATAGATGTAGTAGCATTCGCAGGACGGGCTGCATTACATGCGTATTTGATGGTAACCACTACGAAGATCAATTTTCGAAAAAATAGTGGCTCCATATAACTCATCAAGCATGTCATCGAGACGTGGTATGGGATGTCGATAACGCACAGTGATAGCATTGATTGGACGGCAGTCCATGCATGACCGTAACGTATCATCTGTTTTTGGAACAAGAATCATGGGTACGACACTTGGACTAGTGCTAACTTGGATCAAACCTTTGGAGACGAGTTGGTTGATTTGACGTTCGATCTCTTTTGTCTCCTCTAGGTTCGTGAGGTAAGAGGCGCGGTTTGGAAGGGGTGTGCCAGGGATGAGGGCAATGCGATGTCCGATGCCGCGAAGAGGAGGTAGTCCATGTGGTAGCTCTTTGGGGAATACATCCTTGACTTCCTGCAAAACAGTCATCAAAGATGGAGGAACATTGGTTAATTCATTAGTTCCTTGCGCTAGTCCCTTGCGAAGGAGGACATAGTGCAAGATGGATGGGTTGTTCTGAACATCTCTCATCTTACTTTTGGTGGCAAGGAGAACACTCTTAGTTTTTCCACTCGAGTTTGGCTTGTGGCTGTCACTCACTATGAGGTGGTTCTCTCTCTCACCGCTCTTCTCACAAGTAGGTGTTATGCTTTGCGCCCTTGCTAAAGCCTTTGCATTGTCCGCAATTATTTGGCTAGGAGTCATTGGTTGCAAAACACATGTTCTGTTGAGCCATTTGAATGTGTAAACATTGGTGCGACCATCATGTAGAGCAGCCTTGTCAAATTTCCATGGTCGACCAAGAAGCATGTGGTAAACTGTCATAGGAACCACATCGCACTCCACCGTGTCTTTGTAAGGACCAATGGCGAGGGAGACCGATATGGTATGCTTGATCTTCACGGACCCTTGGTCACTTAGCCATTGCACGTGGTAGGGGTGCTTGTGCGGATGGAGGGTGAGGTTGAGCTTCTCACACAACTCGGTGCTAGCAAGGTTGTGGCAACTCCCTCCGTCGATGATCACTTTGATAGATTTGCCATTGATGCCGGCTCGTGTTTGGAAGATATTGGAGCGTTGGTCTTCATGCTCTTGTGCTTGAGTGGTTAAGTTCCTTGTGACGACAAGCGATGTACTTGCGTCATGTACACACATGAGGAGTTCTTGGTCATATTCCACTCGTTGCTTTGCCATTGCTTCCTTGACTCGGGCATCAAATTCAACTTCTCTCAAGTACTCTTTATCGCCATTGTCATGGATGAACAATACCTTCTTGTTTCCACATTCGGCCGACTTATGTCCTTTGCCTCCACACTTGTAGCATTCACCGTTGAAAGATGTATCACTCTTTGCTTGTTTGCCACTTGGGGGAACTTTTCCTTGAGGAAGTTTGGGCTTGAAGGAAGGCTTGGAGGTACTTGAGGAGCTTCCATTGAAGGTTGTTGGCGTAGCGTTTTAAGATTGCATGTAGTTGAAATACGTCTTGGGCTTGTTGTACTTGATGTCCTCTTGCACTTGACGTTCAGCCTTTGTTGCTATGTGCACAAGCTCAACCATGTTGTTGTATGTTTGGAACTCGACGATGCGCTTGATTGGGTGGTTCAACCCAATAAGGAAGCGTTCCATAGTTTGTTCCATGCGCTCGTCAATGTTGGCGCGAATCAAGTTGAGTTCCATTTCCTTGAAGTACTCTTCCACGGTCTTTGTCCCTTGACGAAGCGATTCAAGGTTGTTGAAGAGGTCACGCGTGTAGTGCGCGGGGACGAACCCGGATCTCATGTGAGCCTTCATGTCATGCCAAGTTGTGATTGGCGGTTCTTGCCTTGCGTCACGAGCAACTTGAACTTGTTCCCACCAAAGGTTGGTATAATCATCGAATTCAAGCGAAGCCATGGCGACCATCTTCTCATTGCTATAATTGTGCATGCGGAAGATGTTGTCGACTTTGAGTGCCCATGAGAGGTATTCTTCGGGGTCATTGGATCCGATAAACTTGGGCATTGTGAACTTGAGCTTGCCGAAAGTTTCTTCATCATTGCGGTCATTGCGACGAGCTTGGTGACCTTGTTGATGATCTTGTGGTTGATGCGGTGGAACTTGGTTCTCGCGACCTTGTTGCGGAGCTTGCTCTTGATATTGTTGTTGAGGCGCTTGCTCTTGCTCTTGGCGCGGTTGTTGACGATGTTGAGGCACTTGGGCCCCATGAGGTTGTTGAGGATGTGGAGCCTCATGACGTGGTTGATGATGAAGAGGAGGCTCATTCCTCGGTTGGTGATGTTGATTAGGCACATGGGCCTCACGGCGAAGATCATGGTCGTGAGCCTCTTCACGTGGTGGGCGTCGCTCAACTTGTACCACTTGATGCTCCATGTTTTGGTGTGGTGGAGGAGGCGCCTCATGATGACCATGGTGTCGGTGTAGACGTTCATGCCGTTGATGACGAGGAGGAGGATCTTGGAGAGCTTCACGTCAATGACGAGCTTGATTTGCCAAATTGGAGTCATCACTTGTTGTGTCAAGTACGTGTCATGGACGATGGTGGTAGACTTGCGATTGCACTTGCGGTTCTTCTTGTGGTTGCTCTTGTTGGATCACCAATGCCCTTGCGTGATGCCGGTGTGCTTATTGCCTTGCTCGTGGTCTTGAAGAGAAATAACCATCATAGCTTGACGTTGCGGCGTGCCGTGGGGAAGGTACATAGTTCGAAGAACTTCCATCTTCAACCACGGGGGCATCATTGCATCTTGGAGCACTTGGATGTAGATCTTGTTAAAGAGGTGCAAGACGACGCGAAGAACTTGAAGAGCTTGATGCACGTGAACGCGGTCTTGCCATTCCGTCGATGAGGCGTCGAAGATTGTCATTTGTTTTGGCAACGGAGCATTGAAGCGCTTCATTTTGGTGGCCAAAGTTGTGATGCATTGCATGCATTTGTCGTTCGAGGCCGTCGAAACAGTTGTCGATGTTCTCGAACTCGGCTTGCGTCTTGCCAAATTGTTCATCTTGTCGCGTCTCAAGGGCTTGACAACGTTCACGGAACTCTTGTCGGATGATGAAGTGACTTGCGCGCGTCATGTACGGTCCACGTTCTTCTTCTTGAGGGGGTGGTTGGCTCGACTCACCGTGGCTATCCATCATGCAAAACACACAAGTATTATATATGGAAGTGGAATATTGTGGTGTTAGCCTTGTACCTTACCTTGGGGATTGCACCAAACTAGAAACCACAAGTGAGAGCTATTCCACACAAGGTCGCCTTCCTCAAAGATCATATCCTTCTTGTCCTTGTTTAACCTTGAAGCTTGGCAAAGGACTTGTTGCTAGATAGTAGTTCTTTTTTCTTAATGAAGCTTCTTCATAGCTTGGGCACGCTTGTCGACGTCCATGTTGGTGTGCTCATGTAGAGGTAGTGGTAGGATGTCGAGTGCGGTGAGGGGCTCAAAGCCATAGACTATCATGAATGAGCTCATCTTCGTTGTAGAGTGCTTGGCACGATTGTAGAGGAACTTGGCATGGGGAATGCATTCCTCCCAATCCTTGAGGTTTTTCTTGATCAACACACGAAGGAGAGTTACGAGGCTTCGGTTGACGACCTCAGTTTGGCCATCGGTTTGTAGATGCGACGCGGATGAGAAGAGGAGCTTGATGCCGATCTTGGCCATGAGGGTCTTCCACAAGTAGCTCATGAATTTGACATCACGGTCGCAAACAAATTTGCAACATGTGAAGAATCGTCTGTCTTATGGCACGGGATGAAATGTGGCATATTGGAAAAGCGATCCACCACAACAAATATCGAGTCATGACCATGTTTAGACCTAGGCAATCCTAACACGAAATCCATGCTAATGTCCGACCATGGTGCATGAGGAATAGGCAATGGCATGTAAAGACCAAAGGTGTTAGACTTAGACTTAGCTTGAACACATGCTGTGCATCGTTGAACGTAGTGCTCCACGTCTCTCTTCATCTTTGTCCAATAGTAGTGAGTGGCAAGCATGTCCAATGTCTTGTCACGTCCAACGTAACCCATGAGGCCTCCACCATGAGATTCTTGGAGAAGCAAAAGTTGGATAGACAACTTCAGAATGCAAAGCTTGTTTTGTTTAAAATGAAATCCCTTATGCAAATAGAAATCATCAACTCCTTTTTCAATGGAGAACTATGTGAAAATTGGTCCAAAGAACGTGTCGGAAGCATACAAAGTTTTGATTTCATCAAGACCTGACACGTTTACTTCGAGGCGAGTAAGAAGGCTTTTGTTCTAGCGAGACAAAGCATCCGTGACTACATTATGTTTGCCCCTCTTATACTTGATGATATGGGGTGGCCCGATCTTCTCAGCAAGCACTTGTCAATGATGATGGTGGATGACAGATAACTAGTGTGTAGCCATGATCTCTCCTGCTCGAACCCTGATGCCAATGCAACATCTCTCAAACCTTGTAGGATATTCACAACACCACACTCTTGCGCAAGCAGCCGTCGACCATGAATGGTAGTTTGCAATCTAATAATTCCCAGTGGAACAACATATCACACTCAATTGCAATTGGTAGAATTCAATCACAGGGTAATTCCAGAGGTTCTATAAAAGAAACAACTCCAAAATAATTTTAACGAGGTCTAAACCTAACTTGGTGTGGCGCCCCTTCTATTTAAGAGTCTGGGGGCAGCGGCCTAAGGTGGGATCCGAGTTGGTCCCACCCAACTACGATACAAACCAACCCATAGAGGGTTCGGCCACATGACTCTGCCATGGCAGAGTTTCCATCGGTTTCTCTATCGCAACAGCCTGCCATGGCAGAGTTGTAGTCGGTTTTCCTGCCACGACAGCCTGCCATGGCAGAGAACTGGTGCTTTTCTCTACAGCGACAGAGAACTTGCTCCACTTGTTGATCTTTGTCTTGGACATCTCCTTGCGCTTCCTCTTTCTCCTCCCTCGCGCATTCTTCATTGATCAACACGCCATGTTCCATTAGCTCCTCGCTCCTTGCTACGCCTTCTTTTCCTAAGTACCTGATCATACGATAATTCAAAGACTTACTTGCAAGATTTCTGCAGCTACCTCCATCAATAATGACCTTGCAAGCTTTGTTAGGTCCAACTAGAGCTTTTGTTTGGAACAAGTTGCAACGCTAAGATTCATCAATAGGTTGCACACTAAGTATACGTGAAGATACGACAATAGTTGGTGCACACTCAGGATAAGGATCTGCACCATCCTCGCCATTATAAGCATCATCGTCATCAGCTTCATCTCCACTCTCTACTTCACCTTGTTCATTGACAAACATCACCTTGTTGTTTGGACAATCCTTCTTCTAGTGTCCCCTACCTCCACAAGTATGACACGCCACATCGCGAGTACGCGCAGTCGACATATTGGAACCAGAACTAGCCGCAAGTGCAGCGGGCTTCCGAGCATTGATACCAAACAAAGATGTAGGCGCTGGCTTGGCCGAAGGTGAAGGATGGCTAGCAGCAGGTGGCGCCACAGTAGGAGGTGTAGATCTGGCCAAAAACGGCTAGAAGATGGGAAACGTGCACGTGACTTCGCCTCCTCCGCAAGTTGTGACTCGGCCTCTCTAGCATGGTGCAGCAGCTCGTTCATCGTCTCATACTTTGGTAACGAACAATGCTCTTGATTTGAAGATTTAAATTGTTGAGAAAACGCTGCATTGTCATCTCATGGGATTCACGAACGTTAGCATGTTGCATAAGAATCTCCATCTCCATGTAGTACTCATCAACTATCATTGTTCCTTGCCTCAATTGTGTAAGCTTGTCAAAAACTGATCGCAAATAATTGGTGGGGACAAAACGATCCGTCATAATGCTCTTCATCTCACACCAATCCATCACAGGAAGTTGATTGTCGTTCCTTCTATTCTGCACAATAGCATCCCACCAATGCAAAGCATATCCATCAAATTCTAACGCTGCAAGCTTAACCTTCTTGTCTTCTAGATAATTAAATAAACGCTAGAGCTTCTCAATCTTCAACTCCCAAGTAAGATAATCCTCAGGATCAAGTGAGCCACTGAAAGAGGGAATTGAGAACTTGGGCTTGCTGATAAGGGGTGGCTCGATCTTCTCAGTGAGCTGGGGTAGATGGGGATGTAGATGATGAAGATAACTTGTATGAACCTGAGAACTCTCCGGCTAATCCCTGCTGCCAGATGCAATAGCTCTCAACCCTTTGTATATTCGCAACTCCACACACTTGCGCACGTAGCCGCTGACCACGAAGCGGTATTGCAATCTACTAATTCCCAGTGGAACAATAGATCACACTCAAACTTGCAATTGGCTAATTCCCAATGGAATAACTAATTACACTCAGATTATAGTAGCAACACACCAGATCGATACGAATTGGTGCTGAATAATTCAAAGGATCGCTTGTAGCAGATCTAACTGGAACTAGAGTTTATTTTAGCGTGGTCTAACCTAATTGTGACGGCTGTTGGAATATATATGAGGGCTGGGGCGTCCTCCCCTCTAAACAGGCCCAAAAACAGCCATAACTTGGCCCAAACTGACCCGGTTTGACTCAAACTGATACATACCGACCCATAGATGGGTTCGGCCTACTTGGCGCGCAGGCCATATGTCGTGGTGCACCTCAAACGTGTCATGGCGCGCCACATATCTTTCTTGATTCATTCCTTATTGCCTCCTAATGCATCTTCCATCTCTCGGTCGCCTTCCTCCCTCTCCTCCCGCTGGCGCTAGTCCGATAGATGCCAAATCTAGTCAAACAGTAACATCATGATTTAGGTAGTATAAAGCTCTTATAAATCAAAGTATCATGTCCAACTAGGAATGAATTCACCTTGTGATATTTTTCTATGAGGCTCAATATTTCCTTCCAGCTCAAACAAGCAGAATCATCGTATTCTATTAATGCGTCCTCATCACTTGCCCAAACCATCATCAACTTGATTCGGAACACGCTGAGCATGTCCCAAAGGAGCATAACCACGGGCATAAAGAGGAGCAGCAGCAGGTGCAGGGGGAATGGCACGTCCCCTGCCACGATGTGGGGCAGCACCAGCTGCACTACCCTCATCAAGGTCCTCAAACACATCATCATGTTGTGGTGCGTGTCCTTGCTGAATTGTCGCTTGAAGAGTCTCAATTGCTGCAAGGGGGCAAAATTGATATTCATTGTTGTCATTTGAGTCTGAATATTATTGATTGCTCTAGTATTATTATCCACTGCATCTTGCATGTCCTTGATATTCCCATCAACAGACTCGCGCCAATTAACAAGCTCCTCAAGCTACTTTTCCTGTGACACAACTTCATCATCACTCAAAGACATGATTAGTAGGTTAGTGCAAAAATCAAAATTTGTATGGTAGAAACTCTCACAACTCACTCACAACTGACAAGAAAGGAGATCTTACCGTTCCAAAGTGAATAGAGATGCTTTACCAAATGGAATCAAAGACTTATGCACTGATGTGATGAAGTGAATATCGAAGGTATAGAGAATGATCGTAGGGCACACAGCTTATATATGGTGGAGCTATAGGTATGGTATCCTATCTACATCATAAAAAAGTCCTAGTGCTGATCGTACAAAAACCCAAGAAACACACACGTGAGGAAAAACGTGGCAATGCAACTATGAAGGGTGTTACACTACTCTCGAGAGACACTAGCAAAGCTCAAAGTAAACAGGCACAAGATTGCTCAATCTACCGGTGCACAAAGATATCACTAGGCCTCTTGCTCAAATTCTCTTTTTCACTTTTTCTTTTTCTTTTGTATAGCTCTTTTTGCTTTTTCTTTTGTTAGTTTGCTTTTTCTCTTATATATATATATCACACACGGCCAAATTACAAAGTACAACACCAAAATCCTAAGAGCAGCCTGTAGGAGCGGAAAATGGTCTCAATAGGCAAGTTCCTACACCTATGTAATAGAATGGTTGTGGGTAAGTTTAAGGAAAAGTGCAAATTTTGTCACACTTTGCAATTATGGTGTCGTGGCAGAAAATTCATGTACCGCGGCAGAGAAACATGCCAAAACGTGTCACGACAGAGCGGCGATAGAGCGGGTGGCACGCGACAGAGAATGCGCTGATTTGTGCCGTGGCAGAGCAGTGGCAGAATAGGGGCGCGCGGCAGAGAAAATCGTGTCGCGGCAGAGTTCCGATCCGGGGCAGACACGGTGTCGCGGCAGAGAAACGGGGTGTTTCCGTGCCGTGGCAGAAATCGGTAAGGAATTTTTTTTGTGCAAACCGACTCGGCCAAGGGTGTTTGACCAGGACTCTAGCTAAAAAAAAGGATTTGGCTATGGCGATGGAAAAAGATGGTGGAAACGACTAGAATAAGAAGAAAAATGATGAAATAGATCTAGAGATAAACTAACAAATGAACACGACCAGCAACTATTACTCGAATACGATGTAATCTAAGCTATGGCAACTCTTTTTGTGGGCTTTTTCTGTATAGGATGAAAAACACTCTCTAATCTATGGATGGATTGTGGATTGCTTACCAAGGCAATGAGGAAATCTGATACCAAGATGATATGGGGTGGCCCGATCTTCTCAGCAAGCACTTGTCAATGATGATGGTGGATCAGAGATAACTAGTGTGTAGCTATGATCTCTCCCGCTCGAACCCTGATGCCAATGCAACAGCTCTCGAACCTTGTAGGATATTCACAACACCACACTCTTGCGCATGCAGCCGTCGACCACGAATGGTAGTTTGCAATCTACTAATTCCCAGTGGAACAACAGATCACACTCAATTGCAATTGGTACAATTTGACCACATGGTAATTCCATAGGTTCTATAAAAGAAACAACTCCAAAATAATTTAACGTGGTCTAAAACTAACTTGGTGTGGCACCCCTTCTATTTAAGAGTATGGGGGGCGGCTACCTAAGGTGGGATCCGAGTTGGTCCCACCCAACTACTATACAAACCAACCCATAGAGGGTTCGGCCACATGCCTCTGTCGTGGCAGAGTTTCAATCGGTTTCTCTATCGCGACAGCCTGTCGTGGCAGAGTTGTAGTCGGTTTTCCTACCGCAGCAGCCTGCCGTGGCAGAGAACTGGTGCTTTTTTCTACCGCGGAAGAGAACATGCTCCACTTGTTGATCTTCGTCTTGGACATCTCCTTGTGCTTCCTCCTCTCCTCCCTCGCGCATTCTTTATTGATCAACGCGCCATGTTCCATTAGCTCCTCGCTCCTTGCTACGCCTTCTTCTTCCAAGTACCTAATCATACGATAATTCAAAGACTTTGGTATTATAAAATTCTCATTAACTAAAACACTAGGTTCATTAAGAAACAAGTTCACCTGTTGTTCTAGTAGCTTAGCACGAGCTCTTGTAATTGGTCCAATCCTTATCTCATTGGATTGATCTTTCTTTGCAGCAGTTGGAACATCATCATTAGCAATTAGGGTAGGTGTAACTGTAGGGATGTCCTCATCACTTGACAATGTAAGGAAACGACTCCATGAATTTATCCCATTTAGCGTGTCTTTTACTCAATGAAAAGAACAAACATGAAATGACACTGGTGGATCCATATTTGGTATGTGAAAAGACCACACATGCAATGACACTGGTGGATCCATATGTGGTGTGTGAAAAGAACAGACATGCAATGACACTGGTGGATCCATATGTGGTATGTGAAAAGAACACACATGCAATGAAAATAGTGGATCCATATGTGGTCTCTGAAAAGAACACACATGCAATGACACTGGTGGATCCGTATGTGGTATGTGAAAAGAACACACATGCAATGACACTGCTGGATCCAAATGTGGTCTGCGAAAAGAACACATATCCAATGAACTCTGGTGGATCCATATGTGCTCTGTGAAAAGAACACACATGCAATGACACTGGTGGATCCATATGTGGTCTGTGAAAAGAACAAAAATGCAATGACTCTAGCTGTGGTCTGTGAAAAGAACAGACATGCAATGACACTGGTGGATCCATATGTGGTCTGTGAAAAGACCACACATGCAATGACACTGGTGGATCCATATGTGGTCTATGAAAAGAACACACATGCAATGACATTGGTGGATACATATGTGGTGTGTGAAAAGAACACACATGCAATGACATTGGTGGATCCATATGTGTTAAATGAAAAGAACACACATACAATGACACTAGTGGATCCATATGTCGTTTGTGAAAAGAACACACATGAAATGACACTGGTGGATCCGTACGTGGTCTATGAAAAGAACACGCATGCAATGACTCTGGTGGATCCATATGTGGTCTATGAAAAGAACAGACACACAATGATACTGGTGGATCCATATGTGGTCTGTGAAAAGAACACACATGCAATGACACTAGTGGATCCATATGTGGTCTATGAAAAGAATACACATGCAATGACAGTGGTGGATCCATATGCGGTCTCTAAAAACACACACATGCAATGACACTAGTGGATCCATATGTGGTCTGTGAAAAGAACACACATGCAATGCTACTGGTGGATCCATATATGGTCTATGAAAAGAACACACATACAATAAACTTTGGTGGATCCAAATGTGGTATGTGAAAAGAACACATATGCAAGGAACTCTGGTGGATCCATATGGGGCCTGTGAAAATAACACACAGGCAATGACACTGGTGGATCCATATGTGGCCTATGAAAAGAACACACATGCAATTACTCTAGCCGTGGTCTGTGAAAAGAACACACATGTAATGACACTGGTGGATCCATATGTGGTCTATGAAAATAACACACATGCAATGACACTGGTGGATCCATATGTAGTTTGTGAAAAGAACACACATGCAATAACACTGGTGGATCCAAATGTGGTCTGTTAAAAGAACACACATAGAATGAACTGTGGTGGATCCATCTGGGGTCTGTGAAAAGAACAAACATGCAATGACACTAGTGGATCCATATGTGGTCTGTGAAAAGAGCACACATGAAATGACACTGGTGGATCCATATGTGGTATGTCAAAAGAACACACATGCAATGACTCTGGTGGATCCATATGTGGTCTGTGAAAAGAACACACATGCAATGAAACTGGTGGATCCATATGTGGTGTGTGAAAAGAACACACATGCAATGACACTAGTGGATCCATATGTGGTAATGGAAAGACCCAAACCTGGCTTGGTTTGAATCCCTGTGATTACAGTGCTAGTCCCTGGATCGAATAGCTAGCACCCACAGTTTAAGATGTAATATCAAGAAACAAAGGTCATATTACACCGCATGATCCAGAATATAAATACTTTATTACAAACCTATAGCCATAGGCTATCTTATTACAAAGCAGCAGAATACAAGTAAAGCATGGAGTCCTTCATCTTCATGTGCCACAGGCAAACATGTTGGGTGCAGACTCATAACCTCTATCATCAATCCATACTCATCAATAGAATAACCTGCAACATGATAGGTTGCAGCCACAAAGGGTCAATACTTTGAATGTATTGGCAAGTGTCACAAGTTTGTGAATATAAGTTGGACTATCACTACATGCACATTTGGCTAAGTAGATATTAGGCTTATTTGCAGAAAGCAATATGGTTTTATCCTATGTTTGTAAAAATAGTTTTGATCTTTCAATAACTTTCTGAAGTCCTTGGCAAACTCCAAGTTCTTCTAATCTCTTGTTGTCACCATTAAGTTTTACTTTGAGAAATTAGAATGTTGAGATCTTCCATAGCTTCAGGCCTTAGTTGCTCAGAGTTGTCCATAACCGGGGACACGGCTAAGTACTTAGAATTTAATCTTCTGCAGAAGTTGTACACTTTACCCACAAGACACAATCTCGTCTTGACGCCACCAGTGGCCGCTGGATTAGTACTCACCAAGATGGAGTACCGGCAGATCGAGAATGTGACAAAGTCTTTCCATAGAAGTCCTCCCAATACATAATGCCAGCACATCTACCAGGCACCAATGCAAGGATAAACCTCCAATGCATAATTCCAGTTAACCTGAAGAGGTACCAATGCATGGGTCTTCCACTATGTAATTGACTAGGCCAGAGCCCATTTGGCATGTGGCTGTACACGAAAGCCACTGTACGAGAAACATGTTCAATCTCTAAGTTCCTGGGTGGTGTTCTCCTAGTGCACATACGAAAGAGATAGCCATAGACATGGTTCCCTTCGTTGCCACCTTATTCTCAACTGAGTATCCACACTCCACCCAGGTGATTCTTTTGAGTCCTTGTTTTATTATATAAAACATATTTTTTTCCATCACTTCATATAATCACAATATGGTATATTCCACCCCGAATCTATAGCAGGGCTAAGCATACTACAACTACAGTATTTCCACTAAGGGATATATAAAGGATATCCTAAATAGGACATAGCATAGCATAGTATCATAGTAGTCCTATCATGCATACTACAAAAATCCACTAAGTGTAATGAAAAATAGTAGGACATGGATGATAGTGTCACTTGCCTTAGTAGTTGGTGGTGTTGGTATACTCTTTGCAGTAACACACTTGACAATCCACACAATCTATCAAACAAAACAACCAAGACAAAACATGCACAAGATCAATACTAATGGCAATACAAAAAAATCATGCAAAATATGCAAGCATGCAAGATGGAAATTTTATTGCAAAAATTGTTATAAAAAGGTTTTGAACAATACTAAGTGTTTTCTGAACACTTTACAATTGCAAGATTACAAATGCAACCATTTGTGCAATTGTAACAATTAGCAATAATTTCTAGCATTTGGAAAGGCTAGACTCACTAAATAATTCCCATGCTATTAGGCATAGCCAACCAAATCTATATTTTGGTCTCACTGGACAGAGGGTTCAATTTGCAATCCATAGCAAAAAGATTCACCCAAAAATAATTTACAAAACAATTTTTATGGGTAAAATACTCCTAAAAAGGTTCTGTCTAAAATTCAAATTTTCCAGAAGCAAAAGTGTGAAACAAGGCCTCTATAATAAAGGTCTTATTTTTCTGAATCCATAGACACCAAATTTGTATTTTTCTGATTTGTGGATCAAAAGTTATTGAATTTCTAAGTTTAATACAAATCTGTCTATTTTTCTATTTAAACAAAATAGTCTGGCGACGTGGCGTGTTCTTATTGGCCGGTACCGGTTCGGGCGGATCAACAACGTGGGTCGTTGGATTATAAGTGGCAACGGGCGATCCAGATTAGCCCGTACCGTTTCGCTCGCCGATCTAATCCTAGCCGCAGACGACGAATCGGACGGCGCTCAGCGTGTCGACCATAGACTGGCGACGCTGGTGCGGTGCGCGGCGGCGGTTCGTCGGACGATGGTGTCCCGGTGGTCCTAAAGGGGCGGGGGGTCCGTGGAATCTCACCAGAGGTCGAGGCGGTCTCGATGGAGGTCACGGTGGAGGGTGGGGTGCTCTGCCTCGATCACGATTCCTCGCCGGAGCTCTGTCGACGGCGGAGCTCGTGTTCCTTCGTCGGTGACGATGATCTGGGGCTCGAACAGGCAAAGAGAGGGGTTAGTGAGGGGCGCCTGGGTCAGCATGATCTACCAGAGGTTAAAAAGGGGGACGGGACCTTAACCTTACCGGAGAACTCGGCGGACGGCGGCGGCAGAGGGAGTTCGCCGGGGTTGTCCGTGTCGTCATCCTGGAGCACGAGAAGGCACATAGCCAGGGTTAAAACACGCGCCAGGATACGGCAAACCATACAGGACAGAGAGGAGGGCGTCGGGCGGCCTGGGTTCACCGGAATCATCGCCTGAGTCCGTCGGACAGCGGCGGTTCGAGCTCGAAATATGGGGAGCCTGGGGGCTCTCTGGTGGTGGTGTTTGAGGGGAAAACGGAGAGGAGGGAGTGAGGATTAAGAGGGCGTCATCGGAGTGGAGATTAATTCGCGGAAACGCCCGAATTCGGCCAGACTTGGTAACGACAGAGGAGAGGAGGGGTGTCGGCCGTTCGCGTGGAAGAAGCTGAGGTGGCGGGTGACGTGGAGGTGGGGTCGACCTGTCAGCGGGAGGGGTAGAAACGAGGGGGTGAGGAAAGACGGAGAAGGGGAGAGGGGAGTGCCGGGTGGGCTTAGTGGGCTAGGGTTTGGGCCGTGCTGTTGCTTCTGTTTTTTTTTCTACAGTTTTTCTTTTTCTTTTTCTGTTTTCTTAAATATCTTTTGATTTAATGATCCAATTTGAATCAGACAAATTTCTCAAAATTTGTAAAACTCAAATTAGGTTTTTAGGGCATTATAGAACACATTTACTTGCCAACTCAAATTTTTCTAACCAAATTTATTCACTTTGGTTTTAATAGCTAATATTGCCTTTATTAAATATATTCTCAAAATAATTCATATCTTTTTATCCATGGCTCCAAATTGGATGAAACCAATTTCTGTTGTTTTATTATTTTGTCCTTTATCTTTTTAGCCCTCATAGGAATTCTTTTGCTTAATATACATATGGAGCATATCCAAAGTATTGTGTAGTTCTTAGTGTTAACAAATAATTAGAGTTTTAGGGTTTGAGATATTTTTCACTTCTCTTGGTTTTTTTTAAAATGCAACCAAGTCAAGATGCTCATGCATGCTTCATGATTTGGGACTTTAAAACATGCACACCAACTCACAAACAAAAATCAATTTGTTTGGCTTGGGTTTTGGAGGCATTACATTAAATGTTCCAAAAGTTTTTGTTCCTTCTGAATTTCAAAGAACTTGGTTCTTCATTTTGTTTAAAACTTTCACATTTCAAAATTTGGAAAATTTTGGGATGTGACAGGTAAATGAAAAGAACACACATGGAATGACACTGGTGGATCCATATGTGGTCTGTGAAAGGAACACACATGCAATGATACTGGTGGATCCATATGTGGTCTGTGAAAAGAACCGACATGCAATGACACTGGTGGATCCATATGTGGTCCGTGAAAAGAACACACATGCAATGACTCTAGTTGTGGTCTTTGAAAAGAATAGACATGCAATGACACTGGTGGATCCATATGTGGTCTGTGAAAAGAACACACATGCAATGACACTAGTGGATCCATATGTTGTATGTGAATAGAACACACATGCAATGACACTGGTGGATCCATATGTGGTAAATGAAAAGAACACACATGCAATGAGACTGGTGGATCCATATGTCGTCTGTGAAAAGAACACACATGAAATGGCACTGGTGGATCCATATGTGGTCTGTGAAAAGAACACACATGAAATGACACTGGCGGATCCATATGTGGTCTGTGAAAAGAACACACATGCAATGACTCTGGTGGATCCATATGTGGTTTGTGGAAAAAACAGACATGCAATGATACTGGTGGATCCATATGTGGTATATGAAAAGAACACACATGCAATGACACTGGTGGATCTATATGTGGTCTGTGACAAGAACACACATCCAATGACACTGGTGGATCCATATGTGGTCTATGAAAAACACAAATTTAATGACACTAGTGGGTCCATATATGGTCTATGAAAAGAACACACATGCAATGGTACTGGTGGATCCATATATGGTCTGTGAAAAGAACACACATGCAATGAACTCTGGTGGATCCAAATGTGGTCTGTGAAAAGAACACATATGCAATGAACTCTAGTGGATCCATATGGGGTCTGTGAAAAGAACACACACACAATGATACTGGTGGATCCATATGTGGTCTGTGAAAAGAACAAACATGCAATGACACTGGTGGATCCATATGTGGTCTGTGAAAAGAACACACATGCAATGACACTGGTGGATCCATATGTGGTCTGTGAAAAGAACACACATGCAATGACATTGGTGGATCCATATGTGGTCTGTGAAAGGGACACACATGCAACGAACTCTGGTGGATCCAAAATGTGGTCTGTGAAAAGAACACATATGCAATGAACTCTGGTGGATCCATATGGGGTCTGTGAAAAGAACACACATGCAATGACACTGGTGGATCCATATTTGTTTGTGAAAAGAACACACATGCAATGACTCTAGTTGTGGTCTTTGAAAAGAACACACATGCAATGACACTGGTGGTTCCATATGTGGTCTGTGAAAAGAACACACATGCAATGACACTGGTGGATCCACATGTGGTGTGTGAAAAGAACACACATGCAATGACATTGGTGGATCCATATGTGGTAAATGAAAAGAACACACATGCAATGACACTGGTGGATCCATATGTCGTCTGTGAAAAGAACACACATGAAATGACACTGGTGGATCCATATGTGGTCTGTCAAAAGAACACACATGCAATGACTCTGGTGGATCCATATGTGGTTTGTGAAAAGAACAGACATACAATGATACTGGTGGATCCATATGTGGTATATGAAAAGAACACACATGCAATGACACTGGTGGATCTATATGTGGTCTGTGAAAAGAACACACATGCAATGACACTAGTGGATCCATATGTGGTCTGTGAAAAACTCAAATGCAATGACACTAGTGGATCCATATATGGTTTGTGAAAAGAACTCTCATGCAATGCTACTAGTGGATCCATATATGGTCTGTGAAAAGAACACACATGCAATGATTTCTGGTGGATCCAAATGTGGTATGCGAAAAGAAAACATATGCAATGAACTCTAATGGATCCATATGGGGTCTGTGAAAAGAACACACATGCAATGACACTAGTGGATCCATATGTGGTCTGTGAAAAGAACACACATGCAATCACTCTAGCTGTGCTCTGTGAAAAGAACAGACATGGAATGACACTGGTGGATCCATATGTGGTATATGAAAAGAACATAGATGCAATGACAGTGGTGGATGCATATGTGGTTTGTGAAAAGAAGACACATGCAATGACACAGGTGGATCTAAATGTGGTCTGTTAAAACAACACACATGCAATGAACTCTGGTGGATCCATATGGGGTCTGTGAAAAGAACACACATGCAATGACACTGGTGGATGCATATGTGGTCTGTGAAAAGAACACACATGAAATGACACTGGTGGATCCATATGTGGTCTGTGAAAAGAACACACATGCAATGACTCTGGTGGATCCATATGTGGTCTGTGAAAAGAACACACATGCAATGACACTGGTGGACCCATATGTGGTATGTGAAAAGAACACACATGCAATAACACTGGTGGATCCATATGTTGTTTGTGAAAAGAACATACATGCATTAACACTGGTGGATCCATATGTGGTCTGTGAAAAGAACACACATGCAATGACACTAGTGGATCCATATGTGGTCTGTGAAAAACTCAAATGCAATGACACTAGTGGATCCATATATGGTTTGTGAAAAGAACTCTCATGCAATGCTACTAGTGGGTCCATATATGGTTTGTGAAAAGAACACACATGCAATGAACTCTGGTGGATCCAAATGTGGTATGCGAAAAGAAAACATATGCAATGAACTCTAGTGGATCCATATGGGGTCTGTGAAAAGAACACACATGCAATGACACTAGTGGATCCATATGTGGTCTGTGAAAAGAACACACATGCAATCACTCTAGCTGTGCTCTGTGAAAAGAACAGACATGGAATGACACTGGTGGATCCATATGTGGTATATGAAAAGAACATACATGCAATGGCACTGGTGGATCCATATGTGGTTTGTGAAAAGAAGACACATGCAATGACACTGGTGGATCCAAATGTGGTCTGTTAAAAGAACACACATGCAATGAACTCTGGTGGATCCATATGGGGTCTGTGAAAAGAACACACATGTAATGACACTGGTGGATCCATATGTGGTCTGTGAAAAGAACACACATGAAATGACACTGGTGGATCCATATGTGGTCTGTGAAAAGAACACACATGCAATGACTCTGGTGGATCCATATGTGGTCTGTGAAAAGAACACACATGCAATGACACTGGTGGACCCATATGTTGTCTGTGAAAAGAACAGACATGCAATAACACTGGTGGATCCATATGTTGTTTGTGAAAAGAACATACATGCATTGACACTGGTGGATCCATATGTGGTGTGTGAAAAGAACAAACATGCAATGACACTCGTGGATCCATATGTGGTCTGTGAAAAGAACACCCATGAAATGACACTGGTGGATCCATATGTGGTCTATGAAAAGAACAGACATGCAATGATGTGACAACCTCGGACCCTACACTCTAAGTTCAAGCTTGGATGAACCGAAAGTGGTTAAAATAGTACAGCGGGGGCCCAGGGGCACCCACGTGTAGACCCGTCGACCGTCCTAATCACTTCCAAGAACATCGGGACAAGAGCGAGCGGCGTAGGCAACAGGCGAAGAGATCAAATACATACACAAGTGAGCATGTATGCAAGCTACCTTACAACATTTCTTAGAGCCATACCATCTAAAAGAAATAGAAATATTGCAACGCCATACGGCAAGATCCAAATATCCTAGATAGAGATAATAGTGTAGGATAGCTCCTCATACATCAAGCATCAGAGTAACAAGCGGAAGCGGGAAACAAGATCCGAGTACGGACAAGAAGCAAATCAGCATAAGATGCCACATAACTAAGCACATCCCGCCCACAGATCTCGCGGATCCCCATCCCCGGAATCTCTACACCGAGTGATCGTTGCCAACATCATCCGTCTCCTCCACCCAGTATCCATCTTGCGAATACACATGTTCATTTGAATCAAACAATTTGTCGTGTGAGACCCTAGGGGTACTCAGCATGTCTTTATGCCTCTAAAGGGGACATAACCTAGGGTGATGCAATTGCAGCAAAAGATAATAACTAACAAGTCTATAGATACTCGCTAACCATCCGCCTAACCAATGATAGACGGATGTCTGTTAATTAGGAACAACAGTTTTAACAGTATAAAGTAACAGATCCATCCTCCTTCTCGCTTACCAACGAGAAAGCGGACGAACAACCCATCCGTTGGCAGTTTTATTACTCATTCCATGAATATTTCACTATTTACTAGTCAGATATTTAGTCAAATTAAAGACGGTACTTTAGTTATACTTGTCTATGATCGAGAAACTGTGCTCCAAGTCGTCCATAACCACGGACACGGCTTTTAGAAAGATTTACCCTGCAGGGCTACACAAATAGCAACACACACATGATCGACCTTAGAAAAACCAAATCAAAACCAAACGAGGCTTTCACGACAAAGCAAGAACAGGATTCACAAAATATTTCAGGGGGCCACCCCATTAAGCTACCCGCAACGAAGTTGGCAGGCTCCGAGACGGACCCAAGGTTTGCGCCAATGGCTGTAAACGACTGGGAACCCGGAAATGTGACTGGGCTTGTCGATACCGCGAAAACACTCCGCAATCCTAAACAGTACAGGTGCTTCACGCACAATCTTAAATAATACAGTAAAGCATGGCATAAGTACAAGATAGTAATAAAGCCCCAAACTACTTTGTGGCCCCAAGAAATAAAGTACGAATCAAGCTCTGGCAAAGGGGGATTCATAGAGTCTCCCGTATGTGGATAGTGCGAATAGTCAAGGAACATGAATCAAGTACTCGGGGTCCTACGGGACACAAGTGAGCATGAAAAACCAAATAGCAGATATTGCCCACCGGTGCCTCTTTCATTAGTTATCCCATTACTACTCAGGTTAAGTTGTTTAGGTACCCCATTATCCATCAGACTCTCACATACCCTACACATGCTGTTCTACGACCCGCATGGCTCAAACAACTCCTGTAGTAATGGCTCATGGGATGGAGGAACAAGCTCGGTGGGGTTTAAAAGTAAAGGCTATGCAGTACTTGGGATTCAATTTAATGCAATCGCGACTCAATGATGCAAGAATAAGATAGAGGCAATAGGTACTATATGTATGCAAGCATATGGTAGTGCTTGCCTAGGAGCTCAGTTGAAGCGAGAGACGGATCTGGGTAGTACTCCTGGGATTCCTGATATTTCCCCTGCTCGGTGTCTATTCGAAAGAAGAACCAAACAAACAAGGGCCAACATAAATAAAGTGCACAAGCATATAAATAAGATGCGACAAGCAAACAAGCATGCCATGATGAATGGTGCAAAAATTACATGGCAATAATGTAGCATGGCAAGGGTAAGGTGTGGGGCAAGAATAACTCATTTTATTAATTATTTAGTCAAGTTTTATTACCATAAACAGTTCTAATTTTTAATAATGACATGATGCATGCTTCAATTCATATCATGGAATGCATAATCAGAACGGGCTCGTCGCGCTGATCGATTTAGACATATTATTTGCCAAAATTGGAGTTATAGAATTAAAGTTATTAATTAATTAAGAAAAAGGCATTTTTATTGCAATTAAACAATTTCGAAAATTTAAATTAGTCAAACATGGTTTTGGATGGCAGATTTGAAATCCTCACATTTTTCAGATTCAAAAACATATATCATTTGTATTATTTGGATTTCTCAAATAAAAGATATTATTTTCTGGATTTAAAACAATTTAATAATTTCTGAAATCATTTTTAGTAAACAGAAAAAGATCAGAAACTTTTTGCACACCGAGGCAGCTAGCCCGAGTCACAGACAGGTGGGGTCGCGCTGAGCTGGCGAAAACGGCGCGCGACATACTTTTCTTATCGCTCATCCATCCAGCCGCAGCGAATGACAGGTGGGACCACGACAGCCACAGGGCCACACGCGGGCGCGCCAGCGGGGGCCTGCCACGTGGGGGAGCCGGAGAGCGCGGGTTGAGGACAAGGTTCAACGGGTGCCTGATTATAAAACGGCCACATCATATGACATGTGGGCCTGGTCTGGAGTGCGGGTTGAGGGTTAAGAGAACCGGGTGCTTTTCTGTAAAGTTACACAGAGGCAGACAGGTGGGTCCAGGTGGAGCGCGGTGGAGTGAAACAAAAAGCCAGGGGGTATTCGCAAAAAGGCCCGTGGGTACTGTTTTTCTTCTCGTCAGTTTTCTAACATAACTGACGGACAGAGCGCGGCGCGGTCGGGGGATCGAACTCGCGACGCGGCTCGCGCACGCGGCGGCGGCTACCGCTGGGCTAGCGGGGGTTGATGTTGGGTACCAGCTACGTGACTAGAAGACCCTACTACGCTGCGACGACGAAGAAGTAGTTGCATGCACCGTGCACAGAGGGTGCTCGACGGAATAATGGACGCGTACAGGAAGTGCAGCGTGAGGAGAGGATGTCAGGGGGTGCGTCGGCTCACCGCGAGGAAGTTGGTGGTGGTGGAACGGGCAGGAGCGCAGCGGATCGGTAGCATTGGAGGCGACCCGAGGCTAGGGTTTTGGCTTCGGACGCGGCGGTGGTCTCCGACTCCGGTCCTTCTCCTCCTCGTCTCCGTGTACTGGCAGCCTCCTAGGGCTCTCCTCGGTCTTCCCCAACGCCCAAACAGCTCGCCCGCCTTTAGCTATGGTGGTGGTGGAGCGATGCCGATGGTGGGGTAGATGGAGGAGGGGAGAAAGCAGCGGCAGGTGGGGAACTTGGGGTGATGGGCAGAGCCCTAGGGAGATTTGGAGGGCTGTAAGACAGAGGAGGGAGGAGTAGATAAGGACGGGCAGAGGGAGAGCACATGGGCTCGGTGGCTAGGGTGAAAAAGGTGGCGGTGGCCACCTTTCTCCTCCTCCTCATGTGTTCGACGGGGCTCGCGAGGTGGCTGCAGCTGGGGACAGAGGGGCACGACGCAAGGTGGCTCGGGTGGGGCCTGGCTTGGTGGCGAGAGAGAAAAACAGAGAAAAGAGGTGAGGACTCGGCTAGGGTAGGAAGAGGGAAGGCTCGACATGAGGTAGCTAGGGTGGTGTTGAGCAGGTAGCTAGGTTGGGGGGCTGGTTCGGGCCAAACCACAAGGGGTGGTGGTGCCTAGGGTACAAAGGGTGGTGAGGTGAGGGTTTCGCCGAAGCTATGAAGAGGGGTTAGGGCTAGGGTTTTTGATATGTGGATGAGACAAAAGGTAGGGAAAGAAAAATGTAAAACACATGCAACAAGATAGATGGGCTAGAAAGGATTTGAACCAAACCAAGGAAAAGAAAGGAGTAAGAGGAAGATGTAGGGTGTCTTTTGTATGGTACAAGCAAGATCACATCCATGCATGCATTAAGTTGGTGGTGGAAGTGAGGTTAGGGGATGGTTCCGCAATAGATGAAGAGAGGGAGGGACACTAAGTTGGATCATGGGGAAATACCCATGCCCCACTCAAAACCGAATAAAAACCAAAGAAAAGAAAAGAAGATGATCTTGCATGGCCCATGCATAATTAGTAAATGCCATAGTTATTATTATGGAAACAATTGTAAATGACCATGGCATTTGTTAACACATGCACTCCCAAAATGTAGAATTAAAGCCAAGCAAAAGAAAGGAGTTGTGCCCTAAGTGGGAGAGATGCATATGCCCACCTTTGAAAATAATTTGGGCTTGCTAGTGTGTATGTTCCACTAGGTGCATCATAGCCTCAAATATTCCAATATGAGCATTCATTCAATACAAACCAAGTAGAAGCTTGATAAGGGCTCCATTCACATAGCATGCAAAGATGGCCATGTGGCTCCACATATCAATAATGTGAAAACAACATGATGCATATATGGGAGCATGTGGAAATAGAAGTGGTTCCATCCCAACCCACATGAGCTAGAGGTAATCCTAATTAAAATGCAAAGCTCACATATAGTTGGATGGTAGAATTAAAGGGGGTGGGGACAAGAAAAAGGTGGTGGGGTTAATAAAAGATATGCCCCCAACTCAACTTGGGCATCAAGCATTTATCAAGAACCAAATACAATATATCAAGAGCCAAATACAATTAATAGTGCATATGAGATAAGAACCAAATGAAAAGAGTTTTATATGATGCTCAAATGCAAGGTGGCATGATGACATGAGCATGATATAATTATGATGCAACAAGTATATGTAGGAAGTAGCATTTTTATTATTAGACCATGTAGCATTACAGATGTTAGACAGATGGGATGCTACAACTCTCCCCCACTAAACAAGAATCTCGCCCCAAGATTCTAGTAAGAAGAAGAAGACACAAAGAGGGTAGGATACTTGGCACGGAGCTCATCCTCGCGTTCCCAAGTGGCTTCATCAACGGAATGGTGCGACCACTGCACCTTGCAGAACTTGATTGACTTTTTGCGAGTCTTTCTTTCTGTGACTTCTAGGATTTTTGTGGGGTATTCTTGATAAGATAGGTCTTCTTGGAGATTGATGAGTTCATGGTCCACGGTCCTACCGGGATCCTTGAAGCACTTCTTGAGTTGAGAGATATGGAAAACATCATGGACCTTGAGTTTTCAGGGAGCTCAAGAGCATAAGCAACTTCTCTCTTCTTCCACGAACTTTGAAAGGACCGATGTATCTAGGAGCCATATTTCCTTTGATACCAAACCGGTGCGTGCCTCTCATGGGAGTGACGTGAAGGTAAACGAGATCACCAGGGACATACTCCATGTCTGTGTGCTTTCTGTCATAGTTGCTCTTCTGGAAACTTTGAGCAACTTTCAGGTTTTCAAGAATGATGTGAACCTTCTCCTCCGCTTGAGTTACAATGTCGGGGCCAAACAATGTTCTTTCCCCTGCGCCCGACCAACCAATCGGAGTTCTGCATTTGCGGCCATAGAGAACCTCAAATGGTGCCATCTTTAGACTCTTCTGGAAGCTGTTGTTGTAAGGGAATTCAGCATAAGGAAGGCATTCTTCCCACTTCATGCTGAAAGAGATGACGCAAGCACGGAGCATATTTTCCAGAATCTGATTGATCCTTTCAACTTGTCCTTGCGACTAAGGGTGGTAAGTTGTGCTGAAGTTCAACTTTGTTCCCAAAGCATTTTGGAAACTTCCCTAGAACTTGGAAGTGAAGATGCTTCCACAGTCTGAGCTGATCTCAAGAGGAACCCCATACAAAGAGACAATTTTGTTGATATAGAGCTCAGCCAACTGAATTGCAGAAATTGTTTCCTTGATGGGAAAGAAGTGAGCCACTTTAGATAGCCTGTCGATGACAACAAAGATTGCATTGTTGCCTTTCCGCGACCTTGGAAACCCAGTAATGAAGTCCATCTCTACTTTCTCCCATTTCCATTCCGGAGGCTTCAATGGCTGTAGAAGACCGGAAGGTTTCTGATGGACAGCTTTAACTCTGCGGCAGACATCACACTTCGAGACATATTTGGCACAATCTCGTTTCAACCCAGGCCACCAATATTGTGTTTTCAAATCCATGTACATCTTAGTGCTGCCAGGGTGGATAGAAAGAATAGAATCATGCGCCTCCTTAAGAACTTGCTCTCTCAAACCCGGATACTTCGGAACGAACATCTGGTGCTTAAAGAATAGAGTGCCTTGGTCGTCAAGGTGGAAAGGTTCATACTTCGGAAGCTGAATCTTGGAGATGATGTTTTTAGTGTAAGGATCACCAAGTTGAATGGAGCGAACTTTTTCTTCCAAGAGAGGTGTTGCCAGAAGGTTCAGAAGATACCCTTGATCCACAATTTCAAGGTTGAGCTGGCGGAATTCCTCGCACAAGAGAGGCTTTTGTTCTTCCACCATGAGGTTGTTGACATAAGCTTTTCGGCTGAGAGCATCGGCCATCACATTAGCTTTGCCCGAAGTGTAGTTGATGGTCAGATCAAAATCATTAATTGCTTCAATCCACCTCCTTTGACGAAGATTGAGATCAGGTTGTGTGAAGATATACTTCAGACTCTTGTGATCAGAAAAGATCTCACAACGGTTGCCAAGCAAGTAGTGCCTCCATACTTTCAAAGCAAAGACAACTGCTGTGAGTTCGAGGTCATGTGTAGGATAGTTGATCTCATGCATCTTCAACTGTCGAGAGGCATAAGCAACAACTTGTTTTTCTTGCATGAGGACTGCACCCAATCCTTGCAAGGAGGCGTCACAGAATATCTGGAAAGGCTTTGATGTATCTGGAGGAATCAAGACTGGTGTGGAAGTGAGCTTCTCTTTGAGGGTTTGAAAGCTTGCTTGACATGCAGGAGACCAAAGGTATTTCTTGCCTTTCTTGAGGAGATCAGTAAGAGGCTTCGCAATCTTCGAGAAGTTCTGAACGAAGCAGCGGCAATAACTAGCCAAACTAAGGAAACTCCGGACTTCTTTGACATTTTTGGGTGGAAGCCAGTCAACAATTGTCCGAACAGTTTTTGGGTTGACTGCAATGCCCTTGGCAGAGATGACGTGACCAAGATAGGTGACTTCGGGAAGCCAAAATTCACACTTAGAGAACTTTGCATATAGGCGGTTCTCACGAAGCTTGTTTAGGACACACCGAAGGTGTTCTTCATGTTCTTCCTTTGACATAGAATAGACTAGATTGTCATCCAGATAGACCACGACAAACTTATCAAGATACTCCATGAAAACCGAGTTCATAAGCCTCGAGAAGGTGGCAGGTGCATTGGTGAGACCGAAAGACATGACCGTGTACTCATACAGGCCATAGCGGGTGGTGAAAGCTGTTTTAGGAACATCTTCCTTGTGAATCTTGATTTGATGATATCCACTTCTCAAGTCAAGCTTAGAGAATACCACAGCTCCAGCTAGCTGATCGAAGAGATCATTAATCCGTGGAAGGGGATATTTATTCTTGATGGTTTTAGCATTGAGAGCCTGATAGCCAACACAAAGTCTATCAGTCTTGTCTCGCTTCTTCACAAAGATGGTTGGGCTACCCCAAGAAGAAGTACTGTGCTGAATGAAACCCAACTTCTCTTGTTCATCAAGCTGACGTTTGAGTTCAGCCAATTCAGCAGGACCCATTTTATAAGGCCGCTTGGAGATAGGAGCGGTTCTAGGTTCAAGCTCAATCACAAACTCGACCTCTCGGTCAGGAGGCATACCTGGTAACTCTTCAGGAAAAACATCTGGGAACTCACGGACCACCGGAACACTCTGAATAGCCTCCATAGCATCATCATTCAGAGCCGCCAAAGAGAAAAGCTGAATTGCAGGAGTCAGACTTGGAGAATAGACTATATGGCCTTCAGGAATTTTTAGAGAAACCGAGCGTTCAACACAATCAATCGCTGCTGCATTTACTGTCAACCAATCCATGCCCAAGATAACATCAATGTCAGAATTGCCCAGAATGATTAAGGAAGCCGGGAACGAAGAACCACCAATCTCAATTTGATTGCCATGGCTGATTTTGGAAGATGCCATCGTTGCTCCGGGCGAGAGAACCATTAAACGTTTAGGGAGAGGATCCACAGGTAACCCATTCTCATCAGCAAAACTTGTAGAGATAAAAGAATGCGATGCACCAGAATCAAATAGAACTCGTGCAGGGACTGAGTTAACAGGAAGCATACCCATCACAACTCCAGGTGCATGCTCGGCTTGAGCGACGTTGACACAGTTGACACGAGCAACAGTGGACCCGGGCTTGGCGTTGATGTTGACAGCCCGCAGTGGAGGTGCACGAACCATAGAAGAACTTGTTGCAGGTCTTGGAGGTGGTGGAGGAAGAGCTTTGTTGTCCATGGGACAACTCCAGTGTTGATGCCCAGTGTTCCCACAAGTGTAACAAGCACCAGGTGGACGTGGAGCAGCGTAGCCAGGGACTCCGCCATGCGCTCCAGGGTAGTTGTGGTTGTAGCCCCTAGGAGCAGCGGTGAAGGAGTTTGGTGGCCTTGTCGCGTAGCTTGAAGGTCTTGGTGGAGCTGGGAGCGGCAGTGCGGTATTAGGAACCCAAACGCGGCGCTTAGAAGGAGCTGTCATAGCTGAAGAGCTTGCTGCGCCACGGCTGTGTTTCTTGGACTCCTCGAACACTTGCCTACTGGCTTCTTCCTATAGAGCTGTATGTTGGAGTTCCAGAAAAGACCCTGGCCTTGCATGAGTGATTGCATATTTGATAGATGCATTGAGCCCTTGCCTGAACCTCTTTTGCTTCTTGTTGTCATCAGAGATCTCATCGCCACCTTACCGAGAAAGATTCATGAAGTTTCTGATATAGGTATTGACATTGTCATTGCCCTGCTTGAGGTTGAGAAACACTTCCTTCATCCTTTCCATGACAATTTCTGACAGGTACTGCTCTTTGAAAGCCCCAGTGAACGGCTCCCAAGTAGGCTAAAAACCAGAGTGGTTTGCCTTTAGGTAATTCTCCCACCACAGAGCTGCGTCTCCCTTCAGAAGGTGAGTGGCACATTTTACCCATTCTTGCTCAGGAACATCAGCAGTCATCAGCAACCTTGACATCTCACGCAGCCAATCATCAGCGTCCAGCGGTTGATCAGACACCTCAAAGTGAGGCGGGTTAAACTTCAAAAAGCTCTTGATGTCTCCTCGCTTGGGAGGTGGAGGTAGCGGAACAAACTCATTCCTCCTGACACTTTCTTCAAAGCGTTGCTGGTTCTGCTGCATTGCTCCCAAGGCATTAGCAATACTTGCCAACGCAGCCCCCAGTTCAGGTGGTATGTCCTCCTCATTGCGGCGTGGTGGTGCCATCCTGGGATTGATATAAAGCTCAAGTCATTACCATAATGGAGAATAATAATAATCCAAAATAGTACTAAAATGGAATTAACCAAGATTAAAGGATACAAATTACTAAGATGATATTAAAATATCAACAAAGTTCAAAGCACCTAGAAGATATTAAGCATATCGCACACAACTGAAAAAGGAGTGTGGTACACAAAGCTATCAAAGAAAAATTTTCCGCAATTTCGGCATTAAAATACCACTATATGCGCAAAACCACTTAACGAATCAAGATTAGTAACTCTACCAATTCAATATACAAGAGCGAATGATAAAAGTAGTGGTATGGTCGCGACTCCATCCCGCACTCAAATCATTACTCCGCACATGAATAAGTAAAACACATGTCCCAACTTTCTTCCTTCTTAAGATGAACCTAAAGATTAGCAACTACGGAAACAAACACCCCAAACAAGATAGCGTCAGATAACAAAGAGTAAGACAGATCGCGTCGGTTTACAACGAATCAGATAAATCGCGTCGCTTTACAAAAGCCTGTCGATATGGAATGTACCAACAGTTTATGACCAAAAGGCAGATAGCGACAACAAATTGGATGCAACAGATAGACAAGGAATTACACACACACACTCACACAACCTATGGTACTACGGAACCCCGAACACGTGAATCCTAGTTTGAATTTTAGAAGAAGATTGAAAACGTTACACTTCCTTACCAGAAAAGGGTGGGTGGGTGGGTAAGAAGAAAAGTGGAAGCAGTCCTACTCTCACGTTTTGTTTTCCCTAGTATACATAACTACCAAAATATTTGCTAGACTGACAACGACCATTTGGCTGAGACCCTGAAGGGCGGGATGGCTCTGATACCAATTGTAACAACCTCGGACCCTACGCTCTAAGCTCAAGCCTGGATGAATCGAAAGTGGTTAAAATAGTATAGCGGGGGCCCAGGGGCCACCCACGTGTAGACCCGTCGGCCGTTCTAACCACTTCCAAGAACATCGGGACAAGAGCGAGCGGCGTAGGCAACATGCGAAGAGATCAAATATATACACAAGTGAGTATGTATGCAAGCTACCTTACAACAGTTCTCAGAGCCATACCATCTAAAAGAAATAGAAATATTGCAATGCCATACGGCAAGATCCAAATATCCTACATAGAGATAATAGTGTAGGATAGCTCCTCATACATCAAGCATCGTAGTATCAAGCGGAAGCGGGAAAAAAGATCCGAGTACGGACAAGAAGCAAATCGTCATAAGATGCCACATAACTAAGCACATCCCGCCCATAGATCTCGCGGATCCCCATCCCCGGAATCTCTACACCGAGTGATCGTTGCCAACATCATCCGTCTCCTCCACCCAGTATCCATCTTGCGAATACACCTGTTCATCTGAATCAAACAATTTATCGTGTGAGACCCTAGGGGTACTCAGCAAGTCTTTACGCCTCTAAAGGGGACATAACCTGGGAACGCAATTGCAACGAAAGATAATAACTAACAAGTCTATAGATACTCGCTAACCATCCGCCTAACCAATGATAGACGGATGTCCGTTAATTAGGAACAACAGTTATAACAGTATAAAGTATCAGATCCATCCTCCTTCTCGCTTACCAACGAGAAAGCGGACGAATAACCCATCCATTGGCAGTTTTATTACTCATTCCATGAATATTGCGCAGTTTACTAGTTAGATATTTAGTCAAATTAAAGACGGTACTTTAGTTATACTTGTCTATGATCGAGAAACTGTGCTCCAAGTCGTCCATAACCGCGGACACGGCTTTCAGAAAGATTTACCCTGCAGGGGTGCACAAATAGCAACACACACACGATCGACCTCGAAAAAACCAAATCAACACCCAACGAGGATTTCATGACAAAGCAAGCACAGGATTCACAAAATATTTCAGGGAGCCACCCCATTAAGCTACCAGCAACGAAGTTGCCCGGCTCCGAGACGGACCCAAGGTTTGCACCAATTGCTGTAAACGACTGGGAACCCGAAAATGTGACTGGGCTTGTCGATACCGCGAAAACACTCCGCAATCCTAAACAGTACAGGTGGTCCACGCATCTTAAATAATACAGTAAAGCATGGCATAAGTACAGGATAGTAATAAAGCCCCAAACTACTTTGTGGCCCCAAGAAATAAAGTACGAATCAAGCTCTGGCAAAGGGGGATTCATAGAGTCTCCCATATGTGGATAGTGCGAATAGTCAAGGAACAGGAATCAAGTACTCGACGTCCTACGGGACACAAGTGAGCATGAAAAACCAAATAGCAGATATTGCCCACCGGTGCCTCTTTCATTAGTTATCCTATTACTACTCAGGTTAAGTTGTTTAGGTACCTCGTTATCCATAAGACTCTCACATACCCTACACATGCTGTTCTACGACCCACATGGCTCAAACAACTCCTGTAGTAATGGCTCATGGGATGGAGGAACAAGCTCGGTGGGGTTTAAAAGTAAAGGCTATGCAGTACTTGGGATTCAATTTAATGCAATCGCGACTCAATAATGCAAGAATAAGATAGAGGCAATAGGTACTATATGTATGCAAGCATGTGGTAGTGCTTGCCTGGCAGCTCAGTTGAAGCGAGAGACGGATCTGGGTAGTACTCTTGGGATTCCTGATATTTCCCCTGCTCGGCGTCTATTCAAAAGAAGAACCAAACAAACAAGGGCCAACATAAATAAAGTGCACAAGCATATACATAAGATGCGACAAGCAAACAAGCATGCCATGATGAATGATGCACAAATTACATGGCAATAATGTAGCATGGCAAGGGTAAGGTGTGGGGCAAGAATAACTCATTTTATTAATTATTTAGTCAAGTTTTATTACCATAAACAGTTCTGATTTTTAATAATGACATGATGCATGCTTCAATTCATATCATGGAATGCATAATCAGAACGGGCTCGTCGCGCTGATCGATTTAGACATATTATTTGCCAAAATTGGAGTTATAGAATTAAAGTTATTAATTAATTAAGAAAAAGGCATTTTTATTGCAATTAAACAATTTCGAAAATTTAAATTAGGCAAACATGGTTTTGGATGGCAGATTTGAAATCCTCACATTTTTCTGATTCAAAAACATATATCATTTGTATTATTTGGATGTGTCAAATAAAAGATATTATTTTCTAGATTTAAAACATATTTAACAATTTCTAAAATCATTTTTATTAAACAGAAAAAGATCAGAGACTTTTTGCACACCGAGGCAGCTAGCCCGAGTCACAGACAGGTGGTGTCGCGCTGAGCTGGCGAAAACGGCGCGCGACATACTTTTCTTACCGCTCGTCCATCCAGCCGCAGCGAATGACAGGTGGGACCACGGCAGCCATAGGGCCACACGGGGGCACGCCAGCGGGGGCTGCCACGTGGGGCAGCCGGGGAGCGCGGGTTGAGGACAAGGTTTAATGGGTGCCTGATTGTAAAAGGGCCACAGCATATGACATGTGGGCCTGGTCTGGAGTGCGGGTTGAGGGTTAAGAGAACCGGGTGCTTTTCTGTAAAGTTACACAGAGGTAGACAGGTGGGGCCAGGTGGAGCGCGGTGGAGTGAAACAAAAATCTAGGGGGGTATTCGCAAAAAGTCCCACGGGTACTGTTTTTCTTCTCGTCGGTTTTCTGACGAAACTGACGGACAGAGCGCGGCGCGGTCGGGGGATCGAATTCACGACGCGGCTCGCGCACGCGGCGGCGGCTACCGCTGGGCTAGCGGGGGTTGATGTTGGGTACCAGCTACGCGACTAGAAGACCCTACTACGCTGCGACGACGGAGAAGTAGCTGCGTGCACCGTGCACAGAGGGCGCTCGACGGAATAATGGACGCGTACAGGAAGTGCAGCGCGAGGAGAGGATGTCAGGGGGTGCGTCGGCTCACCGCGAGGAGGTTGGTGGTGGTGGAACGGGCAGGAGCGCAGCGGATCGGCGGCATTGCAGGCGACCCGAGGCTAGGGTTTTGGCTTCGGACGTGGCGGTGGTCTCCGGCTCCGGTACTTCTCCTCCTCGTCGCCCTGTACTGGAAGCCTCCTGGGGCTCTCCTCTGTCTTCCCCAACGCCCAAACACCTCACCTGCCTTCAGCTATGGTGGTGGTGGAGCGATGCCGATGGTGGGGTATATGGAGGAGGGGAGAAAGCAGCGGCAGGTGGGGAACTTGGGGTGATGGGCAGAGCCCTGGGGAGATCTGGAGGGCTGTAAGATAGAGGAGGGAGGAGTAGATAAGGACGGGCAGAGGGAGAGCACATGGGCTCGGTGGCTAGGGTGAAAAAGGTGGAGGTGGCCACCTTTCTCCTCCTCCTCACGTGTTCGGCGGGGCTCGGGAGGTGGCTGTAGCTGGGGCCAGAGGGGCATGGTGCAAGGTGGCTCGGGTGGGGCCTGGCTTGGTGGCGAGAGAGAAAAACAGAGAAAAGAGGTGAGGACTCGGCTAGGGTAGGAAGAGGAAAGGCTCGGCATGAGGTAGCTAGGGTGGTGTTGAGCAGGTAGCTAGGTTGGGGGGCTGGTTCGAGCCAAACCACAAGGGGTGGTGGCGCCTAGGGTACAAAGGGTGGTGAGGTGAGGGTTTAGCCGAAGCTATGAGAGGGGTTAGGGTTAGGGTTTTTGATATGTGGATGAGACAAAAGGTAGGGAAAGAAAAATGTAAAACACATGCAACAAGATAGATGGGCTAGAAAGGATTTGAACCAAACCAAGGAAAATAAAGGAGTAAGAGGAAGGTGTAGGGTGTCTTTTGTCTGGTACAAGCAAGATCACATCCATGCATGCATTAAGTTGGTGTTGGAAGTGAGGTTAGGGGATGGTTCTGCAATAGATGAAGAGAGGGAGGGACACTAAGTTGGATCAAGGGGAAATACCCATGCCCCACTCAAAACCGAATAAAAACCAAAGAAAAGAAGATGATCTTACATGGCCCATGCATAATTAGTAAATGCCATAGGTATTATTGTGGAAACAATTGTAAATGACCATGGCATTTGTTAACACATGCACTCCCAAAATGTGGAATTAAAGCCAAGCAAAAGAAAGGAGTTGTGCCCTAACTGGAAGAGATGCATATGCCCACCTTTGAAAATAATTTGGGCTTGCTAGTGTGTATGTTCCACTAGGTGCATCATAGCCTCAAATATTCCAACATGAGCATACATTCAATACAAACCAAGTGGAAGCTTGACAAGGGCTCCACTCACATAGCATGCAAAGATGGCCATGTGGCTCCACATATCAATAATATGAAAACAATATGATGCATATATGGGAGCATCTAGAAATAGAAGTGGTTCCATCCCAACCCACATGAGCTAGAGGTAATCCCAATTAAAATTCAAAGCTCACATATAGTTGGATGGTAGAATTAAAGGGGGGTGGGGACAAGAAAAAGGTGGTGGAGTTAATAAAAGATATGCCCCCAACTCAACTTGGGCATGAAGCATTTATCAAGAACCAAATACAATATATCAAGAGGCAAATACAATTAATAGTGCATATGAGATAAGAACCAAATGAAAAGAGTTTTATATGATGCTCAAATGCAAGGTGGCATGATGACATGAGCATGATATAATTATGATGCAACAATTATACGTAGGAAGTAGCATTTTTATTATTAGACCATGTAGCATTACAGATGTTAGACAGATGGGATGCTACAAATGACACTAGTGGATCCATATGTGGTTTGTGAAAAGAACACACATGAAATGACACTGGTGGATCCATATGTGGTCTATGAAAAGATCACACATGCAATGACTCTGGTGGATCCATATGTGGTCTGTGAATGGAACACACATGCAATGATACTGGTGGATCCATATGTGGTCTGTGAAAAGAACAGACATGCAATGATACTGGTGGATCCATATAGGGTCTGTGAAAATAACACACATGCAATGACAATGGTGGATCCATATGTGGTCTGTGAAAAGAACACACATGCAATGACTCTAGTTGTGGTCTGTGAAAAGAACACACATGCAATGACACTGGTGGATCCATATGTGGTGTGTGAAAAGAACACACATGCAATGACATTGGTGGATCCATATATGTTAAATAAAAAGAACACACATGCAATGACACTGGTGGATCCATATGTCGTCTGTGAAAAGAACACACATGAAATGACAATGCTTGATCCGTATGTGGTCTGTGAAAAGAACATACATGCATTGATACTAGTGGATCCATATGTGGTATATGAAAAGAACACACATGGAATGACAATGGTGGATCTATATGTGGTCTGTGAAAAGAACACACATGCAATGACACTGGTGGATCCATATGTGGTCTGTGAAAAAAAACAAATGCAATGACACTGGTGGGTCCATATATGGTCTGTGAAAAGAACACACATGCAATGCTACTGGTGGATCCATATATGGTCTGTGAAAAGAACACACATGCAATGAACTCTGGTGGATCCAAATATGGTCTGTGAAAAGAACACATATGCAATGAACTCTAGTGTGGTTTGTGAAAAGAACAGACATGCAATGACACTAGTGGATCCATATGTGGTATGTGAAAAGAACTCACACGCAATGACACTGGTGGATCCATATGTGGTATGTGAAAAGAACACACATGCAATGACATTGGTGGATCCATCTGTGGGCTGTGAAAGGGTCACACATGCAATGAACTCCGGTGGATCCAAAATGTGGTCTGTGAAAAGAACACATATGCAATGAAACTCTGGTGGATCCATATGGGGTCTGTGAAAAGATGACACTAGTGGATCCATATGTGGTATGTGAAAAGAACACACATGAAATGACTCTAGTTGTGGTCTTTGAAAAGAACAGACATGCAATGACACTGGTGGATCCATATGTCGTCTTTGAACAGAACACACATGCAATGACACTGGTGGTTCCATATGTGGTCTGTGAAAAGAACACACATGCAATGACACTGGTGGATCCATATGTGGTGTGTGAAAAGAACACACATGCAATGACATTGGTGGATCCATATGTGGTAAATGAAAAGAACACACATGCAATGACAGTGGTGGATCCATATGTCGTCTGTGAAAAGAACACACATGAAATGACACTGGTGGATCCATATTTGGTCTGTGAAAAGAACACACATGCAATGACTCTGTTGGATCCATATGTGGTTTGTGAAAAGAACAGACATGCAATGATACTGGTGGATCCATATGTGGTATATGAAAAGAACACACATGCAATGACACTGGTGGATCTATATGTGGTATGTGAAAAGAACACACATGCAATGACACTGGTGGATCCATATGTGGTCTATGAAAAAACTCAAATGCAATGACACTAGTGGATCCATATATGGTTTGTGAAAAGAACTCACATGCAATGCTACTGGTGGATCCATATATGGTTTGTGAAAAGAACACACATGTAATGAACTCTGGTGGATGCAAATGTGGTATGTGAAAAGAAAACATATGCAATGAACTCTAGTGGATACATATGGGGTCTGTGAAAAGAACACACATGCAATGACACTGGTGGATCCATATGTGGTCTGTGAAAAGAACAGACATGCAATGACACTGGTGGATCCATATGTGATTTGTGAAAAGAACACACATGCAATAACACTAGTGGATCCATATGTGGTATGTGAAAAGAACAGTCATGCAATGACACTGGTGGATACAAATGTGGTCTGTGAAAAGAAAACATATGCAATGAACTCTAGTGGATCCATATGGGGTCTGTGAAAAGAACACACATGCAATGACACTGGTGGATCCATATGTGGTCTGGGAAAAGAACAGACATGCAATGACACTGGTGGATCCATAGGTGGTCTGTGAAAAGAACACACATGCAATGATACTGGTGGATCCATATGTGGTCTGTGAAAAGAACACACATGCAATGATACTGGTGGATCCATATAGGGTCTGTGAAAATAACACACATGCAATGACAATGGTGGATCCATATGTGGTCTGTGAAAAGAACACACATGCAATGACTCTAGTTGTGGTCTGTGAAAAGAACACACATGCAATGACACTGGTGGATCCATATGTGGTGTGTGAAAAGAACACACATGCAATGACATTGGTGGATCCATATATGTTAAATGAAAAGAACACACATGCAATGACACTGGTGGATCCATATGTCGTCTGTGAAAAGAACACACATGAAATGACAATGCTTGATCCATATGTGGTCTGTGAAAAGAACATACATGCATTGATACTAGTGGATCCATATGTGGTATATGAAAAGAACACACATGGAATGACAATGGTGGATCTATATGTGGTCTGTGAAAAGAACACACATGCAATGACACTGGTGGATCCATATGTGGTCTGTGAAAAAAAACAAATGCAATGACACTGGTGGGTCCATATATGGTCTGTGAAAAGAACACACATGCAATGCTACTGGTGGATCCATATATGGTCTGTGAAAAGAACACACATGCAATGAACTCTGGTGGATCCAAATATGGTCTGTGAAAAGAACACATATGCAATGAACTCTAGTGTGGTTTGTGAAATGAACAGACATGCAATGACACTAGTGGATCCATATGTGGTATGTGAAAAGAACTCACACGCAATGACACTGGTGGATCCATATGTGGTATGTGAAAAGAACACACATGCAATGACATTGGTGGATCCATCTGTGGGCTGTGAAAGGGTCACACATGCAATGAACTCTGGTGGATCCAAAATGTGGTCTGTGAAAAGAACACATATGCAATGAAACTCTGGTGGATCCATATGGGGTCTGTGAAAAGATGACACTAGTGGATCCATATGTGGTATGTGAAAAGAACACACATGAAATGACTCTAGTTGTGGTCTTTGAAAAGAACAGACATGCAATGACACTGGTGGATCCATATGTCGTCTTTGAAAAGAACACACATGCAATGACACTGGTGGTTCCATATGTGGTATGTGAAAAGAACACACATGCAATGACACTGGTGGATCCATATGTGGTGTGTGAAAAGAACACACATGCAATGACATTGGTGGATCCATATGTGGTAAATGAAAAGAACACACATGCAATGACAGTGGTGGATCCATATGTCGTCTGTGAAAAGAACACACATGAAATGACACTGGTGGATCCATATTTGGTCTGTGAAAAGAACACACATGCAATGACTCTGGTGGATCCATATGTGGTTTGTGAAAAGAACAGACATGCAATGATACTGGTGGATCCATATGTGGTATATGAAAAGAACACACATGCAATGACACTGGTGGATCTATATGTGGTATGTGAAAAGAACACACATGCAATGACACTGGTGGATCCATATGTGGTCTATGAAAAAACTCAAATGCAATGACACTAGTGGATCCATATATGGTTTGTGAAAAGAACTCACATGCAATGCTACTGGTGGATCCATATATGGTTTGTGAAAAGAACACACATGCAATGAACTCTGGTGGATGCAAATGTGGTATGTGAAAAGAAAACATATGCAATGAACTCTAGTGGATACATATGGGGTCTGTGAAAAGAACACACATGCAATGACACTGGTGGATCCATATGTGGTCTGTGAAAAGAACAGACATGCAATGACACTGGTGGATCCATATGTGATCTGTGAAAAGAACACACATGCAATAACACTAGTGGATCCATATGTGGTATGTGAAAAGAACAGTCATGCAATGACACTGGTGGATCCAAATGTGGTCTGTTAAAAGAACACACATGCAATGAACTCTGGTGGATCCATATGGGGTCTATGAAAAGAACACACATGCAATGACTCTAGTTGTACTCTTTGAAAAGAACAGACATGCAATGACACTGGTGGATCCATATGTGGTCTATAAAAAGAACACACATGCAATGACACTGGTGGATCCATATGTGGTTTGTGAAAAGAACACACATGCAATGAAACTGGTGGATCCATATGTGGTAAGTGAAAAGAACATACATGCAATGACACTGGTGGATCCATATGTCGTTTGTGAAAAGAACACACATGAAATGACACTGGTGGATCCATATGTGGTCTGTGAAAAGAACACACATGCAATGACTCTGTTGGATCCATATGTGGTTTGTGAAAAGAATAGACACACAATGATACTGGTCGATCCATATGTGGTATATGAAAAGAACACACGCAATGACACTCGTGGATCTATATGTGGTCTTTGAAAAGAACACATATGCAATGACACTGGTGGATCCATATGTGGTCTATGAAAAAACTCAAATGCAATGACACTAGTGGATCCATATACGGTTTGTGAAAAGAACTCACATGCAATGCTACTATTGGATCCATATATGGTCTATGAAAACAACACACATGCAATGAACTCTGGTGGATCCAAATGTGGTCTGTGAAAAGAAAACATATGCAATGAACTCTAGTGGATCCATATGGGGTCTGTGAAAAGAACACACATGCAATGACACTGGTGGATCCATATGTGGTCTGGGAAAAGAATAGACATGCAATGACACTGGTGGATCCATAGGTGGTCTGTGAAAAGAACACACATGCAATGACACTGGTGGATCCATATGTGGTCTGTGAAAAGAACACACATGCAATGACTCTAGTTGTGGTCTTTGAAAAGAACAGACATGCAATGACACTGGTGGATCCATCTGTCGTCTTTGAAAAGAACACACATGCAATGACACTGGTGGTTCCATATGTGGTCTGTGAAAAGAACACACATGCAATGACACTGGTGGATCGAAATGTGGTCTGTTAAAAGAACACACATGCAATGAACTCTGGTGGATCCATATGGGGTCTGTGAAAAGAACACACATTCAATGACTCTAGTTGTACTCTGTGAAAAGAACAGACATGGAATGACACTGGTGGATCCATATGTGGTCTATAAAAAGAACACACATGCAATGAGACTGGTGGATCCATATGTGGTTTGTGAAAAGAACACACATGCAATGAAACTGGTGGATCCATATGTGGTAAATGAAAAGAACATACATGCAATGACACTGGTGGATCCATATGTCGTTTGTGAAAAGAACACACATGAAATGACACTGGTGGATCCATATGTGGTCTGTGAAAAGAACACACATGCAATGACTCTGGTGGATGCATATGTGGTTTGTGAAAAGAATAGACATGCAATGATACTGGTGGATCCATATGTGGTATATGAAAAGAACACACGCAATGACACTCGTGGATCTATATGTGGTCTTTGAAAAGAACACACATGCAATGACACTGGTGGATCCATATGTTGTCTATGAAAAAACTCAAATGCAATGACACTAGTGGATCCATATATGGTTTGTGAAAAGAACTCACATGCAATGCTACTGTTGGATCCACTTATGGTCTATGAAAACAACACACATGCAATGAACTCTGGTGGATCCAAATGTGGTCTGTGAAAAGAAAACATATGCAATGAAATCTAGTGGATCCATATGGGGTCTGTGAAAATAACACACATGCAATGACACTGGTGGATCCATATGTGGTCTGGGAAAAGAACGGACATGCAATGGCACTTGTGGATCCATAGGTGGTCTATGAAAAGAACACACATGCAATGACACTGGTGGATCCATATGTGGTCTGTGAAAAGAACACACATGCAATGACTCTAGTTGTGGTCTTTGAAAAGAATAGACATGCAATGACACTGGTGGATCCATGTCGTCTTTGAAAAGAACACACATGCAATGACACTGGTGGTTCCATATGTGGTCTGTGAAAAGAACAGACATGCAATGACACTGGTGGATCCAAATGTGGTGTGTGAAAAGAACACACATGCAATGACATTGGTGGATCCATATGTGGTAAATGAAAAGAACACACATGCAATGACACTGGTGGATCCATATGTCGTCTGTGAAAAGAACACACATGAAATGACACTGGTGGATCCATATTTAGTCTGTGAAAAGAACACACATGCAATGACTCTGGTGGATCCATATGTGGTTTGTGAAAAGAACACACATGCAATGATACTGGTGGATCCATATGTGGCATATGAAAAGAACACACATGCAATGACACTGGTGGATCTATATGTGGTCTGTGAAAAGAACACACATGCAATGACACTGGTGGATCCATATGTGGTCTATGAAAAAACTCAAATGCAATGACACTAGTGGATCCATATATGGTTTATGAAAAGAACTCACATGCAATGCTACTGGTGGATCCATATATGGTTTGTGAAAAGAACACACATGCAATGAACTCTGGTGGATGCAAATGTGGTTTGTGAAAAGAAAACATATGCAATGAACTCTAGTGGATACATATGGGGTCTGTGAAAAGAACACACATGCAATGACACTGGTGGATCCATATGTGGTCTGTGAAAAGAACAGACATGCAATGACACTGGTGGATCCATATGTGATCTGTGAAAAGAACACACAAGCAATGCCACTAGTGGATCCATATGTGGTCTGTGAAAAGAACACACATGCAATGACACTGGTGGATCCAAATGTGGTCTGTTAAAAGAACACACATGCAATGAACTCTGGTGGATCCATATGGGGTCTGTGAAAAGAACACATATGCAATGACTCTAGTTGTAATCTGTGAAAAGAACAGACATGGAATGACACTGGTGGATCCATATGTGGTCTATAAAAAGAACACACTTGCAATGACACTGGTGGATCCATATGTGGTTTGTGAAAAGAACACACATGCAATGAAACTGGTGGATCCATATGTGGTAAATGAAAAGAACATACATGCAATGACACTGGTGGATCCATATGTCGTTTGTGAAAAGAACACACATGAAATGACACTGGTGGATCCATATGTGGTCTGTGAAAAGAACACACATGCAATGACTCTGGTGGATGCATATGTGGTTTGTGAAAAGAATAGACATGCAATGATACTGGTGGATCCATATGTGGTATATGAAAAGAACACACGCAATGACACTCGTGGATCTATATGTGGTCTTTCAAAAGAACACATATGCAATGACACTGGTGGATCCATATGTTGTCTATGAAAAAACTCAAATGCAATGACACTAGTGGATCCATATATGGTTTGTGAAAAGAACTCACATGCAATGCTACTGTTGGATCCACTTATGGTCTATGAAAACAACACACATGCAATGAACTCTGGTGGATCCAAATGTGGTCTGTGAAAAGAAAACATATGCAATGAACTCTAGTGGATCCATATGGGGTCTGTGAAAATAACACACATGCAATGACACTAGTGGATCCATATGTGGTCTCGGAAAAGAACGGACATGCAATGGCACTTGTGGATCCATAGGTGGTCTATGAAAAGAACACACATGCAATGACACTGGTGGATCCATATGTGGTCTGTGAAAAGAACACACATGCAATGACTCTAGTTGTGGTCTTTGAAAAGAATAGACATGCAATGACACTAGTGGATCCATGTCGTCTTTGAAAAGAACACACATGCAATGACACTGGTGGTTCCATATGTGGTCTGTGAAAAGAACAGACATGCAATGACACTGGTGGATCCAAATGTGGTGTGTGAAAAGAACACACATGCAATGACATTGGTGGATCCATATGTGGTAAATGAAAAGAACACACATGCAATGACACTGGTGGATCCATATGTCGTCTGTGAAATGAACACACATGAAATGACACTGGTGGATCCATATTTAGTCTGTGAAAAGAACACACATGCAATGACTCTGGTGGATCCATATGTGGTTTGTGAAAAGAACACACATGCAATGATACTGGTGGATCCATATGTGGCATATGAAAAGAACACACATGCAATGACACTGGTGGATCTATATGTGGTCTGTGAAAAGAACACACATGCAATGACACTGGTGGATCCATATGTGGTCTATGAAAAAACTCAAATGCAATGACACTAGTGGATCCATATATGGTTTATGAAAAGAACTCACATGCAATGCTACTGGTGGATCCATATATGGTTTGTGAAAAGAACACACATGCAATGAACTCTGGTGGATGCAAATGTGGTTTGTGAAAAGAAAACATATGCAATGAACTCTAGTGGATACATATGGGGTCTGTGAAAAGAACACACATGCAATGACACTGGTGGATCCATATGTGGTCTGTGAAAAGAACAGACATGCAATGACACTGGTGGATCCATATGTGATCTGTGAAAAGAACACACAAGCAATGACACTAGTGGATCCATATGTGGTCTGTGAAAAGAACACACATGCAATGACACTGGTGGATCCAAATGTGGTCTGTTAAAAGAACACACATGCAATGAACTCTGGTGGATCCATATGGGGTCTGTGAAAAGAACACATATGCAATGACTCTAGTTGTAATCTGTGAAAAGAACAGACATGGAATGACACTGGTGGATCCATATGTGGTCTATAAAAAGAACACACTTGCAATGACACTGGTGGATCCATATGTGGTTTGTGAAAAGAACACACATGCAATGAAACTGGTGGATCCATATGTGGTAAATGAAAAGAACATACATGCAATGACACTGGTGGATCCATATGTCGTTTGTGAAAAGAACACACATGAAATGACACTGGTGGATCCATATGTGGTCTGTGAAAAGAACACACATGCAATGACTCTGGTGGATGCATATGTGGTTTGTGAAAAGAATAGACATGCAAAGATACTGGTGGATCCATATGTGGTATATGAAAAGAACACACGCAATGACACTCGTGGATCTATATGTGGTCTTTCAAAAGAACACACATGCAATGACACTGGTGGATCCATATGTGGTCTGTGAAAAAACTCAAATGCAATGACACTAGTGGATCCATATATGGTTTGTGAAAAGAACTCACATGCAATGCTACTGTTGGATCCATATATGGTCTATGAAAACAACACACATGCAATGAACTCTGGTGGATCCAAATGTGGTCTGTGAAAAGAAAACATATGCAATGAACTCTAGTGGATCCACATGGGGTCTGTGAAAAGAACACACATGCAATGACACTGGTGGATCCATATGTGGTCTGGGAAAAGAACAGACATGCAATGACACTTGTGGATCCATAGGTGGTATGTGAAAAGAACACACATGCAATGACACTGGTGGATCCATATGTGGTCTGTGAAAAGAACACACATGCAATGACTCTAGTTGTGGTCTTTGAAAAGAATAGACATGCAATGACACTGGTGGATCCATCTGTCGTCTTTGAAAAGAACACACATGCAATGACACTAGTGGATCCATATGTGGTCTGTGAAAAGAACACACATGCAATGACTCTAGTTGTGTTCTTTGAAAAGAATAGACATGCAATGCACTGGTGGATCCATGTCGTCTTTGAAAAGAACACACATGCAATGACACTCGTGGTTCCATATGTGGTCTGTGAAAAGAACACACATGCAATGACACTGGTGGATCCAAATGTGGTGTGTGAAAAGAACACACATGCAATGACATTGGTGGATCCATATGTGGTAAATGAAAAGAACACACATGCAATGACACTGGTGGATTCATATGTCGTCTGTGAAAAGAACACACATGAAATGACACTGGTGGATCCATATTTGGTCTGGGAAAAGAACACACATGCAATGACTCTGGTGGATCCGCATGTGGTTTGTGAAAAGAACAGACATGCAATGATACTGGTGGATCCATATGTGGCATATGAAAAGAACACACATGCAATGACACTGGTGGATCTATATGTGGTCTGTGAAAAGAACACACATGCAATGACACTGGTGGATCCATATGTGGTCTATGAAAAAACACAAATGCAATGACACTAGTGGATCCATATATGGTTTATGAAAAGAACTCAGATGCAATGCTACTGGTGGATCCATATATGGTTTGTGAAAAGAACACACATGCAATGAACTCTGGTGGATGCAAATGTGGTATGTGAAAAGAAAACATATGCAATGAACTCTAGTGGATACATATGGGGTCTGTGAAAAGAACACACATGCAATGACACTGGTGGATCCATATGTGATCTGTGAAAAGAACACACAAGCAATGACACTAGTGGATCCATATGTGGTCTGTGAAAAGAACACACATGCAATGACACTGGTGGATCCAAATATGGTCTGTTAAAAGAACACACATGCAATGAACTCTGGTGGATCCATATGGGGTCTGTGAAAAGAACACACATGCAATGACTCTAGTTGTACTCTGTGAAAAGAACAGACATGGAATGACACTGGTGGATCCATATGTGGTCTATAAAAAGAACACACATGCAATGACACTGGTGGATCCATATGTGGTTTTTGAAAAGAACACACAATCAATGAAATTGGTGGATCCATATGTGGTAAATGAAAAGAACATACATGCAATGACACTGGTGGATCCATATGTCGTTTGTGAAAAGAACACACATGAAATGACACTGGTGGATCCATATGTGGTCTGTGAAAAGAACACACATGCAATGACTCTGGTGGATGCATATGTGGTTTGTGAAAAGAATAGACATGCAATGATACTGGTGGATCCATATGTGGCATATGAAAAGAACACACGCAATGACACTCGTGGATCTATATGTGGTCTTTGAAAAGAACACACATGCAATGACACTGGTGGATCCATATGTGGTCTGTGAAAAAACTCAAATGCAATGACACTAGTGGATCCATATATGGTTTGTGAAAAGAACTCACACGCAATGCTACTGTTGGATCCATATATGGTCTATGAAAACAACACACATGCAATGAACTCTGGCAGATCCAAATGTGGTCTGTGAAAAGAAAACATATGGAATGAACTCTAGCGGATGCATATGGGGTCTGTGAAAAGAACACACATGCAATGACACTGGTGGATCCATATGTGGTCTGGGAAAAGAACAAACATGCAATGACACTTGTGGATCCATAGGTGGTCTATGAAAAGAACACACATGCAATGACACTGGTGGATCCATATGTGGTCTGTGAAAAGAACACACATGCAATGACTCTAGTTGTGGTCTTTGAAAAGAATAGACATGCAATGACACTGGTGGATCCATATGTCGTCTTTGAAAAGAACACACATGCAATGACACTGGTGGTTCCATATGTGGTCTGTGAAAAGAACACACATGCAATGACACTGGTGGATCCATATGTGGTGTGTGAAACGAACACACATGCAATGACATTGGTGGATCCATATGTGGTAAATGAAAAGAACACACATGCAATGACACTGGTGGATCCATATGTCGTCTGTGAAAAGAACACACATGAAATGACACTGGTGGATCCATATTTGGTCTGTGAAAAGAACACACATGCAATGACTCTGGTGGATCCATATGTGGTTTGTGAAAAGAACAGACATGCAATGATACTGGTGGATCCATATGTGGCATATGAAAAGAACACACATGCAATGACACTGGTGGATCTATATGTGGTCTGTGAAAAGAACACACATGCAATGACACTGGTGGATCCATATGTGGTCTATGAAAAAACTCAAATGCAATGACACTAGTGGATCCATATATGGTTTATGAAAAGAACTCACATGCAATGCTACTGGTGGATCCATATATGGTTTGTGAAAAGAACACACATGCAATGAACTTTGGTGGATGCAAATGTGGTATGTGAAAAGAAAACATATGCAATGAACTCTAGTGGATACATATGGGGTCTGTGAAAAGAACACACATGCAATGACTCTAGTTGTACTCTGTGAAAAGAACAGACATGGAATGACACTGGTGGATCCATATGTGGTCTATAAAAAGAACACACATGCAATGACACTGGTGGATCCATATGTGGTTTGTGAAAAGAACACACATGCAATGAAACTGGTGGATCCATATGTGGTAAATGAAAAGAACATACATGCAATGACACTGGTGGATCCATATGTCGTTTGTGAAAAGAACACACATGAAATGACACTGGTGGATCCATATGTGGTCTGTGAAAAGAACACACATGCAATGACTCTGGTGGATGCATATGTGGTTTGTGAAAAGAATAGACATGCAATGATACTGGTGGATCCATATGTGGTATATGAAAAGAACACACGCAATGACACTCGTGGATCTATATGTGGTCTTTGAAAAGAACACACATGCAATGACACTGGTGGATCCATATGTGGTCTGTGAAAAAACTCAAATGCAATGACACTAGTGGATCCATATTTGGTTTGTGAAAAGAACTCACATACAATGCTACTGTTGGATCCATATATGGTCTATGAAAACAACACACATGCAATGAACTCTGGTGGATCCAAATGTGGTCTGTGAAAAGAAAACATATGCAATGAATTCTAGTGGATCCATATGGGGTCTGTGAAAAGAACACACATGCAATGACACTGGTGGATCCATATGTGGTCAGGGAAAAGAACAGACATGCAATGACACTTGTGGATCCATAGGTGGTCTGTGAAAAGAACACACATGCAATGACACTGGTGGATCCATATGTGGTATGTGAAAAGAACACACATGCAATGACTCTAGCTGTGGTCTTTGAAAAGAATAGACATGCAATGACACTGGTGGATCCATCTGTCGTCTTTGAAAAGAACACACATGCAATGACACTGGTGGTTCCATATGTGGTCTGTGAAAAGAACACACATGCAATGACACTGGTGGATCCATATGTGGTGTGTGAAAAGAACACACATGCAATGACATTGGTGGATCCATATGTGGTAAATGAAAAGAACACACATGCAATGACACTGGTGGATCCATATGTCGTCTGTGAAAAGAACACACATGAAATGACACTGGTGGATCCATATTTGGTCTGTGAAAAGAACACACATGCAATGACTCTGGTAGATCCATATGTGGTTTGTGAAAAGAACAGACATGCAATGATACTGGTGGATCCATATGTTGCATATGAAAAGAACACACATGCAATGACACTGGTGGATCTATATGTGGTCTGTGAAAAGAACACACATGCAATGTACTGGTGGATCCATATGTGGTCTATGAAAAAACACAAATGCAATGACACTAGTGGATCCATATATGGATTATGAAAAGAACTCACATGAAATGCTACTGGTGGATCCATATATGGTTTGTGAAAATAACACACATGCAATGAACTCTGTTGGATGCAAATGTGGTATGTGAAAAGAAAACATATGCAATGAACTCTAGTGGATACATATGGGGTCTGTGAAAAGAACACACATGCAATGACACTGGTGGATCCATATGTGATCTGTGAAAAGAACACACAAGCAATGACACTAGTGGATCCATATGTGGTCTGTGAAAAGAACACACATGCAATGACACTGGTGGATCCAAATGTGGACTGTTAAAAGAAGACACATGCAATGAACTCTGGTGGATCCATATGGGGTCTGTGAAAAGAACACACATGCAATGACTCTAGTTGTACTCTGTGAAAAGAACAGACATGGAATGACACTGGTGGATCCATATGTGGTCTATAAAAAGAACACACATGCAATGACACTGGTGGATCCATATGTGGTTTATGAAAAGAACACCCATGCAATGAAACTGGTGGATCCATATGTGGTAAATGAAAAGAACATACATGCAATGACACTGGTGGATCCATATGTCGTTTCTGAAAAGAACACACATGAAATGACACTGGTGGATCCATATGTGGTCTGTGAAAAGAACACACATGCAATGACTCTGGTGGATGCATATGTGGTTTGTGAAAAGAATAGACATGCAATGATACTGGTGGATCCATATGTGGTATATGAAAAGAACACACGCAATGACACTCGTGGATCTATATGTGGTCTTTGAAAAGAACACACATGCAATGACACTGGTGGATCCATATGTGGTCTGTGAAAAAACTCAAATGCAATGACACTAGTGGATACATATATGGTTTGTGAAAAGAACTCACATGCAATGCTACTGTTGGATCCATATATGGTCTATGAAAACAACACACATGCAATGAACTCTGGTGGATCCCAATGTGGTCTGTGAAAAGAAAACATATGCAATGAACTCTAGTGGATGCATATGGGGTCTGTGAAAAGAACACACATGCAATGACACTGGTGGATCCATATGTAGTCTGGGAAAAGAACAGACATGCAATGACACTTGTGGATCCATAGGTGGTCTATGAAAAGAACACACATGCAATGACTCTAGTTGTGGTCTTTGAAAAGAATAGACATGCAATGACACTGGTGGATCCATATGTCGTCTTTGAAAAGAACACACATGCAATGACACTGGTGGTTCCATATGTGGTCTGTGAAAAGAACACACATGCAAAGACACTGGTGGATCCATATGTGGTGTGTGAAAAGAACAGACATGCAATTACATTGGTGGATCCATATGTGGTAAATGAAAAGAACACACATGCAATGACACTGGTGGATCCATATGTCCTCTCTGAAAAGAACACACATGAAATGACACTGGTGGATCCATATTTGGTCTGTGAAAAGAACACACATGCAATGACTCTGGTGGATCCATATGTGGTTTGTGAAAAGAACACACATGCAATGATACTGGTGGATCCATATGTGGCATATGAAAATAACACACATGCAATGACACTGGTGGATCTATATGTGGTCTGTGAAAAGAACACACATGCAATGACACCGGTGGATCCATATGTGGTCTATGAAAAAACTCAAATGCAATGACGCTAGTGGATCCATATCTGGTTTATGAAAAGAACTCACATGCAATGCTACTGGTGGATCCATATATGGTTTGTGAAAAGAACACACATGCAATGAACTCTGGTGGATGCAAATGTGGTATGTGAAATGAAAACATATGCAATGAACTCTAGTGGATACATATGGGGTCTGTGAAAAGAACACACATGCAATGACACTGGTGGATCCATATGTGGTATGTGAAAAGAACAGACATGCAATGACACTGGTGGATCCATATGTGATCTGTGAAAAGAACACACAAGCAATGACACTAGTTGATCCATATGTGGTCTGTGAAAAGAACACACATGCAATGACACTGGTGGATCCAAATATGGTCTGTTAAAAGAACACACATGCAATGAACTCTGGTGGATCCATATGGGGTCTGTGAAAAGAACACACATGCAATGACTCTAGTTGTACTCTGTGAAAAGAACAGACATGGAATGACACTGGTGGATCCATATGTGGTCTATAAAAAGAACACACATGCAATGACACTGGTGGATCCATATGTGGTTTGTGAAAAGAACACACATGCAATGAAATTGGTGGATCCATATGTGGTAAATGAAAAGAACATACATGCAATGACACTGGTGGATCCATATGTCGTTTGTGAAAAGAACACACATGAAATGACACTGGTGGATCCATATGTGGTCTGTGAAAAGAACACACATGCAATGACTCTGGTGGATCCATATGTGGTTTGTGAAAAGAATAGACATGCAATGATACTGGTGGATCCATATGTGGTATATGAAAATAACACACGCAATGACACTCGTGGATCTATATTTGTCTCTGAAAAGAACACACATGCAATGACACTGGTGGATCCATATGTGGTCTGTGAAAAAACTCAAATGCAATGACACTAGTGGATCCATATATGGTTTGTGAAAAGAACTCACATGCAATGCTACTGGTGGATCCATATATTGTCTATGAAAACAACACACGTGCAATGAATTCTGGTGGATCCAAATGTGGTCTGTGAAAAGAAAACACATGCAATGACACTGGTGGATCCATATATGGTCTGGGAAAAGAACAGACATGCAATGACACTGGTGGATCCATAGGTGGTCTGTGAAAACAACACACATGCAATGACACTGGTTGATCCATATGTGGTCTGTGAAAAGAACACACATGCAATGACACTAGTAGATCCAAATGTGGTCTGTTAAAAGAACACACATGCAATGAACTCTGGTGGTTCCATATGGGGTCTGTGAAAAGAACACACATGCAATGACTCTACCTGTGCTCTGTGAAAAGAACAGACATGGAATGACACTGGTGGATCCATATGTGGTCTATGAAAAGAACACACATGCAATGACACTGGTGGATCCATATGTGGTCTGTGAAAAGAACACACATGCAATGACACTAGTGGATCCAAATGTGGTCTGTTAAAAGAACACACATGAAATGAACTCTGGTGGATCCATATGGGGTCTTTGAAAATAACACACATGCAGTGACACTGGTGGATCCATATGTGGTCTGTTAAAAGAACACACATGCAATGAACTCTGGTGGATCCCTATGGGGTCTATGAAAAGAACACACATGCAATGACACTGGTGGATCCATGTGTGGTCTGTGAAAAGAACACACATGAAATGACACTGGTGGATCCATATGTGGTCTGTGAAAAGAACACACATGCAATGACTCTGGTGGATCCATATGTGGTCTGTCAAAAGAACTCACAAGCAATGACACTGGTGGACCCATATGTGGTCTGTGAAAAGAACAAACATGCAATAACACTGGTGGATCCATATGTGGTATGTGAAAATAACACACATGCAACAACACTAGTGGATCCATATGAGGTAAATTAAAATAACACACATGCAATGACTTTGCTAGTTCCATATGTGGTCTGTGAAAAGAACACACATGAAATGAAACTGGTGGATCCATATGTGGTGTGTGAAAATAACACACATGCAATGACTCTGGTGGACCCATATGTGGTCTATGAAAAGAACAGACATGCAATTACACTGGTGGATCCATATGTGGTTTGTGAAATGAACATACATGCAATGACACTGGTGGATCCATATGGGGTCTGTGAAAAGAACCGACATGCAATGACTCTAGCTATGGTTAATGAAAAGAACACACATGCAATGAACTCCGGTGGATCCATATGTGTTATGTGAAAAGAACACACATGCAATAACACTAGTGGATCCATATGTCGTCTTTGAAAAGAACAAACATTTCAATGAAACTGGTGGATCCATATATGGTCTGTGAAAAGAATACACATGCAATGACACTAGTGATATGTGGTGTGTGAAAAGAACACACATGCAATGACACTGGTGGATCCATATGTGGTCTATGAAAAGAACACACATGCAATGACAATAGTGGATCCATATGTGGTCTGTGAAAAGAACAGACATGCAATGACACTGGTGGATCCATATGTGGTCTGTGAAAAGAACACACATGGAATGACACTGGTGGATCCATATGTGGTGAATGAAAAGAACACACATGCAATGACACTGGTGGATCCATATATGGTGTGAAAAGAACGCAGATGCAATGACAATGCTGGATCCATATGTGGTTTGTGAAAAGAACAGACATGCCATTACACTAGTGGATCCATATGTGGTCTGTGAAAAGAACACACATGCAATGACACTTGTGGATCCATATGTGGTGTGTGAAAACACCACACATGCAATGACACTAGTGGATCCATATGTGGTAAATGAAAAGAACACACATGCAATGACTCTGGTGGTTCCATATGTGGTCTGTGAAAAGAACAAACATGAAATGACACTGGTGGATCCATATGTGGTGTGTGAAAAGAACAGACATGCAATGACACTGGTGGATCCATATGTGGTGTGTGAAAAGAACACACATGCAATGACTCTGGTGGACCCATATGTGGTCTATGAAAAGAACAGACATGCAATTACACTGGTGGATCCATATGTGGTTTGTGAAATGAACATACATGCAATGACACTGGTGGATCCATATGGGGTCTGTGAAAAGAACAGACATGCAATGACTCTAGCTATGGTTAATGAAAAGAACACACATGCAATGAACTCTGGTGGATCCATATGTGGTATGTGAAAAGAACACACATGCAATGACACTAGTGGATCCATATGTCGTGTGTGAAAGAAACAAACATTTCAATGAAACTGGTGGATCCATATATGGTCTGTGAAAAGAATACACATGCAATGACACTAGTGATATGTGGTGTGTGAAAAGAACACACATGCAATGACACTGGTGGATCCATATGTGGTCTATGAAAAGAACACACATGCAATGACAATAGTGGATCCATATGTGGTCTATGAAAAGAACAGACATGCAATGACACCGGTGGATCCATTTGTGGTCTGTGAAAAGAACACACATGGAATGACACTGGTGGATCCATATGTGGTGAATGAAAAGAACACACATGCAATGACACTGGTGGATCCATATGTGGTCTGTGAAAAGAACGCACATGCAATGACAATGCTGGATCCATATGTGGTTTGTGAAAAGAATAGACATGCAATTACACTAGTGGATCCATATGTGGTCTGTGAAAAGAACACACATGCAATGACACTGGTGGATCCATATGTGGTGTGTGAAAAGACCACACATGCAATGACACTAGTGGATCCATATGTGGTAAATGAAAAGAACACACATGCAATGACTCTGGTGGTTCCATATGTGGTCTGTGAAAAGAACACACATGAAATGACACTGGTGGATCCATATGTGGTGTGTGAAAAGAACAGACATGCAATGACACTGGTGGATCCATATGTGGTATGTGAAATGAACACACATGCAATGACACTGGTGGATCCATTTGTGGTCTGTGAAAAGAACTAACATGCAATGACTCTAGCTATGGTTAATGAAAAGAACACACATGCAATGAACTCTAGTGGATCCATATGTGGCCTGTGAAAAGAACATACATGCAATGACACTGGTGGATCCATATGTGGTCTGTGAAAAGAACAAACATTTCAATGACACTGGTGGATCCATATGTGGTTTGTGAAAAGAACACACATGCAATGAACTCTGGTGGATCCATATGTGGTTTGTGAAAAGAACACACATGCAATGACGTTGGTGGATCCATATGTGGTCTGTGAAAAAATCAAACATTTCAATGACTCGGGTGGATCCATATGTGGTATGTGAAAGGAACACACATGCAATGGCTCTAGTGGATTGTAACACCCTCGAATCGGCCCTATGCAGATTTCAATGCTCCCCACTAAAACCGCATAGAAATAATTCAAGGACGCCCACCAGGCACTTGCGTGCGGGTGGAAAACGAAGTAATACCATTACACAATAGTTCACGCTGGAACCCACAACACATATATATATATATATATAACAACGACTCAGTGAGTGAATAATACAGATATACAGTACAAAGATCCAAATCACCTTGAAACAATACAACATCCGAGTACGGATAAGATGCAAATGGGGCTAAGAGCCCTGAAGAATAACCAATCGCGTCCATAACCCTGCCCAGGCCAAGCCGAAAGGGTAACCCTGCTAACAACGTCTATCTCATACCTGCTAAAACAAAAGGGGTGCCGATAAAGGGCAAAGGAAAAAGGGAGCGGTCAGTACTGAGGCCAGTACATGGCCAAGCTAGAATTCGGCGGCTCTCGCCTACATAGGTATGATGGACTGAAGCGGCAGCGAAGCATGCACTAAACAACCTATAGAGACTTGATACATCTATCGGCTATTAGAGAGGGGTAAGAAAGACCCATTCGAATCCAACCTGATACTAACACCAATCATACCCATCCTGGTATTCCCCCTCGAGACCAAACGAGGAAGTCAAACCGAGGAACTCACACAGTTGGCAGTTTTATTCATTTCATTATAGTTGAAGCACTTACTAGTCAGATATAGATAGCATGAGTCATCCTGATAGCATAAGTAGTGGGCATTTTTAGTTAATCATTCAGTTGTAGTTGCAGTACTTACTAGTCAGATACAATTAGCATGTGACATCCCAAACCCAGTAGTTGTTGGCACTTTTATTTCATTCCATTGGAGTTGCGATACTTACTAGGCAGGTATAACATGACACGATACACCCCAGTTCCACGAGTTGTTGGCACTTTTATTATCCATTCCATTGTAGTGAAGCTGATTACTAGTCACATATTAAGTCAAATTTATAGCACTACTTTAGTTATGCTTGTCTATGATCGAGATACTGTGCTCCAAGTCGTCCATAACGGCGGACACGGCTTTCAGAAAGATTTACCCTGCAGGGGTGCACAAATAGCAACACACGCACGATCAACCTCGGAAAAACCAAATAAAAACCCAACGAGGCTTTCACGACAGAGCAATCACAAGATTCATAAAATATTTCAGGGGGCCACCCCACTAAGCTACCCGCAACGAAGTTGGCCGGCTTCGAGACGGACCCAGGGTTTGCGTCAATGGCTGTAAATGACTTGGAACCCGAAAGTGTGACTGGGCTTGTCGATACCGTGAAAACACTCCGCCATCCTAAACAGTAGAGGTGCTCCACGCACAATTGTAAATAAAGCAGTAAAACATGGCATAAGTATAGGATAGTAATAAAGCCCCAAACTAGTTTGTGGCCCCAAGAAATAAGAAATGAATCAAGCTCTGGCTAAGGGGATTCATGGTCCCACAAGTGGATAGTGCGATAATGCAGGAACATGTATCAAGTACTCGGGGCCTACGGGACACAAGTGAGCAGTTAAAAACCACATGTTTACTATTGCCCACCGATGCCTCTACATTAGTTATAACTATTCCTAGCATTTTAATCAAGTTGTACTTAAAGTCATGATCATCTCCACCATTAAACATGTGCCAACCTTTTATCAACGGTGGAACGACAACGACGTGAAGCAGCACCTGAGTAAGCAACTACGACTCGCAAGGCCGACTGTCTATCAATCAACAGGCAATAGGATGTGTCCAAGGTAATATAGAGGCTTCAAGGAATATAAATGGTGCACCGAAACTAAAGCATCGCAACAAGGATAGCAATAGATCAACAGGAGGAAGTAAAGAGTATAAACGCAAAATAGGTAGAAAGAGGGAGAATGCTCACCTGGGAAACACTGCCGAAGGTTCATATCCGAAGAACTTGTCGATACTCGCATCCACTCAACAGCCTAATCCGCGAAGAACAAAACACTAAAAGAAACACCGGATGCAATATTTAATACTACGACAGAAGAATCAGCATGTTTATGATATGATGCATGACATGGCAAAGATGCGGTGCAATTAGGCAATATTAAGCGGAACTGGGGTCCCGACAACTAAATATAAGGTTCAAGTTGTTTAGATACCCCGCAGTTTAAATATTGTCTTAACAAGGCAAAACATGGCGTCGGTTCGCTACACAAATTTAAGTGGAGCCAATATAAGACTAGAATAGCCCGCATATGGGCTCCATATTTAATTATGAGGTGACTCTACAAAGTGCCCCAAACCACATAATATACGATGCACACATGGATTATTTAATGCATACAAGATATATATGGCAATTTATAAAATAGAGGAGGGGTCTCATGGTTTGGATCAAAGGGGCAACGAGACTTTCTTCGGATTGAAGGTTGAAGTAGCTGAAATAGTGGACACCGGGAAGAAGATCTTATCGAAGGGGTCATCGGACAACATAATTTGGTGTGGCGCACAAAACAATGCCAAACTAGATGATTGAAGCATGTTGGAGTAGAAGAAATCCATGCCAAAACTCTAGCGGCCCATTTGTCGAACACGTAGCAGAGGGCATGAACCTAACAGAATTGGCGACGCTTTCTAGTGAAACGAACAGTAGTGCCTAGACCGAACCATGGTGATCTGTACGTGTACAACTGTATAAGAATTTGTGTCAGAACGATCGGACGGGTTAACCAACAAGCAGAGAAGATAAAATGGAACTTTAGAACCAGCGCACAGCAGGTACTACCTGGTACTGTCGGCAGGAGGACCCAGACGCGGGGAACTGGGCGCGCTGAGCTGCACATAGAACAGGAAGAGATGGTCGGGAGCAATCCGCTGTGGCTAGTGGCGAATCGGTGATGCTGGGCGTAAAACAGTTGGAGCAAGGCGAGCAGCTGGTCGGCTTCTCGCGCGTGCGACACAGCATGGGGATCTACTGCTGTGCACAGTGGAAACAGACGTTGAATGGTTGAACTACAGGTCAAAGTGGCTCCCTGCACGCACGCGGACCAAGGCGGAGACATGACTTGCATGGAGATGCTCCTCTCCTGGTGGCCATCGCTGCATAGAAAAGAATTTTGGAGAGATGCGAATTTGAGTGGAGATGGGCATCGAGAAAACAAGCTGATGCAGCCCGTCCTACGGACGCTCCTATATCTACACCAACAAGTTCCTCAAGTGGACCTATGACTCGTGCATGAGCCAAACTCCTACAAGCTAAGGTTAACTCGCTCATTTCCTCGTGCCAATTGGATACCTCCTTGGATGGCATGCTACTTCATGCAACTACCCTATGCATCATCAGGTACGAAGCTTCGACACATCACCAAGCACCCAAGGATGGAGAACAAGGAGCAGAGCGTGAAGTAGGAGCCGCTAGAGCTGCTCAGACCGGAGTCTCCGGTCTGCTCACAACGGAGTCTCTAGCCTGCCAAAGTCTCTGGCCTGAAAACACTGGAGTCTCCAGACCCACCTCCGGTCTGCCCCCGGAACCAGGCGCTGGGACAATCTGAAGGCCCCTCCAGAGGCCAGTCCGGAGACCGACCGGAGTCTCCGGCCTAGACCGGAGTCTCCGGTCCGACCGTCGCCAGGCTTGAAAAGGCCTTTGGGCCTGCGGCCCATGTAACCCCTAGTCAGTCTAGAACTTGTCTTTTATTCCTAAAGTACCCCTGTTTAAGTGGCTGGCCTATATATAGTCCCCCACTCCATTGTAAACCCTAGGCATGATATTGGAATTAGTCGAAACCCCTTTGTGGATCTATCTAATTCTTGCCTCATGCTCCTTGACTAAGGAGCACCAATATCCCCAAACCTCGTGGGAGTTTGCATCGTGCCTCCACATTGTACAAGGCCTAGGCATCGGTGTCCCTTTGCCTAGACGTCAAGATCTCACCGAGTCTCCCATCTCGCCGTGCCGGTTCGAGAGAGAGTCCTCCGCCCGACGCTGATCCTAGGGATTGCGCCGGACCGGCGACCGTCGGCGTGAGCTATTGGTGTGTATCGTGGGTTTGTGTGTGTGTGTTCATCGCGTTCTTCGTGCGTGCGTTCGTCGTGTTCATCCTCCCCTCCTTTCCCCGCACCCCATCCTCAATTTGAGAGGGAATTGTGAAAGTTGGGCCCCCTAGAGGTTTGCCCTCAACATATTGGTATCAAGAGCTTCGTTGCTCACGATTTCCCCCACAAAATTTTCTTCTATCCACCAAAAATTCGAAAATCCCCAAAAAACAGCTCGTATTTGCCTTTGGATCGATCTCTTGATTTGGGGTGTTATTTGTGGTTTTTATCCGACCAAACCTTGTCTTAGGTGTTGGTGCAGCTTTATCCTGCGTTTTCCCAACCCAATTTGGCCAATTTTTCGCGGATTTGAGGACCCAAGGCGTGGATTTCCGCTCAAGAACACGAGCAGTTCGCGATCTGACTCCAGACCGGAGTCTTCGGCCTGCACACTGGAGTCTCCGGCCTACACCGGAGTCTCTGGCCTACCCACACCGGAGTCTCTGGCCTAGACCGGAGTTTCCTGCCTGAAACCCCGGAGTCTCCGGCCTGACGCCTGATTTTGACAGTTTTGCCTCTAATCGTGCATTGGCTAATTCCTTGTTTGTTTGTGCCCGTGTGCATGTCGCCAACTAAAAACAAGCTTCCGCATCGACAACCCCCGCGCTCATCGACACCACGGCCCACGAACATCATCCCGCACCACCGACGCCAAGTTCATCATCATCAAAGAAGGTATAACTTGCGTCACCTTGTTAACCCCTATCTTAATTTGTGTGTACCTATCCTATGAGAGTGGCTCATCTTGTGTTTTCTTGAGCATTGTGCATTTGTCCTTGGATAGTGAGTGTGCAAGAGCAATATCAAGTGTGACTAGGTAGCATCAAGGGAGAGCAAAAAAACAACGAAAGAAAAAGATACAAAGAAAAAGCAAAAGAAAAATAGTCTCCCATTGCCAAAGAGAGTCTCAAAGCTTGTAAGCAAGAGAGAAATAAGAGCGCCCAAGGCAAGTGCACAAATCCGTTGCTCACTTTTCTTCTTTGCAAACGAGCCTCGGTCTCTCTTTGCATTGGCACGACAACGAGCTTAGTCGTCGTTAGGATATTTTGTTTGCTCATTTTCATAGTCGTGTCAATCCCAACTTTCTCCATGTGTGTATATAGTCGTAGGTTCCCGTCACTCTTTTGAGTTGTTGACCTTTGCCTTTGACTTGAGTTTTGTTGGAGTTTACCCACTTTTGACTATCCCTTTTATTTTGGTTGGTTATTTCGCTTTCCACAATCCTAACCTACCACCAACAAGCTTTTGAGAGTTAGTTCTTTCTTTAGTGTGAGTTTTCTTTGCATTTCCACTTTGCGTGCTTATAGCTCTCACTTGTGGTTTCTAGTTTGGTGCAACCCCAAGGTGAGGGACAAGGCTAACACCACCATATTCCATTTCCATATACAATACTTGTGTGTCTAGCATGATGGATAGGCACGGTGAGCCGAGCCAACCACCTCCCCAAGAAGAACATCAAGGACCGTACATGACGCGCGCAAGTCACTTCTTCGTCCGCCAAGAGTTCCGTGAACGTTGCCAAGCTCTTGAGACGCGACAAGATGAACAATTTGGCGAGACGCAAGCCGAGTTCAAGAACATCGACAACCGCTTCGATGGCCTCGAAAGGCAAATGCAAGCAATGCATCACAACTTCAGCCACCAAAATGAGTCGCTTCAACGCTCTGTCGCCGAAACAAATGACAACCTTCGACGCCTCATCGACGGAATGGCAAGACCGCGTTCACGTGCTTCAAGCTCTTCAAGTTCTTCGCGTCGTCATGCACCTCCGCAACAAGATCTACCTCCAAGTGCTCCAAGACGCAATGATGCCCCCGTGGTTGAAGATGGAACCTCTTCAAACTATGTACCTTCCCCACGACACGCTGCAACATCAAGCTATGATGGTGACCTCTCTTCAAGGCCACGAGCAAGGCAAGAAGCACACCATCATCACGCAAGGTCACTAGTGATCAAACAAGAGCAACCACAAGAGGAACCGCAAGCGCATCCGCAAGTGCAACCACAAGTCTACCACCATCGACCGCGACACACACTTGACACAACGAGTGATGACTCCAATTTGGAGAATCAAGCTCGTCATCGACGTGAAGCTCTCCAAGATCCTCCTCCTCGTCATGAACGTCAACAACGACACCATGGTCATCATGAGGCGCCTCCTCCACATCAACAAAACTTGGAGCGTCAAGTGATACAAGTTGAGCGACGCCCACCACGTCAAGAGGCTCATGACCATGTTCTTCGCCCTGAGGCCCATGTGCCTAGCCAACATCATCAACCGAGGAACGAGCCTCCTCTTCGTCATCAACCACGTCAAGAGGCTCCACACCCTCGCCACCATGAGGCCCAAGTGCCTCAACCACGTCAACAACCGCGCCAAGAGCAAGAGCAATCTCCTCAACAACAATACCAAGAGCAAGCTCCGCAACAAGGACGCGAGAACCAAGTTCCACCTCCCCAACTACAAGATCATCAACAAGGTCACCAAGCTCGTCGCAATGACCGCAACGATGAAGAAACTTTTGGCAAGCTCAAGTTCACAATGCCCAAGTTCCCCAGATCCAATGACCCCGAAGAATACCTCTCGTGGGCACTCAAAGTCGACAAAATCTTCCGCATGCACAACTATAGCAACGAGAAGATGGTCGCCATGGCTTCGCTTGAGTTTGATGATTACGCCAACCTTTGGTGGGAACAAGTTCAAGTTGCTCGTGATGCAAGACAAGAGCCGCCAATCACAACTTGGGATGACATGAAGGCTCACATGAGATCCCGGTTCATCCCCGCGCACTACACGCGTGACCTCTTCAACAACCTTCAAGCGCTTCGTCAAGGGACAAAGACCGTGGAAGAGTACTTCAAGGAACTGGAACTCAACTTGATTCGCGCCAACATTGATGAGCGCATGAAGTAAACAATGGGATGTTTCCTTATTGGCTTGAATCACCCAATCAAGCGCATCGTCGAGTTCCAAACATACAACACCATGGTTGAGCTTGTGCACATAGCAACAAAGGCTGAACGTCAAGTGCAAGAGGATATCAAGTACAACAAGCCCAAGACGTACTTCACATACAAGCAAGCTTCAACCGCTACACCAACAACTTTCAATGGAAGCTCATCAAGTACCTCCAAGCCTTCCTTCAAGCCCACACTTCCTCAAGGAAAACTTCCCCCAAGTGGCAAGCAAGCAAAGAGTGATACACCTTTCAATGGTGAATGCTACAAGTCTGGAGGTAAAGGACACAAGTCGGCCGAATGTGGAAACAAGAAAGTCTTGTTCATCCATGACAATAGTGATGAAGAGTACTTGAGTGAAGATGAGTTTGATGCCCGTGTCAAGGAAGCAATGGCAAGGCAACGAGTGGAAGATGATCAAGAACTCCTCATGTGTGAGCATGACGCAAGTCCATCGCTTGTCGTCACAAGGATCTTGACCACTCAAGCACAAGAGCATGAAGACCAACGCTCCAATATCTTCCAAACACGAGCCGGCATCAATGGCAAATCTATCAAGGTGATCATTCACGGAGGGAGTTGTCACAACCTTGCTAGCATAGAGTTGTGCGAGAAGCTCAACCTCACCCTCCATCCGCACAAGCACCCCTACCACGTGCAATGGCTAAGTGACCAAGGGTACGTGAAGATCAAGCATACCGTATCGGTCTCCTTCGCCATTGGTCCTTACAAAGATACGGTGGAGTGTGATGTGGTTCCTATGACAGTTTGCCACATGCTTCTTGGTCGACTGTGGCAATTTGACAAGGCTGCTCAACATGATGGTCGCACCAATGTATACACCTTCACATGGTTCAACAAAACATGTGTTTTGCAACCGATGACTCCTAGCCAAATAATTGCGAACAATGCAAAGGCTTTAGCGAGGGCGCAAAGCACAACACCTACTTGTGAGAAGAGCGGTGAGAGAGAGAACCACCTCATAGTGAGTGAGAGCCATAAGCCAAATTCGAGTGGAAAAACTCAGAGTGTTCTCCTTGCCACCAAAAGTGAGATGAGAGATGTTCGGAACAACCCATCAATCTTGCACTATGTCCTCCTTTGCAAGGGACTAGCGCAAGGAACTAACGAATTAACCAATGTTCCTCCATCTTTGATGAGTGTTTTGTAGGAATTCAAGGATGTGTTCCCCGAAGAGCTTCCACATGGACTACCTCCTCTTCGCGGCATCAAACATCGCATTGACCTCATCCCCGGTGCACCACTTCCCAACCGCGCCGCCTACCGCACGAACCCGGAGGAGACAAAGGAGATTGAACGTCAAATCAACCAACTCGTCTCCAAAGGTTTGATCCAAGTTAGCACTAGTCCAAGTGCCGTACCCGTGATTCTTGTTCCAAAGACGAATGATACGTTACGGTTATGCATGGACTACCGTCCAATCAATGCTATCACCGTGCGTTATCAACATCCCATACCACGTCTCGATGGTATGCTTAATGAGTTGTGTGGAGCCACTATTTTTTCGAAAATTGATCTTTGGTTTGTCTAATGCCCCATCAACCTTCATGCGCCTTATGAATCATATCTTGCATTCTCTCATTGGAAAAAGTCTTGTTGTCTATTTCGATGATATTCTTGTTTATAGAAAATCACTTGAGGACCATATAACACATGTCAAGGAAGTTTTGCAAATCCTTCGACATGAAAAGCTTTATGCTAATCTTCCCAAGTGCACTTTTGCTAAAGACAAGTTGATTTTTCTTGGATTTGTCGTTTCTTCGAAGGGAATTGAAGTTGATGTTTCCAAGGTAAAAGACATACGAGATTGGCCCATCCCAACAAATGTGAGTGAACTCCAAAGTTTTCATGGGTTGGCTGGTTTCTACCGTCGCTTTGTGAAAGACTTTTCCACTATTGCTTGTCCTCTCGACGAGTTGACGAAGAAGAATGTCACCTTCGTGTGGGGCAAAGCACAACAAAAAGCTTTTGATGAACTCAAAAAGAGGCTCACCGAAGCACCTCTCCTTGCTTTACCCGATTTCACAAAAACTTTTGAGATAGAGTGCGATGCTAGTGGTATTGGCATTGGAGGAGTCCTTATGCAAAACGAACGTCCTATAGCTAGCCTACCATAGCGAGAAACTTGATGGTGCTCGCCTCAACTATCCAATTTATGACAAAGAGCTTTTTTCCTTAGTTCGTGTCCTTCAAGTTTGGCAACACTACCTTTGGCCCAAGGAATTTATCATACATTCCGACCACGAGTCGTTGAACTATCTCAAAGGCCAAGCTAACTTGAGCAAGAGACACGCTAAGTGGGTTCAGTTCATGGAGTCTTTTCCGTACATTGTCAAGTATAAGAAGGGCAGAGATAATGTAGTTGCGGACGCATTGTCTCACAAACATACAAGCCTTCTTATGAGACTTGAAATCAACGTGTTGGGTCTTGAGGAAATAAAATCTTTGTATGCTTCCGACCCGTTCTTCGAACCAATTTTCGCAAAGTGCTCCAATGACAAAGGAGTTGATGATTTCTATTTGCATAAGGTATTTCTATTTAAACAAAACAAGCTATGCATTCCGAAGTCGTCGCTTCAACTTTTGCTCCTCCAAGAATCTCATGGTGGAGGCCTTATGGGTCACTTTGGTCGCGACAAGACATTGGAACATGCTCTCCAATAACTACTTTTGGCCCAAGATGAAGCGTGACGTGGAGCGCTACGTTCAACGATGCACGACATGTGTTCAAGCTAAGTCACAAGCTAATCCCTATGGTCTTTATATGCCATTGCCTATTCCTCATACACCTTGGTCCGACATTAGCATGGATTTCATGTTAGGATTGCCTAGATCTAAGCATGGTCATGATTCTATATTTGTTGTTGTGGATCGTTTTTCCAAAATGGCACACTTCATACCGTGCCATAAGACTGACGATGCTTCACATGTTGCAAATCTGTTTTTCAGGGAAATCGTCCGTCTTCACGTTGTGCCAAGGACAATCGTCTCCGACCGCGACATCAAATTCATGAGCTACTTATGGAAGACCCTCATGGCCAAGCTCGGCGTCAAGCTCCTCTTTTCATCCGCATCACATCCTCAAACTGATGGCCAAACCGAAGTTGTCAACCGAAGCCTCGGAACTCTCCTTCGTGTACTGATCAAGAAAAACCTGAAGGATTGGGAGGAATGCATCCCACACGCCGAGTTCGCCTACAATCGAGCCAAGCACTCAACAACCAAGATGAGTCCATTCATGATCGTCTATGGTTTCGAGCCCCTCGCCGCACTCGACATCCTACCACTACCTCTCCATGAGCGAACGAACATGCATGTCGACAAACGTGCACAAGCTATGAAGAAACTTCATGAAGAAACAAGAGCTACTATCGAACAACAAGTCCTTCGCCAAGCTTCAAGGTTAAACAAGGACAAGAAGGAGATGATCTTTGAAGAAGGTGACCTTGTCTGGATACACCTAAGCAAAGACCGCTTCCCCAAGGAACGTGACTCCAAGCTCAAGCCTAGAGGAGATGGTCCCTTCAAGGTCCTCAAAAGAATCAACAACAACGCCTACATCATCGACATACCGACCTCCAAGTACCTTGCAAGCAATACATTCAATGTCAAGGATCTCTCACCCTACCATGGAGATGTTCATGATGATAACCATGAAGAGTCGAGGACGACTCTTTCCCAAGGGGGGGGGGAGCTGATGCAGCCCGTCCTATGGACGCTCCTACATCTACACCAACAAGTCCCCCAAGTGGACCCATGACTCGTGCACGAGACAAACTCCTACAAGCTAAGGTTAACTCGCTCCTTTCCTTGTGCCAATTGGATACCTCCTAGGATGGCATGCTACTTCATGCAACTACCCTATGCATCATCAGGTACGAAGCTTCGGCACATCACCAAGCACCCAAGGATGGAGAACAAGGAGCAGAGCGTGAAGCAGGAGCCGCTGGAGCTGCTCAGACCAGAGTCTCCGGTCTGCTCACACCGGCGTCTCTGGCCTGCCAAATTCTCCGGCCTGAAAACACCGGAGTCTCTGGACCCACCTCCGGTCTACCCCCGGAACCAGGCGCTGGGACAATTTGAAGGCCCCTCCGGAGACCAGTCCGGAGACCGACCGGAGTCTCCGGCCTAGACCGGAGTCTCCGGTCCACCACACCGGAGTCTCCGGCCCGACCGTCGCCAGGCATGAAAAGGCCTTTGGGCCTGTGGCCCATGTAACCCCTAGTCCGTCCAGAACTTGTCTTTTATTCCTAAAGTACCCCTATTTAAGTGGCTGGCCTATATATAGTCCCCCACCTCCATTGTAAACCCTAGGCATGATATTGGAATTAGTGGAAACCCCTTTGTGGATCTATCTAATTCTTGCCTCATGCTCCTTGACTAAGGAGCACAAATATCCCCAAACCTAGTTGGAGTTTGCATCGTGCCTCCGCGTTGTACAAGGCCTAGGCATCAGTGTCCATTTGCCTAGACGTCAAGATCTCACCGAGTCTCCCATCTCGCCGTGCCGGTTCGAGAGAGAGTCCTCCGCCCGACGCCGATCCTAGGGATTGCGCCAAACCGGTCACCGCCGGCGTGAGCTATTGGTGTGTATCGTGGGTTTGTGTGTGTGTGTTCATCGCGTTCTTCGTGCGTGCGTTCGTCATGTTCATCCTCTCGTCCTCTCGCCGCACCCCATCCTCGATTTGAGAGGGAATCGTGAAAGATCGGGCCACCCTAGAGGTTTGCCCTCAACACAAGCAGGGACAAAGAAAATGGCACGGAGGCCGAGGCGCATACATGCATTCTACTACTTGCATAAATGAATCTATTTGGCTGAATTAAATCAAGCACACGACGCCCAAAAGAATCATGTCGAGATGAGATTACCGCGTCACGCGCTTGGAGGGAATCGATGTAGCTGCAGGAAATTGTTGACCAGAGCAACTGCGACAAAAGTTTTCGGGCAAATAGAGCTGCGGCCGATGATGAATAAGGAAGGAGGAAGGGAATTTAGATCTCAGGTTGGGGATTGGGGGCTAGGGTTTGGTTGGTCTGGGTCTGGGTAGAAGGTGGCTAGCTGGCTGGGCTTTTGGGCCTGGCCAGTGGTTGCCTCCGATAAAAATGTTTTATGTTTATTTATTTTATTTTTAAAGACATTTACAAATAGTTTTGAGACAACTTAAAGAACCGGAAAAGACCGGAGTTTTGGTTTAAAATAAAGACAGGATATTTAGAAAACAAAACTAGGATTTTAGAAAATAGTTTTAGGCAAACCATGCATTAAGACATGATGATGCTCAAATGCAATATGGCATGATGACATGAGCATGAGGTCATGATGATGCACAAAACAAAAACACAGTGATTTTCTAGTAGTGGTTTTATCGGGGTGCTACATGGATCCATATGTGGTCTGTGAAAAGAACACACATGCAATGACAATGGTTGATCCATATGTGGTAAATGAAAAGAACACACATGTAGTGACACTGGTGGATCCATAGGTGGTATGTGAAAAGAACACACATGCAATGACACTGGTGGATCCATATGTGGTGTGTGAAAAGAACACACATGCAATGACTTTGGTGGATCCACATGTGGTCTGTGAAAAGAACATACACGCAATTACACTAGTGGATCCATAAGTGTTCTGTGAAAAGAACACACATGCAATGACACTAGTGGATCCATATGTGGTCTGTGAAAAGAACACACATGCAATGAGAATGCTGGATCCATATGTGGTATGTGAAAAGAACAGACATGCAATAACACTTGTGGATCCATATGTGGTCTGTGAAAAGAACACACATGCAATGACACTGGTGGATCCATATGTGTGTGTGAAAAGACCACACATGCAATGACACTAGTGGATCCATATGTGGTAAATGAAAAGAACACACATGCAATGACTCTGGTGGTTCCATATGTGGTCTGTGAAAAGAACACACATGAAATGACACCGGTGGATCCATATGTGGTGTGTGAAAAGAACACATATGCAATGACTCTGGTGGATCCATATGTGGTGTGTGAAAAGAACAGACATGCAATTACACTGGTGGATCCATATGTGGTCTGTGAAATGAACAGACATGCAATGACACTGGTGGATCCATATGTGGTCTGTGAAAAGAACAAACATGCAATTACTCTAGTTGTGGTTAATGAAAAGAACACACATGCAATGAACTCTAGTGGATCCATATGTGGTCTATGAAAAGAACACACATGCAATGACACTTGTGGATCTATATGTGGTCTATGAAAAGAACAAACATTTCAATGACACTGGTGGATCCATATGTGGTTTGTGAAAAGAACACTCATGCAATGAACTCTGGTGGATCCATATGTGGTCTGTGAAAAGAACACATGCAATGAGAATGCTGGATCCATATGTGGTCTGTGAAAAGAATAGACATGCAATGACACTGGTGGATCCATATGTGGTCTGTGAAAAGAACACACATGCAATGACACTGGTGGATCCATATGTGGTGTGTCAAAAGACCACACATGCAATGACACTAGTGTATCCATATGTGGTAAAATAAAAGAACACACATGCAATGACTCTGGTGGTTCCATATGTGGTCTGTGAAAATAACACACATGAAATGACACTGGTGGATCCATATGTGGTGTGTGAAAAGAACACACATGCAATGACTCTGGTGGATCCATATGTGGTCTGTGAAAAGAACAGACATGCAATTACACTGGTGGATCCATATGTGGTCTGTGAAATGAACACACATGCAATGACACCGGTGGATCCATATGTGGTCTGTGAAAAGAACAAACATGCAATGACTCTAGTTGTGGTTAATGAAAAGAACACACATGCAATGAACTCTAGTGGATCCATATCTGGTCTGTGAAAAGAACACACATGCAATGACACTGGTGGATCTATATATGGTCTGTGAAAAGAACAAATATTTCAATGACACTGGTGGATCCATATGGGGTTTGTGAAAAGAACACACATGCAATAAACTCTGGTGGATCCATATGTGGTTTGTGAAAAGAACACACATGCAATGACGTTGGTGGATCCATATGTGGTCTGTGAAAAGAGCAAACATTTCAATGACTCTGGTTGATCCATATGTTGTATGTGAAAAGAACACATGATATGGGCATGAAGGAGGAGGTGAAGCCTAATTTTAGGACTCCACGAAGCTAGGTGATGCGGGCGCATCACATTGATGATTTGCTCGCCAGGACGACCTATGATATGTAATGATAAGTCTAAGGTTGTGTCAAATATTATTGCTATGTTATTGAGTCTGAGTCTAGGTTAGGTTTGAGTCCATTGTGTGTTCGGTTTGGGTCTATCCTACCGACTAGTTGCAGGCCTCCTATATAAAGGAGCCAGCCGCCTAGGGTTTAGGGGAGTTCAGTTGTTTAGTCTACAAACTATATTGTGCTCCACCGTGTATCATCCCTCCGGGGACGGCGATACCGTTATCAGATTATTATTGCTGCGGAGGTTCTTGTGTTCATCAAGGATTGTCGTGCTCAGGTTTGAGGCGTGGTGATCTTCATCACGTTACTTGCTGGATTGATTCCTCTTCTTCAGGTGACGTTCATCGGTGTTATTGAAAGATTACCATCCGGGTTGACTCGCTATGAAAGATCGGAACAAAACTATAGGATCATCGGCCTGATCCACATCAGGTGGTATCAGATTACTGGGTTTATCACGACGAGTACTATTTGTTGATTGATCTAGGAATTGTTCTTCATGGGCAGTTTTTAGATCAGATTGATCGTTCTAGATTAATCTGTCCATCTGTCTAAGTCATCGACCGTAATTTTTGGATCGCATGACGCGCTTCCAGTCCAGTTGGATCTGCTTGCGTGATCTATAGAATCAGGCCGGTGGTGCGATTTGGTGGCGTGTTGAAGTTCTACTTGGATCAACTGCACATCATCTCTATGTCGCTCGCTCGATCTGGTGTTGCGCGACGTACAGATTTTATCCGAGTCCGAGCCCACGATATCTTGGTCTAATTGGATCGGTTTGCAGCGGAATTAAAATCGCAGAGGAGATCATCTAAGAGATTCGTATAGATTGTTTGGTACTGCACGTGGACTTTTGGTTGCTTTTGTCCTGTTTTGGAGCACACGATCGTGCTGGTTGGAATCGATCTACAGCTGACCGCGTACGTGAGAGAAAACAAAATCGGATCACTGGAATTGATCTGGTACTTGAAAATCAAGGGAGTCCGGCTATTAGACTCCTTTGATAGCTAGATTCTATGAAAGGAAAGAAGATTCGTACGTACAGGCGTTGATTTTCAGGAAAAGGAAGGAAAAGAAAATCGCTGCCTCGTATACAGTTTGGGATCTATCACTGCTCCAGGGGGTTGTTCCCATCGGTGGCGGAGCAATACAATTAAAAAAAAAATCTGATCGCTGCGTGTGCCTGGAGCTCCCGCGATCGATCGCTCGCTCGAACACAGACGGCTCTATGCTCCAGTGTGGGCCGACCCATCTGTTTTCCTTCACCTGGCCGTGCTCTGGTGTTTCAGCCGTGATCGCTCACCTCGATCGCTAGCTGCTTCTGGCCATGTTTGCTTCTACCACTGGAAAAGGGAATCGCTTGGGCTGTAGGTGTTGTATGACACGGAAAAGCAGAATACAAGACAAGATTGGAGTCTTTCAAGTGAGCACACTACCGTTCAGCTTTGGCTTCGTTGGGTTCCTGATTGTCGCTAGAGCGCAGAGGTGTCTGTCCTTTTAGGTGAACTAATCCGTCGTTGTTTGCGTTGCTATGGACAGTTTTTTTCTCTGATGCGGACTGTTTTGAGCTGATTTGTCTGTTGTGCTTTTTGGTCAGAGTTCTGCTAAAGTTCAGAGATGGATCTTGAGGGTAATGTTAGTGATTTTTCAGCTCAAGACGTCTACAATGATTATCTAGACCTGAAAAATTGTGTGCGCTGGGATTCTAGTAAATTGAAGTGGAAGCTCCTACATACTGCAACCTCGACAGCATACAAGTTATGGGAAGAGACAATGCAAGCTGGTTTTCGCTTATGTGTAGATCTTTCTCCAGATCTGCAGTTTGATGACACTATCGCTTTTCGTCTGGCAAAAAGGCGTGAGGATGCGCGAATTTTCCGGTGGTGGAATGTGGACACACGTACACAAGGTGTCTCAAGAAATACTGTTTGGGAGGAGTACAAAAAGTTTTTACGTGCTAATTTTTTTGTACCATCAGAGATAGAGGACAAGGTGATTGTTCCGGAGGATGTTGTACCATTGAGTGGGTTGGATTTGCAACTCAAGAAAGTACAAGACGATGCTTGCATGACAGTTGACAAGGGCCAGCGTTGGAATTTATTTCAGGCGCGGTGTATGATCAAAGGCAAAGCAAGCAAGTTGATTATTGATGAAGGAAGCTGTACTAATGGCATTAGCAAGGCAATGGTGGCAGCGTTGGGGTTGTCCACATGGCGTATTCCTGAACCTAAGCATCTACAGTGGTTAAATAGCTGCGGTATGCTGAAGGTAACTCATAAGGTGCGTGTGCCATTTATAGTTGGTGATTATATTGATGAGATTGAGTGATGTGTTGCCATTGGATGTATGTGGGCTATTACTTGGTCGTCCATGGCAGTATGATCGCAACGTTACACATGCTGGAAGAGAAAACACATATTCTTTTGTGCATGGTGGCAAACAACAGACTTTGAAGCCTATGCAGGATGATCACATAAAGTCTGATGTGGAGCTAGTGGTACATAAGGAGAAGGTGCGCAAGGCTAAGCCAAAATCTGGGCTAGCTAAGGTGCAGGATGGAGAGCATGATGCACGGTGCAACAATGTTGATATAGCTTCAGCTATGCCTGTAGATGACAAGCCAGTGGAACTTGTTAGTGACAAGCCAGTTGAAGTGCATCCTCTTATTGCTGAGAGGAAGGATGTTGCAGCATGTGTTCCGAAGGTTGTATGTGTTGACACAGGTGTTCATACGGATGATATTTGTGCTCCTGATGTTCCAGTGCATGTGGTGCAGCGGGGTAACAAGAGCAGTTTTGTTAGCACACCTATGAGGCGTTTTGTTGGGACAGTTGTGCGGATGCATAGAGGAAAGGATGGACATGTTCATCAGTTGTGTGGTCTAGGCATTACTCACCTTATGAAGGGTCGTGCAAAGAAGGTCCATGTTCAGCAGCCACGGGTTCCAACAAGAGTTGAGAAGAAGAAGACGACGGCGCCTAGGTCCAAGCTGGTATGGAGACGCAAGGAGGTGTAGGCGCCGAGGGCTATATCAAGTCGAGCAGGCCAAGAGGGAGGATGTGGTGAGGAAGGCAAGCAAGACTTGAAGATGGTGAAGACGCGTGAAGCGATTGATCATATCACGCCACCTTTCCGACCTGACCCGCAAGCGTTGGGGACAACGCTTCTTGAAGGGGGGATGATGATATGGGCATGAAGGAGGAGGTGAAGCCTAATTTTAGGACTCCACCAAGCTAGGTGATGCGGGCGCATCACATTGATGATTGGCACGCCAGGACGACCTACGATATGTAATGATAAGTCTAACATTGTGTCAAATATTATTGCTATGTTATTGAGTCCGAGTCTAGGTTAGGTTCGAGTCCGTTGTGTATTCGGTTTGGGTCTATCCAACTGACTAGTTACAGGCCTCCTATATAAAGGAGCCAGCCGCCTAGGGTTTAGGGGAGTTCAGTTGTTTCGTCTACAAACTATATTGTGCTCCACCATGTATCATCCCTCCGGGGACGACGATACCGTTATCAGATTATTATTGCTGCGGAGGTTCTTGTGTTCATCAAGGATTGTCGTGCTCGGGTTTGAGGCGTGGTGATCTTCATCATGTTACTTGCTGGATTGATTCCTCTTCTTCATGTGATGTTCATCGGTGTTATTGGAAGATTACCATCAGGGTTGACTCGCTGTGAAAGATCGGGACAAATCTATAGGATCATCGGCTTGATCCGCATCAACACATGCAATGACACTAGTGGATGCATATGTGGTCTGTGAAAAGAACACACATGCAATGACAATGGTGGATCCATCTATGGTAAATGAAAAGAACACACATGTAGTGACACTGGTGGATCCATAGGTGGTCTGTGAAAAGAACACACATGCAATGACACTAGTGGATCCATATGTGGTGTGTGAAAAGAACACACATGCAATGACTCTAGTGGATCCATATGCGGTCTGTCAAAAAAACATACATGCAATTACACTAGTGGATCCATATGTGTTCTGTGAAAAGAACACACATGCAATGACAATGGTGGATCCATATGTGGTCTATGAAAAGAACACACATGTAACGACAATGGTGGTTCCATATGTGGTATGTGAAAAGAACACACATGCAATAACAATGGTGGATCCATATGTGGTTTGTGAAAAGAACACACATGCAATGACACTAGTGGATCCATATGTGGTCTGTGAAAAGAACACACATGCAATGACACTGGTGGATCCATATGTGCTCTATGAAAAGAACACACATGCAATGACACTGGTGGATCCATATGTGGTCTGTCAAAAGAACACACATGCAATGACTCTGGTGGATCCATATGTGGTTTGTGAAAAGAACAGACATACAATGAACTCTAGTGGATCCATATGGCGTTTGTGAAAAGAACAAACATTTCAATGACACTGGTGGATCCATATGTGGTCTGTGAAAAGAACACACATGCAATGACACTAGTGGATCCAAATGTGGTCTGTGAAAAGAACAAACATTTCAATGAGACTGGTGGATCCATATGTGGTATGCGAAAATAACACACATGCAATGACATTGGTGGATCCATATGTGGTTTGTGAAAAGAACACACATGTAATGACACTGGTGGATCCATATGTGGTAAATGAAAAGAACACACATGCAATGACACTGGTGGTTCCATATGTCGTCTGTGAAAAGAACACACATGAAATGACACTGGTGGATCCATATGTGCTCCGTGAAAAGAACACACATGCAATGACTCTGGTAGATCCATATGTGGTATGTGAAAAGAACGGACATGCAATGATACTGGTGGATCCATATGTGGTCTATGAAAAAAAAACACATGCAATGACACTAGTGGATCCATATGTGGTCTGTGAAAAGAACACACATGCAATGACACTGGTGGATCCATATGTGGTATGTGAAAAGAACACACATGCAATGACACTAGTGGATCCATATGTGGTCTGTGAAAGAACACACATGCAATGACACTGGTGGATCCATATATGGTCTATGAAAAGAACACACATGCAATGAACTCTGGTGGATCCAAATGTGGTCTGTGAAAAGAGCACATATGGAATGAACTCTGGTGGATCCATATGGGGTCTGTGAAAACAACACACATGCAATGAAACTGGTGGATCCATATGTGGTCTGTGAAAAGAACACACATGCAATGACTCTACCTGTGGTCTATGAAAAGAACACACATGGAATGACACTGGTGGATCCATATGTGGTCTGTGAAAAGAACACACATGCAATGACACTGCTGGATCCATATGTGGTTTGTGAAAAGAACACACATGCAATGACACTGGTGGACCCATATGTGGTGTGTGAATAGAACACACATGCAATGACACTGGTGGATCCATATGTGGTCTGTGAAAAGAACACACATGAATTGACACTGGTGGATCCATATGTGGTCTGTGAAAACAACACACTTGCAATGACACTGGTGGATCCATATGTGGTGTGTGAAAAGAACACACATGCAATGACACTGGTGGATCCATACGTGGTAAATGAAAAGAACACACATGTAGTGACTCTGGTGGTTCCATATGTGGTCTGTGAAAAGAACACACATGAAATGACACTGATGGATCCATATGTGGTGTGTGAAAAGAACACACATACAATGCTACTGGTGGATCCATATATGGTGTGTGAAAAGAACATACATGCAATTACACTTGTGGATCCATATGTGGTCTATGAAAAGAACACACATGCAATGACAATTGTGTATCCATATGTGGTCTATGAAAAGAACACACATGCAATGACAATGGTGGATCCATATGTGGTTTGTGAAAAGAACACATATGCAATGACAATGGTGGATCCATATGTGGTCTGTGAAAAGAACACACGTGTAATGACACTGGTGGATCCATATGTGGTCTGTGAAAAGAACAAACATTTCAATGACACCGGTGGATCCATATGTGGTCTGTGAAAAGAACACACATGCAATGGCTCTGGTGGATCCATATGTGGTGTGTGAAAATAACACACATGCAATGGCACTGGTGGATCTATATGTGGTAAATGAAAAGAACACACATGCAATGACACTGGTGGATCCATATGTGGTATGTGAAAAGAACACACATGAAATGACACTGGTGGATCCATATGTGGTTTATGAAAAGAACACACATGCAATGACTCTGGTGGATCCATATGTGGTCTGTGAAAAGAACAGACATACAATGACACTGGTGGATCCATATGTGGTCTATGAAAAGAACAGACATGCAATGACACTGGTGGATCCATATGTGTTATGTGAAAAGAACACACATGCAATGACACGGGTGGATCCATATGTGGTCTATGAAAATAAAAGACATGCAATGACACTAGTGGATCCATATGTGGTTTCTGAAAAGAACACACATGAAATGACACTGGTGGAAAAGAACACACATGCAATGACTCTGGTGGATCCATATGTGGTCTGTGAAAAGAACAGACATGCAATTACACTGGTGGATCCATATGTGGTCTGTGAAAAGAACACACATGCAATGAAATTGGTGGATCCATATGTGGTCCATGAAATGAACACACATGCAATGACACTGGTGGATCCATATGTGGTCTGTGAAAAGAACATACATGCAATGACACCGGTGGATCCATATGTGGTCTGTGAAAAGAACACACATGCAATGAAACTGGTGTATCCATATGTGGTATGTGAAAAGAACACACATGCAGTGACACTAGTGGATCCATATGTGGTCTGTGAAAAGAACACACATGAATTGACACTGGTGGATCCATATGTGGTCTGTGAAAACAACACACTTGCAATGACACTGGTGGATCCATATGTGGTGTGTGAAAAGAACACACATGCAATGACACTGGTGGATCCATATGTGGTGTGTGAAAAGAACACACATGCAATGACACTGGTGGATCCATACGTGGTAAATGAAAAGAACACACATGTAGTGACTCTGGTGGTTCCATATGTGGTCTGTGAAAAGAACACACATGAAATGACACTGATGGATCCATATGTGGTGTGTGAAAAGAACACACATGCAATGCTACTGGTGGATCCATATATGGTGTGTGAAAAGAACATACATGCAATTACACTTGTGGATCCATATGTGGTCTATGAAAAGAACACACATGTAATGACAATTGTGGATCCATATGTGGTCTATGAAAAGAACACACATGCAATGACAATGGTGGATCCATATGTGGTTTGTGAAAAGAACACATATGCAATGACAATGGTGGATCCATATGTGGTCTGTGAAAAGAACACACGTGCAATGACACTGGTGGATACATATGTGGTCTGTAAAAAGAACAAACATTTCAATGACACCGGTGGATCCATATGTGGTCTGTGAAAAGAACACACATGCAATGACTCTGGTGGATCCATATGTGGTGTGTGAAAATAACACACATGCAATGGCACTGGTGGATCTATATGTGGTAAATGAAAAGAACACACATGCAATGACACTAGTGGATCCATATGTGGTATGTGAAAAGAACACACATGAAATGACACTGGTGGATCCATATGTGGTTTATGAAAAGAACACACATGCAATGACTCTGGTGGATCCATATGTGGTCTGTGAAAAGAACAGACATACAATGACACTGGTGGATCCATATGTGGTCTATGAAAAGAACAGACATGCAATGACACTGGTGGATCCATATGTGTTATGTGAAAAGAACACACATGCAATGACACAGGTGGATCCATATGTGGTCTATGAAAAGAACAAACATGCAATGACACTAGTGGATCCATATGTGGTTTGTGAAAAGAACACACATGAAATGACACTGGTGGAAAAGAACACACATGCAATGACTCTGGTGGATCCATATGTGGTCTGTGAAAAGAACAGACATGCAATTACACTGGTGGATCCATATGTGGTCTGTGAAAAGAACACACATGTAATGAAATTGGTGGATCCATATGTGGTCCATGAAATGAACACACATGCAATGACACTGGTGGATCCATATGTGGTCTGTGAAAAGAACATACATGCAATGACATCGGTGGATCCATATGTGGTCTGTGAAAAGAACACACATGCAATGAAACTGGTGTATCCATATGTGGTCTGTGAAAAGAACACACATGCAATGACACTAGTGGATCCATATGTGGTCTGTGAAAAGAACATACATGCAATGACACTGGTGGATCCATATGTGGTATGTGAAAAGAACACACATGAAATGACACTGGTGGATCCATATGTGTTTTGTGAAAGAACACACATGCAATGAATCTGGTGGATCCATATGTGGTTTGTGAAAAGAACACACATGCAATGACAGTGGTTGATCCATATGTGGTCTGTGAAAAGAACACACATGAAATGACACTGGTGGATCCATATATGGTGTGTGAAAAGAACACACATGCAATGAACTCTGGTGGATCCATATGTAGTTTGTGAAAATAACAGACATGAAATGACTCTAGATGTGGTTAATGAAAGAATACACATTTCAATGACAACTGTGGTTCCATATGTGGTTTGTGAAAAGAATAGGCATACAATGCCTACTCTTTCGATTTTCTATTTGAATCCGTTATTCTATCTTGCCCTTGGTTTTCTGATAGTACTCTGATTTTTCCTCTCTCTCTCGGTCACAAATCTAACAAAAGCCTAAACTTCTGCTCACTCTGGGTTCTACGCCCTAATTGGCTGACACAGATGTCACGCGGATCGTCTCCACCAACCGTTGATCCTCTGGGATCCAACGGACAGGATAACCCATCCCTCTACACTTTTTTTATGCATGGTCTATCCGTGCCACCGATACTTTACCTCCATAACAAGTGAAAATCCATCTATCCAAATAAAATAATTAAAATAAATGATCATATTTCGAAGAAGCTATCGTCTTTGTCTTCCGGTTTGTCCTCGTCTTCGTCAACACCATGGTCCTTGCCATCGCTGCCATCGGTGTCCTCCTCTGATGACTCGACACCACCCCTTCCTCGTATAAGCGCGCTATCTCCTCGTTGGAGTCCTCCTCCTCCTCTTCATAGTCCCATGGGTCCATGTCACTCTCCTCCGCTTCTGCCTCCAACTGATCGATAAACGCCTCCTTGTTAGCCTAGTCAGACTCGTCCAAATAGCTGTCTCCTCTCTTCTTCCTGGTCTTCTTCTCTTTCCTCTTCTTGTCCGTACTAGCCGGTGCAACACGCGCCCCCGTCCTGGCTGCTGCTTTGCGCTCGTCCGTCACTGTAGGTACCCCACGCTCCTCCTGCATGGCCGGTACAAGCTTCGACGTCACAGTGTCCTCGAGTGCCGATGTCGATGGATCCTGGCGCGGTCGGACACGACGTGCTGCCTCAGTAGGCGACTCGCGACCGCGAACGATGTAGCAAAGAGACGGGGACACAGAATGGTCAGTGGATGGCTTGGACCTGCCATTGCCACGGCGAGGGGGCATCGTGCTCGAGGTAGTTGTTCTGAATGGTCGATGGCGGGTACACAGAGTGGGGTGCTGATCTGATCAAGGACGAGCAGCGGTTTCGTGCGTCGTGTTCACGCATGCTTTTGTCGATTACGGAAAAAAGTAATGTCTCGCGTACTGAACATAATTTGATCACAACAAAAGTGGCACAACATATTCTAGACTTGTAAATATCCTGTGCGTGCCTGTCGACGTGGAGTTCGACGGAGTTCGACATGCCGACGTGATTGTGCAGCAGTTGCGCGCATCATTTCCCCATCAACACGTGACACACGCACGCGGGACGTGCGCGCCGATGCCCGTGATGACCACCCGGCTCACACTCTTCTTATTATATACTGGATTTTAGGCGGCGCTGAAGACCATTGAACTATCCATCGCAATAAAGACAAGTCCCATCGATTCCCTACCCCTACCTCCCTGGCTTCTTTGAGAAGGTAGACCATACATGGTGGTCTTGTATAATAGTAGTAGTACTACTGGACCACGGCCTGTACTCTTTGACTCTTCTCCCACAGTAATCACTATCTTCTTCCTCCTGCCGCCGCCACCCTCACCCTGCAAGACATGGCTCCCCTGAGGAGAGGCCAGTCGACGATCCTCGCGGAGAAAAGGGAGAGATCTTGCCGCGAGGCACTTCTTGCTCTACCAGCCGCTCAATCCCCCCTCTCACTGAGGCCCAATCTCCCCCCAACAATGGTGCTGAATGTTCTAGCAGGCGAGGGCTCCTCCCGGTACGGTCTTCTTGTTCTACTTCTTCTCCATCTCCCTCTCTATCATGATCTTATTCAGCATCTTCTTGTTTTTCTTCCTCTTCTACGTATTACAGGCCGGCGGTGGAGCCAGAATCCACCACGATGGCGTTGCAGGACCCGTTCTGCCCCGTTCCACGTCTCAGCGAGGTAGCAAATCTCCACACTGTTATTTCTCCGAGTTGTGATGTGGATTTCTTAGATCGTGTCTGCCCCGCATTGGTTTTTCTTCTTCTTTTGCGAGTTGTATTAGTTTTCATGAATATGACGGGATCTCTTGGTCTTTCCTTAATACCGCTGTTCATAGATTCAGTATGGATTTTTTGTGATTAGGATTAGTTTATCGTGGTTATGAATAGATCTCTAGGTCCATTTTTAACACTACGGTCAATAGATTCAACAGGATTTTTTGATCTGTATTAGTATTCACCTGGAATCTGGAGTGTAATTATAGAATTTCTATTTCAATTAACATGAACGATGCAGCGATCGAAGGCTGAGTACCGTGAAAAGGTGGCCGCGATCAGTTCCAAGATTGACAACCAACATGAGCTTGCACACTCCCTCAACCAAGCTAATGAGAGCCTATGCAAGCAATTATCTGTGCAGAAGGAGATCTTGCTAGATTTTGCACGTGACGTCGTGAGGCTGTAGAAAGTGCTGGACCATCACTTGAATAGGCAAGAACAGGCCATCAAGATAATCAACGAGCTCATGGAGGAGAAGAAGAATCTCGTGGAAAGGTGTACTCTCCTGCAGGACGAAGTCACCGAGGCACTCAGAGGACGCGTCGAGGAAACCAAGGCTACCATCCGAGCCTACCATGACAGGAACTATTGCCTGGATGTTGTGAAAGAGATGAAGGAGGACATGAATAGAGGGATCACCGTACTCGAGGGTGTTCGGAAAGAGAACGAGGAGCTAAGGGCTTGTCTGGAGGCGTATCAGAGCAATGCCCAAGTCTGATTCCCGTTAGAGGGGGCACGAATATCAGTTCGTGCGCCACTCCTTTTGTAATGTTTAGGGTTCAGGGAGCAATGCCCAAGTCTGCTTCCCATTATAGGGTGCAATAACAATCCTAGGGTAACTCCTTATCTATCTGGACATGTGTTGGTGTTCATGTTCATGAATGGACACCATGTGCTCTTTCCATTATGTATCTGGACATGGGTTTCTGCATTATGAGTTTGCCAGTAGCCCACTACTATTTGGTGATATTGGAAAAAACCCACATCACACTAGACTGCATATAAACCTTCTTTGTCTTTGAAATTGAAATTATGACAGTGCCACTAGTCGATTCATAAAATGTTGATTAGTCCTAGATTGCTTCTTCCTTGAAATTATGATAGTGCCACTACTCGATTCAGTTAATTATGGAAACTAACCAGCTTGTCCTGGTGAACTGAACAACCCATACTATGTATTTTTGTTGCAGGGAAAGAGGCGAAAGCTCGACCAGGACCTGGCGACCTGGCTAAATGACAAGATAGCCATCCAAAGGGAGAAGCAGAATTCCCAGAAACTGGCCTTTGACCACCTGCGTGTTGAACTCGCGGTCCTTTCTAACAAGTGCCAGAAATTGAAGGAGTTAACGCCGGCTGGGCGAAGCTTCACATGGAAGGTTGCAGCTCGGCTAGGAAGCAGACGGAGATCATGAAAGGGATCTTGAAGGAAAATTGTATGGCTACGGACCAACTTCTCGAATCCGTGACGGAGCGCTGGAACCTGCGGTTGGCGCATGACAAAATACTGAAGGAGCTGGCTGATCATAGGGAGGAAAACAAGTAGCTCCGGGCTAGGCTCGCTTGAACCCACCATATGTCTATTTAGTACTGAACTGCCTGGTTTATCCTCTGAAGTGGTGATTTTGTAAGTGTGAACTTAACTCTATGCACGATATGTCTGTTTGTCTAAAATTAATTTGCTTGGGGATTGAGTTTGGCTTAGTTAAGAAAGCGCAAATGCAAGTCTTATAGTTAACTAGTTTCAGGCATTGGCAAAACATAAATTATTCATCTCAAATTTCCTTTATCCTCTATAGTCTGTCCTTGGTCACCCTCACGCGCCTTCTTCAATTCCTTCAACAGATCCGCAATTCAGTACTCTAGCTTCTTCTTGTCTTCCCTGAGCTGATCCCTCTCCTTTTCTGCATTATGAATCAGCAACCTGTGATTATCCTGAAGCTTCTTTGCAGTTCCAATAACCAAGATCCCATTGATTCTGTCACTTAGCTGTGACTGCAAATTCTCAATTTCTTGTTCTAGCTCCTTATTTCGTACTAACAGCTTGTAATTTTTTTAGCTGCATCACAAGCATCAGTGAATCTCCCCAACCTTTCCAACTCATACATCTCCCATAACTGAGAATATCATTTTGCGGCCCTTAAGTTGGGGCGCCAAGGCAACGCGGTACCCAAGTTGATTTTAATCACCGTAATTCGAAAAGTTGGGGCGCCAATTGCTGAGAGGGGTGTTTCGAGTGAATGATGGCCAAACCCAATATTTTCAAATCGCGCCCGTTAAGTCAGGATATTCCGTTACACTAGTTCCTGATGTGCCCCTTCTTTACTGGTCACTCTTCTTAGTTACCCTGCACGTGTCGTAGGGGAAAATCCATTACTATACTTTCCTAACTCTCGACACTAAATCTTGCTGCGGCGGCGGCCGACCCTTTTCTTCCCTTCCCCGACCCTAAATCTGCCGGTGATGGAGGACCTTTTTGCTCCCTCCCCCGACACTGAATCTGACGGCGACGGCCCAACATGTCTTGCAAGGCGAAGGTTGTAGCTACATCGCTGACTGATTCAGGTCCACCGGGGCCCAAGTCCGGGGCTCAACACGAAGCAGCGGCGAGGTCTTCAGCCCCGGTTAGCGAGGAGGCTAGTAAGGATTCTTCTCCCAAGGTACCTACGAGCAGTGGGTTGAAGAGAAAAGCAAGGCCGGCGGCGGATTGGTCGGCTCCGGTGGGCGGATGCGGCACCCAGATCTCGAAGAAAAAACCCGGGAGAAGAGTGAGAGGTGAATTTTTCTTATTTGTGCCTCATCTTGCAAGTAGATTAGTTACATCATAATAGAATCGAATGAACTTAAAAGTTCCCCTTTTTAATCAAATTAGGCACAACTTTGATACAAGGGACCTATATGAGTTCACAGTTCATGTTCGCCAGTACACTGCAAAACTTGATTTTGGTTGCGAGAGGGTTGTGTTCGGACAAGATGTGCATCTGCTTGTGAATTGCAAAGAGGTTGTGTCTGTTTCGCAGCTGGCAGATATGCTTGCCGCTAGAATTCCTGGGGTTCTAAACAGAGGACAAAATTGGTGTGGCGCAACATGAATGATACCTATCAGCAAATTGAGCACTCCCATGAGCTTCAGATGGTTTGGGAGTGTTGTGCAGCTGATCGTAAGGTGAAAGTTGAAGCGATGATTGATGATATCTATGCAGATGCTGGAGATCTTGCTGCTAGAGCTTCTGCTCCTAGAGAATATGGACCAATATATGCTGATCTAGATAAGTTCAGTATACGCATAGAGGTGGATTCATACATGCCAAAAACATAACTCTTGCTGAAATGAGAGAGATGATCGATAAGGAAATCAGTATTGGCCCTAAGAAGATGGCAAAAATCCGGTGGTGGCATCATAAGAAGCAGCAATTCATAGATGTTTTGGATACTGAAGATCTTATGCAGATTATGTGACGAAAGAAGCGAACCGGGAAGGTGTTCTTCCTTGGTACCATTTCTGATGTTGTTGAACAGGTTATAGTGGATGTAGATGCCCCTGTAGTGGCTGAACAAATGAGGTGGTCGACATTGATGAGATCTGATGAGAGCTTCTACCCTAGGCTTGTCATATGGACAGCGGGGTTCCCCTGCCTGTATTTGTAATATTGCCTGCTGTTGTATTTAGAGCGTGTTTTTGTGATTATGTTTGTTGAGAGATTGCGATATAATGCTGTGCAAGCTGTTGAGATTTTTGGACATGTCACTCACTGAAACCATCGTTGTTGTAATAAGACATAAGTACATTATACTTGACATGATTATGTTTCTTAAGATGACATACCGTACTTGTTTCTGTTATTATGTTTGTTGGGACATTGTAATGTAATATTTTGTGAAACCATGACTGGACAAGTGATGCGTAAGTACCTTGTAGTCAACATGATTTTGTTTCTTTAGTTGATGTAATATACTTGTTTCTGTGATTATGTTTGTTGAGAGATTGTAATGTAATGTTTTGTGAAACCATGACTAAACAAGTGATGCATAAGTACCTTGTAGTTGACATGATTTTGTTTCTTTAGATGATGTAATATACTGGTATGTTTTTGTTAGGCAATGAAATTGGGATGGAGGGAGTACAGGTTTAATATTTGAAATAAGAATGTATGAAGAGAATCCATATTAGGCAGGACAGTAATCTAGGGAAAGGGCATGGTATCCATTAAACTATTGTAACATGCCAATTTAGTCATTGTTGAAGCGATAGAAGGGCTACTCTCTCTCTCTCTCTCTCTCTCTCTCTCTCTCACCGACGCCGTCGCCTGTGACGACGCATTCGCCATGCTGTCCTTGAACGACGAGAATGACCAGTCGAGCAGCGACAGCCTTCTCTCCAACATCGAGTATTCCTTCCATGATGTGAGTTCCTATGTTTTCTCGGGCTAGGATTAGGCAATGGTAAATCTCTCGATCTGAGCTCCATATGTGCATGCAATCGTGTTCGATTTCAGGTTTGCGTTTACATATAGGTACCACGGACGCTCTACGACTCCGAATGGGAGGGCCTAGATCTCGATGGAGAAGTGACATGTGACCATGGGCTAAAACTGAGGAGATATGTTGCATTCGAAGGCAGTAACACTGGGAGAAGGTTTTTAGGCTGTACAAATCAGGTTTGTTTATATTATGTGCAACTGTGACATGAAATAAAATGTATCGTGCATGTTCATAACACTATAGTGTGTGTGTTTCTAGGTTGGCCCGGTGTGTAAAGTAGTAGAGTGGGTGGATCTTGAATGGCCAGATGCACTTAATAAATGTTTGGCACAGTTATGGGAGATGTATGAGTTGGAATGGTCGGGGAGATTTACTAATGTAAGTGGTGCAGCTGAAAAAAATTACAAGCTATCGGTAAAAAATAAGGAGCTAGAACAAGAAATCGAGAATTTGCAGTCAGAGCTAACTAATGGAATCAATGGGAGCTTGGTTGTTAGAACTGCAAAGAAGCTTCAGGATAGTCACATGTTTTTCATTCATAATGCAGAAAAGGAGAGGGATCAGCTTAGGGAAGACAAGAAGAAGCTAGAGTACTGCATTGTGGATCTGTTGAAGGAACTGAAGAAGGCGCGCGAGGGTGAACAAGGACAGACTATAGAGGATAAAGGAAATTCGAGATGAATAATTTATGTTGTGCCAATGCCTGAAACTACTTAACTGTAAGACTTGTAGTTGCGCTTTCTTAACTAAGCCAAACTCAATCCTCGAGCAAACTAATTTTAGACGAACACACATATCGTGCATAGAGTTAAGTTCACGCTTACAAAATCACCACTACAGAGGATAAACCAGGCAGGTCAGTACTAAATAGACATCTGTTGTGTTCAAGCGAGCCTGGCCCGGAGCTGCTTGTTTTCCTCCCTAAGATCGGCCAACTCCTTCAGTACTTTGTTGTGCTTCAGCTGTAGGTTCCAGCGCTCCGTCACGGATTGGAGAAGTTGGTCCGTAGCCATATGATTTTCCTTCAAGATCCCTTTCATGATCTCCATCTGCTTCCTAGCCGAGGTGCGACCTTCACTATGTAGCTTCGCCCAGCCAGCGTTTAACTCCTTCAGTTTCTGGCACTTGTCAAAAAGGACCACGACTTCAGCGTGCAGGTGGTAAAAGGCCAGTTTCTGGGAATTTTGCTTCTCCCTTTGGATTGCTATCTTGTCATTTAGCCAGGTCGCCAGGTCCTGGTCGATCTTTTGCCTCTTTCCCTGTAACAAAAAAATACATAGTATGGTTTGTTTAGTTCACCAGGACAAGCTGGTTAGTTTCAATAATTAACTGAATCGACTAGTGGCACTGTCATAATTTCAAGGAAGAAGCAATCTCGGACTAATCAACATTTTATGAATCGACTAGTGGCACTGTATAATTTCAATTTCAAAGACAAATAGGATTTCTGCAGTTTAGTGTGCTGTGGGTTTTTCCCAATATCACCAAATAGTAGTGGGCTAGTGGCAAACTCATAATGCAGAAACCCATGTCCAGATACATAATGGAAAGAGCACATGGTGTCCATTCATGAACATGAACACCAACACATGTCCAGATAGATAAGGAGTTGCCCTAGGATTCTTATTGCACCTTATAATGGGAAGCAGACTTGGGCATTGATCCCTGAACCCTAAACATTACAAAAGGAGTGGAGGATGAACTGATATTCATGTCCCCACTAATGGGAATCAGACTTGGGCATTGCTCCAATACGCCTCTAGACAAGCCCTTAGCTCCTCGTTCTCTTTCCGGACACCCTCGAGTACGGTGATCCCTCTGTTCATGTACTCCTTCATCTCTTTCACTACATCTAGGCAATGGTTCCTGTCATGGTAGGCTCGGATGGTAGCCTTGGTTTCCTCGATGCGTCCTCTGAGTCCCTTGGTGACTTCGTCCCGCAGGAGAGTGCACCTTTCCACAAGATTCTTCTTCTCCTCCATGAGCTCGTTGATTATCTTGATGGCCTGTTCTTGCTTGTTCAAGTTATGGTCGAGCAGTTTCTGCAGCCTCACGACATCACAGATAATTGCTTGCGTAGGCTCTCATTAGTTTGGGTGAGGGAGCGTGCAAGCTCTTGTTGGTTGGCAATCTTGGAACTGATCGAGGCCACCTTGTCACGGTACTCGGCCTTCGATCGCTACATCGTTCATCTTAATTGAAATAGGAATTCTATAATTACACTCTAGGTTCCAGGTGAATACTAATACAGATCAAAAAAAATCCTCGTTGAATCTATTGACCGCAGTGTTAAAAATGGACCTAGAGATCTATTCATGACCACGATAAACTAATCCTAATCACAAAAAGTCCTTAGTGAATCTATGAATAGCGGCATTAAGGAAATACCAAGAGATCTAGTCATATTCATGAAAACTAATACAACTCACAAAAGAAGAAGAAAAACCAATGCGGGGCGGACAGGATCTAAGAAATCCACATCACAACTTGGAGAAATAACAGTGTGGAGATTTTCTACCTCGCTGAGACGTGGAACGGGGCCGAACGGGTCCTGCAACGCCTCCCTCGTGGTGGATTCGGGCTCCACAGCCGGCCTGTAATACGTAGAAGAGGAAGAGCAAGAAGAAGAAGAAAAACAAGAAGAAGCTGAATAAGATCATGATGGAGAGGGAGATGGAGAAGAAGTAGAACAAGAAGACCATATCGGGAGGAGCCCTCGCCTACTAGAACATTCGATGCCATTGTCGGGGGAGATTAGGCCTCGATGATAGGGTGGGCTTGAGCGGCTGGTAGAGCAAGAAGTGCCTCGTGGCAATTTCTCTCCCTTTTCTCCACGAGGATCATCGACCGGCCTCTCCCCTCCTTAGGGGAGCCATGGCTTGCAGGGTGAGGGTGGCGGCGGCAGGAGGAAGGAGATAGTGATTAGTGTGGGAGAAGAGTCAAAGAGTACAGGCTATGGTCCAGTAGAACTAGTACTATTATACAAGACCACCGTGTACGGTCTACCTTCTCAAAGAAGCCAGGGAGGCAGGGGTAGGGAATTGATGGGACTTGTCTTTATTGTGATGGACACTTCAATGGTCTTTGGTGCCGCCCAAAATCCAGTATATAATAAGGGGAGTGCGAGCCGAGTGGTCATCACGGGCATCGGCGCGCACATCCTGCGTGTGTGTGTCACGTGTTGATGGGGCAATGACGCACACAACTGCTACACGATCACGTCGGCACGTCAAACTCCACGTAGATAGGCACACATGGGATATTTACGAGTCTAGAATACTCTACGCCACTTTTGTTGTGATCAAATTATGTTCAGTACACGAGATATTACTTCTTTCTTCTTTTTTTGATAATAGACAAATGCATGCATGGACACGACGCATGAAACCGCTGCTCATCCTTGATCAGATCGGCACCCCACTCTGTGTACCCGCCATCGACCATTCGAAGCAACTACCTCGAGCACGATGCCCCCTCGCTGTGGCAGTGGCAGGTCCAAGCCGTCCACTGACCGTCCTACGTCCCCGGCTCATCGATGCATCATTCACGCTCGCGAGTCACCTGCTGAGGCAGCACGTCGTGTCTGACCGCGCCAGGATCCATCGACATCGGCACTCGAGGACACCGCGATGTCGAAGCTCGTACCGGCAGCGCAGGAGGAGCATGGGGTACTTGCAGCGTCGGACGAGTGCAAAGCAGCATCCAGGACGGGGGCACGTGTTGCACCGTCGAGTACGGACAAGAAGAGGAACAAGGAGAAGACCAGGAAGATGAGAGGAGATAGCTATTTGGACAAGTCCGACTCGGCCAACGAGGAGGCGTTCATCAATCAGTTGGAGGTAGAAGCGAAGGAGAGTGACGTGGACCCATGGGACTACAAAGAGGAGGAGGACTCCAACGAGGAGATATCACCCTTATTCGAGGAAGGGGCGGTGTCAAGTCGTTAGAGGAGAACACCGACGGCGGCGATGGCAGGGACCATGGCGTTGACGAAGACGAGGACGAACCGGAAGACGAAGACGATGGCTACTTCGAAATATGATCATTTATTTTATTTATTTTAGTTATATAGATGGATTTTCACTTGTTTATGGAGGTAAAGTATTGGTGGCACGGATAGAGAGGTGGCATGGATTTATCATGCATAAAAAAAGTGGACAAGGGAGGGGTTATCCTGCCTGGTTCATCACATAGGATCAACGGTTGGTGGAGACGATCCACGTGACATCGGTGTCAGCCAATCAGGGCGTAGCACCCAGAGTGAGCACACGTTTGGGCTTTTGTGAGATTTGTGATCGAGAGAGAGGGCAAATCTCTTTTCACAATCCGCCTATGGATCCACCAGTGTCATTACATGTGTGTTCTTCTCATTAAACACAACAAGTGTCATTGCATGTGTGTTCTCTTCAGAGACCAAACATGGATCCACCGGTGTAATTTCATGTATGCTCTTTTCACTAACCACAACTGGAGTCATTTCATGACTGTTCTTTTCACATACCACATATGGATCCACCAGTGTCATTGAAATGTGTGTTCTCTTCAGAGACCACACATGGATCCACCAGAGTAATTGCATGTGTGTTCTTTTCACATACCACTAGAGTCATTGAAATGTGTGTTCTCTTCAAAGACCACACATGGATCCACCAGTGTCATTGCATGTGTGTTCTTCTCATTAACCATAGCTAGAGTCATTGCATGTGTGTTCTCTTCAGAGACCACACATGGATCCACCAGTGTAATTGCATGTGTGCTCTTTTTACTAACAACAACTAGAGTGATTTCATGACTATTCTTTTCACATACCACATATGGATCCACTAGTGTCATTGAAATGCGTGTTCTCTTCAGAGACCACACATGGATCCACCAGTGTCATTGCATGTGGGTTCTTTTTACTAACAACAACCAGAGTCATTGCATGTGTGTTCTTTTAACAATCCACCAGTGTCATTGCATGTGTGTTCTTCTCATTAACCATAGCTAGAGTCATTGCATGTGTGTTCTCTTCAGAGACCACACATGGATCCACCAATGTCATTGCATGTGTGTTCTTTTTACTAACAACAACAAGACTCATTTCATGACTATTCTGTTCGCATGCCATATATGGATCCACTAGTGTCATTGAAATGTGTGTTCTCTTCAGAGACCACATATGGATCCACCAGTGTCATTGCATGTGTGTTCTTTTTACTAACAACAACTAGAGTCATTACATGTGTGTTCTTTTCACAATCCACCAATGGATCCACCAGTGTCATTGCATGTGTTTTCTCTTCAGAGACCAAACATAGATCCACCAGTGTAATTGCATGTGTGCTCTTTTTACTAACCACAACTGGAGTCATTTCATGACTGTTCTTTTCACACACCACATATGGATCCACCAGTGTCATTGTATGTGTGTTCTCTTCAGAGACCACACATGGATCCACCAGTGTCATTGCATGTGTGTTCTTTTCACATACCACCAGAGTCATTGAAATGTGTATTCTCTTCAAAGACCACACATGAATCCACCAGTGTCATTGCATGTGTGTTCTTTTTACTAACCACAATTGGAGTCATTTCATGACTATTCTTTTCACATACCACATATGTATCCACCAGTGCCATTGCATGTGTGTTCTCTTCAGAGACCACACATGGATCCACCAGTGTCATTGCATGTGTGTTCTTTTCACATACCACCAGAGTCATTGAAATGTGTGTTCTCTTAAAAGACCACAAATGGATCCACCACTGTCATTGCATGTGTGTTCATTTTACTAACAACAACTGGAGTCATTTCATGACTATTCTTTTCACATACCACATATGCATCCACCAGTGTCATTGAAATGTGTGTTCTCTTTAGAGACCACACATGGATCCACCAGTGTTCTTGCATGTGTGTTCTTGTTACTAAGAAAAACCAGAGTCATTGCATGTGTTCTTTTCACATACCACATATGGATCCACCAGTGTCATTGCATGTGTGTTCTTTTCACAATCCACCTATGGATCCACCAGTGTCATTGCATGTGTGTTGTTTTTACTAAGAACAACTTGAGTCATTTCATGACTATTCTTTACACATACCACATATGGATCCACCAGTGTCATTGAAATGTGTGTTCTCTTCAGAGACCACACATGGATCCACTAGTGTCATTGCATGTGTGTTCTTTTTACTAACAACAACTAGATTCATTGCATGTGTGTTCTTTTCACAATCCACCTATGGATCCACCAGTGTTATTGCATGTGTGTTCTTCTCATTAACCATTGCTAGAGTCATTGCATGTGTGTTATCTTTAGACACCACACATGGATCCACCAGTGTAATTGCATGTGTGCTCTTTTTACTAACCACAACTGGAGTCATTTCATGACTGTTCTTTTCACCTACCACATATGGATCCACCAGTGTCATTAAAATGTGTGTTCTCTTAAGACACCACACATGGATCCACTAGTGTTATTGCATGTGTGTTGTTTTCACATACCACCAGAGCCATTGAAATGTGTGTTCTTCTCATTAACCACAGATAGAGTCATTGAAATGTGTGTTCTCTTTAGAGACCACACATGGAACCACCAGTGTCACTGCATGTGTATTCTTTTTACTAACAACAACTAGAGTCATTTCATGACTATTCTTTTCACATACCACATATGGATCCACCAGTGTCATTGAAATGTGTGTTCTCTTTAGAGACCACACATGGATCCACCAGTGTCATTTCATGTGTGTTCTTTTTACTAACAACAACCAGAGTTATTGCATGTGTGTTCTTTTCAGAATCCACCTATGGATCCACCAGTGTCACATGGATCCACCAGTGTCATTGCATGTGTGTTCTTTTTACTAACAACAATTGGAGTCATTTCATGACTGTTCTTTTCACATACCACATATGGATCCCCAAGTGTCTTTGAAATTGTGTTCTCTTCAGAGACCACACATGGATCCACCAGTGTTATTGCACGTGTGTTCTTTTTACTAACAACAACTAGTGTCATTGCATGTGTGTTCTTTTCACAATCCACCTATGGAACCACCAGTGTCATTGCATGTGTGTTCTTCTCATTAACCACAGCTAGGGTCATTGCATGTGTGTTCTCTTCAGAGACCAAACATGGATCCACCAGTGTCATTGCATGTGTGTTCTTTTTACTAACAACAATTGAAGTCATTTCATGACTATTCTTTTAACATACCATATATGGATCCACCAGTGTCATTGAAATGTGTGTTCTCTTTAGAGACCACACCAGGATCCAGCAGTGTCATTGCATGTGTGTTCTTTTTACTAACAACTAGAGTCATTGCATGTGTGTTCTTTTCACAATCCACCTATGGATCCACCAGTGTCATTGCATGTGTGTTCTCTTCAGAGACCACACATGGATCTACCAGTGTAATTGCCTGTGTGCTCTTTTTACTAACCACAACTGGAGTCATTTCATGACTATTCTTTTCACATACCACATATGGATCCACCAGTGTCATTGCATGTGTGTTCTATTTAGAGACCACACATGGATCCACCAGTGTCATTGCATGTGCGTTCTTTTTATTAACCACAGCTAGGGTCATTGCATGTGTGTTCTCTTTAGAGACCACACATGGATCCACCAGTGTCATTGCATGTGTTTTCTTTTTACTAACAACAACTGGAGTCATTTCATGATTATTCTTTTCACATACCACATATGGATCCACCAGTGTCATTGAAATGTGTGTTCTCTTCAGAGACCACACATTGATCCACCGGTGTCATTGCATGTGTGTTCTTTTTACTAACAACAACCAGAGTCATTGCATGTGTGTTCTTTTCACAATCCACCTATGGATCCACCAGTGTCATTGCATGTGTGTTCATCTCATTAACCACAGCTAGAGTAATTGCATGTGTGCTCTCTTTAGAGACCACACATGGATCCACCAGTGTAATTGCATGTGTGCTCTTTTTACTAACCACAACTAGAGTCATTTCATGACTATTCTTTTCACATACCACATATGGATCCACCAGTGTCATTGCAAGTGTGTTCTTTTACTAACAACAACCAGAGTCATTGTAAGTGTGTTCTTTTCACAATCCACCTATGGATCCACTAGTGTCATTGCATGTGTGTTCTTTTCACATACCACCAGAGCCATTGAAATGTGTGTTCTTCTCATTAACCACAGCTAGAGTCATTGAAATGTGTGTTCTCTTTAGAGACCACACATGGAACCACCAGTGCCACTGCATGTGTGTTCTTCTTACTAACAATAACTAGAGTCATTTCATGACTATTCTTTTCACATACCACATATGGATCCACTAGTGTCATTGAAATGTGTGTTCTCTTCAGAGACCACACATGGATCCACTAGTGTCATTGCATGTGTGTTCTTTTTACTAACAACAACCAGAGTCATTGCATGTGTGTTCTTTTCAGAATCCACCTATGGATCCACCAGTGTCACATGGATCCACCAGTGTCATTGCATGTGTGTTCGTTTTACTAACAACAACTGGAGTCATTTCATGATTGTTCTTTTCACATACCGCACATGGATCCACCAGTGTCTTTGAAATTGTGTTCTCTTCAGAGACCACACATGGATCCACCATTGTCATTGCATGGGTGTTCTTTTTACTAACAACAACTAGAGTCATTGCATGTGTGTTCTTTTCACAATCCACCTATGGAACCACCAGTTTCATGGCATGTGGGTTCTTCTCATTAACCACAGCTAGGGTCATTGCATGTGTGTTCTCTTCAGAGACCACACATGGATCCACCAGTGTCATTGCATGTGTGTTCTTTTTACTAACAACAATTGGAGTCATTTCATGACTATTCTTTTCACATACCATATATGGATCCACCAGTGTCATTGAAATGTGTGTTCTCTTCAGAGACCACACCAGGATCCAGCAGTGTCATTGCATTTGTGTTCTATTTACTAACAACAACTAGAGTCATTGCATGTGTGTTCTTTTCACAATCCTCCTATGGATCCACCAGTGTCATTGCATGTGTGTTCTCTTTAGAGACCACACATGGATCTGCCAGTGTAATTGCATGTGTGCTCTTTTTACTAACCACAACTGGAGTGATTTCATGACTATTCTTTTCACATACCACATATGGATCCACCAGTGTCATTGCATGTGTGTTCTATTTAGAGAGCACACATGGATCCACCAGTGTCATTGCATGTGTGTTCTTTTTATTAACCACAGCTAGAGTCATTGCATGTGTGTTCTCTTTAGAGACCACACGTGGATCCACCAGTGTCATTACATGTGTGTTCTTTTTAGTAACAACAACTAGAGTCATTTCATGATTATTCTTTTCACATACCACATATGGATCCACTAGTGTCATTGCATGTGTGTTCTTCTCATTAACCACAGCTAGAGTCATTGCATGTGTGCTCTCTTCAGAGACCACACATGGATCCACCAGTGTAATTGCATGTGTGCTCTTTTTACTAACCACAACTGGAGTCATTTCATGACTGTTCTTTTCACATACCACATATGGATCCACCAGTGTCATTGCATTTGTGTTCTTTTTACTAACAACAACCTGAGTCATTGCATGTGTGTTCTTTTCACAATCCATGTATGGATCCACCAGTGTCATTGCATGTGTGTTCTTCATATTAACCACAGCTAGAGTCATTGCATGTGTGTTCTCTTCAGGGCCTACACATGGATCCACCAGTGTCATTACATGTGTGTTCTTTTTACTAACAACAACTGGAGTCATTTCATAACTATTTTTTTCACATACCATATATGGATCCACCAATGTCATTGAAATGTGTGTTCTCTTCAGAGACCACACATAGATCCACCAGTGTCATTGCATGTGTGTTCTTTTTTACTAAAAACAACTAGATTCATTGCATGTGTGTTCTTTCCACAATCCACCTATGGATCCACCTGTGTCATTGCATGTGTGTTCTCTTTAGAGACCACACATGGATCCACCAGTGTAATTGCATGTGTCCTCTTTTTACTAACCACAACTGGAGTTATTTCATGACTGTTCTTTTCACAAACCATATATGGATCCACCAAAGTCATTGAAATGTGTGTTCTCTTTCTTAGAACACACATGTATCCACCAGTGTCATTGCATGTGTGTTCTTCTAATTAACCATAGCTAGAGTCATGTGTTCTCTTCAGAGACCACACATGGATCCACCAGTGTCATTGAATGTGGTGTGCTTTTTACTAACAACAAATGGAGTCATTTCATGACTATTCTTTTCACATACCACATATGGATCCACCAGTGTCATTGAAATGTGTGTTCTCTTCAGAGACCACACATGGATCAACCGGAGTCATTGCATGTGTGTTCTTTTTACTAACAATAACTAGAGTCAGTGCATGTGTGTTCTTTTCACAATCCACCTATGGATCCACCAGTGTCATTGAAATGTGTGTTCTTCTCATTAACCACAGCTAGAGTCATTGAAATGTGTGTTCTCTTCAGAGACCACACATGGAATCACCAGTGTCACTACATGTGTGTTCTTTTTACTGACAACAACTTGAGTCATTTAATGACTATTATTTTCGCATACCCTACCAGTGTCATTGAAATATGTGTTCTCTTCAGAGACCACACATGGATCCACCAGTGTCATTGCATGTGTGTTCTTTTTACTAACAAAAACTAGAGTCATTGCATGTGCTTTCTTTTCACAATCCACCTATGGATCCACCAATGTCATTGCATGTCTGTTCTCTTCATACACCACACATGGATCCACCAGTGTCATTGCATGTGTGTTCTTTTTACTAACAATAATTGGAGTCATTTCATCACTGTTTTTTCACATACCACATATGGACCCACCAGTGTCATTGAAATGTGTGTTCTCTTTAGAGACCACACATGGATCGACCAGTGTCATTGCATGTGTGTTCTTTTTACTAACAACAACTATAGGTATTGCATGTGTGTTCTTTTCACAATCCACCAATGGATCCACCACTGTCATTGCATGTGTGTTCTTCTCATTAACCATAGCTAGAGTCATTGCATGTGTGTTCTCTTCAAAGACCACACATGCATCCACCAGTGTCATTGCATGTGTGTTCTTTTTACTAACAACAACTGGAGTCATTTCATGACTATTCTTTTCACATACCACATATGGATCCACCAGTGTCATTGAAATGTGTGTTCTCTTCAGAGACCACACAAGGATCCACCAGTGTCATTGCATGTGTGTTCTTTTTACTAACAACAACCAGAGTCATTACATCTCTTTTCTTTTCACAATCCACCTATGGATCCACTAGTGTCATTGCATGCGTGTTCTCTTAAGAGACCACACATGGATCCACCAGTGTAATTGTACGTGTGGTCTTTTTACTAACCACAACTGGAGTCATTTCATGACTGTTCTTTTCACATACCACATATGGATCCACTAGTGTCATTACATGTGTGTTCTTTTCAGAGACCGCACATGGATCCACTAGTGTCATTGCATGTCTGTTCTTTTCACATACCACCAGAGTCATTGAAATGTGTGTTCTCTTCAAATACCACACATGGATCCACCAGTGTCATTGCATGTTTATTCTTTTTACTAACAACAACCAGAGTCATTGCATGTGTATTCTTTTAACAATCCACCTATGGATCCACCAGTGTCATTGCATGTGTGTTCTTCTCTTTAACCATAGCTAGAGTCATTGCATGTGTGTTCTATTCAAGGACCACACATGGATCCACCAGTGTCATTGCAGGTGTGTTCTTTTTACTAACAACAACTGGGGTCATTTCATGACTATTCTTTTCACATACCACATATGGATCCACCAGTGTCATTGAAATGTGTGTTCTCTTCAGAGACCACACATGGATCCTCTAGTGTCATTGCATGTGTGTTCTTTTTACTAACAACAACTAGAGTCATTGCTTGTGTGTTCTTTTCACAATCCACCTATGGATCCACCAGTGTCATTGCATGTGTGTTCTTCTCGTTAACCACAGCTAGAGTCATTGCATGTGTGTTCTCTTCAGAGACTACACATGGATCCACCAGTGTCATTGCATGTGTGTCCTTTTTACTAACAACAACTAGAGTCATTTCATGACTATTCTGTTCACATACCATATATGGATCCACTAGTGTCATTGAAATGTGTGTTCTCTTCAGAGACCACACATGGATCCACCAGTGTCATTGCATGTGTGTTCTTTTTACTAACAACAACTAGAGTCATTACATGTGTGTTCTTTTCACAATCCACCTATGGATCCACCAGTGTCATTGCATGTGTGTTCTCTTCAGAGACCAAACATAGATCCACCAGTGTAATTGCATGTGTGCTCTTTTGACTATCCACAACTGGAGTCATTTCATGACGTATCTTTTTAGATACCACATATGGATCCACCAGTGTCATTGCATGTGTGTTCTCTTCAGAGACCACACATGGATCCACTAGTGTCATTGCATGTGTGTTCTTTTCACATACCACCAGAGTCATTGAAATGTGTGTTCTCTTCAAAGACCACACATGAATCCACCAGTGTCATTGCATGTGTGTTCTTTTTACTAACCACAACTGGAGTCATTTCATGAATGTTCTTTTCACATACCACATATGGATCCACCAGTGTCATTGCATGTGTGTTCTTTTCAGAGACCACACATGGATCCACTAGTGTCATTGCATGTGTGTTCTTTTCACAGACCACTAGTCATTGAAATGTGTGTTCTCTTAAAATACCACACATGGATCCACCAGTGTCATTGCATGTGTGTTCTTTTTACTCACAACAACTAGAGTCATTTCATGACTATTCTTTTCACATACCACATATGGATCCACCAGTGTCATTGAAATGTGTGTTCTCTTAAGAGACCACACATGGATCCACCAGTGTTATTGCCTGTGTGTTCTTGTTACTAACAACAACCAGAGTCATTGCATGTGTGTTCTTTTCACCTACCACATATGGATCCACTAGTGTCATTGCATGCGTGTTCTTTTCACAATCCACCTATGGATCCACCAGTGTCATTACATGTGTGTCCTATTTCCTAACAACAACTAGAGTCATTTCATGACTATTCTTTTCATATACCACTTATGGATCCACCAGTGTCATTGAAATGTCTGTTCTCTTCAGAGACCACACATCGATCCACTAGTGTCATTGCATGTGTGTTCTTTTTACTAACAACAACTAGATTCATTGCATGTGTGTTCTTTTCACAATCCACCTACGGATCCACCAGTGTCATTGCATGTGTGTTCTTCTCACTAACCACAGCTAGAGTCATTGCATGTGTGTTCTCTTCAGGGCCTACACATGGATCCACCAGTGTCATTGCATGTGTGTTCTTTTTACTAACAACAACTGGAGTCATTTCATGACTATTTTTTTCACATACCACATATGGATCCACCAGTGTCATTGAAATGTGTGTTCTCTTCAGAGACCACACATAGATCCACCAGTGTCATTGCATGTGTGTTCTTTTTTTACTAAAGACAACTAGAGTCATTGCATGTGTGTTCTTTCCACAATCCACCTATGGATCCACCTGTGTCATTGCATGTGTGTTCTCTTCAGAGACCACACATGGATCCACCAGTGTAATTGCATGTGTCCTCTTTTTACTAACCACAACTGGAGTCATTTCATGACTGTTCTTTTCACAAACCATATATGGATCCACCAAAGTCATTGAAATGTGTGTTCTCTTCACAGACTACACATGGATCCACCAGTGTTATTGCATGTGTGTTCTTTTTACTAACAACAACTGGAGTCATTTCTTGACTATTCTTTTCACATACCACATATGGATCCACCAGTGTCATTGAAATGTGTGTTGTCTTCAGAGACCACACATGGATCAACCAGAGTCATTGCATGTGTGTTCTTTTTACTAACAACAACCAGAGTCATTGCATGTGTGTTCTTTTAACAATCCACCTATGGATCCACCAGTGTCATTGCATGTGTGTTCTTCTCATCAACCATAGCTAGAGTCATTGCACGTGTGTTCTATTCAGAGACCGCACATGGATCCACCAGTGTCATTGTAGGTGTGTTCTTTTTACTAACAACAACTTGAGTCATTTAGTGACTATTATTTTCACATACCATATATGGATCCACCAGTGTCATTGAAATGTGTGTTCTCTTCAGAGACCACACATGGATCCACCAGTGTCATTGAATGTGTGTTTTTTTACTAACAACAACTAGAGTCATTGCATGTGTGTTCTTTTCACAATCCACCTATGGATCCACTAGTGTCATTGCATGTGTGTTCTCTTCATAGACCACACATGGATCCACCAGTGTCATTGCATGTGTGTTCTTTTTGCTGAGAAGAACTAGAGTCATTTCATGATCGTTCTTTTCACATACCACATATGGATCCACCAGTGTCATTGAAATGTGTGTTCTCTTCAGAGACCAGACATGGATCCACCAGTGTCATTGCATGTGTGTTCTTTTTACTAACAACAACTACAGTCATTGCATGTGTGTTCTTTTCACAATCCACCTTTGGATCCACCAGTGTCATTGCATGTGTGTTCTTCTCATTAACCACAGCTAGAGTCATTGCATGTGTGTTCTCTTCATAGACCACACATGGATCCACCAGTGTTATTGCATGTGTGTTCTTTTTATTAACCACAGTTAGAGTCATTGCATGTGTGTTCTCTTCAGAGACTACACATGGATCCACCAGTGTTATTGCATTTGTGTTTTTTTTACTAACAACAACTAGAGTCATTTCATGATTATTCTTTTCACATACCACATATGGAGCCACTAGTGTCATTGCATGTGTGTTATTTTTACTAACAATAACCAGAGTCATTGCATGTGTGTTCTTTTCACAATCCACCTATGGATCCACCAGTGTCATTGCATGTGTGTTCTTCTCATTAACCACAGCTAGAGTCATTGCATGTGTGTTCTCTTTAGAGACTACACATGGATCCACCAGTGTCATTGCATGTGTGTTGTTTTTACTAACAACAACTAGAGTCATTTCATGACTATTCTTTTCACATACCACATATGGATCCACCTGTGTCATTGAAATGTGTGTTCTCTTCAAAGACCCCACATGGATCCACTAGTGTCATTGCATGTGTGTTCTTTTTTTACTAACAACAACTAGAGTCATTGCATGCGTGTTCTTTCCACAATCCACCTATGGATCCACCTGTGCCATTGCATGTGTGTTCTCTTCAGAGACCGCACATGGATCCACCAGTGTAATTGCATGTGTCCTCTTTTTACTAACCACAACTGGAGTCATTTCATGACTGTTCTTTTCACATACCATATATGGATCCACCAGTGTCATTGAAACGTGTGTTCTCTTCACAGATCACACATGGATCCACCAGTGTTATTGCATCTGTCTTCTTTTTACTAACAACAACTGGAGTCATTTCATGACTATTCTTTTCACATACCACATTTGGATCCACCAGTGTCATTGAAATGTGTGTTCTCTTCAGAGACCACACATGGATCAACCAGAGTCATTGCATGTGTGTCCTTTTTACTAACAACAACTAGTGTCATTGCATGTTTTTTTTTCACAATCCACCTATGGATCCACCAGTGTCATTGAAATGTGTGTTCTTCTCATTAACCACAGCTAGAGTCATTGAAATGTGTGTTCTCTTAGAGGACCACACATGGAACCACCGGTGTCACTGCATGTGTGTTCTTTTTACTAACAACAACTTGAGTCATTTAATGACTATTATTTTCACATACCATATATGTATCCACCAGTGTCATTGAAATGTGTGTTCTCTTGAGAGACCACACATGGATCCACCAGTGTCATTGCATGTGTGTTCTTTTCACAATCCACCTATGGATCCACCAGTGTCATTGCATGTGTGTTCTCTTCAGAGACCACACATGGATCCACCAGTGTCATTGCATGTGTGTTATTTTTGCTGACAAGAACTGGAGTCATTTCATGACTGTTCTTTTCACATAGCACATATGGATCCACCAGTGTCATTGAAATTTGTGTTCTCTTCAGAGACCACACTTGGATCCACCAGTGTCATTGTATGAGTGTTCTTTTTACTAACAACAACTAGAGTCATTGCATGTGTGTTCTTTTCACAATCCACCTATGGATCCACCAGTGTCATTGCATGTGTGTTCTTCTCATTAACCACAGCTAGAGTAATTGCATGTGTGTTCTCTTCAGAGGCCACACATGGATCCACCAGTGTCATTGCATGTGTGTTCTTTTTATTAACCACAATTAGAGTCATTGCATGTGTGTTCTCTTCAGAGACCACACATGGATCCACCAGTGTCATTGCATGTGTGTTCTTTTTGCTGACAAGAACTATAGTCATTTCATGACTGTTCTTTTCACATACCACATATGGATCCACCAGTGTCATTGAAATGTGTGTTCTCTTCAGAGACCACACATGGATCCACCAGTGTCATTGCATGTGTGTTCTTTTTACTAACAACAACTAGAGTCATTGCATGTGTGTTCTTTTCACAATCCACCTATGGATCCACTAGTGTCATTGCATGTGTGTTCTTCTCATTAACCACAGCTAGAGTCATTGCATGTGTGTTCTCTTCAGAGAGCACACATGGTTCCACCATTGTCATTGCATGTGTGTTCATTTTACTAACAACAACTGGAGTCATTTCATGACTATTCTTTTCACATACCACATATGGATCCACCAGTGTCATTGAAATGTGTGTTCTCTTCAAAGACCACACATGGATCCACTAGTGTCATTGTATGTGTGTTCTTTTTACTAACAACAACTACAGTCATTGCATATGTGTTCTTTTCACAATCCACCTTTGGATCCACCCGTGTCATTGCACGTGTGTTCTTCTCATTAACCACAGCTAGAGTCATTGCATGTGTGTTCTCTTCAGAGACCACACATGGATCCACCAGTGTCATTGCATGTGTGTTCTTTTTATTAACCACAGTTAGAGTCATTGCATGTGTGTTCTCTTTAGAGACCACACATGGATCCACTCGTGTCATTGCATTTGTGTTCTTTTTACTAACAACAACTAGAGTCATTTCATGATTATTCTTTTCACATACCACATATGGAGCCACCAGTGTCATTGCATGTGTGTTCTTTTTACTAACAACAACCAGAGTCATTGCATGTGTGTTCTTTTACAATCCACCTATGGATCCACCAGTGTCATTGCATATGTGTTCTTCTCATTAACCACAGCTAGAGTCATTGCATGTGTGTTCTCTTTAGAGACTACACATGGATCCACCGGTGTCATTGCATGTGTGTTCATTTTACTAACAACAACTGGAGTCATTTCATGACTATTCTTTTCACATACCACATATGGATCCACCAGTGTCATTGAAATGTGTGTTCTCTTCAAAGACCACACATGGATCCACCAGTGTCATTGCATGTGTTTTTTTACTAACAACAACTAGAGTCATTGCATGTGTGTTCTTTTCACAATCCACCTATGGATCCACTAGTGTCATTGCATGTGTGTTCTCTTCATAGACCACACATGGATCCACCAGTGTCATTGCATGTGTGTTCTTTTTGCTGACAAGAACTAGAGTCATTTTATGATCGTTCTTTTCACATACCACATATGGATCCACCAGTGTCATTGAAATGTGTGTTCTCTTCAGAGACCAGACATGGATCCACCAGTGTCATTGCATGTGTGTTCTTTTTACTAACAACAACTACAGTCATTGCATGTGTGTTCTTTTCACAATCCACCTTTGGATCCACCAGTGTCATTGCATGTGTGTTCTTCTCATTAACCACAGCTAGAGTCATTGCATGTGTGTTCTCTTCAGAGACCACACATGGATCCACCAGTGTCATTGCATGTGTGTTCTTTTTATTAACCACAGTTAGAGTCATTACATGTGTGTTCTCTTCAGAGACTACACATGGATCCACCAGTGTCATTGCATTTGTGTTCTTTTTACTAACAACAACTAGAGTCATTTCATGATTATTCTTTTCACATACCACATATGGAGCCACTAGTGTCATTGCATGTGTGTTATTTTTACTAACAATAACCAGAATCATTGCATGTGTGTTCTTTTCACAATCCAACTATGGATCCACCAGTGTCATTGCATGTGTGTTCTTCTCATTAACCACTGCTAGAGTCATTGCATGTGTGTTCTCTTTAGAGACTACACATGGATCCACGAGTGTCATTGCATGTGTGTTATTTTTACTAACAACAACTGGAGTCATTTCATGACTATTCTTTTCACATACCACATATGGATCCACCTGTGTCTTTGAAACGTGTGTTCTCTTCAAAGATCCCACATGGATCCACTAGTGTCATTGCATGTGTGTTCTTTTTTTACTAACAACAACTAGAGTCATTGCATGCCTGTTCTTTCCACAATCCACCTATGGATCCACCTGTGTCATTGCATGTGTGTTCTCTTCAGAGACCGCACATGGATCCACCAGTGTAATTGCATGTGTCCTCTTTTTACTTACCACAACTGGAGTCATTTCATGACTGTTCTTTTCACAAACCATATATGGATCCACCAGTGTCATTGAAATGTGTGTTCTCTTCACAGACCACACATGGATCCACCAGTGTTATTGCATCTGTGTTCTTTTTACTAACAACAACTGGAGTCATTTCATGACTATTCTTTTCACATACCACATTTGGATCCACCAGTGTCATTGAAATGTGTGTTCTCTTCAGAGACCACACATGGATCAACCAGAGTCATTGCATGTGTGTCCTTTTTACTAACAACAACTAGAGTCATTGCATGTGTGTTCTTTCCACAATCCACCTATGGATCCACCTGTGTCATTGCATGTGTGTTCTCTTCAGAGACCGCACATGGATCCACCAGTGTAATTGCATGTGTCCTCTTTTTTCTAACCACAACTGGAGTCATTCCATCACTGTTCTTTTCACATACCATATATGGATCCACCAGTGTCATTGAAATGTGTGTTCTCTTCACAGACCACACATGGATCCACCAGTGTTATTGCATCTGTGTTCTTTTTACTAACAACAACTGGAGTCATTTCATGACTATTCTTTTCACATACCACATTTGGATCCACCAGTGTCATTGAAATGTGTGTTCTCTTCAGAGACCACACATGGATCAACCAGAGTCATTGCATGTGTGTCCTTTTTACTAACAACAACTAGTGTCATTGCATGTTTTTTTTCACAATCCACCTATGGATCCACTAGTGTCATTGAAATGTGTGTTCTTCTCATTAACCACAGCTAGAGTCATTGAAATGTGTGTTCTCTTAGAGGACCACACATGGAACCACCGGTGTCACTGCATGTGTGTTCTTTTAACTAACAACAACTTGAGTCATTTAATGACTATTATTTTCACATACCATATATGTATCCACCAGTGTCATTGAAATGTGTGTTCTCTTGAGAGACCACACATGGATCCACCAGTGTCATTGCATGTGTGTTCTTTTCACAATCCACCTATGGATCCACCAGTGTCATTGCATGTGTGTTCTCTTCAGAGACCACACATGGATCCACCAGTGTCATTGCATGTGTGTTCTTTTTGCTGACAAGAACTGGAGTCATTTCATGACTGTTCTTTTCACATACCACATATGGATCCACCGGTGTCATTGAAATTTGTGTTCTCTTCAGAGACCACACTTGGATCCACCAGTGTCATTGCATGAGTGTTCTTTTTACTAACAACAACTAGAGTCATTGCATGTGTGTTCTTTTCACAATCTACCTATGGATCCACCAGTGTCATTGCATGTGTGTTCTTCTCATTAACCACAGCTAGAGTCATTGCATGTGTGTTCTCTTCAGAGGCCACACATGGATCCACCAGTGTTATTGCATGTGTGTTCTTTTTATTAACCACAGTTAGAGTCATTGCATGTGTGTTCTTTTCAGAGACCACACATGGATCCACCAGTGTCATTGCATGTGTGTTCTTTTTGCTGACAAGAACTGGAGTCATTTCATGACTGTTCTTTTCACATACCACATATGGATCCACCAGTGTCATTGAAATGTGTGTTCTCTTTAGAGACCACACATGGATCCACCAGTGTCATTGCATGTGTGTTCTTTTTACTAACAACAACTAGAGTCATTGCATGTGTGTTCTTTTCACAATCCACCTATGGATCCACTAGTGTCATTGCATGTGTGTTCTTCTCATTAACCACAGCTAGAGTCATTGCATGGGTGTTCTCTTTAGAGACCACACGTGGATCCACCAGTGTCACGGCATGTGTGTTCTTTTTACTAACAACAACTAGAGTCATTGCATGTGTGTTCTTTTCACAATCCACCTATGGATCCACTAGTGTCATTGCATGTTTGTTCTTTTGACTAACAAAAACTAGAGTCATTGCATGTGTGTTCTTTTCACAATCCACCTATGGATCCACTAGTGTCATTGCATGTGTGTTCTTCTCATTAACCACAGCTAGAGTCATTGCATGTGTGTTCTCTTCAGAGAGCACACATGGTTCCACCATTGTCATTGCATGTGTGTTCATTTTACTAACAACAACTGGAGTCATTTCATGACTATTCTTTTCACATACCACATATGGATCCACCAGTGTCATTGAAATGTGTGTTCTCTTCAAAGACCACACATGGATCCACTAGTGTCATTGTATGTGTGTTCTTTTTACTAACAACAACTACAATCATTGCATGTGTGTTCTTTTCACAATCCACCTTTGGATCCACCAGTGTCATTGCATGTGTGTTCTTCTCATTAACCACAGCTAGTCATTGCATGTGTGTTCTCTTGAGAGACCACACATGGATCCACCAGTGTCATTGCATGTGTGTTCTTTTTATTAACCACAGTTAGAGTCATTGCATGTGTGTTCTCTTCAGAGACCACACATGGATCCACCCGTGTCATTGCATTTGTGATCTTTTTACTAACAACAACTAGAGTCATTTCATGATTATTCTTTTCACATACCACATATGGAGCCACCAGTGTCATTGCATGTGTGTTCTTTTTACTAACAACAACCAGAGTCATTGCATGTGTGTTCTTTTCACAATCCACCTATGGATCCACCAGTGTCATTGCATGTGTGTTCTTCTCGTTAACCACAGCTAGAGTCATTGCATGTGTGTTCTCTTCAGAGACTACACATGGATCCACCAGTGTCATTGCATGTGTGTCCTTTTTACTAACAACAACTAGAGTCATTTCATGACTATTCTGTTCACATACCATATATGGATCCACTAGTGTCATTGAAATGTGTGTTCTCTTCAGAGACCACACATGGATCCACCAGTGTCATTGCATGTGTGTTCTTTTTACTAACAACAACTAGAGTCATTACATGTGTGTTCTTTTCACAATCCACCTATGGATCCACCAGTGTCATTGCATGTGTGTTCTCTTCAGAGACCAAACATAGATCCACCAGTGTAATTGCATGTGTGCTCTTTTGACTATCCACAACTGGAGTCATTTCATGACGTATCTTTTTAGATACCACATATGGATCCACCAGTGTCATTGCATGTGTGTTCTCTTCAGAGACCACACATGGATCCACTAGTGTCATTGCATGTGTGTTCTTTTCACATACCACCAGAGTCATTGAAATGTGTGTTCTCTTCAAAGACCACACATGAATCCACCAGTGTCATTGCATGTGTGTTCTTTTTACTAACCACAACTGGAGTCATTTCATGAATGTTCTTTTCACATACCACATATGGATCCACCAGTGTCATTGCATGTGTGTTCTTTTCAGAGACCACACATGGATCCACTAGTGTCATTGCATGTGTGTTCTTTTCACAGACCACTAGTCATTGAAATGTGTGTTCTCTTAAAATACCACACATGGATCCACCAGTGTCATTGCATGTGTGTTCTTTTTACTCACAACAACTAGAGTCATTTCATGACTATTCTTTTCACATACCACATATGGATCCACCAGTGTCATTGAAATGTGTGTTCTCTTAAGAGACCACACATGGATCCACCAGTGTTATTGCCTGTGTGTTCTTGTTACTAACAACAACCAGAGTCATTGCATGTGTGTTCTTTTCACCTACCACATATGGATCCACTAGTGTCATTGCATGCGTGTTCTTTTCACAATCCACCTATGGATCCACCAGTGTCATTACATGTGTGTCCTATTTCCTAACAACAACTAGAGTCATTTCATGACTATTCTTTTCATATACCACTTATGGATCCACCAGTGTCATTGAAATGTCTGTTCTCTTCAGAGACCACACATCGATCCACTAGTGTCATTGCATGTGTGTTCTTTTTACTAACAACAACTAGATTCATTGCATGTGTGTTCTTTTCACAATCCACCTACGGATCCACCAGTGTCATTGCATGTGTGTTCTTCTCACTAACCACAGCTAGAGTCATTGCATGTGTGTTCTCTTCAGGGCCTACACATGGATCCACCAGTGTCATTGCATGTGTGTTCTTTTTACTAACAACAACTGGAGTCATTTCATGACTATTTTTTTCACATACCACATATGGATCCACCAGTGTCATTGAAATGTGTGTTCTCTTCAGAGACCACACATAGATCCACCAGTGTCATTGCATGTGTGTTCTTTTTTTACTAAAGACAACTAGAGTCATTGCATGTGTGTTCTTTCCACAATCCACCTATGGATCCACCTGTGTCATTGCATGTGTGTTCTCTTCAGAGACCACACATGGATCCACCAGTGTAATTGCATGTGTCCTCTTTTTACTAACCACAACTGGAGTCATTTCATGACTGTTCTTTTCACAAACCATATATGGATCCACCAAAGTCATTGAAATGTGTGTTCTCTTCACAGACTACACATGGATCCACCAGTGTTATTGCATGTGTGTTCTTTTTACTAACAACAACTGGAGTCATTTCTTGACTATTCTTTTCACATACCACATATGGATCCACCAGTGTCATTGAAATGTGTGTTGTCTTCAGAGACCACACATGGATCAACCAGAGTCATTGCATGTGTGTTCTTTTTACTAACAACAACCAGAGTCATTGCATGTGTGTTCTTTTAACAATCCACCTATGGATCCACCAGTGTCATTGCATGTGTGTTCTTCTCATCAACCATAGCTAGAGTCATTGCACGTGTGTTCTATTCAGAGACCGCACATGGATCCACCAGTGTCATTGTAGGTGTGTTCTTTTTACTAACAACAACTTGAGTCATTTAGTGACTATTATTTTCACATACCATATATGGATCCACCAGTGTCATTGAAATGTGTGTTCTCTTCAGAGACCACACATGGATCCACCAGTGTCATTGAATGTGTGTTTTTTTACTAACAACAACTAGAGTCATTGCATGTGTGTTCTTTTCACAATCCACCTATGGATCCACTAGTGTCATTGCATGTGTGTTCTCTTCATAGACCACACATGGATCCACCAGTGTCATTGCATGTGTGTTCTTTTTGCTGAGAAGAACTAGAGTCATTTCATGATCGTTCTTTTCACATACCACATATGGATCCACCAGTGTCATTGAAATGTGTGTTCTCTTCAGAGACCAGACATGGATCCACCAGTGTCATTGCATGTGTGTTCTTTTTACTAACAACAACTACAGTCATTGCATGTGTGTTCTTTTCACAATCCACCTTTGGATCCACCAGTGTCATTGCATGTGTGTTCTTCTCATTAACCACAGCTAGAGTCATTGCATGTGTGTTCTCTTCATAGACCACACATGGATCCACCAGTGTTATTGCATGTGTGTTCTTTTTATTAACCACAGTTAGAGTCATTGCATGTGTGTTCTCTTCAGAGACTACACATGGATCCACCAGTGTTATTGCATTTGTGTTTTTTTTACTAACAACAACTAGAGTCATTTCATGATTATTCTTTTCACATACCACATATGGAGCCACTAGTGTCATTGCATGTGTGTTATTTTTACTAACAATAACCAGAGTCATTGCATGTGTGTTCTTTTCACAATCCACCTATGGATCCACCAGTGTCATTGCATGTGTGTTCTTCTCATTAACCACAGCTAGAGTCATTGCATGTGTGTTCTCTTTAGAGACTACACATGGATCCACCAGTGTCATTGCATGTGTGTTGTTTTTACTAACAACAACTAGAGTCATTTCATGACTATTCTTTTCACATACCACATATGGATCCACCTGTGTCATTGAAATGTGTGTTCTCTTCAAAGACCCCACATGGATCCACTAGTGTCATTGCATGTGTGTTCTTTTTTTACTAACAACAACTAGAGTCATTGCATGCGTGTTCTTTCCACAATCCACCTATGGATCCACCTGTGCCATTGCATGTGTGTTCTCTTCAGAGACCGCACATGGATCCACCAGTGTAATTGCATGTGTCCTCTTTTTACTAACCACAACTGGAGTCATTTCATGACTGTTCTTTTCACATACCATATATGGATCCACCAGTGTCATTGAAACGTGTGTTCTCTTCACAGATCACACATGGATCCACCAGTGTTATTGCATCTGTCTTCTTTTTACTAACAACAACTGGAGTCATTTCATGACTATTCTTTTCACATACCACATTTGGATCCACCAGTGTCATTGAAATGTGTGTTCTCTTCAGAGACCACACATGGATCAACCAGAGTCATTGCATGTGTGTCCTTTTTACTAACAACAACTAGTGTCATTGCATGTTTTTTTTTCACAATCCACCTATGGATCCACCAGTGTCATTGAAATGTGTGTTCTTCTCATTAACCACAGCTAGAGTCATTGAAATGTGTGTTCTCTTAGAGGACCACACATGGAACCACCGGTGTCACTGCATGTGTGTTCTTTTTACTAACAACAACTTGAGTCATTTAATGACTATTATTTTCACATACCATATATGTATCCACCAGTGTCATTGAAATGTGTGTTCTCTTGAGAGACCACACATGGATCCACCAGTGTCATTGCATGTGTGTTCTTTTCACAATCCACCTATGGATCCACCAGTGTCATTGCATGTGTGTTCTCTTCAGAGACCACACATGGATCCACCAGTGTCATTGCATGTGTGTTATTTTTGCTGACAAGAACTGGAGTCATTTCATGACTGTTCTTTTCACATAGCACATATGGATCCACCAGTGTCATTGAAATTTGTGTTCTCTTCAGAGACCACACTTGGATCCACCAGTGTCATTGTATGAGTGTTCTTTTTACTAACAACAACTAGAGTCATTGCATGTGTGTTCTTTTCACAATCCACCTATGGATCCACCAGTGTCATTGCATGTGTGTTCTTCTCATTAACCACAGCTAGAGTAATTGCATGTGTGTTCTCTTCAGAGGCCACACATGGATCCACCAGTGTCATTGCATGTGTGTTCTTTTTATTAACCACAATTAGAGTCATTGCATGTGTGTTCTCTTCAGAGACCACACATGGATCCACCAGTGTCATTGCATGTGTGTTCTTTTTGCTGACAAGAACTATAGTCATTTCATGACTGTTCTTTTCACATACCACATATGGATCCACCAGTGTCATTGAAATGTGTGTTCTCTTCAGAGACCACACATGGATCCACCAGTGTCATTGCATGTGTGTTCTTTTTACTAACAACAACTAGAGTCATTGCATGTGTGTTCTTTTCACAATCCACCTATGGATCCACTAGTGTCATTGCATGTGTGTTCTTCTCATTAACCACAGCTAGAGTCATTGCATGTGTGTTCTCTTCAGAGAGCACACATGGTTCCACCATTGTCATTGCATGTGTGTTCATTTTACTAACAACAACTGGAGTCATTTCATGACTATTCTTTTCACATACCACATATGGATCCACCAGTGTCATTGAAATGTGTGTTCTCTTCAAAGACCACACATGGATCCACTAGTGTCATTGTATGTGTGTTCTTTTTACTAACAACAACTACAGTCATTGCATATGTGTTCTTTTCACAATCCACCTTTGGATCCACCCGTGTCATTGCACGTGTGTTCTTCTCATTAACCACAGCTAGAGTCATTGCATGTGTGTTCTCTTCAGAGACCACACATGGATCCACCAGTGTCATTGCATGTGTGTTCTTTTTATTAACCACAGTTAGAGTCATTGCATGTGTGTTCTCTTTAGAGACCACACATGGATCCACTCGTGTCATTGCATTTGTGTTCTTTTTACTAACAACAACTAGAGTCATTTCATGATTATTCTTTTCACATACCACATATGGAGCCACCAGTGTCATTGCATGTGTGTTCTTTTTACTAACAACAACCAGAGTCATTGCATGTGTGTTCTTTTACAATCCACCTATGGATCCACCAGTGTCATTGCATATGTGTTCTTCTCATTAACCACAGCTAGAGTCATTGCATGTGTGTTCTCTTTAGAGACTACACATGGATCCACCGGTGTCATTGCATGTGTGTTCATTTTACTAACAACAACTGGAGTCATTTCATGACTATTCTTTTCACATACCACATATGGATCCACCAGTGTCATTGAAATGTGTGTTCTCTTCAAAGACCACACATGGATCCACCAGTGTCATTGCATGTGTTTTTTTACTAACAACAACTAGAGTCATTGCATGTGTGTTCTTTTCACAATCCACCTATGGATCCACTAGTGTCATTGCATGTGTGTTCTCTTCATAGACCACACATGGATCCACCAGTGTCATTGCATGTGTGTTCTTTTTGCTGACAAGAACTAGAGTCATTTTATGATCGTTCTTTTCACATACCACATATGGATCCACCAGTGTCATTGAAATGTGTGTTCTCTTCAGAGACCAGACATGGATCCACCAGTGTCATTGCATGTGTGTTCTTTTTACTAACAACAACTACAGTCATTGCATGTGTGTTCTTTTCACAATCCACCTTTGGATCCACCAGTGTCATTGCATGTGTGTTCTTCTCATTAACCACAGCTAGAGTCATTGCATGTGTGTTCTCTTCAGAGACCACACATGGATCCACCAGTGTCATTGCATGTGTGTTCTTTTTATTAACCACAGTTAGAGTCATTACATGTGTGTTCTCTTCAGAGACTACACATGGATCCACCAGTGTCATTGCATTTGTGTTCTTTTTACTAACAACAACTAGAGTCATTTCATGATTATTCTTTTCACATACCACATATGGAGCCACTAGTGTCATTGCATGTGTGTTATTTTTACTAACAATAACCAGAATCATTGCATGTGTGTTCTTTTCACAATCCAACTATGGATCCACCAGTGTCATTGCATGTGTGTTCTTCTCATTAACCACTGCTAGAGTCATTGCATGTGTGTTCTCTTTAGAGACTACACATGGATCCACGAGTGTCATTGCATGTGTGTTATTTTTACTAACAACAACTGGAGTCATTTCATGACTATTCTTTTCACATACCACATATGGATCCACCTGTGTCTTTGAAACGTGTGTTCTCTTCAAAGATCCCACATGGATCCACTAGTGTCATTGCATGTGTGTTCTTTTTTTACTAACAACAACTAGAGTCATTGCATGCCTGTTCTTTCCACAATCCACCTATGGATCCACCTGTGTCATTGCATGTGTGTTCTCTTCAGAGACCGCACATGGATCCACCAGTGTAATTGCATGTGTCCTCTTTTTACTTACCACAACTGGAGTCATTTCATGACTGTTCTTTTCACAAACCATATATGGATCCACCAGTGTCATTGAAATGTGTGTTCTCTTCACAGACCACACATGGATCCACCAGTGTTATTGCATCTGTGTTCTTTTTACTAACAACAACTGGAGTCATTTCATGACTATTCTTTTCACATACCACATTTGGATCCACCAGTGTCATTGAAATGTGTGTTCTCTTCAGAGACCACACATGGATCAACCAGAGTCATTGCATGTGTGTCCTTTTTACTAACAACAACTAGAGTCATTGCATGTGTGTTCTTTCCACAATCCACCTATGGATCCACCTGTGTCATTGCATGTGTGTTCTCTTCAGAGACCGCACATGGATCCACCAGTGTAATTGCATGTGTCCTCTTTTTTCTAACCACAACTGGAGTCATTCCATCACTGTTCTTTTCACATACCATATATGGATCCACCAGTGTCATTGAAATGTGTGTTCTCTTCACAGACCACACATGGATCCACCAGTGTTATTGCATCTGTGTTCTTTTTACTAACAACAACTGGAGTCATTTCATGACTATTCTTTTCACATACCACATTTGGATCCACCAGTGTCATTGAAATGTGTGTTCTCTTCAGAGACCACACATGGATCAACCAGAGTCATTGCATGTGTGTCCTTTTTACTAACAACAACTAGTGTCATTGCATGTTTTTTTTCACAATCCACCTATGGATCCACTAGTGTCATTGAAATGTGTGTTCTTCTCATTAACCACAGCTAGAGTCATTGAAATGTGTGTTCTCTTAGAGGACCACACATGGAACCACCGGTGTCACTGCATGTGTGTTCTTTTAACTAACAACAACTTGAGTCATTTAATGACTATTATTTTCACATACCATATATGTATCCACCAGTGTCATTGAAATGTGTGTTCTCTTGAGAGACCACACATGGATCCACCAGTGTCATTGCATGTGTGTTCTTTTCACAATCCACCTATGGATCCACCAGTGTCATTGCATGTGTGTTCTCTTCAGAGACCACACATGGATCCACCAGTGTCATTGCATGTGTGTTCTTTTTGCTGACAAGAACTGGAGTCATTTCATGACTGTTCTTTTCACATACCACATATGGATCCACCGGTGTCATTGAAATTTGTGTTCTCTTCAGAGACCACACTTGGATCCACCAGTGTCATTGCATGAGTGTTCTTTTTACTAACAACAACTAGAGTCATTGCATGTGTGTTCTTTTCACAATCTACCTATGGATCCACCAGTGTCATTGCATGTGTGTTCTTCTCATTAACCACAGCTAGAGTCATTGCATGTGTGTTCTCTTCAGAGGCCACACATGGATCCACCAGTGTTATTGCATGTGTGTTCTTTTTATTAACCACAGTTAGAGTCATTGCATGTGTGTTCTTTTCAGAGACCACACATGGATCCACCAGTGTCATTGCATGTGTGTTCTTTTTGCTGACAAGAACTGGAGTCATTTCATGACTGTTCTTTTCACATACCACATATGGATCCACCAGTGTCATTGAAATGTGTGTTCTCTTTAGAGACCACACATGGATCCACCAGTGTCATTGCATGTGTGTTCTTTTTACTAACAACAACTAGAGTCATTGCATGTGTGTTCTTTTCACAATCCACCTATGGATCCACTAGTGTCATTGCATGTGTGTTCTTCTCATTAACCACAGCTAGAGTCATTGCATGGGTGTTCTCTTTAGAGACCACACGTGGATCCACCAGTGTCACGGCATGTGTGTTCTTTTTACTAACAACAACTAGAGTCATTGCATGTGTGTTCTTTTCACAATCCACCTATGGATCCACTAGTGTCATTGCATGTTTGTTCTTTTGACTAACAAAAACTAGAGTCATTGCATGTGTGTTCTTTTCACAATCCACCTATGGATCCACTAGTGTCATTGCATGTGTGTTCTTCTCATTAACCACAGCTAGAGTCATTGCATGTGTGTTCTCTTCAGAGAGCACACATGGTTCCACCATTGTCATTGCATGTGTGTTCATTTTACTAACAACAACTGGAGTCATTTCATGACTATTCTTTTCACATACCACATATGGATCCACCAGTGTCATTGAAATGTGTGTTCTCTTCAAAGACCACACATGGATCCACTAGTGTCATTGTATGTGTGTTCTTTTTACTAACAACAACTACAATCATTGCATGTGTGTTCTTTTCACAATCCACCTTTGGATCCACCAGTGTCATTGCATGTGTGTTCTTCTCATTAACCACAGCTAGTCATTGCATGTGTGTTCTCTTGAGAGACCACACATGGATCCACCAGTGTCATTGCATGTGTGTTCTTTTTATTAACCACAGTTAGAGTCATTGCATGTGTGTTCTCTTCAGAGACCACACATGGATCCACCCGTGTCATTGCATTTGTGATCTTTTTACTAACAACAACTAGAGTCATTTCATGATTATTCTTTTCACATACCACATATGGAGCCACCAGTGTCATTGCATGTGTGTTCTTTTTACTAACAACAACCAGAGTCATTGCATGTGTGTTCTTTTCACAATCCACCTATGGATCCACCAGTGTCATTGCATGTGTGTTCTTCTCATTAACCACAGCTAGAGTCATTGCATGTGTGTTCTCTTTAGAGACTACACATGGATCCACCAGTGTCATTGCATGTGTGTTCATTTTACTAACAACAACTGGAGTCATTTCATGACTATTCTTTTCACATACCACATATGGATCCACCAGTGTCATTGAAATGTGTGTTCTCTTCAAAGACCACACATGGATCCACCAGTGTCATTGCATGTGTGTTCTTTTTACTAACAACAACCAGAGTCATTGCATGTGTGTTCTTTTCACAATCCATCTATGGATCCACCAGTGTCATTGCATGTGTGTTCTCTTCAGAGACCACACATGGATCCACCAGTGTAATTGCATGTGTGGTCTTTTTACTAACCACAACTTGAGTCATTTCATGAATGTTCTTTTCACATACCACATATGGATCCACTAGTGGCATTGCATGTGTGTTCTTTTCAGAGACCACACATGGATCCACCAGTGTCATTGCATGTGTGTTCTTTTCACATACCACCAAAGTCATTGAAATGTGTGCTCTCTTTCTTAGAACACACATGGATCCACCAGTGTTATTGCATGTGTGTTCTTCTAATTAACCACAGCTAGATTCATGTGTTCTCTTCAGAGACCACACATGGATCCACCAGTGTCATTGCATGTGGTGTGCGTTTTACTAACAACAAATGGAGTCATTTCATTACTATTCTTTTCACATACCACATATGGATCCACCAGTGTCATTGAAATGTGTGTTCTCTTTAGAGACCACACATGGATCCACCAGTGTCATTGCATGTGTGTTCTTTTTACTAACAACAACTAGAGTCATTGCATGTGTGTTCTTTTCACAATCCACCTATGGATCCACTAGTGTCATTGCATGTGTGTTCTTCTCATTAACCACAGCTAGAGTCATTGCATGGGTGTTCTCTTCAGAGACCACACATGGTTCCACCATTGTCATTGCATGTGTGTTCATTTTACTAACAACAACTGGAGTCATTTCATGACTATTCTTTTCACATACCACATATGGATCCACCAGTGTCATTGAAATGTGTGTTCTCTTCAAAGACCACACATGGATCCACTAGTGTCATTGTATGTGTGTTCGTTTTACTAACAACAACTACAGTCATTGCATGTGTGTTCTTTTCACAATCCACCTTTGGATCCACCAGTGTCATTGCATGTGTGTTCTTCTCATTAACCACAGCTAGAGTCATTGCATGTGTGTTCTCTTCAGAGACCACACATGGATCCACCAGTGTCATTGCATGTGTGTTCTTTTTATTAACCACAGTTAGAGTCATTGCATGTGTGTTCTCTTCAGAGACGACACATGGATCCACCCGTGTCATTGCATTTGTGTTCTTTTTACTAACAACAACTAGAGTCATTTCATGATTATTCTTTTCACATACCACATATGGAGCCACCAGTGTCATTGCATGTGTGTTCTTTTTACTAACAACAACCAGAGTCATTGCATGTGTGTTCTTTTCACAATCCACCTATGGATCCACCAGTGTCATTGCATGTGTGTTCTTCTCATTAACCACAGCTAGAGTCATTGCATGTGTGTTCTCTTTAGAGACTACACATGGATCCACCAGTGTCATTGCATGTGTGTTCATTTTACTAACAACAACTGGAGTCATTTCATGACTATTCTTTTCACATACCACATATGGATCCACCAGTGTCATTGAAATGTGTGTTCTCTTCAAAGACCACACATGGATCCACCAGTGTCATTGCATGTGTGTTCTTTTTACTAACAACAACCAGAGTCATTGCATGTGTGTTCTTTTCACAATCCACCTATGGATCCACCAGTGTCATTGCATGTGTGTTCTCTTCAGAGACCACACATGGATCCACCAGTGTAATTGCATGTGTGGTATTTTTACTAACCACAACTTGAGTCATTTCATGAATGTTCTTTTCACATACCACATATGGATCCACTAGTGGCATTGCATGTGTGTTCTTTTCAGAGACCACACATGGATCCACCAGTGTCATTGCATGTGTGTTCTTTTCACATACCACGAAAGTCATTGAAATGTGTGCTCTCTTTCTTAGAACACACATGGATCCACCAGTGTTATTGCATGTGTGTTCTTCTAATTAACCACAGCTAGAGTCATGTGTTCTCTTCAGAGACCACACATGGATCCACCAGTGTCATTGCATGTGGTGTGCTTTTTACTAACAACAAATGGAGTCATTTCATGACTATTCTTTTCACATACCACATATGGATCCACCAGTGTCAATGAAATGTTTGTTCTCTTCAGAGACCACACATGGATCAACCAGAGTCACTGCATGTGTGTTCTTTTTACTAACAACAACTAGAGTCATTGCATGTGTGTTCTTTTCACAATCCACCTATGGATCCACCAGTGTCATTGAAATGTGTGTTCTTCTCATTAACCACAGCTAGAGTCATTGAAATGTGTGTTCTCTTCCGAGACCACACATGGAATCACCAGTGTCACTACATGTGTGTTCTTTTTACTAACAACAACTGGAGTCATTTAATGACTATTATTTTCGCATACCCCACCAGTGTCATTGAAATATGTGTTCTCTTCAGAGACCACACATGGATCCACCAGTGTCATTACATGTGTGTTCTTTTTACTAACAACAACTAGAGTCATTGCATGTGCTTTCTTTTCACAATCCACCTATGGATCCACCAATGTCATTCCATGTCTGTTCTCTTCATAGAGCACACATGGATCCACCAGTGTCATTGCATGTGTGTTCTTTTTACTAACAATAATTGGAGTCATTTCATCACTGTTCTTTTCACATACCACATATGGACCCACCAGTGTCATTGAAATGTGTGTTCTCTTTAGAGACCACACATGGATCGACCAGTGTCATTGCATGTGTGTTCTTTTTACTAACAACAACTATAGGTATTGCATGTGTGTTCTTTTCACAATCCACCAATGGATCCACTAGTGTCGTTGCATGTGTGTTCTTCTCATTAACCATAGCTAGAGTCATTGCATGTGTGTTCTCTTCAAAGACCACACATGCATCCACCAGTCTCATTGCATGTGTGTTATTTTTACTAACAACAACTGGAGTCATTTCATGACTATTCTTTTCACATACCACATATGGATCCACCAGTGTCATTGAAATGTGTGTTCTCTTCAGAGACCACACAAGGATCCACCAGTGTTATTGCATGTGTGTTCTTTTTACTAACAACAACCAGAGTCATTACATGTCTTTTCTTTTCACAATCCACCTATGGATCCACCAGTGTCATTGCATGTGTGTTCTCTTCAGAGACCACACATGGATCCACCAGTGTAATTGTACGTGTGGTCTTTTTACTAACCACAACTGGAGTCATTTCATGACTGTTCTTTTCACATACCACATATGGATCCACCAGTGTCATTGCATGTGTGTTCTTTTCAGAGACCGCACATGGATCCACTAGTGTCATTGCATGTGTGTTCTTTTTACATACGACCAGAGTCATTGAAATGTGTGTTCTCTTCAAAGACCACACATGGATCCACTAGTGTCATTGCATGTTTATTCTTTTTACTAACAACAACCAGAGTCATTGCATGTGTATTCTTTTAACAATCCACCTATGGATCCACCAGTGTCATTGCATGTGTGTTCTTCTATTTAACCATAGCTAGAGTCATTGCATGTGTGTTCTATTCAGAGACCACACATGGATCCACCAGTGTCATTGCAGGTGTGTTCTTTTTACTAACAAAAACTGGGGTCATTTCATGACTATTCTTTTCACATACCACATATGGATCCACCAGTGTCATTGAAATGTGTGTTCTCTTCAGAGACCACACATGGATCCGCCAGTGTCATTGCATGTGTGTTCTTTTTACTAACAACAACTAGAGTCATTGCATGTGTGTTCTTTTCACAATCCACCTATGGATCCACTAGTGTCATTGAAATGTGTGTTCTCTTCAGAGACCACACATGGATCCACCAGTGTCATTGCATGTGTGTTCTTTTTACTAACAACAACTAGAGTCATTACATGTGTGTTCTTTTCACAATCCACCTATGGATCCACCAGTGTCATTGCATGTGTGTTCTCTTTAGAGACCAAACATAGATCCACCAGTGTCATTGCATGTGTGTTCTTCTCTTTAACCATAGCTAGAGTCATTGCATGTGTGTTCTATTCAGAGACCACACATGGATCCACCAGTGTCATTGCAGGTGTGTTCTTTTTACTAACAACAACTGGGGTCATTTCATGACTATTCTTTTCACATACCACATATGGATCCACCAGTGTCATTGAAATGTGTGTTGTCTTCAGAGACCACACATGGATCCGCCAGTGTCATTGCATGTGTGTTCTTTTTACTAACAACAACTAGAGTCATTGCATGTGTGTTCTTTTCACAATCCACCTATGGATCCACCAGTGTCATTGCATGTGTGTTCATCTCATTAACCATAGCTAGAGTCATTGCATGTGTGTTCTCTTCAGAGACTACACATGGATCCACTAGTGTCATTGCATGTGTGTTCTTTTTACTAACAACAACTAGAGTCATTTCATGACTATTCTGTTCACATACCATATATGGATCCACTAGTGTCATTGAAATGTGTGTTCTCTTCAGAGACCACACATGGATCCACCAGTGTCATTGCATGTGTGTTCTTTTTACTAACAACAACTAGAGTCATTACATGTGTGTTCTTTTCACAATCCACCTATGGATCCACCAGTGTCATTGCATGTGTGTTCTCTTTAGAGACCAAACATAGATCCACCAGTGTCATTGCATGTGTGCTCTTTTTACTAACCACAACTGGAGTCATTTCATGACTATTCTTTTCACATACCACATATGGATCTACCAGTGTCATTGCATGTGTGTTCTCTTCAGAGACCACACATGGATCCACTAGTGTCATTGCATGTGTGTTCTTTTCACATACCACCAGAGTCATTGAAATGTGTGTTCTCTTCAAAGACCACACATGAATCCACCAGGGTCATTGCATGTGTGTTCTTTTTACTAACCACAACTGGAGTCATTTCATGAATGTTCTTTTCACATACCACATATGGATCCACCAGCGTCATTGCATGTGTGTTCTTTTCAGAGACGACACATGGATCCACTAGTGTCATTGCATGTGTGTTCTTTTCACAGACCACTAGTCATTGAAATGTGTGTTCTCTTAAAAGACCACACATGGATCCACCAGTGTCATTGCATGTGTGTTCTTTTTACTCACAACAACTGGAGTCATTTCATGACTATTCTTTTCACATACCACATATGGATCCACCAGTGTCATTGAAATGTGTGTTCTCTTCAGAGACCACACATGGATCCACCAGTGTTATTGCATGTGTGTTTTTGTTACTAACAACAACCAGTCATTGCATGTGTATTCTTTTCACATAGCACATATGGATCCACTAGTTTCATTGCATGCGTGTTCTTTTCACAATCCACCTATGGATCCACCAGTGTCATTGCATGTGTGTCCTTTTTACTAACAACAACTGGAGTCATTTCATGACTATTCTTTTCACATACCACATATGGATCCACCAGTGTCATTGAAATGTTTGTTCTCTTCAGAGACCACACATCGATCCACTAGTGTCATTGCATGTGTGTTCTTTTTACTACCAACAACTAGATTCATTGCAAGTGTGTTTTTTTCACAATCCACTTATGGATCCACCAGTGTCATTGCATGTGTGTTCTTCTCATTAACCACAGCTAGAGTCATTGCATGTGTGTGCTCTTCAGAGACTACACATGGATCCACCAGTGTAATTGCCTATGTGCTCTTTTTACTAACCACAACTAGAGTCATTTCATGACTGTTCTTTTGACATACCATATATGGATCCACCAGTGTCATTAAAATGTGTGTTCTCTTCAGAGACCACGTATGGAACCACCAGTGTCATTGCATGTGTGTTCTTTTCACATACACTAGAGCCATTGAAATGTGTGTTCTTCTCATTAACCACAGCTAGAGTCATTGAAATGTGTGTTCTCTTCAGAGACCACACATGGAACCACCAGTGTCACTGCATGTGTGTTATTTTTACTAACAACAACTAAAGTCATTTCATGACTATTCTTTTCACATACCACATATGGATCCAGCAGTGTCATTGAAATGTGTGTTCTTTTCAGCGACCACACATGGATCCACCAGTGTCATTGCATGTGTGTTCGTTTTACTAACAACAACCAGAGTCATTGCATGTGTGCTCTTTTCACAATCCACCTATGGATCCACTAGTGTCACATGGATCCACCAGTGTCATTGCATGTGTGTTCTTTTTACTAACAACAACTGGAGTCATTTCATGACTGTTCTTTTCACATACCACATATGGATCCACCAGTGTCTTTGAAATTGTGTTCTTTTCAGAGATCACACATGGATCCACTAGTGTCATTGCATGTGTGTTCTTTTTACTAACAACAACTAGAGTCATTGCATGTGTGTTCTTTTCACAATCCACCTATGGATCCACTAGTTTCATTGCATGTGTGTTCTTCTCATTAACCACATCTAGGGTCATTGCATGTGTGTTCTCTTCAAAGACCACACATGGATCCACCAGTGTCATTGCATGTGTGTTCTTTTTACTAACAACAACTGGAGTCATTTCATGACTATTCTTTTCACATACCGTATATGGATCCACCGGTGTCATTGAAATGTGTCTTCTCTTCAGAGACCACACATGGATCCACCAGTGCCATTGCATGTGTGTTCTTTTTACTAACAACAACTAGAGTCATTGCATGTGTTTTCTTTTCACAATCCACCTATGGATCCACCAGTGTCATTGCATGTGTGTTCTCTTCATAGACCACACGTGGATCTACCAGTGTAATTGCCTATGTGCTCTTTTTACTAACCACAACTGGAGTCATTTCATGAGTGTTCTTGATGCAGCCCGTCCTACAGATGCTCCTACATCTACACCATCAAGTCCCCCAAGTGTACCCATGACTCGTGCATGAGCCAAACTTCTACAAGCTAAGGTGAACTCGCTCCTTTCCTCGTGCCAATTTGATACCTCCTTGGATGGCATGCTACTTCATGCAACTACCCTATGCATCATCAGGTATGAAGCTTCGGCACATGACCAAGCACCCAAGGATGGAGAACAAGGAGCAGAACGTGAAGCAGGAGCCACTGGAGCTGCTTAGACCGGAGTCTCCGGTCTGCTCACACCGGAGTCTCCGGCCTGTCAAAGTCTCCGGCCTGAAGACACCGGAGTCTCTGGACCGACCTCCGGTCTGCCCCTGGAACCAGGCGCAGGGACAATCTGAAGGCCCCTCTGGAGGCTAGTCCGGAGACCGATCGGAGTCTCTGGCCCAGACCAGAGTCTCCGGTCCACCACACCGGAGTCTCCGGTCCGACCGTCGCCGGGCATGAAAAGGCCTTTGGGCCTGCGGCCCATGTAACCCCTAGTCCATCCGGAACTTGTCTTTTATTCCTAAAGTACCCCTTTTTAAGTGGCTGGCCTATATATAGTCCCCCACCTCCATTGTAAACCCTAGGCATGATATTGGAATTAGTGGAAACCCCTTTGTGGATCTATCTAATTCTTGCCTCATGCTCCTTGACTAAGGAGCACCAATATCCCCAAACCTCGTTGGAGTTTGCATCGTGCCTCCGCGTTGTACAAGGCCAAAGCATCGGTGTCCCTTTGCCTAGATGTCAAGATCTCACCGAGTCTCCCATCTCACCGTGCCGGTTCGAGAGAGAGTCCTCCGCCCGACGCCAATCCTAGGGATTGCACCGGACCGGTCACCGACGGCGTGAGCTATTGGTGTGTATCGTGGTTTTGTGTGTGTGTGTTCATCGCGTTCCTCGTGCGTGCGTTCATCGTGTTCATCCTTCCCTCCTCTCCCCGCACTCCATCCTTGATTTGAAAGGGAATCGTGAAAGATCAGGACACCCTAGAGGTTTGCCCTCAACATATTGGTATCAAGAGCTTCGTTGCTCACGATTTCCCCCACAAAATTTTCTTCTATCCACCAAAAATTCAAAAATCCCCAAAAAACAGCCCGTATTTGCCTTTGGATCGATCTCTTGATTTGGAGTGTTATTTGTGGTTTTGATCTGACCAAACTTTGTTTTAGGTGTTGGTGTAGCTTTATCCTGCGTTTTCCCAGCCTAATTTGGCCAATTTTTCGCGGATTTGAGGACCCAAGGCGTGGATTTCTGCTCAAGAACACGAGCAGTTCGCGATCTGACTCCAGACCGGAGTCTCCGGCCTGCACACCGGAGTCTCCGACCTACACCGGAGTCTCCGGTCTACCCACACCGGAGTCTCCAGCCTACACCGGAGTCTCCAGCCTACACCGGAGTTTCCGGCCTCAAACCCCGGAGTCTCCGGCCTGATGCCTGATTTTGACAGTTTTGCCTCTAATCTTGCATTGGCTAATTTCTTGTTGTTTGTTTGTGCCCGTGTGTGTGTCGTCATCTAACAACAAGCTTCCACATCGACAACCCCTGCGCTCATCGACACCATGGCCCACGAACATCATCCCGCACCAACGACGCCAAGTTCATCATCATCAAAGAAGGTATAACTTGCGTCACCTTGTTAACCCCTATCTTCCTTTGTGTGTACCTATCCTATGAGAGTGGCTCATCTTGTGTTTGCTTGAGCATTGTGCATTTGTCCTTGGATAGTGAATGTGCAAGAGCAATATCAAGTGTGACTAGGTAGCATCAAGGGAGAGCAAAAAAAAAGATACAAAGAAAAAGCAAAAGAAAAATAGTCTCCCATTGCCAAAGAGAGTCTCAAAGCTTGTAAGCAAGAGAGAAATAAGAGCGCCCAAGGCAAGTACACAAATCCGTTGCTCACTTTTCTTATTTGCAAACGAGTCACGGTCTCTCCTTGCATTAGCACGACAACGAGCTTAGTCGTCGTTAGGACATTTTGTTTGCTCATTTTCATAGTCGTGTTAATCCCAACTTTCTCCACGTGTGTGTATATAGTCGTAGGTTCCCGTCACCCTTTTGAGTTGTTGACCTTTGCCTTTGACTTGAGTTTTGTTGGATTTTACCCACTTTTGACTATCCCTTTTCTTTTGGTTGGTTCTTTGGCTTTCCACAATCCTAACCTACCACCAACAAGCTTTTGAGAGTTAGTTCTTTCTTTAGTGTGAGTTTTCTTTGCATTTCCACTTGGCACGCTTATAGCTCTCACTTGTGGTTTCTAGTTTGGTGCAATCCCCAAGTTGAGGTACAAGGCAAACACCACCATATTCCACTTCCATATACAATACTTGTGTGTTTTGCATGATGGATAGGCATGGTGAGACGAGCCAACCACCTCCCCAAGAAGAAGATCAAGGTCCGTACATGACGCGCGCAAGTCACTTCATCGTCTGCCAAGAGTTCCGTGAACGTTGCCAAGCTCTTGAGACGCGACAAGATGAACAATTTGGCAAGACGCAAGCCGAGTTCAAGAACATCGACAACTGCTACGACGGCCTCGAACAACAAATGCATGCAATGCATCACAACTTCGGCCACCAAAATGAAGCGCTTCAATGCTCCGTCGCCGAAACAAATGACAATCTTCGACGCCTCATCGACGGAAAGGAAAGACCGCGTTCACGTGCTTCAAGCTCTTCAAGCTCATCGCGTTGTCATGCTCCTCCTCAACAATATCTTCAACCAAGTGCTCCAAGACGCAATGATGCCCCCGTGGTTGAAGATGAAACCCTTCGAACTATGTACCTTCCCCACGGCACGCCGCAACGTCAAGCTATGATGGTGACCTCTCTTCAAGGCCACGAGCAAGGCAAGAAGCAAACCGTCATCACTCAAGGGCACTAGTGATCCAACAAGAGCAACCACAAGACGAACCGCAAGCGCATCCGCAAGTGCAACCGCAAGTCTACCACCATCGACCGCGACACATACTTGACACAACGAGTGATGACTCCAATTTGGAGAATCAAGCTCGTCATCGACGTGAAGCTATCCAAGATCCTCCTCCTCGTCATCAACATCATGAACGTCAACAACGACACCATGGTCATCACGAGGCGCCCCCTCCACATCAACAAAACTTGGCGCGTCAAGTGATACAAGTTGAGCGATGCCCACCACGTCAAGAGGCTCATGACCATGTTCTTCGCCGTGAGGCCCATGTGCCTAACCAACATCATCAACCGAGGAACAAGCCTCCTCTTCGTCATCAACCACGTCAAGAGGCTCCACACCCTCGCCACCATGAGGCCCAAGCGCCTCAACCATGTCAACAACCGCGCCAAGAGAAAGAGCAAGCTCCTCAACAACAATACCAAGAGCAAGCTCCGCAACAAGGACGCGAGAACCAAGTTCCACCTCCCCAACTACATGATCATCAACAAGGTCACCAAGCTCGTCGCAATGACCGCAACGATGAAGAAACTTTTGGCAAGCTCAAGTTCACAATGCCCAAGTTCACCGGATCCAATGACCCCGAAGAATACCTCTCGTGGGCACTCAAAGTAAAAAAGATCTTCCGCATGCACAACTATAGCAACGAGAAGATGGTCGTCATGGCTTCGCTTGAGTTTGATGATTACGCCAACCTTTGGTGGGAACAAGTTCAAGTTGCTCGTGATGCAAGACAAGAGAGTCGCCAATCACAACTTGGCATGACATTAAGGCTCACATGAGATCCTGGTTCGTGCCCGCGCACTACACGCGTGACCTCTTCAACAACCTTCAAGCGCTTCGTCAAGGGACAACGACCGTGGAAGAATACTTCAAGGAAATGGAACTCAACCTGATTCGCGCCAACATTGATGAGCGCATGGAGCAAACAATGGCACGTTTCCTTATTGGCTTGAATCACCCAATCAAGCGCATCGCCGAGTTCCAAACATACAACACCATGGTTGAGCTTATGCACATAGCAACAAAGGCTGAACGTCAAGTGCAAGAGGATATCAAGTACAACAAGCCCAAGACGTACTTCACCTACAAGCAAGCTTAGACCGCTACACCAACAACTTTCAATGGAAGCCCGTCAAGTACCTCCAAGCCTTCCTTCAAGCCCACACTTCCTCAAGGAAAACTGCCCCCAAGTGGCAAGCAAGCAAAAAGTGATACACCTTTCAACGGTGAATGCTACAAGTGTGGAGGTAAAGGACACAAGTCGGCCGAATGTGGAAACAAGAAAGTCTTGTTCATCCATGACAATGGTGATGAAGAGTACTTGAGTGAAGATGAGGTTGATGCCCGTGTCACGGAAGCAATGGCAAGACAACGAGTGGAAGATGATCAAGAACTCCTCATGTGTGAGCATGACGCAAGTCCATCGCTTGTCGGCACAAGGATCTTGACCACCCAAGCACAAGAGCATGAAGACCAATGCTCCAATATCTTCCAAACACGAGCCGACATCAATGGCAAATCTATCAAGGCCATCATTAACGGAGGGAGTTGTCACAACCTTGCTAGCACTGAGTTGTGCGAGAATCTCAACCTCACCCTCCATCCGCACAAGCACCCCTACCACGTGAAATGGCTAAGTGACCAAGGGTCCGTGAAGATCAAGCATACCGTATCGGTCTCCTTCGCCATTGGTCCTTACAAAGATACGGTGGAGTGTGATGTGGTTCCTATGACAGTTTGCCACATGCTTCTTGGTCGACCGTGGCAATTTGACAAGGCTGCTCAACATGATGGTCGCACCAATGTATACACCTTCAAATGGTTCAACAAAACATGTGTTTTGCAACTGATGACTCCTAGCCAAATACTTGCGGACAATGCAAAGGCTTTAGCGAGGGCGCAAAGCACAACACCTACTTGTGAGAAGAGCGGTGAGAGAGAGAACCACCTCATAGTGAGTGAGAGCCACAAGCCAAATTCGAGTGGAAAAACTAAGAGTGTTCTCCTTGCCACAAAAAGTGAGATGAGAGATGTTCGGAACAACCCATCCATCTTGCACTATGTCCTCCTTTGCAAGGGACTAGCGCAAGGAACTAACGAATTAACAAACGTTCCTCCATATTTGATGAGTGTTTTGCAGGAATTCAAGGATGTGTTCCTCGAAGAGCTTCCACATGGACTACCTCCTCTTCGTGGCATCGAACATCGCATTGACCTCATCCCCGGTGCACCACTTCCCAACCACGGTGCCTACCGCACGAACCCGGAGGAGACAAAGGAGATTGAACATCAAATCAACCAACTCGTCTCCAAAGGTTTGATCCAAGTTAGCACTAGTCCAAGTGTCGTACCCGTGATTCTTGTTCCAAAGACGGATGATACGTTACGATTATGCATGGACTGTCGTCCAATCAATGCTATCACCGTGTGTTATCGACATCCCATACCACGTCTCGATGACATGCTTGATGAGTTGTGTGGAGCCACTATTTTTTCAAAAATTGATCTTCGTAGTGGTTACCATCAAATACGCATGGCTGAAGGTGATGAGTGGAAAACCGCCTTCAAGACCAAACTTGGTATCTATGAATGGTTGGTTATACCCTTTGGTTTGTCTAATGCCCCATCAACCTTCATGCGCCTAATGAATCATATCTTGCATTCTCTCATTGGAAAAAGTGTTGTTGTCTATTTCGATGATAGCCAATCACTTGAGGACCATATAACACATGTCAAAGAAGTTTTGCAAATCCTTCGACATGAAAAGCTTTATTCTAATCTTCCCAAGTGCACTTTTGCTAAAGACAAGTTGATTTTTCTTGGATTTGTCGTTTCTTCGAAGGGAATTGAAGTTGATGTTTCCAAGGTAAAAGACATACGAGATTGGCCCATCCCAACAAATGTGAGTGAATTCCGAAGTTTTCATGGGTTGGCTGGTTTCTACCGTCACTTTGTGAAAGACTTTTCCACTATTGCTTGTCCTCTCGACGAGTTGACGAAGAAGAATGTCACCTTCGTGTGGGGCAAAGCACAACAAAAAGCTTTTGATGAACTCAAAAAGAGGCTCACCGAAGCACCTCTCCTTGCTTTACCAGATTTCACAAAAACTTTTGAGATAGAGTGCGATGCTAGTGGTATTGGCATTGGAGGAGTCCTTATGCAAAACGAACGTCCTATAGCTAGCCTACCATAGCGAGAAACTTGATGGTGCTCGCCTCAACTATCCGATTTATGACAAAGAGCTTTTTACCTTAGTTCGTGTCCTTCAAGTTTGGCAACACTACCTTTGGCCCAAGGAATTTATCATACATTCCGACCACGAGTCGTTGAAATATCTCAAAGGCCAAGCTAACTTGAGCAAGAGACACGCTAAGTGGGTTCAGTTCATGGAGTCTTTTCCGTACATTGTCAAGTATAAGAAGGGCAAAGATAATGTAGTTGCGGACGCATTGTCTCGCAAACATACAAGCCTTCTTACGAGACTTGAAATCAATGTGTTGGGTCTTGAGGAAATAAAATCTTTGTATGCTCCCGACCCGTTCTTCGAACAAATTTTCGCAAAGTGCTCCAATGACAAAGGAGTTGATGATTTCTATTTACATAAGGGATTTCTATTTAAACAAAACAAGCTATGCATTCCGAAGTCGTCGCTTCAACTTTTGCTCCTCCAAGAATCTCATGGTGGAGGCCTTATGGGTCACTTTGGTCGCGACAATACATTGGACATGCTCTCCAATAACTACTTTTGGCCCAAGATGAAGCGTGACGTGGAGCGCTACGTTCAACGATGCACGACATGTGTTCAAGCTAAGTCACAAGCTAATCCCTATGGTCTTTATATGCCATTGCCTATTCCTCATACACCTTGGTCCGACATTAGCATGGATTTCATGTTAGGATTGCCTAGATCTAAGCATGGTCATGATTCTATATTTGTTGTTGTGGATCGTTTTTCCAAAATGGCACACTTCATACCGTGCCATAAGACCGACGATGCTTCACATGTTGCAAATCTGTTTTTCAGGGAAATTGTCCGTCTTCATGGTGTGCCAAGGATAATCGTCTCCGACCGCGACGTCAAATTCATGAGCTACTTATGGAAGACCCTCATGGCCAAGCTCGGCGTCAAGCTCCTCTTTTCATCTGCATCACATCCTCAAACTAATGGCCAAACCGAAGTTGTCAACCGAAGCCTCGGAACTCTCCTTCGTGTACTGATCAAGAAAAACCTGAAGGATTGGGAGGAATGCATCCCACACGCCGAGTTCGCCTACAATCGAGCCAAGAACTCAACAACCAAGATGAGTCCATTCATGATCGTCTATGGTTTCGAGCCCCTCACCGCACTCGACATCCTACCACTACCTCTCCATGAGCGAACGAACATGGACGTCGAGAAACGTGCACAAGCTATGAAGAAACTTCATGAAGAAAAATGAGCTACTATCGAACAACAAGTCCTTCGCCAAGCTTCAAGGTTAAACAAGGACAAGAAGGAGATGATCTTTGAAGAAGGTGACCTTGTGTGGATACACCTAAGCAAAGACCGCTTCCCCAAGGAACGTGACTCCAAGCTCAAGCCAAGAGGAGATGGTCCCTTCAAGGTCCTCAAAAGAATCAACAACAACGCCTACATCATCGACATACCGACCTCCAAGTACCTTGCAAGCAATACATTCAATGTCAAGGATCTCTCACCCTACCATGGAGATGTTCAAGATGATAACCATGAAGAGTAGAGGACGACTCTTTCCCAAGGGGGGGAGCTGATGCAACCCGTCCTACAGACGCTCCTACATCTACACCATCAAGTCCCCCAAGTGGACCCATGACTCGTGCATGAGCAAACTCCTACAAGCTAAGGTGAACTCGCTCCTTTCCTCGTGCCAATTTGATACCTCCTTTGATGGCATGCTACTTCATGCAACTACCCTATGCATCATCAGGTATGAAGCTTCGGCACATCACCAAGCACCCAAGGATGGAGAACAAGGAGAAGAGCGTGAAGCAGGAGCCGCTGGAGCTGCTCAGACCGGAGTCTCTGGTCTGCTCACACCGGAGTCTCCGGCCTGTCAAAGTTTCCGTCCTGAAGACACCGGAGTTTCCAGACCCACCTTCGGTCTGCCCCGGAACCAGGCGCTAGGACAATCTAAAGGCCCCTCTGGAGGCCAGTCCGGAGACCGACCGTAGTCTCCGTCCCAGACCGGAGTCTCCGGTCCACCACACCGGAGTCTCTGGTCCGACCATCGCCAGGCATGAAAAGGCCTTTGGGCCTGCGGCCCATGTAACCCCTAGTCCGTCCAGAACTTGTCTTTTATTCCTAAAGTACCCCTGTTTAAGTGGCTGGCCTATATATAGTCCCCCACCTCCATTGCAAACCCTAGGCATGATATTGGAATTAGTGGAAACCCCTTTGTGGATCTATCAAATTCTTGCCTCATGCTCCTTGACTAAGGAGCACCAATATCCCCAAACCCCGTTGGAGTTTGCATCGTGCCTCTTCGTTGTACAAGGCCTAGGCATCGGTGTCCCTTTGCCTAGATGTCAAGATCTCACCGAGTCTCCCATCTCACCATGCCGGTTCGAGAGAGAGTCCTCCGCCCGACGCCGATCCTAGGGATTGCGCCGGATCGGTCACCGTCGGTGTGAGCTATTGGTGTGTATCGTGCTTTTGTGTGTGTGTGTGTTCATCGTGTTCCTCGTGCGTGCGTTCATCGTGTTCATCCTTCCCTCCTCTCCCTGCACTCCATCCTCGATTTGAAAGGGAATCGTGAAAGATCTGGCCACCCTAGAGGTTTGCATGTGTGTTCTTCTCATTAACCATAACTAGAGTCATTGCATGTGTGTTCTTTTTAAAATCCACCTATGGATCCACCAGTGTCATTGCATGTGTGTTCTTCTCATTAACCATAACTAGAGTCATTGCATGTGTGTTCTCTTCAGAGACCACACATGGATCCACCAGTGTTATTGCATGTGTGTTCATTTTACTAACAACAACAGGAGTCATTTCATGACTATTCTTTTCACATACCACATATGGATCCACCAGTGTCATTGAAATGTGTGTTCTCTTTAGAGAACACACATGGATCCACCAGTGTCATTGCATGTGTGTTCTTTTTACTAACAACAACCAGGGTCATTACATGTGTGTTCTTTTTACAATCCACCCATGGATCCACCAGTGTCATTGCATGTGTGTTCTCTTCACAGACCACACATGGATCCACCAGTGTAATTGCATGTGTGGTCTTTTTACTAACCACAACTGGAGTCATTTCATGACTATTCTTTTCACATACCACATATGGATCCACCAGTGTTATTGCATGTGTTTTCTTTTCAAAGACCACACATGGATCCACCAGTGTCATTGCATGTGTGTTCTTTTCACATACCACCAGAGTCATTGAAATGTGTGTTCTCTTCAAAGAACACACATGGATCCACCAGTGTCATTGCATGTGTGTTCTTCTTATTAACCATATCTAGAGTCATTGCATGTGTGTTCTCTTCAGAGACCACACATGGATCCACCAGTGTCATTGCATGTGGTGTGCTTTTTACTAACAACAAATGGAGTCATTTCATGACTATTCTTTTCACATACCACATATGGATCCACCAGTGTCATTGAAATGTGTGTTCTCTTCAGAGACCACACATGGATCCACCAGTGTCATTGCATGTGTGTTCATTTTCCTAACAACAACTAGAGTCATTGCATGTGTGTTCTTTTAACAATCCACCTATGGATCCACTAGTGTCATTCTATGTGTGTTCTCTTCAGAGACCACACATGGATCCACCAGTGTAATTGCATGTGTGATTTTTTTACTAACCACAACTGGAGTCATTTCATGACTGTTCTTTGCACATACCATATATGGATCCACCAGTGTCATTGAAATGTGTGTTCTCTTCAGAGACCACACATGCATCCACCAGTGTCATTGCATGTGTGTTCTTTTTACTAACAACAACCAGAGTCATTGCATGTGTGTTCTTTTCACATACCACCTATGGATCCACCAGTGTCATTGCATGTGTGTTCTCATCAGAGACCACACATGGATTAACCAGTGTAATTGCATGTGTGCTCTTTTTACTAACCACAACTGGAGTCATTTCATGACTGTTCTTTTCACATACCATATATGGATCCACCAGTGTCATTGAAATGTGTGTTCTCTTCAGAGACCACACATGGATCCACCAGTGTCATTGCATGTGTGTTCTTTTCACATACCACCAGAGCCATTGAAATGTGTGTTCTTCTCATTAACCACAGCTAGAGTCATTGCATGTGTGTTCTCTTCAGAGACCACACATGGATCCACCAGTGTCATTGCATGTGTGTTCTTTTTACTAACAACAACTAAAGTCATTTCATGACTATTCTTTTCACATACCACATATGGATCCACCAGTGTCATTGAAATGTGTGTTCTCTTCAGAGACCACACATAGATCAACCAGAGTCATTGTATGTGTTTTCTTTTTACTAATAACAACTTCAGTCATTGCATGTGTGTTCTTTTCACAATCCACCTATGGATCCACCAGTGTAATTGAAATGTGTGTTCTTCTCATTTACCACAGCTAGAGTCATTGAAATGTGTGTTCTCTTCAGAGACCACACATGGAACCACCGGTGTCACTTCATGTGTGTTCTTTTTACTAACAACAACTTGAGTCATTTAATGACTATTATTTTCACATACCATATATGGATCCACCAGAGTCATTGAAATGTGTGTTCTCTTCGGAGACCACACATGGATCCACCAGTTTCATTGCATGTGTGTTCATTTTACTAACAACAACTAGAGTCATTGCATGTGTGTTGTTTTCACAATCCACCTATGGATCCACCAGTGTCATTGAATGTGTGTTCTCTTCAGAGACCACACATGGATCCACAAGTGTCATTGCATGTGTGTTCTTTTTTCTGACAAGAGCTGGAGTCATTTCATGACTGTTCTTTTCACATACCACATATGGATCCACCAGTGTCATTGAAATGTGTGTTTTCTTCAGAGACCACACATGGATCCACCAGTGTCATTGCATGTGTGTTCTTTTTACTAACAACAACTAGAGTCATTGCATGTGTGTTCTTTTCACAATCCACCTATGGATCCACCAGTGTCATTGCATGTGTGTCCTTCTCATTAACCACAGCTAGAGTCATTGCATGTGTGTTCTCTTCAGAGACCACACATGGATCCACCAGTGTCATTGCATGTGTGTTCATTTTACTAACAACAACTAGAGTCATTTCATGACTAGTCTTTTCACATACCACATATGGATCCACCAGTGTAATTGAAATGTGTGTTCTCTTCAGACACCACACATGGATCCACCAGTGTCATTGCATGTGTGTTCTTTTTACTAACAACAACCAGAGTCATTGCATGTGTGTTCTTTTCACAATCCACCTATGGATCCACCGGTGTCGTTGCATGTGTGTTCTCTTCAGAGACCACACCTGGATCCACCAGTGTAATTGCATGTGTGGTCTTTTTACTAACCACAACTGGAGTCATTTCATGACTGTTCTTTTCACATACCACATATGGATCCACCAGTGTCATTGCATGTGTGTTCTTTTTAGAGACAACACATGGATCCACCAGTGTCATTGCATGTGTGTTCTTTTCACATATCACTAGTCATTGAAATGTGTGTTCTCTTCAAAGACCACACATGGATCCACCAGTGTCATTGCATGTGTGTTCTTTTCAGAGACCACATATGGATCCACCAGTGTCATTGCATGTGTGTTCTTTTCACATACCACCAGAGTCATTGAAATGTGTGTTCTCTTCAAAGACCACACATGGATCCACCAGTGTCATTGCATGTGTGTTCTTCTCATTAACCACATCTAGAGTCATTGCATGTGTGTTCTCTTCAGAGACCACACATCGATCCACCAGTGTCATTGCATGTGTTGTGCTTTCTACTAACAACAACTAGAGTCATTTCACGACTATTCTTTTCACATACAACATATGGATCCACCATTGTCATTGAAATGTGTGTTTGTCTTCAAAGACCACACATGGATCAACCAGAGTCATTGCATGTGTGTTCTTTTTACTAACAACAACTAGAGTCATTGCATGTGTGTTCTTTTCACAATCCACCTATGGATCCACCGGTGTCATTGAAATGTGTGTTCTTCTCATTAACTACAGTTAGAGTCATTGAAATGTGTGTTCTCTTCACATACCACACATGGATCCACCAGTGTTATTGCATGTGTGTTCATTTTACTAACAACAACTGGAGTCATTTCATGACTATTCTTTTCACATACCACATATGGATCCACCAGTGTCATTGAAATGTGTGTTCTCTTCAAAGACCACACATGGATCCACCAGTGTCATTGCATGTGTGTTCTTTTTACTAACAACAACTAGAGTCATTGCATGTGTGTTCTTTTCACAATCCACCTATGGATCCACCAATGCCATTGCATGTGTGTTCTCTTCACATACCACACATGGATCCACCAGTGTCATTGCATGTGTATTCTTTTTACTAACAACAACTGGAGTGATTTCATGACTATTCTTTTCACATACCACATATGGATCCACCAGTGTCATTGAAATGTGTGTTCTCTTCAGAGACCACACATCAATCCACCTGTGTTATTGCATGTGTCTTCTTTTTTTACTAACAACAACTAGAGTCATTGATGTGTGTTCTTTTCACAATCCACCTATGGATCCACCAGTATCATTGCATGTGTGTTCTCTTTAGAGACCACACATGGATCCTCTAGTGTAATTGCATGTGTGCTCTTTTTACTAACCACAACTGGACTCATTTCATGACTGTTCTTTTAACATACCATATATGGATCCACAAGTGTCATTGAAATGTGTGTTCTCTTCAGAGACCACACATGGATCCACCAGTGTCATTGCATTTGTGTTCTTTCCACTAACAACAACCAGAGTCATTGCATGTGTGTTCTTTTCACATACCACCTATGGATCCATGAGTGTCATTGCATGTGTGTTCTCTTTAGAGACCACACATGGATCCACTAGTGTCATTGCATTTGTGTTCTTTTTAGTAACAACAACTGGAGTCATTTCATGACTATTCTTTTCATATACCACAAATGGATCCACCAGTGTCATTGAAATGTGTGTTCTCTTCATTGACCACACATGGATTAACCAGAGTAATTGCATGTGTGTTCTTTTTACTAACAATAACTAGAGTCATTGCATGTGCGTTCTTTTCACAATCCACCTATGGAACCACCAGTGTCATTGAAATGTGTGTTCTTCTCATTAACCACAGCTAGAGTCATTGAAATGTGTGTTCTCTTCAGAGACCACACATGGAACCACTAGTGTCACTACATGTGTGTTCTTTTTACTAACAACAACTGGAGTTATTTTATGACTATTATTTTCACATACCATATATGGATCCACCAGTGTAATTAAAATGTGTGTTCTCTTCAAAGACCACACATGGATCCACCAGTGTCATTGCATGTGTGTTATTTTTACTAACAACAACTAGAGTAATTGCATGTGTGTTCTTTTCACAATCCACCTATGGATCCACCAGTGTCATTGCATGTCTGTTCTCTTTAGAGACCACACATGGATCCACCCGTGTTATTGCATGTGTGATAAGGGGTGGCCCGATCTTCTCAGTGAGCTGGGGTAGATGGCGATGTAGATGATGAAGATAACTTGTATGAACCTGAGAACTCTCCGGCTAATCCCTGTTGCCAAATGCAAGAACTATCAACCCTTTAGATATTCGCAACTCTACACACTTGCGCACGTAGCCGCTGACCACGAAGCGGTATTGCAATCTACTAATTCCTAGTGGAACAATAGACCACACTCAAACTTGCAATTGGCTAATTCCCAATGGAATAACTAATCACACTCAGATTATAGTAGCAACACACCAGATCGATACGAATTGGTGCTGAATAATTCAGAGGATCGCTTATAGCAGATCTAACTGGAACTAGAGTTTATTTTAACGTGGGTCTAACCTAATTGTGACGGCTGCTGGAGTATATATGAGGGCTGGGGCGTCCTCCCCTCTAAACAGGCCTAAAACAGCCATAACTTGCCCAAACTGACCCGGTTTGACTCAAACTGATACATACCGACCCATAGATGGGTTCGGCCTACTTGGCACGCAGGCCATATGTCGTGGTGCACCTCAAACGTGTCCTGGCGCGCCACATATCTTTCTTGATTATGCTTGCTCTCCTTATTGCATCCTAATGCATCTTCCTTCTCTCGGTCGCCTTCCTCCCTCTCCTCCCGCTGGCGCTAGTCCGATAGATGCCAAATCTAGTCAAACAATAACACCATGATTTAGGTAGTATAATGCTCTTATAAATCAAAGTATCATGTCTAACTAGGAATGGATTCACCTTGTGATATTTTTCTATGAGGCTCAATATTTCCCTCCAGCTCAAACATGCAGAATCATCATACTCTATTAATGCATCCTCATCATCCTCCCTTTCTTCAAGAAAATTCGTCCCCGGCTTTGGATATGCTGAAAGTAGAATAAACAAAAAGAACAACATGTACGCATAATAGATGTATTTATAACCCATGGTATCAGGTGTGGAAAACACAATGATTATTCCCAAATGATAATATACAAGGATGTAACACAACTGGAAATCAGGAAGCAATGACCATTGCAGCAAACAGCAATCATAATTGCAGATATAAGTGAAGTTCACATAGTCAGGATCACAAAGAAAAACACGTGCGTATATATTCTTATTGTTCAGTATCAACTCTAGTGTTCTCACAGAAGATCTATGATCAAATTTCTTGGTAGCCAAATCAACCCAACTCAAAAAATGCAAATCATGAGAAAGTGGATACCATGCTTCAACCGCGCTGCTCTGATATGTATAACAAGTAGATGACCAAACAATAGTGCAATCAGTTTTATGTTCAGTATTATACCAAGTATGTAAGAAGCAACTAGGCATCAAAGCGTGGAACAGAGAACAAAAATATGACAAATCACATCCAATTCTAGGAAAAACTAAACCAACCAACATAGGTAAAGTTACTTTTGTTGGATGCACAATATCAACTAGAGCAGCATCTGGAACATGAGCTACTGTCCCAAAGCAATCAGAAATTCGCACATTGCATACTTGACTAAAAACATTAAGATCGAAATCAGCACCATCACAAGTAATGCATATGTGATCCACAAGAAAATTTTCATTTGCTATATTCACCAATTAGATTGAACGTGAAACAAGAAGAATATGTGCTAGAATTCAGACATGAAATTTCAGAAATCCTATCCATAGCACAACTCATATTCATAGGTTCATTTAGCATTGATGGAATACACAATATCAGCAGGTGGTATTCGAGCAAGTATTTCCTTATGTGTAATTAGTACCACATGATCAAGATTCGAATTTGGTAAACTATCACATGGTGTTGTAACATTAGTACAAGGCAAGTCACAAGGAGGCTTCAGTAAAGGAATAGACTCACAATATGTCGCATGTTGGCTGAAGCTCCAAATCAGTGCCAATGTCATCAACAGTCTCCTCGGTTTTAGTAGGTACTAAGATATCCTTCTCAAGTGACAATACCCAATCATGTGATGCAGGTTGTAAAATAGACGGCTCCATTTCTTAAAAAGCAACCTTCATATCACAAGAAATAACACTAGGAGTAGAGATGATTACATTAGTAGAAACCTCATTTTTCTCATCAACTCTCACTCTCGGTTCTTCTGTGACAGGATCAACATGTGGTTTTATGTTGGTAGTTATAGGTGCACATAGGTTTTAACGCCTAATCTCCTGAAATTGCTTATTATGCGTACGTGCTAACCACGTGTGCTTACTATTCCAAAAGATAGAAGGATCAGAACAGTCACTACCAAAGGTAACCTGGGATTCTTTACACCACTTTGTTCCCAACATGATATGGCAGGAGTTAAACGCTCTAGGAACGATATAACAAAAAACATATCTTCTAGGACCATAAATGGTGAGCGGAACACTTGCGATTTGAGTAATTGGTAGTGCATGACCAGAAGTTGCTAACATGAATGGGAATGTTATTGCACATGTATACAATTGTAGCTTTTCAACAACCTCAACACTAACCAAATTTACGAAAGAATAAGTATCAATGGTAGTAGCAGCTTGTCTACCACAGATTTCTGTCATGAAGTGGAACAAACCCGAAGTAGGTACCACTCCTGATTCCTCCTCCCAAAATGTGTTGCTGCAGTAGTAGCGTAATGGAAAGAGATAATCATCTGCATCCTTTTTCTGCATCACATCAACACTACTAGAAGACATGATTAGTACATTAGTGCACAAAACAAAATCTGGTGGTGGAAACTCTCACAACTCACTCAACTGGAAGAAAGAGGAATCTTACCGTTCCAAAGTAAAATAGAGAAGCTTACCAACTTGGATGAATAGCTATGTGCACGGATGTGATGAAGCGAATACCGAGGGTACAAGAAACTATCACACGACAAACCAGGTATATGGTGGAGCTTGGTTGGGATACCTAACAACACCAATTCAGAAATCCTAGTGCTGATCGTATGACAACGGACCCACAGAAACACACACGGTGGAGATAAGTGGGACAATTGCAACTATGAAAAAGAGCTCAAAAATTAAGGTATGTCGGAGGAACACTCGTGTTGCAATGCACAAGGAGAGACGCTAGCAATGTCTCAACGAAACGGGCATAAGATTGCTAAACTGAGCAGCCTGCAGAGCACTAAGCACGCTAGTCTCGTAGGATAATTTTAGACACAAAGAAAGGCTTACTAAGGCTCACAAGGATAGGTACACTATGTGGACTCAGGAAAAAAATAAAAAAAATAAAAAAAATTGACCTGAAAATTGGTCTCTGCCACGGCAGAAAAAGGCCCAAAATCCTGTCGCGGCAGGATGTCGGTAGACACAAAAATTTCACGTATGAGGACAGACTTGTCTGTGGTCAGGCGAGGGGTCCGACTTTTTGATTTTTTTTTGCTTTCACGTACGACCACAGAAGGGTCTGGGGTCAGGCGTGAGGCAACGAGCGGAATTTTTTTTTTCACATGTCTCAGCTAGGGATCCGACTCACCTATGTCAATGTACGGGTTGCCCTTTTTTTCTCTTTAGCGTGAAGGAACTCACGTACAGGATCCGATCAAGGCTCTTTTTTTTCTTTGAAACAGATCTACAACTCGAAAACTACCGAGATAAATAGATCTAGGAGATCGAAGACTCAAGAACGAGACGAACAGTCTCAAGAACACGAGGAACAGTCTAGAAATAGTCTAGGAACTCCGACAACGGATCAAAAACAGATGAAAACTAGACAAAAACTACAACTCAGATTTAGAAGAAAGGCTACACAAAAAGATTACGATCAACAACTCGAACTCACGAACAGTGTTATCTAGGCTATGGCAATGACCTATGAACCCTAATATTTTTGTGTGGCTTTTTCTGTATAGGACAAAAACAACTAATCTATGAATGGATTTGTGGATGCTTACCGAGGCAACACTAGAAATCTGATACCAAGATGATAAGGGGTGGCCCGATCTTCTCAGTGAGTTGGGATAGATGGCGATGTAGATAATGAAGATAACTTGTATGAAACCTGAGAACTCTCCAGCTAATCCCTGCTGCCAGATGCAACAACTGTCAACCCTTTGGATATTCGCAACTCCACACACGTGCGCACGTAGCCGCTGACCACGAAGCGGTATTGCAATCTACTAATTCCCAGTGGAACAATAGATCACACTCAAACATGTAATTGGCTAATTCCCAATGGAATAATTAATCACACTAAGATTATAGTAGCAACACACTAGATCGATACGAATTGGTGCTGAATAATTTAGAGGATCGCTTATAGCAGATCTAACTAGAACTAGAGTTTATTTTAACATGGTTTAACCTAATTGTGACGGCTGTTGGAGTATGTATAAGGGATGGGGCGTCCTCCCATCTAAACAGGCCTAAAAACAGCCACAACTTGGCCCAAACTGACCCGGTTTGACTCAAATTGATACATACCGACCCATAGACGGGTTCGGCCTACTTGGCGCGCAGGCCATATATCGTGGTGCACCTCAAACGTGTCCTGGCGCGCCACATATCTTTCTTGATTATGCTTTCTCTCCTTATTGCCTCCTAATGCATCTTCCATCTCTCGGTCGCCTTCCTCCCTCTCCTCCTGCTGGCGCTAGTCCGATAGATACCAAATCTAGTCAAACAATAACACCATGATTTAGGTAGTATAAAGCTCTTATAAATCAAAGTATCATGTCCAACTAGGAATGAATTCAACTTGTGATATTTTTCTATGAGGCTCAATATTTCCTTCCAGCTCAAACAAGCAGAATCATCGTACTCTATTAATGCGTCCTCATCAATGTGTGTTCTTTTTACTAACAACAACTGGAGTTATTTCATGACTGTTCTTTTCACATACCACATATGGATCCACTAGTGTCATTGAAATGTGTATTCTCTTCAGAGACCACACATGGATCCACCAGTGTCATTGCATGTGTGTTCTTTTTACAAACAACAACTAGAGTCATTGCATATGTGTTCTTTTCACAATCCCCCTATGGATCCACCAGTGTCATTGCATGTGTGTTCTCTTCAGAGACCACACATGGATCTACCAGTGTCATTGCATGTGTGTTCTTTTTACTAACAACAACTGGAGTCATTTCATGAATGTTCTTTTCACATACCACATATGGATCCACTAGTGTCATTTAAATGTGTGTTCTCTTCACAGACCACACATGGATCCACCAGTGTCATTGCATGTGTGTTCTTTTTACTAACAACAAATAGAGTCATTGCATGTGTGTTCTTTTCACAATCCACCTATGGATCCACCAGGTCATTACATGTGTGTTCTCTTCAGAGACCACACATGGATCCACCAGTGTCATTGCATGTGTGTTCATTTTACTAACAACAACTGGAGTCATTTCATGACTGTTCTTTTCTCATACCACATATGGATCCACCAGTGTCATTGAAATGTGTGTTCTCTTCAGAGACCACACATGGATCCACCAGTGTCATTGCATGTGTGTTCTTTTTACTAACAACAACTAAAGTCATTGCATATGTGCTCTTTTCAAAATCCACCTATGGATCCGCCAGTGTCATTGCATGTGTGTTCTTCTCATTAACCACAGCTAGAGTCATTGCATGTGTGTTCTCTTTAGAGACCACACGTGGATCCACCAGTGTCACGGCATGTGTGTTCTTTTTACTAACAACAACTAGAGTCATTTCATGACTATTCTTTTCACATACCATATATGGATCCACCAGTGTCATTGAAATGTGTGTTCTCTTCAGAGACCACACATGGATCAACCAGAGTCATTGAATGTGTGTTATTTTTAGTAACAACAATTAGAGTCATTGCATGTGTGTTCTTTTCACAATCCCCCTATGGATCCACCAGTGTCATTGCATGTGTGTTCTCTTTAGAGACCACACATGGATCCACCAGTGTCATTGCATATGTGTTCTTTTTACTAACAACAACTGGAGTCATTTCATGACTGTTCTTTTCACATACCACATATGGATCCACCAGTGTCATTGAAATGTGTGTTCTCTTCAGAGACCACACATGGATCCACCAGTGTTATTGCATGAGTGTTCTTTTTACTAACAACAACTAGAGTCATTGCATGTGTGTTCTTTTTACAATCCTCCTATGGATCCACCAGTGTCATTCCATGTGTGTTCTTCTCATTAGCCACAGCTAGAGTCATTGCATGTCTATTCTCTTCAGAGTGCACACATGGATCCACTAGTATCATTGCATGTGTGTTCTTTTTACTGACAACAACTGGAGTCATTTCATGACTATTCTTTTCACATACCATATATGGATCCACCAGTGTCATTGAAATGTGTGTTCTCTTTAGAGACCACACATGGATCCACCAGTGTCATTGCATGCGTGTTCTTTTTACTAACAACAACTAGAGTCATTGCATGTGTGTTCTTTTCACAATCCACCTATGGATCCACAAGTGTCATTGCATGTGTGTTCTTTTTACTAACAACAACTAGAGTCATTGCATGTGTGTTCTTTTCACAATCCACCTATGGATCCACCAGTGTCATTGCATGTGTGTTCTCATCACCAGTGTCATTGCATGTGTGTTCTTTTTACTAACAACAACTGGAGTCATTTCATGACTGTTCTTTTCACATACCACATATGGATCCACCAGTGTCATTGAAATGTGTGTTCTCTTCAGAGACCACACATGGATCCACTAGTGTCATTGCATGAGTGTTCTTTTTACTAACAACAACTAGAGTCATTGCATGTGTGTTCTTTTTACAATCCACCTATGGATCCACCAGAGTCATTGCATGTGTGTTCTTTTCACATATGATCAGAGTCATTGAAATGAGTGTTCTCTTCAAAGAACACACATGGATCCACCAGTGTCATTGCATGTGTGTTCTTCTCATTAACCACAGCTAGAGTCATTGCATGTGTGTTCTCTTCAGAGACCACACATGGATCCACTAGTGTCATTGCATGTGTGTTCTTTTTACTAACAACAGAGTCATTTCATGACTATTATTTTCACATACCACTTATGGATCCACCAGTGTCATTGAAATGTGTGTTCTCTTCAGGGACCACACATGGATCCACCAGTGTCATTGCATGTGTTCTCTCTTTATTAACAACAACCAGAGTCATTGCATGCATGTTCTTTTCACAATCCACCTCTGGATCCACCAGTGTCATTGCATGTGTGTTCTTCTCATTAACCATAGCTAGAGTCATTGCATGTGTGTTCAATTCAGAGTCCACACATGGATCCACCTGTGTCATTGCATGTGTCTTCATTTTACTAACAACAACTTGAGTCATTTCATTACTATTCTTTTCACATACCACATATGGATCCACCAGTGTCATTGAAATGTGTGTTCTCTTCAGAGACCACACATGGATCCACCAGTGTCATTGCATGTGTGTTCTTTTTACTAAGAACTACCAGACTCATTGCATGTGTGTTCTTTTCACAATCCACCAGTGTCATTGCATGTGTGTTCTCTGAAGAGACCACACATGGATCCACCAGTGTAATTGCATGTGTGCTCTTTTTTACTAACCACAATTGGAGTCATTTCATGACTGTTCTTTTCACATACCACATATGGATCCACCAGGGTCATTGCATGTGTGTTCTCTTCAGAGACCACACATGGCTCCACCAGTGTCATTGCATGTGTGTTCTTTTCACATATGATCAGAGTCATTGAAATGAGTGTTCTCTTCAAAGAACACACATGGATCCACCAGTGTCATTGCATGTGTGTTCTTCTCATTAACCACAGCTAGAGTCATTGCATGTGTGTTCTCTTCAGAGACCACACATGGATCCACCAGTGTTATTGCATGTGTGTTCTTTTTACTAACAACGACAGAGTCATTTCATGACTATTCTTTTCACATACCACTTATGGATCCACCAGTGTCTTTGAAATGTGTGTTCTCTTCAGGGACCACACATGGATCCACCAGTGCCATTGCATGTGTGCTCTTTTTATTAACAACAACCAGAGTCATTGCATGCATGTTCTTTTCACAATCCACCTCTGGATCCACTAGTGTCATTGCATGTGTGTTCTTCTCATTAACCACAACTAGAGTCATTGCATGTATGTTCTCTTCAGAGACCACACATGGATCCACCAGCGTTATTGCATGTGTGTTCTTTTTACTAACAACAACTAGAGTCATTTCATGACTATTATTTTCACATACCAAATATGGATCCACCAGTGTCATTGAAATGTGTGTTCTCTTCAGAGACCACACATGGATCCACCAGTGTCATTGCATGTGTGTTCTTTTTTTACTAACAACAAGTAGAGTCATTGCATGTGTGTTCTTTTCAGAATCCACCTATGGATCCACCAGTGTCATTGCATGTGTGTTCTCTTCAGAGACCACACATGGTTCCACCAGTGTAATTGCATGTGTTCTCTTTTTTCTAACCACAACTGGAGTAATTTCATGACTGTTCTTTTCACATACCATATATGGATCCACCGGTGTCATTGAAATGTGTGTTATCTTTAGAGACCACACATGGATCCACAAGTGTCATTGCATGTGTGTTCTTTTTACTAACAACAACCAGAGTCATTGCATGTGTGTTATTTTCACATACCACCTATGGATCCACAAGTGTAATTGTATGTGTGTTCTCTTCAGAGACCACGCATGGATCCACCAGTGTCATTGCATGTGTGTTATTTTTACTAACAACAACTGGAGTTATTTCATGACTGTTCTTTTCATATACCACATATGGATCCACCAGTGTCATTGAAATGTGTGTTCTCTTCAGAGACCACACATGGATCCACCAGTTTTATTGCATGTGTGTTCTTTTTACTAACAACAACTAGAGTCATTGCATGTGTGTTCTTTTTACAATCCACCTATGGATCCAACCGTGTCATTGCATGTGTGTTCTTCTCATTAACCACAGCTAGAGTCATTGCATGTGTGTTCTCTTCAGAGTCTACACATGGATCCACCAGTGCCATTGCATGTGTGTTCTTTTTAGTAACAACAACTTGAGTCATTTCATGACTATTCTTTTCACATACCATATACGGATCCACCAGTGTCATTGAAATGTGTGTTCTCTTCCGAGACCACACATGGATCCACCAGTGTCATTGCATGTGTGTTATTTTTATGAACAACAACTGGAGTTATTTCATGGCTGTTCTTTTCACATACCACATATGGATCCACCAGTGTCATTGAAATGTGTGTTATCTTCAGAGACCACACATGGATCCACCAGTTTCATTGCATGTGTGTTCTTTTTACTAACAACAACTAGAGTCATTGAATGTGTGTTCTTTTTACAATCCACCTATGGATCCACCCGTGTCATTGCATGGGTGTTCTTCTCATTAGCCACAACTAGAGTCATTGCATGTGTGTTCTCTTTAGAGTTTACACATGGATCCACCAGTGCCATTGCATGTGTGTTCTTTTTTCTAACAACAACTTGAGTCATTTCATGACTATTCTTTTCACATACACATATGGATCCACCAGTGTCATTGAAATGTGTGTTCTCTTCAGAGACCACACATGGATCCACCAGTGTCATTGCATGTGTGTTCTTTTTACTAACAACAACTGGAGTCATTTCATGACTGTTCTTTTCACATACCACATATGGATCCACCAGTGTCATTCAAATGTGTGTTCTCTTCAGAGACCACACATGGATCCACTAGTGTCATTGCATGAGTGTTCTTTTTACTAACAACAACTAGAGTCATTGCATGTGTGTTCTTTTTACAATCCACCTATGGATCCACCAGAGTCATTGCATGTGTGTTCTTTTTACAATCCACCTATGGATCCACCAGAGTCATTGCATGTGTGTTCTTTTCACATATGATCAGAGTCATTGAAATGAGTGTTCTCTTCAAAGAACACACATGGATCCACTAGTGTCATTGCATGTGTGTTCTTCTCATTAACCAGAGCTAGAGTCATTGCATGTGTGTTCTCTTCAGAGACCACACATGGATCCACCAGTGTCATTGCATGTGTGTTCTTTTTACTAACAACAGAGTCATTTCATGACTATTCTTTTCACATACCACTTATGGATCCACCAGTGTCTTTGAAATGTGTGTTCTCTTCAGGGACCACACATGGATCCACCAGTGTCATTGCATGTGTGCTCTTTTCACAATCCAGCTATGGATCCGCCAGTGTCATTGCATGTGTGTTCTTCTCATTAACCACAACTAGAGTCATTGCATGTGTGTTCTCTTTAGAGACCACACGTGGATCCACCAGTGTCACGGCATGTGTGTTCTTTTTACTAACAATAACTAGAGTCATTTTATGACTATTCTTTTCACATACCATATATGGATCCACCAGTGTCATTGAAATGTGTGTTCTCTTCAGAGACCACACATGGATCAACCAGAGTCATTGAATGTGTGTTATTTTTAGTAACAACAATTAGAGTCATTGCATGTGTGTTCTTTTCACAATCCCCCTATGGATCCACCAGTGTCATTGCATGTGTGTTCTCTTTAGAGACCACACATGGATCCACCAGTGTCATTGCATATGTGTTCTTTTTACTAACAACAACTGGAGTCATTTCATGACTGTTCTTTTCACATACCACATATGGATCCACCAGTGTCATTGCATGTGTGTTCTCTTCAGAGACCACACATGGATCTACCAGTGTCATTGCATGTGTGTTCTTTTTACTAACAACAACTGGAGTCATTTCATGAATGTTCTTTTCACATACCACATATGGATCCACTAGTGTCATTTAAATGTGTGTTCTCTTCACAGACCACACATGGATCCACCAGTGTCATTGCATGTGTGTTCTTTTTACTAACAACAAATAGAGTCATTGCATGTGTGTTCTTTTCACAATCCACCTATGGATCCACCAGGTCATTACATGTGTGTTCTCTTCAGAGACCACACATGGATCCACCAGTGTCATTGCATGTGTGTTCATTTTACTAACAACAACTGGAGTCATTTCATGACTGTTCTTTTCTCATACCACATATGGATCCACCAGTGTCATTGAAATGTGTGTTCTCTTCAGAGACCACACATGGATCCACCAGTGTCATTGCATGTGTGTTCTTTTTACTAACAACAACTAAAGTCATTGCATATGTGCTCTTTTCAAAATCCACCTATGGATCCGCCAGTGTCATTGCATGTGTGTTCTTCTCATTAACCACAGCTAGAGTCATTGCATGTGTGTTCTCTTTAGAGACCACACGTGGATCCACCAGTGTCACGGCATGTGTGTTCTTTTTACTAACAACAACTAGAGTCATTTCATGACTATTCTTTTCACATACCATATATGGATCCACCAGTGTCATTGAAATGTGTGTTCTCTTCAGAGACCACACATGGATCAACCAGAGTCATTGAATGTGTGTTATTTTTAGTAACAACAATTAGAGTCATTGCATGTGTGTTCTTTTCACAATCCCCCTATGGATCCACCAGTGTCATTGCATGTGTGTTCTCTTTAGAGACCACACATGGATCCACCAGTGTCATTGCATATGTGTTCTTTTTACTAACAACAACTGGAGTCATTTCATGACTGTTCTTTTCACATACCACATATGGATCCACCAGTGTCATTGAAATGTGTGTTCTCTTCAGAGACCACACATGGATCCACCAGTGTTATTGCATGAGTGTTCTTTTTACTAACAACAACTAGAGTCATTGCATGTGTGTTCTTTTTACAATCCTCCTATGGATCCACCAGTGTCATTCCATGTGTGTTCTTCTCATTAGCCACAGCTAGAGTCATTGCATGTCTATTCTCTTCAGAGTGCACACATGGATCCACTAGTATCATTGCATGTGTGTTCTTTTTACTGACAACAACTGGAGTCATTTCATGACTATTCTTTTCACATACCATATATGGATCCACCAGTGTCATTGAAATGTGTGTTCTCTTTAGAGACCACACATGGATCCACCAGTGTCATTGCATGCGTGTTCTTTTTACTAACAACAACTAGAGTCATTGCATGTGTGTTCTTTTCACAATCCACCTATGGATCCACAAGTGTCATTGCATGTGTGTTCTTTTTACTAACAACAACTAGAGTCATTGCATGTGTGTTCTTTTCACAATCCACCTATGGATCCACCAGTGTCATTGCATGTGTGTTCTCATCACCAGTGTCATTGCATGTGTGTTCTTTTTACTAACAACAACTGGAGTCATTTCATGACTGTTCTTTTCACATACCACATATGGATCCACCAGTGTCATTGAAATGTGTGTTCTCTTCAGAGACCACACATGGATCCACTAGTGTCATTGCATGAGTGTTCTTTTTACTAACAACAACTAGAGTCATTGCATGTGTGTTCTTTTTACAATCCACCTATGGATCCACCAGAGTCATTGCATGTGTGTTCTTTTCACATATGATCAGAGTCATTGAAATGAGTGTTCTCTTCAAAGAACACACATGGATCCACCAGTGTCATTGCATGTGTGTTCTTCTCATTAACCACAGCTAGAGTCATTGCATGTGTGTTCTCTTCAGAGACCACACATGGATCCACCAGTGTCATTGCATGTGTGTTCTTTTTACTAACAACAGAGTCATTTCATGACTATTATTTTCACATACCACTTATGGATCCACCAGTGTCATTGAAATGTGTGTTCTCTTCAGGGACCACACATGGATCCACCAGTGTCATTGCATGTGTTCTCTCTTTATTAACAACAACCAGAGTCATTGCATGTATGTTCTTTTCACAATCCACCTCTGGATCCACCAGTGTCATTGCATGTGTGTTCTTCTCATTAACCATAGCTAGAGTCATTGCATGTGTGTTCAATTCAGAGTCCACACATGGATCCACCTGTGTCATTGCATGTGTCTTCATTTTACTAACAACAACTTGAGTCATTTCATTACTATTCTTTTCACATACCACATATGGATCCACCAGTGTCATTGAAATGTGTGTTCTCTTCAGAGACCACACATGGATCCACCAGTGTCATTGCATGTGTGTTCTTTTTACTAAGAACTACCAGACTCATTGCATGTGTGTTCTTTTCACAATCCACCAGTGTCATTGCATGTGTGTTCTCTGAAGAGACCACACATGGATCCACCAGTGTAATTGCATGTGTGCTCTTTTTTACTAACCACAATTGGAGTCATTTCATGACTGTTCTTTTCACATACCACATATGGATCCACCAGGGTCATTGCATGTGTGTTCTCTTCAGAGACCACACATGGCTCCACCAGTGTCATTGCATGTGTGTTCTTTTCACATATGATCAGAGTCATTGAAATGAGTGTTCTCTTCAAAGAACACACATGGATCCACCAGTGTCATTGCATGTGTGTTCTTCTCATTAACCACAGCTAGAGTCATTGCATGTGTGTTCTCTTCAGAGACCACACATGGATCCACCAGTGTTATTGCATGTGTGTTCTTTTTACTAACAACGACAGAGTCATTTCATGACTATTCTTTTCACATACCACTTATGGATCCACCAGTGTCTTTGAAATGTGTGTTCTCTTCAGGGACCACACATGGATCCACCAGTGCCATTGCATGTGTGCTCTTTTTATTAACAACAACCAGAGTCATTGCATGCATGTTCTTTTCACAATCCACCTCTGGATCCACTAGTGTCATTGCATGTGTGTTCTTCTCATTAACCACAACTAGAGTCATTGCATGTATGTTCTCTTCAGAGACCACACATGGATCCACCAGCGTTATTGCATGTGTGTTCTTTTTACTAACAACAACTAGAGTCATTTCATGACTATTATTTTCACATACCAAATATGGATCCACCAGTGTCATTGAAATGTGTGTTCTCTTCAGAGACCACACATGGATCCACCAGTGTCATTGCATGTGTGTTCTTTTTTTACTAACAACAAGTAGAGTCATTGCATGTGTGTTCTTTTCAGAATCCACCTATGGATCCACCAGTGTCATTGCATGTGTGTTCTCTTCAGAGACCACACATGGTTCCACCAGTGTAATTGCATGTGTTCTCTTTTTTCTAACCACAACTGGAGTAATTTCATGACTGTTCTTTTCACATACCATATATGGATCCACCGGTGTCATTGAAATGTGTGTTATCTTTAGAGACCACACATGGATCCACAAGTGTCATTGCATGTGTGTTCTTTTTACTAACAACAACCGGAGTCATTGCATGTGTGTTATTTTCACATACCACCTATGGATCCACAAGTGTAATTGTATGTGTTTTCTCTTCAGAGACCACGCATGGATCCACCAGTGTCATTGCATGTGTGTTATTTTTACTAACAACAACTGGAGTTATTTCATGACTGTTCTTTTCATATACCACATATGGATCCACCAGTGTCATTGAAATGTGTGTTCTCTTCAGAGACCACACATGGATCCACCAGTTTTATTGCATGTGTGTTCTTTTTACTAACAACAACTAGAGTCATTGCATGTGTGTTCTTTTTACAATCCACCTATGGATCCACCCGTGTCATTGCATGTGTGTTCTTCTCATTAACCACAGCTAGAGTCATTGCATGTGTGTTCTCTTCAGAGTCTACACATGGATCCACCAGTGCCATTGCATGTGTGTTCTTTTTAGTAACAACAACTTGAGTCATTTCATGACTATTCTTTTCACATACCATATACGGATCCACCAGTGTCATTGAAATGTGTGTTCTCTTCCGAGACCACACATGGATCCACCAGTGTCATTGCATGTGTGTTATTTTTATGAACAACAACTGGAGTTATTTCATGGCTGTTCTTTTCACATACCACATATGGATCCACCAGTGTCATTGAAATGTGTGTTATCTTCAGAGACCACACATGGATCCACCAGTTTCATTGCATGTGTGTTCTTTTTACTAACAACAACTAGAGTCATTGCATGTGTGTTCTTTTTACAATCCACCTATGGATCCACCCGTGTCATTGCATGGGTGTTCTTCTCATTAGCCACAACTAGAGTCATTGCATGTGTGTTCTCTTTAGAGTTTACACATGGATCCACCAGTGCCATTGCATGTGTGTTCTTTTTTCTAACAACAACTTGAGTCATTTCATGACTATTCTTTTCACATACACATATGGATCCACCAGTGTCATTGAAATGTGTGTTCTCTTCAGAGACCACACATGGATCCACCAGTGTCATTGCATGTGTGTTCTTTTTACTAACAACAACTGGAGTCATTTCATGACTGTTCTTTTCACATACCACATATGGATCCACCAGTGTCATTCAAATGTGTGTTCTCTTCAGAGACCACACATGGATCCACTAGTGTCATTGCATGAGTGTTCTTTTTACTAACAACAACTAGAGTCATTGCATGTGTGTTCTTTTTACAATCCACCTATGGATCCACCAGAGTCATTGCATGTGTGTTCTTTTTACAATCCACCTATGGATCCACCAGAGTCATTGCATGTGTGTTCTTTTCACATATGATCAGAGTCATTGAAATGAGTGTTCTCTTCAAAGAACACACATGGATCCACTAGTGTCATTGCATGTGTGTTCTTCTCATTAACCAGAGCTAGAGTCATTGCATGTGTGTTCTCTTCAGAGACCACACATGGATCCACCAGTGTCATTGCATGTGTGTTCTTTTTACTAACAACAGAGTCATTTCATGACTATTCTTTTCACATACCACTTATGGATCCACCAGTGTCTTTGAAATGTGTGTTCTCTTCAGGGACCACACATGGATCCACAAGTGTCATTGCATGTGTGCTCTTTTCACAATCCACCTATGGATCCGCCAGTGTCATTGCATGTGTGTTCTTCTCATTAACCACAACTAGAGTCATTGCATGTGTGTTCTCTTTAGAGACCACACGTGGATCCACCAGTGTCACGGCATGTGTGTTCTTTTTACTAACAACAACTAGAGTCATTTCATGACTATTCTTTTCACATACCATATATGGATCCACCAGTGTCATTGAAATGTGTGTTCTCTTCAGAGACCACACATGGATCAACAAGAGTCATTGAATGTGTGTTATTTTTAGTAACAACAATTAGAGTCATTGCATGTGTGTTCTTTTCACAATCCCCCTATGGATCCACCAGTGTCATTGCATGTGTGTTCTCTTTAGAGACCACACATGGATCCACCAGTGTCATTGCATATGTGTTCTTTTTACTAACAACAACTGGAGTCATTTCATGACTGTTCTTTTCACATACCACATATGGATCCACCAGTGTCATTGAAATGTGTGTTCTCTTCAGAGACCACACATGGATCCACCAGTGTTATTGCATGAGTGTTCTTTTTACTAACAACAACTAGAGTCATTGCATGTGTGTTCTTTTTACAATCCTCCTATGGATCCACCAGTGTCATTCCATGTGTGTTCTTCTCATTAGCCACAGCTAGAGTCATTGCATGTCTATTCTCTTCAGAGTGCACACATGGATCCTTTAGTATCATTGCATGTGTGTTCTTTTTACTGACAACAACTGGAGTCATTTCATGACTATTCTTTTCACATACCATATATGGATCCACCAGTGTCATTGAAATGTGTGTTCTCTTTAGAGACCACACATGGATCCACCAGTGTCATTGCATGTGTGTTCTTTTTACTAACAACAACTAGAGTCATTGCATGTGTGTTCTTTTCACAATCCACCTATGGATCCACAAGTGTCATTGCATGTGTGTTCTTTTTACTAACAACAAGTAGAGTCATTGCATGTGTGTTCTTTTCACAATCCACCTATGGATCCACCAGTGTCATTGCATGTGTGTTCTCATCACCAGTGTCATTGCATGTGTGTTCTTTTTACTAACAACAACTGGAGTCATTTCATGACTGTTCTTTTCACATACCACATATGGATCCACCAGTGTCATTGAAATGTGTGTTCTCTTCAGAGACCACACATGGATCCACTAGTGTCATTGCATGAGTGTTCTTTTTACTAACAACAACTAGAGTCATTGCATGTGTGTTCTTTTTACAATCCACCTATGTATCCACCAGAGTCATTGCATGTGTGTTCTTTTCACATATGATCAGATTCATTGAAATGAGTGTTCTCTTCAAAGAACACACATGGATCCACCAGTGTCATTGCATGTGTGTTCTTCTCATTAACCACAGCTAGAGTCATTGCATGTGTGTTCTCTTCAGAGACCACACATGGATCCACCAGTGTCATTGCATGTGTGTTCTTTTTACTAACAACAACGGAGTCATTTCATGACTATTCTTTTCACATACCACTTATGGATCCACCAGTGTCTTTGAAATGTGTGTTCTCTTCAGGGACCACACATGGATCCACCAGTGCCATTGCATGTGTGCTCTTTTTATTAACAACAACCAGAGTCATTGCATGCATGTTCTTTTCACAATCCACCTCTGGATCCACCAGTGTCATTGCATGTGTGTTCTTGTCATTAACCACAGCTAGAGTCATTGCATGTGTGTTCTCTTCAGAGTCCACACATGGATCCACCAGTGTCATTGCATGTGTCTTCATTTTACTAACAACAACTTGAGTCATTTCATTACTATTCTTTTCACATACCACATATGGATCCACCAGTGTCATTGAAATGTGTGTTCTCTTCAGAGACCAGACATGGATCCACCAGTGTCATTGCATGTGTGTTCTTTTTACTAACAACAACTACAGTCATTGCATGTGTGTTCTTTTCACAATCCACCTTTGGATCCACCAGTGTCATTGCATGTGTGTTCTCTGAAGAGACCACACATGGATCCACCAGTGTAATTGCATGTGTGCTCTTTTTTACTAACCACAATTGGAGTCATTTCATGACTGTTCTTTTCACATACCACATATGGATCCACCAGGGTCATTGCATGTGTGTTCTCTTCAGAGACCACACATGCCTCCACCAGTGTCATTGCATGTGTGTTCTTTTCACATATGATCAGAGTCATTGAAATGAGTGTTCTCTTCAAAGAACACACATGGATCCACCAGTGTCATTGCATGTGTGTTCTTCTCATTAACCACAGCTAGAGTCATTGCATGTGTGTTCTCTTCAGAGACCACACATGGATCCACCAGTGTCATTGCATGTGTGTTCTTTTTACTAACAACAACAGAGTCATTTCATGACTATTCTTTTCACATACCACTTATGGATCCACCAGTGTCTTTGAAATGTGTGTTCTCTTCAGGGACCACACATGGATCCACCAGTGCCATTGCATGTGTGCTCTTTTTATTAACAACAACTAGAGTCATTGCATGCATGTTCTTTTCACAATCCACCTCTGGATCCACCAGTGTCATTGCATGTGTGTTCTTCTCATTAACCACAGCTAGAGTCATTGCATGTGTGTTCTCTTCAGAGACCACACATGGATCCACCAGTGTTATTGCATGTGTGTTCTTTTTACTAACAACAACTTGAGTCATTTCATGACTATTATTTTCACATACCAAATATGGATCCACCAGTGTCATTGAAATGTGTGTTCTCTTCAGAGACCACACATGGATCCACCAGTGTCATTGCATGCGTGTTCTTTTTTACTAACAACAAGTAGAGTCATTGCATGTGTGTTATTTTCACAATCCACCTATGGATCCACCAGTGTCATTGCATGTGTGTTCTCTTCAGAGACCACACATGGTTCCACCAGTGTAATTGCATGTGTTCTCTTTTTACTAACCACAACTGGAGTAATTTCATGACTGTTCTTTTCACATACCATATATGGATCCACCGGTGTCATTGAAATGTGTGTTATCTTTCAAGACCACACATGGATCCACAAGTGTCATTGCATGTGTGTTCTTTTTACTAACAACGACCAGAGTCATTGCATGTGTGTTGTTTTCACATACCACCTATGGATCCACAAGTGTAATTGTATGTGTGTTCTCTTCAGAGACCACACATGGATCCACCAGTGTCATTGCATGTGTGTTATTTTTACTAACAACAACTGGAGTTATTTCATGACTGTTCGTTTCATATACCACATATGGATCCACCAGTGTCATTGAAATGTGTGTTCTCTTCAGAGACCACACATGGATCCACCAGTTTTATTGCATGTGTGTTCTTTTTACTAACAACAACTAGAGTCATTGCATGTGTGTTCTTTTTACAATCCACCTATGGATCCACCCGTGTCATTGCATGTGTGTTCTTCTCATTAACCACAGCTAGAGTCATTGCATGTGTGTTCTCTTCAGAGACCACACATGGATCCACCAGTGTTATTGCATGTGTGTTCTTTTTACTAACAACAACTAGAGTCATTTCATGACTATTATTTTCACATACCAAATATGGATCCACCAGTGTCATTGAAATGTGTGTTCTCTTCAGAGACCACACATGGATCCACCAGTGTCATTGCATGTGTGTTCTTTTTTTACTAACAACAAGTAGAGTCATTGCATGTGTGTTCTTTTCACAATCCACCTATGGATCCACCAGTGTCATTGCATGTGTGTTCTCTTCAGAGAACACACATGGTTCCACCAGTGTAATTGCATGTGTTCTCTTTTTACTAACCACAACTGGAGTAATTTCATGACTGTTCTTTTCACATACCATATATGGATCCACCGGTGTCATTGAAATGTGTGTTATCTTTAGAGACCACACATGGATCCACAAGTGTCATTGCATGTGTGTTCTTTTTACTAACAACAACCAGAGTCATTGCATGTGTGTTATTTTCACATACCACCTATGGATCCACAAGTGTAATTGTATGTGTGTTCTCTTCAGAGACCACGCATGGATCCACCAGTGTCATTGCATGTGTGTTATTTTTACTAACAACAACTGGAGTTATTTCATGACTATTCTTTTCATATACCACATATGGATCCACCAGTGTCATTGAAATGTGTGTTCTCTTCAGAGACCACACATGGATCCACCAGTTTTATTGCATGTGTGTTCTTTTTACTAACAACAACTAGAGTCATTGCATGTGTGTTCTTTTTACAATCCACCTATGGATCCACCCGTGTCATTGCATGTGTGTTCTTCTCATTAACCACAGCTAGAGTCATTGCAAGTGTGTTCTCTTCAGAGTCTACACATGGATCCACCAGTGCCATTGCATGTGTGTTCTTTTTAGTAACAACAACTTGAGTCATTTCATGACTATTCTTTTCACATACCATATACGGATCCACCAGTGTCATTGAAATGTGTGTTTTCTTCAGAGACCACACATGGATCCACCAGTGTCATTGCATGTGTGTTATTTTTACGAACAACAACTGGAGTTATTTCATGACTGTTCTTTTCACATACCACATATGGATCCACCAGTGTTTTTGAAATGTGTGTTATCTTCAGAGACCACACATGGATCCACCAGTTTCATTGCATGTGTGTACTTTTTACTAACAACAACTAGAGTCATTGCATGTGTGTTCTTTTTACAATCCACCTATGGATCCACCCGTGTCATTGCATGGGTGTTCTTCTCATTAACCACAACTAGAGTCATTGCATGTGTGTTCTCTTTAGAGTCTACACATGGATCCACCAGTGCCATTGCATGTGTGTTCTTTTTACTAACAACAACTTGAGTCATTTCATGACTATTCTTTTCACATACCACATATGGATCCACCAGTGTCATTGAAATGTGTGTTCTCTTCAGAGACCACACATGGATCCACCAGTGTCATTGCATGTGTGTTCCTTTTACTAACAACAACTGGAGTCATTTCATGACTGTTCTTTTCACATACCACATATGGATACACCAGTGTCATTGAAATGTGTGTTCTCTTTAGAGACCACACATGGATCCACTAGTGTCATTGCATGAGTGTTCTTTTTACTAACAACAACTAGAGTCATTGCATGTGTGTTCTTTTTACAATCCACCTATGGATCCACCAGAGTCATTGCATGTGTGTTCTTTTTACAATCCACCTATGGATCCACCAGTCATTGCATGTGTGTTCTTTTCACATATGATCAGAGTCATTGAAATGAGTGTTCTCTTCAAAGAACACACATGGATCCACCAGTGTCATTGCATGTGTGTTCTTCTCATTAACCACAGCTAGAGTCATTGCATGTGTGTTCTCTTCAGAGACCACACATGGATCCACCAGTGTCATTGCATGTGTGTTCTTTTTACTAACAACAGAGTCATTTCATGACTATTCTTTTCACATACCACTTATGGATCCACCAGTGTCTTTGAAATGTGTGTTCTCTTCAGGGACCACACATGGATCCACCAGTGTCATTGCATGTGTTCTCTTTTTATTAACAACAACCAGAGTCATTGCATGCATGTTCTTTTCACAATCCACCTCTGGATCCACCAGTGTCATTGCATGTGTGTTCTTCTCATTAACCATAGCTAGAGTCATTGCATGTGTGTTCTCTTCAGAGTCCACACATGGATCCACCAGTGTCATTGTATGTGTCTTCATTTTACTAACAACAACTTGAGTCATTTCATTACTATTCTTTTCACATACCACATATGGATCCACCAGTGTCACTGAAATGTGTGTTCTCTTCAGACACCACACATGGATCCACCAGTGTCATTGCATGTGTGTTCTTTTTACTAACAACTACCAGACTCATTGCATGTGTGTTCTTTTCACAATCCACCTATGGATCCACCAGTGTCATTGCATGTGTGTTCTCTGAAGAGACCACACATGGATCCACCAGTGTAATTGCATGTGTGCTCGTTTTTACTAACCACAATTGGAGTCATTTCATGACTGTTCTTTTCACATACCACATATGGATCCACCAGGGTCATTGCATGTGTGTTCTCTTCAGAGACCACACATGGCTCCACCAATGTCATTGCATGTGTGTTCTTTTCACATATGATCAGAGTCATTGAAATGAGTGTTCTCTTCAAAGAACACACATGGATCCACCAGTGTCATTGCATGTGTGTTCTTCTCATTAACCACAGCTAGAGTCATTGCATGTGTGTTCTCTTCAGAGACCACACATGGATCCACCAGTGTCATTGCATGTGTGTTCTTTTTACTAACAACAACAGAGTCATTTCATGACTATTCTTTTCACATACCACTTATGGATCCACCAGTGTCTTTGAAATGTGTGTTCTCTTCAGGGACCACACATGGATCCACCAGTGCCATTGCATGTGTGCTCTTTTTATTAACAACAACCAGAGTCATTGCATGCATGTTCTTTTCACAATCCACCTCTGGATCCACCAGTGTCATTGCATGTGTGTTCTTCTCATTAACCACAGCTAGAGTCATTGCATGTGTGTTCTCTTCAGAGACCACACATGGATCCACCAGTGTTATTGCATGTGTGTTCTTTTTACTAACAACAACTTGAGTCATTTCATGACTATTATTTTCACATACCAAATATGGATCCACCAGTGTCATTGAAATGTGTGTTCTCTTCAGAGACCACACATGGATCCACCAGTGTCATTGCATGTGTGTTCTTTTTTTACTAACAACAAGTAGAGTCATTGCATGTGTGTTCTTTTCACAATCCACCTATTGATCCACCAGTGTCATTGCATGTGTGTTCTCTTCAGAGACCACACATGGTTCCACCAGTGTAATTGCATGTGTTCTCTTTTTACTAACCACAACTGGAGGAATTTCATGACTGTTCTTTTCACATACCATATATGGATCCACCGGTGTCATTGAAATGTGTGTTATCTTTAGAGACCACACATGGATCCACAAGTGTCATTGCATGTGGGTTCTTTTTACTAACAACAACCAGAGTCATTGCATGTGTGTTATTTTCACATACCACCTATGGATCCACAAGTGTAATTGTATGTGTGTTCTCTTCAGAGACCACGCATGGATCCACCAGTGTCATTGCATGTGTGTTATTTTTACGAACAACAACTGGAGTTATTTCATGACTGTTCTTTTCATATACCACATATGGATCCACCAGTGTCATTGAAATGTGTGTTCTCTTCAGAGACCACACATGGATCCACCAGTTTTATTACATGTGTGTTCTTTTTACTAACAACAACTAGAGTCATTGCATGTATGTTCTTTTTACAATCCACCTATGGATCCACCCGTGTCATTGCATGTATGTTCTTCTCATTAACCACGGCTAGAGTCATTGCATGTGTGTTCTCTTCAGAGTCTACACATGGATCCACCAGTGCCATTGCATGTGTGTTCTTTTTAGTAACAACAACTTGAGTCATTTTATGACTACTCTTTTCACATACCACATATGGATCCACCAGTGTCATTGAAAGGTGTGTTCTCTTCAGAGACCACACATGGATCCACCAGTGTCATTGCATGTGTGTTCTTAATAACAACAACAACCAGAGTCATTGCATGTGTGTTTTTTTCACAATCCACCTATGGATCCACCACTGTCATTGCATGTGTGTTCTCTGTAGAGACCACTCATGTATCCACCAGTGTAATTGCATGTGTGCTCTTTTTACTAACCACAATTGGAGTCGTTTCATGACTGTTCTTTTCACATACCACATATGGATCCACCAGTGTCATTGCATGCGTGTTCTCTTCAGAGACCACACATGGATCAACCAGAGTCATTGCATGGGTGTTCTTTTTAGTAACAACAACTAGAGTCATTGCATTTGTGTTCTTCACAATCCACCTATGGATCCAGCAGTGTCATTGAAATGTGTGTTCTTCTCATTAACCATAGCTAGAGTCATTGAAATGTGTGTTCTCTTCAGAGACCACACATGGAACCACCAGTGTCACTACATGTGTGTTCTTTTTACTAACAACAACTAGAGTCATTTCATGACTATTATTTTCACATACCATATATGGATCCACCAGTGTCATTGAAAGGTGTGTTCTCTTCACAGACCACACATGGATACACCAGTGTCATTGCATGTGAGTTCTTTTTACTAACAACAACTAGAGTCATTGCATGTGTGTTCTTTTCACAATCCACCTATGGATCCACCAGTGTCATTGCATGTGTGTTTTCTTCAGAGACCACACATGGATCCACCAGTGTCATTGCATGTGTGTTCTTTTTACTAACAACAACTAGAGTCATTTCATGACTGTTCTTTTCTCATACCACATATAAATCCACAAGTGTCATTAAAAGCTAGATAAATTGAGGGGCCTTGTTGTAGCAACTATCTTCATGCAGCTTGGAATGGGGCCTTTTCAGATCGACTGTGTACCTACGTTTAAGGTTAGTTGCATAACAATGCAAGCAAGTGTGGACTGTAAGATGACCGTTGTTGTACAGAGGCGAGCCTGCTTGTATCTGTGGGAAATTCTTGACATCGAATATGCCTAGGTAGGAGAGGCAACGGTGTGTTCTCTTCAGAGACCACACATGGATCCACCAGTGTCATTGCATGTGTGTTCTTTTTACTAACAACAACTAGAGTCATTGCATATGTGCTCTTTTCACAATCCACCTATGGATCCACCAGTGTCATTGCATGTGTGTTCTTCTCATTAACCACACCTAGAGTCAGTGCATGTGTGTTCTCTTCAGAGACCAGACATGCATCCACCAGTGTCATTGCATGTGTGTTCTTTTTACTAACAACAACTAGAGTCATTTCATGACAATTCTTTTCACATACCACATATGGATCCACCGGTGTCATTGAAATGTGTGTTCTCTTTCAGAGACCACACATGGATCCACCAGTTTCATTGCATGTGTGTTCTTTTTACTAACAACAACTAGAGTCATTGCATGTGTGTTCTTTTTACAATCCACCTATGGATCCACTAGTGTCATTGCATCTGTGTTCTTCTCATTAACCACAACTAGAGGTGTTCCATGTGTGTTCTCTGTAGAGTCCACACATGGATCCACCAGTGTCATTGCATTTGTGTTCTTTTTACTAACAACAACTTGAGTCATTTCATGACTATTGTTTTCACATACCACATATGGATCCACCAGTTTCATTGAAATGTGTGTTCTCTTCAGAGACCACACAAAGATCCACCAGTGTCATTGCATGTGTGTTCTTTTTACTAACAACAACAAGAGTCATTGCATGTGTGTTCTTTTCACAATCCACCTATCGATCCACCAGTGTAATTGCACGTGTGCTCTTTTTACTAACCACGATTGGAGTCATTTCATGACTGTTCTTTTCACATACCACATATGGATCCACCAGTGTCATTGCATCTGTGTTCTCTTTAGAGACCACACATGGATCCACCAGTGTCATCGCATGTGTGTTCTTTTCACATACGACCAGAGTCATTACAATGTTTGTTCTCTTCAAAGACCACACATGGATCCACCAGTGGCATTGCATGTGTGTTCTTCTCATTAACCATAGCTAGAGTCATTGCATGTGTGTTCTCTTTAAAGACCACACATGGATCCACCAGTGTCATTGTATGTGTGTTCTTCTCATTAACCACAACTAGAGTCATTGCATGGATCCACCAGTGTCATTCCATGTGTGTTCTTTTTACTAACAACAACGGAGTCATTTCATGACTATTCTTTTCACATACCATATATGGATCCACTAGTATCATTGAAATGTGTGTTCTCTTCAGAGACCACACATGGATCAACCAGAGTCATTGGATGTGTGTTCTTTTTACTAACAACTACTAGAGTCATTGCATGTGTGTTCTTTTCAGAGACCACACATGGATCCACCAGTGTCATTGCATGTGTGTTTTTTTACTAACAACAACTAGAGTCATTTCATGACTGTTCTTTTCTCATACCACATATAAATCCACAAGTGTCATTAAAATCTAGATAAATTGAGGGGCCTTGTTGTAGCAACTATCTTCATGCAGCTTGGAATGGGGCCTTTTCAGATCGACTGTGTACCTACGTTTAAGGTTAGTTGCATTACAATGCAAGCAAGTGTGGACTGTAAGATGACCGTTGTTGTACAGAGGCGAGCCTGCTTGTATCTGTGGGAAATTCTTGACATCGAATATGCCTAGGTAGGAGAGGCAACCGTGTGTTCTCTTCAGAGACCACACATGGATCCACCAGTGTCATTGCATGTGTGTTCTTTTTACTAACAACAACTAGAGTCATTGCATATGTGCTCTTTTCAAAATCCACCTATGGATCCACCAGTGTCATTGCATGTGTGTTCTTCTTATTAACCACACCTAGAGTCAGTGCATGTGTGTTCTCTTCAGAGACCACACATGGATCCACCAGTGTCATTGCATGTGTGACTTTTTACTAACAAAAACTAGAGTCATTTCATGACTATTCTTTTCACATACCATATATGGATCCACCAGTGTCATTGAAATGTGTGTTCTCTTTAGCGACCACACATGGATCCACCAGTGTCATTGCATGTGTGTTCTTTTTACTAACAACAACAAGAGTCATTGCATGTGTGTTCTTTTCACAATCCACCTATGGATCCACCAGTGTCATTGCATGTGTGTTCTCTTCAGAGACCACACATGCATCCACCAGTGTCATTGCATGTGTGTTCTTTTTACTAACAACAACTAGAGTCATTTCATGACAATTCTTTTCACATACCACATATGGATCCACCGGTGTCATTGAAATGTGTGTTCTCTTTCAGAGACCACACATGGATCCACCAGTTTCATTGCATGCGTGTTCTTTTTACTAACAACAACTAGAGTCATTGCATGTGTGTTCTTTTTACAATCCACCTATGGATCCACTAGTGTCATTGCATCTGTGTTCTTCTCATTAACCACAACTAGAGGTGTTCCATGTGTGTTCTCTGCAGAGTCCACACATGGATCCACCAGTGTCATTGCATGTGTGTTCTTTTTACTAACAACAACTTGAGTCATTTCATGACTATTGTTTTCACATACCACATATGGATCCACCAGTTTCATTGAAATGTGTGTTCTCTTCAGAGACCACACAAAGATCCAGCAGTGTCATTGCATGTGTGTTCTTTTTACTAACAACAACCAGAGTCATTGCATGTGTGTTCTTTTCACAATCCACCTATCGATCCACCAGTGTAATTGCACGTGTGCTCTTTTTACTAACCACAATTGGAGTCATTTCATGACTGTTCTTTTCACATACCATATATGGATCCACCAGTGTCATTGCATGTGTGTTCTCTTCAGAGACCACACATGGATCCACCAGTGTCATCGCATGTGTGTTCTTTTCACATACGACCAGAGTCATTAAAATGTTTGTTCTCTTCAAAGACCACACATGGATCCACCAGTGTCATTGCATGTGTGTTCTTCTTATTAACCACAGCTAGAGTTATTGCATGTGTGTTCTCCTTAAAGACCACACATGGATCCACCAGTGTCATTGCATGTGTGTTCTTCTCATTAACCACAGCTAGAGTCATTGCATGGATCCACCAGTGTCATTCCATGTGTATTCTTTTTACTAACAACAACGGAGTCATTTCATGACTATTCTTTTCACATACCATATATGGATCCACTAGTGTCATTGAAATGTGTGTTCTCTTCAGAGACCACACATGGATCAACCAGAGTCATTGGATGTGTGTTCTTTTTACTAACAACTACTAGAGTCATTGCATATGTGTTCTTTTCAGAGACCACACATGGATCCACCAGTGTCATTGCATGTGTGTTGGTTTTACTAACAACAACTGGAGTCATTTCATGACTATTCTTTTCACATACCACATATGGATCCACCAGTGTCATTGAAATGTGTGTTCTCTTCAGAGACCACACATGGATCAACCAGAGTCATTGCATGTGTGTTCTTTTTACTAACAACAACTAGAGTCATTGCATGTGTGTTCTTTTTACAATCCACCTATGGATCCACCCATGTCATTGCATGTGTGTTCTTCTCATTAACCACAGCTAGAGTCACTGCATGTGTGTTCTCTTCAGAGTCTACACATGGATCCACCAGTGCCATTGCATGTGTGTTCTTTTTAGTAACAACAACTTGAGTCATTTCATGACTATTCTTTTCACATACCATATACGGATGTGTGTTCTTTTTACTAACAACTACTAGAGTCATTGCATGTGTGTTCTTTTCAGAGACCACGCATGGATCCATCAGTGTCATTGCATGTGTGTTCGTTTTACTAACAACAACTGGAGTCATTTCATGACTATTCTTTTCACATACCACATATGGATCCACCAGTGTCATTGAAATGTGTGTTCTCTTCAGAGATCACACATGGATCAACCTGAGTCATTGCATGTGTGTTCTTTTTACTAACAACAACTAGAGTCATTGCATGTGTGTTCTTTTCACAATCCACCTATGGATCCACCAGTGTCATTGAAATGTGTGTTCTTCTCATTAACCATAGCTAGAGTCATTGAAATGTGTGTTCTCTTTAGAGACCACACATGGAACCACTAGTGTCACTACATGTGTGTTCTTTTTACTAACAACAACTGGAGTCATTTCATGGCTATTATTTTCACATACCATATACGGATCCACCAGTGTCATTGAAATGTGTGTTCTCTTCAGAGACCACACATGGATCCACCAGTGTGATTGCATGTGTGTTCTTTTTACTAACAACAACTAGAGTCATTACATGTGTGTTCTTTTCACAATCCACCTATGGATCCACCAGTGTCATTGCATGTGTGTTCTCTTCAGAGACCACACATGGATCCACCAGTGTCATTGCATGTGTGTTATTTTTACTAACAACAACTGGAATTATTTCATGACTGTTCTTTTCACATACCACATATGGATCCACAAGTGTCATTGAAATGTGTGTTGTCTTCAGAGACCACACATGGATCCACTAGTTTCCTTGCATGTGTGTTCTTTTTACTAACAACAACTAGAGTCATTGCATGTGTGTTCTTTTTACAATCCACCTATGGATCCACTCGTGTCATTGCATGTGTGTTCTTCTCATTAACCACAGCTAGAGTCATTGCATGTGTGTTCTCTTCAGAGTCTACACATGGATCCACCAGTGCCATTGCATGTGTGTTCTTTTTAGTAACAACAACTTGAGTCATTTCATGACTATTCTTTTCACATACCATATACGGATCCACCAGTGTCATTGAAATGTGTGTTCTCTTCAGAGACCACACATTGATCCACCAGTGTCATTGCATGTGTGTTATTTTTAAGAACAACAACTGGGGTTATTTCATGACTGTTCTTTTCACATACCACATATGGATCCACCAGTGTCATTGAAATGTGTGTTCTCTTTTAGAGACCACACATGGATCCACTAGTGTCATTGCATGTGTGTTCTTTTTACTAACAACAACTAGAGTTATTGCATGTGTGTTCTTTTCACAATCCACCTATGGATCCACCGGTGTCATTGCATGTGTGTTCTCTTCAGAGACCACACAGGGATCCACCAGTGTCATTGCATGTGTGTTATTTTTACTAACAACAGCTAGAGTCATTGCATGTGTGTTCTCTTCAGAGACCACAATGGATCCACTAGTGTCATTGCATGTGTGTTCTTTTTACTAACAACAACTAGAGTCATTTCATGACTATTCTTTTCACATACCATATATGGATCCACCAGTGTCATTGCATGTGTGTTCTCTTGAGTGTCCACACATGGATCCACCAGTGTCATTGCATGTGTGTTCTTTTTACTAACAACAACTGGAGTCATTGCATGTGTGTTCTTTTTGCAATCCACCTATGGATCCACCCGTGTCATTGCATGTGTGTTCTTCTCATTAACCACAGCTAGAGTCATTGCATGTGTGTTCTCTTTAGAGTCTACACATGGATCCACCACTGCCATTGCATGTGTGTTCTTTTTACTAACAACAACTTGAGTCATTTCATGACTATTCTTTTCACATACCACATATGGATCCACTAGTGTCATTGAAATGTGTGTTCTCTTCAGAGACCACACATGGATCCACCAGTGTCATTGCATGTGTGTTCTTAATAACAACAACAACCAGAGTCATTGCATGTGTGTTTTTTCACAATCCACCTATGGATCCACCACTGTCATTGCATGTGTGTTCTCTGTAGAGATCACTCATGGATCCACCAGTGTAATTGCATGTGTGCTCTTTTTACTAACCACAATTGGAGTCATTGCATGTGTGTTCTTTTTACTAACACATGTATCCACTAGTGTCATTGCATGTGTGTTCTTTTTACTAACAACATCTAGAGTCATTGCATGTGTGTTCTTTTCACAATCCACCTATGGATCCACCAGTGTCATTGCATGTGTGTTCTCTTTAGAGACCACACACGGATCCACCAGTGTCATTGCATGTTTGTTCTTTTTACTAACAACAACTGGAGTCATTTCATGACTATTCTTTTCTCATACAACATATGGATCCACTAGTTTCATTGAAATGTGTGTTCTCTTCAGAGACCACACATGGATCCACTAGAGTAATTGCATGTGTGTTCTTTTTACTAACAACAACTAGAGTTATTGCATGTGTGTTCTTTTCACAATCCACCTATGGATCCACCAGTGTCATTGAAATGTGTGTTCTTCTCATTAACCATAGCTAGAGTCATTGAAATGTGTGTTCTCTTTAGAGACCACACATGGAACCACCAGTGTCACTACATGTGTGTTCTTTTTACTAACAATAACTAGAGTCATTTCATGACTATTATTTTCACATACCATATATGGATCCACCAGTGTCATTGAAATGTGTGTTCTCTTCAGAGACCACACATGTATCCACTAGTGTCATTGCATGTGTGTTCTTTTTACTAACAACAACTAGAGTCATTGCATGTGTGTTCTTTTCACAATCCACCTATGGATCCACCAGTGTCATTGCATGTTTGTTCTTTTTACTAACAACAACGGGAGTCATTTCATGACTATTCTTTTCTCATAGAACATATGGATCCACTAGTTTCATTGAAATGTGTGTTCTTTTCAGAGACCACACATGGATCCACCAGTGTCATTGCATGTGTGTTATTTTTACTAACAACAACTAGAGTCATTGCATATGTGCTCTTTTCACAATCCACCTATGGATCCACCAGTGTCATTGCATGTGTGTTCTTCTCATTAACCACAGCTAGAGTCATTGCATGTGTGTTCTCTTCAGAGACCACAAATGGATCCACTAGTTTCATTGCATGTGTGTTCTTTTTACTAACAACAACTAGAGTCATTTCATGACTATTCTTTTCACATACCATATATGGATCCACCAGTGTCATTGAAATGTGTGTTCTCTTCAGAGACCACACATGGATCCACCAGTGTCATTGCATGTGTGTTCGTTTTACTAACAACAACTAGAGTCATTGCATGTGTGTTCTTTTCACAATCCACCTATGGATCCACCAGTGTCATTGCATGTGTGTTCTCTTGAGTGTCCACACATGGATCCACCAGTGTCATTGCATGTGTGTTCTTTTTACTAACAACAACTGGAGTCATTGCATGTGTGTTCTTTTTGCAATCCACCTATGGATCCACCCGTGTCATTGCATGTGTGTTCTTCTCATTAACCACAGCTAGAGTCATTGCATGTGTGTTCTCTTTAGAGTCTACACATGGATCCACCACTGCCATTGCATGTGTGTTCTTTTTACTAACAACAACTTGAGTCATTTCATGACTATTCTTTTCACATACCACATATGGATCCACTAGTGTCATTGAAATGTGTGTTCTCTTCAGAGACCACACATGGATCCACCAGTGTCATTGCATGTGTGTTCTTAATAACAACAACAACCAGAGTCATTGCATGTGTGTTTTTTCACAATCCACCTATGGATCCACCACTGTCATTGCATGTGTGTTCTCTGTAGAGACCACTCATGGATCCACCAGTGTAATTGCATGTGTGCTCTTTTTACTAACCAGAATTGGAGTCATTTCATGACTGTTCTTTTCACATACCACATATGGATCCACCAGTGTCATTGCATGCGTGTTCTCTTCAGAGACCACACATGTATCCACCAGTGTCATTGCATGTGTGTTCTTTTCACATACGACCAGAGTCATTAAAATGTGTGTTCTCTTCAAAGACCACACATGGATCCACCAGTGTCATTGCATGTTTGTTCTTCTCACTAACCACAGCTAAGAGTCATTGCATGTGTGTTCTCTTTAGAGACCACACATGGATCCACCAGTGTCATTGCATGTGTGTTCGTTTTACTAACAACAACTAGAGTCATTGCATGTGTGTTCTTTTCACAATCCACCTATGGATCCACCAGTGTCATTGCATGTATGTTCTCTTGAGATTCCACACATGGATCCACCAGTGTCATTGCATGTGTGTTCTTTTTACTAACAACAACTGGAGTCATTTCATGACTATTCTTGTCACATACCACATATGGATCCACCAGTGTCATTGAAATGTGTGTTCTCTTCAGAGACCACACATGGATCCACCAGAGTAATTGCATGTGTGTTCTTTTTACTAACAACAACTAGAGTTATTGCATGTGTGTTCTTTTCACAATCCACCTATGGATCCACCGGTGTCATTGAAATGTGTGTTCTTCTCATTAACCATAGCTAGAGTCATTGAAATGTGTGTTCTCTTTAGAGACCACACATGGAACCACCAGTGTCACTACATGTGTGTTCTTTTTACTAACAATAACTGGAGTCATTTCATGACTATTATTTTCACATACCATATATGGATCCACCAGTGTCATTGAAATGTGTGTTCTCTTCAGAGACCACACATGTATCCACTAGTGTCATTGCATGTGTGTTCTTTTTACTAACAACAACTAGAGTCATTTCATGACTATTCTTTTCACATACCATATATGGATCCACCAGTGTCATTGAAATGTGTGTTCTCTTCAGAGACCACACATGGATCCACCAGTGTCATTGCATGTGTGTTCGTTTTACTAACAACAACTAGAGTCATTGCATGTGTGTTCTTTTCACAATCCACCTATGGATCCACCAATGTCATTGCATGTGTGTTCTCTTGAGTGTCCACACATGGATCCACCAGTGTCATTGCATGTGTGTTCTTTTTACTAACAACAACTGGAGTCATTGCATGTGTGTTCTTTTTGCAATCCACCTATGGATCCACCCGTGTCATTGCATGTGTGTTCTTCTCATTAACCACAGCTAGAGTCATTGCATGTGTGTTCTCTTTAGAGTCTACACATGGATCCACCACTGCCATTGCATGTGTGTTCTTTTTACTAACAACAACTTGAGTCATTTCATGACTATTCTTTTCACATACCACATATGGATCCACTAGTGTCATTGAAATGTGTGTTCTCTTCAGAGACCACACATGGATCCACCAGTGTCATTGCATGTGTGTTCTTAATAACAACAACAACCAGAGTCATTGCATGTGTGTTTTTTCACAATCCACCTATGGATCCACCACTATCATTGCATGTGTGTTCTCTGTAGAGACCACTCATGGATCCACCAGTGTAATTGCATGTGTGCTCTTTTTACTAACCACAATTGGAGTCATTTCATGACTGTTCTTTTCACATACCACATATGGATCCACCAGTGTCATTGCATGCGTGTTCTCTTCAGAGACCACACATGTATCCACCAGTGTCATTGCATGTGTGTTCTTTTCACATACGACCAGAGTCATTAAAATGTGTGTTCTCTTCAAAGACCACACATGGATCCACCAGTGTCATTGCATGTTTGTTCTTCTCATTAACCACAGCTAAGAGTCATTGCATGTGTGTTCTCTTTAGAGACCACACATGGATCCCCCAGTGTCATTGCATGTGTGTTCGTTTTACTAACAACAACTAGAGTCATTGCATGTGTGTTCTTTTCACAATCCACCTATGGATCCACCAGTGTCATTGCATGTATGTTCTCTTGAGAGTCCACACATGGATCCACCAGTGTCATTGCATGTGTGTTCTTTTTACTAACAACAACTGGAGTCATTTCATGATTATTCTTGTCACATACCACATATGGATCCACCAGTGTCATTGAAATGTGTGTTCTCTTCAGAGGCCACACATGGATCCACCAGAGTAATTGCATGTGTGTTCTTTTTACTAACAACAACTAGAGTTATTGTATGTGTGTTCTTTTCACAATCCACCTATGGATCCACCAGTGTCATTGAAATGTGTGTTCTTCTCATTAACCATAGCTAGAGTCATTGAAGTGTGTGTTCTCTTTAGAGACCACACATGGAACCACCAGTGTCACTACATGTGTGTTCTTTTTACTAACAATAACTGGAGTCATTTCATGACTATTATTTTCACATACCATATATGGATCCACCAGTGTCATTGAAATGTGTGTTCTCTTCAGAGACCACACATGTATCCACTAGTGTCATTGCATGTGTGTTCTTTTTACTAACAACAACTAGAGTCATTGCATGTGTGTTCTTTTCACAATCCACCTATGGATCCACCAGTGTCATTGCATGTGTGTTCTCTTTAGAGACCACACACGGATCCACCACTGTCATTGCATGTTTGTTCTTTTTACTAACAACAACGGGAGTCATTTCATGACTATTCTTTTCTCATAGAACATATGGATCCACTAGTTTCATTGAAATGTGTGTTCTTTTCAGAGACCACACATGGATCCACCAGTGTCATTGCATGTGTGTTATTTTTACTAACAACAACTAGAGTCATTGCATATGTGCTCTTTTCACAATCCACCTATGGATCCACCAGTGTCATTGCATGTGTGTTCTTCTCATTAACCACAGCTAGAGTCATTGCATGTGTGTTCTCTTGAGAGACCACAAATGGATCCACTAGTGTCATTGCATGTGTGTTCTTTTTACTAACAACAACTAGAGTCATTTCATGACTATTCTTTTCACATACCATATATGGATCCACCAGTGTCATTGAAATGTGTGTTCTCTTTAGAGACCACACATGGATCCACCAGTGTCATTTCATGTGTGTTCGTTTTACTAACAACAACTAGAGTCATTGCATGTGTGTTCTTTTCACAATCCACCTATGGATCCACCAGTGTCATTGCATGCGTGTTCTCTTGAGTGTCCACACATGGATCCACCAGTGTCATTGCATTTGTGTTCTTTTTACTAACAACAACTGGAGTCATTGCATGTGTGTTCTTTTTGCAATCCACCTATGGATCCACCCGTGTCATTGCATGTGTGTTCTTCTCATTAACCACAGCTAGAGTCATTGCATGTGTGTTCTCTTTAGAGACTACACATGGATCCACCACTGCCATTGCATGTTTGTTCTTTTTACTAACAACAACTGGAGTCATTTCATGACTATTCTTTTCTCATACAACATATGGATCCACTAGTTTCATTGAAATGTGTGTTCTCTTCAGAGACCACACATGGATCAACCAGAGTCATTGCATGTGTCTTCTTTTTACTAACAACAACTAGAGTCATTGCATGTGTGTTCTTTTCAGAGACCACACGTGGATCCACCAGTGTCATTGCATGTGTGTTCTTTTTACTAACAACGACTGGAGTCATTTCATGACTATTCTTGTCACATACCACATATGGATCCACCAGTGTCATTGCATGTGTGTTATTTTTACTAACAACAACTAGAGTCATTGCATATGTGCTCTTTTCACAATCCACCTATGGATCCACCAGTGTCATTGCATGTGTGTTCTTCTCATTAACCACAGCTAGAGTCATTGCATGTGTGTTCTCTTCAGAGACCAGAAATGGATCCACTAGTGTCATTGCATGTGTGTTCTTTTTACTAACAACAACTAGAGTCATTTCATGACTATTCTTTTCACATACCATATATGGATCCACCAGTGTCATTGAAATGTGTGTTCTCTTCAGAGACCACACATGGATCCACCAGTGTCATTGCATGTGTGTTCGTTTTACTAACAACAACTAGAGTCATTGCATGTGTGTTCTTTTCACAATCCACCTATGGATCCACCAGTGTCATTGCATGTGTGTTCTCTTGAGTGTCCACACATGGATCCACCAGTGTCATTGCATGTGTGTTCTTTTTACTAACAACAACTGGAGTCATTGCATGTGTGTTCTTTTTGCAATCCACCTATGGATCCACCCGTGTCATTGCATGTGTGTTCTTCTCATTAACCACAGCTAGAGTCATTGCATGTGTGTTCTCTTTAGAGTCTACACATGGATCCACCACTGCCATTGCATGTGTGTTCTTTTTACTAACAACATCTTGAGTCATTTCATGACTATTCTTTTCACATACCACATATGGATCCACTAGTGTCATTGAAATGTGTGTTCTCTTCAGAGACCACACATGGATCCACCAGTGTCATTGCATGTGTGTTCTTAATAACAACAACAACCAGAGTCATTGCATGTGTGTTTTTTCACAATCCGCCTATGGATCCACCACTGTCATTGCATGTGTGTTCTCTGTAGAGACCACTCATGGATCCACCAGTGTAATTGCATGTGTGCTCTTTTTACTAACCACAATTGGAGTCATTTCATGACTGTTCTTTTCACATACGACATATGGATCAACCAGTGTCATTGCATGCGTGTTCTCTTCAGAGACCACACATGTATCCACCAGTGTCATTGCATGTGTGTTCTTTTCACATACGACCAGAGTCATTAAAATGTGTGTTCTCTTCAAAGACCACACATGGATCCACCAGTGTCATTGCATGTTTGTTCTTCTCATTAACCACAGCTAAGAGTCATTGCATGTGTGTTCTCTTCAGAGACCACACATGGATCCACCAGTGTCATTGCATGTGTGTTCTTTTTACTAACAACAACGGAGTCATTTCATGACTATTCTTTTCACATACCATATATAGATCCACCAGTGTCATTGAAATGTGTGTTCTCTTCAAAGACCACACATGGATCAACCAGAGTCATTGCATGTGTGTTCTTTTTACTAACAACAACTAGAGTCATTGCATGTGTGTTCTTTTCGGAGACCACACGTGGATCCACCAGTGTCATTGCATGTGTGTTCTTTTTACTAACAACAACTGGAGTCATTTCATGACTATTCTTGTCACATAACACATATGGATCCACCAGTGTCATTGAAATGTGTGTTCTCTTCAGAGACCACACATGGATCCACCAGAGTAATTGCATGTGTGTTCTTTTTACTAACAACAACTAGAGTTATTGCATGTGTGTTCTTTTCACAATCCACCTATGGATCCACCAATGTCATTGAAATGTGTGTTCTTCTCATTAACCATAGCTAGAGTCATTGAAATGTGTGTTCTCTTTAGAGACCACACATGGAACCACCAGTGTCACTACATGTGTGTTCTTTTTACTAACAATAACTGGAGTCATTTCATAACTATTATTTTTACATACCATATATGGATCCACCAGTGTCATTGAAATGTGTGTTCTCTTCAGAGACCACACATGTATCCACTACTGTCATTGCATGTGTGTTCTTTTTACTAACAACAACTAGAGTCATTGCATGTGTGTTCTTTTCACAATCCACCTATGGATCCACCAGTGTCATTGCATGTGTGTTCTCTTTAGACACCACACACGGATCCACCAGTGTCATTGCATGTTTGTTCTTTTTACTAACAACAACTGGAGTCATTTCATGACTATTCTTTTCTCATACAACATATGGATCCACTAGTTTCATTGAAATGTGTGTTCTCTTCAGAGACCACACATGGATCCACCAGTGTCATTGCATGTGTGTTATTTTTACTAACAACAACTAGAGTCATTGCATATGTGCTCTTTTCACAATCCAGCTATGGATCCACCAGTGTCATTGCATGTGTGTTCTTCTCATTAACCACAGCTAGAGTCATTGCATGTGTGTTCTCTTCAGAGACCACAAATGGATCCACTAGTGTCATTGCATGTGTGTTCTTTTTACTAACAACAACTAGAGTCATTTCATGACTATTCTTTCCACATACCATATATGGATCCACCAGTGTCATTGAAATGTGTGTTCTCTTCAAAGACCACACATGGATCCACCAGTGTCATTGCATGTGTGTTCGTTTTACTAACAACAACTAGAGTCATTGCATGTGTGTTCTTTTCACAATCCACCTATGGATCCACCAGTGTCATTGCATGTGTGTTCTCTTGAGTGTCCACACATGGATCCACCAGTGTCATTGCATGTGTGTTCTCTTGAGTGTCCACACATGGACCCACCAGTGTCATTGCATGTGTGTTCTTTTTACTAACAACAACTGGAGTCATTGCATATGTGTTCTTTTTGCAATCCACCTATGGATCCAGCCGTGTCATTGCATGTGTGTTCTTATCATTAACCACAGCTTGAGTCATTGCATGTGTGTTCTCTTTAGAGTCTACACATGGATCCACCACTGCCATTGCATGTGTGTTCTTTTTACTAACAACAACTTGATTCATTTCATGACTATTCTTTTCACGTACCACATATGGATCCACTAGTGTCATTGAAATGTGTGTTCTCTTCAGAGACCACAGATGGATCCACCAGTGTCATTGCATGTGTGTTCTTAATAACAACAACATCCAGAGTCATTGCATGTGTTTTTTTTCACAATCCACCTATGGATCCACAATGTCATTGCATGTGTGTTCTCTATAGAGACCACTCATGGATCCACCAGTGTAATTGCATGTGTTCTCTTTTTACTAACCACAATTGGAGTCATTTCATGACTGTTCTTTTCACATACCACATATGGATCCACCAGTGTCATTGCATGCGTGTTCTCTTCAGAGACCACACATGTATCCACCAGTGTCATTACATGTGTGTTCTTTTCACATACGACTAGAGTCATTAAAATGTGTGTTCTCTTCAAAGACCACACATGGATCCACCAGTGTCATTGCATGTTTGTTCTTCTCATTAACCACAGCTAAGAGTCATTGCATGTGTGTTCTCTTCAGAGACCACAATGGATCCACTAGTGTCATTGCATGTGTGTTCTTTTTACTAACAACAACTAGAGTCATTTCATGACTATTCTTTTCACATACCATATATGGATCCACCAGTGTCATTGAAATGTGTGTTCTCTTCAGAGACCACACATGGATCCACCAGTGTCATTGCATGTGTGTTCGTTTTACTAACAACAACTAGAGTCATTGCATGTGTGTTCTTTTCACAATCCACCTATGGATCCACCAGTGTCATTGCATGTGTGTTCTCTTGAGTGTCCACACATGGATCCACCAGTGTCATTGAATGTGTGTTTTTTTACTAACAACAACTGGAGTCATTTCATGACTATTCTTGTCACATACCACATATGGATCCACCAGTGTCATTGAAATGTGTTCTCTTCAGAGACCACACATGGATCCACCAGAGTAATTGCATGTGTGTTCTTTTTACTAACAACAACTAGAGTTATTGCATGTGTGTTCTTTTCACAATCCACCTATGGATCCACCAGATTCATTGAAATGTGTGTTCTTCTCATTAACCATAGCTAGAGTCATTGAAATGTGTGTTCTCTTTAGAGACCACACATGGAACCACCAATGTCACTACATGTGTGTTCTTTTTACTAACAATAACTGGAGTCATTTCATGACTATTATTTTCACATACCATATATGGATCCACCAGTGTCATTGAAATGTGTGTTCTCTTCAGAGACCACACATGTATCCACTAGTGTCATTGCATGTGTGTTCTTTTTACTAACAACAACTAGAGTCATTGCATGTGTGTTCTTTTCACAATCCACCTATGGATCCACCAGTGTCATTGCATGTGTGTTCTCTTTAGAGACCACACACGGATCCACCAGTGTCATTGCATGTTTGTTCTTTTTACTAACAACAACTGGAGTCATTTCATGACTATTCTTTTCTCATACAACATCTGGATCCACTAGTTTCATTGAAATGTGTGTTCTCTTCAGAGACCACACATGGATCCACCAGTGTCATTGCATGTGTGTTATTTTTACTAACAACAACTAGAGTCATTGCATATGTGCTGTTTTCACAATCCACCTATGGATCCACCAGTGTCATTGCATGTGTGTTCTTCTCATTAACCACAGCTAGAGTCATTGCATGTGTGTTCTCTTCAGAGACCACAAATGGATCCAGTAGTGTCATTGCATGTGTGTTCTTTTTACTAACAACAACTAGAGTCATTTCATGACTATTCTTTTCACATACCATATATGGATCCACCAGTGTCATTGAAATGTGTGTTCTCTTCTGAGACCACACATGGATCCACCAGTGTCATTGCATGTTTGTTCTTCTCATTAACCACAGCTAAGAGTCATTGCATGTGTGTTCTCTTCAGAGACCACACATGGATCCACCAGTGTCATTGCATGTGTGTTATTTTTACTAACAACAACGGAGTCAATTCATGACTATTCTTTTCACATACCATATATGGATCCACCAGTGTCATTGAAATGTGTGTTCTCTTCAGAGACCACACATGGATCAACCAGAGTCATTGCATGTGTGTTCTTTTTACTAACACCAACTAGAGTCATTGCATGTGTGTTCTTTTCAGAGACCACACGTGGATCCACCAGTGTCATTGCATGTGTGTTCTTTTTACTAACAACAACTGGAGTCATTTCATGACTATTCTTGTCACATACCACATATGGATCCACCAGTGTCATTGAAATGTGTGTTCTCTTCAGAGACCACACATGGATCCACCAGAGTAATTGCATGTGTGTTCTTTTTACTAACAACAACTAGAGTTATTGCATGTGTGTTCTTTTCACAATCCACCTATGGATCCACGAGTGTCATTGAAATGTGTGTTCTTCTCATTAACCATAGCTAGAGTCATTGAAATGTGTGTTCTCTTTAGAGACCACACATGGAACCACCAGTGTCACTACATGTGTGTTCTTTTTACTAACAACAACTAGAGTCATTGCATGTGTGTTCTTTTCAGAGACCACACGTGGATCCACCAGTGTCATTGCATGTGTGTTCTTTTTACTAACAACGACTGGAGTCATTTCATGACTATTCTTGTCACATACCACATATGGATCCACCAGTGTCATTGCATGTGTGTTATTTTTACTAACAACAACTAGAGTCATTGCATATGTGCTCTTTTCACAATCCACCTATGGATCCACCAGTGTCATTGCATGTGTGTTCTTCTCATTAACCACAGCTAGAGTCATTGCATGTGTGTTCTCTTCAGAGACCAGAAATGGATCCACTAGTGTCATTGCATGTGTGTTCTTTTTACTAACAACAACTAGAGTCATTTCATGACTATTCTTTTCACATACCATATATGGATCCACCAGTGTCATTGAAATGTGTGTTCTCTTCAGAGACCACACATGGATCCACCAGTGTCATTGCATGTGTGTTCGTTTTACTAACAACAACTAGAGTCATTGCATGTGTGTTCTTTTCACAATCCACCTATGGATCCACCAGTGTCATTGCATGTGTGTTCTCTTGAGTGTCCACACATGGATCCACCAGTGTCATTGCATGTGTGTTCTTTTTACTAACAACAACTGGAGTCATTGCATGTGTGTTCTTTTTGCAATCCACCTATGGATCCACCCGTGTCATTGCATGTGTGTTCTTCTCATTAACCACAGCTAGAGTCATTGCATGTGTGTTCTCTTTAGAGTCTACACATGGATCCACCACTGCCATTGCATGTGTGTTCTTTTTACTAACAACATCTTGAGTCATTTCATGACTATTCTTTTCACATACCACATATGGATCCACTAGTGTCATTGAAATGTGTGTTCTCTTCAGAGACCACACATGGATCCACCAGTGTCATTGCATGTGTGTTCTTAATAACAACAACAACCAGGTTCATTGCATGTGTGTTTTTTCACAATCCACCTATGGATCCACCACTGTCATTGCATGTGTGTTCTCTGTAGAGACCACTCATGGATCCACCAGTGTAATTGCATGTGTGCTCTTTTTACTAACCACAATTGGAGTCATTTCATGACTGTTCTTTTCACATACGACATATGGATCCACCAGTGTCATTGCATGCGTGTTCTCTTCAGAGACCACACATGTATCCACCAGTGTCATTGCATGTGTGTTCTTTTCACATACGACCAGAGTCATTAAAATGTGTGTTCTCTTCAAAGACCACACATGGATCCACCAGTGTCATTGCATGTTTGTTCTTCTCATTAACCACAGCTAAGAGTCATTGCATGTGTGTTCTCTTCAGAGACCACACATGGATCCACCAGTGTCATTGCATGTGTGTTCTTTTTACTAACAACAACGGAGTCATTTCATGACTATTCTTTTCACATACCATATATAGATCCACCAGTGTCATTGAAATGTGTGTTCTCTTCAAAGACCACACATGGATCAACCAGAGTCATTGCATGTGTGTTCTTCTTACTAACAACAACTAGAGTCATTGCATGTGTGTTCTTTTCGGAGACCACACGTGGATCCACCAGTGTCATTGCATGTGTGTTCTTTTTACTAACAACAACTGGAGTCATTTCATGACTATTCTTGTCACATAACACATATGGATCCACCAGTGTCATTGAAATGTGTGTTCTCTTCAGAGACCACACATGGATCCGCCAGAGTAATTGCATGTGTGTTCTTTTTACTAACAACAACTAGAGTTATTGCATGTGTGTTCTTTTCACAATCCACCTATGGATCCACCAGTGTCATTGAAATGTGTGTTCTTCTCATTAACCATAGCTAGAGTCATTGAAATGTGTGTTCTCTTTAGAGACCACACATGGAACCACCAGTGTCACTACATGTGTGTTCTTTTTACTAACAATAACTGGAGTCATTTCATAACTATTATTTTTACATACCATATATGGATCCACCAGTGTCATTGAAATGTGTGTTCTCTTCAGAGACCACACATGTATCCACTACTGTCATTGCATGTGTGTTCTTTTTACTAACAACAACTAGAGTCATTGCATGTGTGTTCTTTTCACAATCCACCTATGGATCCACCAGTGTCATTGCATGTGTGTTCTCTTTAGACACCACACACGGATCCACCAGTGTCATTGCATGTTTGTTCTTTTTACTAACAACAACTGGAGTCATTTCATGACTATTCTTTTCTCATACAACATATGGATCCACTAGTTTCATTGAAATGTGTGTTCTCTTCAGAGACCACACATGGATCCACCAGTGTCATTGCATGTGTGTTATTTTTACTAACAACAACTAGAGTCATTGCATATGTGCTCTTTTCACAATCCAGCTATGGATCCACCAGTGTCATTGCATGTGTGTTCTTCTCATTAACCACAACTAGAGTCATTGCATGTGTGTTCTCTTCAGAGACCACAAATGGATCCACTAGTGTCATTGCATGTGTGTTCTTTTTACTAACAACAACTAGAGTCATTTCATGACTATTCTTTCCACATACCATATATGGATCCACCAGTGTCATTGAAATGTGTGTTCTCTTCAAAGACCACACATGGATCCACCAGTGTCATTGCATGTGTGTTCGTTTTACTAACAACAACTAGAGTCATTGCATGTGTGTTCTTTTCACAATCCACCTATGGATCCACCAGTGTCATTACATGTGTGTTCTCTTGAGTGTCCACACATGGATCCACCAGTGTCATTGCATGTGTGTTCTCTTGAGTGTCCACACATGGACCCACCAGTGTCATTGCATGTGTGTTCTTTTTACTAACAACAACTGGAGTCATTGCATATGTGTTCTTTTTGCAATCCACCTATGGATCCACCCGTGTCATTGCATGTGTGTTCTTATCATTAACCACAGCTTGAGTCATTGCATGTGTGTTCTCTTTAGAGTCTACACATGGATCCACCACTGCCATTGCATGTGTGTTCTTTTTACTAACAACAACTTGATTCATTTCATGACTATTCTTTTCACGTACCACATATGGATCCACTAGTGTCATTGAAATGTGTGTTCTCTTCAGAGACCACAGATGGATCCACCAGTGTCATTGCATGTGTGTTCTTAATAACAACAACAACCAGAGTCATTGCATGTGTTTTTTTTCACAATCCACCTATGGATCCACAATGTCATTGCATGTGTGTTCTCTATAGAGACCACTCATGGATCCACCAGTGTAATTGCATGTGTTCTCTTTTTACTAACCACAATTGGAGTCATTTCATGACTGTTCTTTTCACATACCACATATGGATCCACCAGTGTCATTGCATGCGTGTTCTCTTCAGAGACCACACATGTATCCACCAGTGTCATTGCATGTGTGTTCTTTTCACATACGACTAGAGTCATTAAAATGTGTGTTCTCTTCAAAGACCACACATGGATCCACCAGTGTCATTGCATGTTTGTTCTTCTCATTAACCACAGCTAAGAGTCATTGCATGTGTGTTCTCTTCAGAGACCACAATGGATCCACTAGTGTCATTTCATGTGTGTTCTTTTTACTAACAACAACTAGAGTCATTTCATGACTATTCTTTTCACATACCATATATGGATCCACCAGTGTCATTGAAATGTGTGTTCTCTTCAGAGACCACACATGGATCCACCAGTGTCATTGCATGTGTGTTCGTTTTATTAACAACAACTAGAGTCATTGCATGTGTGTTCTTTTCACAATCCACCTATGGATCCACCAGTGTCATTGCATGTGTGTTCTCTTGAGTGTCCACACATGGATCCACCAGTGTCATTGCATGTGTGTTTTTTTACTAACAACAACTGGAGTCATTTCATGACTATTCTTGTCACATACCACATATGGATCCACCAGTGTCATTGAAATGTGTTCTCTTCAGAGACCACACATGGATCCACCAGAGTAATTGCATGTGTGTTCTTTTTACTAACAACAACTAGAGTTATTGCATGTGTGTTCTTTTCACAATCCACCTATGGATCCACCAGATTCATTGAAATGTGTGTTCTTCTCATTAACCATAGCTAGAGTCATTGAAATGTGTGTTCTCTTTAGAGACCACACATGGAACCACCAGTGTCACTACATGTGTGTTCTTTTTACTAACAATAACTAGAGTCATTTCATGACTATTATTTTCACATACCATATATGGATCCACCAGTGTCATTGAAATGTGTGTTCTCTTCAGAGACCACACATGTATCCACTAGTGTCATTGCATGTGTGTTCTTTTTACTAACAACAACTAGAGTCATTGCATGTGTGTTCTTTTCACAATCCACCTATGGATCCACCAGTGTCATTGCATGTGTGTTCTCTTTAGAGACCACACACGGATCCACCAGTGTCATTGCATGTTTGTTCTTTTTACTAACAACAACTGGAGTCATTTCATGACTATTCTTTTCTCATACAACATCTGGATCCACTAGTTTCATTGAAATGTGTGTTCTCTTCAGAGACCACACATGGATCCACCAGTGTCATTGCATGTGTGTTATTTTTACTAACAACAACTAGAGTCATTGCATATGTGCTGTTTTCACAATCCACCTATGGATCCACCAGTGTCATTGCATGTGTGTTCTTCTCATTAACCACAGCTAGAGTCATTGCATGTGTGTTCTCTTCAGAGACCACAAATGGATCCAGTAGTGTCATTACATGTGTGTTCTTTTTACTAACAACAACTAGAGTCATTTCATGACTATTCTTTTCACATACCATATATGGATCCACCAGTGTCATTGAAATGTGTGTTCTCTTCTGAGACCACACATGGATCCACCAGTGTCATTGCATGTGTGTTCATTTTACTAACAACAACCAGAGTCATTGCATGTGTGTTCTTTTCACAATCCACCTATGGATCCACCAGTGTCATTGCATGTGTGTTCTCTTGAGTGTCCACACATGGATCCACCAGTGTCATTGCATGTGTGTTCTTTTTACTAACAACAACTGGAGTCATTGCATGTGTGTTCTTTTTACAATCCACCTATGGATCCACCCGTGTCATTGCATGTGTGTTCTTCTCATTAGCCACAGCTAGAGTCATTGCATGTGTGTTCTCTTTAGAGTCTACACATGGATCCACCACTGCCATTGCATGTGTGTTCTTTTTACTAACAACAACTTGAGTCATTTCATGACTATTCTTTTCACATACCACATATGGATCCACTAGTGTCATTGAAATGTGTGTTCTCTTCAGAGACCACACATGGATCCACCAGTGTCATTGCATGTGTGTTCTTAATAACAACAACAAGCAGAGTCATTGCATGTGTGTTTTTTCACAATCCACCTATGGATCCACCACTGTCATTGCATGTATGTTCTCGGTAGAGACCACTCATGGATCCACCAGTGTAATTGCATGTGTGCTCTTTTTACTAACCACAATTGGAGTCATTTCATGACTGTTCTTTTCACATACCACATATGGATCCACCAGTGTCATTGCATGCGTGTTCTCTTCAGAGACCACACATGTATCCACCAGTGTTATTGCATGTGTGTTCTTTTCACATACGACCAGAGTCATTAAAATGTGTGTTCTCTTCAAAGACCACACATGGATCCACCAGTGTCATTGCATGTTTGTTCTTCTCATTAACCACAGCTAAGAGTCATTGCATGTGTGTTCTCTTCAGAGACCACACATGGATCCACCAGTGTCATTGCATGTGTGTTCTTTTTACTAACAACAGAGTCATTTCATGACTATTATTTTCACATACCATATATGGATCCACCAGTGTCATTGAAATGTGTGTTCTCTTCAGAGACCACACATGGATCAACCATAGTCATTGCATGTGTGTTCTTTTTACTAACAACAACTAGAGTCATTGCATGTGTGTTCTTTTCAGAGACCACACGTGGATCCACCAGTGTCATTGCATGTGTGTTCTTTTTACTAACAACAACTAGAGTCATTTCATGACTATTCTTGTCACATACCACATATGGATCCACCAGTGTCATTGAAATGTGTGTTGTCTTCAGAGACCACACATGGATCCACCAGAGTAATTGCATGTATGTTCTTTTTACTAACAACAACTAGAGTTATTGCATGTGTGTTCTTTTCAATATCCACCTATGGATCCACCAGTGTCATTGAAATGTGTGTTCTTCTCATTAACCATAGCTAGAGTCATTGAAATGTGTGTTCTCTTTAGAGACCACACATGGAACCACCAGTGTCACAACATGTGTGTTCTTTTTACTAACAATAACTGGAGTCATTTCATGACTATTATTTTCACATACCATATATGGATCCACCAGTGTCATTGAAATGTGTGTTCTCTTCAGAGACCACACATGTATCCACTAGTGTCATTGCATGCGTGTTCTTTTTACTAACAACAACTAGAGTCATTGCATGTGTGTTCTTTTCACAATCCACCTATGGATCCACCAATGTCATTGCATGTGTGTTCTCTTTAGAGACCACACACGGATCCACCAGTGTCATTGCATGTTTGTTCTTTTTACTAACAACAACTGGAGTCATTTCATGACTATTCTTTTCTCATACAACATATGGATCCACTAGTTTCATTGAAATGTGTGTTCTCTTCAGAGACCACACATGGATCCACCAGTGTCATTGCATGTGTGTTATTTTTACTAACAACAACGAGAGTCATTGCATATGTGCTCTTTTCACAATCCACCTATGGATCCACCAGTGTCATTGCATGTGTGTTCTTCTCATTAACCACAACTAGAGTCATTGCATGTGTGTTCTCTTCAGAGACCACAAATGGATCCACTAGTGTCATTGCATGTGTGTTCTTTTTACTAACAACAACTAGAGTCATTTCATGACTATTATTTTCACATACCATATATGGATCCACCAGTGTCATTGAAATGTGTGTTCTCTTCAGAGACCACACATGGATCCAGCAGTGTCATTGCATGTGTGTTTGTTTTACTAACAACAACTAGAGTCATTGCATGTGTGTTCTTTTCACAATCCACCTATGGATCCACCAGTGTCATTGCATGTGTGTTCTCTTGAGTGTCCACACATGGATCCACCAGTGTCATTGCATGTGTGTTCTTTTTACTAAAAACAACTAGAGTCATTTCATGACTATTCTTGTCACATACCACATATGGATCCACCAGTGTCATTGAAATGTGTTCGCTTCAGAGACCACACATGGATCCACCAGAGTAATTGCATGTGTGTTCTTTTTACTAACAACAACTAGAGTTATTGCATGTGTGTTCTTTTCACAATCCACCTATGGATCTACCAGTGTCATTGAAATGTGTGTTCTTCTCATTAACCATAGCTAGAGTCATTGAAATATGTGTTCTCTTTAGAGACCACACATGGAACCACCAGTGTCACTACATGTGTGTTCTTTTTACTAACAATAACTAGAGTCATTTCATGACTATTATTTTCACATACCATATATGGATCCACCAGTGTCATTAAAATGTGTGTTCTCTTCAGAGACCACACATGTATCCACTAGTGTCATTGCATGTGTGTTCTTTTTACTAACAACAACTAGAGTCATTGCATGTGTGTTCTTTTCACAATCCACCTATGGATCCACCAGTGTCATTGCATGTGTGTTCTATTTAGAGACCACACACGGATCCACCAGTGTCATTGCATGTTTGTTCTTTTTACTAACAACAACTGGAGTCATTTCATGACTATTCTTTTCTCATACAACATATGGATCCACTAGTTTCATTGAAATGTGTGTTCTCTTCAGAGACCACACATGGATCCACCAGTGTCATTGCATGTGTGTTATTTTTACTAATAACAACTAGAGTCATTTCATATGTGCTCTTTTCACAATCCACCTATGGATCCACCAGTGTCATTGCATGTGTGTTCTTCTCATTAACCACAGCTAGAGTCATTGCATGTGTGTTCTCTTCAGAGACCACAAATGGATCCACTAGTGTCATTGCATGTGTGTTCTTTTTACTAACAACAACTAGAGTCTATTCTTTTCACATACCATATATGGATCCACCAGTGTCATTGAAATGTGTGTTCTCTTCAGAGACCACACATGGATCCACCAGTGTCATTGCATGTGTGTTCGTTTTACTAACAACAACTAGAGTCATTGCATGTGTGTTCTTTTCACAATCCACTTATGGATCCACCAGTGTCATTGCATGTGTGTTCTCTTGAGTGTCCACACATGGATCCACCAGTGTCATTGCATGTGTGTTCTTTTTACTAACAACAACTGGAGTCATTTCATGACTGTTCTTTTCACATACCACATATGGATCCACCAGTGTCATTGAAATGTGTGTTCTCTTCAGAGACCACACATGGATACACCTGTGTCATTGCATGTGTGTTCTTTTTACTAACAACAACTAGAGTCATTGCATGTGTGTTCTCTTTAGAGTCCACACATGGATCCACCAGTGTCATTGCATGTGTGTTCTTTTTACTAACAACAACTTGAGTCATTTCATGACTATTCCTTTCACATACCACATATGGATCCATCAGTATCATTGAAATGTGTGTTCTCTTTAGAGACCACACATGGATCCACCAGTGTCATTGCATGTGTGTTCTTTTTACTAACAACAACCAGAGTCATTGCATGTGTGTTCTTTTCACAATCCACCTATGGATCCACCATTGTCATTGCATGTGTGTTCTCTGCAGAGACCACACATGGATCCACCAGTGTCATTGCATGTGTGTTATTTTCACATACAGTTGAGGGCAAACCTCTAGGGTGGCCTGATCTTTCACGAATCCCACTTGTCAGGGGAATGACCCCCAGGTACCCCACCCGAATAAGAAACAGGACAGTCGGATCGCGTCCGGCTGACCAGATGCAGCCGGACAGGACAGGATGGGCCGGCTACCACCCAGTAGCCGGATCATAAGAGGCAGCCGGATACGACGACGTAGCCGGATCCAATTAGAGAGACAGGATGACGTGCGTATCAGTGCACGGTATGCCCTGTACGATGACGAGACGGGCAACCACCTGCCCATACCGAAGACTTTGCGTGGGTGACGCTGGAACAGTGGCCTATGCTGACGACGGGCTCGCACGGCGTCCACTGTGCCTACGACAGCCATACCGCTCATACACCGAAAAGACAAGCCATGCTGGACACTGTAGATGACTAGTCGGCTGGGACCTGCCTGTGGGGCCCGCCAGTCGAACTAGCCAGCGAGACCCTTGCCTCTCTTCCTATATAAGGAGGGGGAGGGCCTCGGTAGAAGGGGTTGGTCTGAGTGCATTTAAGGCAGTAGCTAGCAGATACAGCTCGAGGAGCACTTGTAGCTCGTGTATTCCACATAGTCAGATCCGGCAGGAGTAGGGGCTTTACCTCACCACGAGGGCCCTGAACCTGGGTACTTCTTGCGTCCCGCTACGCTCGCTTGTACCCAATCCCGCCTACGGACGTCGTCGATAGCTTTCCTGCTAGTCCCCACACCTCTATCTAACCTCCCCAGGTATTGCCGTTCCCAATACAACGACAGTTGGCGCCCACCGTGGGGCAAATGGCTTCGACCGGAGTCACGTTCCGCACGGGACCCCGCACTTCAGCTGGTGAGCGCGTGGCCTCCGGCCTGGTGCTCACGCTCGGCAAGTTTGACTACGTCATCGACAACGCCTCCTGCTTCGCCGGAGCTTCCTTCCCCGTGAACGGCACCGTCCTGCTATTCGGCGATCTCCCCATCTACATCACCACCGTCCCGGAGCGTTTCCCTAGGGAAATCGTCTCTGTCGCGGGGCTGCCGTGCTCAGACGGCAGCACCTCCGCCGCGCCTCACGGCGTGGAGGTCATGATGGCCGGATCCAACTCGCATCCCCGCCAACCGCGGGAGCGAGGCGTGGACGAGGTCGGAACTTCCACTCCCCCGCAGCATCGGAACCCGGTGGAGGATGCCATTAATCGGCTCCTGACGCCGGTTAACCTCGGGGACAACCCAGAGGAGGCGGAGGCCAACTTCACCATGGAGAGACAGATCCTCCTCCAGGAGGCCATGGAACTGGCAGCAGCCCGCAAGCAACTGGAGATCGCTAGGTGCGAGTACGACCGCGCGCACGGCCTCACTCTGGCTACCGTGGAGCCGAGCTGGCGCGGCCAGGTATGGCGTCGAGGCGGTGAGCTGGGCGGTAGGATGGAGAAGGACGGAGAACCGGATCCCGCGCCTACCCTCACACGGCCCACCTACAACACGCCCATCAAGAACCTGTGTGCGGCGCGAGCCGCAGTAGAAGAACTACCCAGCCTGGAGGGCGAGGAGCAAGCCCGCCAGCACGCTCGCGTCCAGGAGCTCCTCCGCGTCGCGGACGAGCAGGCCGGTGCCAACCGGCAGACGCAGGAGGACCTTAGCTACTCTAGAGGAGGCAAGCTACCTGCCAACAGCAGGGGCGCACCGCGCGACACCCAGCAGGCGTCCTCCCCTCAGCCGCCCAGGGCCCGCAGCTCCAACAACAGGGGCCAGCCATGCCAGGAGCAGACGGTGAACAGCAACCTGCCACCTCCCCTACCACCAGCCGGAGCGCCCAGACCAGCCGGTTCCCGCCTCTCGGGCCGGGTGGGCGCGCCCAACCCGGATTGTCCGGATGCCCGCGACCGCATCGAGCTCCTCGCTCAAGCGCGCGTCACGGAAGAGGAAGATTCTACCGGTCCGGTTTGTTTCGGACCCCGCATCCGGAACGAGCCATTTCCGGATAAATTCTCCCTGCCCAGGGACACCCCCAAGTACGACAACAACATGAAGCCGGAAGACTGGCTGACTGACTACGCTACGGCAGTCGGCATTGCCCACGGGAATAAGCGCACAACTGTGCGCTACGTCCCTCTCATGCTAACCGGGTCGGCAAGGACATGGCTGAATAGCCTTGCGCCCAACAACATCAGTGCCTGGCCTGACTTCGAGAAGGTGTTTGTCCGCAACTTCAACGGCACGTACAAACGTCCAGGGCGCCCGCGCGACCTGGATCTATGCGTCCAGGGCGACCGCGAGACCGACCGCGAGTACCTCGCCAAGTGGATGGAGCTCCGCAACACTTGCGAGGGCATTCTGGAGAGCCAAGCCATCAGCTTCTTCATCGAAGGAAGCCGAGAGGGCACCATGATTCGCCACCGGCTACTGTGTGACGAGCCGAAAACCATGGCGGAGCTCATGACGGTTGCAGACCAGTACACCACGGCGGATATCGCCATGAAGAAGCCCCTCCGAGTAAACGCGGACGGCCGTTCGACTCCCACGGAGCCGGCTCGCGACCGTCTGAGCAACCCGACTGGTGAAGCCGGATCCTCCAGACGCCACGACAACGACAACCGGTTCCATGGGGACCGCCAGGCCGGACAACAGAAGCCTCGCTACCACGCGCGGCAGGTCAATGCTGTGGAGGGTGCGCCCAACGCACCAGCTAACGGCGCAAGAAGGCAGAAGCCCCGGCTCACCTTCGACCAGATGATTGACGGCCCGTGCAAGTGGCATAGCGGTCCCTTCAAACCGGCTACCCACACCACCCGGAACTGCAGCTGGACTCGCCAGCTAAAGGACCAGGGCAACCAGCCTCGTCTCCCACCTCCCCCACTGGGTGGACCCCCGCCGCCGGCTAGGGGAGCCGGGAATGACGGTAACGGCGGCAACAACAACAACGGCTACCCCCAGCCGCATGCCGCTTACCACATCTTCAAGACGGAGCAGGACGACAAGCACAGCCGCAGGCGACGCTCCAAGGAGGTCAACGCCATCGTTTCTCCGGTCCCCCAGTACCTGAACTGGTCGGAAACCCCCATCACCTGGAGCCGGGCAGATCAGCCTGAGCATCTGTCGAGATGGTGCTCGACCCTCTCATCATCTCCAACGCGCGCACCTGCCGATTCTCGCGCGTCCTCATCGATGGAGGCAACAGCCTCAACCTCCTCTACCAGTCCTCGCTGGAGAAGCTGGGCATTCGCGAAAGCGACCTGCGCCCGACTACCACGATGTTCCACGGCGTACTGCCGGGGCCAGCCTGCGCTCCGCTGGGGAAAATCCAGCTGGACGTCATCTTCAGGACCGAGGAGAACTTCCGCCACGAACCAATCTGGTTCGAAGTGGTAAATCTGACGAGCTCCTACCATGCTCTCCTCGGGCGCCCCGCCCTCGCCAAGTTCATGGCCATCCCCCACTACGCGTACCTCAAGACGAATATGCCGGGACCTCACGGCGTGATCACCATCGCCGGCTGCTTCAGGCAATCGATGGAGTGCGCCTCAGCCGGTTCCAAACTGGCAGAGGCCCTCATCATAACCGAAGAAAAACGCGTGATCATGCGCAACGTGTCCATGTCCCAGCATGACATCCCGGCTAGCAGCAAACCGACTGGAGAAGGAGCCTTCCAACCGGCAAAGGAGATAAAGAGGATTCTGCTCGACCCCTCCGATCCGACTAAGTTCGTCACCATTGGTGCCGGCTTAGACAGCAAATAGGAAGGCGCGCTCGTCGACTTCCTCCGTGAGAATCGGGACATCTTCGCATGGTCTCCCAAAGACATGCCGGGTGTGTCGAGGGAGTTCACCGAGCACTCACTTCATGTGCGTCCGGATGCCAAGCCGGTCAAGCAACCTCTGCGCCGGTTCGCAGAGGAGAAGAGAAAGATAATCTGTGACGAGATCACCCAGCTCCTTGCAGCCGGGTTCATCATGGAAGTATACCACCTAGACTAGCTGGCGAACCCAGTCTGGGTGTTGAAGAAGAACAAGACCTGGCGCATGTGTATCGACTACACCAGCCTAAACAAGGCATGCCCGAAAGACCCCTTCGCCTTGCCCCGTATCGATCAAGTCATCGATTCCACGGCCGGCTGTGATTTGTTGTCTTTTCTAGATTGTTATTCCGGGTACAATCAAATCCGGCTAAACCCGGCTGATCAGATTAAGACATCATTTATCACCCCCTACGGGGCTTTCTGCTATGTAACCATGCGTTTCGGCCTAAAGAACGCAGGCGCTACCTATCAGCGATGTATGCAGAAATGCTTGCACTCGCAGATAGGCCGAAACATGCACGCTTACGTGGATGACGTAGTCATCAAAACGAAGGAGAAGCGCACCCTCCTCGAGGATCTGAGAGAAACATTCGGCAACCTCCGCCAGTACCAGATGAAGCTGAACCCGGAGAAGTGCATCTTCGGAGTACCATCCGGTCAGCTACTCGGTTTCCTCGTATCTCAATGAGGCATCGAGGCGAATCCGGAGAAGATCGCGGCCATCGAGAGGATGCAGCCGCCCAAGAACCTGCTTGGAGTCCAGAAGTTCACCGGATGCCTGGCTTCCCTCAGTCGTTTCGTCAGCCGGCTGGGGGAGAAGGCACTCCCGTTGTACCAGCTGATGAAAAAGACGGACAAGTTCTCCTGGACTTCGCAGGCCGACACCGCGTTTCACGACCTCAAGCGCATGCTATCCACAGCGCCGGTTCTAGCCACGCCGGCTAGCAAGGAGCCGATGTTGCTCTATATAGCAGCCACCAGCCGGGTCGCCAGCGTCGTCCTGGTGGTGGAGCGCCCCGAGGAAGGCAAGGCTCAGCCGGTTCAGAGACCCGTCTACTACCTCAGCGAGGTTCTCTCCCTATCCAAGCAGAACTACCCCCACTATCAAAAGATGTGCTACGGTGTGTACCTGGCATGCAAGAAGCTCAAGCACTACTTCCAGGAGCACCCAATCAAGGTCGTGTGCACTGCACCCCTTTCGGAAATCATCGGCAACAAGGACGCCACCGACCGAGTCGCCAAGTGGGCCATCGAGCTCGCCGCCTACTCCATCCAGTACGAGCCTCGGCTCACGATCAAGTCACAGGCGTTGGCGGACTTCCTTGTCGACTGGGCCGAGACCCAGTATCTCCCACCGGTGCCGGATTCAGACCACTGGTGGATGCACTTCGACGGGTCGAAGATGCTCGGGGGCTTGGGAGCCGGCATCATGCTCACCTCGCCCAAGGGAGACCGGCTGGAGTACGTGTTGCATATCCACTTCAAGGCCTCCAACAACGTAGCCGAATACGAGGCACTGGCGCACGGGCTCCGGCTGGCCAAGGAGATCGGTGTCAACCAGATCCTGTGCTTTGGTGATTCGGACTTGGTGGTGCAACAGGTGTCCGGGGAATGGGACGCTAGAGATGCAAACATGGCCCTCTACCGGTTCCACATCCAGAAGCTCAGCGCCTCCTTCGACGGGTGTGAATTTCATCACGTCCCCCGCACCAACAACGAGGCAGCCGATGCGCTCTCCAAGATAGGATCCGCCAGGCAGGCCATCCCACTAGGGGTCTCCTTGGAGCATCTGCGCAAGCCATCCATCAACCCGTCGCCGGAGTCAGATTCCATCGTCTGGGCGGGAAGCATTCCGGCGGCCGAAGCAGCGAAAACGAAGCCGGCAGAACCACCAAAGAAGAAAACCCGCGCCAACTCCGGCCAGGCAGTGCCCTACGGCTTGCAAGACCCGAGGGCTGCCGGCTCGCCCAGTGGCTCGGGGGCTGCCGTCCCGGATATTCCACCCGGACGACCCCCCGACACCCGTCAGCCGGAGGGCAGGAGCGTCCTCGTCATCTGGGAAGTGCCATCCTGGGCACAGCCCTTCATGAACTACATCGCCAACAGCGAACTCCCGGACGACGAGGTAGAGGCCAGGCAAATCCGACGCCGCGCGCATACATACACCATCATAAACGGCGAGCTGTACAAGCACAGTGTATCTGGTATCTTCCAAAGATGTGTCGATGTAGACACAGGCTACCGGCTACTCAAGGACATCCACCAGGGTGAGTGTGGGCACCACGCTTCGTCAATAGCGATAGTCGCCAAGGCGTTTCGCCATGGTTTCTATTGGCCCACCGCCCTCGAGGATGTCGAGCAGCTGGTCCACGCGTGCAATGGGTGCCAACGCTTCGGGCAGCTCAGGCACATGCCAACCTCGGTGCTCAAGACCATACCGATCACCTGGCCCTTCGCAGTTTGGGGCCTCGACATGGTCGGGCCGTTCAAGCGAGCTCGCGCGGGAATGACCCACCTGCTGGTAGCGGTGGACAAGTTCACAAAGTGGACCAGGCCAAGCCTATCCGGAAGCTGGATGGAGCGACGGTTGTTACCTTCTTCACCGACATCATCAACCGCTTCAGCTACCCTAATAGCATCATCACCGACAACGGCACGAACTTCGCCAAGGGGGCCTTCGCCCGGTTCTGTAGCAACAAGGGCATCCGGCTAGACCTTGCCTCCGTTGGACACCCGCAGTCCAACGGGCAAGTCGAACGAGCAAACGGCTTGGTGCTAGCCGGCATCAAACCACGTCTCATCGAGCCGTTGGAGCGGTCACCCGGATGTTGGATCGAAGAACTTCCGGCTGTGCTGTGGAGCCTCCGCACCACACTGAATAGGTCAACCGGCTACACGCCATTCTTCCTGGTCTATGGATCGGAAGCCGTCCTCTCCGCCGACATCGAATTTGACTCTCCTCGCAAGCTCCTCTACGACGAGCAAGCCAACAAGGAGGCGCGGGAGGATGGGGTGGATCTCCTGGAGGAGGCCCGCGAGCTGGCCCTGTCCAGATCTGCCCTGTACCAGCAGCGACTACGCCGCTACCATTCAAGCCGGATTCACCCAGTCGCATTCCGCGAGGGCGACCTGGTTCTCCGGCTGGTGCAAGACATGAAGGGCACGCACAAGCTATCACCACCCTAGGAGGGCCCCTTCATCATCAGCCGGGCGCTGCCCAACGACTCCTACTACCTCATCGACGCACAGCAGCCGCGCAAGAACAAGATGGACAAATCGGATGAGGAGACCGAACGTCCTTGGAATGCAGCCCTGCTGCGCCCGTTTTACACCTAGTCGCCAGGTAGTGTATGTATCCCAAAAACCCCATGAATGAAAATGTGGACTCCACGAGAATCTCGGGGGCTCCGTCTAGAAATGTGTGTACACCTGTTCTTCGGTTCAAATTTTCCGGCTCCGGCAACCCTTACCCAGGGGCTCGCCGGCTGGCCCAGCCTGTTAAGCCAACAAACCGGCTGAGTAGTGTGCGATGATGTCAGAGGCCCACTCTTCGTCTCAGCTACAGACCGCAACCCGGCTGTCCAGCTAGAAAGAGCAAAATCCCGAGGCATCCCATGCGAAAAACAGGGAAGAGCCGTCATAGATCGGGCGTCCCGGCCCCGCAACTAGCTCGAACCAATCCAGCTGCTAAGCCGCTAGTACCGTGCGTAATGTACTATCAGCTCCCTTCGATTCCGGCTGCAGACCGCAACCCGGCTGCCCGGCAAGCACGCAGCGAAAACAGCAGAATACACGAGAAGCCGACTAAGTGTCTAGAAAGAAGCAAGCTAGTTTTCGAAAAAAAATAAGCCGTTTTCTGACTACGATTTGACAGACTAACCTATTAACCTGTGAAGATGTATGTGTGTGCATATGTGCGTTCTTGTCCGACTACTTCGAGTCGGAATTCAGGAGAAGGAAAGAAGATTCGAAGTCCTTGCCTTCATCAAGCGCTCCGAATCTCGGGGGCTACATCCACTGGGTGCGCTCGCGCGCCCCTAGTGGAATCTTGTAGTTCCTGACCGGCTAAGGGCGTTTAGCCGGCCGTTCGGAGCCCAGGTGAGGGCAAGGGCGGGAGCAAGAAAAGACAAGAAAGATTCGAAGCACCTGGCTACGCCAGCTACTCCGAATCTCGGGGGCTACACCCAGTGGGTGCGCTCGCGCACCCCCACTGGAATGTTAGTTCCCCCGGCTGAAGCGTCCAGCCGACGAAAGCGGCCGACTGGGACGAGGCCAGTCAGATAAAGTTAGAAGACTTGGCAGAAATAAGAAAGATTCGAAGCACCTGGCTATGCCAGCTACTCTGAATCTCGAGGACTACACCCAGTGGGTGCGCTTGCGCGCCCCCACTGGAGGTGCAGGTCGCCCGGCTAAAGGTGTGTAGCCGGACTAAGTTAGTCGGGCAAAATACGTAAAAGGAAAGCTCAACACACAAGGAAGATTCAAGAATTTCAACAATAATAAACAAGAAGGAGACGAAGCTCTCATAAGTTACTCGGCATCACAGGTAGCCGGTACAAACGAACAAAGTTCACAAACGTACAAGACAAGACAAATACACCCGGCATCCCGGGGCAGCAGCTAAACGGCAGGGCCTTTTCCGCGGGGGAGTACTTGGCCGACAGAAGCCGGGGGCGGAGGGGGAGCCGCAGCACTCGATCTGGCTCCGGCGCTAGCAGGCGGCGGCACCAGGGCGTCCACATCTGGAGTACCGGTGGACTCCGAGTCGGTGAGCACCTCGTCCGGGTCCACATAGTCGGCGATCTTGATGGCGGACCCGCGAAGCTCCGGATGGGCTTGGCGGATGGCGGCAAGATTAGCTCCGGCATGGAAGCCCCCATCGATCTTCTCGACGTGAGCGTCCTTATACCAGGAGAGCATCAGTGCTAGGGCCATCTCCGCTCCGCCCCGCGCCGCCAGGTCCCGCAGCTGGTACATCTCCCACCGTCGCCACCAGCTGCGCCATCGTCTCCGGAACCGGAGCCTCCGGCCACACGAAGGAGAAGACGTCCTGTGCCGCCTGACGAAGCTTCGCAGCTTCCTTGCCAAGAAGGACGACGAGCTCCTGAGTCGTTGGCTGCGCTCCCGGCCAGTTCTCCTGCAGCCGGTTGTAGGCCAACAGGTCTATGCCGGGGTAAAAGGCTGTCAGAAAAGAGGAGTCAGATCCGGCTACCGGATCCGGAAAGAAAAGAAGACGGAAGAAAGAACTCACCTTTGGCAGTGTGGCCGACCTGCATCAGCTCCTCCACCAGCGCCTTATCCTTGACCACTAGCCGTTTTATCTCCTTCTCTTGGTCCTTGTTCTAGGCCTCGAGAAGGGAGAAGGCTTCGGCCCGGCTAGCGAGCGAGGCGTCGCGCTCCTTGACGGTGGCCTCCAAGCCGTCTACTCGCGCGTGCCAATACTTGTTCTGCAGGCGCAGAGTGGACTTGGACTTGCTCAGCCGGTCGTTCGCTTTCTTCAAGCGATCGATCTCGCGCTAAGCGCACACGAGGATAGCTGCAACGAGGCCGGCTATCAAAACAAAAAAACAAAAAAAGGAGCAAGACGGATAAAATGAACTTACTCTGGGAGGTCCCGTTGGCGGCAGCAAGCTTCTGCTCCAGGGTCCGGTTCCTGCCGGCTGTGGCCTCAAGCAGCCAGATCTCCTTCACCGCCAGCTCGAGCGTGGCGGAAAGATCCGACAGCGAAGCAGCGGAGGAGGAGGCGTCGTCTACGGCGTTGACGGCCAAGGACTCCTTCGCCGCGAGCACCGCTGTTCGCCACTCCTCCCCGAGCTCCTCGTCGGAGTTGTCGTCGCCAACAACGACGAGCTCCTTGCCAGCAGCCCCCCGCGCGCCCGCGGAGGAACCTTCCGGCTGGGAGTGATCCGCTTCCGGCTGGGGACCCTCCAGCTGGGAAGGGGCTGCCGGCTCAGCTTGAGGAGGAGGCGGAGGCGGCGCCTCAGAGGAAGGAGAGGCGCTGGTTGGATCAGTCGGGGCGCAAGGCGGCGACTCGGTTGGCGTCCGGGCCGGGCTCGTGGCTCCGAAAGAAACCAACACACTAAAGAGAAGGAGGGAAAGGGCAAGAGCAAAACAAGCCAAATTCAGAAAAGCGGGAAGGAGGACAAACAGACAGAAGGCACCGAATGATGGGGGGGGGGGGAAGGTACCCCGGCACGACCACGGGCGGCCCTTTCTTCCGGCCAAGATGGCTCGGCGGCAGGGCGCCGGACCGGCTCCTCTTCGGAGCCGGCTCCTCCGCCGCAGGCCGGCGGGAGCCGGAACGGCTAGGGCCGCTCCCACCTATTTCGCCGTCCATCGTAGAGCGCGTCACCGGCTCCACAGTCGGCCCGACCTCCTCCTCCTCGGGCACCTCTGCGTGCGGGTCGGCGGTCGGCTCGTCGTTTCGGCTGGGGAAGGCATCACCGTCCCCATCCGATTCCTCGCCGGATCGCCAAGCGCGCAGCTCGGGCAAGTCCGGCGCGAATACCTCGAGGGGAGCCTCGCCCTCCTCGCGAAGGATGCAGGCGAAGATCTGACGAATGCAAGAGGTCAATCAGACAGAACAAGGAGATAACATAGAGGGAATAAGCAAAATTTCTGGCTACGAGAACTTACCCGGGGCGCGTGGTTCTCCCGGCTGTAGGGCGCCAGGCTGAACTTCTAGTTCTCCGGCAGCCGCTCCTTGCTGATCGTCCACAACCACTCCTTCAAGTTGTGGTAGCGGGGATCATGGCGCGACAGCCGGGTCGGGTCCAGCCGGCCGGAGTAGAAGCACATCTTGTGTGCCCGCTGCTGCAGCGGCATCATCAGCCGGGACATCTAGCTAAGAGTGATTTCCCGACCGGTTAGCTGGCAGGTGACAAGGGAGCGCATGCGTGCCAGCATTGCATCCGTCTCCGCCTTGTCGCCGTAGATCTTTAGGTCCCAGTGCTGCCGGCTGGACTCGACGTCTTGGAAGGCCGGCAGGTTTATCCGGTCGACGTTGGTGACATTCTTGACGTAAAAATACGACTGCTGCCACAGCCGTACCGTGTCCTGGAGCAAGAATTTCGGGTAGCCGGATTGGGTGCGGGAGTATATGGAGGCGCCACCGCAGACGACTAGCGACCCCTTCTTGTACTGCACCTGCGGCCGAACTCGGAAGAGCCGACAGAAGAGCCCGAGATCCGGCTGGATCCCGAGGTAACTCTCGCAGAACGCCATGAAGTGCGCCAGCGTTCCGATTGCGTTGGTGCCGAGGTGGTGGAGGCGGAGGTCGAAGAAGGCCAGGAACGTGAGAAAGAAGGGATGCAGCGGCAGCACAAACCCACGCGCCAGGTGCGAAAGGAAGATGACGCGTTCCCCCTCCGCCGGATGCAGCGACACCTCCCCCACCGGTGCCAACCGCACCGCCACCTCCTCCGCCGGCGGGAGGACGCGGGTCGCACGATACTTCGTGATTTGGTCCTCGGTGACGGAGGAGCCGCACCAGGCTCCGCGGTCAGCGGCCATTTCCGGCTGAGGGAGAGGAGCGGCAACGGATGAGTGACGGTGGCCCGTAACGTCGATGACGGCGAGCGGGCGGTGCAGAGGGAAAGAGCGCAGGAGCAAGAGCACGTGAGGGAGAAGGAGATTGCAGCAGGGGAGCGAAGGAAAAGAATGGCCTCCCCCGCGGCATCCCTTTAAAGGAACGGAAGGGCAACCGTCGGCAGGGCCACGTGGCGCGCATCCGGGCAACCCACATCGCAACCACCGCCTAGATCCCGTGTGCTAGGGCAAGATGCACAGAAGATCCTGGAACGAGAACCGAAGCGCCGGACAACAGTTCCCTGAGGCGACGTGCGACGGGACTTTACGCTGCCCGCCACAGAGCAATGATGGCGCGTGCGCGCATGGCCGGCGTCAGCACTGACGTCACGGGTAGCGCAACCGCCAGGCTCAGCCGGATGAAAATTTGAAAAGCAAGAAGGAGCGTGCGCACATTTCGCCTAAGGGCGGAATCCACACGCGCTCGGGGGCTAGTGTCAGGGGGATGACCCCCGGGTACCCCACCCGAATAAGAAACAGGACAGTCGGATCGCGTTCGGCTGACCAGATGCAGCCGGACAGGACAGGATGGGCCGGCTACCACCCAGTAGCCGGATCATAAAGAGGCAGCCGGATACGATGACGTAGCTGGATCCAATCAGAGAGACAGGACGACGTGTGTATCAGTGCACGGTACACCCTGTACGATGACGAGACGGACAACCACCTGCCCATACCGAAGACTTTGCGTGGGTGACGCTATAACAGTGGCCTGTGCTGACGACGGGCTCGCACAGCGTGCACTGTGCCTACGATAGCCGTACCGCTCATACACCGAAAAGACAAGCCATGCTGGACACTGTAGATGACTAGTCGGCTGGGACCCGCCTGTGGGGCCTGCCAGTCGAACTAGCCATCGAGACCCTTGCCTCTCTTCCTATATAAGGTGGGGGAGGGCCTTGGTAGAAGGGGTTGGTCTGAGTGCATTTAAGGCAGTAGCTAGCAGATATAGCTCGAGGAGCACTTGTAGCTCGTGTATTTCACATAGTCAGATCCGGCAGGAGTAGGGGCTTTACCTCACCACGAGGGCCCCGAACCTGGGTACTTCTTGCGTCCCGCTATGCTCTCTTGTACCCAATCCCGCCTGCGGACACCGTCGATAGCTTTCCTGCTAGTCCCCACACCTCTATCTAACCTCCCCAGGTACTGCCGTTCCCAATACAACGACACCACTCAAATCGAGGATGGAGTGCGGAGGAAGGAGGGAAGGATGAACACAACGAACTCACGCACGAAGAACGCGATGAACACACACACGCAAAACCACGATACACACCAATATCTCACACCGGCGGTGACCGGTCCGGCGCAATCCCTAGGATCGGCGTCGGGCGGAGGACTCTCTCTCAAACCGGCACGGCGAGATGGGAGACTTAGTGAGATCTTGACGTCTTGGAAAAGGGACACCGATGCCAAGGTCTTGTACAACGCGGAGGCACGATGCAAACTCCAACGAGGTTTGGGATATTTGGTGCTCCTTTGTCAAAGAAGCATGAGGCAAGAGCTAGATAGATCCACAAGGGGTTTCCACTAATTCCAAATATCATGCCTAGGGTTTACAATGGAGGTGGGGGACTATATATAGGCCAGCCACTTAAACAGTGGTACTTTAGGAATAAAAGACAAGTTCTGGATGGACTAAGGGGTACATGGGCTGCAGGCCCAAAGGGCTTTTCATGCCTGGCGTCGGTCGGACCGGAGACTCCGGTGTGGTGGACTGGAGACTCCGGTCTAGGCCGGAGATTCCGGTCAGACTCCGGACCAGCCTCCGGAGGGGCCTTCAGATTGTCCTAAGGCCCAGTGTAGGGGTCAGACCGGAGAGTGGGCCGGAGTCTCCGGGGTCTTCAGGCCGGAGACTGGTGGACCGGAGACTCCGGTGTGCGCAGACCGGAGACTCCGGCCTGAGCAGCTCCAACGGCTTCTACTTCAAGCTCTGCTCCTTGTTCTCTATCCTTGGGTGCTTGGGGATGTGTCGAGGCTTCATACCTGATGATGCATAGAGTAGTTGCATGAAGTTGCACACCATCCAAGGAGGTATCAAATTGGCACGAGGAGAGGAGCGAGTTCACCTTAGCTTGTAGGAGTTTGGCTCGGGCACAAGTCATGGGTCCACTTGGGGGACTTGTTGGTGTAGATGTAGGAGCGTCCGTAGGACGGGCTGCATCAGCTCCCCCTCTTGGGAAAGAGTCGTCCTCGACTCTTCATGGATATCATCTTGAACTTCTCCATGGTAGGGTGAGAGGTCCTTGACATTGAATGTATTGCTTGCAAGGTACTTGGAGGTCGGTATGTCGATGATGTAGGCATTGTTGTTAATTCTTTTGAGGACCTTGAAGGGACCATCACCTCTTGGCTTGAGCTTGGAGTCACGATCCTTGGGGAAGCGGTCTTTGCTTAGGTGTATCCACACAAGATCACCTTCTTCAAATATCATCTCCTTCTTGTCCTTGTTTAACCTTGAAGCTTGGCGAAGGACTTGTTGTTCGATAGTAGATTTTGTTTCTTCATGAAGTTTCTTCATAGCTTGTGCCTGCTTCTCGACGTCCATGTTCGTGCGCTCATGGAGAGGTAGTGGTAGGATGTCGAGTGCGGTGAGGGGCTCGAAACCATAGACGATCATGAATGGACTCATCTTGGTTGTTGAGTGCTTGGCACGGTTGTAGGAAAACTCGGCATGGGGAATGCATTCCTCCCAATCCTTCAGGTTCTTCTTAATCAGCACACGTAGAAGAGTTCCGAGGCTTTGGTTGACAACCTCGGTTTGTCCATCGGTTTGAGGATGTGACACCGATGAAAAGAGGAGCTTGACGCCGAGCTTGGCCATGAGTGTCTTCCATAAGTAGCTCATGAATTTGACGTCGCGGTCGAAGACGATTGTTCTTGGCACACCGTGAAGACGGACGACTTCCCTGAAAAACAGATTTGCAACATGTGAAGCATCGTCGGTCTTATGGCACGGTATGAAGTGTGCTATTTTGGAAAAACGATCCACAACAACAAATATAGAATCATGACCATGCTCGGATCTAGGCAATCCTAACACGAAATCCATGCTAATGTCGGACCAAGGTGTATGAGGAATAGGCAATGGCATATAAAGACCATAAGGGTTAGCTTGCGACTTAGCTTGAACACATGTCGTGCATCGTTGAACGTAGTGCTCCATGTCACGCTTCATCTTGGGCCAAAAGTAGTGATTGGAGAGCATGTCCAATGTCTTGTCGCGGCCAAAGTGACCCATAAGGCCTCCACCATGAGATTCTTGGAGAAGCAAAAGTTGAAGCGACGACTTTGGAATGCATAGCTTGTTTTGTTTAAAAAGAAAGCCCTTATGCAAATAGAAATCATCAACTCCTTTATCATTGGAGCACTTTGCGAAAATTGGTTCAAAGAACGGGTTGGAAGCATACAAAGATTTTATTTCCTCAAGAACCAACACGTTGATTTCAAGTCTCGTAAGAAGGCTTGTGTGTTTGCGAGATAAGGCGTCCGCAACTACATTATCTTTGCCCTTCTATACTTGACAATATACAGAAAAGACTCCATAAATTCAACCCACTTAGCTGTCTCTTGCTCAAGTTGGCTTGGCCTTTGAGATATTTCAAGGACTCATGGTCGGAATGTATGATAAATTCCTTGGGCCATAGGTAGTGTTGCCAAACTTGAAGAACACGAACTAAGGCAAAAAGCTCTTTGTCATAAATCGGATAGTTAAGGCAAGCACCATCAAGTTTCTCGCTATGGTAGGCTATGGGACGTTCGTTTTGCATAATGACTCCTCCAATGCCAAAACCACTAGCATCGCACTCTATCTCAAAAGTTTTTGTGAAATCCGGTAACGCAAGAAGAGGTGCTTCGATGAGCCTCCTTTTAAGTTCATTAAAAGCTTTTTGTTGTGCCTTGCCCCACATGAACGTGACATTCTTTTTCGGCAACTCGTTGAGAGGACAAGCAATGGTGGAAAAGTCTTTCAGAAAGCAACGATAGAAACCGGCCAACCCATGAAAACTTCGGAGTTCACTCACATTTGTTGGGATGGGCCAATCTCGTATGTCCTTTACCTTGGAAACATCAACTTCAATTCCCTTCGAAAAAACAACAAATCCAAGAAAAATCAACTTGTCTTTAGCAAAAGTGCACTTGGGAAGATTAGCATAAAGCTTTTCATGTCGAAGGATTTGCAAAACTTCCTTGACATGTGTTATATGGTCCTCAAGTGATTTGCTATAACAAGAATATCATCGAAATAGACAACAACACTTTTTCCAATGAGAGAATGCAAGATGTGATTCATAAGGCGCATGAAGGTGGATGGGGCATTAGACAAACCAAAGGGCATAACCAAACATTCATAGAGACCAAGTTTGGTCTTGAAGGCGGTTTTCCACTCATCACCTTCAGCCATGCGTATTTGATGGTAACCACTACGAAGATCAATTTTCAAAAAAATAGTGGCTCCACACAACTCATCAAGCATGCCATCGAGACGTGGTATGGGATGTCGATAACGCACGGTGATAGCATTGATTGGATGGCAGTTCATGCATAACCGTAACGTATCATCCGACTTTGGAACAAGAATCATGGGTACGGCACTTGGACTAGTGCTAACTTGGATCAAACCTTTGGATACGAGTTGGTTGATTTGACGTTCGATCTCCTTCGTCTCCTCCGGGTTCGTGCGGTAGGCAGCGTGGTTTGGAAGAGGTGTGCCAGGATGAGGTCAATGCGATGTTCGATGCCGCGAAGAGGAGGTAGTCCATGTGGGAGCTCTTCGGGGAACACATCCTTGAATTCCTGCAAAACAATCATCAAAGATGGAGGAACATTTGTTAATTCATTAGTTCCTTGCGCTAGTCCCTTGCAAAGGAGGACATAGTGCAAGATGGATGGGTTGTTCTGAACATCTCTCATCTCACTTTTGGTGGCAAGGAGAACACTCTTAGTTTTTCCACTCGTGTTTGGCTTGTGGCTCTCACTCACTATAAGGTGGTTCTCTCTCTCACCGCTCTTCTCACAAGTAGGTGTTATGCTTTGCGCCCTCGCTAAAGCCTTTGCATTGTCCGCAATTATTTGGCTAGGAGTCATCGGTTGAAAAACACATGTTTTGTTGAGCCATTTGAAGGTGTATACATTGGTGCGACCATCATGTTGAGCAGCCTTGTCAAATTGCTATGGTCTACCAAGAAGCATGTGGCAAACTGTCATAGGAACCACATCACACTCCACCGTATCTTTGTAAGGACCAATGGTGAAGGAGACCGATACGGTATGCTTGATCTTCACGGACCCTTGGTCACTTAGCCATTGCACGTGGTAGGGGTGCTTGTGCGGATGGAGGGTGAGGTTGAGATTCTCGCACAACTCGGTGCTAGCAAGGTTGTGGCAACTCCCTCCGTCTATGATCACCTTGATAGATTTGCCATTGATGTCGGCTCGTGTTTGGAAGATATTGGAGCGTTGGTCTTCATGATCCTGTGCTTGAGTGGTCAAGATCCTTGTGACGACAAGCGATGGACTCGCGTCATGCTCACACATGAGGAGTTCTTGATCATCTTCCACTCGTTGCCTTGTCATTGCTTCCTTGACTCGGGCCTCAAATTCATCTTCACTCAAGTACTCTTCATCACCATTTTCATGGATAAACAAGACTTTCTTGTTTCCACATTCGGCCGACTTGTGTCCTTTGCCTCCACACTTGTAGAACTCACCGTTGAAAGGTGTATCACTTTTTGCTTGCTTGCCACTTGGGGGCAGTTTTCCTTCAGGAAGTGTGGGCTTGAAGGAAGGCTTGGAGGTACTTGAGGGGCTTCCATTGAAAGTTGTTGGTGTAGCGGTCGAAGCTTGCTTGTAGGTGAAGTACGTCTTGGGCTTGTTGTACTTGATATCCTCTTGCACTTGACGTTCAGCCTTTGTTGCTATGTGCATAAGCTCAACCATGCTGTTGTATGTTTGGAACTCGGCGATGCGCTATATTCAGCTACAAAATTTATTTTGTATACTGCAGGCGGTTCCATTTTTTTCTTAATCGGAGTTCTGGGTATGGGCTTATATGGTTCCAATGAACCAGGATTAGATTTGGAAAGATTAATTAATCAATCATACCCAGCAACCTTGGAAATACTTTTATATTTTGGCTTCCTCCTTACTCATTGTAGCTGCTTTGATGGGTGGATTGGACATGGAAGATGAATCGACTAAGCGCCGCGATTCGCCCAGCAAGCTGCTGGACGCCTCTTACGTTTTTTGGCTTCTCCATGGCCAGTATGGCTTTTATTTTCTTCGGGTTTGCCTCAATCCCTCTCGCAGAGATGAGATATCCGAGTAGTTGCCCAGATGGTACACCGAAGGCGCATTTGTTCGGATTGAGCTTGATCTGGTAGCGGTTGAGGTTGGCGAAGGTCTCGCGTAAATCATCGATTAGCGAGGCTTCCTCTTTTATTTTGATGATGATGTCATCAACGTAGACTTGGATGTTGTGACCAAGTTGGTTCTTGAGGCAAGCCTGCATGCACCGCTAATAGGTGGCTCCTGCGTTTTGAGCCCGAAGGGCATTGTGTTGTAGCAAAACACACCAAAAGGCGTCGTAAACGCCGTTTTCTCTTGGTCTTCCTCCTTCATTCAAATCTGGTTATAGCCTGAGTAGGCGTCGAGGAAGCATAGATGCTCACATCCCATGGTGGAGTCGATGATTTGGTCGATTCACGGCAGTGGGAAGTGATCCTTTGGGCAGTGCTTGTTCAGGGAGGTGAAATCCACACACATCCGCGGGATATCCGTGTCTTTTTTAGGTACCAACACCGTGTTGGCGAGCCCAGTGCTTTCCTTGATCTCGCCTATGAATTTGGCGTCGAGGAGTCTGTTGATCTCCATACCGACCGCCTTTTCCCTTGGTTCAGACAATCGTCAAATTGTCTGCTTGACTGGCCTTGCGTCTGGGTTAACGTTAAGTGCGTGCTCGGTGAATTCCGTGGGAACCCCTAGCATGTCCGCTGGACACCAGGCAAAGATTTTCCAGTGCTCACGGAGGAATTCAACGACCGCGAGTTCCTATGCAGAACTCAAGTTGTTGGCGATGAGGGCCGTCTTGGTCGGGTCCGTTGGGTGGATCTGGACTTTCTTTGCGTGCACCGACGAGTCGAAGGACAGGTCGGGTGAACTTGGTCGGCTCAAAGGAGGCAGACTATTGTCTATAGATTCCTTTAATCTTGCGAGTTCCTCCTGCATTCCGAAGGACTGGGAGATTCTGTTGAATTCCCTGTCGCAACTGTCAGACCTCTCGAAGTTGCCGTTGATTGTGATTACGCCGTTTGGGCCCGACATCTTCATCTATAGGTAGGCGTAGTGTAGCACCGCCATGAACCTTGCGAACGCGACACGTCCGAGGATGCAGTGATATTGTGAAGGCCAATCGACGACCTCGAAGTCGATGCACTCTCACCGAAAATTTTGCGGGGTGCCGAAGATGACGTCGAGGTTGATTTTGCCCAGGGGTTATACACCTTTCCCTGGGACGATGCCATGAAACGTAGTGTCTGAAACTTCCAGACACGTTATAGGGATCCTCATTGCACGCAAGGTGCACGAACATTAGGTTGATGCCGCTGCCGCCGTCCATGAATATGTGGCTCATGTCGAAGCCCCCAATCTGCGCCTCGAGTACGAGGGGATAGTGGCCTGGACAAGGGACTTGGCGCGGGTGGTCACGCCGGTCAAAGGCGATGCAGGAGTTGCTTCCACTGAGGTACTCGGTGGTTGAAGGTGGAGAGTTCATCGCCAAGTTGACTTGGCGAGTGATGGCCTTCTTCACTCGATTTGAGGGACGCCCCTTTTGGATCATCCCCATGTTGCCCACGGGTCGTGCGTATGGTTCGCCACCGTGATTCTGGACCGGTGCTACCGTGGGTGGTGGTATTCCGGGCGGTGGTGGAGGAGCTCCGTGTGCCACGGTGCCTAGGGTGACTCCATAGCCCATGTTGAATGCGTCGCGATTTATCCGGGCCAGACCCTCGTGGAGCTTGAGAAACTCGCGACAGTCTTTGAGAAGGTGGCTGGATTTTTTCTTGCCGTCGTGCTTGTCGATGTAGAAGTGCATGTTGCATGGTCTAGACAGTTTGTCCTCGATGGTTGTTACGGGTGCCTCCTCGCGAGTGCGGTGCTACCACACCTGCGTGGTTTTCCAGACTCGCGGTATCCACCGCTGCGATAGCTGCTGTTGCGGTTGTCGTCGCGTTTGTCGGTGTAGCCGGCTGCGACCATTTGACATCGTCACGGTCATCGTAGACGCGCATTCGCCGCTTGCCTCGACGGTCACGTCTGCGCCCGAGGTCATCATCGTCATTGGAGTAGGTGCGGTTTTTCACCGAATCCTCTCCATCGACCCACCGATTCGTAATTTCCATCAGGTGGTCAATTGTCTTGGGCTTCAAGTGGCCTAGCTCCTCTTTGAGCTCTATGCGGCGAACACCGTCGTTGAATGCGTCGATTGAGTTGTCCTCCGAGATGTTTTCTGTAGAGTTCTTGATGATGGACCACCTCTGGATGTATGAGCGTAGCGACTCGCCCGACCTTTGCTGGCAGCTCCTAAGCTGTTCGATTGATGCGGGACTTTTGTAAGTGCCCTTGAAGTTGCGTACAAAGCTGTAAACCAGCTTTTCCCAGCTGCGAATGGATCCGCGCGGGAGGTTATTGAGCCATGCGCGGGTGGCGCCCTATAGCTGTAGCTGTAGGCATTGCATGGTCGTGCTTCGACTCCTGCCATGTAGCCTGACAGAGGAGATGTGGTCCTCCAACCAGATCTTTGGGTCTTGTAGGCCTTCAAATTTTGGATTCTCCGACGGGAGTTTGAACCCTTTAGGCATTCGCTTCTGCCTGATGGCCCTGCTGAAGCATCAGGCGCCACAGAGTTCAGTCTCGTCCTCTTCGGAGTCAGTCGAGCGTGTCTTGCCCTTGATTTGTCGATTTTGCGCTGCGTGAGATCGCCGCGCGCATCATAATAGCAATCATGCCGCCGTGAGCGGCGACGTCGAGACAGATCGTGACTATTATCGCTGGATGAAGGTGAGGAATAGCGTTTTGCCAGAGCTTTGCCCTTCTTCGGCTCTAGTGTTGGCTCTTTGTCGAGAGCGGTCTCAACTAATGCCAAGCCCGCGATCGTAGATCGGTGCATGGCGGCTCGCGGATCACCAGCTGGTGGCTGGTTGTTGAGGAGGTACATGGTGGCCGCTGTCACCGCGGCTTGCAGTGTCTTTGGGATCACGTTGCCCCGCGTGTCGACTATCATAGAGCCGAAGTCGAGGACTTTTGCGGCTTCTATGGGTTTTTGCTCGGTGAGATGGGCCATCCGAGATCGTCTCTTGTTGGCCACGTACTCGTTACCCTTGGAGGAGGATCCTCCGTGGGAGGAGAGCCCAGCTCGACGAAGACTTGACTCATCCGCCGCCTTTTTACGAGCTTCGAGTTGCGCGATTGCGTGTAGCTGGCGTCTGTACTCCTCCTTTAATAGACAATGGTAGCCCATCAGCATGTCCTGCGGCGTGCCAGGAGGCAGAGGATTGCCTCGCAGAGCTTCTCGGCAGCGGGCCCACTCATTGTTGTTGAGTCTAATCACGACATGTTCACTAGTGTGCTCGTTCACCATGGTTGTAGGTTCGACTGCCCCTCCGTTGTTGACGGGCGTGCCATTGCCACCATTGGGTGGTCCGCCATTAGGTATGCCACCATTGGGCGGATCGGTGCCAGATCCATTGCCACCGTTTTCGCGATTGGCGGCGGTGTCGCCAGCGTTGGTGACAACACATATGAAGTGGTTGGGGAAGCTGTTGCTTCCGCAACTTTTGGATCCGGAGCCACAGACTCCATCTTCTGTTGGTAGGTCACCTGGATCGGCTCCACGACTGTTGTCGCTGTCCGTGCTCCCAACTGTTGCTGAGGTGTTGATCTCACTGAGGGTGTCGATTGGTGGTGGGAACCACGACGCTGGAGCGATCGCGGGTGCCGTTGGCTGGTCAGGCATGCGAAGCGTCCCCATCTGACCAACCTGGAAGCGGAAGCTCCTAATCGCCAGGCTGATTCCATCGCCTACGGACTCGAAAGCTAGGCGAGTGGCTGGTGTGTGGACGGTGAAGTCGAACGCGCCGAAGAGCTGGCGAATCTCCACTGTTGTGGAGTTGTATATCGCGGTTGATGGAGCCGGAGAAGCCACAACATCAGCACTCCCAATTCCCATAGACGGCGCCAATTGACGAGGGTTTAACTCATCAATGCCCATTGTTATGGACTTGGGTTTTGGAGAAGGAGGGAGCGCTGGAGGCATCAGTCGGCTAGCAAACAAGCACACAGGGACACAAGGTTTACCCAGGTTCAGGCCTTGTAGAGGTCCCTACTCCTGCTTGTCTCCTCTTGGAATTAATGAAGGAATCGAAGATTACAGGGGCGCGCAGATGCAATATGGCGAGAGTTGTGGAAACTAGGGTTGCGTGTGTCCTCCTTGCCGCCCCTCCTAGCCTTTATATAGATAGGCTAGGTCTCGGGTAGTAGATCGAGTCGGTTATAGGTTAGGGTTTTCCCTTTAAACTTTCTATCTTTGGCTTCTTCTTGTCCCGCAAGCAACCGAGAGTCTGCGGGCCACTCGAGTTCTCCATTTGGGCCTTGGCAACGCCGTGGGCTTCCGCAGTATTCAGGCCATATATACCAAACTCGAGTACCTATAGGGTGTACCCATGTCACCATTCCACTTAGATATCTGAATCAGAGCATCAGGGATTGTCTTCATAAAAACCTTGCCAAAATGAAAATCTTCAATGGATTTTGTAGAAGGGAATCTCATCAGGAATTCAACATCACTGATTGGCCTGGCATTGAACCTCCACATAGAGCCAACAACATTTGCCCAGAACTAGAATTCCTTCTCCAAGTCTTTCCTTGACACATCTCCCCTGACCACCATAATATGAGCATAATTGCAGTTCTCCATTAACTGAAAAGAAGATTCAGTCACTGGGATCGAGTGAAATCCTTGATCAAAATCTGTGCTACCAAAAAACAAAGGGACATATTCCCAGGGCTTCCTCTCTTGACAAACCAAAATACTATGATTGTGCCCACAATTATCACATTCTTGTCTCCCCACCTCCAACTCTGCTGTCTGTTGGAATCCCTCAATCTGCATATTTGGATTACCATTCACGGGCACACCAACAACTGGTGCAGGTACAGAGGACCCCACCAATGTTGTGGCCACAACATCCGTTTGGCTGACCACCGTAGCTGGTAATGGCTGAGAAATTGTAGCAGATGGAACACTCGTAGAAACCGAAGTGGGAATACTAGCCGAGAAATTAGCAACAGGGCTAGTACCAGGAAAATTGGATCTACCCAAAGGATTGACAGAAGTAGTAACATTTCTGACAGAGACAAGTTGCTCAACTGTGCGAGCAAACAATGGAGGATCACGCCGAGATGAGGTATTCGCAGAGTTACCTGTTTTGCCATGAAACGAAGAATCTGATGCTGCAGATTGCGAATCTCTCTGCATCTCTGGCATGTGGCTCCACTTGTCCTTTTACCTTGCTTGATCTTCATCTCTCCTCCGAGCTTCTACCAGAGCCCTCTCTTGAGAAAGGTCTTCTCGCCTCTGCGCAGCAGCCCTCGATTCCCTGGCCAGTTCATCTCTCCTGCGATTTTCTTCCCTTGCTTCCTCTTCCATCCGTCTGCGTTTTCTGCAAGACGATCCTCCTCCCACTGGTGCTCCTCATCTCTTCGATGATCCTGCTCACGGATCCAGCCACTATCTCAATGCCGATCATCCGGGAACCTTAGATCTTCTGTTTGTCTGTGTGGAGCAGATCTAAACCTCGACCTGCTCGCATAGGGACCAAGTCGGGTTAGCTATCGAGGCGGCGAACGACGATTACCAGAAAACCTGCGCTCCATCATGGGTGCCGCCGCGGTGAGCACCTGCACGAAAGATCTTCCGTCGCCTGATCTAGTTCCTCCCCACCTCACCGGCTCTGCAACTCGTCGGGATGGAGGAGTGGGGGGGTGCGAACGAAAACTACCTTGCCCACCTCTCCCGATCTAGGGTTAATCAAAACCGAGGAGCCGCCTATCGATCTGTATCCCCCGCTCGATCTATGATTCTCGTCCACTGAAGTACCCACCTCTGCCCATGATGTGTAGACCTCGCTTGGATTCGGTCCACCATCTGGGTTGGTACGCCTTGTAGAACCGCCGATCAAAATCGTCCAACACGCCCTCACGTAGGGCGGCATGCCGGCGTGACCATGTCGGCGCCCACATACGTTCCCCTGTGGACCAGCTAGGACGTGCCAAGTACCACAGCAGACACGAACCCCGTACGTGACATCTGCCGCAACCTGGATCCGATCCGAAAGGCATCACCCATCCTCATCGAAAAGCGAAATAGTTCTCGCGCCAAAAACCTTGATCGTCCCTGATCTATGAGGTGCTAAGACACCAATCTCAGCATGTCTGAAAATCACCTGCCGCCGCTCAGTCGCTGCGGATGATCTCGTTCCTGTCGGAGATGTGGGAGACGTGGGAGCCATCTTTTCTAGTATCTACCCGTGGGAGTTTCCCCCTAATGTTCTTCCTAGATAGAGCATCAGCAACAACATTCTCTTTTCCCTTCTTATATTTAATGATGTAAGGAGAAGACTCAATAAACTCAACCCATTTAGCTAATCTTCTATGCAAGTTTGATTGAGCTTTCAAGTATTTCAATGCTTCAAGATCAGAATGTATGATAAATTCCTTTGGCCACGAATAATGTTGCCAAACCTCAAGTACTCTAACAAGTGCATACAATTCTTTATCATAGATAGGATAATTCAAATGAGCACCAGTCAATTTCTCAGAAAAATAAGCTATAGGGCGACCCTCTTGCATCAAAACACCACCAATGCCTATACCACTAGCATCACATTTAACTTCAAATTGCTTCGAAAAATCAGGTAATGTAAGTAATGGTGCAGAAGTAAGCAAACGTTTCAATGTATCAAAAGCAATGTCTTGGGCCACACCCCATACAAAAGGAACACCTTTCTTTGTCAAATCATTCAAAGGTGCAGCAATGGTGCTAAAATCTTTCACAAAGCGCCTATAGAAACCAGCTAAAACGTGGAAACTACGCACTTGACTTACATTCATGGAGTAGGCCAATTCTGAATTGATTCAATTGTAGATTGATCTACCTCTACCCCATTCTTAGATACAACAAATCCCAGAAATATGACATTATCTTTTGCAAATGTGCACTTCTCAAGATTAGCATACAATTTATTATCACGCAACACTTGCAAAACTTGTTGGATATGAGTACAATGTTCAGTTTCGTTGTGGCTGTAGATAAGTATATCATCAAAATAAACAACCACAAAACGACCAATAAAATCTCTCAAAACATGATTCATTAATCACATAAATGTACTGGGTGCATTAGTAAGACCAAACGGCATGACTAACCACTCATACAAGCCAAATTTTGTTTTGAAAGCAGTTTTCCATTCATCCCCTTCTTTCATCCTAATTTGATGATAACCACTACGCAAGTCTATCTTAGAGAAAATAGCAGCACCACTCAATTCATCTAGCATATCCTCTAAGCGTGGAATAGGATGACGATATCGAATAGTGATGTTATTAATCGCTCTACAATCTACACACATGCGCCATGTACCATATTTCTTAGGCACTAAAATAACAGGAACAACAAAAGGGCTAAGAGAACCACAAATGTACCCTTTATCCAGCAATGCTTGTACTTGCTTCTATATCTCCTTAGTTTCTTCGGGATTGGTCCTGTAGGGTGCACGGTTGCGATGTGTTGCGCCAGGGATCAAGTCAATTTGGTGTTCAATACCACGCAATGGAGGAAAACCTACGGGTACATCTTTTGGAAATACATCCCCAAAATCCTTAAAACAGAAGAGACACCAAGAGAAACAGGGGTCATGTCGTTAGAAACCAATACCTCACCCTTATACATGAGCACAAGTGGCATGGCTGTAGGATCCTCACGAAATTCTCTCATATCTTCCTTGGTGGCTAATATCAATAGACCATGCACTCTCTCACTTTTCGTTATATCACTCAATTTAGGCTCGATTACATCAGGAACAGTTGTCACACAATCTCGTCGAGCTATAGGATCTTCCTTCAATTTCACCTCTATCTTCTGGCGAGAATCATTCACAATGTCTTGTGGTGTCATTGGCTACATAGTAATCTTCTTCCCTTTGAATTCCAAGTGATACGTATTGGCTCGGCCATTGTGTTGCACATGGCGATCATAAAGACAAGGCCGACCCAATAGAAGATGACAAACAGTCATAGGAACCACATCAAAGTCAATAGAATCTTTGTATGGCCCTATTTGAAAATTCACACGTATCATATGATTTACCTTCATCTCACCATTGTTGCTCAACCATTGTATGTAATATGGCTTCAGATGAGGCAAATATGTCAAATTCGGCTTGGCACATAATTCCTTACTTGCAAGATTTCTACAGCTACCTCCATCAATAATGACCTTGCAAGCTTTGTTAGGTCCAACTAGAGCCTTTGTTTGGAATAAGTTACAATGCTGAGAGTCATCACTTGGTTGCACAACAAGTATGCGTGAAGATACAACAATAGTGGGTGCACGCTCAGGATAAGCATCGACACCATTCTCGCCATCATCAATATCATCGTCAGAAGCTTCATCTCCACTCTCTACTTCCCCTTGTTCATTGACAAACATAACCTTGCTGTTTGGACAATCCTTCTTGTAGTGTCCTCTACCTCCACAAGTATGGCACACCACATCGTGAGTACGCGTAGTAGATATATTGGAACACAAGCTAGCAGCAGGAGCAGCGGGTTTCCGAGCATTAGAACCAAACGAATGTGTACTTGATGGCTTGGTCGATGGTGTAAAAGGAGCAGCAGCTGGTGGCACTATAGTAGAAGGTGTAGACCTGGCCGAAAATCTTCTGGAGGACGGAAAACAAGCACGTGACTTTGCCTCTTCTGCCAACTGGGATTCAGCCTCTCTAGCATGGTGTAGCAACTCATTCATGGTCTCATACTTGTGATGACGAATAATGCTCTTGATCGGTAACTTCAAATTGTTGAGGAATCGTTGCATGTTCATCTCAAGGGACTCTTGAATTCTAGCACGCTACATAAGCATCTCCATCTCCATGTAGTACTCATCAACTGTCATGGTTCCTTGCTTCAATTGTGTCAACTTATCAAAAATTGATCGCAAGTAGTTGGTGGGTACGAAACGAGCCTTCATAATTTGCTTCATCTCGCGTCAATCCTTCACCGAAAGTTCATTGTCCTCCCTTCTATGCTGCACAATAGCATCCCACCAACGCAAAGCATAACCATCAAATTTTGGCACGGCAAGCTTGATCTTCTTGTCTTCTGGATAGTCAAATAAACGCCAGAGCTTCTCAATCTTCAACTCCCATGTGAGGTAATCTTCAGGATCAATGGAACCATCAAACTTGGGAATCAAGAATTTTGGCTTGTCCAAACCATCATCAGCAGATTGGTGCTGAACACGTTGAGCACACCCGAGAGGAGCAAGCCCACGACCATGAGCAGGTGCAGCAGCAGGTGCAGGTGCAGGGGGAATGGCACATCCCCTGCCAAGATGTGTGGCAGCATCAGCCACACTACCCTCATCAAAGTCATCAAAAGCATCATCATGTTGGTGTTCCCGCCTCTGATGTATGGCGATTGTCAAAGCCTCAATGGAACGCTTCAAAGTTGCGACATTGACATTGAGTGTTGTCACTTGTGTTTGAATAGTATTGACTACGCCAACATTCTGATCCAATGTCATTTGCATGTCCTGGATATTCTTGTCAATGGCATATGTCGTGTGAGTAAACACACGTGTCAAGTGGGATTTCAAAGCCTCATATTCGTGCCAATTAACAAGTTCATCATCCTTCTTTTTCTGCGACACAACATTATCATCACTACAAGACATGATTAGTAGGTTAGTGCAAAAATCAAAATCTGTTTGGTGGAAACTCTCACAACTCACTCACAACTGACAAGAAAGTAGATCTTACCATTCCAAAGTGAATAGAGATGCTTTACCAAACGTAATCAAAGACTTATGCACTGATGTGATGAAGTGAATATCAAAGGTATAGAGAATGATCGCAGGGCACATAGGTTATTTATGGTGGAGCTGTAGGTATGGTGTCCTATCTACACTGCAAACAAGCCCTAGTGCTGATCATACAAAAACCCAAGAACACACACGTGGAGAAAAATATGGTAATGCAACTATGAAGGGTGTTGCACTACTCTCGAGAGACACTAGCAAAGCTCAAAGTAAACAGGCACAAGATTGCTCAATCTACCGGTGCACAAAGATATCACTAGGCCTCTTGCTCAAATTCTCTTTTTCAATATTTTTCTTTTTCTTTTGTATAGCTCTTTTTGCTTTTCTTTTGCTAATTTTCTTTTTCTCTCTTATATATATATATAAACCACACACGACCAAATTACAAAGTACATCACCAAAATCCTAAGAGCAGCCTGTAGGAGTGGAAACTAGTCTCAATGGGCAAGTTCCTACAACCTATGTAGTCGAATGGCTGTGGCTAAAGGTTAAGGAAAGTGCAAATTTTGTCACACTTGTAATTCCTGCCATGGCAGAGAAACAGGGAAAAATCCTGCCGTGGCAGAAGAAATTCTGCCGTGCCAGAGAAAACTGGCAAAAGCGTGCCGCAGCAGAGCGACTGGTAGAGCAGCTAGCACGCATCAGAGAATCACGCCGAATTTGTGCCGCGGCAGAAAGATAGCAGGCAGGCACGTGCGCAACAGAGAAAACGTGCCGAGGAAGAGTTCCGATCGGACACGTTGTCGCGACAGAGAAATAGATCGATTCCATGCCACGGCAGAGATCGGAAAGAATTTTTTTTAGCAAACTGTCTCGGCCAAGGGTGTATGACCAGGACTCTAGCTAAAAACAGATCTAACTATGGCGTCAGAAAATAGATGGTGGATTCGACTAGAAAGAACAAAAATGATGAAATAGATCTAGATCTAAACTAAAGGCTGAACACGACCAGCAACTATTACTCATCTATGATGCAATCTAGTCTATGGCAACTCTTTTTTGTGGGGCCTTTTCTGTATAGGACTAAAAACACTCTGTAATCTATGGATGGATTGTGGATTGCTTACCGAGGCAACGTGGAAATCTGATACCAAGATGATATGGGGTGGCCTGATCTTCTCAGGCGCTCTTATCGATGGTAACGGTGGATGATTGATAACTAGTGCGTAGCTATGATCTCTCTCGCTCGATCCCTGATGCTAGTGCAACAACTCTCGAACCTTGTAGGATATTCACAACACCACACTCTTGCACACGCAGCCGTCGACCATGAATGATAGTATGCAATCTACTAATTCCCAATGGAACAACAGATCACACTCAATTGCAATTGTAGAATTCGATCACAGGGTAATTCCAGAGGTTCTATAAAGAAACAACTCCAAAATAATTTTAACGTGGTCTAAAAACTAAAACTAGTGCGCCCCCATCTATTTAAGGGTCTGGGAGGCGGCGGCCTAGGGTGGAAACCGAGTTGGTCCCACCCAACTAGGGATACAAACCGACCCAACTTGGGTTCGGCCTAGGACTCTACCATGGCAGCCAATCGTGTTGTTTCTATGCTGCGGTAGCCTGCCGTGGCAGAGAATAGTGGCGTTTCTCTACCGCGACAGAGATCTTCCACCAAGTGTTGATCTTCAACCTTGTGTGCTCCTTGCGCTTCCTCCCTCTCCCCCCTCGCGCATTCTTCATTGGTCAACACGCCTTGTTCCATTAGCTCCTCGCTTCGTGCTATGCCTTCTTCTCCCAAGTACCTGATCATGTAATAATTCAAAGACTTAGGTAGTATAAAATTCTCATTAACTAAAATACCAGGTTCATTAAGAAACAAGTTCACCTGTTGTTCTAGTAGCTTAGCACGAGCTCTTGTAATTGGTCCAATCCTTATCTCATTGGATTGATCTTTCTTTGTAGCAATTGGAACATCATCCTTAGCAATTGGGGTAGGTGTAACTGTAGGGATGTCCTCATCAGGTTGACTTGATTTTTGATAGATTGAAATGCTTTCAAATTCACTGTGGTTGTGAGATTAATCGTACCCCCCCCCCTTGGCTAGGTCACCTGTGAGACTCGCTGATATACTCCTTACTTCTAGGCAATGAAAAAAAGATGGTTTCTAGTATATCACTAACCACTGCTCATTGCAAGCATGGGGGAGTCTATATAAAAGGGTTTTCCATAATGGTGGTTTGTTGCCTCACAATAATAAGTGCCTTAGTACTTTCGAGTCTAAGGGGTGTGAGTTAGAGGCACAATATTCTTTCCATATAGTTAACAAGGAGCCATAGCTAATTGGGCATCAATCACTATTTCTCTAAGTCATACTAGTACCTCCCTTGTGGCGAAACAAATGGTTGACTTGACCGACCAACCAACCCAATAGTACGAGTAGGCAGCTGGCTTCTTATGTCAAGAGAATGGATGGATAAACAAAATGCACGAAAGAACTAGTCCCTTGGAAAGCTTCGTTTTCTTGACCCAACCTAACAATAGTGAGCTGGTTATTTGAGTATCGAAGCTGTCAAGTATTCCATTCTTTTGTATGTAGACCCCAACAAGGAAGGATAATTCAAAATGGAAAAAGTCGAACATGCATAAGATACCGGTTTTAGGAAGAACCCCATGTTAAATAAAGTAGTAAACGATCCCAATCTAGCTAAAGAGGGGATTCTCCGCCACCATAACCAACTAGCTACGTAGAAGTATTATCCTTGCATTCAACTAGCAAAACAATCCACTATATCTTGAACCTATGCTTGCTCAAACCATATATTTTCTCTTCTAATGAACATTGCTTCCCTATCACCTGCACTAGAGACATCGCAACAATTTAGTTTATTCACAAGCCTAGTACGAAAGGAGGGTTTTACCATGCACTTGATGTACTGTTGTATGATATGGTATCGTATGTCATCTCTCCTTGTTATTAGATTTTAGTATAGGTCACCTTGGACTCAAACTAAAATGGGTGCATAGTTCTACTACGTCTTATTGAATAATGCTTTTGGATCAAAATGCAATCACCATTTCATGTAGAACATCTTTGTCGATACTAGAAAGTGAACATTGCTATACGAGCCAAGGTGATGTAGCCTGACCTACGGTCGTAACCACATCAAGGTCTCCAACTTATGCCAAGTAATCGTGGACTCAAAAGGTGAATCCTTTCCTCTGTACGAGCCCACTTCCTACCCTATTGAATGGTATGCTACTTCAGACTCCGTCCCATATTCATGATAGGTTCACAACAACAACTACGAAGAAAAGGGAGGAAGCCTGAGGTCTCACGCCCGACAAGACGGAGGCTTGGAAGAGAAGAAGGAAGAGGTAGAGCCAAACCGGCAAATTCTCCGACACCGCCGAATCCACCGCCAGAATTCCCAGCGCCAAAACCGGCGAACAGGAACCCGCATCGACCAAACCGGTGCTAGAACCGGTAGACCGGACACACCACCAGAACACACTTCTATATGCTAAACCGGCACCGATCGGAATAACCAGCGACTGCTGGAATTTCTGGCCCAGATCCAGCGCGACCGTACTTACCGCCGGAACTCCCCGTCTATGCACGGATCTAGGTTTGATGCCTTGGAATATTCCCTTTACTTACCCTTTTGCCTAAACTACCTCCCATTCTAGTAGTTGGCCTATATATAGAGCCCCCAGCCCTCATGTATCCCTTAGGCATATATGATAGACTAAGGACAACCCCCTTTGTGGAATTTCTAGTTTTGCCTCATCCCCTTTACCAAGGGGACTGACTATCGTCACCAACCTCGTTGGAGTTTGCATCACACATCCATCATTGTACAAGGCATACTTTTGCGAGTGTGTGAGCATAGTTGTCAAGACCCTCTCCAAGGTGTTCTTCCCTCTCCGCTTGGGATTGACGGGAGCATGTTGACTGATCTTTCCTTGCGAGGATTCTATCGGACCGATGGTCGCCGGTGGGAGCAATTGGATATGTATCGTGTGATTTTTACATGTGTTCTTCGTGTTCTTCACGAGGTGTGGGTTTACTTCCGCTACCTTCTCCTTTCCCCTTGCTTTCTGATCAATTTGGCCATAAGATCCGTGAAGATCGGGCCACCCTTGAGGTCACCCCCTTATCACAAGGAAATGAGAATACCTCCCGTTCAATCTAGGCTGGTGGCTATACCAGATTTCATGTCTGATCGAAGTTGAAACTAGCACATTGATCTTCTTGGATTCCAAAACAGAAAGAAGGATCTCACACAAGAAAATAGAGTTTGAATGAAAGATCGGGTAAAGATGAACTTGATTCTCCTAGATCCTCTATATCCAGCAAGTTAATCTCTTTAAAAAGATTACTACTCGAGATTACCAATCAAAACTAATGCGTTTTCTTCTCCTATAGCTTCATCATTACATATTTCACTAGTTGTTGGATGTGAGTGATGATATCGATCCATGGAATTTTGACCTCACTCACATACTTCGGAAGATGAAGAAATTCTCTTGAATATATTTATGGGCTGGCTCTACATGTGGTCAGATGGGTTACCCTCTTATGTCCTTTGGTACCTCTCCAATGCCTCCTCATATTCCTGTTGACCAGATCAAAGACAAACCTATGTAGTCTTGCAGGTTGTCACCCACCGCTCTTGCCAAAAACAAAGGAATTATATTTTGGGAAACAAAAAAATCGGAATGGGAAGTATTTATTTATGGATTCTATGGCTAGCATCCTTACTTCCTTCTTCAATGGAAATAATATGTTTTGGCTCGGTATAAACCCAAAAATGAGAAATTATCTTATTTGTAGTCTTGTTTTCCTTTGGTTCAATCTGGAAAACCCAATCAAACTATGATTCATGTTTGTGGATTTTCATAGCTCCCCCTATCTACCCAGAAATGATCTTCTACCTTTATTTTTGTGTTATTTACATATCATTTGATTGTTTTTCAAATCATTGTGTCGTAACAAATTTAGTGGTTGCATGCACCATTGTGAACAAGTTGTTGCCGGATTAGAGAGGAGAAGTGAAACAAAGCTACGAAGAAGACTTATTAGCAGAAGAAGTTAAGAATAGCATTAGTGAAGAGATAGGAGGACATGATGGTTGGTAAGAGGAGGAAGACGTATTAAGGAAAAAGGGAGGTTTTATGTGGGGACCAGTAGAAATTCAAGAGGTGGGATAGCACAAGAACTGCATGAGATAGCTATCGGAGGACACTTAGGGCTTCCTATAAGGGAGCTAATAGGAACTTTGTCTAGCCAGGAATGGATGCCTATCTTGCGGATAGACTTTGATGGTAAAGCGACAACATCAATGCACAATGGCCCTCGTGCCATGAGACATGGATTTTAGTCGACGTAGATTGGATCGAAAGATTGCACTTCCTCTCATCTTATATCGGAATAGTTACTTCCCACTCGCCTCAAGAGAAAATTTTAGCCACTATCCTTCCATATACTTTGCTTTTTCATTGCTTATGAATTAGAATTTGTTGGTTCATGGATTTCACGTATGAACCAAAGTTTTCTTGTCCTTCCTTTTCAATTTAATCCTCAACTTTTTCATCTTCTGTAGGGGCCTTTAGTCTTTTGATTAGGGCAGAGGTCGCGGGGGAGAAGAGTGTACCACCCTGCAATAGTCGTGAGGATATTAATATCCGTCTGCAACTATTGTAATAGTCAACACAGTTGAAAACTTCTAGGAAAACATTTCGAGTTGGGAGGGCAATACTCCTCATGAACTAATCGTATCCCAAACCGACGCAAGTGAACAAGTAAATTATACTAGGGAACATCGAGAGAACCATGTTGAAGGAACTCGGAAAAATGACCCTGTAACTTTGGGAGAACGGGTGCTCTCCTATCTTTTGATTAGGAGAGCGACATGTACCAGGGGTAGCAATGTTTTATTGAAAACACAAGACTCTGCTAAGTGGTAACACGATGTATAGAGTTTGACACATGCTGATGATTCCCAAGTGAAGGAGATCAATTGTTGTACCTTTCAATAAGAAAAGGAAGTCGAACCCACGAGGAGCTGAAGGTATTGGTTAGCAAGTTTGAAACGAAAAGGAATAAAAGATGCAGTGGTTTTGTGTTTTGAGTTTGTAGTTTTCAATAATATAGATTGCTGAAAGTAAATTGCAATAAATAGATGCTCTTAATAAAAGAAAAATCAATCCTCTATGCAGCAAGAGTATAAGTGATGAGGACATCCCTACTGATTTCCTATGTCCAACTTCTAATGAAGATGTTGATGTCGTTGTCAAGGATAAGTCCAATGAAATCAGGATTGGACCAAATACTAGAGCTCGTGCAAAGCTACTTGAACAACAGGTGAATTCACTCCTAAATGAATATGATGATTTTGCTAATGAGAATTTTATACTGCCTAAGTCTATGCATTTATGTATGCTCAAGTTTACTAAGGAGACAAGCATGGCACAAGAAGGAGAAGGGCTGCGTCAAGAGGAGCCAGACGTGATGATCATCCATGAAGGTGCGAGGGAGGAGAGGGAGGCAGGCGCAATACAAGCAAGGGAGATTATCAAAGCGAAAGAGCGTTCAATTCAGACAGACAGAAGTCCTGAAATTGAAACGGACATGGATTCCTCATACAAACTCTAAATCAAGCAAATAAGCACTTGTTGGATAGATAATTCCAAGATCTTTCCAATGAGTACTTCCACATCTAAAGACCCTGGATAATCCGGCCTCCACACCCCAGATAATCCGTCCCTGCTTTGGAAGTTCTGCTAAGCACTTCGTGCGCAACTTTCTGTACGGCCCTGGATAATCCGTCCCACTTAGACCGGATAATCCAGCCCAAAAAGTTCCCATCAAATCCCGACGGATATGATTGTATTAGACATGTTTTCGTTTCGCGTTTTTCGGACGTTCCGTCGGGCATATAAGCCTGGGAACACCCTCTAGATTAGGTTAGACCACGTTAAAACAAATTTTGGAGTTCTTTCTTTCATAGAACCTCTAGAATTACCATGTGATCGATTTCACCAACTTTAATTGAGTCTGATCTGTTGTTCCATCGGGAATTAGTAGATTGCAAACTACCGTTCGTGGTCAACGGTTGCGTGCACAAGAGCGTGGTGTTGTGAATATCCTACAGGGTTCGAGAGCTGTTGCATTGGCATCAGGGTTCGAGCGGGAGAGTTCATAGTTACAGGCTAGTTATCTATCATCCACCATCATCATCGCCATCCGCTGACTGAGAAGATCGGGCCACCGCATATCATCTTGGTATCAGATTTCCAGCGTTTCCTCAGTAAGCAACCACAGATCCATCCATAGTTTAGTTGTTTTTCGTCCTATACAGAAAAATCCATACAAAAAGATTAGGGTTAGTCTTTGCCATAGCCTAGATTGCATCAGAGTTGAGTCTTAGTTGCTGGTCGTTGTCGTGTCTTTGATCTAATCCCTTCCAGTACGAGTCATAGTGTCTAGGTTTTCCTTGTTAATTTCATTTGTTCTGTGTTTTTGAGTCATTCTTCATCATTTCCGCTAACTTACGTATACTTTTCTCAGTCCACATAGCATAATTTTGGTGTTTTCAAACCTTAGCTACAACCTATCTACAACATTGGTGCCTAGGAACGTACCTACGAGACTAGTTGCTTTGCTCTGAACATGCTGCTCATTAGGGTTTTGAAGTGCAAAATTTCGTCTAGGTAGACCGGATTATCCGGCCCCCGAAAAACCGGAATATCCGGCCCCTAATTGCTCAGAATTGTTGCATCCCGTATTGCATTGTGTCAAGATAGTTAAAAAATCGAAAAAAGAAAAGAAAGTTATAAAAAAAGAGAAAAGAAAAAGCATTACAAAAGTAAAAAAAGGAGATATCAAAGTTGATTGGAGGACTGGTTTCATAATAGCACTAGTAGATTGAGCAATCTTGTATCTGTTCTATTTGAGCTATTACTAGTGTCTCTCTTATGCATTGCAATATTCCTGTTCATAAGTTGCTTTGCCACGTTTATCTCCACGTGTGTGTTTCCTTGGGTGTTTGTCATACGATCAGCACTAGGATTTGCTTTGGTGTAGTTAGGATACCATACCTACAGCTCTACCACAAATAACCCGTGTGCCATGTGATCGTTCTCCATACCCTTGATATTCACTTCATCACATCTGTGCATAAGTCTTTAATTTCGTTTGGTAAAGCATCTCTATTCACTTTGGAATGGTAAGATCTGCTTTCTTGTCAGTTGTGAGTGAGTTGTGAGAGTTTTCCACCATACAGATTTTGATTTCTGCACTAACCTACTAATCATGTCTTTGAGTGATGATGAAGTTGTGTCACAGAAAAAGCAGCTTCAGGAGCTTGTTAATTTGCGCGGGTCTGTTGATGGGAATATCAAGGACATGCAAGATGTAGTGGAGCAGAATACTGGCGCAATCAATAATATTCAGACTCAAGTGACATCAATCAATATCAATGTTGCCACCTTGCATCGTTTGATTGAGACTCTTACAACGACAATTCAGCAAGGACATGCACACCCACAAGATGATGCGTTTGAGGATCTTGATGAGGGTGGTGCGGCTGATGCTGCCCCACATTGTGGCAGGGGACGTGCCATTCCCCCTGCACCTGCTTCTGCTCCTCTTTATGGCCGTGGTTATTCTCCTTTCGGACGTGCACAGCATGTTCTGAATCAAGCTGATGATGGTTTGGGCATGCCCAAGTTTTCAATTCCCTCTTTCAATGGCTCACTTGATCCTGAGGATTATCTTACTTGGGAGTTGAGGATTGAGAAGCTCTGGCGTTTGTTTGATTATCCAGAAGACTAGAAGGTCAAGCTTGCAGCGTCAGAATTCGATGGATATGCTTTGCGTTGGTGGGATGCTATTGTGTAGAATAAACGGAACGACAATCAACTTCTTGTGATGGATTGGCGTGAGATGAAGAGCATTATGACGGATCGTTTTGTCCCCACCAATTACATGCGATCAGTTTTTGACAAGCTTACACAGTTGAGGCAAGGAACAATGCCAGTTGATGAGTACTACATGGAGATGGAGATGTTTATGCAACGTGCTAACATTCGTGAATCCCATGAGATGACAATGCAGCGTTTTCTCAACAATTTGAAGCTTCAAATCAAGAGCATTGTTCGTTATCACAAGTACGAGATGATGAACAAGCTGCTGCACCATGCTAGAGAGGCCGAGTCACAACTAGCTGAGGAGGCGAAGTCACGTGCATGTTTTCCATCTTCCAGCCATTTTGTGGCCAGATCTACACCACCACCTATGACGCCACTTTCACCTGCTACTAGTCATCCTACACCATCGGCCAAACCAGCACATACGTCTTCGTTTGGTTCCAATGCTCGGAAGCCTGCTGCTCCTGCAGCTAGTTCGGGTTCCAATATGTCAACTGCGCGTACTCGTGATGTGGTGTGCCATACTTGTGGAGTTAGAGGACACTACAAGAAGGATTGTCCAAACAGCAAGGTGATGTTTGTCAATGAACAAGGTGAAGTAGAGAGTGGAGATGAAGCTAATGACGATGATGCTTATGATGGCGAGGATGGTGCATATGCTTATCCTGAGCGGGTACCAACTATTGTCGTATCTTCACGTATACTTAGTGTGCAACCTATTGATGATTCTCAGTGTTGCAACTTGTTCCAAACAAAAGCTCTAGTTGGACCTAACAAAGCTTGCAAGGTCATTACTGATGGAGGTAGCTGCAGAAATCTTGCAAGTAAGGAGTTATGTGCCAGGTTGAATTTGACATATTTGCCTCATCCCAAGCCATACTGCATACAATGGTTGAGTAACAATGGTGAGATGAAGGTAAATCATGTGGTACGTGTGAATTTTCAAATAGAGCCACACAAAGATTCTATTGACTTTGATGTGGTTCCTATGACTATGTGCCATCTTCTATTGGGATGGCCTTGGCTTTATGATCACCATGTGCAACACAATGGCCGAGCCAATACATATCACTTGGAATTCAAAGGAAAGAAGATTACTATGCAGCCAATGACACCACAAGACATTGTGAATGATTCTCCCTAGAAGATAGAAGTGAATTTGAAGGAAGATCCTATAGCTCGGCAGATTGTGTGATAGCTGTTCCTGATGTAATCGAGCCTAAATTGAGTGATATAACAAAAAGTGAGAGAGTGCATAATCTTTTGATATTAGCCACAAAGGAAGATATGAGAGAATTTCATGAGGATCCTATAGCCATGCCACTTGTGCTCATGTATAAGGGCGAGGTATTGGTTTCTAACGACATGACCCCTATTCCTCTTGGTGTCTCTTCTATTTTGTAGGATTTTGGGGATGTGTTTCTATAAGATGTTCCCGCAGGTTTTCCTGCATTGTGTGGTATTGAACACCAAATTGACTTGATCCCTGGCGCCACATTACCCAACCGTGCACCCTACAGAATCAATCCCGAAGAAACAAAGGAGATACAGAAACAAGTACAGGCGTTGCTGGATAAAGGGTACATTCGTGTCTCTCTTAGCCCTTGTGTTGTTCCTGTTATTTTAGTGCCTAAGAAAGATGGTGCATGGCGCATGTGTGTAGATTGTAGAGCTATTAATAACATCACTATTTGATATCGCCATCCTATTCCACGCTTAGAGGATATGCTAGATGAATTGAGTGGTGCTGCTATTTTCTCTAAGATTGACTTGCGTAGTGGTTATCATCAAATTAGGATGAAAGAAGGGGATGAGTGGAAAACTGCAACTGACCATGATTTTGGCCAAAATAATTTATCATACATTCTGATCATGAAGCATTGAAATATTTGAAAGCTCAATGAAACTTGCATTGAAGATTAGCTAAATGGGTTGAGTTTATTGAGTCTTTTCCTTACTTCATTAAGTATAAGAAGGGAAAAGAGAATGTAGTTGCTGATGCTTTGTCTAGGAAGAGCATGCAATTAACCAATCTTGATGTTAAAATTCCTAGAATAGAAGGTATTTGTGCACTTTATGCAACTGACCATGATTTTGCTGAACCATATCGTTTGTGTGCTCTTAGAAACACATGGGATAAGTTTTATGTACATGATGGATATTTATTTAGAGCTAACAAACTATGTATTCCAGAATCGTCGTTGCGTTTGTTCTTAGTGCAGGAATCACATGCTAGAGGTTTGATGGGTCACTTTGGGCGTGAGAAGACACTGCTCATGCTTGCGGATCACTTTTATAGGCCCAAGATGAGGCGTGATGTGTACAGATTTGTGTGTCATTGCATTACATGCCACAAGATCAAATCAAAGTTGAAGCCTCATGGTTTGTATACCTCTCTCTGCACCTACTACGCCATGGGAAGACATTAGTATGGATTTTGTGCTAGGTCTACCTAAAACCCAGAGATGTCATGATTCTATATTTGTGGTAGTGGATTGTTCTCTAAGATAGCTCATTTTATTGCCTTCCACAAAAGCGACGATGCGTCGCATGTTGCGAACCTGTTTTTCAGGGACATCGTGAGACTACATGGAGTACCCAAGAAGATTGTTTCTGACCGTGATGTGAAGTTCATGAGCTAATTTTGGAAGACCTTATGGGGGAAGCTTGGAACGAAGTTGATGTTCAGTACTACTTGTCATCCCCAAACAGATGGTCAAATGGAGGTGGTGAATAGAACATTGTCATAATTGCTAAGGACTATGATCAAGAAGAATCTGCGGGAGTGGGAAGAGTGTTTGCCACATGTTGAGTTTGCATACAATAGGGCTGTGCATTCGACTACTCAACTTCGTCCATTTGAGGTGGTGTATGGGTTCAAGCCATTGACGCCACTTGATTTGTTGCCTTTGCCATTACATGAGAGAGTTGATATGGAGGCATCAAAACGTGTTGAATATGTGAAGAAGATTCATGAGAAGACTCGAGAGGCTATTGAGAAGAAAGGCAAGAACATTGCTGCTGCAAGGAATCTAGCAAGGAAAGAAGTTATGTTTAAGCCTGGCGACATGGTATGGGTGCATCTACAGAAGGATAGGTTTCCACTACTTTGAAAGTCAAAATTGAAGCCACGTGGTGCTGGTCCTTACAATGTGTTAGCCAAGATTAATGATAATGCCTACTTGATTGATATTCCTATTGCTGAGTTTGGTGGAGTTAGCAACAGTTTCAACGTTGCTGATTTGTCACCATATGATGGAGAATACCTTGGAGCGTTGAGGTCGATGCCTTTTGAAGGGGGGGAGATGATGAGGACATCCCTACTGATTTGCTATCTCCAACTTCTAATGAAGATGTTGATGTCCCTGTAAAGGATAAGTCCAATGAAATCAGGATTGGACCAATTACTAGAGCTCGTGCAAAGCTACTTGAACAACAGGTGAATTCACTCCTAAATAAATCGTGGGAAAATATGGCGTAGGTTTTTTGGCGAAACATAGGTGTCTGTAAAAAAGGGAGAGCTCAGACGATGCTTGAGGGCTAAATTGGCCCAGTTGGCGTGTGCACCCTAGTGGGCCATGCCACCTGGCCTCTTTAGGCCTTCATTGCTCCCGTCGTGTGCTTCTTTCGCTCCATGGTCCTTCTCTTGATGAAAAACTAATCGGTTATTTTTCCTCTAATTTATGGACATCCAGAAGCTCGTTGAAATAGCAAAATACGAGAAAGTAGGTTTTCTGCCTCTCAGAAATTAAATACCAACAAATGGGACTTTGTAGGAAAGTCCTATAAATCATATAAAGATGCATAAATAATGATAGAAAAATGCAAATAACATTCTAAAATGATCATATATGTTGTTATTATGATGATGCAAAATGCACGTATCGACTCCCCTAAGCTCAAACCTGTGCTCGTCCTCGAGCAAATAAACGAATAGATCATATCATACATCAATGAGCTTATGGTTGATAAAATAAAATACGAGCATGTCATCATCAACTTATGCATATTCACTTGTCTTAAAATATTTATAGACTAATAACCATACAAATGAGGGCAGCACAGATATGAGTTCTAGCAGCTACTCCTTACTTTTGAACAAGACTAACCATTATATGTTGGACAATTGATCATGCCTCATTTTCTTTTATTTTCAACTGCATGGTATTTACCGTACTATTTTTATATCACTTTTCCCTTTGCAACAAAGATAAATTCTCATAGAATAACTAGTTAAAAGAAGATAATTTTTAAACAATAAGATAGACATGAAGTTCAAATTTGTCGAATACTTTTACCATTTTTAATGGCATCATTTAACGGTCGTGTATCCTAGTAACCAGTATAAACCTTATTCATGGACCTTTCAATCATGTCATATACTCTATTCCTTTGACTTTTCTTTCCATGGCTAACCGAATCCTTGGCTGCATTCCTTTTCATTCACTTTTCCATAGATCATATGTACTGAAATATCCACGACACCACAGTTTACTCATTGATTACTAAGTTAAACAAGAGTATATCATGTCCCCTTGTTGCCATTTCTTCCTAACTTCTTATTCTACAAAAAACACATCTCTATTCCAAATTCAAGATATTCTTTTTGATTTTACTTACTTGGATGATGTATCCCGACCTTTGGTCGTTAGCACATCATGGTCTCCAACTTATGCCAAGTCGTCATAGTGTTGAGGGCAAACCTCTAGGGTGGCCCGATCTTTCACGATTCCCTTTCAAATCGAGGGTGGAGTGCGGGGGAAGGAGGGAAGGATGAACACGACGAACACACACATGAAGAAAGCGATGAACACACACACGCAAAACCACGATAAACACCAATAGCTCACGCCGGCGGTGACCGGTCCGGCGCAATCCCTAGGATCGGCGTCGGGCGGAGGACTCTCTCTCGAACCGGCACAGCGAGATGTGAGACTCGGTGAGATCTTGACGTCTAGGCAAACAGACACCGATGCCTAGGCCTTGTACAAAGCGGAGGCACGATGCAAACTCCAACGAGGTTTGGGGATATTGGTGCTCCTTACTCAAGGAGCATGAGGCAAGAATTAGATAGATCCAAAAAGGGGTTTCCACTAATTCCAATATCAAGCCTAGGGTTTACAATGGAGGTGGGGGTCTATATATAGGCCATCCACAAGTTCAGGGGTAATTCAGGTATTAAAGTAGAGTTCTGGGCGAAGTAGAGGGGTACACGGGCCATAGGGCCCAGCTAGGCTCGCAGGCCCATCGCTTGGGCCGGACAGTCCGGGTCGGCACGGCCGGACAGTCCGGGTCGGCACGGCCGGATAGTCCGGGGTGGCCGGACACTCCGTGTGGTGTCCGGGGAGTGTCCGATTTGACCTTCTGAATGTCCATGCCAGGTCCGGGCTCGGGTAGGCCGGACACTCCGGCTGAGTCGCGCCGGACACTCCGGTTGTGCCGGACACTCCGGCTAGATTCGGGCGGAGGCTCAGTTAGCTTCAGCTCAGGTGCAGCTTCAGGGCTCGTGGGTCGACGCGGCGGGGGCTCGTACCTGATGATGCACAAAGTAGTGGTATGAAGTAGCACACCATCCAAGGAGGTATCAAATTGGTACGAAGAGAGGAGCGAGTTCACCTTAGCTTTGAGGAGTTTGGCTCAGGCACGAGTCATGGGTCCACTTGGGGGACTTGTTGGTGTAGATGTAGAAGCGTCCGTAGGACGGGCTGCATCACATAGACTCCAAAGGTGAATTTGTTCCTCTATGCGAGCCCACTTCCTAGCTTTTTGAATGGTATACTACTTCATACTCCATCCCGTTATCATGATAGGTTCACACCTACAAGTACGAAGGCAAGGGAGGAAGATCAGAGAACCAAGCCCGACAAGATGGATGCTTGGAAGAGAAGACAGAAGAAGCAGCAGCTGAAGCCTCGGAGTCTCTGGCCCTCAAGCCCGGAGTCTCCGGTCTACAACCTTAGAGACTCCGGCTAGGACTCCGGCCAAGACTACGGACTCGCCCCTGGAGCGTTCAGTACACCCCTCCGGAGACAAACCCGAAGAACGGCATCCACTGCGGGAGTCTCCGTCCACCCCGGAGTCTCCGACCCTTCGTCATCGGAGTCTCCGGCCCTTCGCACTGGTGTCTCTGCCCCAGGACGCTGGCTGCCTGCCTGGAAGTCTCTGCATGCCACCTCGGAGTCTACCCCAGAGAGCACCATCGACCCGGAGTCTTGCACCCGAGAGTCTCTGGCCTAAGTGGAATGGGCCTGCGTGCCTTGAGCTGGGCCTCAAACCCATGTACCCCTCTTATCCTTAGAAACCCTAATTTTATGCCCAAACTACCGCTTGTTATGTGGCTGGCCTATATATAGTGCCCCCACAACCTCATGTAACCCTAGGCATAGATGATAGACTAAAGACACCCCCTTTGTGGAATCTCTAGTTTTGCCGCATCCCCTTAGCAAAGGGGACCGACTATCGTCACCACCTCGTTGGAGTTTGCATCGTGCCTCCCTCGTTGTACAAGGCATTGGCATCCATGTCCCTGTGCCAAGACGTCAAGACCCTCTCCAAGGTGTTGTTCCCTCTCCGCGTGTGATCGAGGAAGCATCTTGACCAATATTTCCTTGCAAGGATTCTACCGGACCGGTGGCCACCGACGGGAGCAATCGGCCTTGTATCGTGTGAGTTTTGTGTGTGTTCATCGTGTTCTTCATGAGGTGTGCGTCCACTTCCACTACCTTCTCCCTTTCCCCTCTCTTTTCCATCGATTTGACGAGATCCGTGAAGATCGGGCCACCCTCAGGGTTACCCCTTAACATCTGGTATCATCAGATTTTGGTTGCCACGGATTTCACATCGATTTGGTCTTCTCCCCATAAATTCGAAAATTCCACCAAAAATAGCCCAAATTTCGTGTTTTGGATCGATCTGTGATTTGAGTGTGTTTTGGTAGGTTTTCATCCATGGATTACTTGCTAAACTTGTTGATCTATCTTCCCCTGTGTTCCCATGGCCTAATTCCCTGAGTTCCCTCATCAATTTGAGGTTTTTCTTCGATTTTTTCTGCCAAAACGCGTCCCGTTCGAGTTCTGGACACGCTTCAGACCCTGACCCCGGAGTCTCCAGCCTCGGACGCCGGAGTCTCCAGCCCCCCCGGATTCTCCGGCCCTAGACCCCGGAGTCTCCGCCCCCCTGTACACAACAAATATGTTTCACGGTTTTGAGCATAACTTTTGCATACGAACTCGGATTTTGTTGTTCTTTAGCTCGTTTTGAAGAGGAGAAGGATATCTACATCATCATATCCGTGGTTGATGCTATCTGCCAATCCAATTTCCGTGAGCAAGGCGGAATCCACCAATAAAGGGTGAAGATCAATGACGAAAGATATAAACATTCCGCGACTCCTCCCCACTTGCATCCCTTTGTGAGCTACACTATCTTTGCAATTAACAAACACCTATTGAGACTAGTTCCTCATATGATTGCTTGGGCTATGCACATTTGATACTTGTATAATTCCAAGCAAAAGTTGTGAGCATGCTATCTCATATAGTTACCTTGTATAGTTGTTGGCACAAGGAAGGGACAAGTGAAAAATAAAAGAAAACAAGAAAAAAATAGAAAAAGAAAAAAAGAAACAAGTGCCTCATAGAATAGAAAGCGCAAGCTCGATGAACATCATATAGATGGTACATATTGTGCATATCTTGTAGCCCACCAATTTTTATTGCAATTGAACTAGTGTCTCTCCTTGCACTTGTGCGACATGAGCTTATAGTCTTTGCTAGGTAATAATTTGGTTCTTAGCTCACTTTCTCCATCTCACAAGTCCCATTTATCCCACCGTACGTGTTTCCTTGTACATAATTCCTATCTTGTGGATCGACTTGTTTTGCTTTGTGATCATCGTGGTTCTTTACTTGCCATTACAATATCTTGATTTCAGATTTTTCTTGGACATGCCACCTTCCATACCTATCCACCATAAGCTTTGTGTGTGTGTTTTTTAGTGGTTAGTTGGTTTTGGTGTTCTGCGTGAACTTCACTTTGCTTGCTTTTGATTGCTCTCAAGTGTTGCCACTTGCACGATACTATCTTCCAAGGTAAAGTAAGGTTTGACGTTGCATCCCTAACCTCCCTACCACTTCCATATACACCACTTGGTTCTGTGAATCATGTCTAGGGACTCCAGAGCCGAGGAAGATATCTATAAAGAATCCATGATGAGCCACCATGACTACGACTCCACAAGTATAGAGGACATAACGGAGCACTACAACGGCAATGGCTCCACATGCTTGGGTGATATGGAGTACTACATCAATAACTACTCCCCAAGAATGGACGACTTCGAGTGCTACAACGACGACGCCTCACCAAGCATGAAGGAGATGGCAAACTTCACCCACTTCGAGGGCTCTTCCATGAGCCATGAAGAATACCTCCACCACTTGGAGATGGAGGACTACTATGCCAAGCAATAGGAGGCGCATCATCAAGAAACCATGACCTTCAAGGCCAAGCGTGCCACACCAAAGGGCGCCACCTACTTCGATGATCCACCTCCAAGGAGTCAAGCGCGACCACCTACATGGCGTCAAGCGCCACATCTCCAAGGAGACGAGCGCCATCACCTCCAAGCCGTCAAGCGCCACCATCTCCAAGGAGCCAAGCTCCACCATCTCCAAGGCGTCAAGAGCATCTACCTACAAGGCATCAAGTGCCACCAACTACAAGAAGAGTGGCGCCCCAACATAATATTCTGAAAGAGGCGCCAAGAAGCAAGAATCTTCATCGACAAAAATCCTCTAGAGATCACCGCCAACATCAAGAGGATACAAGACATCATCAAAGGCATCTTCGCCACCTCGAGAGCTCCAAGGTCCAAAATCTATTGGAGAAGTTGAAAATCGACCTCGTCAAGTTCAAGAAGGACATGGACGACAACTTCACCAAATATATCGAGACAAGCTCAAGAAGGCGCCACCTACATCAACCTTCAGCAAGGCATGCCAATGACCTCCGTCGACACCATCGTAAGGCACATTCAACTACTCGTGCCACCACCAAAATGGCACCAAGAGCAAGCTCTCCTCCTCGCCATCAAGCTTCAACACCAAACCTTGACGTCCTAGATGACACATGCAACTTCATGGATGAGGAAGATGAAGACCTCTACTTCACCAAGTTGGACGAGTACGTCAAGAGGATGTCTACACAAGTCAAGGTGGCCACGGCAAACAATGAGCAAGCTCCAAGTAAAGATCCTACGCTACAAGATGGCGACGACAAGGTCGAGAATGGTGAGCATGAGATTTTCCCTTCACCAAAGGAGGCGCATGGAGTTGAGCACACTGCGTATATTCCTACATGCTGGAGTGATTATGTGGTACCAATCCCATGTGAGTATGAGAGCCACTTAGCCGACTTGAGTGAAATCAAGAGTGCGATGAGTGACTCCACCATACGTGAGATTGAGTGCTTCCACTTTGAGGGCATGAGTGATACACCGAGTGAGTTGAGAGTGGTAGTTGATAGGTCATGTGAGACCATTTTGATTTCTAACAACTTACCCTCTACCTCTAGTGTGTTTTCTCATGATGTGCTAGGTTCCATGGATCAAGAAGAGACAAGCCTCAAACTTATGATGCCTCAAATGGAGAAGATGTACATGGTGCTTGAAGATGATGTTATGCCATGGCTACATCAAGAATACGAAGTCACCCACATGGAGGCCACTACTACTACTACAACAACCACATCATATGAGAGGTATGAACAACGTAAAAATAAGGGTGTTGATGATGCCATGATCCCACTAGTGGACATGATGACTTGTGATGATTGGCATGCTATGGATGATGTTTGTGATATCACATATGATTCATTCACGTTTCCATGCGATACTTTGCCATTGCATAATGTTGAGCATATAAAATTATTTGATTGCGATGATGTTGCCGTAGACATGCCATGCTATAAACGTTTCTGCTTTCTCATTTTTGCTTGCAATATGTTGAAAAATTGCTCTTTCCAATGTTTTGCTTGCAATGATGTTAAGAATGATCCTCGTGTTGCGACAGACCTGATGAATAATTTCTCTTTCCATATGTTTGTTGGCAACCATGCTATTGCTTCAGACATGCTTTGTCATGGATGTTTTAAAATTTCTCCCGTTGCTTGACATAATATGGATGATTTCTCTTTCACTTGTTTTGCTTGCAACAATAATTATCATATGTTTTCTATTGAGATGGCCCCCATAGCTTTCTAAAATTCAGGAGATTTTGGTAAATGCCATGATAAGCATGTTCCCCACTTGCATACTCACCATCCACCTATGTTACACTTGCTTGACACTAATGGTGATGTGCACAAGAAGAGATACGTCATGATGGATGATATGTTTCCATACCATGCACACACGTTCCTCCTTTTATCTATGATTTGTGTAGGTACCCGCACAAGAATGTCAACCTCGGTTGAGAACGAGTTGACAAAAAGAGCTCTAGAGAGTATCCCCCAAGTGAGTTCAAGATCAAACCCAACTCTGATACCTTTTGCATGCTTTGCAACTTTCATATTGAAAAATTGCCCTTTCCTATGGTTTACTTGCAAGCATGTTAATGGTATTATTCCACCTTGTGACAATCATGTTTCTTTGCTATTGGATATTGATGCTTTGTGTGTTGCAACAAAAATGTTGAACAATTTCTCTTTCCGATGTTTTGTGTGCAACCATAATGCCATTTTGAGCATGTATTGTCACGAGAACTTCCAAGTACCTCATATAGTTGTTGCAACAAACATAAGGACCACTTGCTCTTTCATATGGTTTGATTGCAAACACATTTCTTTTGCTTCCGCTTGTGATACTCATACCCGAATGATTTTGGTTTTTGATGATTTGTGTGTGGAATCCAACATGTCGAACAATTTCTATTTCCAATGGTTGGTTTGGACACATAATGATGTTGTTTTGGATATTCGTCCTCATGTGTTTTTGCTGAATTCTCCTATCCTTGCATCAACGATGTTGATTAATATTTTAGTCAATTTCTTTGAGTGCCACACTAAGACGCTATATGGAGTTTTTGAGTTCCCATATTTGGATGATGTTCAAACGATTTCCATGCACTTTGGCCCTGCATATGTATCCCGTTTGCTAAACTTGAGTTGTGATAATGGTGTTGTGAACAAGAATGGACATGCCACAAATGACATGCTCCTGTATCACACACAAACATATTTTGCTTGGTCTTTGTTGTGTGAAGGTACAGTTTCTTCCGCGTCAACCTCTATGGACCATAAGTTGACAAGACGAACCGAAGGGAGTTACTTATGGCCACCCTTCAACGAGTTATATCTACAACATAAGGTGACTTCCTTCTACTTCAGGACTCATTCTATAATCTTCATGAATTGGCTATGCTTTGAGTGTTGCTTCGTTTTTGTGGTGAGCTTTGTAGGCTTCATGGAAGGTGAAGGAACATTGAGGTGTTGTCAATTCAATCATCCCGAAGATGACTATATGGTGAACCCTAGGATCAAGAAGGTCTCTCGACATCTTCTACTTTGTGATGAGCGTGTAGAGTCGAGGACGACTCTTTTTGAAGGAGGGAGATGATGTAGCCCGACCTTCGTTTGTTACCACATCATGGTCTCCAACTTATGCTAAGTCATCATGGACTATAAAGGTGAATTTGTTCCTCTATGCAAGCCCACTTCCTACCCTTTTGAATGGTATACTACTTCATACTCCATCCCATTATCATGATAAGTTCACACTAACAAGTACGGAGGCAAGGGAGGAAGACCAGAAAACCAAGCCCAACAAGATGGAGGCTTGGAAGAGAAGACAAATGAAGCAGCAGATGAAGCCCTAGAGTCTACGGCCCTCAAGCCTAGAGTCTCCAGTCTCCAACCTCGGAATCTCTGGCCAGGACTCCGGCCAAGACTCCGGACTCGCCCTAGGAGCGTTCAGTACACCCCTCCGAAGACAAGCCCGGAGAACAACGTCCACTACGGAGTCTCCGGCCCTTTGACACTAGATTCTATGCCCCAGGACTCCGGCTGCCTGCCTGGAAGTCTCTGCATGCCACCCCGGAGAGTGCCATCGACCCCAGTCTCCAGCCTAAGTTGAATGGGCCTGCGCGCCTTGAGCTGGGCCTCCGGCCCATGTACCCCTCTTATCATTAGAAACCCTAGTTTTATGCCCAAACTACCCCTTGTTATGTGGCTGGCCTATATATAGTGCCCCCACCCCCTCATGTAACCCTAGGCATAGATGATAGACTAAAGACACCCCCTTTGTGGAATCTCTAGTTTTGCCTCATCCCCTTAGTAAAGGGGACCGACTATCATCACCACCTCGTTGGAGTTTGCATCGCGCCTCCCTCATTGTACAAGGCCTTGGCATCGGTGTCCCTTTGCCAAGATGTTAAGACCCTCTCCAAGGTGTTCTTCCCTCTCACTTGTGGTGAGTTTTTCTTTGAAATTCAACTTTGCACGCTTATAGCTCTCACTTGTGGTTTCTAGTTTGGTGCAATCCCCAAGGTGAGGTACAAGGCTAACACCACCATATTCCACTTCCATATACAATCCTTGTGTGTTTTTCATGATGGATAGGCACGGTGAGTCGATCCAACCACCTCCCCAAGAATAAGATGGACCGTACATGACGCACGCAAGTCACTTCATTGTCCAACAAGAGTTCTGTGAATGTTGCCAAGCTCTAGAGACACGACATGACGAAAAATTTGGCGAGACGCAAGCCGAGTTCAAGAACATCGACAACCGCTTTGATGGCCTCTAAAGGCAAATGCACGCAATGCATCACAACTTTGGCCATCAAAATGAAGCTCTCCAATGCACCGTCGCTGAATCTTCGACGCCTCATCGACAGAATGGCAAGACCGTGTTCACGCGCATCAAGCTCTTCAAGATCTTCACGTCGTCATTCTCCTCTTCAACAAGATCTTCATCCAAGTGTGCCAAGACGCAATGAAGCTCCCATGGTTGAAGATGGAAGCTCTTCGAACTATGTACCTTCCCCACGGCAGGCCACAATAACAAGATATGATGGTGATTTCTCCTCAAGGCCCCAAGCAAGGCACGAAGGACACCGTCATCACACAATGGAAATAGTGATCCAACAAGAGCAACCTCAAAAAGAACCACAAGTCCATCACCATCGCCCGTGACACATACTTGACACAACAAGTGATGACTCCAACTTGGAGAATCAAGCTCGTCATCATCGTGAAGCTCTCCAAGATCCTCCTCCTCGTAATCACCATCATGAATGTCCGCACCAACACCATGGTCATCATGAGGCGCCTCCTCCACCACATCAAAACATGGAGCGCCAAGTGGTACAAGTTGAGCGACGCCCACCACGTCAAGAGGCTCAAGACCATGATCTTCGCCATGACGCCCATGCGCCTAATCCACATCACCAACCGAGGAACTAGCCTCCTATTCGTCATCAACCACGTCATGAGGCTCCACGTCCTCAACACCCTCATGAGGCCCAAGCACCTCAACATCGTCAACAACCACGTCAAGAGCAAGAGCAAGCACCTCAACAAGGTCGCGACAATCAAGTTCCACCTCCCCAACCACAAGATCATCAACAAGGTCACCAAGCTCGTTGCAATGACCCCAATGATGAAGAAACTTTCGACAAGCTCAAGTTCACAATGCCCAAGTTTACCGGATCCAATGACCCCAAAGAATACCTCTCATGGGCACTCAAAGTGGACAAGATCTTCCACATGCACAATTATAGCAACGAGAAGATGGTTGCCATGGCTTCGCTTGAGTCTGATGATTACGCCAACCTTTGGTGGGAACAATTTCAAGTTGCTCGTGACGTAAGACAAGAGCCACCAATCACAACTTGGCATGACATGAAGGCTCATATGAGATCCCGCTTTGTCTGGGCGCACTATACGCGTGACCGCTTCAACAACCTTCCATCGCTTCGCCAAGGGACAAAGACCCTGGAAGAGTACTTCAAGGAAATGGAGCTCAACTTGATCCGCGCCAACATTGATGAGCACAAGGAGCAAACTATGGCACATTTTTCCTTGGCTTGAAACAACCAATCAAGCGCATCATCGAGTTCCAAACATACACCAACATGGTTGAGCTAGTGCACATCACAATTAAAGCCGAGCGTCAAGTGCAAGAGGACATCGAGTACAACAATCCAAAGACATACTTCACCTACAAGAAATCTTCAACCACTACACCAACCACCTTCAATGGAAGCTCCTCAAGTACCTCCAAGCCTTCCTTCAAGCCCACACTCCCTCAAGGAAAACTACCCCCAAGTGGCAAACAAGCAAAGAGTGATACACCTTTCAACGATGAATGCTACAAGTGTGAAGGCAAAGGACACAAGTCGGTCGAGTGTGGAAACAAGAAAGTATTGTTTATCCATGACAATGGCGATGAAGAGTACTTGAGTGAAGATGAATTTGATGCCCAAGTCAAGGAAGCAATGACAAGGCAACGAGTGGAACATGACCAAGAACTCCTCATGTGTGAACGTGACGCAAGTCCATCGCTTGTCGTCACAAGGATCTTGATGACTCAAGCACAAGAGAATGAAGACCAATGCTGAAATATATTCCAAACACGAGCCTGCATCAATGGAAAATCTATCAAGGTCATCATTGATGGAGGGAGTTGCCACAACCTTGATAGCACCGAGTTGTGTGAGAAGCTCAACCTCACCCTCCATCCGCACAAGCACCCTTACCACGTGCAATGGCTAAGTGACCAAGGGTCCGTGAAAATCAAGCATACCGCCTCGGTAACCTTCTCTATTGGACCATACAAAGACACGGTGGAGTGTGATGTGGTTCCAATGCGGTTTGCCACATGTTTCTTGGTCGACCATGGCAATTCGACAAGGCTGCTCTAAATGATGGTCGCACAAATGTCTACACCTTCAAGTGGATGAACAAGACATGTGTTTTGAAACCAATGACTCCTAGCCAAATAATTGTGAACAATGCAAAGGCTTTAGCAAGGGCACAAACCAGAACACAAACTTGTGAGAAGAGTGGTGAGCGAGAGAACCACCTCATAGTGAGTGAGATCCACAAGCCAAATTCGAGTGGAAAAACTAAGAGTGTTCTCCTTGCCACCAAAAGTGAGATGAGAGATGTGCGAAACAACCCATCCATCTTGCACTATGTCCTCATTTGCAAGGGACTAGCACAAGGAACTAATGACTTAACCAATGTTCCTCCATCTTTGATGAATGTTTTGCAGGAATTCGAGGATGTGTTTCCCGAAGAGCTCCCTCATGGATTACCTCCTCTTCGCGGCATCGAACATCGCATTGATCTCATCCCCGGCGCAGCACTTCCAAACCGTGCCGCCTACCGCACGAACCCGGAGGAGACAAAGGAGATCAAACATCAAATGAACCAACTCGTCTCCAAAGGTTTGATCTAAGTAAGCACTAGTCCAAGTGCGGTACCCATGATTCTTGTTCCAAAATCGGATGATATCTTGCGGTTATGCATGGACTATCATCCAATCAATGTTATCACCGTGCATTATCGACATCCCATACCGCGTCTTGATGACATGCTTGATGAGTTGTGTGGAGCCACGATTTTCTCGAAAATTGATCTGCGTAGTGGCTACCATCAAATACGCATGGCGGAAGGCTATGAGTGGAAGACCGCCTTCAAGACCAAACTTTGTCTCTATGAATGGTTGATCATGCCCTTTGGCTTATCTAATGCCCCATCCACCTTCGTGCGCCTTATGAATCATATATTGCGTTCTCTCATTAGAAAAAGTGTTGTTGTCTATTTCGATGATATACTTGTTTATAGCAAGTCACTTGAGGACCATGTCACACATGTCAAGAAAGTTTTGCAATTCCTTCGACATGAAAAGCTCTATGCTAATCTTCCAAAGTGCACTTTTGCTAAAGACAAGTTATTTTTTCTTGGATTTGTCGTTTCTTCGAAGGGCATTGAAGTTGATGTTTCCAAGGTAAAGAACATACGAGATTGGCCCATCCCAACAAATGTGAGTGGACTCTGAATTTTTCATGGGTTGGCCGATTTCTATCGTTGCTTTCTGAAAGACTTTTTGACCATTGCTTGTCCCCTTAACGAATTGACCAAAAAGAATGGCACCTTCGTTTGGGGCAAAGCACAACAAAAAGCTTTTGATGAACTTAAAAAGAGGCTCATCGAAGCACCTCTTCTTGATTTACCGGATATCACTAAAACTTTTGAGATAGAATGTGACGCTAGCGGTATTGGCATTGGAGGAGTCCTTATGCAAAACGGACTTCCTATAGCCTACCATAGCGATAAACTTGATGGTGCTCGCCTTAACTATACAATTTATGACAAAGAGCTTTTTGCCTTAGTTCGTGTTCTTCAAGTTTGGGAACACTACCTATGGCCTAAAGAATTTATCATACATTCCGACCATGAGTCGTTGAAATATCTCAAAGGCCAAGCCAACTTGAGTAAGAGACACGCTAAGTGGGTTGAGTTTATGGAGTCTTTTCGTTAATTTGTTAAGTACAAGAAGGGCAAAGATAATGTAGTTGCGGACGCTTTCTCTCGCAAGCACACAAGCCTTCTTACTAGACTTGAAATCAACGTGATGGGTCTTGATGAAATAAAAAAATTGTATGCTTCCGACCCTTTCTTTGAACCAATTTTCGCAAAGTGCTCCATTGAAAAAGGAGTTAATGATTTCTATTTGCATAAGGGCTTTCTATTGAAACAAAACAAGCTTTGCATTCTGAAGTCCTCTCTCCAACTTTTGCTTCTCCAAGAATCTCATGTTGGAGGCCTCATGGGTTACTTTGGCCGTGACAAAACATTGGACATGCTCTCCACTCATTACTATTGGCCCAATATGAAACGAGACATGGAGCACTACGTTCAATGATGCACAACATGTGTTCAAGCTAAGTCGCAAGCTAACCCCTATGGTCTTTATATGCCTTTGCCTATTCCTCATACATATTGGTCCAATATTAGCATGGATTTTGTGTTAGGATTGCCTAGGTATAAGCATGGGCATGATTCTATATTTGTTGATGAGGACATCCCTACAGTTACACCTACCCCAATTGCTACTGATGATGTTCCAGCTGCTTCAAAGAAAGATCAATCCAATGAGATAAGGATTGGGCCAATTACAAGAGCTCGTGCTAAGATACTAGAACAACATGTGAACTTGTTTCTTAATGAGCCTGATGTTTTAGTTAATGAGAATTTTATATTCCCTAAGTCTTTGAAGGAGCTAATGGAACATGGCATGTTGATCAATGAACAATGCGCAAGGGGTGAGAGGGAGGAAGCGAAGGAGCACACAAGGTTGAATATGAACACTTGGTGGAAGATCTCTGCCACGGCAGTGCCACTTTTCTATGCCGCGGCAGGGTGCCGCGGCACAGAAACAAGCAGATTTGCTACCACGGTAGGCTGTCGCGACAGCAAAACCGAGTCAAAGCCTGCAACGACAGAGTCCTGAGGCCGAACCATTTATGGGTAGGTTTGCACCCTAGTTAGGTGTGACCAACTCGGATCCCACCTTGGCCGCCTCCCCCAGACTCTTAAATAGATGGGGCGCCACACATAGTTAGGTTTAGACCATGTTAAATTATTTTGGAGTTGTTTCTTTCATAGAACCTCTAGAAATTACATGTGATCGATTTCTACCAATTGCAATTGAGTGTGATCTATTGTTCAACTGGGAATTAGTAGATGCAAACTACCATTCGCGGTCGACGGCTACGTGCGCAAGAGTGTGGTGTTGTGAATATCCTACAAGGTTCGAGAGCTATTGCATTGGCATCAGGGTTCGAGCGGGAGAGATCATAGCTACACACTAGTTATCTATCATCCACCATCATTATCGACAAGTGCTTGCTGAGAAGATCGGGCCACCCCATATCATCTTCGTATCAGATTTCCTCGTTGCCTCGGTAAGCATCCACAAATCCATCCGTAGATTCGTTCGTGTGTTTCGTCCTATACAGAAAAAGGCCCACAAAAAGAGTTGCCATAGCCTAGATTACATCGTATTCGACTAATAGTTGTTGGTCGTGTCCCTCTTTTAGTTTTAGATCCAGATCTATTCTTCATTTTCTTCTTGTTCTAGCCAAATCCACCTTAATTTTCCGCCGCCTATAGCTGATCCGATCCTATCTAGGAGTCCTTGTGTGTTACTCTTGGCCGAGTCGGTTTGCATTAATTAAAAAAGTCGCTACCAATTCTGCTGCGGCACAGAAACGAGTTGTTTTCCTGCCGCGAGTTCTGCCGCGACGCGGACTCCTTCTGCGGCACGTTTCTCTGTCGCACGCCACCCGCTCTGCCCCCGCGTTTGTCGTGGCACACTTTCCGCGCGATTCTCAGGCGTGCTAGCTACTCTGCCGCGCTCTGCCGCGGCATAGTTTCGGCCAGTTTTTCTGCCACGGTACAGGATCTCTGCCACGACACGATTTAGATCACTTTTTCTGCCATGACAGCAATTCTTGCAAAGTGTGAAAATTGCACTTTTTCCTGAACTATAGCCACAACCTTTCTATTTCATACATGTAGGAACTTGTCCATTGAGACTAGTTTCCGCTCTTACAGGATGCTCGTAGGCTTTGGTGCTTTGCTTTGTGAATTGTCCATGATATATATATTCAAAAAAAGATATAGCAAAAGAAAAAAGCAAAAAGAGAAAGAAGCTATACAAAAGAAAAAGAAAAAGAAAAGGAGAATTGAGCAAGAGGCCTAGTGATATATTTGTGCACTGGTAGATTGAGCAATCTTGTGCCTGTTTACTTTGCGCTTTGCTAGTGTCTCTCAAGAGTAGTGCAACACCCTTCATAGTTGCATTGCCACGTTTTTCTCCACGTGTGTGTTTCTTGGATTTTTGTACGATCAGCACTAGGACTTGTTTGCGGTGTACTTAGGATACCATACCTAGATCTCCATCATAAATAACCCGTGTGCCCTATGATCATTCTCTATACCTTTGATATTCACTTCATCACATCAGTGCATAAGTCTTTGATTACATTTGGTAAAGCATCTCTATTCACTTTGGAACGGTAAGATCTCCTTTCTTGTCAGTTATGAGTGAGTTGTGAGTGTTTCCACCAAACAGAATTTGTTTTTTGCACTAACCTACTAATCATGTCTTTGAGTGATGCTGATGTTGTGTCGCAGCAATAGAAGGATGAGGAGCTTTCTACTTGGCGCGAGTCTATTGATGGGAATATCAAGGACATGGAAGAGGCAGTGGATCTGAAACTAGCGCAATCAATAATTTTCAAACTCAAGTGACAGGAATCAATGTCAATGTCGCCACCTTCTAGCGTTTGATTGAGGCTCTTACAGCGACAATTCAGCAAAGACAGGATTTCCAACCCGATGATGTGTTTGAGGATCATGATGAGGGTAGTGCGGTTGATGTTGCCCCACATCGTGGCAGGGGACGTGCCAATCCCCCTGCACCTGCTGCTGCTCCTGTTTATGGACGTGGATATGCCCCTTTGGGATGTGCTCAACGTGTTCCGAACCAAGCTGATGATTGTTTGGGCAAGCCCAAGGTTTCAATTCCCTCTTTTAATGGTTCACTTGATCTTGAGGATTATCTTACTTGGGAGTTGAAGATTGAGAAGCTATGGCATTTGTTTGATTATCCAAAAGACAAGAAGGTCAAGCTTGCATCGTCAGAATTTGATGGATATGCTTTGTGTCGGTGGCATGCTATTGTGCAAAATAGAAGGGGCGACAATCAACTTCCTGTGATGGATTGGCGCGAGATGAAGAGCATCATGAAGGATCATTTTGTACCCACCAATTACTTGCGATCAGTTTTTGATAAGTTGACACAATTGAGGCAAGGAAACACGTACGTTGATGAGTACTAGATGGAGATGGAGATGCTTATGCAACGTGCTAAGGTTCGTGAGTCCCTTGAGATGACTATGCAGCGTTTTCTCAACAATTTGAAGTTTCAAATCAAGAGCATTGTTCGTCATCACAAGTATGACACTATGAATGAGCTATTGCACCATGCTAGAGAGGCCGAGTCATAGCTAGCTAAGGAGGCTAAGTCACGTGCTAGGTTTACATCTACTAGCCGTTTTGCAGCCAGATCTACGCCGCCTACTATGGCGCCATCTGCTGCTAGCCATTCTACACCATCGGCCAAACCAGCACCTACGTCTTCATTTGGTTCCAATGCTCGGAAGCCCACTACTCCTGCTGCTAGTTTGGGTTCCAATATGTCAACTGTGCGTACTCGCGATGTGGTGTGTCATACTTATGGAGGTAGAGGACACTACAAGAAAGATTGTCCAAACAGCAAGGTCATGTTTGTCAATGAACAAGGTGAGTATGAGAGTGGAGATGAGATTGATGCCGATTCTGATTATGATGGCAAGGATGGCGCTAATTCTTATCCTGAGCATGCACCAACTATTGTGGTATCTCCACACATACTTAGTGTGCAACCTATTGATGAATCACAACGTTGCAACTTGGTCCAAACAAAAGCTCTAGTTGGACCTAACAAAGCTTGCAAGGTAATTACTGATGGAGGTAGCTACAGAAATCTTGCAAGTAAGGAGTTATGTGCCAAGCTGAATTTGACTTATTTTCCTCATCCCAAGCCATACTACATACAGTGGTTGAGAAACAATGGTGAGATGGAGGTAAATCATATGGTATGTGTGAATTTTCAAATAGGGCCATACAAGGATTCTATTGACTTTGGTGTGGTTCCTATGATTGTTTGCCATCTTCTATTGGGTCAGCCTTGGCTCTATGATCGCCATGTGCAACACAATGGCCGAGCCAATACATATCACTTGGAATTCAAAGGAAAGAAGATTACTATGCAGCCAATGACACCATAAGATATTGTGAATGATTCTCGTCAGAAAATAGAAGTGAATTTGAAGGATGATCCTATATCTCGGCGAGATAATATGACAGTTGTTCATGATGTAATTGAGCCTAAATTGAGTGATATAACGAGAAGTGAGAGAGTGCCTAATCTTCTGATATTATCCACCAAGGAGGATATGAGAGAGTTTCGTGAGGATCTTACAGCCATGCCACTTGTGCTCATGTATAAGGGTGAGGTATTGGTTTCTAACGACATGACCCCTATTTCTCTTGGTGTCTCTTCTGTTTTGCCGGATTTTGGGGATGTGTTTCCAGAAGATGTACCCACAGGCTTGCCTTCATTGCGTGGTATTGAACAACAAGTTGTCTTGATCCCTGGTGCCACCTTTCCCAATCGTGCACCCTATAGGACCACCCCGAAGAAACAAAGGAGATACAGAAACAAGTACAGGCGTTGCTGGCTAAAGGGTACAATCGTGTCTCTCTTAGCCCTTGTGTTGTTCCTGTTATTTTAGTGCCTAATAAAGATGGTACATGGCGCATGTGTGTAGATTGTCGAGCTATTAATAACATCACGATTTGATATCGTCATCCTATTCCATGTTTAGAGGATATGCTAGATGAATTGAGTGGTGCTGCTATTTTCTCTAAGATTTATTTGCGTAGTGGTTATCATCAAATTAGGATGAAAGAAGGGGATGAGTGGAAAACTTCTTTCAAAACAAAATTTGGTTTGTATGAGTGGTTAGTTATGCCGTTTGGTCTTACTAATGCACCTAGTACATTCATGCGATTAATGAATCATGTTTTGAGAGATTTTATTGGTCGTTTTGTGGTTGTTTACTTTGATGATATACTTATCTATAGCCACACCGAAACTGAACATTGTAATCATATCCGACAAGTTTTGCAAGTGTTGCATGATAATAAACTATATGCTAATCTTGAGAAGTGCACATTTGGAAAAGATAAGGTCATATTTCTGTGATTTTTTGTATCTAAGAATGGGGTAGAAGTAGATCAATCTAAAATTGAATCAATTCAGAATTGGTCTACTACCATGAATGTAAGTCAAGTGCATAGTTTCCACGGCTTAGCTAGTTTCTATAGGCGCTTTGTGAAGGATTTTAGCACCATTGATGCACCATTGAATGATTTGACAAAGAAAGGTGTTGATATGGGGTGGCCCGGTCTTCTCAGCAAGCACTTGTTGATGATGATGGTGTATGATAGATAACTAGCATGTAGATATGAACTCTCCCGCTCGAACACTGATGCCAATGCAACAGCTCTCGAACCCTGTAGGATATTCACAACACCACGCTCTTGCAAACGTAGCCATCGACCATGAACGGTAGTTTGCAATCTACTAATTCCCAGTGGAACAACAGATCACACTCAATTATAGTTGGTAAAATCGATCACAAGGTAATTCCAGAGGTTCTATGAAAGAAACAACTCCAAAATATTTTAACGTGGTCTAAACCCTAACTTGGTGTGGCGCCCCATCTATTTAAGAGTCTGGGGGCGGTGGCCTAGGTGGGATCCGAGTTGGTCCCACCCAACTAAAAGATACAAACCGACCCAAAGTTGGGTTCGGCTCAAGGTTCTGCCGTGGCAGAGTTTGGGCCTGTTTCTCTATCGCGGCAGGAAAACGTGTCGTTTCTCTGTCGCGGCAGAGATCCTGCCATGTGTTGTTCTTCTTCTTGGTAGTTCCTTGCGCTTCCTCCCTCTCCTCCCTCGTGCATTCTTCATTGATCAACACGCCATGCTCCATATGCTTCAGCTCCTCGCTCCGTGCTACGCCTTCTTCTCCCATGTACCTGATCATACAATAGCACAAAGACTTAGGCAATATAAAGTTCTTTTAAATGAAAGAATCATGGTTAACTAGGAATGAATTCACCTGATAGTCATTATTGATTTGACTCAATATTTCCTTCCAGTTCAAGCAGTCAGAATCATCATAATCCTTGTATATATCCTCATCATCCTCCCTTTCTTCATGAAAAGTCGTCCACAACTTTGGATAACTGAAAGTGGTAGAAACAAAAAGAACAACGTGTACACAAAGTATATGTATATATAACATGTTGTATTATTGTTGTTCACATGAAAAGTATGTCCAATATACATCAAGCAACTTATATTGCAGGTATAAGTGAAGTACAAAGAATCATGATCATGGTGAAAAACAACTAAATAGATAGTCTTGTTCTTCAATATTAAAATCAGTTTTCTTAAAGAAGATCTATGATCAAATTTGTGGACAAGCTCAAACCAATTCAATATGTGTGAAAACCAAATTGATTCACACCATGCTTCAACTGCGCTACTTTGATTATTATGAACATGATCATGTTGTCCAGTATGGAAGGTGCAACTCAATTTGCAAATATAAGTGAAGTATAGAGCAGTAGCACAGCCAGACAAAGACTTTTGGGACAAATAGAATGGATATGAAAACTTGGGTTCTATTCTAGCAAGATTACAACAATCCAACATAGGTAAAATTACTTGTGTTGGCTGCATTATATCAACTAGATTTGACTTTAGTTCCATACTATCACAAATTTTAGCATATGTACCACAACACAAAGTCGTCGACACACAACATGTATGGCTGAAAGCAGCATGTTTCAGTTCAGTGATTCTATCACAAGTAATGCATATGTGATCCACAAGAAAATTTTCATGCATGCTATATTCACCAATTAGATTGAAAGTGAAACAAGGAGAATATGTGCTAGAATTTAGACATGAAATTTCAGAAATCTTGTCCATAGCACAACTCATAATCATAGGTTCATTTAGCATGATGGAATACACAATATCAGTAGGTGGTATTCGGGCAAATATTTCTTTATGTGTAATCAGTACCACATGATCAAAATTTGAATTGGGTAAACTATCACATGATGTTGAAACATTAGTGCAAGGCAAATCACAAGGAGGCTTTAGTAAAGGAAAAGACTCACAATATGTCGCACAAGTTGGCTGAAGCTCCAAATCAGTGCCAATGTCATCAACAATCTCCTCAGTTGTAGTAGGTACTAACACCTCCTCCACGAGTGACAATGCACAGTCCAGTGATACAGGTTGTAAAATAGACGGCTCCCTTTCTTCAAAAGCAACCTAGATATCACAAGAAACAACACTAGGAGTAGAGATGATTACATTAGTAGAAACCTCATTTGTCTCATCAACTCTCACTCTCGGTTCTACTACGATAGGATCAACATGTGGTTTTGTCGATGGTGCAGAATGGCTAGTAGCCGCTGCGGGTGGCTCCATAAAAGGCGATGTAGATCTGGCCACAAAACGGCTGGTAGATGGAAAACATGCACGTGACTTAGCCCCCTCAGCTAGCTGTGATTCGGACTCTCTAACATGGTGCAACAGTTCATTCATAGTCTCATACTTGTGATGACAAACAATGCTCTTGATTTGAAGCTTCAATTTTTTGAGAAAATGCTACATAGTGATCTCAAGGGATTCACGAACTCTAGCACGTTGCATAAGCATCTCCATCTCCATGTAGTACTCATAAACTGACATGTTACCTTGTCGCAACTGTGTGAGCTTGTCAAAAACTGATCCCAAGTACCTTGGCTGAATCGCCGCTGTAAGGGCCTCAACCGAACGCTGCAAGGTGGACACATTTACATTGATTGCTATCACTTGAGTTTGAATATTAGTGAATGCGGTAGTATTTTGATCCACTGCCTCTTGCATGTCCTTCATACTTCCATCAATAGACTCGCGCCAAGTAACAAGCTCCTCAACCTGTTTTTTCTGTGACACAATTTCATCATCACTCGAAGACATGATTAGTAGGTTAGTGCAAAAATCAAAATATGTTTGGTGGAAAACTCTCACAACTCACTCACAACTGACAAGAAAGGAGATCTTACCGTTCCAAAGTGAATAGAGATGCTTTACCAAACATACTCAAGGACTTATGCACTCATGTGAGGAAGTGAATATCAAAGGTATAGAGAATGATGACAGGCACACAGGTTATTTATGGTGGAGCTCTAGGTATGGTATCCTAAGTACACCGCAAACAAGTCCTACTGATGATCATACAAAACCCAAGGAACACACATGTGGAGATAAACGTGGCAATGCAACTATGAAGAGTGTTGCACTACGCTAGACATACACTAGCAAAGCTCAAAGTAAACAGGCACAAGATTGCTCAATCTACCGGTGCACAAAGATATCACTAGGCCTCTTTCTCAAATTCTCCTTTACTTTTTCTTTTTCTTTTGTATAGCTCTTTCTCGTTTTGCTTTTTCTTTTGCTATGACCTCTTTCTCTTTTTGCTTTTTCTTTTGCTATGAGCTCTTTCTCTTTTTTTTTGAATATATCACACACGGCCAAATTACAAAGCACAACACCAAAATCCTACGAGCAGCCTGTAAGAGAGGAAACTAGTCTCAATAGGCAAGTTCCTACCCCTCTGAAATAGAATGGTTGTAGCTAAAGGTTTGGAAAATTGCAAATTTTCACATTTTTTAGTAGGGCTGCCGTGGCAGAAAAATGGGGCAAAACTGTGCCATGGCAGAGAATCTGTACCTCGCGGCAGAACACGTGCCACGGCAGGAAATCGGATCCGTGGCAGACACAGACTCGCGGCAGAAAAACAGGCATTTTCTGTGCCACGACAGAGTCGGTAGGAATTTTTTAATTATTCTGACTCGGCCAAGAGTAAATAACTAGGACTCTTAGCTTAGATCGGATCTGACCTGGTGGTGGCGGAAACAATGGTGGATTCAGCTTGAACAAGATAAAAATGATGAACAGATCTACGAAGAACAAATCTAGGAAGAACAGATCTAGATCTAGACTAAAAGAGGAACACGACCAACAACTATTACTCGAATACGATGTAATCTAGGCTATGGCAACTCTTTTTGTGGGAATTTTTCTGTATAGGACGAAAAACATGAACTAATCTACAGATGGATTTGTGGATGCTTATCGAGGCAACGAGGAAATATGATACCAAGATGATATTACTCACCGAGTAAACCTAGCTCTCTGATACCAAGATGATATGGGGTGGCCCGATCTTCTCAGCAAGCACTTGTCGATGATGATGGTGGATGATATATAACTAGCATGTAGCTATGAACTCTCCTGCTCGATCCCTGATGCCAATGCAACAACTCTCAAACCCTATAGGATATTCACAACACCATGCTCTTTCTCACGTAGTCGTCGACCACGCACGGTAGTTTGCAATCTACTAATTCCAAGTGGAACAATAGATCACACTCAATTATAGTTGGTAAAATCGATCACAAGGTAATTCCAAAGGTTCTATGAAAGAAACAACTCCAAAATATTTTAACGTGGTCTAAACCCTAACTTGCTGTGGCGCCCCATCTATTTAAGAGTCTGGGGGCGACAGCCTAGGTGGGATCCAAGTTGGTCCCACCCAACTAAAAGATACAAACCGACCCAAAGTTGGGTTCGGCACAGGGTTCTGCCGTGGCAGAGGTTGGGCATGTTTCTCTGCCGCGGCAGCCTGCCGTGGCAGAAAAGGACTTTGTTTCTGTGCCGCGGCAGCCTGTCGTGGCAGGAAAACGCGTTGTTTCTCTGCCGCGGCAGAGATCCTGCCATGTGTTGAATTTCTTCTTGGTAGCTCCTTGCGCTTCCTTCCTCTCCTCCCTCATGCATTTTTCATTGATCAACACGCCATGCTCCATATGCTTCAGCTCCTCACTCCGTGCTACGCCTTCTTCTCCCATGTACCTGATCATACAATAGCACAAAGACTTAGGCAATATAAAGTTCTTATAAATGAAAGCATCATGGTCAACTAGGAATGAATTCACCTGATAGTCATTATTGATTTGACTCAATATTTCCTTCCAGTTCAAGCAGTCAAAATCGTCATAATCCTTGTATATATCCTCATTAGGTGTTCCTTTTATATGGGGTGTAGCCCCTGATATTGCTTTTGATACATTGAAATGTTTGCTTACTTCTGCACCATTACTTGCATTACTTGATTTTTCGAAGCAATTTGAAGTTGAATGTGATGCTAGTGGTATAGGCATTGGTGGTGTTTTGATGCAAGAAGGTCACCCCATAGCATATTTTTCTGAGAAACTTACTGGTGCTAGACTGAATTATCCTATTTATGATAAAGAATTGTATGCACTTGTTAGAGTACTTGAAGTTTGGAAACATTATTTGTGGCCAAAAGTATTTATCATACATTCTGATCATGAAGCATTGAAATATTTGAAAGCTCAATCAAACTTGCATAGACGATTAGCTAAATGGGTTGAGTTCATTAAGTCTTTCCTTACATCATTCAATATAAGAAGGGAAAAGAGAATGTTGTTGCTGATGCTTTATCTAGGAAGAACATGCTATTAACCAATCTTGATGTTAAAATTCTTGGATTAGAAGCTATTTGTGCACTTTATGCAACTGACCATGATTTTGCTGAACCATATTGTTTGTGTGCTCTTAGAAACGCATGGGATAAGTATCATATACATGATGGATATTTGTTTCGAGCTAAAAAACCATGTATTCCAGAATCGTTGTTGTGTTTGTTCTTAGTGCAAGAATCACATGCTGGTGGTTTGATGGGTCACTTTGGGCGTGAGAAGACGTTGCTCATGCTTGCTGATCATTTTTATTGGCCCAAGATGAGGCATGATGTGTACAGATTTGTGAGCCGATGTATTACATGCCTCAAGTCGAAATCCAAGCTGAAGCCTCACGGTTTGTATACACCTCTCTTTGCACCTACTACTCCATGGGAAGAGCTTAGTATGGATTTTGTGCTAGGTCTACCTAAAACTCAGAGAGGTCATGATAATATCTTTGTGGTAGTGGATAGGTTCCCTAAGATGGCTCATTTTATTGCCTAACACAAAAGCAACGATGCGTCACATGTTGCTAACCTGTTTTTCAGGGACATCGTGAGATTACATGGAGTACCTAAGACGATTGTTACTGACCGTGATGTGAGGTTCATGAGCTACTTTTGGAAGACCTTATGGAGGAAGATGGGAACGAAGCTACTATTCAGCACTACATGTCATCCCTAAACAGATGGTCCAACGGAGGTGGTGAATCGAACATTGTCACAACTGCTAAGGACTATGATAAAGAAGAATCTGCGGGAGTGGGAAGAGTGTTTGCCACATGTTGAGTTTGCCTACAACAGGGTTGTGCATTTGACTACTCAGCTTTGTCCTTTTGAGGTGGTGTATGGCTTCAAAGCATTGACGCCACTTGATTTGTTGCCTTTGCCATTACATTATAGAGTTGATATGGAGGCATCAAAACGTCCTGAATATGTGAAGAAAATTCATGAGAAGACTCGAGAGGCTATTGAGAAGAAAAGCAAGAACATTACTGCTGCAAGGAATCAAGCAAGGAAGGAATTGTTGTTCAAGCCTGGCGACATGGTTTGGGTGCATCTACGCAAGGATAGATTTCCACTACTTTGCAAGTCCAAGTTGAAGCCACATGGTGCTGGTCCTTACAAGGAGTTAGCCAAATTTAATGATAATGCCTACTCGGTTGATATACCTATTGAGGAGTTTGGTGGAGCTAGCAACAGTTTCAACGTTGCTCATTTATCACCATATGTTGGAGAAGACCTTGGAGCGTCGGGGTCGATGCCTTTTGAAGGGGGGAGATGATGAGCACATCCCTATAGTTACACCTACCCCAATTGCTACTGATGATATTCCAGCTGCTGCAAAGAAAGATCAATCCAATGAGATAAGGATTGGGCCAGTTACAAGAGCTCATGCTAAGCTACTAGAACAACACGTGAACTTGTTTCTTAATGAGCCCGATGTTTTAGTTAATGAGAATTTTATACTACCTAAGTCTTTGAATTATTGCATGATCAGGTACTTGGGAGAAGAAGGCGTAGCACGGAGCGAGGAGCTAATGGAACATGCCATGTTGATCAATGAAGAATGCACGCGGGAGGAGAGGGAGGAAGCGCAAGTAGCACACAAGGTTGAAGATCAACACTTGGTGGAAGATCTCTGTCGTGGCAGAGAAACGCCACTTTTCTTTGCATGGCAGGCTGCTGCGTCACAGAAACGACCGGATTTGCGGCCACGACAGGCTACCGCGATAGCAAAACCGAGTCAAAGCCTGCCACGGCAGAGTCGTGAAGCCGAACCCTTTATGGGTCAGTTTGTACCCTAGTTGGGTGAGACCAACTCGGATCCCACCTTGGTGGCCTCCCCCAGACTCTTAAATAGATGGGGCGCCACACATAGTTAGGTTTAGACCACATTAAATTATTTTGGAGTTGTTTGTTTCATAGAACCTCTAGAATTACTTGTGATCGATTTCTACTAATTGCAATTGAGTGTGATCAGTTGTTCCACTGGGAATTAGTAGATTGCAAACTACTCTTCGTGGTCGACGGCTACGTGCGCAAGAGTGTGGTGTTGTGAATATATTACAAGGTTCGAGAGTTGTTGCATTAGCATCAGGGTTCGAGCAAGAGAGATCATATATACACACTTGTTATCTATCGTCCACCATCATCATCGACAAGTGCTTGCTGAGAAGATCGGGCCACCCCATATCATTTGTTATCGTGCATCGCTGTTCCAAAATGGCACACTTCATACCATGCCATAAGACCGACGATGCTTCACATGTTGCAAATTTGTTTTTCAGGGAAATTGTCCGTCTTCAAAGTTGTCAACCTATGGCTCAAGACTCTCCTTCGTGTGTTGATCAAGAAAACCTCAAGGACTGGGAGGAATGCATCCCACACGATGAGTTCACCTACAACCATGCCAAGCACTCAATAACTAAGATGAGTCGCTTCATGATCGTCTATGGTTTTGAGCCCCTCACCGCGCTCGACACCCTACCACTACCTCTCAATGATCGCACCAACATGGACGTTGAGAAGCGCGCACAAGCTATGAAGATACTAGAGCTACTATCGAACAACAAGTCCTTCGCCAAGCTTCAAGGTTAAACAAGGAGAAGAAAGAGATGATCTTTGAAGAAGGTAACCTTGTGTGGATACACTTGAGCAAGGACTGCTTCCCCAAGGAATGAGATTCTAAGCTCAGACAAGGGGAGATGGTCCCTTCAAGGTCCTCAAGAGAATCAACAACAACGCCTACATCATCGACATTCCAACCAACAAGTACCTTGCAAGCAACACATTCAGTGTCAAGGACCTCTCACCCTACCATGAAGATGTTCAAGATGATACCCATGAAGAGTCAAGGATGACTCTTTCCCAAGGGGGGAGCTGATATAGCCTGTCCTATGTACACTCCTACATCTATACCACCAAGTCCACCAAGTGGACCCATTACTCGTGCCTGAGCCAAACTCCTACAAGCTAAGGTGAACTCGCTCCTCTCCTCGTTCCAATTTGGTACATCCTTGGATGGTGTGCTACTTCATGAAACTACTCTATGCATCATTGGGTACGAATCCCCAACACATCACCAAGCACCCAAGGATGGAGAACAAGGAGCAGGGCATGAGACAGAAGCTGCTGGAGCTGCTCAGACCGGAGTCTCTGACCTGCACACACCAGAGTCTCTGGTCCACCAAAGTCTTCGACCTAAAGACCCCGAAGTCTCCGACCCACCTCCAGACTAACCCCCAAATCGAGCTCGAGGACAGTCAGAAGGCCCCTCCGGAGATGAACCGGAGATCGGCCAGAATCTCTAGCCCAGACCAGAGTCTCTGGTCCGCCACACCGAAGTCTGCAGACCGAGCGTTGCCAGGCATGTGAAGGCCTTTGGGTCTTCAGCCCATGTACCCCTTAGTCCGTCCAGAACTTACCTATTATCCCTAAAGTACCCCTGACTTAGTGGCTAGCCTATATATAGTCCCCCACCTCTATTGTAAACCCCAGGCTTGATATTTGGAATTAGTGGAAACCCCTTGTGGATCTATCTAGTTCTTGCCTCATGCTCCTTTGATAAGGAGCACCAAATATCACAAACGTTGTTGGAGTTTGCATCATGCCTCTGCATTGTACAAGGCTTAAACATCGGAGTCCCTTTGCCTAGACGTCAAGATCTCACCGAGTCTCCCTACTCATCGTGCTAGTTCGAGAGAGAGTCCTCTGCCCGACGTCGATCCTGGGGATTGCGTCGGACCGGTCACCGCCGACATGAGCTATTGGTGTGTACTTTGGTTTTGCGTGAGTGTGTTCGCTGCGTTCTTTGTTTTATCCCTCATCCCCCACTCACTCCGCCTCGATTTCAAGGGATTCGTGAAAGATTGGGCCATCCCCGAGGTTGCCCCATAACAACGCAAGTGGTAGAGTGGCTGCTTACTTGCATGGTGCTGGTCTGCGGCTTCCTTGTACAAGACAAGGTAAGCTCCGGACCTGCTGGTGCTGGAGTCACCAACTCCTCCGCCGCCTTGTTGTCCGATCGGGAGCTTACGACAGCAGGAACCGGGTGAGGCCCCTGTTTACCACTCTTCTTCACTTGTTGTATTGTTCAATGTAGGCGGGAATGATGGTGTTGAGCTTCTCGGCCACTTGTGCATCGACAGCTGTGCTAACAGCCGTGCTGACAGCTATGCTGACAGTTGATGTCTACGCACTTCTATTCTTGTATACAGTTGTTGGGCCTCCAAGTGTAGAGGTTTGTAGAACAGCAGCAAGTTTACCTTAAGTGGATCACCCAAGGTTTAACGAACTCAGGGAGGAAGTGGTCAAAGGTATCCCTCTCAATCAACCCTGCAATCAAGATACAAGAAGTCTCTTGTGTCCCCAACACACCCAATACACTTGTCAGGTGTATAGGTGCACAAGTTCGGCGAATAGATAGTAAAATACAAGTGGTATGGATATAAGACAACGGCGTAAGAAAATAGCTTGATGGCATGGAAGAGACTAAAGGCAAACTGAAATAAAGATGGAAGCAAGCAAACATGTAACAGATCTAGTTGCAAACGGTGTTTCAATGCTTAGAAACAAGGCCTAGGGATCATACTTTCACTAGTGAACACTCTCATATAAATATCTTCTCTTTACGATACTACTCTTAACTACTCTCCGGTTGGACACTCTAATCCATGGTAGGGCTATAACAACACTCCTCAAAGTCCGATTTCCCCATCTAAGCAACCCCACACTGTCACCTTGAGCACTACATGGTCCCAACAAACACCACAATTTCATAAATACATCCAACTCCACATATAACTCATAACAAGTATTTGTAATCTCCAGCCAAATGCCACCATGGTGTGCATGCTGTCACTTTCACACACATGGGGAGAGCAGAGATCTATTAAAGCACTTGAATAGCAAGGTAGATCGACTTGATTACAAAGCTCATGATCACAATATGATCATGCATAGAGAGAGATGAACACATAGCTACCGGTAGAACCCTAAGCCTCGAGAGAGAACTACTCCATCCTCATCATGGGAATCAGCAACGGCGATGGAGATGGTGGTGGAGATCGATGGAGATGGCTCTGGGGGCACTTCCACATCCCGGCAGGGTGCCGGAACAGAGACTTTCTATCCCCCGAATCTCCCCTTCCGTGTCGGCGGAGCTTCGGAACTTTTCGTGGCTGGAGACTGTTCGATTTAGGGTTTTTGCATCGGGAGGCATCTTATAGGCGAAGAGGCAAGGTCGCTGGTCAGCCAGGGGGCCCACACATGCCCTGGAGCGGCCAGGGGGACCCGCGCCTAGGGGTGGTTTGGCCACCCTGTGGCCCCCCTTCGTCTCTCCTTCTGGCTCCGTGAATCTTCCGGGAAAATAGCGACTTTGGCTTTTGTCCGGTCCAATTCCGAGAATATTCATTTTCTGACTTTCTGGAACCAAAAACAACAGAAAACAGGCAACTGGCACTGTGGCATCTTGTTAATAGGTTAGTCCAAGAAAGTGTGTAGAAAGTACTCCAAAGTGTAGACAAAACATAACAAAGTAGATAAAACCAAGCATGGAACATCAAAAATTATGGATACGTTAGCAACGTATCAACATCCCCAAGCTTAACTCCTGCTTGTCCTCAAGTAGGTAAGTGATAAAAAGAAAGAATAATTTTTGAGGTGACATGCACCATCATAAACTTGATCAAATTATTTGTAAAACATTGATAGCTGGGATCATAGTACTTCAATCATAACATGAAAGACAAAGTTCTAGCAATAAGACAAAGCAACTATGTTGCAACATGAAATGGCATAAACAAAATATTCATAAATAACAATGATTTGCAAGACGTTTGTTTGTTTCACATAAAGAAAACATAGCATAGTGGCATTTAGCTTGTCCCTCATAGAGTAGCAAACATAAATGCATAGGACACCTTCAAAGTTCATAAGAGTGACTAGATACAAATAGTTTAAAACAAGCAATATCAAAGCTATGCATCAATCAACAAGTCTTGGGACAATGCACATAGAACTAAGAATGGCCACTATGCTCTCAAAGTAGGTTCATAAAGATAGAAGGTGGAGACTCAACATAAAAGTAAACGAAAGGCCTTCATAGAGGAAGTAGGGATTCAAATCTCATAAAGAGCTTCCAAAAATTATGGTACTTATTAGCTTTTAGCTCTCATTGCCCCTATCATAAGCATATTTAGGTGATTAAGGTTAAAGTGACACAACTAAGAGGATATGCTTAACAAGTTATAAGATGAAGTCTCATCCCCTTACTTACGAAGACCGAACCTCATGCTACTCAACTTTAGTCACAAGTAAGCTCTTGTCATTGTAAGTACATATGTATCATAAAGAACCGCCAACGGGGTACCCCTTGCACATGATACAGGAGTTATCCCATAATCAAAATGACAAGGCAAGCAGACAATGAGCATCTCAACGATCTTTTTATTTGCTATTTGCATAGGTTTTTATTGAGGATGCTTCATAGAGTGCTCATTATGGTTATTGATGAGGATATATATAGGGATTATGATGATTCTGACTGCTTGAACTGGAAGGAAATATTGAGTCAAATCAATAATGACTATCAGGTGAATTCATTCCTAGTTGACCATGATGCTTTCATTTATAAGAACTTTAAATTGCCTAAGTCTTTGTGCTATTGTATGATCAGGTACATGGGAGAAGAAGGCGTAGCACAGAGCGAGGAGTTGAAGCGTATGGAGCATGGCATGTTGATCAATGAAGAATGCGCGAGGGAGGAGAGGGAGGAAGCGCAAGGAGCTACCAAGAAGAAGATCAACACATGGCAGGATCTCTGCCGCGATAGAGAAACGATGCGTTTTCCTGCAATGGCAGGCTGCTGCGGCACAGAAACAAAGTCCTTTTCTGCCACGGCAGGCTGCCGCGGCAGAGAAACAGGCCCAAACTCTGCCACGGCAGAGAAACAGGCCCAAACTCTGCCACGGCAGAAACCTGAGCCGAACCCAATTTTGGGTCAGTTTGTACCCTAGTTGGGTGGGACCAACTTGGCCACCCTCGTAGCCGCTACACCCCTGGACTCATAAATAGATGGGGCGCACTTCTATCTAGGTTTAGACCACGTTAAAATTATTTTGGAGTTGTTTCTTTTATAGAACATCTGAAATTACCCTTTGATCGAATTCTACCAATTGCAATTGAGTGTGATCTGTTGTTCCACTGGGAATTAGTAAATTGCATACTACAGTTTGTGGTCGACGACTACGTGCGCAAGAGCGTGGTGTTGTGAATATCCTACAAGGTTCGAGAGCTGTTGCATTGGCATTAGGGATCGAGCGGGAGATTTCATAGCTACAGGCTCGTTATCTATCATCCACCATCACCATCGACAAGTGCTTGCTGAGAAGATCGGGCCACCCCATATCATCTTGGTATCAGATTTCCCCGTTGCCTTGGTAAGCATCCACAAATCCCTCCATAGATTAGATCTTGTTTTTTGTCCTATACAGAAAAAGCCCCAAAAAAAGAGTTGTCATAACCTAGATTACATCGTATTCGAGTAATAGTTGTTGGTCGTGTTCCTCTATTAGTCTAGATCTAGATCTATTCTTCGTAGATTTGTTTTTGGTTGTTCTAGTCGAGTTCCCCATCCCTTTTTCCGCTGCCATCAAGTCAGATCCGATCCAAGCAAAGAGGCCTAGTTTGTCTGCTAAGTACAAGGTCATGATGAATGGTGACAATTCTATTATTTGTCATCTTGAACATGGTGTGCATTACAACCCATGTGAGAATGAGAGCCACATAGCCAAGCCGAGTGAGTGTTATCAAAAGTGACCTTTGTGATTCCACTAAACGTGAGTTTTAGAGCATCCATTCTAAGAGTATGAGAGAAAAAGAAAACACCAGTGCAGTAGATGCTAATACATGTGAGGATATTTCTACTAATGTAATCATCTCTACTCCTGGTATTATTTATTGTGCTATGCAGGTTGCTTTTGAAGAAAGGGAGCAATCTATTTTACAACCTGCATCATTGGACTATGCATTGTCACTTGTGGAGAATGTTTTAGTACCTACTACAACTAAGGAGATTATTGATGACATTGGTACTAATTTGGAGCTTCAGCCAACATGTGCAACATATTGTGAGTCTATTCCTTTACAGAAGCCTCCTTGTGATTTGCCTTGCACTATTGTTTCAGCACCATGTGATAGTTTACCAAATTCAAATTTTGATCATGTGGTACTGATAACACATAAGGAAATAATTGCTAGAATACCACCTGTTGATATTGTTTATTCCATCATGCTAAATGAACCTATGAGTATGAGTTATGCTATGGTTAAGATTTTTGAAATTTCATTTCTGAATTCTAGCACATATTCTCCTTGTTTCACTTTCAATCTAATTGGTGAATATAGCATGGATGCAAATTTTCTTGTGGATCACATATGCATTACTTGTGATAGAATCGCTGAACTGAAACAAGCTGTTTTTAGCCATATATGCAATGTGTCACAATTTTTTTGCTATGGGACAATATCTCATGTTCGAGATATTATGGAAACACGTTCTGGTCTAGTTGACATATTGCAACCAACACAAGTAATTTTACCTATGTTGGATTGTTTTAATCTTGCTAGGATAGAACCCAAGTTTTCGTATTCATTGTGTTTGTCCCAAAAGTCTTTGTTTAGTTATGTTACTACTTTAGACTTCACTGATATTTGAAAATTAAGTTGCATCTTACTTACTAGACAACATGATCATGTTCATAATAATTAGAGTAGCGCAGTTGAAGCATGGCATGAATCAATTTGGTTTTCACACATAATGAATTGGTTTGATCTTGTGCACAAGTTTGGTCATAGATCTTCTTTGTGAAAACTCAATTTAATATTGAAGAACAAGACTATTTATTTAGTTGTTTTTCACCATGATCATGATTCTTTGTATTTCACTTATACCTGCAACTTAAGTTGCTTGATGTATACTGGACATACTTTTCATGTGAACAACAATAATACAACATGCTATATATACATATACTTTGCGTACACATTGTTCTTTTTGTTTCTTCCACTTTCAGCTTACCCAAAGCCGTGGATGGCTTTTCATGAAGAAAGGAAGGATGATGAGGATATATATAGGGGTGATGATGATTCTGACTGCTTGAACTGGAAGGAAATATTGAGTCAAATCAATAATGACTATCAGGTGAATTCATTCCTAGTTGACCATGATGCTTTCATTTATAAGAACTTTAATTTGCCTAAGTCTTTGTGCTATTGTATGATCAGGTACATGGGAGAAGAAGGCATAGCACGGAGGGAGGAGTTGAAGCATATGGAGCATGGCATGTTGATCAATGAATAATGCACGAGAGAGGAGAGGGAGGAAGCGAAAGGAGCTGCCAAGAATAAGATCAACACATGGCAGGATCTCTGCCGCGGCAGAGAAACGATGCGTTTTCCTGCCACGACAGGCTGCTGTGGCACAGAAACAAAGTCCTTTTCTGCCACGGCAGGCTGCCGCGGCAGAGAAACAGGCCCAAACTCTTCCACGGCAGAAACCTGAGCCGAACCCAATTTTGGGTCGGTTTGTACCCTAGTTGGGTGGGACCAACTCGGCCACCCCCTTAGCCGCCGCACCCCTAGACTCATAAATAGATGGGGCGCACTTCTATCTAGGTTCAGACCACGTTAAAATTATTTTGGAGTTGTTTCTTTTATAGAACCTCAGAAATTACCCTGTGATCGAATTCTACCAATTAAAATTGAGTGTGATATGTTGTTCCACTGGGAATTAGTAGATTACATACTACCGTTCGTGATCGACGACTACGTGCGCAAGAGCATGGTGTTGTGAATATCCTACAAGGTTCGAGAGTTGTTGCAATGGCATTAGGGATCGAGCGGGAGAGTTCATAGCTATAGGCTAGTTATCTATCATCCACCATCACCATCGACAAGTGCTTGCTGAGAAGATCGGGCCACCCCATATCAGTTATGCTGCAAGTTTCCACCATGATTAGGCATGGCTTAGGCTAGTGGCCTAGGCGTTTATCTAACACACATACAAACTCCATGATCTTACAAGTTCCACTTTTATTTCACACCGCCGGGATCCATAAGCAAAAGAACATGATATCAACGGGGTACAAACTACAAGTGCAATGTTGAAAGCGTTCCCCATGATACATGGTTCTGCTAATTTCAACTTATAAAGCGCAAGCATATACGCAACAAAGATGGACGAAATGGTTCAAGTTTACTAAATGCAAGAAAAGTAAAGAGTGCCATCAAGTTCGTGAGAGCTTTAATCACTAATTTTCACATAATAAGTTTAATTTGAAAGGTACATAAAAACATGAATATACTTGGAATAGAAAATTCTAATAGGTAGGTATGGTGGACTCTTTGCAATAACTTGGTTTTAGGAGTTGGATGCATGAGTGGAACTCATACTTGGTTATGGAGGCTAGCAAAAGACTGGGAGCCACCAAATAAGAGAGCAATAATGGCCATAATCATGCAGAGTGAGAAAACATCATTAATCAAAGCATAAAGTGATACTACAAGTTGAAAACTAAAGGATCATAAAGGCTTATGGTGACTTGGGATAGTCATAACATGGTGTGAGCATGCGCCAAGTCAACCCAAATAAAGCATCAAAGGAGAATACCACAATACTATGATTTAATATGCTAAAACAACGCATGATTCTTCCAAGGCACATTAAGAAATCCTAATTGTTTATAACATGTCATGCTACAGCAAAGAATACTAAGCATAAATGATGAGGACATCCCTACAATTACACCTACCCCAATGACTACTGAAGATGCTACAACTGTTGCAAGAAAGGATCAGTCCAATGAGATTAGAGTTAGACCTATTACAAGAGCTCGTGCTAAGCTACTGGAACAACAGGTGAATTTACTCCTAAACGAATCCGGTACTTTGATTGATGAGAACTTTATACTGCCTAAGTCTATGCATTTATGTATGATCAGGTTCGTTGGAGAAACAAGCATGGCACGAGGAGGAGAAGGGCTACAAGCGAAGCCCAACATGATGATCGCCCAAGGATGCGCGAGGGAGGAGCGGGAGGAAGGCTCAAGAGAAGATCATCAAGACGGAGGCAAAAAGATCTGCCACGACCGGAGTGTCCGTCCAGATCCACCCGGACTGTCCGGCCTGGTCGAGAGGCAAACTGGCGTGGACATTCAGTATGCCAGTTCGGACACTACACGGACGCCACCCGGAAACTTCAAAGTTTCCGGCCAGACCGGACTGTCCGGCACACTTCACCCGGAGTGTCCGGCCTGACCGGACTGTCCGGCCGAATTCAACCGGAGTGTCCGCCCGCCGACCGAATCTGGTCTGAGTCGGTTTTTATCAGTTTGAGTCGTTTGCGTTTAGTTTTGGTTTCTAGTCGCTCCAGCCGCCCTTATAAGCTATGGGACGACCTCTAGTTAGGGTTTAGACCACGTTAAAATATTTTGGAGTTGTTTATTTTATAGAACCTCTAGAATTACCATGTGTTCGAATCTACCAACTATAATTGAGTGTGATCTGTTGTTCCATTGGGAATTAGTAGATTGCATACTACCGTTCGTGGTCACGGCTGCGTGTGCAAGAGCGTGGTGTTGTGAATATCCTACAAGGTTCGAGAGCTGTTGCATTGGCATCAGGGATCGAGCGGGAGAGTTCATAGCTACAGGCTAGTTATCTATCACCCACCATTATCATTGCCATCCACTTACTGAGAAGATCGGGCCACCCCATATCATCTTGGTATCAGATTACCAGTGTTGCCTCGGTAAGCATCCACAAATCCATCCATAGATTAGAGAGTGTTTTCTTCCTATACAGAAAAAGCCTTACAAAAAGATTTGCCATAGACTAGATTGCATCGTTTTCAAGTTTTTAGTTGCTGATTGTATGTTCTCGTAGATTCGATCTGCAGGTGTTCCTCGTAGGAGTCTAGTTTCCGTTTGTGTCTAGGTGTAGGGTTTGATCTTGTTTTCCGCTGTTCCCATCGTTACCGTTTCCGCAAGTATTTATCGTTTTTCCGAGTCCATATAGCGTACCTTTGTTTGCATACCATAGACACAGCCTATCTACAACATCTGTGCCTAGGAACATACCCACGAGACTAGTTGCTTTGCTCCGACAGGCTGCTCATTAGGGTTTGCAGTGCAGAAATTTTGGACAGGCAAAACCGGACTATCCGGCCGAATCACACCGGACTATCTGGCCCAACCGGAGTCTCTGGCGCATATCAACCGGACTATCCGGCCTAGTTCTGTTATAAGTTGCTGTGCTCGTTTGCATTGAGTAATATAGTTGAAAAAAAGAAAAAAAGAAAAGAGAATCAGTATAAAAAAAGAGAAAAGAGCTACAAGCCTGACAAAAAAAAGATATAGAAGTGTGCAATATTGGAGGCCTTGTTGTATAGCACTGGTAGATTGAGCAATCTTGTGCTTGTTCTATTTGAGCTATTACTAGCGTCTCTCTTGTGCATTGCAATATTCCTGTTCATAAATTGCTTTGCCACGTTTATCTCCACCGTGTGTGTTTCTTGGGTTTTTGTACGATCAGCACTAGGACTTGTTTGAGGTGTAGATAGGATACCATACCTATAGCTCCACCTTAAATAACCTATGTGCCCTGCGATCGTTCTCTATACCTTTGATATTCACTTCATCACATCAAGTGCATCAGTCTTTGATTTCGTTTGGTAGAGCATCTCTATTCACTTTGGAACGGTAAGATCTCCTTTCTTATTAGTTGTGAGTGAGTTGTGAGAGTTTCCACCATACAGATTTTGATTTTTGCACTAACCTACTAATCATGTCTTCTAGTGATGATGATGTTGTGTTGCAGAAAAAGAAGAATGAGGAGCTCGTCAATTGGCGTGAATATGAGGCTTTGAAATCCCACTTGACACGTGTGTTTACTAACACGACAGATGCCATTGACAAGAATCTCCAAGATATGAATATGAGATTAGATCAGCATGTTGGGACAGTTGATACTATCCAGATGCAAGTGGCTACGCTCAATGTCAATGTCACTACTTTGCAGCAGTCCATTGAGGGTTTGACAGCCGCCTTGCATAGAAGGGAAGATCCTCAACATGATGATGCCTTTGATGATGTCGATGAGGGTAGCGCTATTGATGCTGCTCCACATGTTGGCAGGGGAAGTGCTATTCCCCCTGTCCTTGCACCTGCTCATGGTCGTGGGTTTGCCCATCTTGGGCGTGGTCCACGTGTGCCCAACCAAGATACTGATGACGGTTTGGGCAAGCCAAAATTCTCGATTCCTATGTTTGATGGTTCCATTGATCCTGAAGACTACCTCACCTGGGAATTGAAGATTGAGAAACTCTGGCGCTTATTTGACTATCCAGAAGATAAGAAGGTCAAGCTTGCAGCATCTGAATTTGATGGTTATGCTTTGCGTTGGTGGGATGCTCTTGTGCAACATAGGAGGGAGGATAATGAACTTCCTGTGATGGATTGGCGCGAGATGAAGCAAATCATGAAGGCTCGTTTCGTACCAACCAACTACTTGCGATCAGTTTTTGATAAATTGACGCAACTAAAGCAAGGCACCATGACAGTTGATGAGTATTAAATGGAGATGGAGATGCTTATGCAGCGTGCTCGAGTTCGTGAGTCCATTGAGATGACCATGCAGCGATTCCTAAACAATTTGAAGTTACTGATGAAGAGCATTGTTCGTCATCACAAGTATGAGACCATGAATGAGTTGTTGCGTCATGCTAGAGAGGCCGAATCTCAGTTGGCAGAAGAGGCGAAGTCACGTGCTCGTTTTCCGTCCTCCAGCAGATTTTCGGCCAGGTCTACACCTCCTACAATCACGCCACCAGCTGTTGCTCCATTTACACCATCGGCCAAACCATCAAGTACACCTTCGTTTGGTTCTAATGCTCGGAAACCTGCAGTTCCTACTGCTACCTCGGGTTCCAACATGTCTACTGCACGTACTCGTGATGTAGTGTGCCATACTTGTGGAGGTAGAGGTCACTACAAGAAGGATTGTCCAAACAGCAAGGTTATGTTTGTTAATGAACAAGGTGAAGTAGAAAGTGGAGATGAAGCTTCTGATGATGATATTGATGACGGTGAGGATGGTGCTGATGCATATGCTGAGCGTGCACCCACTATTGTCGTATCTTCACGTGTACTTAGTGTGCAACCGGTTGAGGAATCACAGCGTTGCAACTTGTTCCAAACAAAAGCTCTAGTTGGACCAAACAAAGCTTACAAGGTAATTATTGATGGAGGTAGCTGCAGAAATCTTGCAAGTAAGGAACTATGTGCCAAACTGAATTTGACATATTTACCTCATCCCAAGCCATACTACATATAATGGTTGAGCAACAATGGTGAGATGAAGGTAAATCATATGGTACGTGTGAATTTTTAAATAGGGCCATACAAAGATTCTATTGATTTTGATGTGGTTCCTATGACTGTTTGTCACCTACTATTGGGTCGGCCTTGGATCTATGATCACCATGTGCAACACAATGGCCGAGCCAATACATATCACTTAGAATTCAAAGGAAAGAAGATTACTATGCAGCCAATGACACCACAAGAAATTGTGAATGATTCTCGCCAGAAGATAGAGGTGAACTTGAAGGAAGATACTACCACTCGGCGAGACTGTGTAACAGCTGTTCCTGATGTAATTGCGCCTAAATTGAGTGATATAACGAAAAGTGAGAGAGTGCCTGGTTTATTGATACTAGCCACCAAGGAGGATATGAGAGAGTTTCGTGAGGATCCTACAGCCATGCCACTTGTGCTCATGTATAAGGGCGAGGTATTGGTTTCTAACGACATGACCCCTATTTCTCTTGGTGTCTCTTCTGTTTTGCAGGATTTTGGGGATGTGTTTCCAGAAGACGTACCCGCAGGTTTGCCCCCATTGCATGGTATAGAACATCAAGTGGACATAATTCCTGGCGCCACACTTCCCAACCGTGCACCTTATAGGACTAATCCCGAAGAAACTAAGGAAATTCAGAAGCAAGTACAAGCGTTGCTGGATAAAGGGTACATTCGTGTCTATCTTAGCCCTTGTGTTGTTCCTGTTATTTTAGTTCCTAAGAAAGATGGTACATGGCGCATGTGTGTTGATTGTAGAGCGATTAATAACATCACTATTCGATATCGTCATCCTATTCCACGCTTAGAGGATATGCTCGATGAATTGAGTGGTGCTGCTGTTTTCTCTAAAATTGACTTGCGTAGTGGTTATCATCAAATTAGGATGAAAGAAGGGGATGAATGGAAAACTGCTTTCAAAACTAAATTCGGTTTGTATGAGTGGTTAGTTATGCCGTTTGGTCTTACTAATGCACCTAGTACTTTCATGCGTTTGATGAATCATGTTTTGAGAGAGTTTATTGGTCGTTTCTGGTTGTTTACTTTGATGATATACTCATATACAGCCACACCGAATCTGAACAATGCACTCATATTAGACAAGTTTTGCAAGTGTTACGTGATAATAAACTGTATGCTAACTTGAGAAGTGTACATTTGCAAAAGATAAGGTCATATTCCTAGGATTTGTTGTTTCTAAGCATGGAGTAGAGGTAGATCAATCTAAAATTGAATCAATTCAGAATTGGCCTACTCCGATGAATGTTAGTCAAGTGCGTAGTTTCCATGGTCTCGCTGGTTTCTATAGGCGCTTTGTGAAAGATTTTAGCACCATTGCTGCACCATTAAATGATTTGACAAAGAAAGGTGTTCCTTTTGTATGGGGCGCGGCTCAAGACATTGCATTTGATACATTAAAACGTTTGCTTACTTCTGCACCATTACTTGCATTACCTGATTTTTCGAAGCAATTTGAAGTTGAATGTGATGCTAGTGGTATCAGCATAGGTGGCGTTTTGATGCAAGAGGGTCGGCCTATAGCTTATTTTTCTGAGAAATTGACTGGTGCTCGTTTGAATTATTCTATCTATGATAAAGAATTGTATGCACTTGTTAGAGTACTTGAGGTTTGGCAACATTATTTGTGGCCAAAAGAATTCATCATACATTCTGATCATGAAGCATTGAAATACTTGAAAGCTCAATCAAACTTGCATAGAAGATTAGCTAAATGGGTTGAGTTCATTGAGTCTTTTCCTTACATCATTAACTATAAAAAGGGAAAAGAAAACGTTGTTGTTGATGCTCTATCTAGGAAGAACATGTTATTAACCAATCTTGATGTTAAAATTCCTGGATTATAAGCTATTTGTGCACTTTATGCAACTGACCATGATTTTGCTAAACCATATCGTTTGTGTGCTCTTAGAAACGCATGGGATAAGTATCATATACATGATGGATATTTGTTTCGAGCTAACAAACTATGTATTCCAGAATCGTCATTGCGTTTGTTCTTAGTACAAGAATCACATGCTGGTGGTTTGATGGGTCACTTTGGGCGTGAGAAGACATTGGTCATGCTTGCTGATCATTTTTATTGGCCCAAGATGAGGCGTGATGTGTACAGATTTGTGAGCCGATGTATTACATGCCACAAGTCGAAATCTAAGCTGAAGCCTCACGGTTTGTATACACCTCTGTCTGCACCGACTATTCCATGGGAAGACATTAGTATGGATTTTGTGCTAGGTCTACCAAAAACTCAGAGAGGTCATGATTCTATATTTGTGGTAGTGGATAGGTTCTCTAAGATGGCTCATTTTATTGCCTGCCACAAAAGCGACGACGCGTCGCATGTTGCTAACCTATTTTTCAGGGACATCGTGAGATTACATGGAATACCAAAGACGATTGTTTCTGACCGTGATGTGAAGTTCATGAGCTACTTTTGGAAGACCTTATGGGGAAAGCTTGGAACGAAGTTGCTGTTCAGTACTACATGTCATCCCCAAACAGATGGTCAAACGGAGGTGGTGAATCGAACATTGTCACAGCTACTAAGGACCATGATTAAAAAGAATCTGCGGGAGTGGGAGGAGTGTTTGCCACATGTTGAGTTTGCTTACAACAGGGTTGTGCATTCAACTACTCAGTTTTGTCCTTTTAAGGTGGTGTATGGTTTCAAGCCATTGACGCCACTTGATATGTTGCCTCTGCCATTACATGAGAGAGTTGATATGGAGGCATCAAAACGTGCTGATTATGTGAAGAAAATACATGAGAAGACTCGAGAGGCTATTGAGAAGAAAGGAAAGAACATTGCTGCTGCAAGGAATCAAGCAAGGAAAGAAGTGTTGTTCGAGCCTGGAGATATGGTTTGGGTGCATCTACGCAAGGATAGGTTCCCACTACTTCGAAAGTCAAAATTGAAGCCACGTGGTGCTGGTCCTTACAAGGTGTTAGCCAAGATTAATGATAACGCCTACTCGGTTGATATACCTATTGAGGAGTTTGGTGGAGTTAGCAATAGCTTCAACGTTGCTGATTTGTCACCATATGCTGGAGAAGACCTTGGAGCGTCGAGGTCGACGCCTTTTGAAGGGGGGGAGATGATGAGGACATCCCTACAATTACACCTACCCCAATGACTACTGAAGATGCTACAACTGTTGCAAGAAAGGATCAGTCCAATGAGATTAGAATTGGACCTATTACAAGAGCTCGTGCTAAGCTACTGGAACAACAGGTGAATTTACTCCTAAACGAATCCGGTACTTTGATTGATGAGAACTTTATACTGCCTAAGTCTATGCATTTATGTATGATCAGGTTCGTTGGAGAAACAAGCATGGCACGAGGAGGAGAAGGGCTACAAGAGAAGCCCAACATGATGATCGCCCAAGGATGCGCGAGGGAGGAGAGGGAGGAAGACGCAAGAGAAGATCATCAAGACGGAGGCAAAAAGATCTGCCACGACCGGAGTGTCCGGCCAGATCCACCCGGACTGTCCGGCCTGGTCGAGAGACAAACTGGCGTGGACATTCAGTATGCCAGTTCGGACACTACACGGACGCCACCCGGAAACTTCAAAGTTTTCGGCCAGACCGGACTGTCCGGCACACTTCACCAGGAGTGTCCGGCCTGACCGGACTGTCCGGCCGAATTCGACCAGAGTGTCCGCCCGCCGACCGAATCTGGTCCGAGTCGGTATGTATCAGTTTGAGTCATTTGCGTTTAGTTTCGGTTTCTGGTCGCTCCAGCCGCCCTTATAAGCTATGGGACGACCTCTAGTTAGGGTTTAGACCATGTTAAAATATTTTGGAGTTGTTTCTTTCATAGAACCTCTGGAATTACCCTGTGTTCGAATCTACCAACTATAATTGAGTGTGATATGTTGTTACATTAGGAATTAGTAGATTGCATACTACCGTTCGTGGTCATGGCTGCGTGCGCAAGAGCGTGGTGTTGTGAATATCCTACAAGGTTCGAGAGTTGTTGCATTGGCATCAGGGATCGAGCGGGAGAGTTCATAGCTACAGGCTAGTTATCTACCATCCACCATTATCATTGCCATCCGCTTACTGAGAAGATCGGGCTACCCCATATCAATAAAGCCAAAACAATATCAAGCATGGCATGGAAAAGCATAGGCCACAGTCAAAAACAAGCTCTCTTTACCACTTAAGCATGAACTTTCCTACTATTTTCCAATCCAAACCAAACTATTTGAAAACCAATGTATGAAAGAGGGGGTCCAACCAATTTATTCAGCAAACTAAGCGAACCAAGCAAACGAAAAGCAAAAACAAAAACGAAAAATAAGGCACTCCAAGAGCAACACAACTGTGCATGAAACAATAAAAATGAAGTGTTTGGAAGAAACCTGGGATTTTTATTCATGAAGAAGGGGATGCCTTGGACATACCCAAGCTTTGACGCTTGTACTTCTTGGATATTTCTTGGGGTGACACGCGTGGCATCCCCAAGCTTGAGCTTTAGTCCATTCTTCATCTCATTACTCATTCCTTCCATACACCTGAAATTTTTTCCTTCATACAAAACTTCACACAATCTTTATTAGCAACGTTAGTGCACTCAAGACAATAAGTCTTTAAGTTAAATTCCAACACAAATAAAACTTCTATTAAAACACAAGATACTGTAGCACATCCCTCAAAAAGCTCAATTCCCCAAAAGAACTCAAAAAGGAACCAACAAGAAGCAAATGCAAATAATGGCAGAAATCTGTCGAAACAGACCAGCAGCTAAAGACGATTTTTTCGAAGACCTTATGTTGCTCAAATCAAAAAGTGTTGAACTAAATAAAGTGAGATAACAACTTGGGGCAGAAGCACAAAAGTTCACGCCTCAAAAGGACGTATAGAGATTTTACACAAAATTTTACGGTGAAGCATAGAAATCTGTTTCGGGACAGCAACTTTCCCAAGCATTACTTCTCTCTCATTAGAGGTTACTCTTGGCACAAAAAGCAAATAAAAAGGATAAGGAGAGGTTATTACTGAAGCAATAACTTCCAAGACTCATCTAAAACTTTTGGGTTATCTCTCAATAAGTACTTTTCTTTAACGCCTTTAAATTAGGCAGGATAGTTTGAGAAATATGCTCACATAAGAAATATGAATTGAAGTAAAAGAGAGCTTCAAGAAGCAAATTCAAAGCACATTTAAGTCTAACCCACTTCCTATGCATAGGAATCTTGTAAATAAACAAGTCATGAAAGCACAAAGCAACAAGCATAGGAAAGCAAAACAAGTGTAACAAAATTTTCAACATAAAGAGGGGAAACTTAATATTGTTGAGATACATAAAACCATGTTTCCATCTCTCATAATAACTTTCAGTAGCATCATGAATAAAATTAAAAATATAACTATCACAAGAAACATTCTTATCATGGGCCAGATGCATAAAATAATTATTACTCTCCACATAAACATAGTCATTCTTATTAATTATAGTGGGAGCAAATTCAACAAAATAGCTATCATTATTATTCTTATCACCATAATCATCAAATATAGGAGGCATATTGTAATCATAATTAATTTTCTCCTGAATAGTAGGTGGACTGAAAATATCATATTCATCATTGTAATCATCATATATTGAAGGTTTGGTATCATCATAAGCTATAGAATAGCTATCTTCAAAAGCTGGGGAACTAAAAAGATCATTTTCGTAAAAACTAGCTTCCCCAAGCATAGACTTTTCCATAGCATTAGCAATAATGGTGTCCAAAGAATTCATACTAACAACATTGCTATTAGCATGCAAATAAAGTTCCATGGGTTTTTTAATTTTCTCTTCAAACACTTCATGTCCTAACTCAAGATAAATACTATAAAGCTCTCTAATTTTGTTGTTGTTTTCCATTAAGCCTAACTAGTGAAAACAAGAAACAAAGTGAAAAAATTGCAGAATATAAAGGAAATAACTTCGAGCACTCACACCGGAGGATGTGAGTACCTTTACCTCCCCGGCAACGGCGCCAGAAAATAGCTTGATGTCTACGCACTTCTATTCTTGTAGACGGTTGTTGGGCCTCCAAGTGCAGAGGTTTGTAGAACAATAGCAAGTTTCCCTTAAGTAGATCACCCAAGGTTTATCAAACTCAGGGAGGAAGTGGTCAAAGGTATCCCTCTCAAGGAACCCTGCAATCAAGGTACAAGAAGTCTCTTGTCTCCCCAACACACCCAATACACTTGTCAGGTGTATAGGTGCACTAGTTCGTCAAAGAGATAGTAAAATAAAAGTGGTATGGATATAAGACAACAGTGCAAGAAAAAAGCTTGATGGCGTGGAAGAGACTAAAGGCAAACTGAAATAAAGATGGAAGCAAGCAAACATGTAACAGATCTAGTTGCAAACGGTGTTTCAATGCTTAGAAACAAGGCCTAGGGATCATACTTTCACTAGTGAACACTCTCATATAAATATCTTCTCTTTATGATACTACTCTTAACTACTATCTGGTTGGACACACTAATCCATGGTACGACTATAACAACACTCCTCAAAGTACGATTTCCCCATCTGGTAACCCCACACTGTCACCTTGAGCACTAGATGGTTCCAACAAACACCACAATTTCATAAAGACATCCAACTCCAAATATAACTCATAACAAGTATTTGTAATCTCTAGCCTAAGTGCCACCATGGTGTGCACGCTGTCACTTTCACACACATGGGGAGAGCAGAGATCTATTAAAGCACTTGAATAGCAAGGTAGATCTACTTGATTACAAAGCTCATGATCACAATATGATCATGCATAGAGAGAGATATGAACACATAGCTACTAGTAGAACCCTTAACCTCGAGAGAGAAATACTCCCTCCTCATCATGGGAATCAGCAACAGCGATAGAGATGGTGGTGGAGATCGATGGAGATGGCTCCGGGGGCACTTCCCCGTCCCGGCAGGGTGCCGGAACAGAGACTTTCTGTCCCCCGAATCTCCCTTTCGGTGTCGGCGGAGCTGCGGAACTTTTTGTGGTTGGAGGCTATTCGATTTAGGGTTTTTGCATCGGGAGGCATCTTATACGCGAAGAGGCAAGGTCGGTGGGCAGCCAGGGGGCCCACACCATGCCCTAGCACGGCCAGAGGGACCCAAGCCTAGGGGTGGTTTGGCCACCCTATGGCCCCCCTTCGTCTCTCCTTCTGGCTCCGTGAATCTTTCGAGAAAATAGCGACTTTGGCTTTTGTCCGGTCCAATTCCGAGAATATTCATTTTCTGACTTTCTGGAACCAAAAACAGCAAAAAACAGGCAACTAGCACTTTGGCATCTTGTTAATAGGTTAGTCCAAGAAAGTGTGTAGAAAGTACTCCAAAGTGTGGACAAAACATAAGAAAGTAGATTGAACCAAGCATGGAACATCAAAAATTATGGATACGTTAGCAACGTATCAACAGCCGTGCTGACAGCTGTCATGACAACCTCCTTCACTGTATCTTGGAGCAGCTGCGGAAACTACACCACTTGTTTCCTTAGACGTCTAACCTCAATGCTTTCCCTTCACTTATGCAACTCGACGCCATAATATTCGGACCATGGAACCGCGCCAAAGCCGGGATCACGACCAGCCGACGATGGTGGCGCTAAGGGGTCGACATCCTTAACCCGGTTCAGCGCCCTTTTTAAAATTGGTGTCCCACTCGGAGACCGGCACCGACCCCTGGGATGTGGAGCTCTTACATTCCTCGTCCTGCACATAAGGAATGTGAAGCATTTGAGAAACTGGACTTCATTAGTTAGAATGCTCACAGACTTGCATGCAAATTAAAATTACTTACATATTGCACCATGAAGTCCTTCACATTTGGATCGGCATCTGAGGAATATGAAGAACTCTCTTTTGGCTTGCCAAATCAGGCCCTAACAAAGTTCTTTGCCCGCACCTCGGGGATATTAGCAAAGGGAGGTGTTCCCCCTTTTCAAGAGCTGCGGCGTCCTTCGCCTCCCATTTGGGCACTACAACTCTGTAACCGCCGGAGCGGAGATGGTGGGTACAAATTTTCTTGCCGTGCAACTCCTTGAAGCATATACTCTTGTCCTTGCTCGTGTCGGTTTCACATCTTGCCTTGAACACCTTGAAGTCTTCTTCCCTAACCAAAGGCTCCCTCTTGACTATCTCCTCGTAACTTAGCTTGTCCTTGATAATCAGTGTCTTCACCCGGTTCTTCCAATTCGCTAAGGCTTTGGTCATCTTCTGAGGGTGTACTTATTCACATGATTCTCTTTGACATTATTGTTGTTGTATTTGTTCTCTGTATCCCCTGGGAACACGTATCTTGCTACAGCTTCCTAAAGAGCATAGCGCGGTAAAGTGTTTGCTCCTTGGCCTTTAGATTCTTGGTGTTGATCATGACGGTATTCCAGAGAATTGCAGAGAGCTGCAATGCATACCCTGCAACAAATTCCATCAGCTCCTAAGGCTCCCCATTATGTCCCACGCTAGTGAACTCTTGCCTTATGAGGCCAACCCTGATCGGGGTCTGATCCTTTCGGGCCTTGTTCGCTTGGCTACCTTCTATGAATTTACCACCACCAGCGCCATCAGTGGTAGGGGCATCCTCGACATCGGCTTCCTACATATCCTCATACGACGAGGTCTCCTCATCCTCCATCTCCTCATCTGGTTGCACAAAATCTGCGTCCGACTCTTGTGATTCCAACTACTCCAACAGCTCCCAATAGGCCTTCTTTCTAGAAGTGCCTTGCTCGTGGAAGTGTTGTCCACCCGTCATGCTCGCACTACCTAAGCACAAAAAATGGAACTAATAAGCACAAAACTTCACAAAAAAATTGGGCATGACCCTTGCTAATTTTCTAGACCTTTAAAAGTGCCAGAAATTCGCGGAACAAAAATGAATCAATGTTCCAGCAAAACATTGGCATCTCAAAAAGAATAAACCTGGACAAAAGGCCTAAATGGGCACAAACAGAACTATCAAAAGATAGATTGATAGCATACACTCGCATCTAGCAATATTGCTGCGATCAATCACAAAAAAAGACCAACATCTCCAGCAATTTGTAACCAACAAAAAGTTTTGCTCTATTTAAAGCACATGCATATAAAAATTTGTTGAACCACAACCAAATCTGCTTATAAAACATCACCCAAACTTGATGTGTAGAAGTAATCTTGTGCAATCAAACATATCCATGATATAAACAGTTGGTATGCCCTCATTATCTAAGACAAGCCCTAGTAATGATAGTAAATAATTACAGATTGTAGAGAATAGGGGTAGTTCATGGAGCGGGTCTGCACATGGTATGTGGAAATGATAAAACTACAGCCTGTGTGTGGAAGTGATGGGAAGTGGACAAGATGAAGTGTTTTCTTCTCAGTAAGAGGATGGAAGTGATGATGGTGGATGATACATAACTAGCCTGTAGCTATGAATTCTCCTGCTCGAACCCTGATGCCAATGCAACAGCTCTCGAACCCTGTAGGATATTCACAACACCACGCTCTTGCGCACGCAGCCGTCGACCATGAACGGTAGTTTGCAATCTACTAATTCCTGATGGAACAACAGATCACACTCAATTGCAGTAGTATAATTCGATCATAGGGTAATTCTAGAGGTTCTATATAGAAACAACTCCAAAATAGTTTTAACGTGGTCTATCCTAATCTAGAGGGCGTTCCCAGGCTTATATGGCCACCGGAACGTCCGAAAAACGCAAAACGAAAATGTGTATGATACAGTCAGATCCGTCCGGATCTGATGGAACTTTTTGGGCCGGATTATCCGGGCTAAATGGGCTGGATTATCCGGGGCCATACAGAAAGTCGCGCATGAAGTCCGTAGCAGAATCTCCAAAGCGGGGCCGGATTATCCAGGGTGTGGGGCCGGATTATCCGGGGTCTTTAGACGTGGAAGTACTCATTGGAAAGATCTTGGCATTATCTATCCAACAAGTGCTTATTTGTTTGATTTGGAGTTCGTATGAGGAATCCACGTCCGTTTCAATTTCAGGACTTCTGTCTGTCCGAATTGAACGCTCTTTCTCTTTGATGATCTCCCTTGCTTGTATTGCGCCTGCCTCCCTCTCCTCCCTTGCGCCTTCATCGATGATCATCACGTCTAGCTCCTCTTGATGCATCCCTTCTCCTTCTCGTGCCATGCTTGTCTCCTTAGTAAACATGAGCATACATAAATGCATAGACTTAGGCAATATAAAATTCTCATTAGCAAAAACATCAGATTCATTTATGAGTGAATTCACCTATTGTTCAAGTAGCTTTGCACGAGCTCTAGTAACTGGTCCAATCCTGATTTCATTGGACTTATCCTTGATAGCAACATCAACATCTTCATTAGAAGTTGGAGATAGCAAATCAGTAGGGATGTCCTCATCATCTCCCCCCCCCCCCTTCAAAAGCTGTCGACCTCGACGCTCCAAGGTTTTCTCCATCATATGGTGAAAAATCAGCAACGTTGAAGTTGTTGCTAACTCCACCAAACTCAGAAATAGGAATATCAATCGAGTAGGCATTATCATTAATCTTGGCTAACACCTTGTAATGACCAGCACCATGTGGCTTCAATTTTGACTTTCGAAGTAGTGGAAACCTATCCTTCCGTAGATGCACCCATACCATGTCGCCAGGCTTGAACAGAACTTCCGTCCTTGCTAGGTTCCTTGCAGTAGCAATGTTCTTGCCTTTCTTCTCAATAGCCTCTCGAGTCTTCTCATGAATATTCTTCACATATTCAGCACGTTTTGATGCCTCCATATCAACTCTCTCAAGTAATGGCAAAGGCAACAAATCAAGTGGCGTCAATGGCTTGAACCCATACACCACCTCAAAAGGACAAAGCTGAGTAGTCGAATGCACAACCCTGTTGTATGCAAACTCAACATGTGGAAAACACTCTTCCCACTCCTGCAGATTCTTCTTGATCATAGTCCTTAGCAATTGTGACAATGTTCTATTCACCACCTCCGTTTGACCATCTGTTTGGGGATGACATGTAGTACTGAACAGCAACTTCATTCCAAGCTTCCCCATAAGGTCTTCCAAAAGTAGCTCATGAACTTCACATCATGGTCATAAACAATCGTCTTGGGTACTCCATGTAGTCTCACAATGTCCCTGAAAAACAGGTTAGCAACATGCGACGCATCGTCGCTTTTGTGGTAGGCAATAAAATGAGCCATCTTAGAGAACCTATCCACTACCACAAATATAGAATCATGACCTCTCTAAGTTTTAGGTAGACCTAGCACAAAATCCATACTAATGTCTTCCCATGGAGTAGTAGGTGCAGAGAGAGGTGTATACAAACCATGAGGCTTCAACTTTGATTTGGACTTGTGGCATGTAATGCAACGAATCACAAATCTGCACACATCACGCCTCATCTTGGGACAATAAAAGTGATCAGCAAGCATGAGCAATGTTTTCTCATGCCCAAAGTAACCCATCAAACCTCCAGCATGTGATTCCTGCACTAAAAACAAACGCAACGACGATTCTGGAATACATAGTTTGTTAGCTCTAAACAAATATCCATCATGTATATGAAACTTATCCCATGCGTTTCTAAGAGCACACAAACGATATGGTTCAGCAAAATCATGGTCAGTTGCATAAAGTGCAGAAATAGCTTCTATTCCAGGAATTTTAACATCAAGATTGGTTAATAGCATGCTCTTCCTAGACAAAGCATCAGCAACTACATTCTCTTTTCCCTTCTTGTACTTAATGATGTAAGGAAAAGACTCAATAAACTCAACCCATTTAGCTAATCTTCTATGCAAGTTTGATTGAGCTTTCAAATATTTCAATGCTTCATGATCAGAATGTATGATAAATTCTTTTGGCCACAAATAATGTTGCCAAACTTCAAGTACTCTAACAAGTACATACAATTCTTTATCATAAATAGGATAATTCAATCTAGCACCAGCAATTTTCTCAGAAAAATATGCTATAGGGCGACCCTCTTGCATCAAAACGCCACCAATGCCTATACCACTAGCATCACATTCAACTTCAAATTGCTTTGAAAAATCAGGTAATGCAAGTAATGGTGCAGAAGTAAGCAAATGTTTCAATGTATCAAAAGCAATAACTTGGGTTGTGCCCCATACAAATGGTACACCTTTCTTAGTCAAATCATTGGTGCAGCAATAGTGCTAAAATCCTTGACAAAGCGCCTATAGAAACCAGCTAAGCCATGGAAACTACGCACTTGACTCGCATTCTGAATTGATTCAATTTTAGATTGATCTACTTCTACCCCATTCATAGATACAACAAATCCCAGAAATATTACTTTATCTTTTGCAAATATGCACTTCTCAAGATTAGCATACAGTTTATTATCACGCAACACTTGCAAAACTTGTCGGATATGATTACAATGTTCAGTTTTGGTGTGGCTATAGATAAGTATATCATCAAAGTAAACAACCACAAAATGACCAATAAAATCTCTCAAAACATGATTCATTAATCGCATGAATGTACTAGGTACATTAGTAAGACCAAACGGCATAACTAACCACTCATACAAACCAAATTTTGTTTTGAAAGAAGTTTTCCACTCGTCCCCTTTTTTTAACCTAATTTGATGATAACCACTATGCAAGTCAATCTTCGAGAAAATAGCAGCACCACTCAATTCATCTAGCATATCCTCTAAGCGTGGAATAGGATGACGATATCGAATAGTGATGTTATTAATAGCTCTAAAATCTACACACATGCGCCATGTACCATCTTTCTTAGGCACTAAAATAATAGGAACAACACAAGGGCTAAGAGAGACACGAATGTACCCTTTATCCAGCAACGCCTGTACTTGTTTCTGCATCTCCTTTGTTTCTTTGGGATTGGTCATGTATGGTGCACGGTTGGGTAATGTGGCGCTAGGGATCAAGTCAATTTGGTGTCCAATACCACGCAATGGAGGCAAACCTGCAAGAACATCTTCTGAAAACACATCCCCAAAATCCTTCAAAACAGAAGAGACACCAAGAGAAATAGGGGTCATGTCGTTAGAAACCAATACCTTGCCCTTATACATGAGCACAAGTGGCATGGCTGTAGGATCTTCATGAAATTCTCTCATATCATCCTTGGTGGCTAATATCAAAAGATTAGGCACTCTCACACTTTTTGTTATATCACTCAATTTAGGCTCGATTACATCAGGAACAGCTGTCACACAATCTCGCCGAGCTATAGGATCTTCCTTCAAATTCACTTCTATCTTCTGGCGAGAATCATTCAAAATGTCTTGTGGTGTCATTGGCTGCATCATAATTGTAGCATCCCAATTGTCTAACAATTGTAATGCTACTTGGTCTAGTAATATAATGGCTACTTCAAATATATAATTGTTGCATCATCATTATATCATGCTCATGTCATCATGCCACCTTGCATTTGAGCATCATACAAAACCCTTTTTGATTTGGTTCTTCTCTCATATGCATTGTAAATTGTATTTGCCTCTTGATATTGTATCTGGTTCTTGATATATTGTTTAATGCCCAAGTTGAGTTGGGGGCATATCTTTTATTCCACTCCACCACCCTTTCTTTTCACCACCTTATAAATTCCACCATCCAACTAAATATGAGCTTTGCATTTTATTTGAGTTACCTCTAGTTCATGTGGGTTGGGATGGATCCAATTCTTGTCCACATGCTCTCATCTTAGCATCATGTTGTTTTCACATCATTGATATATGAGAGCCACATGGCCACCTTTGCATGCCTTGTGAGTGGAACCTTTCTCCTAGCTTCCATATGGTTTATCATGGAATTATGCTCATGTTGGAATATTTTGGGACTATTGATCATCTAGTGGAACATACACACTAGCATGTCCCATTCTATTTCAAACATGGCTATCTCCATCTATTCCACTTGGAATTCTTTCTAGATTCCTTTGCTTGGGCCTTACTCCAATTTTGGGAATGCATAATAATAATGCCATGTAATAACATTGTTTTCACAAGAATCAACATGGCATTAAATATTTGCATGGGCCATGCAAGTACCACCTTTTGCTTGTCATTTGGGTTTTACTTGTTTTTGGTGGGATCATGCCATCTCTCATCTATCTCTCACTCCTTTTAGCTTGATCTTAATTTGATCTAGCTTAAACCCTATCATCACCTCTTCTCTCTTTCTTCTCGCTCTTTTCACCTCTTGTTTGGTCATGCTCCAAACCTAGCTACCATGCCTCTTTATCTCCAACCCCTAGATCATCACCCTACCCCCCTCTCCTAAACCCTAATCCACACCTAATCTAGACCAAACCCTAAATCTACCTCTCTCTCTCGGCCTCTCTCCTTCTCTCACTAGCTGTCCCCACCATGCCACCTAGCTGCTACCCCACCCCAGACCCTAGCTACACCGAGCCATACCTAACCCTAACCCGAGCCTAGCTCTAACCCTACCCGAGGCTACCCCCTCTCCCTCTAGCTCTCCCTCTCCCTGCCTTGTGGCCTTACCCCGAGCCTCCCTCCTGGCCTCACCCTACCCCACCTGGACGTCCCCATCTACCTGCCCCTCGCCCTGCCCTGCCTCCTGCCCGACCAGAGCACATGAGGAGAGGTAGAGAAAGGTGGCACCCGAGCCACCTTTTCATCCACCCACCTCCCCACGGCATTCCCCTCTCCCTCTCGGCTTTATCCTCCTCCTACCACCTCTCTGCCTCTCCCAGATCTACCCCAAGGACGCCCTGCTCCCTCCCCCCTCTTCTCCACCGCCGTCTACCCCTCCCATCGCCGGCAACCCTCGGCCCCTCGCGGCTACACCGTACCAGGCGACGAGCACGACGAGGAGGTGATCGAGGAGTACCAGGACGTGCCCCTGCATCGCCCCGAACCCGCCAGCGAGGAGGAGGAGGCCTGCATCGCCGCTGCACGTCGGGGCGCCACCGAGAAACCCTAGTCTGCTCGGCCCCTGCATCACCGTCGATCGCCTGCGCCTCGAGCCGAACCACCGCCACCGACAGCCTCGCGGTGAGCCCCTCTCCCTCCCTGACACGGTCCGCCTCGCCGTGCCGCCCTAGATTCGCCGGACGTTTCGTCGTGCACGCTCTGTGCGCCGGCGTCGCGCTCGGTCCGCCTCGCTGTAGCGTCGCAGAAGCCCTAGCTAGGCCACGCCCACCTCTCTGTCACCTAGCCCAAGCCACCGCAGCGGTAGCCGCTTCCGCGCGCGAGCCCCAGGTCGAGAGATCGATCCCCGCCCGCGCCGCGCTGCGTCTGTCGCGCATCGACCGCTCGTCAGAGATGCAGAGAAGAGAAACAGTGCGCGCGTGGTCGTTTTGCGCATACCCCCCCCCCCACATTTTGTTTTGCATCAACCCGCGATCCTAGAGGACCCACCAGTCAGCCACCCAGTAGATTTTACAGGAAAACCCCCGGCCTCTTTCAGCTTCAACCCGCGCTCCAGCCGCAGCCCCACCTGTCGGTCCCTGCGCGCTCGCTCGCTGGCGCGAGGGCCTGTGCTCGCTGGCCCCACCTGTCTGCCACCGTGGCTAGCTAAACCTGCGGTGTAAAACGTTTTCTGCGCGCGTGTGTTGCTGAGTCAGCGCTGGACCCACTGAACAGTGTCTGTGGCTAGATTAGTCTGAGTACAAAAAGTCTCTGTGTTTATCTGTTTAAATTCAAACCTTTTTCAAATTAATTCAAATTCAATTTAAATTCTGTTTTTAAATAACTTTTAAAATATAAATCCAATTTAAACAAATAATATATGTTTTCAAATTAGAAAAATGTGAGGAATTCAAATATGCCATTCAAAATCTATTTTGAACAATTAAAATTCCAAGTTTATTTAAATTACATTAAATTGCCCTTTTTCCTTAATTAATTAATAACTTTTGTTTTATAACTCCAAATTTAACAAATAATATGTGTAAAATGATTAGCTCGACGAGACCTTTCTGTCTATGCTTTCCATGGTTTGATTTGAAGCATGCATCATATAAATATAATGGGTACAGCAACTTAATGAGTATAAAATGTGAATAAAACCCCATAAAATGGTTTATTCTTGTATTCCACACCTCACCCATGCCATGCTACTTTATTGCCATGCCAATTGTGCATCATTCATCATGGCATGATTGTTTGCTTGATGCATTTATACCTATGCTTGTGCACTTTATTTATGTTGGCCCTTGTTTGTTTGGTTCTTCTTTGAATAGACGCTGAGCAGGGGATATATCAAGAGAACCAGGAGCACTACCCAGATCCATCACTTGCTTCAACTGAGCTGCCAGGCAAGCACTACCACATGCTTGCATACATATAGTACCCATTGCCTCTATCTTATTCTTGCATCATTGAGTCGCGATTGCATTAAACTGAATCCCAAGTACTGCATAGCCTTTACTTTTAAACCCCACCAAAGCTTGTTCCTCCATCCCATGAGCCATTACTACAGGAGTTGTTTGAGCCATGCGAGTCGTAGAACAGCATGTGTAGGGTATGTGAGTGTCTGATGGATAACGAGGTACCTAAACAACTTAACCTGAGTAGTAATGGGATAATTAATGAAAGTGGCATCGGTGAGCCATATTCGCTATTTGGTTTTTCAGGCTCACTTGTGTCCCGTAGGACCCCGAGTACTTGATTCCTGTTCCTTGATTATTCGCGCTATCCACATCCGGGAGGCTTATGAACCCCCCTGAGCCAGAGCTTGATTCATTCTTATTTCTTGGGGCCACAAACTAGTTTGAGGTTTTATTTACTATCCTGTACTTATGCCATGCTTTACTGCTTTATTTAAAATTGTACGAGGAGCACACTGTACTGTTTAGGAAAGCGGAGTGTTTTCGCGGTGTCGACAAGCCCAGTCACATTTTCGGGTTCCCAGTCGTTCACAGCCATTGACGCAAACCTTGAGGCCGTCTCGGAGTCAGCTAACTTCGTTGCGGGTAGCTCAATGGGGTGGCCCCCTGAAATATTTCTGAATCCTGTAATTGCTTTGTCGTGACTGCCTCGTTGGGTTTTGATTTGGTTTTTCCGAGGCATATCGAGTGTGTGTTGCTATTTGTGCACCCCTGCAGGGTAAAACTTTCTGAAAGCCGTGTTCGCGGTTATGGACGACTTGGAGCACAGTTTCTCGATCATAGACAAGCATAACTAAAGTACCGCTTTTAATCTGACTAGACTAGGTACCTGACTAGTAAATAGCACAACACTCATGGAATGTTTAATAAAACTACCAACGGATGGGGGCTTGTTCGTCCGCTTCCTCGTCGGTAAGCGAGGAGGAGGATGGATCTGTGGATATTACCGTTTTAACAGTTATAACTGTTGTTATTAATTCACGGACATCCGTCTATCTCTGGTTAGGCGGATGGTTAGCGAGTATCTATAGAATTGCTAGGGTTTATCTTTTGCTGCAATTGCGTCACCCCAGGTTGTGTCCCCTTTAGAGGCATAAAGACTTGCTGAGTACCCCTAGGGTCTCACACGATAAATTATTTGGTTCAGATGAACAGGTACACTCACAAGATGGATACTGGTTGGAAGAGACGGACGATATGGGCAACGATCGTTCGGTGTAGAGATTCCGGGAACGGGGATCCGTGAGATCTGTGGGCGGGATGTGCTTATTTATGGGGCATCTTATGCCGATTTGCTTCTTATCCGTACTCGGATTTTGTCTTCCGCTTCCGCTTGATACTCTGTTGATTGATGTATGAAGAGATATCCTAAACTATTATATCTATCTAGGATATTTGGATCTTGCCGTATGGCGTTGCTATATTTCCTTTCTTTTTAGATGGAATGGCTCTGATGTACTATTGTATGGTGGATTGCATACATACTCATTTGTGTATGTGGTTGATCCCTTCGCCTGCCGATTACGCCGCCCGTTCTTGTCCCGATGTTTGGAAATGGTTGGGACGGCCGAAAGGTCTACCTGTGAGTGGCATTTGGGCCCCACCGTACTATTTCAACCATTTCTGATCATCCAGGCTTGTACTAGGAGCGTAATTCACCGAGGTAGTTACAATTGGTATCAGAGTCATCCTGCCCTTCAGGGTCTCAGCCAAATGGTCGTTGTCTGTCTAGCAAATATTTTGGTAGTTATGTATACTAGGGAAAAACAAACGTGAGAGTAGGACTGCTTCCATTTTTCTTCTTACCCACCCACCGCCCTTTTCTGGTAAGGAAGTGTAACGTTTTCAATCCTCTTCTTAAATTCAAACTAGGATTCACGTGTTCTGGGTTTCCGTAGTACCATAGGTTGTGTATCTGTGTGTGTGAGTGTGTGTGTGTGCAATTCCTTGTCTATCTGTTGCATCCAAGTTGTTATCTTATCGGCCTTTTGGTTATCAACTGTTGGTACATTCCATACCGACAGGCTTTTGCTAACCGACGCGATCTATCTGATTCGTTGTATACCGACGCGATCTGTCTTACTCTTTGTTATCCGACGTTATCTTGTTTGGGGTGTTCGTTTCCGTAGTTGCTAATCTTTAGGTTCATCGTGAGAAGAAAGTGTTGGGATATGTGTTTTACTTATTCATGTGCGGAGTAATGGTTTGAGTGCGGGATGGAGTCGCGACCATACCACTACTTTTATCATTGCTCTTGTATACTGAGTTGGTAGAGTCACTAACCTTGATTCGTTAAGTGATTTTGCGCATCTATTGGTGTTTTAATGCCGAAATTTGCAGAAAAATTTTCTTTGATATATCTGTGTACCACACTCCTTTTCAGTCGTGTGCGTTATGCTTAATATCTTCTAGGTGCTTTGAACTTTGTTGATATTTTAATATCATCTTAGTAAATTGTATCCTTTAATCTTGATTAATTCCATTTTGGTACTATTGTGGATTATTATTATTCTCCATTATAGTACTGACTTGTGTGTTATATCAATAACAGGATGGCACCACCACGCCGTTCTGAGGAGGACATACAACCTGAACTGGGGGCAGCGTTGTCAAGCATCGCCAATGCCTTCGCAGCAATGCAGCAGAACCAGCAGCGGTTTGAGGAAAGTGTCAGGAGGAATGAGTTTGTGCTGCTACCTCCACCTCCCAAGCGAGGAGACATCAAAAGCTTCCTGAAGTTCAACCCACGCCAATTTGATGTTTCTGATCAACCACTTGATGCTGATGATTGGTTGCGTGAGATGTCAAGGTTGCTGATGACTGCTGATGTTCCTGAGCAAGAATGGGTAAAGTGTGCTACTCACCTTCTGAAGGGAGATGCAGCTCTCTGGTGGGAGAATTACCTGAAGGCAAACTGCACTGGTTTTCAGCCTACTTGGGAACAGTTCACTGGAGCTTTCAAAGAGCAGTATCTGTCAGAAATTGTCATGGAGAGGATGAAGGAAGTGTTTCTCAACCTCAAGCAGGGCAATGATAATGTCAATACCTACATCAGGAACTTCATGAACCTTTCTCGTTATGGTGGCGATGAGATCTCTGATGACAAGAAGAAGCAAAAGAGGTTCAGGCAGGGGCTCAATGCATCGATTAAGTATGCAATCACACATGCAAGGCCGGCATCGTTTCTAGAACTTCAGCATACAGCTCTGCAGGAAGAGGCAAGTAGGCAAGTGTTTGAGGAGTCCAAGAAACACAGCCGTGATGCAGCAAGCTCTTCAGCTATGTCAGCTCCTTCTAAGCGTCGTGTTTGGGTTCCTAACACCCCACCGTCGCTCCCGGCTCCACCAAGACCTTCAAGCTACGCGGCAAGGCCACCAAACTTCCTCACTGCTGCTCCCAGGGGCTACAACCACCACTACCCTGGAGCGCCTGGCGGAGTCCCTGGCTACGTTGCTCCACGTCCAGCTAGTGCTTGTTACATGTGTGGAGACTCTGGGCATCAAAGCTGGAACTGTCCGTTGAAGAACAAGGCTCTTCCTCCACCACCTCCAAGATCTGCGGCAAGCTCTCCTTTGGTTCGTGCACCACCACCTCGGGCTCTCAACATCAACACCAAGCCCGGGTCTGCTATTGCTCGTGCCAACTGTGTCAACGCCGCTCAAGCTGAGCATGCACCTGGAGTTGTGATGGGTATGCTTTCCGTTAACTCAGTCCCTGCACGAGTTTTGTTTGATTCTGGTGCATCGCATTCTTTTGTGTCTCACAAGTTTGCAAATGAGAATGAGTTAGCTATGGATCCTCTCCTCAAGCGGTTAATGGTCCTTTCTCCTGGAGCAACAATGGCAGCTTCTAAAATCAGCCATGGCAATCAAATTGAGATTGGTGGCTCTTCGTTCTCGGCTTCTTTGATCATTCTGGGCAATTCTGACATTGATGTCATCTTGGGCATGGATTGGTTGACAGCAAATGCAGCTATGATTGATTGTGCTGAACGCTCGGTTTCTCTGAAGATTCCTGAAGGCCATATAGTCTATTCTCCAAGTCTGACTCCTGCTATCCAGCTTTTCTCTTTGGCGGCTCTGAATGTTGATGCTATGGAAGCTATTCAGAGTGTTCCGGTGGTCTGTGAGTTCCCAGATGTCTTTCCTGAAGAGTTGCCAGGTATGCCTCCGGATCGTGAGGTTGAGTTTGTAATTGAGCTTGAACCTGGTACCGCTCCTATCTCCAAGCGGCCTTATAAAATGGGTCCTGCTGAGTTGGCTGAACTCAAACGACAGCTCGATGAACAAGAGAAGTTGGGTTTCATTCAGCATAGTACTTCTTCTTGGGGTAGCCCAACACTCTTTGTGAAGAAGCGAGACCAGACTGATAGACTTTGTGTTGACTATCGGGCTCTCAATGCTAAAACCATCAAGAATAAATATCCCCTTCCGCGGATTAATGATCTCTTTGATCAGCTAGCTGGAGCTGTGGTTTTCTCTAAGCTGGACTTGAGGAGTGGTTATCACCAAATCAAGATTCGCAAGGAAGATGTTCCGAAGACAGCTTTCACCACCCGCTATGGCCTGTATGAGTACACGGTCATGTCTTTCGGTCTCACCAACGCACCTGCCACCTTCTCGAGGCTCATGAACTCGGTTTTCATGGAGTATCTTGACAAGTTCATTGTGGTCTATCTGGATGACATCTTAGTCTATTCTAAGTCACAAGAAGAGCATGAAGAACACCTTCGGTGTGTCCTAAGCAAACTTCGTGAGAACCGCTTGTATGCAAAGTTCTCCAAGTGTGAGTTTTGGCTGCCTCAAGTTACCTATCTTGGTCACGTCATCTCTGCCAAGGGCATTGCAGTCAATCCGGAAACTGTGAAGAAAATTGTTGAATGGCTTCCTCCTGTTAATGTCAAAGAAGTGCAGAGTTTCCTTGGTTTGGCTAGTTATTGCCATCGCTTCGTTCAGAACTTTTCGAAGATAGCGAAGCCTCTTACCGATCTCCTCAAGAAAGGCAAGAAATACCTTTGGACTCCTGCATGTCAAGCAAGCTTTGAGACACTCAAAGAAAAGCTCACTTCCACACCAGTCTTGGTTCCTCCGGATACATCCAAGCCGTTCCAGATATTCTGTGACGCCTCTTTGCATGGATTGGGTGCGGTCCTCATGCAAGAAAAACAAGTTGTTGCTTATGCCTCTCGACAGTTGAAGACGCATGAGATCAACTATCCTACACATGACCTCGAGCTCGCAGCAGTTGTCTGCTTTGAAAGTATGGAGGCACTACTTGCTTGGCAACCGTTGTGAAATCTTTTCTGATCACAAGAGTTTGAAGTATATCTTCACACAGCCTGATCTCAACCTTCGGCAAAGGAGATGGATTGAAGCAATCAATGACTTCGATTTGACCATCAACTACACTCCGGGCAAAGCTAATGTCATGGCAGATGCTCTCAGCCGCAAATCTTATGTCAACAACCTCATGATGGAAGAACAACAGCCTCTCTTGTGCGAGGAATTCCGTCAGCTCAACCTGGAAATTGTGGAACAAGGGTATCTCCAGAACCTTCTAGCAACACCTATCTTGGAAGAAAAGGTTCGCTCTTCTCAGCTTGGTGATCCGTACACAAGAAAGATCATCTCCAGGATTCAGCTTCAGAAGTATGAGTCCTTCCACATCGATGATCAAGGCACGCTTCTCTTTGAACACCGGATGTTTGTTCCGAACTACCCGGGTTTGAGGGAGCAAGTTCTCAAGGAGGCGCATGATTCTGTTCTTTCTATCCACCCTGGCAGCACAAAGATGTACATGGACTTGAAAACATAATATTGGTGGCCTGGTTTGAAAAGGTATTGTACCAAGTATGTCTCGGAGTGTGATGTCTGCCGCAGAGTGAAAGCTGTTCATCAGAAACCTTCCGGACTTCTACAGCCATTGAAACCCCCGGAATGGAAATGGGAGAAAGTAGAGATGGACTTCATCACTGGTTTTCTGAGGTCGCAGAAGGGCAACAATGAAATCTTTGTTGTCATTGACAGGCTTTCTAAAGTGGCTCACTTCTTCCCCGTCAAGGAAACAATTTCTGCAATTCAGTTGGCTGAGCTCTATATCAACAGAATTGTCTCTCTGTATGGGGTTCCGCTTGAGATCAGTTCAGACCGTGGAAGCATCTTCACTTCCAAGTTCTGGGAAAGTTTCCAAAATGCTTTGGGAACAAAGCTGAACTTCAGCACAGCTTACCACCCTCAGTCGCAAGGACACGTGGAAAGGATCAATCAGATTCTGGAGGATATGCTTCGTGCTTGCGTCATCTCTTTTGGCATGAAGTGGGAAGAATGTCTTCCTTATGCTGAATTCTCTTACAACAATAGCTTCCAGAAAAGTCTAAAGATGGCACCATTTGAGGCTCTCTATGGTCGCAAATGCAGAACTCCGATTGGTTGGTCGGGTGCAGGTGAAAGGATCTTGTTTGGCCCTGACATTGTGACTCAAGCGGAGGAGAAGGTTCACATCATTCTTGAAAATCTGAGGATAGCTCAAAGTCGCCAGAAGAGCAATTATGACAGGAAGCACACGGACATGGAGTATGTCCCTGGTGATCTCGTGTACCTTCGTGTCACTCCCATGAGAGGCACGCACCGTTTTGGTATCAAAGGAAAGCTGGCTCCTAGATACATCGGTCCCTTCAAAGTTCGTGGAAGAAGAGGAGAAGTTGCTTATGCTCTTGAGCTCCCGGAAAAACTCAAAGTCCATGATGTTTTCCACATCTCTCAGCTCAAGAAGTGCTTCAAGGACCCCGGCAGGATTGTGGATCATGATCTTATCAATCTCCAAGAAGACCTGTCTTATCAAGAACACCCCACAAAAATCCTTGAAGTCACAGAAAGAAGGACTCGCAACAAGTCCATCAAGTTCTGCAAGGTGCAGTGGTCGCACCATTCCGTTGATGAAGCCACTTGGGAACGTGAAGATGAGCTCCGTGTCAAGTATCCTACCCTCTTTGTGTCTTCTTCTTCATCCTAGAATCTCGGGGCGAGATTCCTGTTCAGTGGGGGAGAGTTGTAGCATCCCAATTGTCTAACAATTGTAATGCTACTTGGTCTAGTAATATAATGGCTACTTCAAATATATAATTGTTGCATCATCATTATATCATGCTCATGTCATCATGCCACCTTGCATTTGAGCATCATGCAAAACCCTTTTTGATTTGGTTCTTCTCTCATATGCATTGTAAATTGTATTTGCCTCTTGATATTGTATCTGGTTCTTGATATATTGTTTAATGCCCAAGTTGAGTTGGGGGCATATCTTTTATTCCACTCCACCACCCTTTCTTTTCACCACCTTATAAATTCCACCATCCAACTAAATATGAGCTTTGCATTTTATTTGAGTTACCTCTAGTTCATGTGGGTTGGGATGGATCCAATTCTTGTCCACATGCTCTCATCTTAGCATCATGTTGTTTTCACATCATTGATATATGAGAGCCACATGGCCACCTTTGCATGCCTTGTGAGTGGAACCTTTCTCCTAGCTTCCATATGGTTTATCATGGAATTATGCTCATGTTGGAATATTTTGGGACTATTGATCATCTAGTGGAACATACACACTAGCATGTCCCATTCTATTTCAAACATGGCTATCTCCATCTATTCCACTTGGAATTCTTTCTAGATTCCTTTGTTTGGGCCTTACTCCAATTTTGGGAATGCATAATAATAATGCCATGTAATAACATTGTTTTCACAAGAATCAACATGGCATTAAATATTTGCATGGGCCATGCAAGTACCACCTTTTGCTTGTCATTTGGGTTTTACTTGTTTTTGGTGGGATCATGCCATCTCTCATCTATCTCTCACTCCTTTTAGCTTGATCTTAATTTGATCTAGCTTAAACCCTATCATCACCTCTTCTCTCTTTCTTCTCGCTCTTTTCACCTCTTGTTTGGTCATGCTCCAAACCTAGCTACCATGCCTCTTTATCTCCAACCCCTAGATCATCACCCTACCCCCCTCTCCTAAACCCTAATCCACACCTAATCTAGACCAAACCCTAAATCTACCTCTCTCTCGGCCTCTCTCCTTCTCTCACTAGCTGTCCCCACCATGCCACCTAGCTGCTACCCCACCCCAGACCCTAGCTACACCGAGCCATACCTAACCCTAACCCGAGCCTAGCTCTAACCCTACCCGAGGCTACCCCCTCTCCCTCTAGCTCTCCCTCTCCCTGCCTTGTGGCCTTACCCCGAGCCTCCCTCCTGGCCTCACCCTACCCCACCTGGACGTCCCCATCTACCTGCCCCTCGCCCTGCCCTGCCTCCTGCCCGACCAGAGCACATGAGGAGAGGTAGAGAAAGGTGGCACCCGAGCCACCTTTTCATCCACCCACCTCCCCACGACATTCCCCTCTCCCTCTCGGCTTTATCCTCCTCCTACCACCTCTCTGCCTCTCCCAGATCTACCCCAAGGACGCCCTGCTCCCTCCCCCCTCTTCTCCACCGCCGTCTACCCCTCCCATCGCCGGCAACCCTCGGCCCCTCGCGGCTACACCGTACCAGGCGACGAGCACGACGAGGAGGTGATCGAGGAGTACCAGGACGTGCCCCTGCATCGCCCCGAACCCGCCAGCGAGGAGGAGGAGGCCTGCATCGCCGCTGCACGCCGGGGCGCCACCGAGAAACCCTAGTCTGCTCGGCCCCTGCATCACCGTCGATCGCCTGCGCCTCGAGCCGAACCACCGCCACCGACAGCCTCGCGGTGAGCCCCTCTCCCTCCCTGACACGGTCCGCCTCGCCGTGCCGCCCTAGATTCGCCGGACGTTTCGTCGTGCACGCTCCGTGCGCCGGCGTCGCGCTCGGTCCGCCTTGCTGTAGCGTCGCAGAAGCCCTAGCTAGGCCGCGCCCACCTCTCTGTCACCTAGCCCAAGCCACCGCAGCGGTAGCCGCTTCCGCGCGCGAGCCCCAGGTCGAGAGATCGATCCCCGCCCGCGCCGTGCTGCGTCTGTCGCGCATCGACCGCTCGTCAGAGATGCAGAGAAGAGAAACAGTGCGCGCGTGGTCGTTTTGCGCATACCCCCCCCCCCCCCACACACACATTTTGTTTTGCATCAACCCGCGATCCTAGAGGACCCACCAGTCAGCCACCCAGTAGATTTTACAGGAAAACCCCCGGCCTCTTTCAGCTTCAACCCGCGCTCCAGCCGCAGCCCCACCTGTCGGTCCCTGCGCGCTCGCTCGCTGGCGCGAGGGCCTGTGCTCGCTGGCCCCACCTGTCTGCCACCGTGGCTAGCTAAACCTGCGGTGTAAAACGTTTTCTGCGCGCGTGTGTTGCTGAGTCAGCGCTGGACCCACTGAACAGTGTCTGTGGCTAGATTAGTCTGAGTACAAAAAGTCTCTGTGTTTATCTGTTTAAATTCAAAACTTTTTCAAATTAATTCAAATTCAATTTAAATTCTGTTTTTAAATAACTTTTAAAATATAAATCCAATTTAAACAAATAATATATGTTTTCAAATCAGAAAAATGTGAGGAATTCAAATATGCCATTCAAAATCTATTTTGTACAATTAAAATTCCAAGTTTATTTAAATTACATTAAATTGCCCTTTTTCCTTAATTAATTAATAACTTTTGTTTTATAACTCCAAATTTAACAAATAATATGTCTAAAATGATTAGCTCGACGAGACCTTTCTGTCTATGCTTTCCATGGTTTGATTTGAAGCATGCATCATATAAATATAATGGGTACAGCAACTTAATGAGTATAAAATGTGAATAAAACCCCATAAAATGGTTTATTCTTGTATTCCACACCTCACCCATGCCATGCTACTTTATTGCCATGCCAATTGTGCATCATTCATCATGGCATGATTGTTTGCTTGATGCATTTATACCTATGCTTGTGCACTTTATTTATGTTGGCCCTTGTTTGTTTGGTTCTTCTTCGAATAGACGCTGAGCAGGGGATATATCAAGAGAACCAGGAGCACTACCCAGATCCATCACTTGCTTCAACTGAGCTGCCAGGCAAGCACTACCACATGCTTGCATACATATAGTACCCATTGCCTCTATCTTATTCTTGCATCATTGAGTCGCGATTGCATTAAACTGAATCCCAAGTACTGCATAGCCTTTACTTTTAAACCCCACCGAAGCTTGTTCCTCCATCCCATGAGCCATTACTACAGGAGTTGTTTGAGCCATGCGAGTCGTAGAACAGCATGTGTAGGGTATGTGAGTGTCTGATGGATAACGAGGTACCTAAACAACTTAACCTGAGTAGTAATGGGATAATTAATAAAAGTGGCATCGGTGAGCCATATTCGCTATTTGGTTTTTCAGGCTCACTTGTGTCCCGTAGGACCCCGAGTACTTGATTTCTGTTCCTTGATTATTCACGCTATCCACATCCGGGAGGCTTATGAACCCCCCTGAGCCAGAGCTTGATTCATTCTTATTTCTTGGGGCCACAAACTAGTTTGAGGTTTTATTTACTATCCTGTACTTATGCCATGCTTTACTGCTTTATTTAAAATTGTGCGAGGAGCACACTGTACTGTTTAGGAAAGTGGAGTGTTTTCGCGGTGTCGACAAGCCCAGTCACATTTTCGGGTTCCCAGTCGTTCACAGCCATTGACGCAAACCTTGAGGCCGTCTCGGAGTCAGCTAACTTCGTTGCGGGTAGCTCAATGGGGTGGCCCCCTGAAATATTTCTGAATCCTGTAATTGCTTTGTCGTGACTGCCTCGTTGGGTTTTGATTTGGTTTTTCCGAGGCATATCGAGTGTGTGTTGCTATTTGTGCACCCCTGCAGGGTAAAACTTTCTGAAAGCCGTGTCCGCGGTTATGGACGACTTGGAGCACAGTTTCTCGATCATAGACAAGCATAACTAAAGTACCGCTTTTAATCTGACTAGACTAGGTACCTGACTAGTAAATAGCATAACACTCATGGAATGTTTAATAAAACTGCCAACGGATGGGGGGTTGTTCGTCCGCTTCCTCGTCGGTAAGCGAGGAGGAGGATGGATCTGTGGATATTACCGTTTTAACTGTTATAACTGTTGTTATTAATTCACGGACATCCATCTATCTCTGGTTAGGCGGATGGTTAGCGAGTATCTATAGAATTGCTAGGGTTTATCTTTTGCTGCAATTGCGTCACCCCAGGTTGTGTCCCCTTTAGAGGCATAAAGACTTGCTGAGTAACCCTAGGGTCTCACACGATAAATTATTTGGTTCAGATGAACAGGTACACTCACAAGATGGATACTGGTTGGAAGAGACGGACGATATGGGCAACGATCATTCGGTGTAGAGATTCCGGGAACGGGGATCCGTGAGATCTGTGGGCGGGATGTGCTTATTTATGGGGCATCTTATGCCGATTTGCTTCTTATCCGTACTCGGATTTTGTCTTCCGCTTCCGCTTGATACTCTGTTGATTGATGTATGAGGAGATATCCTAAACTAGTATATCTATCTAGGATATTTGGATCTTGCCGTATGGCGTTGCTATATTTCCTTTCTTTTTAGATGGAATAGCTCTGATGTACTATTGTATGGTGGCTTGCATACATACTCATTTGTGTATGTGGTTGATCCCTTCGCCTGCCGATTACGCCGCCCGTTCTTGTCCCGATGTTTGGAAATGGTTGGGACGGCCGAAAGGTCTACCTGTGAGTGGCATTTGGGCCCCACCGTACTATTTCAACCATTTCTGATCATCCAGGCTTGTACTAGGAGCGTAATTCACCGAGGTAGTTACAATAATCTTCTTTCCTTTGAATTCCAAGTGATATATATTGGCTCGCCCATTGTGTTGCACATGGCAATCATAAAGCCACGGCCGACCCAATAGAAGATGGCACACAGTCATAGGAACCACATCAAAGTCAATAGAATCTTTGTATGGCCCTATTTCAAAATTCACACATACCATATGATTTACCTTCATCTCACCATGGTTGCTTAACCATTGTATGTAGTATGGCTTGGGATGAGGCAAATATGTCAAATTCAACTTGGCACATAACTCCTTACTTGCAAGATTTCTGCAACTACCTCCATCAATAATGACCTTGCAAGCTTTGTTAGGTCCAACTAGAGCTTTTGTTTGGAACAAGTTGGAACGCTAAGATTCATCAATAGGTTGCACACTAAGTATACGTGAAGATACCACAATAGTTGGTGCCCGCTCAGGAAAAGCATCCGCACCATCCTCGCCATTATAAGCATCATCGTCATCAGCTTGATCTCCACTCTCTACTTCACCTTGTTCATTGACAAACATCACGTTACTGTTAGGACAATCCTTCTTGTAGTGTCCTCTACCTCCACAAGTATGGCACACCACATCGCGAGTACGCGCAATTGACATATTGGAACCCGAACTAGCTGCAGGTGTAGTGGGCTTCTGAGCATTGGAACCAAACGAAGACGTATGTGCTGGTTTGGCCTATGGTATAGGATGACTAGCAGCAGGTGCAAGTGGCGCCATAGGTGGCGGTGTAGATCTGGCCACAAAACGGCTGGAAGATGGAAAACGTGCACGTGACTTTGCCTCCTCAGCTAGTTGTGACTCGGCCTCTCTAGCATGGTGCAGCAGCTCGTTCATCGTCTCGTACTTGTGATAACGAACAATGCTCTTGATTTGAAGCTTCAAATTGTTGAGAAAACGCTGCATTGTCATCTCACGGGATTCACGAACATTAGCACGTTGCATAAGCATCTCCGTCTCCATGTAGTACTCATCAACTGGCATTGTTCCGATCCTCAACTGTGTAAGCTTGTCAAAAACTGATCGCAAGTAATTGGTGGGGACAAAACGATCCGTCATAATGCTCTTCATCTCACGCCAATCCATCACAGGAAGTTGATTGTTGTTCCGTCTATTCTACACAATAGCAGCCCACCGACGCAAAGCATATCCATCAAATTCTGATGCTGCAAGATTGACCTTCTTGTCTTCTGGATAATCAAACAAACGCCAGAGATTCTCAATCTTCAACTCGCAAGTAAGATAATCCTGAGGATCAATTGAGCCACTGAAAGAGGGAATTGAAAACTTGGGCTTTCCCAAACCATCATCAGCTTGATTCGGAACACGCTGAGCACGTCCCAAAGGAGCATAACCACGGCCATAAAGAGGAGCAGCAGCATGTGCAGGGGGAATGGCACGTCCCTTGCCACGATGTGGGGCAGCATCAGCCGCACTACCCTCATCAAGATCCTCGAACGCTTCATCATGTTGGTGTGTGTGTCCTTGCTGAATTGTCGCTGTAAGAGTCTCAATCGAATGCTACAAGGTGGCAACATTGATATTGATTGCTATCACTTGAGTCTGAATATTATTGATTGTGCCAGTATTATGCTCCACTACATCTTGCATGTCCTTGATATTCCCATCAACAGACTCGCGCCAATTAACAAGCTCCTCAAGCTGCTTTTTCTGTGACACAACTTCATCATCACTCAAAGACATGATTGGTAGGTTAGTGCAAAAATCAAAATCTGTATGGTGGAAAACTCTCACAACTCACTCACAACTGACAAGAAAGTAGATCTTACCCTTCCAAAGTGAATAGAGATGCTTTACCAAAGGAAATCAAAGACTTATGCATAGATGTGATGAAGTGAATATCAAGGGTATGGAGAACGATCGCAGGACACATAGGTTATTTGTGGTGGAGCTGTAGGTATGGTATCCTAACTACACCAAAGCAAATCCTAGTGCTGATCGTATGACAAACACCAAAGTAAACACACACGTGGAGATAAACATGGCAAAGCAACTTATGAACAGGAATATTGCAATGCACAAGAGAGACGCTGGTAATAGATCAAATAGAACAGGCACAAGATTGCTTAATCTACTAGTGCTATTATGAAACCAGTCCTCCAATCAACTTTGATATCTCCTTTTTTTGCACTTTTGTAACTCTTTTCTTTTCTCTTGTTTTTCACAAAATTCTTTTCTTTTTTTTTTGATTTTTTTAACTATATTGACACAATGCAATATGGGATGCAACAAATCTGAGCAATTAGGGGTCGGATATTCTGGTTTTTTGGAGGCCGGATAATCTGGTCTACCTAGACTAAATTTTGCACTTCAAAACCCTAATGAGCAGCCTGTTCAGAGCAAAGCAACTAGTCTCGTAGGTACGTTCCTAGGCACCGATGCTGTAGATAGGTTGTAGCTAAGGTTTTTTCAAACACCAAAAGTACGCTATGTGGACTCAGAAAAGTATATGTAAGCTAGCGGAAACAATGAAGAACGACTCAAAAACACGAAACAAACGAAAATAACAAGGAAAACCTAGACACTACGACTCAAACTGGAAGGGATCGGATCAAAGACACGACAATGACTAGCAACTAAGACTCAACTCCGATGCAATCTAGGCTATGGCAAAGACTAACCCTAATCTTTTTGTATGGCTTTTTCTGTATAGGACAAAAAACAACTAAACTATGGATGGATCTGTGGATGCTTACCGAGGAAACACTAGAAATCTGATACCAAGATGATATGGGGTGGCTCGATCTTCTCGGTAAGTGGATGGCGGAGATGATGGTGGATGATAGATAACTAGCATGTAGCTATGAACTCTCCCGCTCGAACCCTGATGCCAATGCAACAACTCTCGAACCCTGTAGGATATTCAAAACACCATGCTCTTGCGCACGCATCCGCCGACCACGAACGGTAGTTTGCAATCTACTAATTCCCGATGGAACAACAGATCACACTCAATTGCAGTAGTATAATTCGACCACAAGGTAATTCTAGAGGTTCTAGATAGAAACAACTCCAAAATAGTTTTAAGGTGGTCTAACCTAATCTAGAGGGTGTTCCCAGGCTTATATGGCCGTCGGAACATCCGAAAAATGCAAAACGAAAACGTATATGATACAGTCAGATCCATTCGGATCTGATGGGAACTTTTTGGGACGGATTATCCGGTCTAAGTGGGCCAGATTATCCGAGGCCGTACAGAAAGTCGCGCACGAAGGCCTTAGCAGAATCTCCAAAGCAGGGACGGATTATCCGGGGTGTGGGGGCCAGATTGTCCGGGTCTTTAGACGTGGAAGTACTCATTGGAATGATCTTGGAATTATCTATCCAACAAGTGCTTATTTGCTTGATTTGGAGTTCGTATGAGGAATCCACGTCTGTTTCAATTTCAGGACTTCTGTCTGTCCGAATTGAACGCTCTTTCTCTTTGATGATCTCCCTTGCTTGTATTGCCCCTGCCTCCCTCTCCTCCCTCGCGCCTTCATGGATGATCATCACGTCTGGCTCCTCTTGATGCAGCCCTTCCCCTTCACGTGCCATGCTTGTCTCCTTAGTAAACCCGAGCATACATAAAGGCATAGACTTAGGCAGTATAAAATTCTCATTAGCAAAAACATCAGATTCATTTAGGAGTGAATTCACCTGTTGTTCAAGTAGCTTTGCACGAGCTCAGTAGTTGGTCCTATCCTGATTTCATTGGACTTATCCTTGACATCGACATCAACATCTTCATTAGAAGTTGGAGATAGCAAATCAGTAGGGATGTCCTCATCACCTTCCTCCTGCTCCTCCCTCGCGCATCCTTGGGCGATCGTCATGCCGTGCTTCTCTTGTAGCCCTTCTCCTCCTCGCACCACACTTGTTTCTCCAACGAACTTGATCATACATAAATGCATAGACTTAGGCAGTATAATGTTCTCATCAATTAAAGTACCAGATTCCTTTAGGAGTAAATTCACCGTTGTTCAAGTAGCTTAGCACGAGCTCTTGTAATGGGTCCAATTCTAATCTCATTGGATTGATCCTTTCTTGCAATAGTTGGAGCATCTTCAGTATTATTGGGGTAGGTGTAATTGTAGGGATGTCCTCATTAGTCATCGAACGATGACGACGCCGTTTGACTACAAAATTATCCAGAACTCCCTCAGAAGAATAGATTTCGGGAGGACAAGACAAACTCACAAGAATATAAAAACATACCCGTCAAAATTGTCGAGGTCGAAGGAGTCCTCAGATGCCTCCTTCGATATCCTCAACTTCTTCCGTGAAGGAGGAGCCATGGCGCGCATAGGCACGACAGGGATCGGCTCCTCTACTACAGTAGGAGGACCCTCCGGCGTCATCGGCGATGAGGCATCTGAGTCCTTGCTTCGGGAGTGCTTGCGAGCCCCACTGGACTCAGGGGCTTCACGTTCCTCCTCCACGAGGACAGTGGAACCCGACTCGTCCTCTTCTTCGGCTTCACGAGGAATCACTCCCTCGGGCTGAGGAGGTAACATAGTGGTCACCTTCCAATCCTGAAACCAGGACCAAACATCAGTATAAAAGACACCCAGCAGGCAATCGAAAAACAAGAAGAACTTTAAGAGAAATGCACCTCAGGCGGAGGATGATTCGCACAGAAGGGAGGCACGACTAAGTCACCTGGGAGTTCCTCTTTAGTGGTGTGCTTGGTCAGCAGTCGAAACTTCCTATCTACTTCACCCAAAGAGATGCCCTCTCACGAGATGCGAGTCACATCGTCAGCACCAGTCCAACAGCACATTGGATGCACCCTAGCCTACAGCGGCTGCACTTGACAGCGCATCCAAGTGCGAATGAGGTATGCGCCTCCTATTTCCTTGCCTATGGAGCGTTTAAGGTCATAGACACGCTAGTACGGATTCTCTGTTTCCTCGGCTTCACCGGGCATCACAGTGTTCTTCCACGACCTCCTTCTCTTGCATGCTGCCACCGGATCAAAAGGCGTGAGTCTGTAGTGTTCTTCATGAACCTTTTGGTCCCAAATGTAGAACCACTTCTCCCTCCACCCTTGGACCGACACATTGAAGTTGATGGCAAAATATGTGACATTGGAGTCGACATGGATCCCGCAACGTCCTATATCGTAGACTACCGACCCAGAGCCTGACTGGCGTTTGAGTTTGAAAAGTTTTTTGAAGAGACCAAAGTGTGGCTCGATTGCGAGCCAGCACTCGCAGAGGGTAATGAAGCAAGTGATATGAAGGATGGAGTTCGGGGTCAGCTGGTGCAGCTGGAGCCCGTAGAAGCAGAGCAACCCCCTCACAAACTTGTGAAGGGGGAGAGAAAGACCATGAATGATAAACACCAGGTACATTACCTGAAATCCAGCAGGGGACTGGGGATTACCTCATCACCGGGAATTCGACAGTCATCTTCCGCAGCGGGGAGCGCACCATCTTGGCGCTGGGTGAAGAGCTTTGTGCCCTTGATTATGGTTAGCCGCCATGACCCATTCATGACGCGGGTGCATGTGCCTTTCTCCTTTCCAGCCGCGGCGATAGCGCTGGTGCCCATGGTGGCGGCACCCTTCTTCTTGGCCGGAACAGTGGCGACCGCAGATACAGCTATAGAAGCACCTTTCTTCTTCCTCATCGGGCGCTTGCGGTGGGAGCATAGAAAGTAGCTAGGAAAAGTGCGAAGACCGTCCAGCGCCGCAAGAGGGTGTGAGCAATGGAACAACGAGGAGCAGCAATGGAGACAGTGCGCGAGGAAGAAGATGAGTTGTGGGGAAATTACCACACATCAAACCCCTACTTAACCTCCTCGCATATGCCATCCAACGGCCAACAGAACACCAGCCAGACGTGTGGCACAAATCGATATAGACACGTGGCAGAGCAAAACAGCGAACCATCGCTCCACTCCCCCCATTACGTGCGAGAATCGAGGAGACGCAGTTAAAATCAAAGATTACGCACGCCTGGTCAAATCCAAGTCAGAAATAGGGCCCACTTTTCTTCACGTTCCGTCAAAACCGCTCACACGGGCAACTAAGATCATCTCATCGTCAGCACTGACGTCATTAACTCCAGTCCTTAATCGAGTCTTCGACTCGACCAAGCACTCGGGGGCTACTCCTAACAGGAGCGCTGACCGCGCACCCGATGAACTATAACAGACCTCCAAGCATTATGATGATGTATTTTCTCTCAAAACCCTTCACTCGACTTCATGATTCGACAGAGGATTCAGGGTTACTCCCATAGGGAGCGCTAAAGACATATTCGACAGAAACAAGCAAAAGATGACAACAGTCGCAAACTACTCGAGTCTACGACTCAAATAGGCACTCGGGGGATACTCCCATAGGGAGCGCTGATCGTGCATCCTATGATTTTTCTTATACATAAATGTGTGTTGACTACGTCCACACTCGAAATCTTTGGCGACTCCGCCTCATACTTTCCCTACAAAGAGACCGCATCTCCTGGGCCACCCGAATCATCTCCGCGATGACAAAATTTGGATGCCATGCTTGCGGCTTGAAGATAAGACCTGAAGAAGGCCTGGCAGTGCACCTGTTGCGCTCTACAAGACATAATCCGTGCCTACAGGCACGATAAAATAAGCCTTGACGGACACATCGAGTACTCACACTTATATACTGGGACTCGACTTTATAGTACCTCCGTGATCTAAGTCGAATTACGCCAGCACTTTTCCGAATTCGATTCCAAGGACTCGAGTTTGAGTAGATTACATTGTTTTTCCCTAAGGCAGTTAACTGATCCTGATACATCAGATGAATTAGGCACGTATATCGACAATCCCTATGATACAAATTAGAGCACTCGAATACATGCTCGACTATGCACTCGAAGGCTTCATAAAGTCTCCACACGAATCTGCGATTCAATCGGACATTCGAGGGCTACGAACATGGGCGTACCTTATAGGTACTCGAGCTTGGCATATACGGTCCAACATTGAAGAAGCCCACGACGTTGTCAGGGCCTAGCCAAGATTCGGGTGACCCGGGAGACTCCGACTGCTTGCAGCACACGGCAAACTTAAGATAGAAGTTTAAAGGGAAGCCCTTAACATGTAACCAACTCGGCCTGATAACTCGACACCTAGCCTATCTATATAAAGGCTAGGATGGGGTGGCGAGGAGGACAACACACAACCCTAGTTTCCACACCATCGCCAGATTGTATTTGCGCACCCCCTATAACTTTCGACTCCTCGATAATTCCAAGAGCAGACAAGCAGGAGTAGGGTCCTTTACGAGGCCTGAACCTTGGTAAACCTTGAGTCCCTTTGTGCTTGTTTGCTAGCCGATCGATGCCTCTAGCGCTCCCCACTTCTTCGAATCTAAGTCCATCTGCGATGGGCATTGATGAGTTAATCACTTGTCAACCCCTGACTTAGTGGCTGGCCTATATATAGACCCCCACCTCTATTATAAACCCTAGGCTTGATATTGGGAATTAGTGGATGATATGGGCACGAAGGAGGAGGTGAAGCCTCATTTCAGGACTCCACCAAGCTAGGTGATGCGGGCAACCCACTGATGATTGGCACGCCAGGACAATCTACGATATGTAATGATAAGTCTAAGGTTGTGTCAAATATTGTTGCTATGTTATTGAGTCCGAGTCTAGGTTAGGTTTGAGTCCGTTTCTGTGTTTGGTTTGGGTCTATTCAACCAACTAGGTTACAAGCCTCTTATATAAAGGAGCCAGCCGCCTAGGATTTATGGGAGTTCAGTTGTTTAGTTCAAAAACTATATTATGCTCCACCGTGTATCATCCCTCTGGAGACGACGATACCGTTTATCAGATTATTGCTGCGGAGGTTCTTGTGTTTATCAAGGATTATCATGCTCAGATTTAAGGCATGGTGATCTTCATTACGTTACTTACTGGATTGATTTCACTTCTTCAGGTGATATTTATCGTTGTTATTGGAAGGATTATAATTCGGGTTGCTGTGAAAGATCGGGACAAAACGCATAAGATCATCGGCATGATCCATATCATGTGGAGTCTAGGAAAAAAGAAGGAGGGGGCGAGTTCTTGAGGAAAAATTGATCAGATCCGATCGAGGATGTAGCGAAAAATTGATTAGATCCGATCGAAGCAGTAGCGAGTTTCGATTCCTTCCGATCGCGAGGAGCTGTCGCTCCATATCCCTTTGATCGCGTGGAGTACGGGACAGAAAAAGGAATTGCACGCGCTCATGAGTACGTGGAGTACGAACAAATAATTGCAGATCGGATTGGTACTGGTATACGTGAGAAAAAGTAAGTAATCCAAAAGAGTCCGGTGTGAATTAAATTGGGCAAATTTTGTTTGTTCCGATTTTTCTGCCTAGAAGGCACGCGCCGCGTCAGGGAGTTGTCTCGCGTGGATATAGGGTACAGAATAAAGTTTCATTGTGAGTTCGATCTGTACGTAAGGAGCCCTGCTCACATACGTGAGGCACTCAGTTGAAAAATAACAAAGCTTATAGCTACAGTTTGGATCAATTCCCAGCTCACGTACGTGAGTTCTGCAGAAAAAAAAGGAAAATCAGTAGCAGGACGTGTGATCGCTCGGCGGTAGGAAACGGGACGTGATCCACTAGGCGCTAGGTTTTCCGTGATCGGATTTTTTATTCGGCGCGCCGACCCCTAGAATTCGTCTGTTTTTGTCTAGAATTTTCTTTAGTGCAGTGCCGTTTTGTTCCAAATTTTTTGAAATAGTGCACGGATATCACCAAACAGTCTACAGAGAAAATTTTGCATGCGAGGATGGATTTTTTTAAGAAGATACTTTGAGCTTTAGGTGTACACGTGGCAAAAGTCTAGTGTTGTTATCAATGACTATCTCGATCTCCTGAATGGAGTGGCACGTGATGCATCCGAGATTAGCTGGTCCCTACATAAACATGCGACAATTGAGGAGTACCAAGATTGGGAAAGGCACATGGAATGGGGTTTCCATCAATGTCACAAATACAATGACACGTTTAGTGGGTATGATGGGTATGTTCTTGCTCACCGGCGTGTGGAGAAGGAGTTAGACAGTTGGTGGTCCGAGGCGGTTGAAGTAGATGGCTTTTCTCATACTTGGGAGGACTACAAAAGTTTTCTACGTAATGGTTTCATATTACCGTATATGGAGGAAATTAAGCAGCCGCCCAAGGTTGTGAACGGGATAATGGATGTTGGCAAGAGTATAGCTCTTATACCGAAGGTCGCGGCGGTTGTAACTACTCATGAGAAGTTGATAGTTGTTCCATTGCCGACAGTTAGTAAGGTGGCAGCCACGATTCCTGAAGCCTTAGCGGTTGATGTTGTTAAGACTGATGTTGTTAAGGTATCATGGAGGATGTTGAACCATTGAGTGATTGAGTGGGCTGAATTTGCAACTCAAGAAAGTACAAGGTGATGCTTGCATGATAGTTGACAAGGGCCAGCGTTGAAATTTATTTTAGGCATAGTGTATGATCAAAGGAAAAGCATGCAAGTTGATTGTTGATGGAGGAAGCTGTACTAATGGCATTAGCAAGGCCATGGTGACAACGTTGGGGTTGTCCACATGGCGTATTCCTGAACCTAAGCATCTACAGTAGTTAAATAGCTGCGGTATGGTGAAGATAACTTATAAGGTGCGTGTGCCATTTATAGTTGATGCCATTGGAGGTATGTGAGCTGTTACTTGGTCGTCCATGGTAGTATGATCGCAACGTTACACATGCTGGAAGAGCAAATACATATTCTTTTGTGCATGGTGGCAAACAGCAGACTTTGAAGTCTATGCAGGATGATCACATAAAGTCTGATGTAGAGCTGGTGGTACATAAGGAGAAGGTGCGCAAGGCTAAGCCAAAATCTGGGCTAGCTAAGGTGCAGGATGGAGAGCCTGATGCACAGTGCGACAATATTGATATTGCTTCAGCTATGCCTGTAGATGACAAGCCCGTGGAACTTGTTAGTGACAAGCTAGTTGAAGTGCATCCTCTTATTGCTAAGAGGAAGGATGTTGCAACATATGTTCAGAAGGTTGTTTGTGTTGACACAGTTGTTCAGACAGATGATAGTTGTGCTCCTGATGTTCCAGTGCATGTGGTGCAGCGGGATAACACGAGCAGTTTTGTTAGTACACATGTGAGACGTTTTGTTGGGACAGTTGCTGATAAGGGGAGGATAGCTACTACTCCTGATGTTTTGCCACCTCCTTATGTTCTAAAGCTTGGACAATTCTGTTTTGAAGTGCCTCCTAAAGATGAGGTGAAGCCCAACTTTCGGACACCTCCAATGATGTTTCATGTTGGCCAAAGAGATGTGTCCGAAGATATTTTATTGTTTTATTTTTATTAAGTTTGGTTCAGGTTTCTATTTTCAGTTTTGGTTTTATTTGTGTGTGATGGTTTTGGGCCTATCCAAAATCAAGTGTGTTTTGGCCATTTGGGCTTTTAGTTTGGCATGGGGCCTAGCCCATCCAAATTAGCGTGGAGTCACCCTATAAAGGGTTTCGGGCAGCCATCATTGTAATTTAGACTTGTTATTTTCGAGCTAAAAGAGACACCAGAAAAGCCCTAATGTTTGGGACGCATATCGTTGTGTTTGCTTGCTGATCTTTAAGGTTTGATGTTGTGCTATGCATGGGAGTTGATTTTGATCAGTTCCAACATGGGAAATTGAAGAGAGATTAGTTTGATATATTTCAAATTGAGTTCTCTTTCTATCTTGATAATTCTATCGATCGTCGTGAAAGATTAGGCCTAAACCCTTTTGGATCAAGTTGATCCGTATCATCTTGGTATCAGATTCATCGAGTTTCTCATGGCGATTTTCTACTGAGATTTATCATCTACTGATTTTCCGATCTACATGATATTTGGCTTTCAGATCCGATATTTGGCTTACGTCCATGAAAGAAGAAAGGAGGATATTAAATTGGATCCATTTCTTTCCATCAGGCGCGTGGTAGTTAGGCTAGAATAGAAAGAAAAAGGAAAAGCATAATACATGATCAGTTTCTAGTCTTTCACGTGCATACCCTATTCAAGTTTATCCTTGATCCTTGCGCGGATGTTCAGCTGAAGCTCTGCCATCGTATTGTTTCTCTTAGAGATCAAATCTGATTTGTTTTTTACTCTTAACTGGTTTTAGTCTTCACGTCCAAGGAAGACAAATACTACAGGAGATTGGCTCGGTCTCATTGTGTGCGTGGTGTCCAGGCTAGAATATACTACTAGTTAGACACGCTCGATTGGATCGACACCCGTGTGTCTGTCTGCTTCTTCTGAGTTGTGGTACTGTTGGATTTACAATCCGTTTCAGCTGGCTATTGATTTCTGTCCGAGGCTCTCACGATTTACGATCAAGCTTGATACGGTGCTAATCCAGTTTGTGTTGGAGTTCGTCCGTGATAATTCCAGGAAGGTCCGGTCTGAGTTGCTTTTGCTCCAGCCATCCTACGCTGTCATCAGAATGCAGACGATGTCTGTCCTTTAGCGTGGTTCTGCCTGATTTTTTTTTGTGCGTGCTGAATTTTGCTGCAAATGGCTAGTCCGGTGATTGTTGAAAATTCTACTGCTGCGGCTGCTACAGTTTCAAAGACTAAGGAGGTTGCTCTTCCAGTCTATGCACATGATCTCTTTAACAATGTTCGTGCTGGTTTTGACAACACCTACATGTACATCAAAGACTATACGGATGCTTTGGAGGAGAGGTTGAACACAAAATTGGAGGCCATCACTACTAGACTCGATGCACTAACGGATACCCTCATTAATCTGCCGGTGCGAGCTAAGCCCCCTCATGCTGCTCCAATACGGGATGCGCCACCACCAAGAGATGGATATTTTGATGTTTTTGCTCGACATCCTGTGGCACCAGCACATGGAGGCATCCATGTTGACCTCGAAGAGGATGTTGCATACGCACCACAACAGCACCACGTTGAGGCTTGTCCTGCAGCCGTTTTTGGTCGTGTTTTTCCTGCTGACCGAGATCGTATTGGTCATGCTGCACGTCTTCCATTAGATGATGGTTTTGGACGCGTTAAAATTTCCGTACCACCGTTCTCTGGCGCGGGAAGTCCTGAGGATTATTTGGAGTGGGAGATGCGCGTGAGTCATATTTTTGCGACCCACCATTATACCAAGGAGAAGAAGCTTCAACTTGCTGCTATCGAGTTCTCCTGTTATGTACTGATTTGGTGGAGCCAAATTTTCCGTATGCCAAATCGCCCAACATTGTGGAGGAGAATGACAGAACTCATGCGACGTAGCTTTGTTCCTGAACATTATAAGAGAGACATGCAAAATAAATTTCAGCAGCTCACTCAAGGTACTAAATCAGTGGATGAGTATTATAAAGAGATGGAGTTGTTGATGATACGTACAAAAACAAGGGAGGCCCCGGAGGCCACAATGTCTCAGTTCTTTCCTGGGCTGAATCTTGACGTGCAGGATCGTGTAGAGATGGTTACCTACTATGATCTTCAAGATCTTGTGCCCCAGGCTGAGCGTGCGGATCAACAGCTCAAACAACGCCAAGCTGCAGCCCCTGCAAATTCATGGCATGGTTCTAGTGCTAAACCGACACCTTATACACGTTCCCACCATGTTTCCCATACTGAGTTGCCAAAATCTGCAGTGTCGAAAGTTGCATCTAGTACAGAGTCCACGACGCTCATTGAGTGTTTTACTTGTGGAGGCCGAGGACATATGAGGCGTGATTGCACTAATAAAAAAAGGGTGCTGCTCACTCAAGATGGCTATGTTTCTGCTAGTGACGATGACAAGGTTGCTGCTCCTTCTAGTGATGTGTCTGAGGAACATGATAGCATTGATGTGTATCCTGAGGATGTTTCTCCTAATTGCACTAACTTGATGGTGCAACGTTTGCTAGAAGATCACATAGAAGGACAAGGATAGCGCCGGAATATTTTTCAGACTCAATGCATAGTCAAGAACACCACTTGCAAGCTGATTATCGATGGTGGCAGCTACACCAATATTGTTAGCAAGAGCTTGGTGGATTCTCTTTCCTTACCTACATGGAAACATCCGCAGCCACATTGTGTTGAGTGGTTGTATAATTCGGGGAAGCTAAAGGTAACACAGAAGGTGCGCCTAAAATTTTCAGTAGGTAATCATGAAGACACGATGGTCTACGATGTGTTGCCTATGGAAGCATGCCATGTGCTGCTAGGACGACCGTGGCAATTTGATAAGCGTTCCACTCATGAGGGAAGATCCAATGTTTATTCCTTGTGGCATGAAGGAAAGTGTCATGTGTTGCAGCCTATGCTTGACAAGGATCTCAAAGTGGAAGTGCTTATTGAGAAGAAGAAAGTCCAACACATTAAGGCGAAACTGAGGACGGTTTCCATTCAAGTTGGGCGGGATGATGAGGGGAGGATAGCTACTACTCCTGATATTTTAACACCTCCTTATGTTCTAAAGCTTGGACAATTCTGCTTTGAAGTGCCTCCTAAAGATGAGATGAAGCCCAACTTTCGGACACCTCCAATGATGTTTCATGTTGGCCAAAGAGATGCATCCGAAGATATTTAGTTGTTTTATTTTCATTAAGTTTGGTTCAGGTTCTATTTTCAATTTTGGTTTTATTTGTGTGTGATGGTTTTGGGCCTGTCCAAAATCAAGTGTGTTTTGGCCATTTGGGATTTTAGTTTGGCATGGGGTCTATCCCAGCCAAAGTAGTGTTGGAGTCACCCTATAAAGGGTTCCTGGCAGCCGTCATTGTAATTTAGACTTGTTATTTTCGAGCTAAAAGAGACACCAGAAAAGTCCCAATGTTTGGGGGTGCATATCATTGTGTTTGCTTGCTGATCTTCAAGGTCTGATGTTGTGTTATGCGTGGGAGTTGATTTTGATCAGTTCCAACGTGGGGAATTGAAGAGATATTAGTTTGATCTATTTCAGATTGAGTTCTCTTTCTATCTTGCGGATTCTATCGATCGTCGTGAAAGATCGGGACTAAACCCTTTTGGATCACGTTGATCCATATCAGTTGTGCGGATGCATAGAGGCAAGGATGGACATGTTCATCAGTTGTGTGGTTTAGGCATTACTCATCTTATGCAAGGTCGTGCAAAGAAGTTCCATGTTCAGCAACCACGGGTTCCAACAAGAGTTGAGAAGAAGAAGACGGTGGCACCTAGGTCCAAGCTCGTATGGAGAAGCAAGGAGGTGCATGTGCCAAGGGATGTTTCAATTCAAGCAAGCCAATAGGGAGGATGCAGAGTGGAAGGAAAGCAAGACTTGAAGATGGCGAAGACGCGTGAAGCTATTGTTCATATCACACCACCTTTCCGACCCGACCCGCATGTGTTGGGGACAACGCTTCTTGAAGGGGAGGATGATGATATGGGCACGAAGGAGGAGGTGAAGCCTAATTTCAGGACTCCACCAAGCTAGATGATGCGGGCATCCCATTAATGATTGGCACGCCAGGACAACCACAATATGTAATGATAAGTGGTTGTGTCAAATATTGTTGCTATGTTATTGAGTCCGAGTCCAGGTTAGGTTCGAGTCCGTTTGTGTGTTCGGTTTGGGTCTATCCAACCGACTAGATTGCAGGCCTCCTATATAAAGGATCCAGCCGCCTAGGGTTTAGGGGAGTTCAGATGTTTAGTCTAAAAACTATATTGTGCTCCACCATGTATCATATCTCCGGGGACGGCGATACCGTTTATCGGATTATTGTTGCGGAGGTTCTTGTGTTCATCAAGGATTGTCGCGCTTAGGTTTGAGATGTGGTGATCTTCATCACGTTACTTGCTGGATTGATTCCTCTTCTTCAGGTGACGTTCATTGGTGTTATTGGAAGGATTATAATCCTGGTTACTCGCTGTGAAAGATCGAGACAAAACTCATAGGATCATCGGCATGATCCATATCAGTGGAAACCCCTTGTGGATCTATCAAGTTCTTGCCTCATGCTCCTTTGACAAGGAGCACCAAATATCACAAGCCTCGTTGTAGTTTGCATCATGCCTCCGTGTTGTACAAGGCCTAGGCATCGGAGTCCCTTTGCCTAGACGTCAAGATCTCACCGAGTCTCCCTACTCGCCGTGCCGGTTCGAGAGAGAGTCCTCTGCCCGACGCTGATCCTAGGGATTGCGTCGGACCGGTCACCGCCGGCGTGAGCTATTGGTGTGTATCGTGGTTTTGCGTGAGTGTGTTCATCATGTTCTTCGCTTTCTCCCTCATCCCCCACTGACTTCACCTCGATTTCAAAGGATTTGTGAAAGATCGGGCCATACCCGAGGTTGCCCCACAATACAAGAGCATGAAGATCAACAATCAAATATCTTCCAAAAACATGCCAGCATCAATGGGAAATCTATCAAGGTGATCATCGATGGAGGGAGTTGCCATAACTTTGCTAGCACCAAGTTTTGTGAGAAGCTCAACCTCACCCTCCATTCACACAAGCACCCCTACGACGTACAATGGCTAAGTGACCAAGGGTCTGTGAAGATCAAGCTTACCGTTTCGGTAACATTCATGTAAGTCCCAATGATGGTTTGCCATATGTTGCTTTGTCGACCATGGAAATTCGACAAAGGTTGATATAGGGTGGCCCGATCTTCTCAGCAAGCACTTGTCGATGATAATAACGGTGGATAGATAATTAGCCTATAGCTATGAACTCTCCCACTCGAACCCTGATGCCAATGCAACAGCTCTCGAACCCTGTGGGATATTCACAACACCACGCTCTTGCACACGCAGCCGTCGACCATGAACGGTAGTTTGCAATCTACTAATTCCCAGTGGAACAACAGATCACACTCAATTGCAGCAAGTATTTCGATCACAAGTAATTCCAGAGGTTCTAATAAGAATCAACTCTAAAATATTTTAACGTAGTCTAACCATAATTGTGACGGCTATAGAAGTATATATGAGGGCTGGGCGTCCTCCCCTCTAAACAGGCCTAAAAACAGCTATATCTTGGCCCAAACTGACCCGGTTTGACTCAAACTGATAATTACCGACCCATAGATGGGTTCGGCCTACTTGGCGCGTAGGCCATATGTCGTGGTGCACCTCAAACATGTCCTGGCATGCCACATATCTCTCTTGGTCATGCTTGGTCTCTTTATTGCCTCCTAATGCATCTTCCATCTCTCGGTCGCCTTCCTCCCTCTCCTCCCGCTGGTGCTAGTCCGATAGATGCCAAATCTAGTCAAATAGTAACACCATCATTTAGGTAGTATAAAGCTCTTATAAATCAAAGTATCATGTACAACTAGGAATGAATTCACCATGTGATATTTTTCAACGAGGCTCAATATTTCCATCCAGCTCAAACAATCAGAATCATTGCCCTCATCATCCTCCCTTTCTTCAGGAAAAGCCGTCCACGGCTTTGGGTAAGCTGAAAGTGGAAGAAAAAAAAAGAACGTGTATGCAGAGTATATGTATATATAACATCCTGTATTATTGTTGTTCACATGAAAAATATGTCTAACATACATCAAGCAACTTAAATTGCAGGTATAAGTGAAGTACAAAGAATCATGATCATGGTGAAAAACAAGTAAATAGATAGTCTTGTTCTCCAATATTAAATACAATTTTCTCAAAGGAGATCTATGATAAAATTTGTGAACAAGATCAAACCAATTCAATATGTGTGAAAACCAAATTGATTCATGCCATGCTTCAACTACACTACTATGATTTTTATGAACATGATCATGTTGTCCACTATTTAAGATGCAACTCAATTTGCAAATATAAGTGAAGTATAGAGCATTAGCACAACTAGGCAACGACTTTGGGACAAACACAACGTATATGAAAACTCGGGTTTGATGTAGCCCGAGCTTCGGTCATTACCACATCATAGTCTCCAGCTTATGCCAAGTCGTCATGGACTCCAAAGGTGAATCTGTTCCTCTATGCGAACCCACTTCCTACCCTCTTGAATGGTATACTACTTCATACTCCATCCCATATTCATGATAGGTTGACAGCAACAAGTACAGAGGCATGGGAGGAAGCCTGGAGCACCAAGCCCGAAAGACGGAGGCTTGGAAGAGAAGACGGAAGAAGCAGCAACTGGAGCACCAAAGTCTCTGGCCACACTGGAGTCTCCAGCCTGAAGACACTAGAGTCTCCGGCCTGCGTACCCAAGAGTCTCCGGCCCATCTCCGGACCGACCCCCAAATCGAGCTCAAGGAAAGTCTAACTGCCACTCCGGAGACGGACCGAAGACCGACTGGAATTTCCGGCCCAGGCCGGAGTCTCTGGACCCCCACACTGGAGTCTCCGGCCTAAGCGTATGGGCTTGCGCGCTGCCAGCTGGGCCTTTGGCCCATGTACCCCTTAGTCCGCCCAAACTTTCCCCTTTTATTCCTAAAGTAACCTTAAACTAGTGGCTGGCCTATATATAGTGCCCCCACCCCCTCATGTAACCCTAGGCATAGATGATAGACTAAAGACAACCCCTTTGTGGAATCTCTAGTTTTGCATCATCCCCTTCTACCAAAGGGGATCGACTATCGTTACCACCTTGTTGGAGTTTGCATCACGCCTCTCTCGTTGTACAAGGCCTTGGGATCGGTGTCCCTTTGCCAAGTTGTCAAGACCCTCTCCAAGGTGTTCTTCCCTCTCCACGTGGGATCGAGGGAGCACATTGAATGATCTTTCCTTGCGAGGATTCTATCAGACCGGGGGCCACCAGCGGGAGCAATCAGCCGTGTATCGTGTGAGTTTTGCGTGTGTTCATCGTGTTCTTCGTGAGGTGTGCGTCTGCTTCTACTACCTTCTCCATTTCCCTTCGCTTTCCCATCGATTTGACCACGAGATCCGTGAAGATCGGGCCACCCACGGGGTTACCCCATAACATCTGGTATCAACAGCTTTTGGTTGGCACGGATTTCTCATTGATTTGGTCTTTTCCCCATAAATTCGAAAATTCCACCAAAAATAACCCCAATTTCATGTTTTGGATCGATCTGTGATTTGAGTGTGTTTTGGTAGGTTTTGATCTGTGGATTACTTGCTGAACTTGTTGATCTACCTTCCCTTGCGTTTCCATGGCCTAATTCCTTGATTTCGCCCACCAATTTGAGGTTTTGGTTCGAGTTTTTCCACCCAAACCTCGTCCCGTTTGTGTCCTGGAACCTCTGAACCGGAGATTTGGTCCCCAGACCGGAGTTTCTGGCCCCCAGACCGGAGTTTCCGCCCCACCTGCTGACAGAAAAATCTGCTTCACAGTTCTAAGCATAACTTTTGCATACGAACTTGGATTTTGGTGTTCTTTAGCTCGTTTCGAAGAGGAGAAGGATCTCTACATCATAATTTCCGTGGTTCATGCTATCTACTCCATCCAAATTCCGTGAGCAAGGCGGAATCCACCAATAAAGGGTGAAGATCAGCGATGAAAGGTATTAAAATTCCGCGACTTCTCCCCACTTGCTTTCCTTTGTGAGCTACACTATCTTTGCGATCAACAAACACTTATTGAGACTAGTTACTCCTATGATTGCTTGGCTATGCACATTTGATACCTTGTATAATTCCGAGCAAAAGTTATGAGCGCGCTATCTCATATAGCTATCTTGTATACTTGTTGGCACAAGGAAGAGGCAAGTGAAAAAGAAAAAGAAAAGAAAGAAAAAGAGTGAAAAAAATAGAAAAAGAAGAACAAGAACAAGAAAGAAAGAAACAAGTGCCTGGTAGAATAGGAAGCGCAAGCTCGATGAACATCAATTAGGTGGTACTTATTGTGCATATCTTGTAGCCCACCAATTTTATTGCAATCGAACTAGCGTCTCTCCTTGCACTTATGCGACACGAGCTTATAGTCTTTGCTAGGTAATCATTTGGTTCTTAGCTCACTTTCTCCGTCGCACAAGTCCCATTTATCCCACCGTGTGTGTTTCCTTGTATATAATTCCTATCTTGCGGATTGACGTGTTGTGCTTTGTGATGGATCACTACACTGACAATGGCTCTGGATGCTTTGAGGACCCGGAGAATTGAACCTATGACGGCTCCACATGCATGGAAGACATGGAGTACGTCATCAACTATGGCTCCTCAAGCATGGAGGACTTGGAGCTCTACATCGACAATGGCTCCTCGTGCATGGAGTACATGGAGCACTACTCCGGCAATGGCTCCACATGCTTGGGTGATATGGAGTACTAAATCAACAACGACTCCCAAAGCATGGACGACTTCGAGTGCTTCAACGACGATGCCTCACCAATCATGCAGGACATGGCGAGTTCACCCACTTCGAGGGCTCTTCCATGAGCCATGAAGAATACCTCCACCGCTTGGAGATGGAGGACTACTACGCCAAGCAAGAGGAGGCGCATCATCAAGAAACCATGACCTTCAAGGCCAAGCGTGCCACACAAAAGGGCACCATCTACTTCGATGATCCACCTCCAAGGCGTCAAGCGTGACCACCTACATGGCGTCATGCGCCCCCATCTCCAAGGCGACGAGCGCCATCACCTCCAAGTCGTCAAGCGCCACCATCTCCAAAGTGCCAAGAACAACCATCTCTAAGGCGTCAAGTGCATCTACCTACAAGGCATCAAGTGCCATCTACTCCAAGAAGAGTGGCGACCAAACATAATCTTCCAAAAGAGGCGCCACGAAGCAAGAATCTTCATTGACAAACATAATCTCGTCGACATCAAGAGGATACAAGACGTCATCAAAGGCATCTTCGCCACCTCGAGAGCGCCAAGGTCCAATTGGAGAAGTTGAAAAGCGACCTCGTCAAGTTCAAGAAGGACATGGACGACAACTTCCCCAAATATATCGAGACAAGCTCAAGAAGGCGCCACCTACATCAACCTTCGGCAAGGCACGCCAACAACCTCCGTCGACACCATCATAAGGCACCTTCCACTACTAGAGCCACCACCAAAATGGCACCAAGAGAAAGCTCTCCGCCACGCCATCAAGCTTCAACGCCCAAACTTGACGTCCTAGATGACGCATGCAACTTCATGGATGAGGAAGATGAATACCTCTACTTCACCAAGTTGGACGAGTACGTCAAGAGGATGTCTACACAATCCAAGGAGGCCACGGTGAAGGATGAGAAAGATCCAAGACAAGGGCCTACCCCAGAAGAAGGCGACGACAAGGTCAATAATGGTGAGCATGGGATTTTCACTTCACCAAAGGAGGCGCACGGAGTTGAGAGAACCGAGCCTATCCCCATATGCTTGAGTGATGATGTGGTACCAATCCCATGTGAGTATGAGAGCCACTTATCCCACTTGAGTGAAAGCAAGAGTGAGATGAGCGACTCCACCATACGTGAGATTGAGTGCTTCCAATTTGAGGGCATGAGTGATACACCGAGTGAGTTGAGAGTGGTAGTTGATAGGTCATGTGAGACCACTTTGATTTCTAACAACTTACCCTCTACCTCTAGTGTGTTTTCTCATGTTGTGCTAGGTTCTATGGATCAAGAAGCGCCAAGCTTGGAGATGATGATGCTCCAACCAAGAAGATGTACATGGTGGATGAAGATGATGCCATCCCCATAGATGATGAAGAAGTCACCCACATGGAGGCCAATACTACCACAACACCCACTTCATATGAGAGGTATGAACATGGTAAAAATAAGGGTGTTGATGATGCCATGATCCCACTAGTAGACATGATGACTTGTGATGACTTGCATGCTACGGATGATACTTGTGACATGACATATGTTCCATTCTTATTCCCATGTGTGAATTTTGCTATGCATCATGATGACCATGTGGAATCCTTGTATTGTCATGATATTGCCATAGACATGATATGACATAAATGTTATGTTGATGATATCATTGCTTGCACTTTGTTGAACAATTGCTCTTTCCAATGTTTTGCTTGCAATGATGTTACCAATGGTACCCGTCGAACCATGCTTTGTCATGAATGTGTTACAATCTGTCCCATTGCTTGCAATAAGTTGAATAATTGCTCTTTCACTTGTTTTGCTTGCAAAAATAATTCTAATATGGTTTATATTGAGATGGCCCCCATAGCTTTCTCAAATTTTGGAGATTTTGAGGATTGCCATGATAAGCATGTTCCCTGCTTTCATACTCACCATGCACCTATGCTACACTTTCTGACACTAATGGTGATGTGCAAAAGAAGATATACGTCATGATGGATGATGTGTTTCTCTACCATGCACACACATTCTTCCTTTTGTGTATCATGTGTGTAGGTACCCGCACAAGAATGTCAACCTCGGTTGAGCACGAGTTGACAAAAAGAGCTCTAGAGCGCATCCCCCACATGAGTTCAAGATCGAACCCAGCTCTGATACCTTTTGCATGCTTTGCATCTTTCATGTTGAAAAATTGCTCTTTCCTATGGTTTGCTTGCAAGCATGTTAATGGTATTATTCCACCTTGTGACAATCATGTTTCTTTCCTATTGGATATTGATGCTTTCTGTGTTGCAACAAAAATGTTGAACAATTTCTCATTTTGATATTGCGTGTGCAACCATAATGCCATTTTGAGCATGTATTGTCACGACAGCTTCCATGTCTATCGTATTGTTGTTGCAACAAACATAAGGACCACTCACTCTTTCATATGGTTTGTTTGCAAACATGTTGTTTTTGCTTCCGCTTGTGATATTCATACCCCCATGATATTTGCTTTGGATAAATGTGTATGGCATCCAACATATTGAACAATTGTTCTTTCCAATGGTTTGTTTACACATATAATTTCGCTGGTTTGGATATTCTTCCTCATATGTTTTTGCCAAATTCTCCTATTCTTGCATCAAAGATGGTTATCAATATTTTAGTCCATTGCTTTGAGTGCCACACTAAGACGTTTTATGGAGTTTTTGAGTTCCCACATTTGGATGATGTTCAAACAATTTCCATTCACTTTGACCTTGCATATGCATCCCGTTTGCTATACTTGAGTGGAGCTAATAGTGTTGTGAACAAGAATGGACATGCCACAAATGACATGCTCCTCTATCACACACAAACATATGTTGCTTGGTCTTTGTTGTGTGAAGGTACAAGTGTATACACGTAAACCTATATGGACAAAGAGTTGACAAGACGAACCGAAGAGAGTTACCTATGGCTTCCCTTCAACGAGCTATCTCTACATCATAAGGATCAAGAAGGTCTCTCGACATCTTCTACTTTGTGATGAGCGTGTAGAGTCGAGGACGACTCTTTTTGAAGGGAGGGGAGATGATGTAGCCTGACCTTCGATCATTACCACATCATGGTCTCCAACTTATACCAAGTGGTCATGGACTCCAAAGGTGAATTCCTTCCTCTATGCGAACCCACTTCCTACCCTCTTGAATGGTATACTACTTCATACTCCGTCCCATATTCATGATAGGTTCACACCAACAAGTACGGAGGCATGGGAGGAAGCCTGGAGCACCAAACCCGAAAAGACGTAGGCTTGGAAGAGAAGACGGAAGAAGCAGCAGCTGGAGCTCCGGAGTCTCTGGCCTGCGCACACTGGATCTCCGGCCACACCGGAGTCTCCGGCCTGAAGACACTGGAGTCGTCGTCCTGCGTACCCAGGAGTCTCTGACCCATCTCCGGACCGGCCCCCAAATAGAGCTCGAGGACAGTCTGACTTCCACTTCGGAGACGGACCGGAATCTCCAGCCCAGACCCGAGTCTCCGGACCCCCACACCGGAGTCTCTGGCTTGAGCGTATGGGCCTGCGCGCCACCAGCTAGGCCTTTGGCCCATGTACCCCTTAGTCCACCCAGACTTTCCCCTTTTATTCCTAAAGTACCCTTGAACTAGTGGCTGGCCTATATATAGTGCCGCCACCCACTCATGTAACCCTAGGCATAGATGATAGACTAAAGACAACCCCCTTTGTGGAATCTCTAGTTTTGCCTCATCCACTTCTACCAAAGGGGATCGAATATCATCACCACCTCATTGGAGTTTGCACCGCGCCTCCCTCGTTGTACAAGGCCTTGGCATCGGTGTCCCTTTTCCAAGTTGTCAAGACCCTCTCCAAGGTGTTCTTCCCTCTCCGCGTGGGATCGAGGGAGCATGTTGACCAATCTTTCCTTGCGAGGATTCTATCGGACTAGTGGCCAACGGCAGGAGCCATCGTCCATGTATCGTGTGAGTTTTGCTTGTGTTCGTCATGTTCTTCGCGAGTTGTGCGTCCGCTTCCGCTACCTTCTCCCTTTCCCTTTGCTTTCCCATTGATTTGACCACGAGATCCGTGAAGGTCGGGCTACCCACGGGGTTACGCCATAATAGGGTTCTATTCTAGCAAGATTAGGACAATCCAACATAGGTAAAATTACTTGTGTTGGTTGCAATATATCAACTAGATTAGAATGTATTTCCATAATATCTCGAACATGAACTATTGTCCCATAGCAAACATTTTGTGACACATGTATTGCATATATGGTTGAAAACAACAAGTTTCAGTTCAGCGATTCTATCACAGGTAATACATATGTGATCCACAAGAAAATTTTCATCCATGCTATATTCACCAATTAGATTGCAAGTGAAACAAGGAGAATATGTGCTAGAATTCAGATATGAAATTTCATAAATCAAGTGCCTCATAGAATAGGAAGCGCAAGCTCGATGAACATCATGTAGGTGGTACTTATTGTGCATATCTTGTATCCCACCAATTTTATTGCAATCGAACTAGCGTATCTCCTTACACTTGTGTGACAGGATCTTATAGTCTTCGCTAGGTAATCATTTCGTTCTTATATCACTTTCTCCATCGCACAAGTCCGATTTATCCCACCGTTTGTGTTTTCTTGTACATAATTTCCTATCTTGTGGATTGACTTGTTTTGCTTTGTGATCATCAGGTTCTTTACTTGCCATTACAACATCTTGAGTTCGGATTGTTCTTGGGCATGCCACCTTCCATACCTATCCACCATAAGCTTTGTGTTTTTTTAGTGGTTAGTTGGTTTTGGTGTTCCGCGTGAACTTAACTTTACTTGGTTTTGATTGCTCTCAAGTGTGCCACTTGCACGATACTATCTTCCAAGGTAAAGTAAGGTTTGACGTTGCATACCTAACCCCCCTACCACTTCCATATACACCACTTGGTCTTGTGAATCATATCTAGGGACTCCAGAGCTAAGGATGAATCCACGATGAGCCATCGTGCATATGCCTCCACAAGCATGGATGACATGATGGAGCACTACACCGGCAATGGCTCCACATGCTTAGGTGATATGGAGTTATACAACAACAATCACTCCCCAAGCATGGACGACTTCAATAATGACAACGACAAGCTCCTCAAGTCGTGTCGACCAAGGCAGAGCCTCCTCCTTGAGAGCACCAAGGTCCACCATCAAATAGACAACTTCAAGCGCTACATGGACAACGACTTCTCCAAAACCATGAGCATGATGACCAAGACTAATGATGCTTTGCGCTCATTACAACGCCTCACCTAGAAGAGTGCCAAGGACAAGGATCATTGTCTCGAGCGTCAGGTGGATGACCAAGTGCGCCACCTACATCAACCTTTGGCAAGGCACGCCAATGACCTCCATCGACACCATCATAAGGCACCTTCAACTACTCGTGCCACCACCAAAATGGCACCAAGATTAAGCCTTCTTCCGCGCCATCAAGCTTCAACACCAAGACTTGATGTCCGAGATGATGCATGCAACTTCATGGATGAGGAAGACCAAGACCTCTACTTCGCCAAGTTGGACAAGTATGTCAAGAGGATGTCTACACAAGGCAAGGTGGCCACGGTAGAGGATGAGCAAGCTCCAAGACAAGAGCCTACCCTACAAGATGGCAACAACAAGGTCGAGAATGATGAGCATGGGATTTTCCCTTCACCAAAGGAGGCGCAAGGAGTTGAGCACACCGAGCCTATCCATATATGCTTGAGTGATGATGTGGTACCAATCCCATGTGAGTATGAGAGCCACTTAGCCCACTTGAGTGAAAACAAGAGTGAGATGAGCGACTCCACCATACGTGAGATTAAGTGCTTCCTTTTGGAGGGGAATGTTTGTTTGCGGTACCAAAGTTGGTGGGTGAGCGCACCACGGTACCCGAGTTGCCATAAATCGCGTGGAGGGGCCATAGTAGATTCGCCAATTATCCAGAAGGGTCAAATGGGGGTGAATACAAATCTAATGGCCAAACGGTCATTTGAACCAGACAAAAAAGGTTGAACTCAAATACCGCCGTTAGGTCAACTCTTCTTGGCCCGCCATGTCAGTATTCCCGTTATCTTTTGCGGTCGTGGACTAGCTTACCCCTGCGTGGACTAGATCCCTGAGTGGACGAGATCTATTTCTTTGCTCTGCTCTGGTCTTCTCCCCTGCTCCCCTCCCCATAACATTCGCTCAGCTCCGGCTGCTTGTGGCGCCCCGCAAAAACCACTACTAGAAAATCGCTGTGTTTTCGTGCATTGCATCATCATGACCACATGCTCATGTCATCATGCCACATTGCATTTGAGCATCGTCAGGTCATCATGCATGGTTTGTCTAAAACTATTTTCTAAAAGCCCACCTTTGTTTTCTAACATATTTATTTCAAACTATAAACCCCGGTCTCTTCCGGATATTTTGTTTATCTAAAAGGTGTTTACAAAAGTGTTTAAAATAAATAAATAAAACAAAACTATTTATCAAACCGGGGAGGCAGCCCAACCGTTAGGCCAGGCCACCTACTACCTGGCAAAACCAAACGCGAACCCTAGACCTAAACCGGTTAGGCCCAAAGACCAAGCCGGCTGAACCTAACCCTACCCAAACCCTAGCTTCCACCTAGACCCACACCAGCCAGACTCCACCCTGCCGCCAGCCTACCTAGACACGACGCGCGCGCAGCACACACAAGCGCACGGTGCACCGCAGCAACCCGCCCACACGCCGCCAGCGAAGCAGCACACGTGCGTACACGACCACGCCCCGCACCCCGCGTCCCTCACGCGTACCAAGCCCCACCCCGTCGCGAACCTCGCGTGAACGCGATGCAACCCGCCTCCTCGCTCCACCCGGCCCCACTCACATCGATGCACACCCCACCCCGACTCGACCACCTCCCTCCTCTCGTCGTGATCCTCATCCCGAGACCCCGCGTGACCCCACCTACCCCTATCCCCATCGATCCCCCTGGCTCCCTCTCACCTCATGGTCATCAGCGCCACCGCCTGGCTCTCCGCCGCCCAAGCTCTGCCCCGCCTCCCTATCGAGCATGACCGTGACGTGTCCCTGGGCGCCTCGCTCTCTGCCTAGGCCTCCTCTATGCCTCGTCGTCGAGAGCTGACCCGCTCCGTTTCAGCCGCCCCGATGCAAAGCCCTGGCCGCCTCCTCGCCCCGTCGACCCTGCGCCCTTGCCTTCACCTTGCAGGGCTCCCGCCGGCCTTGAGCTCCGCTGTCTTCTCGTCAAGCGCGCCCCAGTGGCCTCGTTCGTCTGCTCGACACCAACCCTGCATCGTCGCTCATGATCTCCTTCTCTGGCCCAGTCCGTTGTCATCCCCGACCCCAGCGTGCCTCCTGAAGTGAAGGTTGCCTCTGCTATTTATTCTCCGTGTTTCCTGTCGACAGTCCAATTCATGCGGGTTCTCAGGGGATGCTCCTACAGCTGTGTGTTGCCAATGAGCTACTTCTATACCAACACCAAGGAGACGATGGTGTAGTAGTATTGGTGAGGTGGTGTTGGTGAAACCTCCCTGTACAGAAGAACATGTGTCAAGATCTTCTGAAGACCCGAGGATCTTCGTATTGGACACCAAGATCTTCTTCGTAGACCCGGGGAATCCCTAGGACACCAAGACCACTCACACGGAATCGAAAGCCTGTTCCTAGATACGATGACCGAGACCCTGGACGGCAAGTTCGTGGGTGCGGACCCGAAGAACAATCCGGAACGCCTAGGTCTTCTTCACGGACGCGGATCCGAAGACCCCGATCCCGGACACCGGACCCGAACCCCTCCGACCCCCAAGATCTTCGACCCTAATGTGTGACCCCGATCCGATATCCCTATTTTATAAATGCTATATATACTTGTTGCATATGAATCATTCATACTCGCATGCATATTGTGTGGTTTGGGGGCATTATGCCGATTCACCTAAATTAAATATGCAGCACATATGTGGGCTATTCTAGTCTTATATTGCCTCTAATTAAATTTGTGTAGCAAACAGATGACATGTTTTGCCTTGTTAAGACAACATTTAAAATTGCAGGGTATCTAAACAACATGAACCTATTAATTAATTGTCGGGATCCCGGTTCTGTTTAATATTGCCTAGTTGCATCGCATCTTTGCCATGGCATGCATCATACATACATCATGCCGGATCTTTTATCGTAGTATTAAATGGTGCATCCGGTGTTTCTTTTAGTGCTTTGCTTCTTCGCGGATTAGGCCGTTGAGTGGATGCGAGTATCGACAAGTTCTTCGTATAATGTACCTTCGACAGTGCTTCCTAGGCGAGCATTCTCCCCCTTTCTACCTATTTTGTGTTTATAGTCTTTACTTCCTCCTGTTGATCTATTGCTATCCTTGTTGCGATGCTTTAGTTTCCGTGCACCATTTATATTCCTTGCAGCCTCTATATTGCCTTGGACACATCCTATTGCATATTGATTGATAGACAGTCGGCCTTGCGAGTCGTAGTTGCTTGCTTAGGTGCTGCTTCGCGTCCTGTCGTTCCGCCGTTGATAGAAGGTTGGCACATGCTTAGTGGTGGAGAAGCTTAACGGTGGAGATGATCATGGCTTACATTATAACTTGTTAATTAAAATGCTGGAAATAGATATAATGCAGAGGCATCAGTGGGTAATAGTCAATATTTGGTTTTTAACTGCCCACTTGTGTCCACCTAGGACCCGAGTTCTTGACACCTGTTCCGAGATCGAGCGCGCTAACCACATGTGGGTGTGTGGGCACCCCATCGGCTTACTACATGATTTCAAAGTACTGTGCTGGGGGCCACAAAGTAGTTTGGGGCTTTATTATTATCCTGTACTTATGCCATGCTTTACTGCTTTAATTACGATTGTGCGTGGAGCACCTGTACTGTTTAGGAACAAATGTGGAATGTTTTCGCGGTATCAACAAGCCCAGTCACACTTTCGGGTTCCCAGTCGTTTACAGCCATTTACACAAACCCTGGGTCCATCCTGGAGCTGGCCGACTTTGTTGCGGGTAGCTTAGTGGGGTGGCCCCCATGAACTTACTTTGGGTCTGGGAAACATCGTGTTCGAGGTGCCGTCGCATACCGTTGGGTGTATGTTCAGGATCTTGCTCATATTCGGATCTGACAACAAGGGTTGAAGTGCGTGTGGATACTTTGGTGCACCCCTGCAGGGTTAAATCTTTTCGAAAAGCCATGTCCGCGGTTATGGACGACTTGGAGCACAATTTCTCGATCATAGACAACTATAACTAAAGAATTGTTGTTATAATATGACTTGTATCTGATATGACTAGTAAGTTGGACAACCACCATGGAATGAATGAATAAAACTGCCAACTATGTGGGTTTCCTCGGCATGACTTCCTCGTCTGGTCTCGAGGGGGAAATACCAGGATGGGTATGTTTGGTGGTAGTATCAGGTTGGTCCCGAATAGGTTTCTCTTATCCCTCTCTAATAGCCGGCAGTTGTATTGAGTCTCTATAGGTTGTTTAGTGCATGCTTCGCTGCCGCTTCAGTCCACCAAATCTATGTAGGCGAGTCGCCAAATTCTAGCCTCGCCGTGTACTGGCCTCAGTACTGACGCTCCTCTTTTTCCTTTGCCCTTCGTCGGCACCCCTTTTATTTTAGCAGGTTTGAGATCGACGTCGTTAGCAGGGTTACCCTTCCGGCTTGGCCTGGGCAGGGTTATGGACGCCATTGGTTATTCTTCAGGGCTCTTAGCCCCATTTGCATCTTATCCGTACTCGGATGTCGTATCGTTTTCGAGGTGATTTGGATCTTTGTACTGTATATCTATATTCTTGACTCATGGAGTCGTTGTGGTATATATATGTTCTGTGGGTCCCATCGTGGACTATTGTGTAATGATATTACTTCGTATTCCACCCGCACGCAAGTGCCTGGTGGGCGTCCTTGAATCGTTTCTATGCGGGTTTGGCGGAAAGCGCTGAAATCTGTATAGGCCCGATTCGAGGGTGTTACAGAGTGGTATCAGAGCTCAGCAGTTGCGATACCCCACTGGTCCAGCCTGTAGGATAACATAGCTAACGGCCGAAGTAGAGTGTCAAACTAATTTTGCAAAATTGGTTCGATAGATCTGATTAGGTATGGTTTTACTCCTTACCCTCTGCTATTCTACTCTTATCTCTGCGTGTTTTGAATCTTCTCTCTTATCTTTTCTTCGAGTCCAGGATTTCTCGTGGTTGGGTTTTCCGTCGTACCTTCAGGGTTTCGCTTCCTCTTTTGGTAACGGTGCTTCTACATCCGGTCTTCGTGCTCTCCGAGGAATCCTTCATCTGATGGACTCCTCTTTGTCCCTTATTGTGCCTTCCGGAGTTTCCGAGACGACGTCATCATCAGCTACGCCAGATCCGATGCAGAGTCTGCATCGCTCCTTTGTTTCGAACCTCGACTGTCGAGATCTTCAGTCTGATTCCGAGAGTTGGTTGCATAATTCTGCTATTCATGTACGGAGTAATGATATGAGTGTGGGATGGAGTCGCGACCATACCACTACTCTGATCATTCGCTTTTGTATATTGAATCGGTGGATTCAGCAATGTACTCCGTCCACGGAAGCTAGAGGTGGCTTTATTTGTTGATATCTCTACCTGCGCCCTTTGTTCCCGGAGTGTCCTCTCGACGATCACGGACAACGACCTCTTGTTAGTGGTGTCGCGAGGATCTACACGAAGCGAGAAGATTCAGATTGCCGACCTTCTTCCTGGTACCATGGGGCGGATCTCGAGGGCGAGATCCCTTGTTAGTGGTGTCGAATTGTGGCGCCCCGCAAAAACCACTACTAGAAAATCGCTGTGTTTTTGTGCATTGCATGATGAGGACATCCCTACAATTACACCTACCCCAATGACTACTGAAGATGCTACAACTGTTGCAAGAAAGGATCAGTCCAATGAGATTAGAATTGGACCTATTACAAGAGCTCGTGCTAAGCTACTGGAACAACAGGTGAATTTACTCCTAAACGAATCCGGTACTTTGATTGATGAGAACTTTATACTGCCTAAGTCTATGCATTTATGTATGATCAGGTTCGTTGGAGAAACAAGCATGGCGCAAGGAGGAGAAGGGCTACAAGAGAAGACCAACATGATGATCGCCCAAGGATGCGCGAGGGAGGAGCGGGAGGAAGGCGCAAGAGAAGATCATCAAGACGAAGGCAAAAAGATCTGCCACGACCGAAGTGTCTGGCCATATCCACCCGGACTGTCTGGCCTGGTCGAGAGGCAAACTGGCGTGGACATTCAGTATGCCAGTTCGGACACTACACGGACGCCACCCGGAAACTTCAAAGTTTCTGGCCAGACCGGACTGTCCGGCCGAATTCGACCGGAGTGTCCGCCCGCCGACCGAATCTGGTCTGAGTCGGTTTGTGTCAGTTTGAGTCGTTTGCGTTTAGTTTCAGTTTCTGGTTGCTCTAGACGCCCTTATAAGCTATGGGACGACCTCTAGTTAGGGTGAAGACCACATTAAAATATTTTGGAGTTGTTTATTTCATAGAACCTCTGGAATTACCCTGTGTTCGAATCTACCAACTATAATTGAGTGTGATCTGTTGTTCCATTGGGAATTAGTAGATTGCATACTACCGTTCATGGTCACGGCTGCGTGCGCAAGAGCATGGTGTTGTGAATATCCTACAAGGTTCGAGAGCTGTTGCATTGGCATCAGGGATCGAGCGGGAGAGTTCATAGCTACAGGCTAGTTATCTATCATCCACCATTATCATTGCCATCCGCTTACTGAGAAGATCGGGCCACCCCATATCATCTTGGTATCAGATTTCCAGTGTTGCCTCGGTAAGCATCCACAAATCCATCCATAGATTAGAGAATGTTTTCGTCCTATACAGAAAAAAGCCTCACAAAAAGATTTGCCATAGACTAGATTGCATCGTTCTTGAGTTTTAGTTGCTGATTGTATCTTCTCGTAGATCCGATCTGCAGGTTTTTTTGCCTCATAGGAGTCTAGTTTCCGTTTGTGTCTAGGCTTAAAGTTTCATCTTGTTTTCCGTTGTTCCCACCATTACCGTTTCCGCAAGTATTTATCGTTTTTTCGAGTCCACATAGCGTACCTTTGTTTTCATACCATAGACATAGCCTATCTACAACATCTGTGCCTAGGAACGTAGCCACGAGACTAGTTGCTTTGCTCCGATAGGCTGCTCATTAGGGTTTGCAGTGCAGAAATTTTTCGACAGGCAAAACCGGACTATCCGGCCGAATCACAGCAGACTATCCGGCCCAACCGGAGTCTCCGGCGCATATTAACCGGACTATCTGGCCCAGTTCTGTTATAAGTTGATGTGCTCGTTTGCATTGAGTAATATAGTTGAAAAAAAAGATAAAAAAAAGAAAAGAGAATCAGTATAAAAAAAGAGCAAAGAGCTACAAGCCTGACAAAAAAAAGAGATATAGAAGTGTGCAATATTGGAGGCCTTGTTGTGTATAGCACTAGTAGATTGAGCAATCTTGTGCCTGTTCTATTTGAGCTATTACTAGCGTCTCTCTTGTGCATTGCAATATTCCTTTTCATAAGTTGCTTTGCCACGTTTATCTCCACTGTGTGTGTTTCTTGGGTATTTGTACGATCAACACTAGGACTTGTTTGCGGTGTAGATAGGGTACCATACCTATAGCTCCACCTTAAATAACCTGTGTGTCCTGCGATCATTCTCTATACCTTTGATATTCACTTCATCACATCAAGTGCATCAGTCTTTGATTTCGTTTGGTAGAGCATCTCTATTCACTTTGGAACGGTAAGATCTCCTTTCTTATTAGTTGTGAGTGAGTTGTGAGAGTTTTCACCATACAGATTTTGATTTTTGCACTAACCTACTAATCATGTCTTCTAGTGATGATGATGTTGTGTTGCAGAAAAAGAAGGATGAGGAGCTCGTCAATTGGCGTGAATATGAGGCTTTGAAATCCCACTTGACACGTGTGTTTACTAACACGACAGATGCCATTGACAAGAATCTCCAAGATATGAATATGAGATTGGATCAGCATGTTGGGACAGTTGATACTATCCAAACGCAAGTGGCTACGCTCAATGTCAATGTCACTACTTTGCAGCAGTCCATTGAGGGTTTGACAGCCGCCTTGCATAGAAGGGAAGATCCTCAACATGATGATGCCTTTAATGATTTCGATGAGGGTAGCACTGTTGATGCTGCTCCACATGTTGGCAGGGGACGTGCTATTCCCCCTGTCCATGCACCTGCTCATGGTCGTGGGTTTGCCCATCTTGGGCGTGGTCCACGTGTGCCCAACCAAGCTACTGATGACGGTTTCGGCAAGCCAAAATTCTCGATTCCTAAGTTTGATGGTTCCATTGATCCTGAAGACTACCTACCTCACCTGGGAACTGAAGATTGAGAAACTCTGGCGATTATTTGACTATCCAGAAGATAAGAAGGTCAAACTTGCAGCATCTGAATTTGATGGTTATGCTTTGCGTTGGTGGGATGCTCTTGTGCAACATAGGAGGGAGGACAATGAACTTCCTGTGATGGATTGGCACGAGATGAAGAAAATCATGAAAGCTTGTTTCGTACCAACCAACTACTTGCGATCAGTTTTTGATAAATTGACACAATTGAAGCAAGGCACCATGACAGTTGATGAGTACTACATGGAGATGGAGATGCTTATGCAGCGTGCTCGAGTTCGTGAGTCCATTGAGATGACCATGCAGCGATTCCTAAACAATTTGAAGTTACCGATAAAGAGCATTGTTCGTCATCACAAGTATGAGACCATGAATGAGTTGTTGCATCATGCTAGAGAGGCCGAATCCCAGTTGGCAGAAGAGGCGAAGTCACGCGCTCGTTTTCCATCCTCCAGCAGATTTTCGGCCAGATCTACACCTCCTACAGTCACGCCACCAGCTGTTGCTCCATTTACACCATCGGCCAAACCGGCAAGTACACCTTCGTTTGGTTCTAATGCTCGGAAACCCGCTGTTCCTGCTGCTAGCTCGGGTTCCAACATGTCTACTGCACGTACTCGTGATGTAGTGTGCCATACTTGTGGAGGTAGAGGTCACTACAAGAAGGATTGTCCAAACAACAAGGTTATGTTTGTTAATGAACAAGGTGAAGTAGAAAGTGGAGATGAAGCTTCTGATGATGATATTGATGACGACGAGGAAGGTGATGATGCATATGCTGAGCGTGCACCCACTATTGTCATATCTTCACGTGTACTTAGTGTGCAACCGGTTGAGGAATCCCAGCGTTGCAACTTGTTCCAAACAAAAGCTCTAGTTGGACCAAACAAAGCTTGCAAGGTAATTATTGATGGAGGTAGCTACAGAAATCTTGCAAGTAAGGAACTATGTGCCAAACTGAATTTGACATATTTACCTCATCCCAAGCCATACTACATACAATGGTTGAGCAACAATGGTGAGATGAAGGTAAATCATATGGTACATGTGAATTTTCAAATAGGGCCATACAACGATTCTATTGATTTTGATGTGGTTCCTATGACTGTTTGTCACCTACTATTGGGTCGGCCTTGGCTCTATGATCGCCATGTGCAACACAATGGCCGAGCCAATACATATCACTTGGAATTCAAAGGAAAGAAGATTACTATGCAGCCAATGACACCACAAGAAATTGTGAATGATTCTCGCCAAAAGATAGAGGTGAACTTGAAGGAAGATACTACCACCCGGCGAGACTGTGTAACAGCTGTTCCTGATTTAATTGAGCCTAAATTGAGTGATATAACGAAAAGTGAGAGAGTGTCTGGTTTATTGATACTAGCCACCAAGGAGGATATGAGAGAGTTTCGTGAGGATCCTATAGCCATGCCACTTGTGCTCATGTATAAGGGCGAGGTATTGGTTTCTAACGACATGACCCCTATTTCTCTTGGTGTCTCTTCTGTTTTGCAGGATTTTGGGGATGTGTTTCCAGAAGACGTACCCGCAGGTTTCCCCCCCCCCCATTGCGTGGTATAGAACATCAAGTGGACTTAATTCCTGGCGCCACACTTCCCAACCGTGCACCTTACAGGACTAATCCCAAAGAAACTATGGAAATTCAGAAGCAAGTACAAGCGTTGCTGGATAAAGGGTACATTTGTGTCTCTCTTAGCCCTTGTGTTGTTCCTGTTATTTTAGTTCCTAAGAAAGATGGTACATGGCGCATGTGTGTTGATTGTAGAGCGATTAATAACATCACTATTCGATATCGTCATCCTATTCCATGCTTAGAGGATATACTCGATGAATTGAGTGGTGCTACTTTTTTCTCTAAAATTGACTTGCGTAGTGGTTATCATCAAATTAGGATGAAAGAAGGGGATGCATGGAAAACTGCTTTCAAAACTAAATTCAGTTTGTATGAGTGGTTAGTTATGCAGTTTGGTCTTACTAATGCACCTAGTACTTTCATGCGTTTGATGAATCATGTTTTGAGAGAGTTTATTGGTCGTCTCGTGGTTGTTTACTTTGATGATATACTCATATACAGCCACACTCAATCTGAACATTGCACTCATATTAGACAAGTTTTGCAAGTGTTACGTGATAATAAACTGTATGCTAATCTTGAGAAGTGTATATTTGCAAAAGATAAGGTCATATTCCAAGGATTTGTTGTTTCTAAACATGGAGTAGAGGTAGATCAATCTAAAATTGAATCAATTCAGAATTGGCCTACTCTGATGAATGTTAGTCAAGTGCGTAGTTTCCACGGTCTCGCTGGTTTCTATACGCGCTTTGTGAAAGATTTTAGCACCATTGCTGCACCATTAAATGATTTGACAAAGAAAGGTGTTCCTTTTGTATGGGGCGCGGCTCAAGACATTGCATTTGATACATTAAAACGTTTGCTTACTTCTGCACCATTACTTGCATTACCTGATTTTTCGAAGCAATTTGAAGTTGAATGTGATCCTAGTGGTATAGGCATAGGTGGCGTTTTGATGCAAGAGGGTCGGCCTATAGCTTATTTTTCTGAGAAATTGACTGGTGCTCATTTGAATTATTCTATCTATGATAAAGAATTGTATGCACTTGTTAGAGTACTTGAGGTTTGGCAACATTATTTGTGGCCAAAAGAATTCATCATACATTCTGATCATGAAACATTGAAATACTTGAAAGCTCAATCAAACTTGCATAGAAGATTAGCTAAATGGGTTGAGTTCATTGAGTCTTTTCCTTACATCATTAACTATAATAAGGGAAAAGAAAACGTTGTTGCTGATGCTCTATCTAGGAAAAACATGCTATTAACCAATCTTGATGTTAAAATTCCTGGATTAGAAGCTATTTGTGCACTTTAAGCAACTGACCATGATTTTGCTGAACCATATCGTTTGTGTGCTCTTAGAAACGCATGGGATAAGTATCATATACATGATGGGTATTTGTTTCGAGCTAACAAACTATGTATTCCAGAATCGTTGTTGCGTTTGTTCTTAGTGCAGGAATCACATGCTGGTGGTTTTATGGGTCACTTTGGGCGTGAGAAGACATTGCTCATGCTTGCTGATCACTTTTATTGGCCCAAGATGAGGCGTGATGTGTACAGATTTGTGAGCCAATGTATTACATGCCACAAGTCGAAATCTAAGTTGAAGCCTCACGGTTTGTATACACCTCTCTCTGCACCGACTATTCCACGGGAAGACATTAGTATGGATTTTGTGCTAGGTCTACCTAAAACTCAGAGAGGTCATGATTCTATATTTGTGGTAGTGGATAGGTTCTCTAAGATGGCTCATTTTATTGCCTGCCACAAAAGCGACGATGCGTCGCATGTTGCTAACCTGTTTTTCAGGGACATCGTGAGATTACATGGAGTACCAAAGACGATTGTTTCTGACCGTGATGTGAAGTTCATGAGCTACTTTTGGAAGACCTTATGGGGAAAGCTAGGAACGAAGTTGCTGTTCAGTACTACATGTCATCCCCAAACAGATGGTCAAACAGAGGTGGTGTATCGAACATTGTCACAGCTACTAAGGACCATGATTAAAAAGAATCTGCGGGAGTGAGAAGAGTGTTTGCCACATGTTGAGTTTGCTTACAACAAGGCTATGCATTCAACTACTTAGCTTTGTCCTTTTGAGGTGGTTTATGGTTTCAAGCCATTGACGCCACTTGATATGTTGCCTTTGCCATTACATGAGAGAGTTGATATGGAGGCATCAAAACGTGCTGATTATGTGAAGAAAATACATGAGAAGACTCGAGAGGCTATTGAGAAGAAAGGCAAGAACATTGCTGCTGCAAGGAATCAAGCAAGGAAAGAAGTGTTGTTCGAGCCTGGAGATATGGTTTGGGTGCATCTACGCAAGGATAGGTTTCCACTACTTCGAAAGTCAAAATTGAAGCCACGTGGTGTTGGTCCTTACAAGGTGTTAGCCAAGATTAATGATAACGCCTAGTCGGTTGATATACCTATTGAGGAGTTTGGTGGAGTTAGCAATAGCTTCAACGTTGCTGATTTGTCACCATATGCTGGAGAAGACCTTGGAGCATCGAGGTCGACGCCTTTTGAAGGGGGGGGAGATGATGAGGAATTCCCTACAATTACACCTACCCCAATGACTACTGAAGATGCTACAGCTATTGCAAGCAAGGATCTGTCCAATGAGATTAGAATTGGACCTATTACAAGAGCTCGTGCTAAGCTACTGGAACAACAGGTGAATTTACTCCTAAACGAATTTGGTACTTTGATTGATGAGAACTTTATACTGCCTAAGTCTATGCATTTATGTATGATCAGGTTCGTTGGAGAAACAAGCATGGCGCGAGGAGGAGAAGGGCTACAAGAGAAGCCCAACATGATGATCGCCCAAGGATGCGCGAGGGAGGAGCGGGAGGAAGGCGCAAGAGAAGATCATCAAGACGAAGGAAAAAAGATCTGCCACGACCGGAGTGTCCGGCCAGATCCACTCGGACTGTCCGGCCTGGTCGAGAGGCAAACTGGCGTGGACATTCAGTATGCCAGTTCGGACACTACACGGACGCCACCCGGAAACTTCAAAGTTTCCGGACAGACCGAACTGTCCGGCACACTTCACCCGGAGTGTCCGGCCGAATTCGACCGGAGTGTCCGCCCGCCGACCGAATCTAGTCCGAGTCGGTTTGTGTCAGTTTGAGTCGTTTGCGTTTAGTTTCAGTTTCTGGTCGCTCCAGCCGCCCTTATAAGCTATGGGACGACCTCTAGTTAGGGTGAAGACCTCGTTAAAATATTTTGGAGTTGTTTCTTTCATAGAACCTCTGGAATTACCCTGTGTTCGAATCTACCAACTATAATTGAGTGTGATATGTTGTTTCATTGGGAATTAGTAGATTGCATACTACCGTTCGTGGTCACGGCTGCGTGCGCAAGAGCGTGGTGTTGTGAATATCCTACAAGGTTCGAGAGCTGTTGCATTGGCATCAGGGATCGAGCGGGAGAGTTCATAGCTACAGGCTAGTTATCTATCATCCACCATTATCATTGCCATCCGCTTACTGAGAAGATCGGGCCACCCCATATCAATCATCATGACCGCATGCTCATGTCATCATGCCACACTGCATTTGAGCATCGTCATGTCATCATGCATGGTTTGTCTAAAACTATTTTCTAAAAGCCCACCTTTGTTTTCTAACATATTTATTTCAAATTATAAACCCTGTTCTCTTCCGGATATTTTCTTTATCTAAAAGGTGTTTACAAAAGTGTTTAAAATAAATAAATAAAACAAAACTATTTTTCAAACCGGGGAGGCAGCCCATCCGTTAGGCCAGGCTACCTACTACCTGGCAAAACCAAACGTGAACCCTAGACCTAAACCGGCCAGGCCCAAAGGCCCAGTCGGCTGAACCTAACCCTACCTAAACCCTAGCTTCCACCTAGACCCACACCAGCCAGACTACACCCTGCCGCCAGCCTACCTAGACATGACGCGCGCGCAGCACACGCAAGCGCGTGGTGCACCGCAGCAACCCACCCGCACGCCGCCAGCGAAGCAGAACACGCGCGTACACGACCACGCCCCGCACCCCGCGTCCCTCACGCGTACCTGGCCCCACCCTGTCGCGAACCTCGCGTGAACGCGATGCAACCCGTCTCCTCGCTCCACCCGGCCCCACTCATATCGACGCACACCCCACCCCGACTCGGTCGCCTCCCTCCTCTCGTCGTGATCCTCATCCCGAGACCCCGCGTGACCCCACCTACCCCTATCCCCATCGATCCCCACGGCTCCCTCTCACCTCACAGTCATCACCGCCGCCGCCTGGCTCTCCGCCGCCCAAGATCTGCCCTGCCTCCCTGTCGAGCACGATCGTAACGCATCCCTGGGCGCCTCGCTCTCTGCCCGGGCCTCCTCTCTTCCTCGTCATTGAGAGCTGACCCGCTCCGTTTCAGCCGCCAGCGGCCGAGCCGTCTACCGCCCCGATGCAGAGCCCTGGCCGCTTCCTCGCCCCGTCAACCCTGCGCCTTTGACTTCACCTTGCAGGGCTCCCACCGGCCTCGAGCTCCACCGTCTTCTCGTCAAGCGCGCCCCAGTGGCCTCGTTCGTCTACTCGACACCAATCCTGCGTCGTCGCTCACGATCTCCTTCTCTGGCCCAGTCCACTGTCGTCCCGACCCCAGCGTGCCCCCTGCAGTGAAGGTTGCCTCTGCTATTTTTTCTCCGTGTTTCCTATCGATAGTCCAATTCATGCGGGTTCTCAGGGGATGCTCTTACAGCTGTGTGTTGCCGATGAGCTACTTCTATACCAACACCAAGGAGACGATGGTGTAGTAGTATTGGTGAGATGGTGTTGGTGAAACCTCCCTGTACAGAAGAACATATGTCAAGATCTTCTGAGACCCGAGGATCTTCATATTGGACACCAAGATCTTCTTCGCAGACCCAGAGAATCCCTAGGACACCAAGACCGCCCACACGGAATCGAAGGCCCCGTTCCTAGATACGATGGCCGAGACCTCGGATGGCAAGTTCGCGGGTGCGGACCCGAAGAACGATCCGGAACGCCTAGGTCTTCTTCACAGACGCGGATCCGAAGACCCCGATCCCGGACACCGAACCCGAACCCCTCCGACCCCCAAGATCTTCGACCCTAATGTGTGACCCTGATCCGATATCCCTATTTTATAAATGCTATATATACTTGTTGCATATGAATCATTCATACTCGCATGCATATTGTGTGGTTTGGGGGCATTATGCCGATTCACCTAAATTAAATATGGAGCGCATATGTGGGCTATTCTAGTCTTATATTGCCTCTAATTAAATTTGTGTAGCGAACCGATGACATGTTTTGCCTTGTTAAGACAACATTTAAAATTGCAGGGTATCTAAACCACATGAACCTATTAATTAATTGTCGGGATCCTGGTTCCGTTTAATATTGCCTAGTTGCATCGCATCTTTGCCATGGCATGCATCATACATACATCATGCCGGATCTTTTATCGTAGTATTAAATGGTGCATCCAGTGTTTCTTGTAGTGCTTTACTTCTTCGCGGATTAGGCCGTTGAGTGGATGCGAGTATCGACAAGTTCTTCGGATAATGTACCTTCGACAGTGCTTCCTAGGCAAGCATTCTCCCCCTTTCTACCTATTTTGCGTTTATATTCTTTACTTCCTCCTGTTGATCTATTGCTATCCTTGTTGCGATGCTTTAGTTTCCGTGCACCATTTATATTCCTTGCAGCCTCTATATTGCCTTGGACACATCCTATTGCCTGTTGATTGATAGACAGTCGGCCTTGCGAGTCGTAGTTGCTTGCTCAGGTGGTGCTTCGCGTCGTGTCGTTCCACCGTTGATAGAAGGTTGGCACATGCCTAATGGTGGAGAAGCTTAACGGTGGAGATGATCATGGCTTACATTATAACTTGTTAATTAAAATGCTGGAAATAGATATAATGCAGAGGCACGGGTGGGTAATAGTCAATATTTGGTTTTTAACCGCCCACTTGTGTCCACCTAGGACCCGAGTTCTTGACACCTGTTCCGAGATCGAGCGCGCTAACCACATGTGGGTGTGTGGGCACCCCATCGGCTTACTACCTGATTTCAAAGTACTGTGTTGGGGGCCACAAAGTAGTTTGGGGCTTTATTATTATCCTGTACTTATGCCATGCTTTACTGCTTTAATTACGATTGTGCGTGAAGCACCTATACTGTTTAGGAACAAATGTGGAATGTTTTCGCGGTATCGACAAGACCAGTCACACTTTCGGGTTCCCAGTCGTTTACAGCCATTGACACAGACCCTGGGTCCGTCCCGAAGCTGGCCGACTTCGTTGTGGGTAGCTTAGTGGGGTGGCCCCCATGAACTTACTTTGGGTCTGGGAAACGTCGTGTCTGAGGCCCCGTCGCATACCGTTGGGTGTATGTTCAGGATCTTGCTCATATTCGGATCTGACAACAAGGGTTGAAGTGCGTGTGGATACTTTGGTGCACCCCTGCAGGGTTAAATCTTTTCGAAAAGTCGTGACCGCGGTTATGGACGACTTGGAGCACAATTTCTCGATCATAGACAACTATAACTAAAGAATTGTTGTTATAATATGACTTGTATCTGATATGACTAGTAAGTTGGACAACCACCATGGAATGAATGAATAAAATTGCCAACTGTGTGGGTTTCCTCAGCATGACTTCCTCGTCTGGTCTCGAGGGGGAAATACCAGGATGGGTATGTTTGGTGGTAGTATCAGGTTGGTCCCGAATAGGTTTCTCTTATCCCTCTCTAATAGCCGACAGTTGTATTGAGTCTCTATAGGTTGTTTAGTGCATGCTTCGCTGCCGCTTCAGTCCACCATACCTATGTAGGCGAGAGCCGCCGAATTCTAGCCTCGCCGTGTACTGGCCTCAGTACTGACGCTCCTCTTTTTCCTTTGCCCTTCGTCGGCACCCCTTTTGTTTTAGCAGGTTTGAGATCGACGTCGTTAGCAGGGTTACCCTTTCGGCTTGGCCTGGGCAGGGTTATGGACGCCATTGGTTATTCTTCAGGGCTCTTAGCCCCATTTGCATCTTATCCATACTCGGATGTCGTATCGTTTTCGAGGTGATTTGGATCTTTGTACTGTATATCTATATTGTTGACATGGAGTCGTTGTTGTATATATATGTTCTGTGGGTCCCATCATGGACTATTGTGTAATGATATTACTTCGTATTCCACCCGCACGCAAGTGCCTGGTGGGCGTCCTTGAATCGTTTCTATGCGGGTTTGGCGAAAAGCGCTGAAATATGTATAGGGCTGATTCGAGGGTCTTACACTGCTCGTCTCAGATCGGAGCTCGCACTTGCTCTAATTTGCATCTCCGCCATGTCCGGTCAACCTCCGACGCCTCTAATCGAAGCTCGCAGCCGTTGTCGTTGCATCGTCCGCCGTATCGGAGCTTCGCGTCCCCGGACTAATATCTCGCCTCTGGCTAGTCCTTCTCGCACGGCGGAGCGCGTCCCGTCGGGCGATCCAGGCCAGCGACCGGCCTCGGGAAGTTGCGTGCTGCCGCGCACCCCAGGCATGGTAGCCCTCGCACAGCAGTTCGACGACCATGCTATCATGGCCACCGTGCTGGGCGTCCGTCCCGCCGTGTCGCCGGCAGAGTTGCTGTCGGCTTTCAGGTCTCGTTTCGGGATCAGACGAAATGAGGTCAACATTGAGGTATGCGCGCCGCCATTTGATTTTTTCGTCCGGTTCGAGCACAGCTTAGACACCGAGCGCGTTCTGCATTCTTCCCGTTCTTTCGAGTGCTGCGGGGAGAAAATGAGCTTCATGCGCTGGCATCGCGCCTGTGGGTGGGACGATCGCTTGGGGCAGCTTCGTTTCTTCTCCAAACTCGGCTTTGACGGCCTCCCATTGGATGCTTGGGAGCCGGAGGCCCTCAAGCAGGTCGTCAGTAGCCTTGGCAGCGAGCTGGTGGAAATCGTGCCACCGAGCGACAGATGGGTCATCGAGGTAAAGGCGTGGCTGAAAGATCCTGACGCCGTTCCTAAGATGTACGAGGTGCAGATTCCAAGCAGGGCAGGGCGACAGCTTTGCTGGAAGCACCCGGTCATCATCCACCTGGAGGAGGTTCTGGACTCGGTACATGGCATTTAGGGCCCCGAAGAGGCTGCCAGAAAGCGCCCTCGTCGCCTGCAGTGTTGGCATGGAAGGATCGATGGCACAGGACCGCCACCGTTTCACGACGAGGCACACAGTTTTGGTGGGGGGACCGGGCTTGGACGAGCTGGTAGTTCTGATTTCCCTCGAGTGAAGACAGAGCTCTAGTGAATTGCCGTGGTATGTGTGGCTAATGAATTTGTAGTATGGAGAGCGTAGCAGGAAGTTAGCATCGACTAAAAATGTGTAATAGTTTGAATCGATGTAGTACGTGTGTGTAATAGTTTGAAGTAGTATGTGTGTGTAATAGTTTAAATCGATGTAGTATGTGTGGGTAATGAATTTGATGTAGTGTGTGTGTAATAGTTTGAATCGATGTACTCCCTCCGACCTATATTAGTTGACTCAGATTTGTCTAGATACGGATGTATCTAGACACATTTTAGTTTTAGATACATCCGAATCTACAAAAATCCAAGTCAACTAATATGGATCGGAGGGATTAGTTGAACACCGTGCTTTATAATTTCTGTGAATAACCAAGGACAACCTCATGAAAAGAGGGTGGTCTAGCAATGAGCAATGCCAATTCTATGGATGCCAGGAAAATATAGTCCATCTCCTCTTCAAGTACTCCCTCCGTTTCAAAATATAAGATGTTTTAGCTTTGTGAATGGAGCGTATCTAGACATCTTTTATATTTTAAAACGAAGGAACCATCTCCTCTTATATTTTAAAACGGAGAGACCATCCGCGCCGCCACAATGATTTCTTCGAAACTGAAATTTGACATCTCCTTCTCGGGATCGTAGGTCCGTGTGAACTCGAAGCTGAATTCCGGGGCTGAGCTGATGCCCGCCGCCGGCTCCGGCTGTCGAACAATCTAGCATGCTGAGTGTAGACGCTTGGTCGCTGCCACGGTACGGCCTTCGACGATGCGTAGGATGGAGCGTCTTTGCCGCAGACGGCGTGCTCCCAGCCTACCCCACTAAGGTAAGGTAGTCCGCGCCAAAGCATGGACGCGGGAGTTCCTAGACCTTGGCGCTGCCCTATTCGAGGGTGTGTACCCTCGGTGGCGGCATGCTCTCATGAATGATTTGATATGTACCTTGTTCCCACTGGCTAGAGCATGCCGTAATGCCGCCGCGCGATTTATCCACATCGCTCTCTTAGCCCTGCTTGCCGCATCTGGCGCCGACGACGGCGCAGTCGCCGCCGCGGCTGATTCGGCACATTCGGGGAAATCATCCGCCTGGCAGGGCAATGGGAGACCAGCCTTGAAGTAGAGCTTCATGGCCTGCCTTAGAGGGGCTAAATACCCCAGTTTCGGCGGCTGTCGCGGCGGCGGCGGCTTAGGCGGGGCCATGTTACCCTAGTTGGTGCGGCGTGGAGGAGCTACGCAAGGTGAACTGTGGTTAGTCGGAGAAGGGGAGTGAAAGACTGACAGTAGGTTTGGACTATGGGCACACGTGAAAATAACCATTTTCCATTTCCTTAGAGGGTAATAATTTGACACTCGTTGCATTAACAGCTCAATCTTTATATCCCTTTTCAGCATAAGAGTGCGAACGTATTAAAAAGATCGGTCGTGGCTATCCACCTCATCGGGTAATGTACCAGGACAGGTAGGAGACGGGACCGAGTTTCATTTTAGAAATGTTGACGACTGTGCCCTTATGTTTATACAATATTATTTATATGCCACCATGTACCGTCGAGTGTAGCAACACCATCAGAAACAGAGGATAACGATGTGGAGTGTTTAATTTTTTATAAAGGGCATCAGAAACAGGGGATGCTGACGTGGCATGTTTTCTGACTGGCGGGCCCGCCCCCTCCACTTCGACGACGTGCATCCCAGGTTCGAGGGGTGGTGCCGCCCACCAACACATTATTGTGCAATTTTCCATGTGGGACCTGAATTCCAGCGCTGAGCTGATGCCCGTGTCGAACACAGAGAATTCTGAAAGAAGCTACTAAAAATAAATACTTTGAATTCTAGAAGTACTAAATTTAAATACATTACAATTTTGTCTGAAGGGTAATACACATACTACTCATCGAAATAATATAAATACAGTACAAATTCCTACTTCGAAAAATACACCTGAAAATGCTAGGAAATAGCCTAGGATGAATATATGATTCATTCTCCCCTATATATTTCGTCGGCGGCGGCTCCCGCGTGCTGCAACACATGTTCAAAGAACTCTCTCCGTCTGCAGTGTGCTGCCAATATCTCGTCCAGAGGGTAAGGCCTCGGTGTATGTTCCAGACTTAAGCCATACATTACAATTGTTGGTTCCTCTTCCCAGGCTTGAACCTCATGATCGTACAGTCTAATGTAATTCCTGTAGTATATGCAACCGGGTTTGACTGTGGGGTGTAACCTGGTGTCAATGGAGATAGACCGATTGTAACCAACGAAGAGGGCATGACTTCCAATGTCGCCGACCGCCCCGAGAGAGCGGTTCTCCGTGTCCACCCGGTACAACACCGGTTGCCCTTTGGCGAAATCCCCGTTCAACATAAGAAGCAGATCACCATCTGACTCCATGATACATTGCAAATGTATCTATAATTTTTCATGTTCCATGCTTGGTTTTATCCACTTTCTTGTGTTTTGTCCACACTTTGGAGTACTTTTCATATGATTTCTTGGACTAACCTATTAACAAGAGCCACAGTGCCAGCTGCCTATTTTCTGCTGTTTTTGGTTCCAGGAAAGTCAGAAAATGAATATTCTCGGAATTGGACGGGACAAAAGCCAAAGTGCCTATTTTTCCAGAAGACTCCAGGAGCCAGAATACGAGACAGGGGAGGGCCAAGGGCTAGCCACACACCCCCCAGGCACGGGCTGGGCCTGGCCACGCCAGGGCATGGTGTGGTGGCCCCAGGCACCCCCTCGGTCTCCCTCTTCGCCTATAAGAAGCCTTCTGACCTAAAAACTCTGGGGGTTCGATGTTTTTCCAGAAGGAGTTCCGCTCCACCGCCACCACCAGATGGCACCCTGCCGGGACGGGGAATTGGAGGAGATCATCACCATCATCATCACCATCGATTCTCCATTGACCATCCATGTTTCCCCCATCTATGAGTGAGTAATCCCCCACTGTAGGCTATGGGGATGGTAGGGATTGGATGAGATCGTTCATGTAATGGCATCAGATTGTTAGGGCATGGTGCCTAGTATCTTTTATTAGTGCTTTATGACTTTGTTGCGACTTGTTGTGCTTAATGCTTGTCACTAGGGCCCGAGTGCCATGATTTCAGATCTGAACATGTTATTGATTCATTATGATAGTATTGTTCTTGGTCTTATCTGCAAGTTGTATACACACGTTGTTGTCCGGAACCTATGGCCCCGAAGTGACAGAAATCGGGATAACCGGAAGGGAATGGCTTTGATGTGAGGATGACATGTGTTCATGGAGTGTTAATGCTTTGCTCCGGTGCTCTATTAAAAGGAGCACCTTAATTGCCAGTAGTTCCCTAGAGGCCCCGCTGCAAATGGGCTGGCAGGACAAAGATGTTGTGCAAGTTCTCATTGCAAGCACGTATGACTATATATGGAACACATGCCTAGGATTGTCTAGTACTTGTATGCTTTATCTTATTTATCTGCAATTGCCCTATGTTCTGATTGCTATGTGAATTGTCTTGTCCATGCAATGCCCGTCCATCCATCCCTATGCCTACCGCACTCGAATCCCACTATTTACTGCTTTTGTTACTACTGTCTTTGTTTTACTACTGCTGCTACTTTACTATTCCTACTACAAAACTGTTGCTACTGATAAACTGCTGTGAGCAAGATTGTTTCCAGGTGCAGCTGAATTGACAACTCAGTTGTTAAGGCTGATAAATATTCTTTGGCTCCCCTTGTGTCGAATCAATAAATTGGGTTTCACTTCCCTCGAAAATATTGCGATACACCCCCTATACTTGTGGGTCATCAAGACTATTTTCTGGCGCCGTTGCCAGGGAGCATAGCTTTATTTATCAAGTCCACTTGGATTCTCTATTGTTCGCTGCTATCCATCCATCATGGGTAAGTCTCGTGATGGCAAGGTTCCTATTTTACCATCCACTACAAGAAGAGGTACGGTTCTGAACACCTCTATTGCTCTTGATTCACCGTCTGTTTTGAGTAAGTTCCTTACACCACCACATACACATGCTACACATACTTGTCCTTGAGCATGATGCTTTGTCAAGCAAGCATGAAGGCACTGAAACGTGTGGCGGTGCGGATGATGATGAGAAGCATATCCAGACGTGGCTGCTGACCCTGATAGGATGGAGAGTAGGGAATATTTGGTTGATTCGAACTTTGAGCCTGACTATGGGACTTATGAGGAAGAGGAATGTGAAGATGTGGACATGGGATGTAGATACGACGACGAAGACGTGGACAAGCCATTGATACACTTTGATAGGGACAATCCTACAATTGATGAGGGGACTGTCTTTGATAATGTGGAGACTGCAGATATGCAGTTGCAACCTATGCAATCAGAGTTGGGTTCGAATTTATCATTGAAAAGAGCCATCAAAAGAGATTTAGGGTGCACTGTAGGGAAAGTAATGTGTGTAAATGGAGATTACATGTATCTCTAATGCGGGGTGGACACCCATTTCAGGTTGCAATAGCTACATTTAGTTTCAGTCTTTTTCATATTTATTTTGCTGATAACTAGCTCTGAATTATTTGGATTCTTATCGAATGCAGATCAAAGTAAACACGAAGGAACACAACTGACCTAATACTTCTTTAAGTGGTAAAATTAGACTGGCGACTACCAAGTGGATTGCTGCTACTGTACTTGACTGGGTGAGGAAGGATCATAACATTGGACCAGCTGAACTCAGAGCAAAGATTAGCAAAAAGTTTAACGTTCTGATTCCTTATCACAGAGTCTTTGATGGGAAGGAGATGGCTCTAGACTTCATTCAAGGCAAGTGGAATGACAGTTTTCATATGTTGTATGGTTTCAAAGCTCATGTAGAGAAAACATCACCTGGTAGTGTTGTTGACATTGATTACGAGGTTGTTAAAGGGAGAGAAAAGGTCTCGAGGGGGGTCAGGTATAAGCAGGCAGATAAGATATGCTTCAGGAGATGTTTTGTCTGCCTGAAGGCATGCTGGAAGGGGTTCCTAGACGGCCGTAGGCCATACTTGGCAATGGGCGCAACTTCTTTAACAGGGAAGTTCAGGGGACATGTTGCTTCTGCTTGTGCTTTGGACACGCATAATTGGCTTCTACTCGTAGCTTATGCTATTCTTGAGGGTGAATCAAATGAAAGATGTACATGGTTCATTTAGAGACTACGGGACGTAATTGGTCACCCTGAAGGCTTGGTGATACACACCGGTGCCTCCGAGGGTCTTGAGAATGCTGTTGATGTTGTGTTTCCTAGGGTTGAGCATAGGGAATGCATGCGGCACCTCGCTACTAACTTCACAAAGAAGTTCAAAGGAAAGATCTTTGAAGAGGACTTTTGGCGATCAGCATACACATACATCCCAAGCACGCATGCTACTTACTTGCAGAACATGTATGTAGTGCCAAAGGTGAAAAAATACCTTGAGGAACATCACACCAAGCTATGGGCCAGAAGCAAGTTTGGTGGGTTAAGCAAGGTTGATTTTTTATGCAATAATTTGGCAGAGAGTTTCAATGATAAGATTTCGGGCATGAAGACACTTGGAATTGTTATTTTGTTGGATGCAATAAGACAGTGCATAATGGTGAAGATTGATTTAAGGCAAAGAATTTGTGCAAGAAAATTTTAAGGCCATAAAATAGTTCCAAAGGTGGTTATGTTACTGAATGCAAGAACCAGGGCAATGAGAACGATAAAGATGAGGGTGGTCAGAAGTTCCAGAACATTGGCTGAGGTTTATGCAGAATACAAGCGTGGAAGTGAACGGAGGTACACTGTACACATAGGAAACAAGACTTGTTCATGCAGGCAGTGGCAGATTACTAGTCTGCCATGTCACCATGCAATTTACTTCATCTTAAAGCTTAGAGATAACGGAGCTGAAATAGAGAACTATGTCGACAACTATTTCTCCGTGGACAAGTTTGCTGCAACTTATGCAGAAAACGTACAACCTATGGCCGATGAAAATGATTGGGAGATTGTCGATCCAGGGTTCAAACTTCAACCACCAGTTCTTAGGAGGCCACCTGGGAGGCCTAGAAAGCTAAGGATCGAAGCCTCCACCGATAAAGGTCCAAGGCTTGGTGCTAGGAAAAGGAAATGTGGACGTTGTGGCGGATTCAGCCATATCAAGAGGTTGTGCAAAAACCCAGTTACACATGCTATTGTCCCTGTTCACACCCCGGTGGCAGAAAATGAGGCTTCTCAGCCAGAACTGGCGAAAGAGCAGCGCGAAGACGGTGATGAGCACTCGAAGGAAAACGTACGTAAGCAGCTAATTTATGAAGAAGTGGAGGTGTCGGCGAGAAAAAGGTGTGAAAAGAAACAAAAGGGTAAGCGGAACGGGGAGGAAAGGGCAAATAATGGAGGTGTATTAGAATATGAAGAAGTTGCAGGGGAGATTGAGGATGTTCTTGATGATCTTTTGGCTAACTGCAGGAGAAATAATAAATCCCTGCCAATTTCATCTTTGTACGATTCTCCAGATGAAAGGTAAGATTAAAAAATGTTTTATTTGCCATTTTATTATTTTTTATCCTCATCAACTAATGCTTAATGCAGCGTGGGCTAGTAGACTAATAAGAGGAGAAGAAAGATGCGGGCACAGTAACGTCCTATGTTGAATTATATCATTGAAACTAAACTAGCCGTGTCGTCTTTATTTATATCTGGCGCGTGCAACGTGTTTGTGATGGGGTCATGTGGACCAGATTACATTTTTTTTAAATATTATTACATTAATTTTTTACCTGCGTTTGGACGCGGCTACTAGTTCCCATCTCCCTTGCATTCCCATCTCCTCTGGCGCACTCCAGAATTATGGCTGTTCCATCAAGTAGCAGAGTCAGCGTATTGTCCCATCAGGTGTGAACGCAATAACTTTGTTTGTTCAGAATTTGATGACTTTTGATTAGTTTGAAAGACAAAGAAACCTAAAACATGTACCTAGACATGTTTTGGGTATAGACACATTTATTAAATATCTAAAAAAACTAAGTTAGTTATATCTAGATAGGAGTAGTGCACTATTACAACACGCTTGATCCCTTCTCCTCAGGCGCACTCCAAATTACGGCTGTGCCATCAAGTGCTGGGAGCAAATTCAGCGTATTGTCCCATCAGATATGCCAGGGAACGCGCGAACTTTATTTTCAGGATCGGACGAGTTTCGATCGACTAGTTTCAAAGACAAAGACAACTAAAACACGGCCAACATATATAGATTATGACGATAATCGACCATGACTCAGGTGACCCAGATCCAAAGAGCGCATTAAGATACTGTACATAGATTTAATTTATGCTTAAGTGGCCCTAATCGACTATGACGCTCCCGCAGTCTCCATCATTGACGATGTTGTCCGCGTCGCCGCCAGCCTCCTCCGCGTCGGAATCGATGCCGACATTCTCAGCAGCGTTCCTCCTCCTCATGGATTCTTCACGGCCCGCTGCATCGATAACGGTGGAGGTCGTACGCCCAGGCACTGCCCAGAAGCGCTGCCTCCCTTCGGGGTTGCGCAGATCCGGGTGGATCTCCTGCCGGTGGGTTCCGCACAGCTCAATCAACGCAGCCCGCTCCTTCTTAAACAGGTTTCGCCAGTACGCGCTCGTACGCGAGTACTGCGCCATTGCCCTTTTCCGCTCCGATAACTAGCGGCAGCGCTCCTCGATCGGCCTCGCCAACACGTTGTCGTGCAAGAGCGGCGCGACAGGAACCCCGGCGTAGCTGAGCTCGAAGCCGGCCGGAAGCCTCACTAACGGCGGTGCGAGTATGTCATAGTGGGCGAACATCTAAGCCTCGTGCAAGCTGAGTTTGGGCCTCTCCCTCTTCATGGCGATGATGGAACACGATCTGATTTTCGGCCCCGAGGTTAAGGGGATAAGGGCAAGGACGTAGGCCCATCGTAGTTGCCACGCCCAATCAGTTCGCAGAACAGACTTCTCGCAGATCGCCCTCGCGAAGGACATCACTATCGTCCATGCACCCCGATCCAACGGCGCCTAACAATCGGGGATCGGGTCTTCTGGAAGCCCATAGCGGTTGCTGGTTAGTTCTGCGTCCCTATTGTTTGTGGCCAACGGTGGTAGTTGAAAATAATGCACATTTCAATGACACCGGTGGATCCATGTGTGGTCTCTAAAGAGAACACACATCCAATGACTTTGGTTGTTGTTAGTAAAAATAACGCACATGCAATGACACTGGTGGATCCATATGTGGTATGTGAAAAGAACACGCATGCAATGACTCCAGTTGTTGTTAGTGAAAATAACACACATGCAATGACACTGGTGGATCCATGTGTGATCTCTAAAGAGAACACACATTTCAATGACACTGGTGGATCCATAGGTGGTATGTGAAAAGAACACACATGCAAAATAACTCTGGTTGTTACTAAAAAGACCACACATGCAATGACTCTGGTTGTTGTTAGTGAAAAGAACACACATGCAATGACACTGGTGGATCCATAGGTGGTATGTGAAAAGAACACACATTTCAATGACTCTGGTTGTTGTTACTAAAAATAACACACATGGAATGACACTGGTGGATCCATGGGTGGATTTTGAAAAGAACACACATGCAATGACACTGGTGGATCCATAGGTGGTATGTGAAAAGAACACACATGCAAAATGACTGGTTGTTGTTATTAAAAAGAACACATATGCAATGACACTAGGGGATCCATGTGTGGTCTCTGTAGAGAACACACGTTTCAATGACACTGGTGGATCCATATGTGGTATGTGAAAAGAACACACATGCAATGACTCTGGTTGTTGTTAGTGAAAAGAACACACATGCATTGACACTGGTGGATCCATAGGTGGTATGTGAAAAGAACACACATGCAAAATGACTCTGGTTGTTGTTACTAAAAAGAACACACATGCAATGACACTAGTGGATCCGTAGGTGGATTATGAAATGAACACACATGAAATGACACTGGTGGATCCATAGGTGGTATTTGAGAAGAACACACATTTCAATGACTCTGGTTGTTGTTACTAAAAAGAACACACATGCAATGACACTGGTGGATCCATGTGTGGATTGTGAAGAGAACACACATGCAATGACACTGGTGGATCCATAGGTGGTATGTGATAAGAACAGCCATGAAATGACTCTGGTTGTTGTTAGTAAAAAGAAAACACATGCAAAGACTCTAGTGTTTGTTGGTGAAAAGAGCACACATGCAATGACTCTAGTTGTTGTTAGTGAAAAGAACATACATGCAATGACACCGGTGGATCCATGTGTGGTCTCTATAGAGAACACACATTTCAATGACACTGGTGGATCCATCTGTGGTATGTGAAAAGAACACACATGCAATGACTCTAGTTGTTGTTACTAAAAAGAACACACGTGCAATGACACTGGTGGATCCATGGGTGGATTGTGAAATGAGCACACATGCAATGACACTGGTGGATCCATATGTGGTATGTGAAAAGAACACACATGCAATGACTCTGGTTGTTGTTAGTGAAAAGAACACACATGCAATGACACTGGTGGATCCATGTGTGGTGTCTGAAGAGAGCACACATTTCAATGACTCTGGTTGTTGTTAGTAAAAAGAACACACTTGCAATGACACTGGTGGATCCATGTGTGGTCTCTGAAGAGAACACACATGCAATGCCACTGGTTGTTGTTACTAAAAAGAACACACATGCAATGACACTGGTGGATCCATGTGTGGATTGTGAAGAGAACACACATGTAATGACTCCAGTAGTTGTTAGTAAAAAGAACATACATGCAATGACACCGGTGGATCCTTATGTGGTATGTAAAAAGAACACACATGCAATGACTCTGGTTGTTGTTAGTGAAAAGAACACACATGCAATGACACTGGTGGATCCATAGGTGGTATGTGAAAAGAACACACATTTCAATGACTCTGGTTATTGTTACTAAAAAGAAAACACATGCAATGACACTGGTGGATCCATGGGTGGATTGTGAAAGAACAGCCATGAAATGACTCTGGTTGTTAGTAAAAAGAACACACATGCAATGACTCCAGTTGTTGTTAGTGAAAAGAGCACACATGCAATGACTCCAGTTGTTGTTAGTGAAAAGAACATACATGCAATGACACCGGTGGATCCATGTGTGGTCTCTGTAGAGAACACAAATTTCAATGACACTAGTGAATCCATATGTGGTATGTGAAAAGAACACAAATGCAACGACTCTGGTTGTTATTACTAAAAAGAACACACATGCAATAACACTGGTGGATCCATGTGTGGTCTCTGTAGAGAACACACATTTCAATGTCATTGGTGGATCCATATGTGGTATGTGAAAAGAACACACATGCAATGACTCTGGTTGCTGTTGGTGAAAAGAACACACATGCAATGACACTGGTGGATCCATAGGTGGTATGTGAAAAGAACACACATGCAAAATGACTCTGGTTGTTGTTACTGAAAAGAACACACATGCAATGACACTGGTGGATCCATGGGTGGATTGTGAAAAGATCACACATGCAATGACACTAGTGGATCCATATGTGATATGTGAAAATAACACACATGCAATGACTCTGGTTGTTGTATGTGAAAAGAACACACATGCAATGACTTTGGTTGTTGTTAGTGAAAAGAACACACGTGCAATGACACTGGTGGATCCATAGGTGGTATGTGAAAAGAAAACACATTTCAATGACTCTGGTTATTGTTACTAAAAAGAACACACATGCAATGACACTGGTGGATCCATGGGTGGATTCTGAAAAGAACACACATGCATTGACACTGGTGGATCCACAGGTGGTATGTGAAAAGAACACACATGCAAAATGACTCTGGTTGTTGTTACTAAAAAGAACACACATGCAATGACACTGGTGGATCCATGTGTGCTCTCTGTAGAGAACACACATTTCAATGACACTGGTGGATCCATATGTGCTATGTGAAAAGAACACACATGCAATGACACCGGTGGATCCATGGGTGGATTATGAAAAGAACATAGATGCAATGACACTTGTGGAACCATATGTGGATTGTGAAAAGAGCACACATGCAATGACTCTGGTTGTTGTTAGTGAAAAGTACACACATGCAATGACACTGGTGGATCCATAGGTAGTATGTGAAAAGAACACACATTTCAATGACTCTGGTTATTGTTACTAAAAAGAACACACATGCAATGACACTGGTGGATCCATGTGTGGTCTCTGTAGAGAACACACATTTCAATGACATTGGTGGATCCATATGTGGTATGTGAAAAGAACACACATGCAATGACTCTGGTTGTTGTTAGTGAAAAGAACACACATGCAATGACACTGGTGGATCCATAGGTGGTATGTGAAAAGAACACACATTTCAATGACTCTGGTTGTTGTTACTAAAAAGAACACACATGCAATGACACTGGTGGATCCATGGGTGGATTGTGAAAAGTGCACAGATGCAATGACACTGGTGGATCCATATGTGGGATGTGAAAAGAACACACATGCAATGACTCTGGTTGTTGTTAGTGAAAAGAACACACATGCAATGACACTGGTGGATCCATAGGTGGTATGTGAAAAGAACACACATTTCAATGACTTTGGTTGTTGTTACTAAAAAGAACACACATGCAATGACACTGGTGGATCCATAGGTGGTATGTGAAAAGAACACACATGCAAAATGACTCTGGTTGTTGTTACTAAAAAGAACACACATGCAATGACACTGGTGGATCCATGTGTGGTCTCCGTAGAGAACACACATTTCAATGACACTGGTGGATCCATGTGTGGTCTCTATAGAAAACACACATTTCAATGACACTAGTGGATCCATATGTGGTATGTGAAAAGAACACACATGCAATGACTTAGGTTGTTGTTAGTGAAAAGAACACACATGCAATGTCACTGGTGGATCCATAGGTGGTATGTGAAAAGAACACACATGAAAAATGACTCTGGTTGTTGTTACTAAAAAGAACACACATGCAATGACACTGGTGGATCCATAGGTGGATTATGAAATGAACACACATGCAATGACACTGGTGGATACATAGGTGGTATGTGAGAAGAACACACATTTCAATGACTCTGGTTGTTGTTACTAAAAAGAACACACATGCAATGACACTGGTGGATCCATGTGTGGATCGTGAAGCGAACACACATGCAATGACACTGGTGGATCCATAGGTGGTATGTGAGAAGAACAGCCATGAAATGACTCTGGTTGTTGTTAGTAAAAAGAACATACATGCAATGACAGTGGTGGATCCATGTGTGGTCTCTATAGAGAACACACATTTCAATGACACTAGTGGATCCATATGTGGTATGTGAAAAGAACACACAACCAATGACACTGGTGGATCCATGTCTGGTCTCTATAGAGAACACACATTTCAATGACACTGGTGGATCCATATGTGGTATGTGAAAAGAACACACATGCAATGACTGGTTGTTGTTAGTGAAAATAACACACATGCAATGACACTGGTGGATCCATAGGTGGTATGTGAAAATAACACACATGCAATGACTCTGGTTGTTGTTACTAAAAAGAACACACATGCAATGACACTGGTGGATCCATAGGTGGATTATGAATTGAACACACATGCAATGACACTGGTGGATCCATATGTGATATATGAAAAGAACTCACATGCAATGACTCTGGTTGTGGTATGTGAAAAGAACACAAATGTAATGACTCTGGTTGTTGTTAGTGAAAAGAACACACCTGCAATGACACTGGTGGATCCATAGGTGGTATGTGAAAATAACACACATTTCAATGACTCTGGTTGTTGTTACTAAAAAGAACACACATGCAATGACACTGGTGGGTCCATCGGTGGATTGTGAAAAGAACACACATGCAATGACACTAGTGGATCCATAGATGGTATGTGAAAAGAACACACATGCAAAATGACTCTGGTTGTTGTTACTAATAAGAACACACATGCAATGACACTGGTGGATCCATGTGTGGTCTCTGTAGAGAACACACATTTCAATTACACTAGTGGATCCATGTGTGGTCTCTATAGAGAACACACATTTCAATGACACTGGTGGATCCATATATGGTATGTGAAAAGAACACACATGCAATGAGTCTGGTTGTTGTTAGTGAAAAGAACACACATGCAATGACACTGTGGATCCATAGGTGGTATGTGAAAAGAACACACATGCAAAATGACTCTGGTTGTTACTAAATAGAACACACATGCAATGACACTGGTGGATCCATAGGTAGATTATGAAATGAACACACATGCAATGACACTGGTGGATCCATACGTGGTATGTGAGAAGACCACACATTTCAATGACTCTTGTTGTTTTTACTAAAAATAACACACATGCAATGACACTGGTGGATCCATGTGTGGATTGTGAAGAGAACACACATGCAATGACACTGGTGGATCCATAGGTGGTATGTGAGAAGGACAGCCATGAAATGAGTCTGGTTGTTGTTAGTAAAAAGAACACACATGCAAAGACTCCAGTGTTTGTTGGTGAAAAGAGCACACATGCAATGACTCCAGTTGTTGTTAGTGAAAAGAACATACATGCAATGACACCGGTGGATCCATGTGTGGTCTCTGTAGAGAACACATATTTCAATGACACTGGTGGATCCATATGTGGTATGTGAAAAGAACACACATGCAAAATAACTCTGGTTGTTACTAAAAAGACCACACATGCAATGACTCTGGTTGTTGTTAGTGAAAAGAACACACATGCAATGACACTGGTGGATCCATAGGTGGTATGTGAAAAGAACACACATTTCAATGACTCTGGTTGTTGTTACTAAAAATAACACACATGGAATGACACTGGTGGATCCATGGGTGGATTTTGAAAAGAACACACATGCAATGACACTGGTGGATCCATAGGTGGTATGTGAAAAGAACACACATGCAAAATGACTGGTTGTTGTTATTAAAAAGAACACATATACAATGACACTAGGGGATCCATGTGTGGTCTCTGTAGAGAACACACGTTTCAATGACACTGGTGGATCCATATGTGGTATGTGAAAAGAACACACATGCAATGACTCTGGTTGTTGTTAGTGAAAAGAACACACATGCATTGACACTGGTGGATCCATAGGTGGTATGTGAAAAGAACACACATGCAAAATGACTCTGGTTGTTGTTACTAAAAAGAACACACATGCAATGACACTAGTGGATCCGTAGGTGGATTATGAAATGAACACACATGAAATGACACTGGTGGATCCATAGGTGGTATTTGAGAAGAACACACATTTCAATGACTCTGGTTGTTGTTACTAAAAAGAACACACATGCAATGACACTGGTGGATCCATGTGTGGATTGTGAAGAGAACACACATGCAATGACACTGGTGGATCCATAGGTGGTATGTGATAAGAACAGCCATGAAATGACTCTGGTTGTTGTTAGTAAAAAGAAAACACATGCAAAGACTCTAGTGTTTGTTGGTGAAAAGAGCACACATGCAATGACTCTAGTTGTTGTTAGTGAAAAGAACATACATGCAATGACACCGGTGGATCCATGTGTGGTCTCTATAGAGAACACACATTTCAATGACACTGGTGGATCCATCTGTGGTATGTGAAAAGAACACACATGCAATGACTCTAGTTGTTGTTACTAAAAAGAACACACGTGCAATGACACTGGTGGATCCATGGGTGGATTGTGAAATGAGCACACATGCAATGACACTGGTGGATCCATATGTGGTATGTGAAAAGAACACACATGCAATGACTCTGGTTGTTGTTAGTGAAAAGAACACACATGCAATGACACTGGTGGATCCATGTGTGGTGTCTGAAGAGAGCACACATTTCAATGACTCTGGTTGTTGTTAGTAAAAAGAACACACTTGCAATGACACTGGTGGATCCATGTGTGGTCTCTGAAGAGAACACACATGCAATGCCACTTGTTGTTGTTACTAAAAAGAACACACATGCAATGACACTGGTGGATCCATGTGTGGATTGTGAAGAGAACACACATGTAATGACTCCAGTAGTTGTTAGTAAAAAGAACATACATGCAATGACACCGGTGGATCCTTATGTGGTATGTAAAAAGAACACACATGCAATGACTCTGGTTGTTGTTAGTGAAAAGAACACACATGCAATGACACTGGTGGATCCATAGGTGGTATGTGAAAAGAACACACATTTCAATGACTCTGGTTATTGTTACTAAAAAGAAAACACATGCAATGACACTGGTGGATCCATGGGTGGATTGTGAAAGAACAGCCATGAAATGACTCTGGTTGTTAGTAAAAAGAACACACATGCAATGACTCCAGTTGTTGTTAGTGAAAAGAGCACACATGCAATGACTCCAGTTGTTGTTAGTGAAAAGAACATACATGCAATGACACCGGTGGATCCATGTGTGGTCTCTGTAGAGAACACAAATTTCAATGACACTAGTGAATCCATATGTGGTATGTGAAAAGAACACAAATGCAACGACTCTGGTTGTTATTACTAAAAAGAACACACATGCAATAACACTGGTGGATCCATGTGTGGTCTCTGTAGAGAACACACATTTCAATGTCATTGGTGGATCCATATGTGGTATGTGAAAAGAACACACATGCAATGACTCTGGTTGCTGTTGGTGAAAAGAACACACATGCAATGACACTGGTGGATCCATAGGTGGTATGTGAAAAGAACACACATGCAAAATGACTCTGGTTGTTGTTACTGAAAAGAACACACATGCAATGACACTGGTGGATCCATGGGTGGATTGTGAAAAGAGCACACATGCAATGACACTAGTGGATCCATATGTGATATGTGAAAATAACACACATGCAATGACTCTGGTTGTTGTATGTGAAAAGAACACACATGCAATGACTTTGGTTGTTGTTAGTGAAAAGAACACACGTGCAATGACACTGGTGGATCCATAGGTGGTATGTGAAAAGAAAACACATTTCAATGACTCTGGTTATTGTTACTAAAAAGAACACACATGCAATGACACTGGTGGATCCATGGGTGGATTCTGAAAAGAACACACATGCATTGACACTGGTGGATCCACAGGTGGTATGTGAAAAGAACACACATGCAAAATGACTCTGGTTGTTGTTACTAAAAAGAACACACATGCAATGACACTGGTGGATCCATGTGTGCTCTCTGTAGAGAACACACATTTCAATGACACTGGTGGATCCATATGTGCTATGTGAAAAGAACACACATGCAATGACACCGGTGGATCCATGGGTGGATTATGAAAAGAACATACATGCAATGACACTTGTGGAACCATATGTGGATTGTGAAAAGAGCACACATGCAATGACTCTGGTTGTTGTTAGTGAAAAGTACACACATGCAATGACACTGGTGGATCCATAGGTAGTATGTGAAAAGAACACACATTTCAATGACTCTGGTTATTGTTACTAAAAAGAACACACATGCAATGACACTGGTGGATCCATGTGTGGTCTCTGTAGAGAACACACATTTCAATGACATTGGTGGATCCATATGTGGTATGTGAAAAGAACACACATGCAATGACTCTGGTTGTTGTTAGTGAAAAGAACACACATGCAATGACACTGGTGGATCCATAGGTGGTATGTGAAAAGAACACACATTTCAATGACTCTGGTTGTTGTTACTAAAAAGAACACACATGCAATGACACTGGTGGATCCATGGGTGGATTGTGAAAAGTGCACAGATGCAATGACACTGGTGGATCCATATGTGGGATGTGAAAAGAACACACATGCAATGACTCTGGTTGTTGTTAGTGAAAAGAACACACATGCAATGACACTGGTGGATCCATAGGTGGTATGTGAAAAGAACACACATTTCAATGACTTTGGTTGTTGTTACTAAAAAGAACACACATGCAATGACACTGGTGGATCCATAGGTGGTATGTGAAAAGAACACACATGCAAAATGACTCTGGTTGTTGTTACTAAAAAGAACACACATGCAATGACACTGGTGGATCCATGTGTGGTCTCCGTAGAGAACACACATTTCAATGACACTGGTGGATCCATGTGTGGTCTCTATAGAAAACACACATTTCAATGACACTAGTGGATCCATATGTGGTATGTGAAAAGAACACACATGCAATGACTTAGGTTGTTGTTAGTGAAAAGAACACACATGCAATGTCACTGGTGGATCCATAGGTGGTATGTGAAAAGAACACACATGAAAAATGACTCTGGTTGTTGTTACTAAAAAGAACACACATGCAATGACACTGGTGGATCCATAGGTGGATTATGAAATGAACACACATGCAATGACACTGGTGGATACATAGGTGGTATGTGAGAAGAACACACATTTCAATGACTCTGGTTGTTGTTACTAAAAAGAACACACATGCAATGACACTGGTGGATCCATGTGTGGATCGTGAAGCGAATACACATGCAATGACACTGGTGGATCCATAGGTGGTATGTGAGAAGAACAGCCATGAAATGACTCTGGTTGTTGTTAGTAAAAAGAACATACATGCAATGACAGTGGTGGATCCATGTGTGGTCTCTATAGAGAACACACATTTCAATGACACTAGTGGATCCATATGTGGTATGTGAAAAGAACACACAACCAATGACACTGGTGGATCCATGTCTGGTCTCTATAGAGAACACACATTTCAATGACACTGGTGGATCCATATGTGGTATGTGAAAAGAACACACATGCAATGACTGGTTGTTGTTAGTGAAAATAACACACATGCAATGACACTGGTGGATCCATAGGTGGTATGTGAAAATAACACACATGCAATGACTCTGGTTGTTGTTACTAAAAAGAACACACATGCAATGACACTGGTGGATCCATAGGTGGATTATGAATTGAACACACATGCAATGACACTGGTGGATCCATATGTGATATATGAAAAGAACTCACATGCAATGACTCTGGTTGTGGTATGTGAAAAGAACACACATGTAATGACTCTGGTTGTTGTTAGTGAAAAGAACACACCTGCAATGACACTGGTGGATCCATAGGTGGTATGTGAAAATAACACACATTTCAATGACTCTGGTTGTTGTTACTAAAAAGAACACACATGCAATGACACTGGTGGGTCCATCGGTGGATTGTGAAAAGAACACACATGCAATGACACTAGTGGATCCATAGATGGTATGTGAAAAGAACACACATGCAAAATGACTCTGGTTGTTGTTACTAATAAGAACACACATGCAATGACACTGGTGGATCCATGTGTGGTCTCTGTAGAGAACACACATTTCAATTACACTAGTGGATCCATGTGTGATCTCTATAGAGAACACACATTTCAATGACACTGGTGGATCCATATATGGTATGTGAAAAGAACACACATGCAATGAGTCTGGTTGTTGTTAGTGAAAAGAACACACATGCAATGACACTGTGGATCCATAGGTGGTATGTGAAAAGAACACACATGCAAAATGACTCTGGTTGTTACTAAATAGAACACACATGCAATGACACTGGTGGATCCATAGGTAGATTATGAAATGAACACACATGCAATGACACTGGTGGATCCATAGGTGGTATGTGAGAAGACCACACATTTCAATGACTCTTGTTGTTTTTACTAAAAATAACACACATGCAATGACACTGGTGGATCCATGTGTGGATTGTGAAGAGAACACACATGCAATGACACTGGTGGATCCATAGGTGGTATGTGAGAAGGACAGCCATGAAATGAGTCTGGTTGTTGTTAGTAAAAAGAACACACATGCAAAGACTCCAGTGTTTGTTGGTGAAAAGAGCACACATGCAATGACTCCAGTTGTTGTTAGTGAAAAGAACATACATGCAATGACACCGGTGGATCCATGTGTGGTCTCTGTAGAGAACACATATTTCAATGACACTGGTGGATCCATATGTGGTATGTGAAAAGAACACACATGCAATGACTCTGGTTGTTGTTACTAAAAAGAAACACACATGCAATGACACTGGTGGATCCATGGGTGGATTGTGAAAAGAGCACACATGCAATGACACCGGTGGATCCATATGTGGTATGTGAAAAGAACACACATGCAATGACACTGGTGGATCCATGTGGGGTCTCTGAAGGGAGCACACATTTCAATGACTCTGGTTGTTGTTAGTAAAAAAGAACACACATGCAATGACACTGGTGGATCCATGTGTGGTCTCTGAAGAGAACACACATGCAATGACACTGGTTGTTGTTACTAAAAAGAACACACATGCAATGACACTGGTAGATCCATGTGTGGATTGTGAAGAGAAAACACATGCAATGACTCCAGTTGTTGTTAGTAAAAAGAACATACATGCAATGTGTAACTACCTCGGTGAATTACGCTCTAAGTTGCATGCCTGGATGAGCGAAAGTGGTTAAAATAGTACGGTGGGGCCAGGGGCCACTCACAGGTAGACCTTTCGGCCGTCCTAACCACTTCCAGAACATCAGGACAAGAACGAGCGGCGTAATCGGCAGGCAAAGGGATCAACTACATACACAAGTGGGTATGTATGCAAGCCACCATACAACAGTTTTCAGAGCCATTCCATCTAAAAGAAATAGAAATATTGCAACACCATATGGCAAGATCCAAATATCCTTGATAGAGATGATAGTTTAGGATAGCTCCTCATACATCAAACATCAGAGTATCAGGCAGAAGCGGAAAACAAGATCCGAGTACGGATAAGAAGCAAATCGGCATAAGATGCCACATAAATAAACACATCCCGCCCACAGATCTCACGGATCCCCATCCCCAGAATCTCTACACCGCGTGATCGTTGCCAACATCATCCGTCTCCTCCACCCAGTATCCATCTTGCGAATACACCTGGTCATCTGAATCAAACAATTTATCGTGTGAGACCCTAGGGGTACTCAGCAAGTCTTTATGCCTCTAAAGGGGCCATATACCTGGGATGACGCAATTGCAGCAAAAGATAATAACTAACAAGTCTATAGATACTCGCTCACCATCCGCCTAACCAATGATAGACGGATGTCCGTCAATTAATAACAACAGTTATAACAGTATAATTAACAGACCCATCCTCCTTCTCGCTTACCAACAAGAAAGCGGACGAACAACCCATCCGTTGGCAGTTTTATTAACCATTCCATGAGTGTTGCACTAGTTACTAGTCAGTTACTTAGTCAAATTAAAAGTGGTACTTTAGTTATACTTGTCTATGATCGAGAAACTGTGCTCCAAGTTGTCCATAACCGCGGACGCGGCTTTTAGAAAGATTTACCCTGCAGGGGTGCACAAATAGCAACACACACTCGATCAACCTCGGAAAAACCAACTCAAAACCCAACGAGGCATTCACGACAAAGCAATCACAGGATTCAGAAATATTTCAGGGGGCCACCCCATTAAGCTACCCGCAACGAAGTTGGCCGGCTCCGAGACGGACCCAAGGTTTGCGCCAATGGCTGTAAACGACTGGGAACCCGAAAGTGTGACTGGGCTTGTCGATACCGCGAAAACACTCCGCAATCCTAAACAGTCCAGGTGCTCCTCGCACAATCTTAAATAAACAGTAAAACATGGCATAAGTACAGGATAGTAACAAAGCCCCAAACTACTTTGTGGCCCCACGAAATAGAAATGAATCAAGCTCTGGCTCAGGGGGGTCCATAAGGCCTCCCGGATGTGGATAGTGTGAATAGTCAAGGAACAGGAATCAAGTACTCGGGGTCCTACGGGACACAAGTGAGCATGAAAAACCAAATAGCAGATATTGCTCATCGGTGCCTCTTTCATTAGTTATCCCATTACTACTCAGGTTAAGTTGTTTAGGTACCTCGTTTTCCAACAGACACTCACATACCCTACACATGTTGTTCTATGACCCGCATGGCTCAAACAACTCCTATAGTACTGGCTCATGGGATGGGGGAACAAGCTTCGGTGGGGTTTAAAAGTAAAGGCTATGCAGTGCTTGGGGTTCAATTTAATGCAAACGCGACTCAATGATGCAAGAATAAGATAGAGGCAATAGGTGCTATATGTATGCAAGCATGTGGTAGTGCTTGCCTGGCAGCTCAGTTGAAGCGAGAGTTGGATCTGGGTAGTACTCCTGGGATTCCTGGTATTTTCCCTGCTCGGCGTCTATTCGACGAAGAATCAAACAAACAAGGGCCAACATAAATAAAGTGCACAAGCATATGAATTAAAATGCGACAAGCAAACAAGCATGCCATGATGAATGATGCACAATTTACATGGCAATAATGTAGCATGGCATGGGTGAGGTGTGGGGTACAAGAATAAAGCATTTTATTGAGTTTTAGCCATGTTTTGCTCCCATATAAGTTGCTGTATACTTTATATTTATATGATGCATGCTGCAATTCAGAACATGGAATGCATAGTTATAACGGGCTCGTCGTTCTGATCGATTTAGACATATTATTTATCGAATTTGGAGTTGTAGAACTAAATTTATTAATTATTTAAGAAAAGACATTTTTATTGCATTTAAACAATTTCAAAAATTTAATTTGCCCAAAAGATATTTTGAATGGCATATTTGCAATCCTCACATTTTCCTGATTTCAAAACATATATCATTTGTAAAATTTGGATTTATGAATAAAAAGTCATTATTTTTCTGGATTTAAAGCATATTAGAAACATTTCTGAAATTTGGTATTTTGGCAAGGATTTCTAGAACCTTTTGTCACAGCGACCAACCCGACCCACTCTCAGAGACGTGTGGGCCAACGAGAGGGTTGGACCCGCTGCGCTGATGGGTTTCTTACAAGAGAATGGCAGGTGGGGCCTGGCTGTCAGCGAGTGGATACAAAAGAAAAATGAGGCCGCCAGGGGGGATCGAACCTGGAACCTCAGGTTTGTTAGCTAGGTCGCACCGGCTGTCCATCTGGGTGCGGTCGATCTGTTGTTTAAAATCGAAGCAAACACTTGATACCCAAACTCGACAGCAGAGGAGGGACTGACGAACAACAACAGAATAACAGCGACGAGTTCATCTGTCAGATCTAGGATTTCGGGCCAGGTTTCTCCCCGCGTGGTACACGGTTTTGGGCGTATGAGTACTCGAAATGACCGGGAGAAAAAGATCTACGCACTGGTTTGATCGGTTTGTGCTGGGTGGACCATGTGTCGCGCAGTTTTGTGATGAACACCGAGACTGCATAAAGCAGAGCTGATTCGGACATCCACCTTGCGATCACGATTGCCAGAGCTGCGGTGGATCGTTTTGAACGTGCTAAGTCTTATTTTAAAGAGGAAGGCGAGCTCTACAACTTTCATTCAGGAGTCACACGCAAAAGAGAACCACAGGGAGAGCTAGGTCGCGATGAACACAAACAGCAGCAACAACATGGCTGGAGCGTACGCGGCGGCGAGCGGGCAGGGCGTCGCGTCCGGCGGTGAACGGCGGCGAGATATGGAAGGGGAACATGTCTGGGATATCGAGGAGCTCACCCTGGGTATGTGGAAGAAGGTGGTACGGCTCGAGGTGGCCATGTTCTAGCGCGAGGCAGAGGATGCGAAGCTCCTGGATGGTTCGGTTCACAGCGGCGCTCCTCCATCTCCGGCGTGCTCTGGGCAGGTCTGCGTGTTCAGGTTGATGGATAAGAAGAAGAAGGTCCCTTTCGAGCCCTTGGATACTCCTTGCACACCTCCATACGCCGGCTAGATGGAGGGCTGAGACTAGTCTAGGGTTTTGGTCATGGAGACATGGAGAGGCCATGGCCTTTCTTTGGGAAGAAGAGGGGGATGGGGAGGACGAACTGGGCAGCTAGATCTCGATCTGGAGATGGATGGGGCTGAGTGGTTGAGGAGATAAGGGAGGAAGGGTAGAGCACATGGGGATGGCTTTTCTCTTAACCAAAAGTAGAGGGAGGAGGGGTGCACGGGTTTGGGGTGGGGCTGTCCTTGCTCGACCTGATCGCGTGGGCGCGGGGAAGGAGATAAAGAGGCGCTGGCTCGTTGTCCACTAGGTTTGGTTGAGCCAGAGAGAAGAGAGGTGACCGGGTGCACCAGGTTTTGCGAGGGAGGTCAGGTGCAGGGCGTTTCGTGACAGAGGAAAAGACTCCGCTGGGGGATCGGTTCAGGGTGGGGCTGTACCGTGGCGGTATAGAGCTGGCACCAGGATGGGGGGTGGTTCGATGATGATTAGGTGTAGAAGAGAGAGTGAGAGGAACAAGGCCAAGCTAGGTAAAAGAGAGGGTTTAAGCTAGGGAAGAGGGAGAGAGATTTAGGGTTTAGGGATTAGATGAATAGAAACCCATCCTAGGTTGTTTGATGCACATCCCTTTCGGTCTCGTTTAAAACAATCCATGCAAGAAGGTTCAAATATGAAAGATTTCAAAACAACACATAAAATACCACAAGGAGGAAAGGAAGGAAGACATGCCCTATGTTGCATGTACATGCAATAATAGGCATGCAAGAAATTAAAAGAGACAAGATGGTCTATTAGGATCCTTTTGAATTTGGCTATTTGATGGATTCCAAACCAAACAAGCTTTACACCAAATTCAAAATAAACCCAAAAAGAGGAGGTATGGACAAGCTTGCATGGGCCATGCATGAACCTTAGATAGGCCACATTATATTTGTGAAAACAAATACAAGCTCAAATGACCCCATTTAGCCCCATGCACTCAAATTTGAATAAAGCCCAAGCAAAAAGGTTTGAAGAGGTGGAATAAAGCACCAAATAGAAGAACTAGAATAAAATGGGGATGTGGGGCTTATATTTCATGCGACATGAAATAATGGTACCACACATAGAATACACGCACAAGGAATTAACACATGGTTGGAATTAAACCCATATGTCCAAGAATTGATGAAATAAGCATGAATAAATATAATGGAAATGCTAGTGTGTGTATGCCACTAGATAATTATATGGTCCCATTTATATTTAGATATGCCCACTCATTTAGAAGTAAAACATATGAAGATGTGGAAGTATTTCCACATGTAGACCCACATCATTTATATTGTGCAAACAATAGTAAACACCATTGGGGCATGTGGTATAGAAGGGGACCCATCTTTATATATGTGAGCTAGACAATACCCAAAAGAGAAGATGCAAAAGCCCACAAGTATTTTGGGATGGTGGAATTATAAGGTGGTGACAAAGAAAGGTGGTGGAGTTAAATAAAAGATATGCCCCCAACTTAACTTGGGCATCAAGCATTTATCAAGAACCAAATACAATTTATTAAGAACCAAATACAATTGATAAATGCATATCAGACAAGATCCAAAAGAAAAGGGTTTTATATAATGCTCAAATGCAAGGTGGCATGATGACATGAGCAGGATATAATTATGATGCAACAATTATATGTAGGAAGTAGCATATATATAGACTAGGCTAGTAGCATAGCAATTGTTAGACAATTGGGATGCTACACAATTACACCGGTGGATCCATGTCTGGTCTCTGTAGAGAACACACATTTCAATAACACTGGTGGATCCATATGTGGTATGTGAACAGAACACACATGCAAAATGACTCTGGTTGTTGTTACTAAAAAGAACACACATGCAATGACTCTGGTTGTTAGTGAAAAGAACACACATGCAATGACACTGGTGGATCCATAGGTGGTATGTGAAAAGAACACACATTTTAATGACTCTGGTTGTTGTTACTAAAAAGAACACACATGCAATGACACTGGTGGATCCATGGGTGGTATGTGAAAAGAACACACATTTCAATGACTCTGGTTGTTACTAAAAAGAACACACATGTAATGACACAGGTGGATCCATGGGTGGATTGTGAAAACAACACACAGGCAATGACACTGGTGGATCCACAGGTGGTATGTGAAAAGAACACACATGCAAAATGACTCTGGTTGTTGTTACTAAAAAGACAACACATGCAATGACACTGGTGGATCCATGTGTGGTCTCTGTAGTGAACACACATTACAATGACACTAGTGGATCCATATGTGGTATGTGAAAAGAACACGCATGCAATGACTCTGGTTGTTGTTAGTGAAAAGAACACACCTGCAATGACACCGGTGGATCCATGGGTGGATTGTGAAAAGAACATCCTTGCAATGACACTGGTAGAACCATATGTGGATTGTGAAAAGAGCACACATGAAATGACTGGTTGTTGTTAGTGAAAAGAACACACATGCAATGACACTTGTGGATCCATAGGTGGCATGTGAAAAGAACACACATTTCAATGACTCTGGTTGTTGTTACTAAAAAGAACACACATGCAATGACACTGGTGGATCCATGTGTGGTCTCTGTAGAGAACACACATTTCAATGACATTGGTGGATCCATATGTGGTATGTCAAAAGAACACACATGCAATGACTCTAGTTGTTGTTAGCGAAAAGAACACACATGCAATGACATTGTTGGATCCATAGGTGGTATGTGAAAAGAACACACATTTCAATGACTCTGCTTGTTGTTACTAAAAAGAACACACATGCAATGACACTTGTGGATCCATGGGTGGATTGTGAAAAGAGCACACATGCAATGACACCGGTGGATCCAAATGTGGTATGTGAAAAGAACACACATGCAATGACTCTGGTTGTTGTTAGTGAAAAGAACACACATGCAATGACACTGGTGGATCCATAGGTGGTATGTGAGAAGAACACACATTTCAATGACTCTGGTTGTTGTTACTAAAAAGAACACACATGCAATGACACTGGTGGATCCATGGGTGGATTGTGAAAAGAACACACATACAATGACACTGGTTGTTGTTACTAAAAAGAACACACATGCAATGACACTGGTGGATCCATGTGTTGATTGTGAAGAGAAAACACATGCAATGACTCCAGTTGTTGTTAGTGAAAAGAACATACATGCAATGACACCGGTGGATCCATGTGTGGTCTCTGTAGAGAACACACATTTCAATGACACAGGTGGATCCATATGTGGTATGTGAACAGAACACACATGCAAAATGACTCTGGTTGTTGTTACTAAAAAGAACACACATGCAATAACTCTGGTTGTTGTTAGTGAAAAGAACACACATGCAATGACACTGGTGGATCCATAGGTGGTATGTGAAAAGAACACACATGCAAAATGACTTTGGTTGTTGTTACTAAAAAGAACACACATGCAATGACTCTGGTTGTTGTTAGTGAAAAGAACACACATGAAGTGACACTGGTGGATCCATGTGTGGTCTCTGAAGAGAGCACACATTTCGATGACTCTGGTTGTTGTTAGTAAAAAGAACACACATGCAATGACACTGGTGGATCCATGTGTGGTCTCTGAAGAGAACACACATGCAATGACACTGGTTGTTGTTACTAAAAAGAACACACATGCAATGACTCTGGTGGATCCATGTGTGGATTGTGAAGAGAACACACATGCAATGACTCCAGTTGTTGTTAGTGAAAAGAACATACATGTAATGACATCAGGGGATCCATGTGTGGTCACTGTAGAGAACACACATTTCAATGACACTGGTGGATCCATATGTGGTATGTGAAATAACACACATGCAATGACTCTGGTTGTTGTTAGTGAAAAGAACACACATGCAATCACACTGGTGGATCCATAGGTGGTATGCAAAAAGAACACACATGCAAAATGACTCTGGTTGTTGTTACTAAAAAGAAAACGCATGCTATGACTCTGGTGGATCCATGTGAAAAGAACATATATGCAATGACACTAGTGGATCCATAGGTGGTATGTGAAAAGAACACACATTTCAATGACTCTGGTTGTTGTTACTAAAAGAACACACATGCAATGACACTGGTGGATCCATGGGTGGATTGTGAAAAGAACACACATGCAATGACACTGGTGGATCCATAGGTGGTATGTGAAAAGAACACACATTTCAATGACTCTGGTTGTTGTTACTAAAAAGAACACACATCCAATGACTCTGGTTGTTGTTAGTGAAATGAACACACATGTAATGACACTGGTGGATCCATAGGTGGTATGTGAGAAGAACACACATTTCAATGACTCTGGTTGTTGTTACTAAAAAGAACACACATGCAATGACTCTGGTTGTTGTTAGTGAAATGAACACACATGCAATGACACTGGTTGTTGTTACTAAAAAGAACACACATGCAATGACTCTGTTTGTTGTTACTAAAAAGAACACACATACAATGACACTGGTGGATCCATAGGTGGTATGTGAGAAGAACAGTCATGAAATGACTCTGGTTGTTGTTAGTAAAAAGAACACACATGCAATGACACTGGTGGATCCATGGGTGGATCCATGTGTGGATTGTGAAGAGAACACACATGCAATGACACTTGTGGATCCATAGGTGGTATGTGAGAAGAACATCCATGAAATGACTCTGGTTGTTGTTAGTAAAAAGAACACACATGCAATGACACTGGTGGATCCATAGGTGGAATGTGAAAAGAGCACACATTTCAATGACTCTGGTTGTTGTTAGTGAAAAGAACACACATGCAATGACACTGGTGGATCCATAGGTGGATTGTGAAAAGAGCACACATGCAATGACTCTATTTGTTGTTAGTGAAAAGAACACACCTGCAATGACACTGGTGGATCCATAGGTGAATTGTGAAAAGAGCACACATGCAATGACACTAGTGGATCCATATGTGGTATGTGAACAGAACACACATGGAATGACTTTGGTTGTTGTTAGTAAAAAGAACACACATGCAATGACACTGGTGGATCCATAGGTGGATTGTGAAAAGAGCACAAATGCAATGACATTTGAATGGTACTGGTGGATCCGTAGGCGGATTGTGAAAAGAGATTTTCCCTCTCTCTCTGTCACAAATCTCACAAAAGCCCAAACGCGTGGAGATCCCAAACATGTGCTCACTCTGGGTGCTATGCCCTGATTGGCTGACACAGATGTCACGCGGATCGTCTCCACCAACCGTTGATCCCATGTGATCCAATGGGCAGGATAACCCCTCCCTTCTCCACTTTTTTTATGCATGGTCAATCTGTGCCACCTCTCTATCCGTGCCACCGATACTTTACCCCCGTAAACAAGTGAAAATGCATCTATCTGGTTAAAATAAATAAAATAAATGATCATATTTCGAAGAAGCCATCGCCCCCGTCTTCTAGTTCGTCCTTGTCTTCGTCAATGCCACGGTCCTCGCCATCGCCGCCGTCGGTGCCCTCCTCTGACGACTCGACACCGCCCCCTTCCTCGAATAAGCGTGTTATCTCCTCGTCGGAGTCCTCCTCCTCCTCCTCTTCGTAGTCCCACGGGTCCACGTCACTCTCCTCCGCTTCTGCCTCCAACTGATCGATGAATGCCTCCTCGTTGGCCGAGTCGGACTCATCCAAATAGCTATCTCCTCTCTTCTTCCTGGTATTCTTCTTGTTCCTCTTCTTGTCCGTACTCGCCAATGCATCACGCGCCCCTGTCCTGGTTGCTACTTTGCACTCGTCCGACGTTGCAGGTACCCGACGCTCCTCCTGCGTGGCTGGTACGAGCTTCAACGTCGCGGTGTCCTCGAGTGCCGATGTCGATGGATCCTGGCGCGGTCGGACACGACGTGCTGCCTCAGCAGGCGACTCGCGAGCGCAGACGATGCAGCGAAGAGCCGGGGACGCAGTACGGTCAGTGGACGGCTTGGACCTGCCATTGCCACAGCGATGGGGCATCGTGCTCGAGGTACTTGCTCCGAATGGTCGATGGTGGGTACACAGAGTGGGGTGCCGATCTGATCAAGGACGAGCAGCGGTTTCGTGCGTCGTGTCCACGCATGCATTTGTCGATTATCAAAAAAAAAGTAATATCTCGCGTGCTGAACATAATTTGATCACAACAAAAGTGGCACAACGTATTCTAGACTCGTAAATATCCCGTGCGTGCCTGTCACATGGAGTTCGACGGAGTTGGACGTGCCGCCGTGATTGTGCAGCAGTTGCGCGCGTCATTGCCCCATCAACACATGACACACGCACGCGGGATGTGTGCGCCGATTCCTGTGACGACCACCCGGCTCACACTCCCCTTATTATATACTGGATTTTGTGTGGCGCCGAAGACCATTGAAGTGTCCATCGCAATAAAGACAAGTCCCATCGATTCCCTACCCCTACCTCCTTGGCTTCTTTGAGAAGGTAGACCGTACACGGTGGTCTTGTATAATAGTACTAGTACTACTGGACCACGGCATGTACTCTTACTCTTCTCCCACACTAATAATCACTATCTCCTTCCTCCTACCGCCGCCACACTCACCCTGCAAGCCATGGCTCCACTGAGGAGGGGGAGAGGCCAGTCGACGATCCTCGTGGAGAAAAGGGAGAGAAATCGCCGCGAGGCACTTCTTGCTCTACTAGCCGCTCAAGCCCACCCTCTCATCGAGGCCCAATCTCCCCCGACAATGGCGCCGAATGTTCTAGCAGGCGAGGGCTCCTCCCGGTATGGTCTCCTTATTCTACTTCTTCTCCATCTCCCTCTCCATCATGATCTTAATCAGCTTCTTCTTGTTCTTCTTCTTCTTCTGGCTCTTCCTCTTCTACATATTACAGGTTGGTCGTGGAGCCCGAATCCACCACGATGGAGGCGTTGCAGGACCCGTTCGGCCCCGTTCCATGTCTCAGCGAGGTAGCAAATCTCCACGATGTTATTTCTCCGAGTTATGATGTGGATTTCTTAGATGTTGTCCGCCCCGCATTGGTTTTTCTTCTTCTTTTGCGAGTTGTATTTGTTTTCATGAATATGACTGGATCTCTTGGTCTTTCCTTAATACCACTGTTCATAGATTCACTATGGATTTTTTGTGATTAGGATTAGTTTATCATGGTCATGAATAGATCTCCAGGTCCATTTTTTAACACTGCGGCCAATAGATTCAACGGGGATTTTTTGATCTGTATTAGTATTCACCTGGGACCTGGAGTGTAATTGTAGAATTCCTATTTCAATTAACATGAACAATGCAGCGATCAAAGGCCGAGTACCGTGAGAAGGTGGCCGCGATCAGTTCCAAGATTGCCAACCAACACGAGCTTGCACGCTCCCCCACCCAAGCTAATGAGAGCCTACGCAAGCAATTATCTGTGCAGAAGGAGATCTCGCTAGATTTTGCACGTGACGTCGTTAGGCTGCAGAAAGTGCTCGACCGTAACTTGATCAGGCAAGAAGAGGCCATCAAGATAATCAACAAGCTCACGGAGGAGAAGATGAATCTCGTGGAAAGGTGCATTCTCCTACAGGACGAAGTCAGCGAGGCACTCAGAGGACACGTCGAGGAAACCAAGGCTACCATCTGAGCCTACCATGACAGGAACCGTTGCCTGGATGTAGTCAAGGAGATGAAGGCGGACATGAGCAGGGGGATCACCGTACTCGAGGGTGTTCATAAAGAGAACGAGGATCTAAGAGCATGTCTGGAGGCGTATCGGAGCAATGCCCAAGTATGATTCCCGTTAGCGGGGACACGAATACCAGTTTGTCCTCCTCTCCTTTTGTAATGTTTAGGGTTTAGGGAGTAATGCCCATGTCTGCTTCCCATTATAGGGTGCAATAAGAATCCTAGGGCAACTCCTTATCTATCTGGACATGTGTTGGTGTTCATGTTCATGAATGGACACCATGTTCTCTCTCCATTATGTATCTGGACATGGGTTTCTGCATTATGAGTTTGCCACTCTCCCACTACTATTTGGTGATATTGGGAAAAACCCACAGCACACTAAACTGCTGATAAATCTTATTTGTCTTTGAAATTGAAATTATGACAGTGCCACTAGTCGATTCATAAAATGTTGATTAGTCCTAGATTGCTTCTTCCTTGAAATTATGATAGTGCCACTAGTCGATTCAGTTAATTATGGAAACTAACCAGCTTGTCCTGGTGAACTAAACAAACCATACTATGTATTGTTTTTGCAGGGAAAGAGGCGAAAGATCGACCAAGACTTGGCGACCTGGCTAAATGACAAGATAGAAATCCAAAGGGAGAAGCAGAATTCCCAGAAACTGGCCTTTGACCAACTGCGCGCTGAATTCGCGGTCCTTTCTGACAAGTGCCAGAAACTGAAGGAGTTAAACGCCGACTAGGCAAAGCTACACAGTGAAGGTCACGCCTCGGCTAGGAAGAAGACGGAGATCATGAAAGGGATCTTGAAGGAAAATCGTATGGCTACAGACAAAATTCTCCAATCCGTGACGGAGCGCTGGAACCTACAGCTGAAGCACGACATAGTACCGGAGGAGCTGGCCAATCTTAGGGAGGAAAATAGGCAGCTCCAGGCCAGGCTCACTTGAACACAACATATGTGTATTTAGTACTGAACTGCCTGGTTTATCCTCTACAGTGGTGATTTTGTAAGCGTGAACTTAACTCTATGTACGATATGTGTGTTCGTCTGAACTTAGTTTGCTCGAGGATTGAGTTTGGCTTAGTTCGGAAAGCGCAACTGTAAGTCTTACAATTAACTAGTTTCAGGCATTGGCACAACATAAATTATTCATCTCGAATTTCCTTTATCCTCTATAGTCTGTCCTTGTTCACCCGCGCGCGCCTTCTTCAGTTCCTTCAACAGATTCGCAATGCAGTACTCTAGCTTCTTCTTGTCTTCCCTGAGTTGATCCCTCTCCTTTTCTGCATTATGAATCAGCAACCTGTGACTATCCTGAAGCTTCTTTGCAGTCCAACAACCAAGCTCCCATAGATTCCATCAGTTAGCTTTGACTGCAAATTCTCGATTTCTTATTCCAGCTCCTTATTTTGTACCGACAGCTTGTAATTTTTTCAGCTGCATCACTTACATCAGTAAATCTCCCCGACCGTTCCAACTCATACATCTCCCATAACTGTGCCAAACATTTCTTAAGTGCATCTAGCCACTCAAGATCCAGCCACTCTACTGCTTTACACACCGGGCCAACCTAAAAACACACACTATAGTGTTATGAACATGCACAATACATTTTACTTCATGTCACAGTTGCACATAATGTAAACAAACCTGATTTGTACAGCCCAAAAACCTTCTCCCAGTGTCACTACCTTCGAATGCAACATATCTCCTCAGTTTTAGCCCATGGTCACATGGCACTTCTCCATCGAGATGTAGGCCCTCCCATTCGGAGTCGTAGATCGTCCTTGGTACCTATAGGTAAACGCAAAGCTGAAATCAAACACGATTGCATGCACATATGGAGCTCAGATCGAGAGATTTACCATTGCCTAGCCCAGAAAACAGAGGAACTCACATCGTGGAAGGAATACTCGATGTCAGAGAGAAGGCTGTTGCTGCTCGACTAGTCGTCCTCACCGTTCAAGGACATCATGGCGAATGCGACGACGGCGGCGTCGGCGTCGGCGTCAGAGAGAGAGAGAGAGCAGCCCTTCTACCGCTGCAATGATGACTAAATTGGCATGTTACAATAGTTTAATGGATACCATGCCCTTTCCCTGGATTACTGTCTCCTGCCTGATATGGATTCTCTTCACACATTCTCATTTCAAATATTAAACCTGCACTCCCTCCATCCCAATTTCATTGCCTAACGAAAACATACCAGTATATTACATCATCCAAAGAAACAAAATCATGTCAACTACAAGGTACTTATGCATCACTTCTTCAGTCATGATTTCACAAAACATTACATTATAATCTCCCAACAAACATAACCACAGCATGGTTTCACAAAACATCACATTACAATCTCTCAACAAACGTAATCACAGAAACAAGTATATTACATCAACTCAAGAAACAAAATCATGTCGACTACAAGGTACTTACACATCACTTGTCCTGTCATGGTTTCACAAAACATTACATTCCAGTCTCTCAACAAACAAAATAACAGAAACATGTACAGTACATCATCTCAAGAAACATAATCATGTCAACTACAATGTATTTATGCATCACTAGTCCAATCATGGTTTCACAAAACATTACATTACAATGTCCCAACAAACATAATAACAGAAACAAGTACCCTACGTCATCTTAAGAAATATAATCATGTCAACTACAATGTACTTATGTCTTATTACAACAACGATGGTTTCTGTGAGTGACATGTCCGAAAATCTCAACAGCTCGCACAACATTATATCACAATCTCTCAACAAACATAATCACAGAAGCATGCTCTAAATGCAACAGCAGTCAATATTACAAATATAGGCAGGGGAACCCCGCGGTCCATATGACAAGCCCAGGGTAGCATCCCTCATCAGATCTCATCAACGTCGACCACCTCATTCTGTTCAGCCACTACAGGGGCATCTACATCCACTATAAACCTGTTCAACAACATCAGAAATGGTACCAAGGAAGAATACCTTCCTGGTTCGCTTCTTTTGCCGCATAATCTGCATAAGATCTTCAGTATCCAAAACATCTATGAATTGCTGCTTCTTATGATGCCACCACTGGATTTTTGCCATCTGCTTAGGGCCAATATTGATTTCCTTACCGATCATCTCTCTCATTTCATCAAGAGTTATGTTTTTGGAATCGACAGTGACATCCACAGTACATGACGAAACTGGCTTATTAACTCCCTCATCAAGTTTTGCCATGTATGAATCCACCTCTATGCGTATACTGAACTTATCTAGATTAGCATCTATTGGTCTGTATTCTCTAGGAGCAGAAGCTCTAGCAGCAAGATCTCCAGCATCTGCATACATATCATCAATCATCGCTTCAACTTTCACCTTACGATCAGCTACACAACACTCCCAAACCATCTGAAGCTCATGGGAGTGCTCAATTTGTTGATAGGTATCATTCATGTTGCGCCACACCAATTTTGTCCTCTGTCTAGAACCCTAGGAAATTCTAGCGGCAAGCATATCTACCAGCTGCGAAACATACACAACCTCTTTGCAATTCACAAGCAGATGCACATCTTGCCTGAACACAACCCTCTCGCAACCAAAATCAAGCTTTGAAGTGTACTGCCGAACATGAACTGTGAACTCATATAGGTCCCTTGTATCAAAGATGTGCCTAATTTGATTAAAAAGGGGAACATTTTAGTTCATTCGATTCTATTATGTCGTAACTAATCTACTTGCAAGATATGGCACAGATAAGAAAAATTCACCTCTCGCTCTTCTCCCGGGTTTTTTTCTTCGAGATCTGAGTGCTGCATCTGCCCACCGGAGCCGAACAATCCACCGCCGGCCTTGCTTTTCTCTTCAACCCGCTACTCGTAGGTACCTTGGGAGCAGAATCCTTGCTGGCCTCCTTGCTAACTGGGGCTGAAGACCTCGCCGCAACTATGCGTTGAGCCCCAGACTTGGGCCCCGACGGACCCTTTTCAGTCGGCGACATAGCTACAACCTTCGCCTTGCAAGACATGCTGGGCCGCCGCTGCCGGATTCAATGTTGGGGGAGGGAGAAAAAAGGTCCTCCGCCACCGACAGATTTAGGGTCGGGGAAGGGAAGAAAAAGGACCACTGCCACCGCCGCCGCAGCAAGATTCAGCGTTGAGAGTTAGGAAAGTACAGTAATGGATTTGCCCCTACGACATGTGCAGGGTGGCTAAGAAGAGTGACTGGCAAAGGAGGGGCACAACAGGAACTAGTGTAACGGAATATCCTGACTTAACAGACGCGATTTGAAAATATTGGGTTTGACCATCATTCACTCGAAAGAACCCTTTCAGTAATTGGCTCCCCAACTTTTCGAATCGCGGTGATAAAAATCAACTTGGGTACTGCGTTGCTTGTCCACCCCAACTTTCGGGCCGCAAAATGATATTATCCTTTTGGAGGGCACGAGTGATACACCAAGTGAGTTGAGAGTGGTAGTTGATAGGTCATGTGAGGACACTTTGATTTCTAACAACTTACCCTCTACCTCTAGTGTGTTTTCTCATGATGTGCTAGGTTCCATGGATCAAGAAACGTCAAGCTTGGAGATGATGATGCCTCCAACCGAGAAGATGTTCATTGTGGATGAAGATGATGCCATCACCATATTGGATGAAGAAGTCGCCCACATGGAGGCCAATACTACCACAACACCCACTTCATATAAGAGGAATGATGATGAGGACATCCCTACAATTACACCTACCCCAATTACTACTGATGGTGTTCCAGCTGCTGCAAAGAAAGATCAATCCAATGAGATAAGGATTGGACCAATTACAAGAGCTCGTGCTAAGCTACTAGAACAACAGATGAATTTTTTTATTAATGAACCTGATGTTTTAGTTAATGAGAATTTTATACTACCTAAGTCTTTGAATTATTGCATGATCAGGTACTTGGGAGAAGAAGGCGAAGCACGGAGCGAGGAGCTAATGGAACATGGCGTGTTGATCAATGAAGAATGCGCGAGGGAGGAGAGGGAGGAAGCGCAAGGAGGACACAAGGATGAAGATCAACACATGGTGGAATACCTCTGCCGCGACACAGAAACGCCACCATTCTCTGCCGCGGCAGAGAAGCAGCACGATCGGCTGCCACGGCAGGCTGCCGCGGCACCCAAACCGTGCCAAAGTCTGCCACGACAGAGTCTTAGGCCGAACCTCTTTTGGGGTCTGTTTGTACCTTTAGTTGGGTGGGACCAACTCGGATCCCACCTTAGCCGCCGCCCCTAGACTCTTAAATAGATGGGGCGCACCACTACTTAGGTTTTAGACTATGTTAAAATATTTTGGAGTTGTTTTTTTCATAGAACCTCTGGAATTACTTGTGATCGATTTTACCAACTACAATTGAGTGTGATCTGTTGTTCCACTAGGAATTAGTAGATTGCAAACTACCGTTCATGGTCGACGGCTGCGTGCGCAAGAGCGTGGAGTTGTGAATATCCCACAGGGTTCGAGAGTTTTTGCATTGGCATCAGGGTTCGAGCGGGAGAGATCATAGCTACACGCTAGTTATCTATCATCCACCATCATCATCGACAAGTGCACTACAAGAGGACCCCTCGTACAGCAACACAATTATCTGTATCTAAGTGTTCATATAGGTGTTCCTAACACCTATACCAACGGATGAAGATGTGTTGCGTTTTTGGGCGTTGCAAGTGTACAATGCAACGGATATAGGTCCATTGGTAACCAATGAATGAAGTGTTGCAAAATACCAACAGACTTCATGCAACAATCGCATGAGTTGGTAGGCTATATGGAATGATCAGGCCTTTTAGTTAAAAATAAAAATGATTTTTGTTCTCAAAATGAATTATTGTATGGACTGCATTGTTTGAGCGCTTCAATATTTTTTCCTGGGTGAGAGAATATAATTTGTAAGACACGTAACATGCAACAGATCACAAACTAAAAATGCATTGCTTCAAACAATAATCAATGTATATTATTTGAATAATATTAGATTACATGAATATTATCTAGAGTACAAAGCTTACAATGTTGGTTCAAAATATGAAAATCTAACTACTATATACATTCCCACTAATATTTTGCCTTCAGATATGTTCAGAGCTTATATCCAAATATTGTAAGTCCTTGCTGATCTGTTGGTCCTGTAATAGACAAAAATCCTAGTTCAGCATCAAAATGGCAAAAACTAGGACAGTATGGTGAATCTAGTTACTGCTTGCACAAAATAGAGAATAATGGAACAGAGACAAACTGAACATACTCTGGTCCAATAACTTTAGGAATGGAACATTTATGAGAAATTCATATGTGAGACTGCTCGTTTCAGCATCCATTTCTCATTTGCGGACATATAACACATTGAAGATGCATAGCTTCTCTAGGAATGAAGAACTATAAGCACCAGAAATTACAAATCAATTATTATATGTCTAACCAGCTAGACGATCCATGATAAAGCTGTACGTGAAGCTCATGTTTGACTGAACACTTGCTATGTGATTATTTTTAACTGCCCCAGCACTCAAATAACCAGAATGAGTGTTGATTAAATAGCAAGGAAACAAATATTATAACTAGGAAGAATTACCACAACAAACAAATATTCCTTGACAAACATCATAAACTACAGCCAACATATTTATTATTCACCTAGTATATGATTAGATACCTAAAAAGTGTGTGTCGATAAATAATCTGTTGTTTTACAATAATATGTTGCTTCTCATAAACGTATAGTCCATATGAGCAGTAGTGAAACTAAATCAAGATAGTTGAAAAAAGATTTAAGTTGGACTATTACAAAAAGAAAACTTCCTGAAGTAGGTCGTGGTGTCTTAAGTATGTGTGTACCTTCATCTTCATTGGATCCCTTGTCTCCATTTCCCTACCGTGGCAATGGACGATCTGTCCAATTGCTTATTAGTGACATTGTCACCTGCAGCAAAAGCATACGATGATTGCAAATCTTCTAGGGATGTGTGACTGCTGACAATATAGAAAAATAAGGAACAAGATATTCTGAGGAAGTAAGAAGATGAGTAAAGAAAGGTTGCTCACCAGACATAACAGTTGGATCGTCTCCGAGTAATCATCCAGCCACCATCGTGTGAATCTGCCATTGCAAAAAAAATTAAAATATAGATTCATATACTGTATTAGAAAGGGAAGGAGCCCGCTGAACAAAGAAACAACAACTGCAGATGATGTGCTGCCGACGGCACACACGTACAAGGATACACAAAATGCTAGAAAAATGGTGGAAACGGATCAAGTCCAGGGAAAACGAGAGAGGGATCTGATAGGGAAAATTAAAAGATTGCGTTGGAACCTGAACCTCCGACGTTCCCTTACTCTACTTTGATGACCTCTGCTACAAACTCGCCGCCAATACTTTTGAAGAGACCTCTGCACCAAGGAGTATCCTGAATCCATCTTAGCTGTACGGGAGCGGATCTGGCAGGGATCTCAGGATACACGAATGCAAAACCATAATCGAATCAGCCCTTCGAGATGTCCTGGCTCCTCATCCTAATTAGAAGTTGAGGCGTTAGGCGCCAGCGCGAGCCGCATCACCGGCAAGGGAACAGCCGAGCTCTGGCAGGGAAAGGGAAGAGATGTGGCTAGGTTTGAGAAAGAGGGGAGGGGCATTATGGTTGAGGGTTCTACTTTGTGGGTCGTGGCCGCATCGCGTGGCCACATCGCACGGAACGGTGGATTATTTTTATTCTTTTGATAAATTGGAACGGTGGTCTAATGAATACGCAAAGGACCTTAGTGGGCTGGGCTAGTAAGGATTTTTTCTGATGCAATCTGTACAACGGACATAGCTAACAACACATACATCTGTATCTATCAAAAAATTCTACAACGAGTATCTAAATCGTTGCCAAGTATGTATTGCAATAGGCGGGTCTTTGTTGTAGTGGTGCTTGCTGAGAAGAACGGACGACCCCATATCAGCTTGGTATCAGATTTCCTCATTTACTCGGTGAGCATCCACAAATCCATCCATAGTTTAGATCTTGTTTTGTCCTATACAGAAAAAGGCCCACAAAAAGAGTTGACATAGCCTAGATTACATTGTATTCGAGTAATAGTTGCTGGTTGTTTTCCTGTATTAGTCTAGATCTAGATTTGTTTTCTGCCGCCACAAGGTCAGATCCGATCCCAGCTAGAGATCTGGTTACATACTCCTGGCCGAGTTGGATTTGCAATATAAAAAAAATTCCTACCAACTCTGTCGCCGCACGGAAATAACATGTTTCCCTGCCGCGAGTCCTTGTCTGCCCTGGTCCGGTCTCCTGCCACGACACGCTTTCAGGCGTGTTGTCTGCCGCGCACCAGCTCCCTGCTGCCGCTCTGCCGCGACACATTTTTGCGCTATTTTTCTGCCGCGGTACAAATCCTTCTTCCACGACACGATTTTGATCAGTTTTTCTGCCACGGCAGCCATACTTACAAAGTGTGAAAAATTGCACTTTTCTAGAACCTTAGCCACAGCCATTCAATTTCATACTTGTAGGAACTTGCCCATTGAGACTAGTTTCCGCTCTTACAGTCTGCTCGTAGGGTTTTGGTGCTATGCTTTGTAATTTGGCCGTGTGTGATATATATTAAAAAAACAAGAGAAAGAGCATATAACAAAAGAAAAGCAAAAAGAGAAAGAAGCTATACTAAATAAAAAAGAAAAGAAAAGGAGATTTGAGCAAGAGGCCTAGTGATATCTTTGTGCACCGGTAGATTGAGCAATCTTGTGCCTGTTTACTTTGAGCTTTGCTAGTGTCTCTCGAGAGTAGTGCAACACCCTTCATAGTTGCATCGCCACGTTTTTCTCCATGTGTGTGTTTCTTGGGTTTTGTACGATCAGCGCTAGGACTTGTTTGTGGTGTATTTAGGATACCATACCTAGAGCTCCAACTTAAATAACCAATGTGCCCTGTGATCGTTCTCTATACCCTTGATATTCACTTCATCATATCGGTGCATAAGTCGTTGATTTTGTTTGGTAAAGCATCTCTATTAACTTTGGAACGGTAAGATCTGCTTTCTTGTCAGTTGTGAGTGTTTTCACCAAACATATTTTGATTTTTTTGCACTAACCTACTAATCATGTCTTTGAGTGATGATGATGTTGTGTCACAGAAAAAGAAGGATGAGGAACTTGTTGATTGGCGCGAATATGAGGCGTTGAAATCTCACTTGATGCGTGTGTTTACAATATCCACGGAGGCCATTGACAGGAATATCCAGGATGTGCAAATGGCAGTGGATTAGAATACTAGCGCAGTCACTAATATTCAAACTCAAGTGACAACAATCAATACAATGTCGCAACTTTGTAGCATTCCATTGATGCCTTAACAGAGGCAATTTAGCAAAGGTAGGAATACCAACCCGATGATGTGTTTGAAGACAATGATGAGGGTAGTGCGGCTGATGCTGCCCCCCATCGTGGCAGGGGACGTGCCAATCCCCCTGCACCTGCTGCTTCTCTTGCTTATGCATGTGGTTTTGCTCCTTTGGGACGTGCTCAACGTGTTCCGAATCAAGCTGCTGATGATGGTTTGGGCAAGCCCAATTTTTCAGTTCCCTCTTTTAATGGCTCACTTGACCCTGAAGTTTATCTCACTTGGGAGTTGAAGATTGAGAAGCTCTGGCGTTTGTTTGACTATCCAGAAGACAAGACGGTCAAACTTGCAGCGTCAGAATTTGATGGATATGCTTTGCGCTGGTGGGATGCTAGTGTGCAGAATAGAAGGGAGGACAATGAACTTCCTGTCATGGATTGGCGTGAGATGAAGCGCATTATGAAAGATCATTCTGTACTCTCCAACTACTTGCGATCAGTTTTTAACAACTTGACACAATTGAGGCAGGGAACCATGTTAGTTGATGAGTTCTACATGGAGATGGAGATGCGTATGCAATGTGCTAGAGTTCATGAATCCTTTGAGATGACTATGCAGCGTTTTCTCAATAATTTGAAACTTCAAATCAAGAGCATTGTTCGTCATCACAAGTACAAAATTATGAATGAACTATTGCACCATGCTAGAGAGGCCGAATCATAGCTAGCTGAGGAGGCTAAGTCACGTGCAAGGTTTCCATCTACCAGCCGTTTTGCGGCCAAATCTACACCGCCTCTTATGGTGCCACCTGCAGCGGCTGCTAGCCATCCTCCACCATCGGCCAAACCTGCACCTACGTCTTCTTTTGGTTCCAATGCTCGGAAGCCCGCTGCTCCTACTGCTAGCTCGGGTTCCAATATGTCAACTGAGCGTACTCACGATGTGTAGTGCCATACTTGTGGAGATAGAGGACATTACAAGAGAGATTGTCAAAACCGCAAGGTGATGTTTGTCAATGAACAAGGTGAGTATGAGAGTGGAGATGAGGTTGATGGTGATGCTGATTATGACGGCGAGGAAGATACTAATGCCTTTCCTGAGCGTGCACCAACTATTGTGGTGTCTCCACGCATACCTAGTGTGCAACCTATTGATGATTCTCAGCGTTGCAACTTGTTCCAAACAAAGGCTCTAGTTGGACCTAACAAAGCTTGCAAGGTCATTATTGATGGAGGTAGCTGTAGAAATCTTACAAGTAAGGAGTTATGTGCCAAGCTGAATTTTACTTACTTACCTCATATCAAGTGTTGAGGGCAAACCTCTAGGGTGGCCCGATCTTTCACGATTCCCTTTCAAATAGAGGATGGAGTGCGGGGAGAGGAGGGGGGATGAACATGACGAACTCACGCACGAAGAAACAATGAACACACACACACACACACAAAACCACGATACACACCAATAGCTCACGTCGGCGGTGACCGGTCCGGCGCAATCCCTAGGATCAGCGTTGGGCGGAGGACTCTCTCTCGAACCGGCATGGCAAGATGGGAGACTCGGTGAGATCTTGACGTCTTGGCAAAGGGACACCGATGCCAAGGCCTTGTACAACGCGGATGCATGATGCAAACTCCAACGAGGTTTTGGGATATTGGTGCTCCTTGGTCAAGGAGCATGAGGCAAGGATTAGATAGATCCACAAAGGGGTTTCCACTAATTCCAATATCATGCCTAGGGTTACATGAGGGGGTGGGGGCACTATATATAGGATAACCACTAGTTCAAGGGTACTTTAGGAATAAAAGGGGAAAGTCTAGGCGGACTAAGGGGTACATGGGCCAAGGGCCCAGCTGGCGACGCGCAGGCCCATACGTTCAGGCCGGAGACTCTAGTGTGGTGGTCCGGAGACTCCGGTTTGTCTCCGGTGTCATCTCCAGAGGGGCCTTCTGGCTGTCCTCGAGCTCGATCTAGGGGTCAGTCTGGAGATGGGTCCGGAAACTCCGGGGTCTGCAAGCCAGAGACTTCGGTGTCTTCAGGCCGGAGACTCCGGTGTGGCCGGAGACTCCGGTGTGTGCAGGCCGGAGACTCCGGTGCTCCAGCTGCTGCTTCTTCCGTCTTCTCTTCCAAGCCTACGTCTTGTCAGGCTTGGTGCTCCAGGCTTCCTCCCTTGCCTTCGTACTCGTCGGTATGAACCTATCATGGATATGGGACGGAGTATGAAGTAGTATACCATTCAAGAGGGTAGGAAGTGGGCTCGCATAGAGGAACGGATTCACCTTTGGAGTCCATGATGACTTGGCAAAAGTTGGAGACCATGATGTGGTAACGACCGAAAGTCGGGCTACATCATCTCCCCTCCCTTCAAAAAGAGTCGTCCTCGACTCTACACGCTCATCACAAAGTAGAAGATGTCGAGAGACCTTCTTGATCCTGGGGTTCACCATATAGTCGTCCTCGGAATGATTGAATTGACAACACCTCAATGTTCCTTCACCTTCAATGAAGGCTACAAATCTCACCACAAAATCAAAGCAACACTCAAAGCGTAGACAATTCATGAAGATTATAGTATGAGTCCTCAAGTAGAAGGAAGTCACCTTAGGATGTAGAGATGGCTCGTTGAAGGGAAGCCATAGGTAACTCTCTTCGATTCGTCTTGTCAACTCTTTATCCATAGAGGTTGATGCCTATGCAATTGTACCTTCACACAACAAAGACCAAGCAACATATGTTTGTGTGTGATAGGGGAGCATGTCATTTGTGGCATGTCCATTCTTGTTCACAACACTATTAGCACAGCTCAAGTATAGCAAACAGGATGCATATGCAAGGGCAAAGTGCATGGAAATTGCTTGAACATCATCCAGATGTGGGAACTCAAAAACTCCATAAAACATCTTAGTGTGGCACTCAAAGCAATTGAGTAAAATATTGATCAACATCTTTGATGCAAGGATAGGAGAATTCAGAAAAAACACATGAGGAAAGTATCCAAAACAACATCATTTTATGGGCCAAGCAACCATTGGAAAGAGAAATTGTTCGACGTGTTGGATGCCACACACAAATCATCAAAAACCAAATTCATGGGCATTGGAGTATCACACGCGGAAGCAAAAACAACATGTTTGCAAACAAACCATATGAAAGAGAAAGTGGTCCTTATGTTTGTTGCAACAATAGTACGAGAGACTTGGAAGCTCTTGTGACAATACATGCTCATAATGGCAATATGGTTGCACACAAAACATCGGAAAGATAAATTGTTCAACATTTATGTTGCAACACAAAGCATTAATATCCAATAGCAAAGAAACATGATTGTCACAAGGTGAAAGAATACCATCAACATGCTTGCAATTAAACCATAGGAAAGAGCAATTTGTCAACATGAAAGATGCAAAGCAGGCAAAAGGTATAAGAGCTGGGTTCGATCTTTAACTCACTTGGTGGATGCTCTCTAGAGCTCCTTTTGTCAACTCGTGCTCAACCGAGGTTGACATTATAGTTCGGGTACCTACTCACATCATAGATAAAAGGAAGAACGTGTGTGCGTGGTAGAGAAAAACATCATCCATCATGATGTATCTCTTCTTGTGCACATCACCATGAGTGTCAATCAAGTATGAAATAGATGCATGGTGAGTATGCAAGTGGGGCACATGCTTATCATGGCAATCATCAAAATCTCCAAAATTTGAGAAAGCTATGGGGTCTATCTCAATATAAACCATATGAGAATTATTGTTGCAAGAAAAACATGTGAAAGAGCAATTGTTCATCTTATTGCAAGCAACGGGAGAAATTGTAAAACATTCATGACAAAGCCTGGTTCGAGGGGTACCATTGGTAACATCATTGCAAGCAAAACATTGGAAAGAGCAATTGTTCAACAAAGTGCAAACAATGATATCATCAATGTAATGTTTAGAGCATGGCATGTCTATGGCAACATCATCACAATCAAATAATTTCACATGCTCAACATTATGCAAAGGCAAAGTATCACATGGAAATATCAATGAAGCATATGTGATATCACAAACATCATCCATAGCAGGCCAATCATCACAAGTCATCATGTCCACTAGTGGGATCATGGCATCATCAACACCCGTATTCTTACCTTGTTCATACCTCTCATATGAAGTGGGCGTTGTGGTAGTATTGGCCTCCATGTGGGCGACTTCTTCTTCTTGTATGGGGATGGCCTTAGCTTCATCCACCATGTAGATATTCTTGGTTGGAGGCATCATCATCTCCAAGCTTGGCGCTTCTTGATCCATGGAACCTAGCACATCAATGGGAAACACACTAGAGGTAGAGGGTAAGTCGTTAGAAATCAAAGTGGTCTCACATGACCTATCAACTACCACTCTCAACTCATTCGGTGTATCATTCATGCCCTCCAAGTGGAAGCACTCAATCTCACATATGGTGGAGTCGCTCATCTCACTCTTGTTTTCACTCAAGTGGGCTAAGTGGCTCTCATACTCACATGGGATTGGTACCACATCATCACTCAAGCATATGGGGATAGGCTCGATTCTCTCAACTCCTTCTGCCTCCTTTGGTGAAGGGAAAGTCTCATGCTCACCAAACTTGACCTTGTCGTTGCCATCTTGCACCTTGGCTTGTGTAGTCCTCTTGACATACTCGTCTAACTTGGCGAAGTAGAGGTCTTCATCTTCCTCCTCCATGAAGTTGTATGCGTCATCTAGGATGTCAAGTTTGGGCATTGAAGCTTGATGGCGTGGAGGAGAGCTTTCTCTTGGTGCCATTGTGGTGATGGCACGAGTAGTTGAAGGTGCCTTATGATGGTGTTGACGGAGGTCATTGGCGTGCCTTGCCAAAGGTTGATGTAGATGGTGCACTTGATCATCCACATGACGCTCGCGACGATTCTTCTTGTCCTTGGCACTCTTCTTGGTGAAGCGTTGTAATGAGCGCAAAGCATCATTAGTCTTGGCCATCATGCTCATGGTTTTGGCGAAGTCATTGTCCATGTCGCGCTTGAAGTTGTCCATTGGATGGTGGACCTTGGTTGATGCGACTTGAGGAGCTTGTCGTTGTTGTTCATAAAGTCGTCCATGCTTGGGGAGTTATTGTTGTTGTAGAACTCCATATCACCCAAGCATGTGGAGCCATTGTCGGTGTAGTGCTCCATCATGTCATCCATGCTTGTGGAGGCATATGCATGGTGGCTCATCGTGGATTCTTCATAGAAATCATCCTCGGCTTCGGAGTCCCTAGACATGTTTTACAAGACCAAGTGGTGTATATGGAAGTGGTAGGGGTTAGGGATGCAACGTCAAACCTTACTTTACCTTGGAAGATAGTATTGTGCAAGTGGCAACACTTGAGAGCAATCAAAACCAAGCAAAGTGAAGTTCACGCGGAACACCAAAACCAACTAACCACTAAAAAACACACACACACGAAGCTTATGGTGGATAGGTATGGAATGTGGCATGTCCAAGAACAATCCGAAATCAAGATATTGTAATGGCAAGTAAAGAAACCACGATGATCACAAAGCAAAACAAGTCAATCCACAAGATAGGAATTATGTACAAGGAAACACAAATAGTGGGATAAATGGAACTTGTGCGACGGATAAAGTGAGCTAAGAACCAAATGATTACCTAGTGAAGACTATAAGCTCGTGTCGCACAAGTGCAAGGAGAGACGCTAGTTCAATTGCAATAAATTGGTGGGCTACAAGATATGCACAATAAGTACCACCTATTTGATGTTCATCGAGCTTGCGCTTCCTATTCTATGAGGCACTTGTTTCTTTCTTTCTTTTTCTTTTTCTATTTTTTTCACTTTTCTTTTCTTTTTCACTTGCCTCTTCCTTGTGCCAACAACTATACAAGATAACTATATGAGATAGCGCGCTCACAACTTTTGCTCGGAATTCTACAAGGTATCAAATGTGCATAGCCCAAGCAATCATAGGAGGAGCTAGTCTCAATTGGTGTTTGTTGAACACAAAGATAGTGTAGCTCACAAGGTAAAGCAAGTGGGGAGAAGTCGCGGAATTTTTATACCATTCGTCGCCGATCTTCACCCTTTATTGGTGGATTCCGCCTTTCTCACGGAATTTGGATGAAGTAGATAGAATGAACCACAGAGATGATGATGTAGAGCTCCTTCTTCTCTTCGAAACAAGCTAAAGAACACCAATATCCGAGTTCGTATGCAAAAGTTATGCTCAAAACCGTGAAACGGTTTTTCTGTCTGCTGGGGGGCAGAGACTTTGCCAGAAACTCCGGTCTGGACCGGAATCTCTGGTCCCGGGGCCGGAATCTCCGGTCTGGTGGTTCCAGGATGTGCAGAACTCGTCTAGGACGCGATTTTGGCGGAAAAACTCGAACCAAAACACCAAATTGGTGGGGGAAATCAAGGAATTAGGCCATGGAAACGCAGGGGAAGGTAGATCAACAAGTATAGCAAGTAATCCATGGATCAAAACCTACCAAAACGCACTCAAATCACAGATCGATCCAAAACACGAATTGGGGCTGTTTTTGGTGGAATTTTCGAATTTATGGGGAAAAAGACCAAATCAAGGAGAAATCCGTGGCAACCAAAAGCTGCTGATACCAGATGTTATGGGGTAACCCCGTGGGTGGCCCGATCTTCACGGATCTCATGGTCAAATCGATGGGAAAGTGAGGGGAAAGGGAGAAGGTAGTGGAAGCGGACGCACACCTCGTGAAGAACACGATGAACACACGCAAAACACACGATACAAGGCCTATTGCTCTCACCGGTGGCCACCGGTCCGATAGAATCCTCGTAAGGAAAGATCATGCTCCCTCAATCCCACGCGGAGAGGGAAGAACACCTTGGAGAGGGTCTTGACGCCTTGGCAAAGGGACACCAATGCCAAGGCCTTATACAACGAGGGAGGCGCGATGGAAACACTAACGAGGTGGTGATGATAGTCGACCCCCTTTGGTAGAAGGGGATGAGGCAAAACTAGAGATTCCACAAAGGGGGTTTTCTTTAGTCTATCATCTATGATACCAATATGTTGAGGGCAAACCTCTAGGGTGGCCTGATCTTTCATGATTCCCTTTCAAATCGAGAATGGAGTGCGGGGAGACGAGGGGAGGATGAACACGACGAACCCACGCACGAAGAAACAATGAACACACACACACACAAAACCACGATACACACCAATAGCTCACGCCGGCGGTGACCGGTCCGGCGCAATCCCTAGGATCAGCGTCGGCGGAGGACTCTCTCTCGAACCGGCACGGCAAGATGGGAGACTCGGTGAGATCTTGTCGTCTTGGCAAAGGGACACCGATGCCAAGGCCTTGTACAACACGGAGGCACGATGCAAACTCCAACGAGGTTTGGGGATATTGGTGCTCCTTGGTCAAGGAGCATGAGGCAAGAATTAGATAGATCCAGAGAAGGGGTTTCCACTAATTCCAATATCATGCCTAGGGTTACATGAGGGGGTGTGGGCACTATATATAGGCAAGCCACTAGTTCAAGGGTACTTTAGGAATAAAAGGGGAAAGTTTGGGTGGACTAAGGGGTACATGGGCCAAGGGCCCAGCTGGCGGCGCGCAGGCCCATACGTTCAGGCCAGAGACTCCGGTGTGGTCCGGAGACTCCGGTGTGGTGGTCCGGAGACTCCGGTCTGTCTCCGGTGTCATCTCCGGAGGGGCCTTCTGGCTGTCCTCGAGCTCGATCTGGGGGTCAGTCCGGAGATGGGTCTGGAGACTCTGGGGTCTGCAGGCCGGAGACTCCGGTGTCTTCAGGCCGGAGACTCCGGTGTGGCCGGAGACTCCGGTGTGTGCAGGCTAGAGACTCTGGTGCTCCAGCTACTGCTTCTTCCGTCTTCTCTTCCAAGCCTACGTCTTGTCGGGCTTGGTGCTCCAGGCTTCCTCCCTTGCCTTCGTACTCGTCGGTATGAACCTATCATGGATATGGGACGGAGTATGAAGTAGTATACCATTCAAGAGGGTAGGAAGTGGGCTCGCATATAGGAATGGATTCACCTTTGGAGTCCATGACGACTTGGCATAAGTTGGAGACCATGATGTGGTAACGACCGAAGGTCGGGCTGCATCATCAAGCCATACTACATACAATGGTTAAGCGACAATGGTGAGATGAAGGTAAATCATATGGTACGTGTGAATTTTCAAATAGGGCCATACAAGGATTCTATTGACTTTGATGTGGTTCCTTTGACTGTTTGTCATCTATTGTTGGGTCGGCCTTGGCTTTATGATCGCCATGTGCAACACAATGGCCGTGCCAACACGTATCACTTGGAATTCAAGGGAAAGAAGATTACTATGTAGTCGATGACACCACAAGACATTGTGAATGGTTCTCGTTAGAAGATAGAATTGAATTTGAAGGATGACTCTGTAGGTCGGCGAGATAATGTGATAGCTGTTCATGATGTAATAGAGACTAAATTGAGTGATATAACTAAAAGTGAGAGTGTGCCTAATCTTCTCATATTAGCCACCAAGGAAGATATGAGAGAATTTCGTGAGGATCCTACAACCATGCCGCTTGTGCTCATGTATAAGGGCAAGGTATTGGTTTCTAATGAGATGAACCCTATTTCTCTTGGTGTCTCTCCTGGTTTGCAGGATTTTGGGGATTTGTTTCTAGAATATGTACCCGCAGGATTGCCTCCATTGTGTCGTACTGAGCATCAAATTGACTTGATCCCTGGAGCCACATTACCCAACCGTGCACCCTACAGGACCAATCCCGAAGAAACAAAGGAGATACAGAAACAAGTACATGCGTTGCTGGATAAAGTGATATGGGGTGGCCCGATCTTCTCAGCAAGCACTTGTCGATGATGATAACAGTGGATAGAGAAATACCCTGTAGCTATGAACTCTCCTGCTCGAACCCTGATGCCAATGCAACAGCTCTTGAACCCTATGGGATATTCACAACACCACGCTCTTTCGTACGTAGCTGTCGACCATGAATGGTAGTTTGCAATCTAGTAATTCCCAATGGAATAACAGATCACACTCAATTACAGTAGTATAATTCGATCATAGGGTAATTCTAGAGGTTCTTTGAAAGAAACAACTCCAAAATAGTTTAAACATGGTCTAAACCCTAACTAGGGGTCGTCCCATGGCTTATAAGGGCGGCTAGGGCGGCCAGAAACCCAAACTAAACGCAAAAGACTCAAACTGATACAAACCGACTCAGACCAGATTCGGTCAGGGGGCGGACACTCTGGTCGAAATCGGCCGGACAATCTGGTCAGGCCGAAACTCCGGGTGGAGTGTGTCAGGCAGTCCGGTCAGGCCAGACACTCCGTGTGGAGTGTGCCGGACAGTCCAGTCTTGCCAGAAACTCTGAAGTTTTTGGGTGGTGTTCGGGTAGTGTCCGAACAGGCACATAGAATGTCCGCGCCAGTTCGCCTCTCGGCCAGGCCGGACTGTCCGGGTGGATCCGGCCGGACACTCCAGCCGTGACAGATCTGTTTGCCTCCGTCTTGATGATCTTCTATTGCGCCTTCCTCCCACTCCTCCCTCGCGCATCCTTGGGCGATCATCATGCTGGGCTCCTCTTGTAGCCCTTCTCCTCCTCGCGCCATACTTGTTTCTCCAACGAACCTGATCATACATAAATGCATAGACTTAGGCAGTATAAAGTTCTCATCAATTAAAGTACCAGATTCATTTAGGAGAAAATTCACCTGTTGTTCAAGTAGCTTAGCACGAGCTCTTGTAATGGGTCCAATTCAAATCTCATTGGACTGATCTTTCCTTGCAACAGTTAGAGCATCTTCAGTAGGTGTAATTGTAGGGATATCCTCATCATAAAGGGTACATTCGTGTCTCTCTTAACCCTTGTGCTATTCGTGTTATTTTCGTTCCTAAGAAAGATGGTACATGGCGCATGTGTGTAGATTGTAGAGCTATTAATAACATTACTATTCGATATCGTCATCCTATTCCATGCTTAGAGGATATGCTAGATGAATTGAGTGGTGCTGCTATTTTCTCTAAGATTGATTTGCATAGTGGTTATCATCAAATTAGGATGAAAGAAGGGGATGGATGGAAAACTGCTTTCAAAACAAAATTTGGTTTGTATGAGTGGTTAGTTATGCTATTTGGTCTTACTAATGCACCTAGTACATTCATGAGATTAATTAATCATGTTTTGAGAGATTTTATTGGTTGTTTTGTGGTTGTTTATTTTGATGATATACTGATGAGGATATATACAAGGATTACAATGATTCTGACTGCTTGAATTGGAAGGAAATATTGAGTCAAATCAATGATGACTATCAGGTGATTGCATTCCTAGTTGGACAAGATACTTTGATTTATAAGAACTTTATACTACCTAAATCATGGTGTTATTGTTTGACTAGATTTAATATCCTTTGGACGAGCGCTAGCGAGAAGGAGAGGGAGGAAGTCGAGGAGTCCGACATGATGATCATCCAAGGATGCGTGAGGGAGGAGCGGGAGGCAGGCGCACGGAGCGAGGAGGAGATCATCGAGAAGAAAGGCACAAGAATGCCTGCAACGACCGGAGTGTCCGGCCGAGTCCACCCGGATTGTTCGGCCTACCTGCAAGGAGAAGTGGTGGGGACAATTAGTACACCGAATCGGACACTACCCGGACACCACCCGGAGACTTCAAATTTTCCGGTCGGACCAGACCGTCTGGCCAAATCCACCTAGAATGTCCGCCAGACCGAGTGGCCCGATCTTCTCAGCAAGCACATGTTGATGATGATAATGGTGGATAGATAAATATCCTGTAGCTATGAACTCTCCCGCTCGAACCCTGATGCCAATGCAATAGCTCTCAAACCCTATGGGATATTCACAACACCACGCTCTTGCGTACGCAGCCGTCGACAACGAACAATAGTTTGCAATCTACTAATTCCCAATGGAACAACAGATCGCACTCAATTGCAGTAGTATAATTCGATCACAGGGTAATTCTAGAGGTTCTTTGAAAGAAACAACTCCAAAAAAGTTTAAACGTGGTCTAAACCCTAACTATGGGGCGTCCCAGGGCTTATAAGGGCAGCTGGGGAGGCCAGAAACTGAAACTAAACGCATACGACTCAAACTGATACAAACCCACTCAGACCAGATTTCGGTTGGTGGGCGGACAGTCCGGTTGATATCGGTCGGACAGTCCGGTCGGGCGGACACTCCGGGTGGATTTGGCCGGACAGTCCAGTCTGGCTGGAAACTTTGAAGTCTCCGGGTGGTGTCCGGGTAGTGTCCGATTTGGTGTACTGATTGCCCGCACCACTTCTCCTCGTAGGTAGGCTGGACAGTCCGGGTGGACTCGGCGAGACACTCCGGTCGTCGCAGGCATTCTTGCGCCTTCCTTCTCGATGATCTCCTCCTCGCTCTGTGCGCCTGCCTCCCGCTCCTCCCTAGCGCATCATTGGATGATCATCACGTCGGACTCCTTGCCTTCCTCCCTCTCCTTCCCGCTAGCGCTCGTCCAAAGGATATTAAATCTAGTCAAACAATAACACCATGATTTAGGTAGTATAAAGTTTTATAAATTAAAGTATCATGTCCAACTAGGAATGAAATCACCTGATCGTCATCATTGATTTGACTCAATATTTCCTTCCAATTCAAGCAGTCACAATCATTGTAATCCCTGTATATATCCTCATCATCCTCCCTTTCTTCAAGAAAAGCGGCCACGGGTTTGGGTAAGCTGAAAGTAGAAGAAACAAAAAGAACAACGTGTATGCAAGGTATATGTATATATAACATGTTGTATTATTTTTGTTCAGATGAAAATTATGTTTAGTATACATCAAGTAACTTAAATTGCATGTATAAGTGAAGTACAAAGAATCATGATCATGGTGAAAAACAACGACATAGATAGTCTTGTTCTTCAATATTAAATTCAGTTTTCTCAAAGAAGATCTATGATCAAATTTGCGAACAAGGTCAAACCAATTCAATATGTGTGATAACCAAATTGATTCATGCCATGATTCAACTGCGCTACTCTGATTATTATGAACATGATCATGTTGTCCAGTATTTAAGGTGCAACTCAATTTGCAAATATAAGTGAAGTATAAAGTAGTATCAAAACCAGACAAAGACATTTGGGACAAACACAATGGATATGAAAACTTGGGTTCTATTCTAGCAAGATTACAACGATCCAACATAGGTAAACTTACATGTGTTGGATAGAATTTATTTCCATAATATCTCAAACATGAACTATTGTCCCATAGCAAACATTTTGTGACACATTGCATATATGTCTAAAAACAGCTTGTTTCACTTCAGCGATTCTATCACAAGTAATGCATATGTGATCCACAAGAAAATTTTCATCCATGCTATATTCACCAATTAGATTGAAAGTGAAACAAGGAGAATATGTGCTAGAATTTAGACATGAAATTTCAGAAATCTTATCCATAACACAACTCATACTCATAGGTTCATTTAGCATGATGGAATACACAATATCAGCAGGTGGTATTCGAGCAAGTATTTCCTTATGTGTTATGAGTACCACATGATCAAAATTTGAATTTGGTAAACTATCACATGGTGCTGAAACAGTAGTACAAGGCAAGTCACAAGGAGGCTTAAGTAAAGGAATAGACTCACAATATGTTGTACATGTTGGTTGAAGCTCCAAATCAGTGCCAATGTCATCAACAATCTCCTCAGTTGTAGTAGGTACTAAACATCCTCCACAAGTGACAATGCACAATCCAGTGATACAGGTTGTAAAATAGATGGCTCCCTTTCTTCAAAAGCAACATGGATATCACAAGAAACAACACTAGGAGTAGAGATGATTACATTAGTAGAAACCTAATTTGTCTCATCAACTCTCACTCTCGGTTCTTCTATGACGGGATCAACATGTGGTTTTATGTTGGTGGTTACAGGTGCACATAGGTTTTAACGCCTAATCTCTTGAAATTGCTTAATATTTGAACGTGCTAACCACATGTGATTATCATTCCAAAAGATAGTAGGATCAGAACACTCACTACCAAACACAACCTGGAATGATTTACACCACTTTGTTCCCAACATGATATGGCAGGAGTTAAACGCTCTAGGAATGACAAAACAAGAAATAGTCCTGCTAGGGCCATAAATGGTGAGTGGAACAGATGTGATCTGAGTAACTGGTAGTGCATGACCAGAAGGTGCTAACATAAATGGTTTTTTTAATGCACTTGTATATAATAGTAGCTTTTCAACAACCTCAACACTAACCAAATTTATGTAAGAACAAGTATCAATGGTAGTAGCAACTTTACCACTAATTTCTATGATGAAGTGGAACAAACCCGAAGGAGGCACCACTCCTGACTCCTCTTCCCAAAATATCTTGCGCAGTAGGATTGTAATGGAAAGGGATAATCATCTGCATCCTTTTTCTGCAGCACATCAACACTACTAGAAGACATGATTAGTACATTAGTGCACAAAACAAAATATGGTGGTGGAGCTCTCACAACTCACTCAAAACTAATAAGAAAGCAGATCTTACCGTTCCAAAGTGAATAGTGATGCTTACCAATTCGAATCAACAACTTATGCACAAATGATGAAGTGAATGTCTAGGGTATAGAGAATGATCACAGGGCACACAGGTTATGTATGGTGGATCTCTAGGTATGGTATCCTAACTACACCGCAAACAAGTCCTAGTGCTGATCGTATAACAACCCAAGAAACACACACGGTGGAGATAAACGTGGCAAAGCAACTTATGAAAAGGAATATCGCAATGCACAAGAGAGACGCTAGCAAAACCTAAAAGTAAACAGGCACAAGATTGCTCACTCTACAAGTGCTACGATCAACTAGGCCTCCAATACACTTTGATATCTCTTTTTTTCACGCTTGTATCTCTTTTCTCTTTTTTTATACTGATTCTCTTTTTGGATATTTCAACTATATGGCTCAATGCAAAACGAATGTAGCAAATTTGAACAAACTGGGCCGGATAGTCCGGTTGATGTGCGTCGGATACTCCGGTGGGGCCGGATAGTCCGGTGTGTTTCGGCCGGATAGTTCGGTTTTTGCCTAACGAAAACACTTCACTTTGAAACCCTAATGAGCAGCCTGTTGGAGTAAAGCAACTAGTCTCGTGGGTACGTTCCTAGGCACGGATGCTGTAGATAGGCTATGTCTATGGTATGCAAACAAAGGTACGCTATGTGGACTCGGAAAAACGATGAAACTTGTAGAAAACAGTGATGGTGAACACGGTGGAAAACAAGATCAGACCCTAAACCTAGACAAAAACGAAAACTAGACTCCTACGAAGAAAAACCTACAGATCGGATCTATGAGAAGATAACAGTCAGCAACTAAAACTCGAAAACGATGCAATCTAGTCTATGGTAACTCTTTTTGTAAGGCTATTTCTGTATAGGACAAAAACACGAACTAATCTACGGACAGATTTGTAAATGCTTACCAAGGCAACAAGGAAATCTTATACTCTGATACCAAGATGATATGGGGTGGCCTGATCTTCTCGGCAAGCACTTGTTGATGATGATAATGGTGGATAGATAAATATCCCGTAGCTATGAACTCTCCCGCTCGAACCCTGATGCCAATGCAACAGCTCTCGAACCCTATGGGATATTCACAACACCATGCTCTTGCGCATGCAGCCATCAACCATGAACGGTAGTTTGCAATCTACTAATTCCCAATGGAACAAAAGATCACACTCAATTGTAGTAGTATAATTCGATCACAGGGTAATTCCAGAGATTCTTTGAAAGAAACAACTCCAAAATAGTTTAAACATGGTCTAAACCCTAACTATGGGGCGTCCCAGGGCTTATAAGGGTGGTTGGGGCGGCCAGAAACCGAAATTAAATGTGTACGACTCAAACTGGTACAACCTGACTTGAACCAGATTTCGGTCGGCGGGCGGACAGTCCGGTTGATATCGGCCGGACAGTCCGGTCGGGCGGACACTCCGGGTGGATTTGGCCGGACAGTCCAGTCCCGCCGGAAACTTTGAAGTCTCCAGGTGGTTTCTGGGTAGTGTCCGATTTGGTGTACTGATTGTCCGCACCACTTCTCCTCACAGGTTGGCCAGATAGTCTGGGTGGACTCGGCTGGACACTCCGGTCATCGCAGGAATTCTTGCGCCTTCCTTCTCGATGATCTCCTCCTCGCTCTGTGCGCCCGCCTCCTGCTCCTCCCTCGCGCATCCTTGGATGATCATCACGTCAGACTCCTCACCTTCCTCCCTCTCCTTCCCGCTAGTGCTCGTCCAAAGGATATTAAATCTAGTCAAACAATAACACCATGATTTAGGTAGTATAAAGTTCTTATAAATCAAAGTATCTTGTCCAACTAGGAATGAAATCACCTGATAGTCATCATTGATTTGACTCAATATTTACTTCCAATTCAAGCAGTCAGAATCATTGTAATCCTTGTATATATCCTCATCACATACTTATCTATAGCCACAACGAAACTGAACATTATCATACTCAACAAGTTTTGCAAGTGTTGTGTGATAATAAACTATATGCTAATCTTGAGAAGTGCACATTTGTAAAAGATAAGGTCATATTTCTGGGATTTGTTGTATCTAAGCATGGGGTAGAAGTAGATCAATCTAAAATTGAATCAATTCAGAATTGGCCTATTCCCATGAATGTGAGTCAAGTGCGTAGTTTCCATGGCTTAGCTGGTTTCTTTAGGCACTTTGTGAAGGATTTCAGCACTATTGTTGCACCATTGAATGATTTGACTAAGAAAGGTGTGCCATTTGTATGTGGAACAGCCCAAGATGTTGCATTTGATACATTGAAACGTTTGCTTACATCTGCACCATTACTTGCATTACCAGATTTTTTGAAGCAATTTGAAGTTGAATGTGATGCTAGTGGTATAGGTATTGGTGGCGTTTCGATGCAAGAGGGTCGCCCTATAGCATATTTTTCTGAGAAACTTTGATACGGGTCACGCCGAGGATCCTATAGTTTTGTCCCGATCTTTCACACCGAGTAACCTGGATAGGAATTCTCCCAATCACGCGATGAACGTCACCTGAAGAAGGGGAACGAATCTAGCAAGCAACATGGAGAATATCACCACGTCTCAAACCAAAACACGATAATCCTTGATGAACACAAGAACCTCCGTGACAATATCAATACGATAGATAACACGACATCGTCGTCCCCGGAGGGATGCTCACCAAGCAACTCACACAATAGTTTTAGACTCAATTTCTAGCTAACCCTAATTCTAGACTAACAGACTCTTTATATAGCCGGTCGTACAGACGTGAACCGACAACTGGATACAAAACGGACTCTAGCAGATATGTCCGGATCGGACGTAACCTCGTAGGCCGGACACTCCGGTGTACATGGGCCAGACACTCCGGTAGGCCGGGCATTCTGGCTTGCTTCAGCCGGATACTCCGGTCTTCACAGTAATCTTCACGTCCTTCTTGATGATCTTCCTTGCGCCTGCCTCCCGCTCCTCCCTCGCGCATATTGTGCCCATATCATCCCCCCCTTATAGGAGCATTGTCCCCAATGCATGAGGGTCTTCTCGAAAGGGTGGCCAAAATCATCACGCGCTTTTGTCATCTTCAAGTCTTGCTTGCCTTCCACTCCGCAACCTCCCTCTCTACGTGCTTGAAATAGCCCTTGGCGCCTGCACCTCCTTGCGTCTCCATACGAGCTTTGACCTAGACGTCACCGTCTTCTTCTTCTCAACTCTTGTTGGAACTCGTGGTTTTTGAACATGGACCTTCTTTGCATGACCTGGCAGAAGATGAGTAATGCCTGGACCACACAACTGATGAACATGCCCATCCTTGCCTCTATGCATCCGCACAACTGTCCCAACAAAATGCCTCATAGGTGTGTTAACAAAACTGCTCTCGTTACCCCGCTGCACCTCATGAACTGGAACATCAGGAGCACAAATATCATCCGTCTAAACACCTGTGTCAATACAAACAACCTTCTGAACACATGCTGCAACATCCTTCCTCTCAGCAATAAGAGGATGCACTTCAACTGGCTTGTCACTAACAAGTTTCACTGGCTTGACATCTACAGGCATAGCTGAAGCAATATCAACATTGTGACACTGTGCATCATGCTCTCCATCCAGCACCTTAGTTAGCCTAGATTTTGTCTTAGCCTTGCGCACCTTCTCCTTATGTACCACCGGCTCTATATCAGATTCTATGTGATCATCCTACATAGGCTTCAAAGTCTGATGTTTGCCACCATGCACAAAAGAATATGTATTTGCTCTTCCAGCATGTGTAGTGTTGTGATCACACTGCCATGGACGACCGAGTAATAGCCCACATACCTCCAATGGCAACACATCGCACTCAATCTCATCAACATAATCACCAACTATAAATGCACACGCACCTTATGAGTTACCTTCACCATACCGCAGCTATTTAACCACTGTAGATGCTTAGGTTCAGGAATACGCCATGTAGACCACCCCAATGCTACCACCATTTCCTTGCTAATGCCATTAGTACCGCTTCCTCCATCAATAATCAACTTGCATGCTTTGCCTTTGATCATACACTACGCCTGAAATAAATTCCAACACTGGCCTCTATCAACTGTCATGCAAGCATCGTCTTGTACTTTCTTGAGTTGCAAATTCAACCCACTCAATGGTACAATATCCTCCACTATAGTTTCAGCGCACACAACAGCCTTGGCAACAACAGGCACTGCCACGCTGACCGGTTGCACTAGAACAACTGCTGGAACCTCCTTTATATGAGATGGAATAGATATAACTGCAACCTTGGGAAACTGCTGGACTGCCTTCACGGGCTTGGTACAAAATACGTTACGATGAGGAGACATAAAACAGCCACGCAAAAATTACTGAAGTACTTCCAAGTTGCATCAACAATATCCTTCTCACGCACCTCCTTATCCCACCAACGAGTTATCTCCTCATCCACACCTCGTAATGCAAAACGCATACGTGTAAGATTATCCGAATACTCGTATGTATCACATCTGTAAAACCCATCTTGCATACGATGTTCCCACAACTCATATTCATCATATGTCGCCATATGGACCAGTCTCCACCTGATTTGAGAATCATCACAATCGTCATATGGGCCGGATTGTCCGGTGTTGGAGGGTCGGACTGTCCGGATTGGCCGGATACTCCGGGTGGAAACCGTCGGACACTCTGGTGCACGAATGTCGAGATCCAATCTGCACCACCACAACTCTCTGATCTCCACCAAGAACACTCAATCGATCAATCAACACAATCTCGTCGTGAGCAACCTGGTTCTCTGATACCACATGATACGGGTCACGCCGATGATCCTATAGTTTTGTCCTGATCTTTCATAGCGAGTAACCTGGATAGGAATTCTCCCAATCACGCGATGAACGTCACCTGAAGAAGAGGAATGAATCTAGCAAGCAACATGGACAAGATAACCACGCCTCAAACCAAAACACGACAATCCTTGATGAACACAAGAACCTCCACGACAATATCAATACAATAGATAACACGACATCGTCGTCCCCGGAGGGATGCTCACCAAGCAACTCACACAATAGTTTTAGACTCAATTTCTAGCTAAGCCTAATTCTAGACTGACTGAGTCTTTATATAGCCTGTCGGACAGACCTGAACCGACAACTGGATACAAAACGGACTCTAGCAGTTACGTACGGATCAGATGTAACCTCGTAGGCCGGACACTCTGGTGTATATGGGCCGGACACTCTGGTAGGCCAGACATTCTGGCTTGCTTCAGCCAGACACTCCGGTCTTCACAGTAATCTTCGCGTCCTTCTTGATGATCTCCCTTGCGCCTGCCTCCCGCTCCTCCCTCGCGCATATCATGCCCATATCAAACTTACTGGTGCTAGATTGAATTATCCTATTTATGATAATGAATTGTATGCACTTGTTAGAGTACTTGAAGTTTGGCAACATTATTTGTGGCCAAAAGAATTTATCATACATTCTGATCATGAAGCATTGAAGTATTTGAAAGCTCAATCAAACTTGCATCAGAGTTAGCTAAACGGGTTGAGTTTATTGAGTCTTTTCCTTACATCATTAAGTATAAGAAGGGAAAAGAGAATGTAGTTGATGATGCTTTGTCTAGGAAAAACATGCTATTAACCAATCTTGATGTTAAAATTCCTGGATTAGAAAGTATTTCTGCACTTTATGCAAGTGACCATGATTTTGCTGAACCATATCGTTTGTGTGCTCTTAGAAACGCATGGGACAAGTATCATATACATGATGGCTATTTGTTTCAAGCTAACAAACTATGTATTACAGAATTGTTGTTGCGTTTGTTCTTAGTGCAGGAATCACATGCTGGTGGTTTGATGGGTCACTTTGTGATGCAACCCATCCTACAGACGCCTCTACATCTACACCACCAAGTCCCCCAAGTGGACCAATGACTCGCGCTCGAGCCAAGTTCCTCCAAGCTAAGGTGAATTCGCTCCTATACTCATGTCACTTCGATACACCCCTGGATGGCTTGCTACTTCATGCCCCGACACTATACATCATCAGGTATGAAGACACGAGCCAGCGGAGCGATACAACAGCCACCAGCTGCCAGGAGCAAGCAGTACTACCGGCCCCAAGTAGCGGTACTACAGCCTAAGCGGTACTACCGCCTACAGCACCCTCTACTACCGCCGCGGATAGAGAGCTTCCACAGCAGCCCCAGACCTACCGGGTACCTGCGAGCAGTACCACTGCCTTCAACCGGTACTACCGCATTCATCGAACGGTACTACCATCCGCGCCTGAAGACCCCGCCAAAGCATCTACCCGCACTGGTATCTGCAAGCAATACTACCATGACAGACCGGTACTACCGGTCATCAGACACGGTACTACCAGTCGGGCCAGGGCTTGCACGTTCCAGCTCGGCCCTTTGGCCTTGTAACGCACCCCTTTTGATATTTTAGTTGCCTAAATTGCCCCTGACTTTGTGGCTAGTCTATATATAGTCCCCCACCTCTATTTGTAAACCCAAGGAATGATATTTGGAATTAGTGGAAACCCCTTGTGGATCTATCTAGTTCTTGCCTCATGCTCCTTGACAAAGGAGCACCAAATATCCCAAACCTCATTGGAGTTTGTGATGAGGACATCCCTATAGTTACACCTACCCTAATTGCTAATGATGATGTTCCAATTGCTACAAAGAAAGATCAATCCAATGAGATAAGGGTTGGACCAATTACAAGAGCTCTTGCTAAGATAATAGAACAACAGGTGAACTTGTTTCTTAATGAACCTGGTGTTTTAGTTAATGAGAATTTTATACTACCTAAGTCTTTGAATTATTGCATGATCAGGTACTTGGGAGAAGAAGGCGTAGCACGGAGCGAGGAGCTAATGGAACATGGCATGTTGATCAATGAGGAATGCGCGAGGGAGGAGAGGGAGGAAGCGCAAGGAGCTGTCCAAGACGAAGATGAACAGTTGGAGGAACTTCTCTGCCACGGTAGAGAAACGCATCCGTTTTCTGCCACGGCAGGCTGCCGCGGCAGGAAACCGAGTCCGGCTCTGCCACGGCAGGCTGCCGTGACAGAGAATCCGCCTAAAAGCCTTCCACGGTAGAGACATTGAGGCCGAACCCTTTTGGGTCGGTTTGTATCTAGTTGGGTGGGACCAACTCGGATCCCACCTTAGTCCGCCGCACCCCAGACTCATAAATAGATGGGACACACTAGTTTAGGGTTTTATACCACGTTAAAATTATTTTGGAGTTGTTTCTTTTATAGAACCTCTGGAATTACCCTGTGATCAAATTCTACCAATTGCAATTGAGTGTGATCTGTTGTTCCATTGGGAATTAGTAGATTGCAAACTACCGTTCGTGGTCAACGGCTATGTGCGCAAGAGTGTGGTGTTGTGAATATCCTACAAGGTTCGAGAGCTGTTGCATTGGCATCAGGGTTCGAGCGGGAGAGATCATAGCTACGCTCGAGTTATCTATCATCTACCATCATTATCGACAAGAGCTTGATGAGAAGATCGGGCCACCCCATATCATCTTGGTATCAGATTTCCTCGTTGCCTCGGTAAGCAATCCACAATCCATCCATAGATTAGAGAGTGTTTTTTGGCCTATATAGAAAAATCCCCACAAAAAGAGTTGCCATAGCCTAGATTACATCGTAGACGAGTAATAGTTGCTGGTCGTGTTCATCCTTTAGTTAGATCTAGTTCTATTTCATTGTTTTCTTCTTGTTCTAGTCGTTTTCCACCATCTATTTCCGCCGCCATAGTCAGATCTGTTTTTAGCTAGAGTCCTGGTCATACACCCTTGGCCGAGTCAGTTTGATAAAAAAAATCTTACCGATTTCTGCCACGGGATGGAATCGCACCTTTTCTCTGCCGCGACAGCGTGTCCGATCCGAACTCTGCCGCGGCACGGTTTCTCTGCCGCGCACCTGCCCTGCCACCGCTCTGCCGCGACACAATTTCTGCGTGTTTTTCTGCCGCGTGCCAGCTGCTATGCCGCCGCTTTTGCCGTGGCACCATTTTGCCTGTTTTCTCTGCCACAGCAGGATTTTGCCCTGTTTTTCTGCCACGGCAGGAATTACAAAGTGTGACAAAAAATTGCACTTTTCCTTAACTTTAGCCACAGCCATTCTACTACATATGTGTAGGAACTTTCCTATTGAGACTAGTTTCCGCTCCTACAGGTTGCTCTTAGGATTTTGGTGCCGTACTTTGTAAGTTGGCCATGTGTGATATATAAAAAAATAGAAAAAGCAAAATAGCAACAGAAAGAGCAAAAAGAGCTATACAAAAGAAAAAGGAAAAGTACAAAAAAAAGAAGTTGAGCAAGAGGCCTAGTGATATCTTTGTGCACCGGTAGATTGAGAAATCTTGTGCCTGTTTACGTTGAGCTTTGCTAGTGTCTCTCAAGAGTAGTGCAACACCTTTCATAGTTGCATTGCCACGTTTTTCTCCACATGTGTGTTTCTTGGGTTCTTGGACGATCAACACTAGGACTTGTTTGCGGTGTAGATAGGATACCATACCTATAGCTCCACCATAAATAACCTGTGTGCCCTGCGATCGTTCTCTATACCTTCGATATTCACTTCATCATATCAGTGCATTAGTCATTGATTATGTTTGGTAAAGCATCTCTATTCACTTTGGAATGGTAAGTCTACTTTCTTGTCAGTTATGAGTGAGTTGTGAGAGTTTCCACCATATAGATTTTGATTTTTGCACTAACCTTCTAATCATGTCTTTGAGTGATGATGAAGTTGTGTCACAAAAAAGCAGCTTAAGGAGCTTGTTAATTGGCGCGAGTCTATTGATGGGAACATCAAGGATATGTAAGATGCAATGGAGCACAATACTGGAGCGATCAATAATATTCAGACTCAACTAACAACAATGAATGTCAACTTTGCCACCTTGCAGCGTTCAATTGAGGCTATTCAAACGACAATTCAGCAAAGACACACACCACACCATGATGATGCGTTTGAGGATGTTGATGAGGGTAGTGCGGCTGATGCTACCCCACATCGTGGCAGGGGACGCGCCATTCCCCCTACTCCTGCTGCTCCTCCTCCTTATGCCCGTGGTTATGCCCCTTTTGGACGTGCTCAGCGTGTTCCGAATCAAGCTGATGATGGTTTGAGCAAGTCCAAGTTTTCAATTCCCTCTTTCAATGGCTCCCTTGATCCTGAGGATTAACTTACTTGGGAGTTGAATATTTAGAAGCTCTGGCGTTTCTTTGATTATCCAGAAGACAAGAAGGTCAAGCTTGCAGCGTAAAAATTTGATGGCTATGCTTTGCGTTGGTGGGATGCTATAGTGCAGAATAGAAGAAACGACAATCAACTTCCTGTGATGAATTGGCATGAGATGAAGAGCATTATGGCAGATCGTTTTGTCCCCACCAATTACTTGCGGATAGTTTTTGACAAGCTTACACAGCTGAGGCAAGGAACAATGACAGTTGATGAGTACTACATGGATATAGAGATGCTTATGCAACGTGCTAATGTTCGTGAATCACGTGAGATGACAATGCAACGTTTCCTCTCAATTTGAAGCTTCAAATCAAGAGCATTGTGCGTTATCACAAGTACGAGATGATGAACGAGCTGTTGCACCATGCTAGAGAGGCCGAGTCACAGCTAGCTGAGGAAGCAAAATCACATGCTCGTTTTCCATCTTCCAGCCGTTTTCGGCCAGATCTACACCTCCTACTATAGCGCCACCTGCTGCTAGTCCTTCTACACCATCGGCCAAGCCAGCAAGTACACCTTCGTTTGGTTCCAATGCTCGGAAGCCCGCTGCTCCTGTTGCTAGTTTGGGTTCCAATATGTCAATTGCGCGTACTCGCGATGTGGTGTGCCATACTTGTGGAGGTAGAGGACACTACAAGAAGGATTGTCCAAACAACAAGGTAATGTTTGTTAATGAACAAGGTGAAGTAGAGAGTGGAGATGAAGCTGATGACGATGATGATGAGGATGGTGCCGATGCTTATCCTGAGTGCACACCAACTATTGTCGTATCTTCAGGTATACTTAGTGTGCACCCGATTGATGATTCTCAGCGTTGCAACTTGTTCCAAACGAAAGCTCTAGTTTGATCTAACAAAGCTTACAAGGTCATTATTGATGGAGGTAGCTGCAGAAATCTTGCAAGTAAGGAATTATGTGCCAAGCTGATTTTGACATATTTGCCTCATCCGAAGCCATACTACATACAATGGTTGAGCAACAATGGTGAGATGAAGGTAAGTCATATGGTACGTGTGAATTTTCAAATAGGGCCTGTAACACCCTCAGAATCGGCCCTATGCAAGTTTCAGCGCTTCCCGCCAACCCCGCATAGAAACGATTCAAAGGTGCCCACCAGGCACTTGCGTGCGGGTGGAAAACGAAGTAATATCATTACACAATAGTCCTCGATGGAACCCACAAAACATAAATATACAACAACGACTCAAAGAGTCAAGAATACAGATTTACAGTACAAAGAACCAAATCACCTTGAAAACAATACAGCGTCCGAGTACGGACAAGATGCAAATTGAGATAAGAGCCCTGAAGAATAACCAATGGCGTCCATAACCCTGCCCAGGCCAAGCCGGAAGGGTAACCCTGCTAACGACGTCGATCTCAAACCTGCTTAAACAAAAGGGGTGCCGACAAAGGGCAAAGGAAAAAGAGAGCGGTCAGTACTGAGGCCAGTACACGGCGAGACTAGAATTCGGCGGTCCTCGCCTACATAGGTATGGTGGACTGAGCGGCAGCGCGGCATGCACTAAACAACCTATAGAGACTCGAGATAACTGTCGGCTATTAGAGGGGGAAAAGAAAGACCTATCCGGAACCAACCTGATACTACCACCAAACATACCCATCCTGGTGTTTCCCCCTCGAGACCAAACGAGGAAGTCAACCGAGGAACTCACACCGTTGGCAGTTTTATTTATTCAGTTATCGTTGCAGCAATTACTAGTCAGGTATAGATAGTCATCCTGATATAATAAGCAGTGGGCACTTTTAGTTAACCATTCCGTTGTAGTTGCAACACTTACTAGTCAGATACAATTAGCATGAGATATCCCAAACCCAGCAGTTGTTGGTACTTTTATTTAGCCATTCCGTTGCAGTGAAGCTGATTACTAGTCATATCGGATACAAGTCAATTTATAACAGTAAACTTTAGTTATAGTTGTCTATGGTCGAGAACTGTGCTCCAAGTCGTCCATAACCGCGGACACGGCTTTTCGAAAAGATTTAACCCTGCAGGGGTGCACCAAAGTATCCACACGCACTTCGACCCTTTTTGCCAGATCAGTTAACATACACCCATCGGTATGTCGGCGGGGCCTAAGTCATGACGTTTCCCAGACCCAAAGCAAGTACATGGGGGCCACCCCACTAAGCTACCCGCAACGAAGTTGGCCGTCTCCGGAACGGACCCAGGGTTTGCGTCAATGGCTGTAAACGACTGGGAACCCGAAAGTGTGACTGGGCTTGTCGATACCGCGAAAACACTCCGCAATCCTAAACTGTACAGGTGCTCCACGCACAATCTTAAATAAAGAAGTAAAGCATGGCATAAGTACAGTATAGTAATAAAGCCCCAAACTACTTTGTGGCCCCCGGTACAATACTTTGAAATCAGGTACTAAATCGATGGGGGTGCCCACACACCCCACCTGTGGTTAGCGCGCTCGATCTCGGAACAGGTGTCAAGAACTCGGGGTCCTACGGGACACCAGTGAGCGGTTAAAAATCCAAATATTGTCTATTACCCACCGGTGCCTCTGCATTTACCTACTTTCAATTTTAGTTATTAAACAATAGTTAAAGCCATGATCATCTCCAACATTAAACATGCGGCATTACTCCAACAACTGTGGTACTTGATGACACGCAACAGCACTTGAGCAAGCGACTACAACGCGCAAGTCCAACTATCTACCAATCAACAGGTAATAGGATGTGTCCAAGGCAATATAAGGCTGCAAGGGATATCATGGATACGAAAACTAGAGCATCGCAACACAGATAGCAATAGATCAACAGGGGGAATAAATACTATAAAAGTAAGATAGGTAGAAAGGGGGAGGTGCTCGCCTGAAAACATTGCCGAAGGTTCATCCGAATATCGGGTCGACACTCGCATCAAATCATCGGCCTAATCCGTGAAGAAGCAAAGCACTAGAAGAAAACACCGAATGCACTATTTAATACTACGGCAGAAGATCGGGCATGATGCATGTATGATGTATGGCATGGCAAGGATGCGATGCAATTAGGCAATATTAAGCGGAACCGGGGCCCCGACGATTAATTACTAAGTTCATATTGTTTAGATACCCCGCAATTTAAATGTTGTCTTAACAAGGCAAAATTATATCACCGGTTCGCTACACAATTTAAATGAAGCCGAGATTAGACACACATATCTCGCATATAGTCTCCATATTTAATTTAGATGAAATGACAACGTACCTCCAAAGAAATAAACATGTATGCGAGTATGGATGAATTAATATGCGACAAGTTTATTATGCAATTTATAAAAAAAAATAGGGGCTCAGAAGGAATAGGGGTCGCACATCGAAACTCGTCAACTTGGGGTTCCGAGGGTTCGGAGGATCGGTCTTCGGGTCCGGAAGGAGGTCTTGGCGATCCAAAGGGTGCGGGTTCCGGAAGAACTTGGTTCGGCCTCGGAGTCATGGTACTGGTTCATCCTTCAATCGCCAGGCCGTTAGACGATAGTCGAGATTGCGCCGCCCCATCTTCACATGACTGCCAAAACGAGGCAACCTCACCAGACCATCAGTCCAAACACCGGCATTGAAACACAACGGCATACACAAACCACATTAACACCACCAGGTATCATAGGAGCACATTACAGAAGCATGCGCGCTGGCAGATAACGGCGCCACGTCTGGAAGGCATGGATCGAGGGAGTAGGTGGCGATCTGGGAGTGGCTCAGGTGGGGACAGGCGGCAGGGGTGGACGCGGTCGGTGCAGGTGGCGATCCAGGCGGGTTGGGTGGCAGGCTAGGATTGGTGAGGTGATGTGGAGGGGATGAGGTGGCAACCCGTGAGTGGTGGGAGTGAGGTGGAGGGGCTAGGTAGCTAGGCTGGGTAGGTTATCTGGTAGCATAGGTTTTGGGTGTTCTGGGGTAGGTAGGGTTTTTGTCTGGAGGTGGCTGGCTAGGCTCTCGGGCCTGGCTGGCTGCCTCCCAAAATAATTTAAATATTTTATTTATTAAAAACGAGGCGTTTGAAAACTGTTGGTAGACAAAACAAAATATTCCGGAGACCCGGGTTTTGTGTTTGAATAAAGACGGGGCGTTTAGAAAACAAAAACAGATTTTTCGAAAATAGTTTTTAAACAAACCATGCAAGATGATGACGATGCTCAAATGCAAGGTGGCATGATGACATGAGCATGCAGTCATGATGATGCAATGCACAAAAACAACGCGATTTTCTAGTAGTGGTTTTTGCGGGGCGCCACAATTCGACACCACTAACAATGGATCTCGCCCTCGAGATCCGCCTCATGGTATCGGGAAGAAGGGCGGCGATCTGAATCTTCTCGCATCGTGTAGATCCTCGCGACACCACTAACAAGAGGTCGTTGTCCGTGATCGTCAAGAGAACACTCCGGGAATAAAGGGCGAAGGTAGAGGTATCCACAAATAAAGCCACCTCTAACTTCGATAGAAGGAGAGAAAAGATGCGGCCTATCCCACTTCAATGTACAAGAGCGAATAGAAAGGGTAGTCGGCATGGGGGCCAATCCATCACGCACCCAAACTATTACTCCGCACAATCAGTAGAAAAGTGTGCAACCATTCTTGGAATCAGATTGAAGATCTCAATAATCAAGGGTCGAAAAACAAAGGAGTGATGCAGGCTCTACATCGGATCTGGCGTAGACGATGTCATCGCGTCGGAAACACTAGAAGGCACAAGAAGGAACAGAGAGAAGTCAAACAGATGAAGGATTCCTCGGATTGCATGAAGACCGGATGTAGAAACATCGTTACCAAAAGAGGAAGCGAAACCCTAAAGGTACGACGAAAACCCAACCACGAGAATTCCTGGACTCGAAGAAAGAGAAGAGAGCGGATTCAAAACACGTAGAGGTAAGAGGAGAATAGCAGAGGGGTAAGGAGTAAAAGCAGACCTAGTCAGATCTATCCAACCGATTTTTGCAAAATAGTTTTGACACTCTACTGCGGCCGTTAGCTAGGTCATCCTACAGGCTGGACTTGTGGAGTATCGCAACTGCTGGGCTCTGATACCACTCTGTAACACCCTCAGAATCGGCCCTATGCAAGTTTCAGCGCTTCTCGCCAACCCCGCATAGAAACGATTCAAAGGTGCCCACCAGGCACTTGCGTGCGGGTGGAAAACGAAGTAATATCATTACACAATAGTCCTCGATGGAACCCACAAAACATAAATATACAACAGCGACTCAAAGAGTCAAGAATACAGATTTACAGTACAAAGAACCAAATCACCTTGAAAACAATACAGCGTCCGAGTACGGACAAGATGCAAATTGAGATAAGAGCCCTGAAGAATAACCAATGGCGTCCATAATCCTGCCCAGGCCAAGCCGGAAGGGTAACCCTGCTAACGACGTCGATCTCAAACCTGCTTAAACAAAAGGGGTGCCGACAAAGGGCAAAGGAAAAAGAGAGCGGTCAGTACTGAGGCCAGTACACGGCGAGACTAGAATTCGGCGGTCCTCGCCTACATAGGTATGGTGGACTGAGCGGCAGCGCGGCATGCACTAAACAACCTATAGAGACTCGAGATAACTGTCGGCTATTAGAGGGGGAAAAGAAAGACCTATCCGGAACCAACCTGATACTACCACCAAACATACCCATCCTGGTGTTTCCCCCTCGAGACCAAACGAGGAAGTCAACCGAGGAACTCACACCGTTGGCAGTTTTATTTATTCAGTTATCGTTGCAGCAATTACTAGTCAGGTATAGATAGTCATCCTGATATAATAAGCAGTGGGCACTTTTAGTTAACCATTCCGTTGTAGTTGCAACACTTACTAGTCAGATACAATTAGCATGAGATATCCCAAACCCAGCAGTTGTTGGTACTTTTATTTAGCCATTCCGTTGCAGTGAAGCTGATTACTAGTCATATCGGATACAAGTCAATTTATAACAGTAAACTTTAGTTATAGTTGTCTATGGTCGAGAACTGTGCTCCAAGTCGTCCATAACCGCGGACACGGCTTTTCGAAAAGATTTAACCCTGCAGGGGTGCACCAAAGTATCCACACGCACTTCGACCCTTTTTGCCAGATCAGTTAACATACACCCATCGGTATGTCGGCGGGGCCTAAGTCATGACGTTTCCCAGACCCAAAGCAAGTACATGGGGGCCACCCCACTAAGCTACCCGCAACGAAGTTGGCCGGCTCCGGAACGGACCCAGGGTTTGCGTCAATGGCTGTAAACGACTGGGAACCCGAAAGTGTGACTGGGCTTGTCAATACCGCGAAAACACTCCGCAATCCTAAACAGTACAGGTGCTCCACGCACAATCTTAAATAAAGCAGTAAAGCATGTCATAAGTACAGGATAGTAATAAAGCCCCAAACTACTTTGTGGCCCCCGGTACAATACTTTGAAATCAGGTACTAAATCGATGGGGGTGCCCACACACCCCACCTGTGGTTAGCGCGCTCGATCTCGGAACAGGTGTCAAGAACCCGGGGTCCTACGGGACACCAGTGAGCGGTTAAAAATCCAAATATTTTCTATTACCCACCGGTGCCTCTGCATTTACCTACTTTCAATTTTAGTTATTAAACAATAGTTAAAGCCATGATCATCTCCAACATTAAACATGCGGCATTACTCCAACAACTGTGGTACTTGATGACACGCAACAGCACTTGAGCAAGCGACTACGACGCGCAAGTCCAACTATCTACCAATCAACAGGTAATAGGATGTGTCCAAGGCAATATAAGGCTGCAAGGGATATCATGGATACGAAAACTAGAGCATCGCAACACAGATAGCAATAGATGAACAGGGGGGAATAAATACTATAAAAGTAAGATAGGTAGAAAGGGGGAGGTGCTCGCCTGAAAACATTGCCGAAGGTTCATCCGAAGATCAGGTCGACACTCGCATCAACTCATCGGCCTAATCCGTGAAGAAGCAAAGCACTAGAAGAAAACACCGAATGCACTATTTAATACTACGGCAGAAGATCGGGCATGATGCATGTATGATGTATGGCATGGCAAGGATGCGATGCAATTAGGCAATATTAAGCGGAACCGGGGCCCCGACGATTAATTACTAAGTTCATATTGTTTAGATACCCCGCAATTTAAATGTTGTCTTAACAAGGCAAAATTATATCACCGGTTCGCTACACAATTTAAATGAAGCCGAGATTAGACACACATATCTCGCATATAGTCTCCATATTTAATTTAGATGAAATGACAATGTACCTCCAAACAAATAAACATGTATGCGAGTATGGATGAATTAATATGCGGCAAGTATATTATGCAATTTATAAAAAAAATAGGGGCTCAGAAGGAATAGGGGTCGCACATCGAAACTCGTCAACTTGGGGTTCCGAGGGTTCGGAGGATCGGTCTTCGGGTCCGGAAGGAGGTCTTGGCGATCCAAAGGGTGCGGGTTCCGGAAGAACTTGGTTCGGCCTCGGAGTCAAGGTACTGGTTCATCCTTCAATCACCAGGCCGTCAGACGATAGTCGAGATTGCGCCGCCCCATCTTCACATGACTGCCAAAACGAGGCAACCTCACCAGACCATCGGTCCAAACACTGGCATTGAAACACAACGGCATACACAGACCACATTAACACCACCAGGTATCATAGGAGCACATTACAGAAGCATGCGCGCTGGCAGATAACGGCGCCACGTCTGGAAGGCATGGATCGAGGGAGTAGGTGGTGATCTGGGAGTGGCTCAGGTGGGGACAGGCGGCAGGGGTGGACGCGGTCGATGCAGGTGGCGGTCCAGGCGGGTTGGGTGGCGGGCTGGGATTGGTGAGGTGATGTGGAGGGGATGAGGTGGCAACCCGTGAGTGGTGGGAGTGAGGTGGAGGGGCTAGGTAGCTAGGCTGGGTAGGTTATCTGGTAGCATAGGTTTTGGGTGTTCTGGGGTAGGTAGGGTTTTTGTCTGGAGGTGGCTGGCTAGGCTCTCGGGCCTGGCTGGCTGCCTCCCAAAATAATTTAAATATTTTATTTATTAAAAACGAGGCGTTTGAAAACTGTTGGTAGACAAAACAAAATATTCCGGAGACCCGAGTTTTGTGTTTGAATAACGACGGGGAGTTTAGAAAACAAAAACAGATTTTTCGAAAATAGTTTTTAAACAAACCATGCAAGATGATGACGATGCTCAAATGCAAGGTGGCATGATGACATGAGCATGCAGTCATGATGATGCAATGCACAAAAACAACGCGATTTTCTAGTAGTGGTTTTTGCGGGGCGCCACAGGGCCATACAAAGATTCTATTGATTTTGATGTGGTTCCTATGACTGTTTGCCATCTTCTATTGGGTCGGCCTTGGCTTTATGATCTCCATGTGCAACACAATGGCCGAGCCAATACATATTACTTGGAATTTAAAGGAAATAAGATTAATAAGAAGCCAATGACACCACAAGACATTGTGAATGATTCTCGCCAGAAGATAGAGCTGAATTTGAAGGAAGATCCTATAGCTTGGCGAGATTGTGTGACAACTGTTCCTGATGTAATCGAGCCTAATTGAGTGATATAACGAAAAGTGAGAGAGTGCCTACTCTTTTGATATTAGCCACCAAGGAACATATGAGATAATTTCGTGAGGATCCTATAGCCATGCCACTTGTTCTCATGTATAAGGGCGAGGTATTGGTTTCTAACGACATGACCCATGTTTCTCTTGGTGTCTCTTCTGTTTTGCAGGATTTTGGGGATGTGTTTCCAGAAGATGTACCTGCAGGTGTGCATCCATTGCATGGTATTGAACACCAAATTGACTTGAACCCTGGCACCACTTCCCAACCGTGCACCCTACAGGACCAATCCTGGAGAAACTAAGGAGATACAGAAGCAAGTAGAAGCGTTACTAGATAAAGGGTACATTCGTGTTTCTCTTAGCCCTTGTGCTATTCCTGTTATTTTAGTGCCTAAGAAAGATGGTACATGGTGCATGTCTGTAAATTGTAGAGCGATTAATAACATCACTATTCGATATCATCATCCTATTCCACGCTTAGAGGATATGCTAGATGAATTGATTGGTGTTGCTGTTTTCTCTAAGATTGACTTGTGTAGTGGTTATCATCAAATTATGATGAAAGAAGGGGATGAGTGGAAAACTGCTTTCAAAATGAAATTTGGTTTGTATGAGTGGTTAGTCATGCCTTTTGGTCTTACTAATGCACCTAGTACTTTCATGCGATTGATGAATCAAGTTTTGAGAGATTTTATTGGTCATTTTGTGGTTGTTTACTTTGATGATATACTTATCTATAGCCACAACGAAACTGAACATTGTACTCATATTTGACAAGTTTTGCAAGTGTTGCGTGATAATAAATTGTATGCTAATCTTGCGAAGTACACATTTGCAAAAGATAAGGTCATTTTTCTGGGATTTGTTGTATCTAAGAATGGGGTAGAGGTAGATCAATCTAAAATTGAACCAATTCAGAATTGGCCTACTCCCATGAATGCAAGTCAAGTGTGTAGTTTCCACGGTTTAGCTGGTTTCTATAGGCGCTTTGTGAAAGATTTTAGCACCATTGTTGCACCTTTGAATGATTTGACAAAGAAAGGTGTTCCTTTTGTATGGGGCGCGACCCAAGACATTGTTTTTGATACATTGAAACATTTGCTTACTTCTGCACCATTTCTTGCATTACCTGATTTTTCGAAGCAATTTGAAGTTGAATGTGATGCTAGTGGTATAGGCATTGGTAGCTTTTTGATGCAAGAGGGTCGCCCTATAGCATATTTTTCGGAGAAACTGACAGGTGCTCGTTTGAATTATCCTATCTATGATAAAGAATCGTATGCACTTGTTCGAGTACTTGAAGTTTGGCAACATTATTTGTGGCCAAAGGAATTTATCATACATTCTGATCATGAAGCATTGAAATACTTGAAAGCTCAATCAAACTTGCATAGAAGATTAGCTAAATGGGTTGAGTTTATTGAGTCTTTTCCTTACATCATTAAATATAAGAAGGGAAAAGAGAATGTTGTTGCTGATGCTCTATCTAGGAAGAACATGCTATTAACCAATCATGATGTTAAAATTCCTGGATTAGAAGCTATTTTGTGCACTTTATGCAACTGACCATGATTTTGCTGAACCATATCATTTGTGTGCTCTTAGAAACGCATGGGATAAGTATCATATACATGATGGATATTTGTTTTGAGCTAACAAACTATGTATTCCAAAATCGTCGTTGCCTTTGTTCTTAGTGCAGGAATCACATGATGGTGGTTTGATGGGTCACTTTGGGCGTGAGAAGAGGTTGCTCATGCTTGCTGATCATTTTTATTAGCCCAAGATGAGGGGTGATGTGTACAGATTTGTGAGCCAATGTATTACATGCCACAAGTCAAAATCCAAGCTGAAGCCTCATGGTTTGTATACACCTCTCTCTCCACCTACTACTCCATGGGAAGAAATTAGTATGGATTTTGTGCTAGGTCTACCTAAAACTCAGAGAGGTCATGATTCTATATTTGTGGTAGTGGATAGGTTCTCTAAGATGGCTCATTTTATTGCCTGCCACAAAAGCGACGATGCGTCGCAGTTTGCTAACCTGTTTTTGAGGGATATCGTGAGATTACATGGAGTACCTAAAACAATTGTTTCTGACCGTGATGTGAAGTTCATGAGCAACTTTTGGAATACCTTATGGGGGAAGCTAGGAACAAAGCTGCTATTCAGTACTACAGGTCATCCCCAAACAGATGGTCAAACGAAGGTGGTGAATCGAACATTGTCACAACTGCTAAAGACTGATACGTCCAAAACGTATCTACTTTCCCGAACACTTTTGCTATTGTTTCTCCTCTAAACTTGTGTGATTTGGATGCAACTAACGCGGACTGATGCCGTTTTCAGCAGAATTGCCTTGGTGTCTACTTTTTATGCAAAAAATCAACTATCAAGAAAAATCTCGGAAAATATGCCGAAAATCCTATTTCACCAGAAGACTCCAGGAGCCAGAATACGAGACGGAGGGGCGCTGGGCCTAGGCCACACCACCTGGCCGCGCGGGCAAGCCTAGGCCGCGCTAGGGGGTGGTCTGGCCGCCCCAGACTGCCCCTCGGTCTCCCTCTTCGCCTATAAGTTGCCTTCTGACCTAAAAACTTAGGGGGGTTCGACGTTTTTCCAGAAGGAGTTCCATTCCGCCGCCACCACCAGATTCCACGAAACAGCACCAGAAACTCCGTTCTGGCACCCTGCCAGGACGGGGAATTGGAGGAGATCATCGCCATCATCATCACCATCGCTTCTCCATCGACCATCCATGTTTCCCCCATCTATGAGTGAGTAATCCCCCGATGTAGGCTATGGGGATGGTAGGGATTGGATGAGATCGTTCATGTAATGGCATCGGTGTTGGGCCACGCAGAAAAAAAACAAAACTTTTTCCTACGCGGTGATCCCAAGATCCAACTCAGGTAGAAGGCCACGAGGATTACCACTAGACGCGCAGTTGCGGAATTGATGAAGCACGTCGCTTGATGCAGTGCAGTCCTCGCGATCCGTTCCGGTTCCACGATCCACGATCCGTTCTTTCTTCACGATCGTCGAAGTGCTGAACGTACAGCACCTCCGCCGGTATCTACACATACGAGGAGGAGCGCCGGCGATGGACTGCTAGGTCCGGTACGGCAGCGACAGGACTGGACTGGAGCTAGGGTTTCCAACACATGGAGTGACCTAAACTTGTGCTCTAATCACCTGCGCCCCAGCTTATATATGGAGTGAAAGTGGGCTCCACTCACTTGTGGCCCAGTCACTAAAAGGCCTATATTAGCCACTGCAAGTCTCACTTGCTGACTAAGTCCATGTCACTATTTGGATCCAACCCAAATAGGTTTCCTGTTTGGGTCTAGCCCAAATGGCTCCTACTCTTAAGTGTGTGACCCGACAGGCTCATGGTAACCCGGACACGATTCCGAGTCTCACTCATGATCGATCAGTTGGTAGCGGCTCCTAGCAGAACGTGCCAACTCCCAAGTACCAATAAGTCATGACGACATACCTTCCAATGCGACTTTCGTCTGAGTCCCTTTTGCCTCACGATATACCTTGTCGGACTATAGGCGAATGATCGTCATCCCTTAAATAGTCTGACTCTCTTTCTCGATCCGAGATAAGTGATCCATCCGACTAACTCTTAGTCGGCTGCCTCGGTTAACACTTATCCGAGACGCGCATGGCCATGCTTTCCGAATCATATCTTCCGAGAGGGCCCAGAGAATATCTATCCGGATGGAGGGGCAAAATCCCATCTCGGTTATGCACATCACGCAGCTTGATTCTCAGTCGACCCGAACTCCGCCTTTATAACTGCCCAGTGACGGAACAACGTTTGACAGAACCTAAGTCGGAGATCCTCAACTCGGATTGTGCAATAACCTCAGGTCTAAGGATTACATTGATTGAGACATGCAAATGACGACTTGTTCATTGCATCTCAATATGGGTCAGTCCGACTCGCTAAACTCTTTAGCCGAATCCGTGTAAGTCGGAATAGCATCTCCATGCCCATGACAAGTGGAACCTAGTCATCTGCCGACTTTCACATTGGTCTAAGTTGTGTGTCCAGCACAACCTCAATGACCAAGGACAATTAGTATGAACAACATGAATATATAGTTCCACAATCAAATCACATATTCGATGATACATATTAGTAGTTCATGCATGGACCATAACCTTATGAATACATTGGGAATAACATCATACATGATTGCCTCTAGGGCATATTCCCAACAGTCTCCCACTTGCACTAGAGTCAATCATCCGGCATCACATGTCTAGGCATCTAATGCCCATAGCTCTCAGGTGCGCCTCATGCTTTGGCTGTGGAAGTGGCTTTATCAACGGATCCGCAATGTTTGCATCCGTGTGTACCTTGCATAACTTGATATCACCTTGATCCACGAACTGGCGAATAAGGTGGTACCGCATCAGTATATGTTTGTTCTTCTGGTGTTGTCTAGGTTCCTTGGCTTGTGCAATAGCACCATTGTTGTCACAATACACGTCTAACGGATTGGACGAGCCCTGAACCACACCAAGATCCATGAGGAAATTCCTCATCCAAACGGCTTCTTTTGCCGCCTCCGAGCCAGCAATATACTCAGCCTCTGTCGTAGATGCAGACACCGTTTCTTGCTTGGAACTTTTCTAGCTCACAGCCCCTCCGTTTATCACAAACACATATCCAGATTGCGAACGAGAATCATCCGAGTCAGTGAGATAACTCGCATCCGTGTAACCCTTTACACTGATTTCATCCTCACCTCCATAAACCAGGAACATATCCTTAGTCCTTCTCAAGTACTTTAGGATATTTTTAGCCGCTACCTAGTGGATTTCTCCAGCGTCAGCCTGGTACCTGCTCACAACACTTAGAGCATAGGAAACATCCGACCTAGTACAAATCATAGCATACATGATGGATCCGACTGCAGAAGCATACGGAATCGCACTCATCCGACTTCGCTCATCAGTTGTCGAAGGACACTGAGTCTTGCTAAGTTTTACGCCATGGGACATCGGTAAGAACCCCTTCTTAGACGATTCCATGTTGAACTTCTTCAACACTTTGTCCAAATATGTACTCTGACTCAATCCAATGAGCCGCCTTGATCTATCTCTATAGATCCGGATTCCTAGTATGTAAGTCGCCTCACCCAAGTCTTTCATCAAAAAACTCTTTTCCAATGATTCCTTGGTCTCTTGCAACATCTAGACATCATTTCCAATCAGTAATATGTCATCCACATATAAGATCAGAAAGTTTAGTTTGCTCCCACTAAACTTCTTGTATAAACAAGAATCATGATCACTTTTGATGAAGCCAAACGATTTGACTACCTCATCAAAGCGAATGTTCCAACTTCGAGATGCTTGCTTCAACCCATAAATGGATTTCCGAAGCTTGCATACCTTGTCAGCATTAGCCGGATCGACAAAACCCTCGGGCTGTATCATATACACATCCTCGGTTAAATTTCCATTAAGGAAAGCCGTTTTGACATCCATCTGCCATATCTCATAATCGAAATAGGCTGCTATAGCTAACATGATCCGAACTGATTTAAGCATCGCTATAGGAGAGAAAGTCTCATCGTAGTCAACTCCTTGAACTTGTCGAAACCCTTTCACGACAAGCCGTGCCTTATAGATAGAAACATTTCCATCCATATTAGTTTTCTTCTTAAAGACCCATTAGCACTCGACGGGTCTTGTACCGTCTGGCAGATCAACCAAGTTCCAAACTTGATTTTCATCCATGGACTTTAACTCGGATCTCATGGCTCCAAGCCATGACTCGGAATCAGAACCCACCATCGCTTCCGAATAAGTTGCCGTCTCATCACTGTCCAACAACATCACATCACGAACACTTCGCAATCTGGCCGATCTTCGTAGTGTCGGTGCAATTTCCGGCTCAGGTACCACGTCCGGCTCAACCTCTAAGGCTTTTGCTGACTCGCTGCTAGCCGGTATTTCTTGAATTTCTTCGAGATGCACCGTACTCCCACTGATTCCCCGACTGAGAAACTCTTTCTCAAGGAAGACACCATTTTGAGCGACAAACACTTTGCCCTCTTCTCGGTTGTAGAAGTAGTAACCCAAGGTTTCCCTCGGATACCCCACGAAAATACACTTATCCGACTTAGCTATAAGCTTGTTCGACTGAAGTCGCTTGACAAAAGCTTCACAACCCCAAATCTTGAGAAAAGACAAACTTGGCTTCTTGCCAGTCCACATCTCATGCGGTGTCTTTTCTACCGACTTTGATGGTACTCTGTTTAGTGTGAACACTGCAGTTTCTAGACAATATCCCCAAAATGATAAAGGCAGATCTGTCCGACTCATCATTGATCGTACCATGTCCAATAAGGTCCGATTCCTCCTTTCCGATACACCGTTTCTTTGCGGTGTTCCTGGAGGAGTGAGCTGGGGAACTATTCCACAACTCTTCAGATGGTCATCAAACTCATGGCTCATGTACTCGCCTCCTCGGTCCGACCGAAGAAACTTTATTTTCTTGCCAAGTTGATTTTGTACCTCATTCTGGAATTCCTTGAACTTTTCAAAGACTTCCGACTTATGTTTCATCAAGTAGATATATCCATATCTACTCAAATCATCAGTGAAGGTAATGAAGTACTCATAACCACCTCTGGCTGTCGTGCTCATTGGGCCACATACATCACTATGTACTAGTCCCAATAAGTCGGATGCCCTTTCACAACTCTTTGCAAAAGGTGTCTTGGTCATCTTGCCGAGAAGGCAGGATTCGCATGTCTCGAACAACTCCAAGTCGAACGAAGTTAGGAGTCCATCATCATGGAGCTTCTTCATGCGTTTCCAACTTATATGACCAAGCCGACAATGCCAAAAGTAAGTCATATTCAGATCATTTGGTTTTAACCTTTTCACATTTATGTTAAAGACAGATTCACCCTCAAGATTCAAAATAAATAATCTGTCATGGACGGGTGCAAAATCGTGAAACATATCATTCAAATATAAAGAACAACCATTATTCTTAATATCTGACTCATAGCCCTGTCTCATCAAACATGAGGCAGAAATAATGTTTCGACTAAGCACTGGAACATAATAACAATTATTCAGCTCCATTAAGAATCCGGAAGGTAAATGAAGTTGCATAGTGCCGACTTCCAACGCAACAACTATTGCTTTGTTGCCGACCCGAATGTCAACCTCGCCTCTTGCCACGCTCCTAGTTCTTACCAGTCCCTGCAACGAGTTGCATATGTGAATGATTGATCCGGTATCATATACCCAAGAACTACCAGGTGCATCAGCAAGATAAATGTCTATAACATTGCAAACAAGCGTACCTGAGCCGGAAGTCACACCTCCGCTCTTGGCTTTGTCAGCCAGATACTTGCTGCAATTCCTCTTCCAGTTGCCATCCGACTTGCAGTAGAAGCAAGTGGATCCGGCTGCAGGAGATGGCTTAGTCCCTGAGGAAGCGCTTTGGACTGGGTCCTCAGCCTTACCTCCTGACTTTGCCTTCTTCTTCTTAGTCCAAGAACTCTGCTTGAACCTAGCCTTATTCTGTACCATCAACACTTGACTAGCACCTTTCTTGAGATCCGCCTTAGCCTGCTTGAGCATCCCATGTAATTCAGTGAGCTTCTTATCCATACCATGCATGTGGTAGTTCGATATGAACTGACCATACGCACTAGGAAGAGAGTTCAGAATTATGTCTATAGCGAACTCTTGGCTTATGGGGTAGCCAAGTCTTTCTAGAGACTGCACGTAACCAACCATCTTGATCACATGCGGACTCAGTGGATCGCCATCCTTAAGCTTGCAGCTCAACAAAGCCTGAGAGACTTGATACCTCTTAGTCTTTGCCTGAGCCTGGAACATACTTTTGAGGGTTTCCATCATATCGTAGGCCTCAACATTCTCGAACTGCTGCTGCAAGTCCGGTTCCATGTGAGCAAGCATAAGACAGCTAATCTCCGTGGATTCATCACAAATCCGACGGTAGGCATTGGTGGCTGCGACAGTCGCATTCTCATCTGGAAGTGGGTTGTCTAGGACATGGTCCCTCTTTTCTTGCTTGAGAACAATTCTCAGATTACGATACCAGTCGGTGAAGTTAGTTCCATTTAGCTTATCTTTCTCTAAGATGGTTCTCAAAGCAAAACTGGAAATCTGAGGAAGACTGCTAGGTGCCATTGATCTAAAACAGAAAAAATATGCAAAACACTTAAGACATGTATCCATAAAAGAGCAAGCATATTAAACACTTTAATACTTATGCTCCCACTAGAACCAACACCCTTCCGATGGTTACTTAGTGATTCAGGACCCTAAATAAGCAAGTCGACTAGTGAGCTTTAGCATCACCGCTAGCCGTCAAGTGATCTAGGTAGACAACTCCTTGCCAATCGTATATCATACGACTCCTGTTGAATGGGTGGCATCGCATGCCCCGGCTCCCATCCGACTTTTCCCCGAGTCCCACAACCGTTGTGATAGACCCGTCTAGATTACCAAGTGCTTCCGCTGTAAGAGTCCGACTCGAACCCACCTAGTCGGAAAGAATTGATAGCACCTCAATTTTATGAGCCCACTACCAAAAATGTCCGACTTGTGATGGTGCAGCACTGGCGGGGAAACCGACTAGACCTTCTTTGAGGGATTACTTTCTACCAACTATCTAATAGAGGTAAAACAGAGACATAACAATAACACAAAATAAAGCAATTATAATGTGAAATGGTATGGCTCTCTTCATGGCGATCTCCATCTCCACAAAACCTGTAATCCAACTCATGTCAACTCTTGTCACGTGCCGTCTTACTCCATGTAGCCGACTTGTACACCGCCTTGCATGCCATCCGGGTTCTCCAAACATCTACACTAGCTAGTAATGTAAATTACATAGAGAATCTGACACGCAGGTCGTTATACAATAAGATGACAACACCTAGGCTCCAGCCGGCTGACAAAAACCGTGATACGCAGACCACGTATGGATTACACACATCACATGCACATAAGCCATACCATTCACAACATCATCCTGCAAAAAAAAGTTATGCATAGATACGATATATACCGGCGTTGTGAAACTCGCAACGACATCTAAAGCGCTACGACAGGGCGAAGCCGGTGGTCCCGAGTACCCCGATGGCGGAAGCCGACCGGTAGGGGTATGTCGTTCCACGACCTTAGCAGTTAGATCATGGAAACCAGATCATCCATTCCCCGAGTATAGTTGATCCAATCAACTTAGTACAAAACTGATCTATCTCATAGATCGACCACCAAAACTGCAATTAGATCCAATCTAACGCCAACCACGTATCACATATGCGTGATCTCGAGCCTAAAACCAGAAGCTAACGCTCTGATACCACTATTGGGCCACACAGAGAAAAACAAAACTTTTTCCTACACAGTGATCCCAAGATCCAGCTCAGGTAGAAGGCCACGAAGATTACCACTAGACGCGCAGTTGCGGAATTGATGAAGCACGTCGCTTGATGCAGTGCAGTCCTCGCGATCCGTTCCGGTTCCGTGATCCGTTCTTTCTTCACGATCGTCAAAGTGATGAACGCACAACACCTCCGCCGGTATCCACACATACGAGGAGGAGCGCCGGCGATGGACTGCTAGGTCCGGTACGGCGGCGACAGGACTGGACTGGAGCTAGGGTTTCCAACACATGGAGTGACCTAACCTTGTGCTCTAAGCACCTGCGCCCCAGCTTATATAGGGAGTGAAAGTGGGCTCCACTCACTTGTGGCCCAGTCACTAAAAGGCCTATATTTGCCACTACAAGTCTCACTTGCTGACTAAGTCCATCTCACTATTTGGGTCCAACCCAAATAGGTTTCCTGTTTGGGTCTAGCCCAAATGGCTCCTGCTCTTAAGTGTGTGACCCGACAGGCTCATGGTAACCCGGAAACGATTTCGAGTCTCACTCGTGATCGATCAGTTGGTAGCGGCTCCTAGCAGAACGTGCCAACTCCCAAGTACCAATAAGTCATGATGACATACCTTCCAATGCGACTTTCGTCTGAGTCCCTTTTGCCTCACGATATACCTTGTCGGACTATAGGCGAATGATCGTCATCCCTTAAATAGTCCGACTCTCTTTCTCGATCCGAGATAAGTGATCCATCCGACTAACTCTTAGTCGGCTGCCTCGGTTAACACTTATCCGAGACGTGCATGGCCATGCTTTCCGAATCATATCTTCCGAGAGGGTCCAGAGAATATCTCTTCGAATGGAGGGGCAAAATCCCATCTCGGTTATTCACATCACGCAGCTTGATTCTCAGTCGACCCAAACTCCGCCATTATAACTGCCCAGTGACGGAACAACGTTTGATAGAACCTAAGTCGGAGATCCTCAACTCGGATTGTGCAATAACCTCAGGTCTAAGGATTACATTGATTGAGACATGCAAATGACGACTTGTTCGTTGCATCTCAATATGGGTCAGTCCGACTCGCTAAACTCTTTAGCCGAATCCGTGCAAGTCGGAATAGCATCTCCATGCCCATGACAAGTGGAACCTAGTCATCTGCCGACTTTCACATTGGTCTAAGTTGTGTGTCCAGCACAACCTCAATGACCAAGGACAATTAGTATGAACAACATGAATATATAGTTCCACAATCAAATCACATATTCGATGATACATATTAGTAGTTCATGCATGGACCATAACCTTATGAATACATTGGGAATAACATCATACATGATTGCCTCTAGGGCATATTCCCAACAATCGGATTGTTAGGGCATGGTGCCTAGTATCTTTTATTAGTGCTTTATGACTTTGTTGCGACTTGTTATGCTTAATGCTTGTCACTAGGGCCTGAGTGCCATGATTTCAGATCTGAACATGTTATTGATTCATTATGATAGTATTGTTTATGGTCTTATCTGCAAGTTGTATACACACGTTGTTGTCCAGAACCAATGGCCCCGAAGTGACAGAAATCGGGATAACCGGAGGGAATGGCTTTGATGTGAGGATCACATGTGTTCAAGGAGTGTTAATGCTTTGCTCCGGTGCTCTATTAAAAGGAGCACCTTAATTGCCAGTAGTTCCCTTGAGGCCCTGCTGCAAACGGGCTGGCAGGACAAAAGATGTTGTGCAAGTTCTCATTGCGAGCATGTATGACTATATATGGAACACATACCTAGGATTATCTAGTACTTGGATGTTTTATCTTATTTATCTGCAATTGCCCTATGTTCTGACTGCTATGTGAATTGTCTTGTCCATGCAACGCATGTCCATCCATCCCTATGCCTACCATACTCGAATCCTACTATTTACTGCTATTGTTACTGTTGTCTTTTACTTTACTAATGCTGTTACTTTACTATTCCTACTACAAAACTGTTGCTACTGATAAACTACTGTGAGCAAGATTGTTTGTAGGTGCAGCTGAATTGACAACTCAGTTGTTAAGGCTTATAACTATTCTTTGGCTCCCCTTGTGTGGAATCAATAAATTGGGTTTCACTTCCCTCGAAAATACTACGATACACCCCCTATACTTGTGGGTCATCAAGACTATTTTCTGGCGCTGTTGCCGGGGAGCATAGCTTTATTTATCAAGTTCACTTGCATTCTCTATTGTTCGCTGCTATCCATCCATCATGGGTAAGTCTCGTGATGGCAAGGTTCCTATTTTACCATCCACTACAAGAAGAGGTACGGTTATGAACACCTCTGTTGCTCTTGATTCACCATCTGTTATGAGTAAGCTCGTTACACCACCACATACACATGTTACACACACTGCTACTACTGCTGAATCTGAAACTTCTGATGCTTATGATGTTGCTTCTACTGTGCTTGATAAGAGTGGTTCATTAGGTCCTTTCCTAGATGCTACGATTGCTAGAACTATAGCTGGAAATACTGAAACTCCTAATGAATACACTACCACACCTGTTAGTTCACCTAAGTCTAGTGAGAGTTATGATATTGAAGATGGTTATGTTGAGATGACCGATGAATTTATTAAAGAATATAAAAACACCCATGATAGGAGCGCTGCTAAGAGTCTCCTTGAGAGGCATACTATTAGACCCAAACTATCTCCTATTGCTAAGTTTGCTGCCTCTCCCATAAACATTATAGATAAAGATTATGATTTCTCTCTCGATCTATCTTACATAGCTATTGTTGAGAAAGAACCTTTTTGTGGGACTAAGAATGAAAGTGCGGTAGCCCATATGAATGAGCTTTCTACCAGGAGTGGCTTGTTTTCTAATGATATTAAGATGCGTACTTACTTTGTTGCTATGATTTTCCCCTTTTCACTGAAAGGAGAAGCTAAAACTTGGTTTTGTAATTTACCTCATGGATCTATTGATAGCCCTGATTGCTTGATTAGTACTTTCCTACAGAAATATTTTCCTCCTAGTGCTAGACATGCTATTTTGCAGGAACTTTTTGATTTTAAACAGGGAGAAAAAGAGGTATTGCCTGAATCTTGGGCAAGGTTTTGTGCTTTGATTCATGCACAGGCTGGAAGTCCATTACCTAAGAATGAGCTTCTTGATATATTTTATAATGGACTAACCGAAGAATCTAGGACATACCTAGATAGTTGTGCTGATTGTGTTTTCAGGAATAGGACTCCTAAGGAAGATGAGGAATTAATGGCTAAAATAAGCAAGAATTATGAAGATTGGACTCCTCCTGAACAAGCTATACCTGAAGTAATTGTACCTGAACCTACTATACCAGTGCCTATTCCAACATCAAATAAGAGGGGAGTTATTGAATTAAATGATGAAGTGATGAAGGAAGCTAAGAAATGTCTTAAGGAGAAGGGAATTAAAGCTGCAGATGTCAAGAATTTACCTCCTATAGAAGAATTATGTAAGCCTATTCCCTACTCATCCACTATCGAGGTACACTCTCTCCAACACTTTGATGAAGGTGATATCCCTTACTCTAAACCTCCTGATCAATGCTTAGAAGAATTCGATATCTTTATTGTTAAGCAAGATAATTTTAATAAAAGGGTGCAAAATCATCTAATGGAAAACACTAGAGCTATTGTTGAGTTGAAAGATATTGTGGAAAGAACCTCTAATGATGTTAAAATGATTTTTAAACACTTTCAAATGGTTCAAACTCAAATAGATCAACTCGTTAAAGTGCAAAAAGACTTGCTAGTTAACGCTGCTAAAGAAAAACACGCTTATGAAATTAGAACTAGAAGTGGTGTTGCTACCCAGGATCCTCTATATCCTGAGGGGCATCCCAAAGGAATTGAGCAGGATTCTCAACAAGCTGAAAATAGTGGCTCTACTCGTAAGAAAAGGAAAAAGAAACATAAAACTGTTGTAGAACCCTCTGAACCTGTTATAGATCCTAATAGTATATCTGTCTCTGATGCTGAAACTGAAAGTGATAATGAAGAAAATGAAGTTCCTAATGAAGAAAAAGTTGAAGAAGAACCTAAAAAGCACACTAAGAATACTAAATACACTAAATAATATTTTATTGCTAAGAAACATGGTAGTGAAAGAGAACCTTGGGTCCAAAAACCTATGCCTTTCCCTGATAAGAAACACAAGTCAAAGGAAGATGAACACTATAATAAGTTTTGTGAGTGGATGAAACCTTTATTCCTGCAAATTCCTTTGACTGATGCTATTAAATTGCCTCCTTACTCAAAGTATATGAAGGATATTGTCTCGAATAAAAGGAAGATCCCTAATGAAGAAATTTCTACTTTCCTTGCTAATTATTCCTTTAATGGTAAGGTTCCAAAGAAACTTGGAGACCCAGGGATTCCAACTATCCCTTGCTCTATTAAGAATAGTTATGTTAGAACTGCTTTGTGTGATTTGGGAGCTGGAGTTAGTGTTATGCCTTTCTCTCTCTATAAGAGGCTTTAACTAGAAAAATTAATACCAACTGATATATCTTTGCAAATGGCTGATAAATCTACCACTATTCCTGTTGGTATATGTGAGGTTGTACCTGTTCAAGTGGCTCATAATTTCTTGATATTAACTGATTTTGTTGTGCTTCAAATGCCTAAAGATGATAATATGTCTATTATTCTTGGGAGACCTTTTTTTAATACTGCAGGGGCTGTTATTAATTGTAATCAAGGAAATGTGACTTTCAATGTTAATGACAAGGAACATACTATCTATTTCCCCAATAAGATTGAAAGGACTTATGGTTTGAATTCAATTGAACATGTTGAGGGCATTCAAGTTGGAGAAATATCCCATACCAAGAGAAAAATTTGAAACTATTATGATTGGGACCATTGCTATCAAGGTTGAGGTAACATAATCATTAGTGGAATACAAAGTTTTGTCTCATATGGAATTGTTTTGGTAACAGGACATGATCAAGCTTGTTAACAAAAGGATTTCATTGAACAAAACAATGTTTTCACTATGATTATCTCCGCTTACTTCTATTCTATCCATTTTAGTTTTTGTTTTCATTAAGTTTTCTTTTTGTTGTTAGTTGCTTGCATGTTAGAGTGTCTTAGAACTTCTGTAGTTCTTGCCTTGTTTTGTCATTGCATCATTTCAAAAAAAATCTTTTTCTGTCAAAAAATCATTCTTCTATACCTGAAAAATGCCCAAAAATAAAGTGTCTCCAAAAATTCCAGAAAATTCATATTAAATTTTTACATGAAAAAGGGGCAGAGGAGTGCCTGGGAGGTGCCAGGGGGACCCACCAAGAAGGCTCACCACCTGGTGGCGCGGCCTGCCCTGGGTGGCGCCATGCCATGGTGTGGGCCACCCCTAGCCCTCCACTAACTCTCTCACCTGCCACTTTTTTCCCTCTCCCAAGTAAGCTCCAGTTCATTGCTCAAAATCGTGTTCTTGCTGTGCTTGCTCTCGATTTTTTCGATCTCCTTGCTCAGCCCATCTTTGTTGCTGAAATTTGGAGCACTTGTTCTCTGGTATGTGACTCCTCCCCTTGTCCAAGTAGATTTGAGTTTAGTGGATTATATCTTGAGTATTTTGCTGCTGTAGGTGACAGGTTATGAGAGCTTGTAAGCTTGTTGGATGCTTAGAGATATAGTTTTGATGCATGTTTAGGCCTCTTACAAGTCCCTATGAGTAGTATCCTTCATTATATTCACTTTGCAATCACTTGTTTAATAGGTGTTTAAATTTGAGAATATCAAGCATGACCAACCATACCTTTGGAGAGATATTTGAGAGGGATGCACCTAGGAGGTCGAGGTCCTCAAGATCAGCCTCTCAAATTAGGCCATCATACAATGAAGATCTCATTGCAACTCGTATTGGTAATGAAAGGGATGATGGGGATGCTCACCCATCTACTTTTCCTTGTTTTACTTTCTTACAAGCTGCAGGGATTCTTGATGATTTCTTGCTACTGATTGAGAGGGTTGGTTTGACCTCATATATGCAAGATGAGAGTGAGCAATAGGCTATGCTCACCAAAACCTTTTGATGAGGACATCCCTACAATTACACCTACCCCAATGACTACTGAAGATGCTACAACTGTTGCAAGAAAGGATCAGTCCAATGAGATTAGAATTGGACCTATTACAAGAGCTGGTGCTAAGCTACTGGAACAACAGGTGAATTTACTCCTAAACGAATCCGGTACTTTGATTGATGAGAACTTTATACTGCCTAAGTCTATGCATTTATGTATGATCAGGTTCGTTGGAGAAACAAGCATGGCGCGAGGAGGAGAAGGGCTACAAGAGAAGCCCAACATGATGATCGCCTAAGGATGCACGAGGGAGGAGCGGGAGGAAGGCGCAAGAGAAGATCATCAAGACGAAGGCAAAAAGATCTGCCACGACCGGAGTGTCCGGCCAGATCCACCCGAACTGTCCGGCCTGGTCGAGAGGCAAACTGGCGTGGACATTCAATATGCCAGTTCGGACACTACACGGATGCCACCCGGAAACTTCAAAGTTTCCGGCCAGACCGGACTGTCCGACACACTTCACCCGGAGTGTCCGGCCTGACCGGCCTGTCCGGCCGATTTCGACCGGAGTGTCCGCCCGCCGACCGAATCTGGTCTGAGTTGGTTTGTATCAGTTTGAGTCGTTTGTGTTTAGTTTCGGTTTCTGGTCGCTCCAGCCGCCCTTATAAGCTATGGGACGACCTCTAGTTAGGGTTTAGACCACGTTAAAATATTTTGGAGTTGTTTCTTTCATAGAACCTCTGGAATTACCCTGTGTTCAAATCTACCAACTATAATTGAGTGTGATCTGTTGTTCCATTGGGAATTAGTAGATTGCATACTACCGTTCCTGGTCACGGCTGCGTGCACAAGAGAGTGGTGTTGTGAATATCCTACAAGGTTCGAGAGCTATTGCATTGGCATCAGGGATCAAGCGGGAGAGTTCATAGCTACAGGCTAGTTATCTATCATCCACCATTATCATTGCCATCCGCTTACTGAGAAGATCGGGCCACCCCATATCATCTTGGTATCAGATTTCCAGTGTTGCCTCGGTAAGCATCCACAAATCCATCCATAGATTAGAGAGTGTTTTCGTCCTATACAGAAAAAGCCTTACAAAAAGATATGCCATAGACTAGATTACATCGTTTTCAAGTTTTAGTTGCTGATTGTATCTTCTCGTAGATCCGATCTGCAGGTTTTCCTCATAGGAGTCTAGTTTCCGTTTGTGTCTAGGTTTAGGGTTTGATCTTGTTTTCCGCTGTTCCCACCGTTACCGTTTCCGCAAGTATTTATCGTTTTTCCGAGTCCACATAGCGTACCTTTGTTTGCATACCATAGACACAGCCTATCTACAGCATCTGTGCCTAGGAACATACCCACGAGACTAGTTGCTTTGCTCTGACAGGCTGCTCATTAGGGTTTGCAGTGCAGAATTTTTTCGACAGGCAAAACCGGACTATTCGGCAGAATCACACCGGACTATCCGGCCTGACCGGAGTCTCCGGCACATATCAACCGGACTATCCGGCCCAGTTCTGTTATAAGTTGATGTGCTCGTTTGCGTTGAGTAATATAGTTGCAAAAAAAAGAGAATCAGTATAAAAAAAGAGAAAAGAGCTACAAGCCTGACAAAAAAAAGAGATATAGAAGTGTGCAATATTGGAGGCCTTGTTGTATAGCACTTGTAGATTGAGCAATCTTGTGCCTGTTCTATTTGAGCTATTACTAGAGTCTCTCTTATGCATTGCAATATTCCTGTTCATAAATTGCTTTGCCACGTTTATCTCCACCGTGTGTGTTTCTTGGGTTTTTGTACGATCAGCACTAGGACTTGTTTGCGGTGTAGATAGGATACCATACCTATAGCTCCACCTTAAATAACCTGTGTGCCCTGCGATCGTTCTCTATACCTTTGATATTCACTTCATCACATCAAGTGCATCAGTCTTTGATTTCGTTTGGTAGAGCATCTCTATTCACTTTGGAACGGTAAGATCTCCTTTCTTATTAGTTGTGAGTGAGTTGTGAGAGTTTCCACCATACAGATTTTGATTTTTGCACTAACCTACTAATCATGTCTTCTAGTGATGATGATGTTGTGTTGCAGAAAAAGAAGGATGAGGAGCTCGTCAATTGGCATGAATATGAGGCTTTGAAATCCCACTTGACACGTGTGTTTACTAACACGACAGATGCCATTGACAAGAATCTCCAAGATATGAATATGAGATTGGATCAGCATGTTGGGACAGTTGATACTATCCAAACGCAAGTGGCTACGCTCAATGTCAATGTCACTACTTTGCAGCAGTCCATTGAGGGTTTGACAGTCGCCTTGCATAGAAGGGAAGATCCTCAACATGATGATGCCTTTGATGATGTCGATGAGGGTAGTGCTGTTGATGCTGCTCCACATGTTGGCAGGGGACGTGCTATTCCCCCTGTCCATGCACCTGCTCATGGTCGTGGGTTTGCCCATCTTGGGCGTGGTCCACGTGTGCCCAACCAAGTTGCTGATGACGGTTTGGGCAAACCAAAATTCTCAATTCCTAAGTTTGATGGTTCCATTGATCCTGAAGACTACCTCACATGGGAGTTGAAGATTGAGAAACTCTGGCGCTTATTTGACTATCCAGAAGATAAGAAGGTCAAGCTTGCAGCATCTGAATTTGATGGTTATGCTTTGCGTTGGTGGGATGCTCTTGTGCAACATCGGAGGGAGGACAATGAACTTCCTGTGATGGATTGGCACGAGATGAAGAAAATCATGAAAGCTCGTTTCGTACCAACCAACTACTTGCGATCAGTTTTTGATAAATTGACGCAATTGAAGCAAGGAACCATGACAGTTGATGAGTACTACATGGAGATGGAGATGCTTATGCAGCATGCTCGAGTTCGTGAGTCCATTGAGATGACCATGCGGCGATTCTTAAACAATCTGAAGTTACCAATCAAGAGCATTGTTTTTCATCACAAGTATGAGACCATGAATGAGTTATTGCATCATGCTAGAGAGGCCGAATCCCAGTTGGCAGAAGAGGCGAAGTCACGCGCTTGTTTTCCATCCTCCAGCAGATTTTCAGCCAGATCTACACCTCCTACAGTCACGCCACCAGCTGCTGTTCCGTTTACACCATCGGCCAAACCAGCAAGTACACCTTTGTTTGGTTCTAATGATCGGAAACCCGCTGTTCCTACTGCTAGCTCGGGTTCCAACATGTCTACTGCACGTACTCGTGATGTAGTGTGCCATACTTGTGGAGGTAGAGGTCACTACAAGAAGGATTGTCCAAATAAACAAGGTTATGTTTGTTAATGAACAAGGTGAAGTAGAAAGTGGACATGATGCTTCTGAGGATGATATTGATGACGGCGAGGATGGTGCTGATGCATATGCTGAGCGTGCACCCACTATTGTCGTATCTTCACGTGTACTTAGTGTGCAACCAGTTGAGGAATCCCAGCGTTGCAACTTGTTCCAAACAAAAGCTCTAGTTGGACCAAACAAAGCTTGCAAGGTAATTATTGATGGAGGTAGCTGCAGAAATCTTGCAAGTAAGGAACTATGTGCCAAACTGAATTTGACATATTTACCTCATCCCAAGCCATATTACATACAATGGTTGAGCAACAATGGTGAGATGAAGGTAAATCATATGGTACGTGTGAATTTTCAAATAGGGCCATACAAAGATTCTATTGATTTTGATGTGGTTCCTATGACTGTTGGTCACCTACTATTGGGTCGGCCTTGGCTCTGTGATCGCCATGTGCAACACAATGGCCGAGCCAATACATATCACTTGGAATTCAAAGGAAAGAAGATTACTATGCAGCCAATGATACCACAAGAAATTGTGAATGATTCTCGCCAGAAGATAGAGGTGAACTTGAAGGAAGATACTACCACTCGGCGAGACTATGTAACAGCTGTTCCTGATGTAATTGAGCCTAAATTGAGTGATATAACGAAAAGTCAGAGAGTGCCTGGTTTATTGATACTAGCCACCAAGGAGGATATGAGAGAGTTTCGTGAGGATCCTACAACCATGCCACTTGTGCTCATGTATAAGGGCGAGGTATTGGTTTCTAACAACATAACCCCTATTTCTCTTGGTGTCTCTTCTGTTTTGCAGGATTTTGGGGATGTGTTACCAAAAGATGTACCCGCAGGTTTGCCCCCAATGCGTGGTATAGAACATCAAGTGGACCTAATTCCTGGCGCCACACTTCCCAACCGTGCACCTTACAGGACTAATCCGAAGAAACTAAGGAAATTCAGAACCAAGTACAAGCGTTGCTGGATAAAGGGTACATTCGTGTCTCTCTTAGCCCTTATGCTGTTCCTAAGAAAGATGGTACATGGCGCATGTGTGTTGATTGTAGAGCGATTAATAACATCACTATTCGATATCGTCATCCTATTCCACGCTTAGAGGATATGCTCGATGAATTGAGTGGTGCTGATGTTTTCTCTAAAATTGACTTGCGTAGTGGTTATCATCAAATTAGGATGAAAGAAGGGGATGAATGGAAAACTGCTTTCAAAACTAAATTTGGTTTGTATGAGTGGTTAGTTATGCCGTTTGGTCTTACTAATGCACCTAGTACTTTCATGCGTTTGATGAATCATGTTTTGAGAGAGTTTATTGGTCGTTTCGTGGTTGTTTACTTTGATGATATACTCATATACAGCCACACCGAATCTGAACATTGCACTCATATTAGACAAGTTTTGCGAGTGTTACGTGATAATAAACTGTATGCTAATCTTGAGAAGTGTACATTTGCAATAGATAAGGTCATATTCCTAGGATTTGTTGTTTCTAAGCATGGCGTAGAGGTAGATCAATCCAAAATTGAATCAATTCAGAATTGGCCTAGTCCGATGAATGTTAGTCAAGTGCGTAGTTTCCACGGTCTCGCTGGTTTCTATAGGCGCTTTGTGAAAGATTTTAGCACCATTGCTGCACCATTAAATGATTTGACAAAGAAAGGTGTTCCTTTTGTATGGGGCGCGGCTCAAGACATTGCATTTGATACATTAAAACGTTCACTTACTTCTGAACCATTACTTGCATTACCTGATTTTTTGAAGCAATTTGAAGTTGAATGTGATGCTAGTGGTATATGCATAGGTGGCGTTTTGATGCAAGAGGGTCGGCCTATAGCTTATTTTTCTAAGAAATTGACTGGTGCTCGTTTGAATTATTCTATCTATGATAAAGAATTGTATGCACTTGTTAGAGTACTTGAGGTTTGGCAACATTATTTGTGGCCAAAAGAATTCATCATACATTCTGATCATGAAGCATTGAAATACTTGAAAGCTCAATAGAACTTGCATAGAAGATTAGCTAAATGGGTTGAGTACATTGAGTCTTTTCCTTACATCATTAACTATAAGAAGGGAAAAGAAAACGTTGTTGCTGATGCTCTATCTAGGAAGAACATGCTATTAACCAATCTTGATGTTAAAATTCCTGGATTAGAAGCTATTTGTGCACTTTATGCAACTGACCATGATTTTGCTGAACCATATCGTTTGTGTGCTCTTAGAAACGCATGGGATAAGTATCATATACATGATGGATATTTGTTTCGAGCTAACAAACTATGTATTCCAGAATCGTCGTTGCGTTTGTTCTTAGTGCAGGAATCACATGCTGGTGGTTTGATGGGTCACTTTGGGCGTGAGAAGACATTGGTCATGCTTGCTGATCATTTTTATTGGCCCAAGATGAGGCGTGATGTGTACAGATTTGTGAGCCGATGTATTACATGCCACAAGTCGAAATCTAAGCTGAAGCCTCACGGTTTGTATACACCTCTCTCTGCACCGACTATTCCATGGGAAGACATTAGTATGGATTTTGTGCTAGGTCTACCTAAAACTCAGAGAGGTCATGATTCTATATTTGTGGTAGTGGATAGGTTCTCTAAGATGGCTCATTTTATTGCCTGCCACAAAAGCGACGATGCGTCGCATGTTGCTAACCTGTTTTTCAGGGACATCGTGAGATTACATGGAGTACCAAAGACGATTGTTTCAGACCATGATGTGAAGTTCATGAGCTACTTTTGGAAGACCTTATGGGGCAAGCTAGGAACGAAGTTGCTGTTCAGTACTACATGTCATCCCCAAACAGATGGTCAAACGGAGGTGGTGAATCGAACATTGTCATAGCTACTAAGGACCATGATTAAAAAGAATCTGCAGGAGTGGGAAGAGTGTTTGCCACATGTTGAGTTTGCTTACAACAGGGCTGTGCATTCAACTACTCAGCTTTGTCCTTTTGAGGTGGTGTATGGTTTCAAGCCATTGACGCCACTTGATATGTTGCCTCTGCCATTACATGAGAGAGTTGATATGGAGGCATCAAAACGTGCTGATTATGTGAAGAAAATACATGAGAAGACTCGAGAGGCTATTGAGAAGAAAGGCAAGAACATTGCTGCTGCAAGGAATCAACCAAGGAAAGAAGTGTTGTTCGAGCCTGGAGATATGGTTTGGGTGCATCTACGCAAGGATAGGTTTCCACTACTTCGAAAGTAAAAATTGAAGCCACGTGGTGCTGGTCCTTACAAGGTGTTAGCCAAGATTAATGATAACGCCTACTCGGTTGATATACCTATTGAGGAGTTTGGTAGAGTTAGCAATAGCTTCAACGTTGCTTATTTGTCACCATATGCTGGAGAAGACCTTGGAGCGTCGAGGTCAACGCCTTTTGAAGGGGGGGGGGGAGATGATGAGGAATTCCCTACAATACACCTACCCCAATGACTACTGAAGATGCTACAACTGTTGCAAGAAAGGATCAGTCCAATTAGATTAGAATTGGACCTATTACAAGAGCTCGTGCTAAGCTACTGGAACAATAGGTGAATTTACTCCTAAACGAATCCGGTACTTTGATTGATGAGAACTTTATACTGCCTAAGTCTATGCATTTATGGCGCGAGGAGGAGAAGCGCTACAAGAGAAGCCCAACATGATGATCGCCCAAGGATGCGCGAGGGAGGAGCGGGAGGAAGGCGCAAGAGAAGATCATCAAGACGAAGGCAAAAAGATCTTCCACGACCGAAGTGTCCGGCCAGATCCACCCGGACTGTCTGGCCTGGTCGAGAGGCAAACTGGCGTGGACATTCAGTATGCCAGTTCGGACACTACACGGACGCCACCCAGAAACTTCAAAGTTTCCGGCCAGACCGGACTGTCCGGCACACTTCACCCGGAGTGTCCGTCCTGACCGGACTGTCCGACCGATTTCGACCGGAGTGTCCGCCCGCCGACCGAATCTGGTCCGAGTCGGTTTGTATCAGTTTGAGTCGTTTGCATTTAGTTTCGGTTTCTGGTCGCTCTAGCTGCCCTTATAAGCTATGGGACGACCTCTAGTTAGGGTTTAGACCACGTTAAAATATTTTGGAGTTGTTTCTTTCATAGAACCTCTAGAATTACCCTGTGTTCGAATCTACCAACTATAATTGAGTGTGATCTATTGTTCCATTGGGAATTAGTAGATTGCATACCACCATTCATGGTTACGGCTGTGTGCGCAAGAGAGTGGTGTTGTGAATATCCTACAAGGTTCGAGAGCTGTTGCATTGGCATCAGGGATTGAGCGGGAGAGTTCATAGCTACAGGCTAGTTATCTATCATCCACCATTATCTGCCATCCGCTTACTGAGAAGATCGGGCCACCCCATATCACCTTTGTTGAGAGCTTCACGTTTACTATCACACCCTATCAGTCAACTGTCTCTTTCAAAATTTATAAGCTGCCCTTTACCATGTCATTGGAAAGATTTTGCAGTGTTGTAGGTGTAATCATGACAGGGACCGTGAAGAAGATTCAAGGGCAACTCGCTGATTTGTTGGAACTTTACAGAGGGGTGACCAATGATGATGACCGCGTGGCACAATGCAGAAAGATAAGAAACATCCAACTCCCTGCTCTTAGATACTTTGCATATTATCTTGCTACTAGCATCCTCGGTATGGAGAACACAAGTAATATCTCCAACTCTCATTTAGCCTTCCTTGCTGCTGCGCTTAACAATGACACTCGGTACAATCTTGGCTCGCTTATTGCTCGCCGCCTAGCCGCTAGGGGGCCTATCTATGGGGGCATCATTGTCTCGCGTATGGTCAATGCATTAGGACTTTCAGTGGACCCCAATGATACTGTATTGGCACCACAAAGGCTTGACCTTGTTGCTATGAAAACTCATCACTTTATCACTGCTGCTTCTGATTTGGACAGTCTAGTATATAGGATGCTGTTTACTGACGGGGATGAGAGGGAGATCCCTTTGCTACAGTCTTCTTTGTTTAGTGTTCACAGGAGACCGTGGTCGCACTCTAAGGAGGAGGTGGACGAGCAGCTTCGGTTGCTAGGTTTCCACGAGCAGCACCAGGAGGATGTACCCTCCTACGATTACTCCACACACTACGGAGGGACGTACTCGAGCTCGCACCAGGACGAGGGTACCTCCTCATCATTCTACGGTGACACGTCATCCTGGCCGGCTTGGGATTGATACCCAGTTGGGCCAAAAGCCTAAGCTTGGGGGAGGTACGCCGACATCGCACTCATCTCCCTATCATGTTGCGTTTGTACCTTGTATATTCATGTTTCGTTCTCTTTTTAGTTTTCGTTCTTTCTTTGCTTTTGCTTTCTAAAACACAAAAAGACCAAAAATATTTCTGTTGTTTCTCTTTGGTTTGCTTCTTCTTCTTTTTGCCTTGGTTTGTATTTCCCTTTTTGCTTTGTTTGAACTATTCGAAAAACCTAAAAAGATGTTGCTTTGCTTGTTTTTCCTTTTTGGTCCTTATTTTAAAAATCGAAAACAACAAAAATATTTGTCGTTCTTCTTTGGTTTTGTGAGTTTGCTACAGGGTTCAACAGTCCTCAGTGGATATTGGTTTCATATTATTATTCAAGCCACACAAGTGAAGAGCAATAACGAGGATTAATGAGAACTTGAGGTGTGAGGCTGGTAATGAACTCTATTTGTTTTCATTTTTGTACATATACTCATCATTGTGGGCATGCTTAGCCTGTTCATGTAGGGTGTACGTTATCTTTGGATGCTTAGTAGTTCTTGCTTTCGTATGATTAGTTCCAGCTTGCTAATAGTTTGTAGCATGTTTTATGAATGTTTGCTTGCATTACTCTATTCATAACTTGGTATGACACCATGGTATCCTCCTCTGAATGTTTCATTTGAATTGACATGGCACATGCTCACGCATGCATATGACTGAAATAATCAGATAAGTCTCGATGAATTATTTTGCCTTGAGGATCTTGAATCACTTTCATGCCATGATTAGTCCTGTTTTGTTGCAAGCATGATTATGACAGCTATTGCTCTCTCGTTTGTCGCTCCATTACTATTGCTAGCCTTCACTTTCACTGAGTATTCTACTCATGTTTCCAACTCCCTAAAACCAAACATTGCCAAAGTGTCCACTATACCTACCTATTAGCATCATTTGCTATTTCCGTGCATATTTAAAATGCCTTGTTTTCTTCCGAATAAAATGTTTCCTTGTTATGGGAAAGTTAGTTAGTAAAGCTCTCACGAACTTGATGGCACACTTTATTTTTTGCACTTAATAAACCTGAACCATTGTGACTGTCCATGAAAGTTATATGCTTGCAAATTATAGGCTGGGATTAGCAGAACCGTGCTGTCACGGGGAACGCTTTCAACACATGTAAATATATACCCAGTTGATACCATGCTCTTTTGTTTGCGGATGTCGTCGGTGTGAAATAAAAGGGGAGCTTGTAAGTCCATGAAGTTATGTATGTGTGTTAAACGCCTGGGCCGTTGGTCTAATCCATGCCGTCATGGTGGAAACCTGCAGCGTAACCATAATGATATCTATGAAGCATTCTTCTTATAAAAAAAGAGATATAGCTATTGAGAAAAAGAAAAAAAAAGAGAGATTTATGAAAAGAGGAAAGAGAGAAAAAAACATCATTTTCCCATGGTAAATAAGAAGATTGCTGAGATACTCATTGTCTGCTTGCCTTGTCATTTTGATATGGGGATTCTTCTGTATCATCGGGCAAGGGGTACCCCGTTGGCGGTTCTCTATGATACGCACGTATTTACGATGACAAGAACTTACCGGTAAATAAAGTTGAGTAGCATGAGGAGTGGCCCTCGTACTCAAGGGACATTGGATTTCCAGTTTATAGTCTGTCAAGCATATAACTCAGATTGGACCTCACTTTCACCTTAACCACATTAAAGATGCTTATGATAGGGCAATGAGAGCTCAAAGCTAATGAGTACCATACTTTCAACATTTGGAAGCCTTTCAAATTATTCAAAACCTTTTCATTTTCTTGATTGAGTCTCCACATACTCTTTGAGCACCTTCTTGAGAGCATAGTTGTCATTATTTTGCTTGTCTCATTACTTGATTATTTGTGTTATGACTTTGATGCTTGTATCTTTGACTTTTTTACTTCTAGTCTTCACCTGAACTTCAGAGGTGCCTTGGCATTCATAATCAAAGGCAAGCGAGATACCACTCTATCATACCTTGTTATGAGCGTTGTAATGTTGCTTATGTTTATGCTTCTTGCTACTTATTATTTTTGAGTTGGAATCTCTTCATAGTTTGCATTGCCTATTAAGTAAACTTAGTTGCATACTCCTTATTATGAATTGTCTAAGTAGTTGATCACATGCTAAGAATATATACATCATATGAAGCAAATGTGTTCGTGAAAGTTCTTTTACCGCACTCAGTTTTCAACTGAATTGCTTGAGGACAAGCAATAAGCTAAGCTTGGAGGGAGTTGATACGTCCAAAACGTATCTACTTTCTCGAAAACTTTTGCTATTGTTTCTCCTCTAAACTTGTGTGATTCGGATGCAACTAACGCGGACTGATGCTGTTTTCAGCAGAATTGCCCTGGTGTCTACTTTTTGTGCAGAAAATCAACTATCAGGAAAAATCCTGGAAAATATGCCGAAAATCCTATTTCACCAGAAGACTCTAGGAGCCAGAATACGAGACGGAGGGGGGCTGGGCCCAGGCCACACCACCTGGCCGCACGGGCAAGCCCAGGCCGCTCCAGGGGGTGGTCTGGCCGCCCCAGACTGCTCCTCGGTCTCCCTCTTCGCCTATAAGTTGCCTTCTGACCTAAAAACTCAGGGGGGTTCGACGTTTTTCCAGAAGGAGTTCCGCTCCGCCGCCACCACTAGATTCCACGAAACAGCACCAGAAACTCCATTTTGGCACCCTGCTGGGATGGGGAATTGGAGGAGATCATCGCCATCATCATCACCATCACTTCTCCATCGACCATCCATGTTTCCCCCATCTATGAGTGAGTAATCCCCCGCTGTAGGCTATGGGGATGGTAGGGATTGGATGAGATCGTTCATGTAATGGCAACGGATTGTTAGGGCATGGTGCCTAGTATCTTTTATTAGTGCTTTATGACTTTGTTGGGACTGCTTAATGCTTGTCACTAGGGCCCGAGTGCCATGATTTCAGATCTGAACATGTTATTGATTCATTATGATAGTATTGTTTATGGTCTTATCTGCAAGTTGTATACACACGTTGTTGTCCGGAACCAATGGCCCCAAAGTGATAGAAATCGGGATAACCGGAGGGAATGGCTTTGATGTGAGGATCACATGTGTTCAAGGAGTGTTAATGCTTTGCTCCGGTGCTCTATTAAAAGGAGCACCTTAATTGCCAGTAGTTCCCTTGAGGCCCGGCTGCAAACGGGCTGGCAGGACAAAAGATGTTGTGCAAGTTCTCATTGCGAGCATGTATGACTATATATGGAACACATGCCTAGGATTATCTAGTAGTTGGATGCTTTATCTTATTTATCTGCAATTGCCCTATGTTTTGATTGCTACGTGAATTGTCTTGTCCATGCAATGCCCGTCCATCCATCCCTATGCCTACCGCACTCAAATCCTATTGTTTACTGCTATTGTTACTGCTGTCTTTTACTTTACTACTGCTGTTACTTTACTATTCCTACTACAAAACTGTTGCTACTGATAAACTGCCGTGAGCAAGATTATTTCCAGGTGCAGCTAAATTGACAACTTAGTTGTTAAGGCTTATAACTATTCTTTGGCTCCCCTTGTGTCGAATCAATAAATTGTGTTTCACTTCCCTCAAAAATACTGCGATACACCCCCTATTCTTGTGGGTCATCAAGGACTATGATAAAGAAGAATCTGCGGGAGTGGGAAGATTGTTTGCCACATGTTGAGTTCACATGCAACAGGGAAGTGCATTCAACTATTTAGCTTTGTCCTTTTAAGGTGGTGTATGGCTTCAAGCCATTGACGCCACTTGATATGTTGCCTCTGCCATTACATGAGAGAGTTGATATGGAGGCCCCAAAACGTGCTTATTATGTACTTGGGACAAGAAGGCGTAGCACGGAGTGAGGAGCTAATGGAACATGGCATGTTGATCAATGAGGAATGCACGAGGGAGGAGAGGGAGGAAGCGCAAGGAGCTGTCCAAGACGAAGATCAACAGTTGGAGGAACTTCTCTGCCGCGGCAGACAAACGCATCCGTTTTCTGCCACGGAAGGCAGCCGCGATAAGGAAAACCGAGTCCGGCTCTGCCACGACAGGTTGCCGCGATAGGAAAACCGAGTCCAGCTCTGCCACGGCAGGCTGCCGCGATAGGAAAACCGAGTCCAGCTCTGCCACGGCAGGCTGCCGCGATAGAGAATCTGCCTGAAAGTTTTCCACGGCAGAGACATTGAGGCCGAACCCTTTTGGGTCGGTTTGTATCTAGTTGGGTGGGACCAACTCGGATCCCACCTTAGGCCGCCGCACCCCTAGACTCATAAATAGATGGGGCGCACTAGTTTAGGGTTTTAGACGACGTTAAAATTATTTAGGAGTTGTTTCTTTTATAGAACCTCTAGAATTACCCTGTGATCGAATTCTACCAATTGCAATTGAGTGTGATCTGTTGTTCCATTGGGAATTAGTAGATTGCAAACTACCGTTCATGGTCAACGGCTGCATGCACAAGAGTGTGGTGTTTTGAATATCCTACAAGGTTCGAGAGCTGTTGCATTGGCATCAGGGTTCAAGCGCGAGAGATCATAGCTACGCACGAGTTATCTATCATCTACCATCATCATCGAAAAGAGCTTGCTGAGAGGAACGGGCCACCCCATATCAGTTTGCATCGTGCCTCTGCGTTGTACAAGGCCTAGGCATTGGAGTCCATTTGCCTAGACGTCAAGATCTCACCAAGTCTCCCTACTCACCGCGCTGCTTCGAGAGAGAGTCCTCTGCCTGACGCCGATCCTAGGGATTGCGCCGGACCGGTCACTGCCGGCATGAGCTATTGGTGTGTATCGTGGTTTTGCGTGTGCGTGTGTTCATCGTGTTCTTCGTGCGTGCGTTCGTCGTGTTCATCCACCTCTCCTTCCCCCGCACTACACCATCGATTTGAACAGGAATTGTGAAAGATCAGGCTACCCTCGAGGTTTGCCCTCAACATATTAGTATCAAGAGCTTCGTTGCTCACGAATTCCCCCACAAAATTTTCTTCTATCCAGCATAATTTTGAAAATTCTCCAAAAGGAAGAACCCCAATTTTGCCTTCAGATCGATCTCTTGATTTGTTGAGTTTTTTGTGGTTTTGTTCCATAGATTTGTGGCTTGGGGTATCGATCTATATTCTTGATGTCTTCCTAACCCTAATTTTTGTTAGATTTCCGCTGTTTTGAGGATTTTTGGGCCGATTATGCGGTCAAGTTGGAGATCCACGCGCCCAGGAATCCGTGAAGCGGTACTACCGGCGAACGAGTGGTACTACCGGCTGATCCCAGCGGTACTACCAGTCACCGGTACTACCGGCCGATTTGGGCGGTACTACCGCCCCTGTCAGACAAGAAATTTTCACCCCCATTTTTGTTCGCTAACTTCTAGTATTGGTTTGTTCGTGTTTCGCGTGCGTGTCACCTTCCTAACAACAAGCTTCCACATCTGCTATACTCTCTGTGCTCCTCGACACCGCGACACCTGGACACCATCCCCAACACCGGTAGCAAGTCATCAACAAATACCAAAGGTATAACTTGCTCCACCTTGTTAACCCTTCTTCCTTAGTGTGTATCTATCCTATGAGAGCAACTCATTTTGTGTTTGTGTAAGCATTGTGCACTTGCCCTTGGAGAAGTGAGAGTGTTGAAGAAAATACAAAAGTGTCATAGTCGTATAGGAAGGGAGAGAAAGAATCAAAAAAAAAGAGAAAAAGAAAACAACAGAAAAATAGAAAGACACAAAGTCTCCCAATACAAAGAGAGTCAAAAAACTTGTAAGCAAAGAGAGAGAGATAGAGAGCGACCAAGGAAAGTGCACAAATCCGTTGCTTACTTCTCTTTTGGCGAACGAGTTGTGGTCTCTCCTTGAGTTGGCATGACACCGAGTGTAGTCTTCGTTAGGACCTTTTGTGCTCATTTTATAGTCGTGCTAACCACATCCGTATCTATGTGTGTGTATCCTTGTGTTTTGTGGATCATTTCCTTTTTTCTTTTGATCTTTGGTTCTCTACCACTTTTGACAATAACCTTTTCTTTGGATCGTTTCGTTTGGTTTTCTACAACCCTAACCTTCCACCAAAAGCTTTTGATAGTTAGTTCTTTCTTTAGTGTGAGGTTTCTTTGCGTTTCCACTTTGCACGCTTATAGCTCTCGCTTGTGGTTTCTAGTTCGATGGAATCCCCAAGGTGCGGTACAAGTGATGCAGCCCATCCAACGGACGCTTCTACATCTACACCAACAAGTCCCCCGAGTGGACCCATGACTCGTGCCCGAGCCAAACTCCTCCAAGCTAAGGTGAACTCGCTCCTCTCTTCGTGCCAATTTGATACCTCCTTGGATGGCGTGCTACTTCATACCACTACTTTGTGCATCATCAGGTACGAGCCCCCGCCGCATCGACCCACGAGCCCTGCAGCTGCACCTGAGCTGATGCTACCTGAGCCAGAGTGTCCGGCCAAATCCAGCCGGAGTGTCCGGCGCAACCGGAGTGTCCGGCACGACTCAGCCGGAGTGTCCGGCCTGCCTGAGCCTGGACCTGGCATGGACATTCAGAAGGTCAAATCGAACACTCCCCGGACACCACCCGGAGTGTCCGGCCACCCCGGACTATCCGTCCGTGCCGACACGGACTGTCCAGCCCAAGCGATGGGCCTGTGAGCCTAGCTGGGCCCTATGGCCCATGTACCCCTCTACTTCGCCCAGAACTCTACTTTAATGCCTGAATTACCCCTGAACTTGTGGATGGCCTATATATAGACCCCCACCTCCATTGTAAACCCTAGGCTTGATATTGGAATTAGTGGAAACCCCTTTGTGGATCTATCTAATTCTTGCCTCATGCTCCTTGCCTAAGGAGCACCAATATCCCCAAACCTCGTCGGAGTTTGCATCGTGCCTCCGCGTTGTACAAGGCCTAGGCATTGGTGTCCCTTTGCCTAGACGTCAAGATCTCACCGAGTCTCCCATCTTGCCATGCTGGTTCGAGAGAGAGTCCTCCGCCCAACGCCGATCCTAGGGATTGCGCCGGACCGGTCACCGCCGGCGTGAGCTATTGGTGTTTATCGTGGTTTTGCGTGTGTGTGTTCATCGCGTTCTTCATGTGTGTGTTCGTCGTGTTCATCCTTCCCTCCTTCCCCCGCACTCCACCCTCGATTTGAAAGGGAATCATGAAAGATCGGGCCACCCTAGAGGTTTGCCCTCCACAAGGCTAACACCAACATATCCCAATTCCATATACAATACTTGTGTGTTTTGCATGATGGATAGGCATGGTGAGTCGAGCCAACCACCTCCCCAAGAAGACGAACATGGACCGTACATGACACGCGCAAGTCACTTCATCCTCCGACAAGAGTTCCATGAACATTGCCAAGCCCTTGAGACACATCAAGATGAACAATTTGGCGAGACGCAAGCCGAGTTCAAGAACATCGACAACCACTTCGATGGCCTCGAACGACAAATGCACGCAATGCATCACAACTTTGGCCATCAAAATGAAGCGCTCCAACATTCCGTCGCCGAAACAAATGACAAGCTCCGTGTCCTCATCGATGGAATGGCAAGACCATGTTCACGCGCATCAAGATCTTCAAGTTCTTCACGTCGTCATGCACCTCTTCAACAAGATCTCCATCCAAGTGCTCCAAGACGCAATGATGCCCCTATGGTTAAAGAAGGAAGTTCTTCGAACTATGTACCGTCCCCATGACATGCCGCAACATCAAGTTATGATGGTGATTTCTCTTCAAGGCCCCAAGCACGACGTGAAGCACACCGTCATCATGGAAGGTCACTAGTGATTCAACAAGCACAACCACAATAAGAACCACGAGTGCAACCGCAAGTCCACCGCCATCGCCCGCGACACATACTTGACACAACAAGTGATGCCTCCAATTTGGAGAATCAAGATTGTCATCGACATGAAGCTCTCCAAGATCCGCCTCCTCGTTAACACCGTCATGAACGTCCGCACCGACACCATGGTCATCACGAGGCGCCTCCACCACTATAGCAAAACATGGAGAGCCAAGTGGTACAAGTTGAGCGACGCCCACCATGTCAAGAGGCTCAAGACCATGATCTTCACCGTGATGCCCGTGCGCCTAATCCACATCATCAACTGAGGAACGAGCCTCCTCTTCGTCACCAACCATGCCAAGAGCAAGAGCAAGCACCTCAACAAGGTCGCGACAATCAAGTTCCACCTCCCCAACCACAAGATTATCAACAAGGTCACCAAGTTCGTCGCAATGACCGCAATGATGAAGAAAATTTCGGCAAGATCAAGTTCACAATGCCCAAGTTTACCGGAACCAATGACCCTGAAGAATATATCTTATGGGCACTCAAAGTCGACAAGATCTTCCGCATGAACAATTATAGCAACGAGAAGATGGTCGCCATGGCTTCGCTTGAGTTTGATGATTATGCCAACCTTTGGTGGGAACAAGTTCAAGTTGCTCGTGACGCAAGACAAGAGCCGCCAAATACAACTTGGCATGACATGAAGGCTCACATGAGATTCCTTTTTGTCCCCGCGCACTACATGCATGACCTCTTCAACCACCTTCAATCACTTCGTCAAGGGACAAAGGCCATGGAAGAATACTTCAAGGAAATGGAGCTCAACTTGATCCGCGCCAACATTGAAGAGCGCACAGAGAAAACTATGGCACGTTTCCTTATTGGCGTGAATCACCCAATAAAGCGCATCGTCGAGTTCCAAACATACAACAACATGGTTGATATTGTGCACATCGCAACAAAGGCTGAACATCAAGTGCAAGAGGACATGAAGTACAAGAATCCCAAGACGTATTTCACATACAAGCAAGCTTCAACCGCTACGCCAACAACCTTCAATGGAAGCTCCTCAAGTACCTCTAAGCCATCCTTCAAGACCACAGTTCCTCAAGGGAAACTGCCCCCAAGTGGAAAACAAGCAAAGAGTGATACACCTTTCAACGGTGAATGCTACAAGTGTGGAGGCAAAGGACACAAGTCGGCCGAGTGTGGAAACAAGAAAGTATTGTTCATCCATGACAATGGCGACAAAGAGTACTTGAGTGAAGATAAATTTGATGCCCGTGTCAAGGAAGCAATGGCGAGGCAACGAGTGGAAGATGACCAAGAACTCCTCATGTGTGAACATGACACAAGTCCATCACTTGTCGTCACAAGGATCTTAACCACTCAAGCACAAGAGGATGAAGACCAATGCTCAAATATCTTCCAAACAAGAGCCGACATCAATGGAAAATCTATCAAAGTGATCATCAATGGAGGGAGTTGCCACAATCTTGATAGCACCGAGTTGTGTGAGAAGCTCAACCTCACCCTCCATCCACACAAGCACACCTACCACGTGCAATGGCTAAGTGACCAAGGGTCCATAATGATCAAGCATACCGTATCGATCACCTTCGCCATTGGTCCTCACAAAGATACGGTTGAGTGCGATGTGGTTCGACAAGGCTGCTCTACATGATGGTCGCACCAATGTGTACACCTTCAAATGGCTCAATAAAACATGTGTGTTGCAACCAATGACTCCTAGCCAAATAATTGCGGATAATGCAAAGGCTTTAGCGAGGGCGCAAAGCACAACACCTACTTGTGAGAAGAGCGGTGAGTGAAAGAACCACCTCATAGAGAGTGAGAGCCACAAGACAAACTCGAGTGGAAAAACTAAGAGTGTTCTCCTTGCCACCAAACATGAGATGAGAGATGTGCGGAACAACCCATCCATCTTGCACTATGTCCTCATTTGCAAGGGACTAGCACAAGAAACTAATGACTTAACCAATGTTCCTCCATCTTTGATGTTTGTTTTGCAGGAATTCAAAGATGTGTTTCCCGAAGAGCTTCCACATGGACTACCTCCCCTTCGCGGAATTGAGAATTGCATTAACATCATTCTCGGTGCACCCCTTCCAAATCGTGCCGCTTACCGCACGAACCCGGAGGAGACAAAGGAGATTGAACATCAAATCAACCAACTCATCTCCAAAGGTTTGATCCAGGTTAGCACTAGTCCAAGTGCCATACACGTGATTCTTGTTCCAAAAACGGATGATACGTTACAGTTATGCATGGTCTTCCATCCAATCAATGCTATCACCGTACGTTATCGACATCCCATACCACGTCTCGATGACATGCTTGATTAGTTGTGTGGAGCCACTATTTTTTCGAAAATTGATCTTCGTAGTGGTTACCATCAAATACGCATGGCTGAAGGTGATGATTGGAAAACCGCCTTCAAGACAAAACTTGGTCTCTATGAATGGTTGGTTATGCCCTTCGGTTTATCTAATGCCCCATCCAACCTCATGCGCCTTATGAAACATATCTTGCGTTCTCTCATTGGAAAAGTGTTGTTGTCTATTTTGATGATATACTTGTTTATAGCAAGTCACTTGAGGACCATATTAAACATGTCAAGGAGGTCTTGCTACTCCTTCGACATGAAAATCTTTATGCTAATCTTCCCAAGTGCACTTTTGCTAAAGACAAGTTGATCTTTCTTGGATTTATCGTTTCTTCAAAGGGCATTGAAGTTGATGTGTCCAAGGTAAAGGACATACGAGATTGGCCCATCCCAAAAAATGTGAGTGAACTCCGAAGTTTTCATGGATTGGCCGGTTTCTATCGTTGCTTTGTGAAAGACTTTTCAACCATTGGTTGTCCTCTCAACGAGTTGACGAAAAAGAATGTCACCTTTGTGTGGGGCAAAGCTCAATAAAAAGCTTTTGATGAACTTAAAAAGAGGCTCACCGAAGCTGATGAGGATATATACAGGGATTACAATGATTCTGACTGCTTGAATTGGAAGGAAATATTGACTCAAATCAATGATGACTATCCGGTGATTTCATTCCTAGTTGGACAAGATACTTTGATTTATAAGAACTTTATACTACCTAAATCATGGTGTTATTGTTTGGCTGGATTTAATATCCTTTGGATGAGCGCTTGCAGGAAGGAGAGGGAGGAAGGCGAGGAGTTCGACGTGATGATCATCCAAGGATGCGTGAGGGAGGAGCGGGAGGCAGGCGCACGGAGCAAGGAGTAGATCATCGAGAAGGAAGGCGCAAGAATGCATGCGACGACCGAAGTGTCCGGCCAAGTCCACCTGGACTATCTGGCCTACCTGCAAGGAGAAGTGGTGCGGAAAATCAGTATACCAAATCGGACACTACCCGGACACCACCCGGAGACTTCAAAGTTTCCGGCCAGACCGGACTGTCCAGCCAAATCCACCTGGAGTGTCCGCCCGACTGGACTGTCCACCCACCAACGGAATCTGGTCCGAGTCGGTTTGTATCAGTTTGAGTCGTTTGCGTTTAGTGTCGGTTTCTGGCCACCCCAGCCGCCCTGATAAGCCCTAGGATGACCCGTAGTTAGGGTACAGACCATGTTAAAATATTTTGGAGTTGTTTCTTTCAAAGAACCTCTAGAATTACACTATGATCGAATTATACTACTGCAATTGAGTGTGATATGTTGTTCCATTGGGAATTAGTAGATTGCAAACTACCGTTCATGGTCGACGGCTGCATGCACAAGAGCGTGGTGTTGGGAATATCCCACAAGGTTCGAGAGTTGTTGCATTGGCATCAGGGTTCGAACAGGAGAGTTCATAGCTACAGGCTATGTATCTATCCACCATTATCATCCTCGACAAGTGCTTGCTGAGAAGATCGGGCCACCCCATATCATCTTGGTACCAGAGTTCCTCGTTTACTCGGTGAGCATCCACAAATCCATCCATAGATTAGTTCGTATTTTTCAGTCCTATACAGAAAAATCCTTACAAAAAGAGTTGTCATAGCCTAGATTGCATCGTTTTCGAGTTTTAGTTGCTTATTGTATCTTCTCGTAGATCTGATCTGCAGGTTTTCCACATAGGAGTCTAGTTTTTATTTTTGTCTAAGTTTAGGGTTTGACATTGTTTTCCACCGTGTCCACCATCACCGTTTTCCGCAAGTTTTCATCGTTTGTCTGAGTCCACATAGAGTACCTTTGTTTGCATACCATAGACACAGCCTATCTACAACATCCGTGCCTAGGAACGTAACCACGAGACTAGTTGCTTTGCTCCGACATGCTGCTCATTAGGTTTTCGAAGTGCAGAATTTTTTGACAGGCAGACACCGGACTATCCGATCGAATCACACCGGACTATCCGGCCCAACCGGAGTCTCCGGCGCATATCAACCGGACTTTCCGGCCAAGTTCTGTTATAAGTTGCTGTACTTGTTTGCATTGAGTCATATATTTGAAAAATCAAAAAAAAGGAAAAGAAAAGAGAATTCGTATGAAAAAGAGAAAAGAGCTACAAGCGTGAAAAAAGAGATATCAAAGTGTGCATTATTGGAGGCCTAGTTCATCATAGCACTTGTAGATTGAGCAATCTTGTGCCTATTTACTTTGAGCTTTTACTAGCGTCTCTCTTGTGCATTGCAATATTCCTTTTCATAAGTTGCTTTGCCACGTTTATCTCCAACGTGTGTGTTTCTTAGGTTTTATACAATCAGCACTAGAGCTTGTTTGCGATGTAGTTAGGATACCATACCTACATCTCCACCTTAAATAACCTGTGTGCCCTGTGATCGTTCTCTATACCCTCGATATTCACTTCATCACATCAGTGCATCAGTCTTTGATTTCCTTTTGGTAAAGCATCTCTATTCACTTTGGAATGGTAAGATCTACTTTCTTGTCAGTTGTGAGTGAGTTGTGAGTTTCCACCAAACAGATTTTGATTTTTGCACTAATCTACTAACCATGTCTTCTAGTGATGGTGATGTTCTGTCGCAGAAAAAGAAGTACGAGGAACTTGTTAATTGGCGTGAATATGAGGCTTTGAAATCCCACTTGACGCGTGTGTTTACACACACGACAGATGCGATTGACAAGAATATCCAGAACATGCAAATGACATTGGATCAGAATTTTGGCGTAGTCACTACTATTCAAACACAAGTGACGGCAATCAATGTCAATGTTGCAACTTTGCAGTGTTCCATTGAGGCCTTGACAGTAGCAATACAGCAATGGCAGGAACACCCACATGATGATGCTTTTGATGACTGATGCGGGTAGTGCGACTGATGCTGCCCCACATCCTGGCAGGGGACGTGCCAATCCTCCTGCACCTGCGCCTGCTGCACCCGCGTATGGTCGCGGGTTTGCTCCTATTGGGCGTGCTCAACGTGTTTAGAACCAAGCTGCTGATGATGGTTTGGGCAAGCCAAAATTCTCAATTCCCAAGTTTGATCACTCAATTGATCCTGAAGAGTACCTCACATGGGAGTTGAAGATTGAGAAAATCTGGTGATTATTTGACTATCCAGAAGACAAGAAGGTCAAGCTTGCAGCGTTAGAATTTGATGGATATGCTTTGCGCTAGTGGGATGCCCTTGTGCAGAATCGAAGGGAGGACAATCAACTTCCTATGATGGATTGGCGCGAGATGAAGAGCATTATGAAGGCTCGTTTTGTACCCACCAACTACTTGAGATCAGTTTTTGATAAGTTGACACAATTGAAGCAAGGAACCATGTCCGTTGATGAGTACTACATGGAGATGGAGATGCTTATGCAGCATGCTAGAGTTGTGAATCTCTTGAGATGACCATGTAGCAATTCCTCAACAATTTGAAGTTACCAATCAAGAGCATTGTTCGTCATCACAGGTATGAGACTATGAATGAACTATTGCACCATGCTAGAGAGGCTGAATCACAGATGGCTAAAGAAGCTAAGTCACGTGCAAGGTTTCCATCTACCAGTCATTTTTCGGCGAGGTATACACCGCCTTAATCTACGGCGCCACTTGCAGCAGTGGCTAGCCACCCTTCACCATCAGCCAAGCCTTCTCCCACATCTTCTTATGGTTCCAATGCTAGGAAGCCCGCTGCTCCTGCTGCTAGCTCGGGTTCCAATATGTCAACTGCGCGAACGCGCGATGTAGAGTGCCATACTTGTGGAGGAAGAGGACACTACAAGAGAGATTGTCCAAATCGCAAGGTGATGTTTGTCAATGAACAATGAGAGTATGAGAGTGGAGATGATGTTGATACTCATGGCAACGATGGATATGACAGCGAGGACGGTATGGATGCCTTCCCTGAGCACGCACCTACCATAGTGGTCTCTCCATGTACACTTAGCGTGCAGCCTATTGTTGATTCTCAGCACTGCAACTTGTTCCAAACAAAAGCACTCGTTGGCCCTAACAAAGCTTGCAAGGTCATCATTGATGGAGGTAGCTGCAGAAATCTTGCAAGTAAGGAGTTATGTGCCAAGCTGAATTTGACTTATTTACCTCATCCTAAGCCATACTACATACAATGGTTGAGTGACAATGGTGAGATGAAGGTAAACCATATGGTACGTGTGAATTTTGAGATAGGACCATACAAGGATTCTATTGACTTTGATGTGGTTCCTATGACTGTTTGCCATCTCTTATTGGGTCGGCCTTGGCTTTATGATTGCCATGTGCAACACAATGGCCATGCCAATACATATCACTTGGAGTTCAAGGGCAATAAGATTAATTTGCAACCAATGACACCATAGCAGATTGTGAATGAGTCTCGTCAGAAGATAGAAGTGAACTTGAAGGAAGCATCTATAGATGGTCGAGAGAGTGTTGCAGCTGTACATGATGTAATAGAGCCCAAAAAGAGTGATATAATGAAAAGTGAGAGAGTGCCTGGTCTAGTGATATTAGCCACGAAGGAAGATATGAGAGAGTTTCATGAGGATCCTATAGCCATGCCACTTGTGCTCATGTATAAGGGCGAGGTATTGGTTTCTAACGACATGGCCCTTATTTCTCTTGGTGTATCTACTGTTTTGCAGGACGTCACCTGAAGAGAGGAACGAATCCAGCAAGCAACATGGAGAAGATCACCACGCCTCAAACAAAAACAATACAATCCTTGATGAACACAAGAACCTCCATGACAATATCAATACGATAGATAAGACAACATCGCCGTCCCTGGAGGGATGCTCACCAAGCAACTCACACAATAGTTTTAGACTCAATTTCAATCTAATTGGTGAATATAGCATGGATGAAAATTTTCTTGTGGATCACATATGCATTACTTGTGATAGAATCCCTGAACTAGAATAAGTTGTTTTCATCCATATATGCAATGTGTCATAAAATGTTTGCTATGGGACAATAGTTCATGTTCGAGATATTATGGAAATAAATTCTGGTCTCATTGATATAATGTAGCCAACACACGTAATTTTACCTATGTTGGATTGTTGTCATCTTGCTAGAATAGAACCCAAGTTTTCATATCCATTGTGTTTGTCCCAAAAGTCTTTGTCTAGTTATGATACTACTTTATACTTCACTTATATTTGGAAATTGAGTTGCATCTTAAATACTGGACAACATGATCATGTTCATAATAATCAGAGTAGCGCAATTGAAGCATGGCATGAATCAATTTGGTTATCACACATATTGAATTGGTTTGATCTTGTTCACAAATTTGATCATAGATCTTCTTTGAGAAAATTGAATTTAATATTTAAGAACAAGACTATCTATGTTGTTCTTTTTCACCATGATCATGATTCTTTGTACTTCACTTATACATGCAATTTAAGTTCCTTGATGTATACTAAACAGAATTTTCATGTGAACAACAATAATATAACATGTTATATATACATATACCTTGCGTACACGTTGTTCTTTTTGTTTCTTCCACTTTCAGCTTACCCAAAGCCGTGGACGGCTTTTGTTGAAGAAAGGGAGGATGATGAGTATATATACAGGGATTATAATGATTCTGACTGCTTGAATTGGAAGGAAATATTAAGTCAAATCAATGATGACTATCAGGCGATTTCATTCCTAATTGGACAAGATACTTTGATTTATAAGAACTTTATACTACCGAAATCATGGTGTTATTGTTTGACTAGGTTTAATATCCTTTGGACGAGCGCTAGCGGGAAGGAGAGAGAGGAAGGCGAGGAGTCCGACGTGATGATCATCTAAGGATGCGCGAGGGAGGAGCGGGAGGCAGGCGCATGGAGCAAGGAGGAGATCATCAAGAAGGAAGGCGCAAGAATGCCTGCGACGACCGGAGTGTCCGGCCGAGTCCACCCGGACTGTCCCGGCTACCTGCGAGGAGAAGTTATGCGGACAATCAGTACACCGAATCGGACACTACCCGGACACCACCCGGAGACTTCAAAGTTTCCGGCCGGACCGGACTGTCCGGCCAAATCCACCCGGAGTGTCCGCCCGACCGGATTGTCCGGCCGATATCAATCGGATTGTCCGCCCGCCGATCGAATCTGGTCCGAGTCGGTTTGTATCAGTTTGAGTCGTTTGCATTTAGTTTCTGTTTCTGGCCACCCCAGCTGCCCTTATAAGACCTGGGACGACCCCTAGTTAGGGTTCATACCACGTTAAAATATTTTGGAGTTGTTTCTTTCAAAGAACCTCTAGAATTACCCTGTGATCAAATTATACTACTACAATTGAGTGTGATGTGTTGTTCCTTTGGAAATTAGTAGATTGCAAACTACCGTTCGTGGTTGACGGCTCCGTGCGCAAGAGCGTGGTGTTGTGAATATCCCACAGGGTTCGAGAGCTGTTGCATTGGCATTAGGGTTCGAGTGGGAGAGTTCATAGCTACAGGCTATTTATGTATCCACAATTATCATCCTCGACAAGTGCTTGCTGAGAAGATTGGGCCACCCCATATTATCTAATGATGAGGTATACAGGGATTACAATGATTCTGATTGCTTGAATTGGAAGGAAATATTGAGTCAAATCAATGATGACTATCAGGTGATTTCATTCCTAATTGGACAAGATACTTTAATTTATAAGAACTTTATACTACCTAAATCATGGTGTTATTGTTTGACTAGATTTAATATCCTTTAGATGAGCGCTAGCAGGAAGAAGAGGGAGGAAGGCAAGGAGTCCGACGTGATGATCATCCAAGGATGCGCGAGGGAGGAGCGGGAGGCAGGCGCACGGAGCGAGGAGGAGATCATCGAGAAGGAAGGCGCAAGAATGCCTGCGACGACCAGAGTGTCGGCCGAGTCCACCCGGACTGTCCGGCCTACCGGCGAGGAGAAGTGGTGCGGACAATCAGTACGCCGAATCGGATACTACCCGGACACCACCCGGAGACTTCAAAGTTTCCGGCCGGACCGGACTGTCTGGCCAAATCCACCCGGAGTGTCCGCCCGACTAGACTGTCCGGCCGATATCAACCGGACTGTTTGCCCGCTGACCGAATCTGGTCTGAGTCGGTTTGTATCAGTTTGAGTCGTTTGCGTTTAATTTTGCTTTTTGGCCACCCCAGCCGCCCTTATAAGCCCTGGGACGACCCCTAGTTAGTGTCCAGACCACGTTAAAATATTTTGGAGTTGTTTCTTTCAAAGAACCTCTAAAATTACCCTGCGATCAAATTATACTACTTCAATTGAGTGTGATCTGATGTTCCATTGGGAATTAGTAGATTGCAAACTACCGTTCGTGGTCGACGGCTGAATGCGCAAGAGCATGGTGTTGTGAATATCCCACAGGGTTCGAGAGCTATTGCATTGGCATTAGGGTTCGAGCGGGAGAGTTCATAGCTACAGGCTATTTATCTATCCACCATTATCATCCTCGACAAGTGCTTGCTGAGAAGATCGGGCCACCCCATATCATCTTGGTATCATAAGCACCACTTCTTGTGTTATTGGATTTCACTAAAAGTTTTGAGATAGAGTGTGATACTAGTGGTATTGGCATTGGGGGAGTCCTTATGCAAAACGGACGTCCTATAGCCTACCATAGCGAGAAACTTGATGGTGCTCGCCTTAATTATCCGATTTATGACAAAGAGCTTTTTGGCTTAGTTCGTGTTCTTCAAGTTTGGCAACACTACCTATGTCCCACAGAATTTATCATACATTCCGACCATGAGTCTTTGAAATATCTCAAAGGCCAAGCTAACTTGAGCAAGATACACGCTAAGTGGGTTGAATTTATGGAGTCTTTCCCGTACATTGTCAAGTATAAGAAGGGCAAAGATAATGTAGTTGCAGATGCTTTGTCTCGCAAGAACACAAGCCTTCTTACTCGACTTGAAGTCAATGTGTTGGGTCTTGAGGAAATAAAAACTTTGTATTCTTTTGACCCATTCTTTGAACCAATTTTCGCAAAGTGCTCCATTGATAAAGGAGTTGATGATTTCTATTTGCATAAAGGCTTCCTTTTTAAACAAAACAAGCTTTGCATTCCGAAGTCGTCTCTTCAACTTTTGATTCTCCAAGAATCTCATGGTGGAGGCCTCATGGGTCACTTTGGCCGTGACAAGACATTGGACATGCTCTCCACACACTACTTTTGGCCCAAGATGAAGCGTGACGTGGAATGCCACATTCATCGATGCACGACATGTGTTCAAGCTAAGTCGTAAGCTAACCGTTATGGTCTTTATATGCCTTTGCCTATTCCTCATACACCTTGGTCCGACATTCGCATGGATTTTGTTTTAGGATTACCTAGGTCTAAGCATGGTCATGATTCTATACTTGTTGTCGTGGATTGCTTTTCCAAAATGGCACACTTCATACCATGCCATAAGACCGATGATGCTTCAGATGTTGCAAATCTGTTTTTCAGGGAAATTGTCTGTTTTCACGGTGTGCCAAGAACAATCGTCTCCGACCGCGACGTCAAATTCATGAGCTACTTATGGAAGACCCTCATGGAGAAGCTCGGCGTCAAGCTACTCTTTTCATCCGCATCGCATCCCCAAACCGATAGCCAAACAGAAGTTGTCAACCGAAGCCTCGAGACTCTCCTTCATGTGTTGATCAAGAAAAACCTCAAGAATTGGGAGGAATGTATTCCACACGCCAAGTTCGCCTACAACCGTGCCAAACACTCAACAACCAAGATGAGTCCCTTCATGATCGTCTATGGTTTCGAGCGCCTCACCGCGCTCGACATCCTACCGCTACCACTTCATGTGCGTACCAACAGGGATATCGACAAGCGTGCACAAGCTATGAAGAAGCTCCATGAAGAAACTAGAGCTACTATAGAACAACAAGTACTTCGTCAAGCTTCAAGGTTAAACAAGGACAAGACGGAGATGATCTTTGAAGAAGGTGACCTTGTGTGGATACACTTGAGCAAGGACCGCTTTTCCAAGGAATGAGATTCCAAGCTCAAACCAAGAGGAGATGGCCCCTTCAAGGTCCTCAAGAGAATCAACAACAACGCCTATGTCATCGACATCCCAACCTCCAAGTACCGTGCAAGAAACACATTCAATGTCAAGGACCTTTCACCCTACCATGGAGATGTTCAAGATGATAACCATGAAGAGTCGAGGACGACTCTTTCCCAAGGGGGGGCTGATGCAACCCATATGATAAGGGGTAACCCTGTGGGTGGCCCGATCTTCACGGATCTCATGGTCAAATCGATGGGAAAGCGAGGGGAAATGGGGAAGGTAGCGGAAGAAGACGCATACCTTGCGAAGAACACGATGAACACATGCAAAACTTACACGATACAAGGCCGATTGCTCTCGTCGGTGGCCACCAGTCCGATAGAATCCTCGCAAGGAAAGATCAATTAACGTGCTCCCTCGACCCCAAGCAGAGAGGGAAGAACACCTTGGAGAGGGTCTTGACGTCTTGGCAAAGGGACACCGATGCCAAGGCCTTGTATAACAAGGGAGGCGCGATGCAAACTCCAACAAGGTGGTGACGATAGTCGATCCGCTTTGGTAGAAGGGGATGAGGCAAAACTAGAGATTCCACAAAAGGGGTTGTCTTTAGTCTATCATCTATGCCTAAGGGATACATGAGGGGTGGGGGCTCTATTTATAGGCCAGCCACTTACATAGGGGTAGTTTGGGAATAGAACTAGGGTTGCAACATAATAAGGGTACATGGGTAGTGGCCCAGTTCTAGTGCGCGTAGGCACCGTGGTGACCGGTAGTACCGGTCCTCGGGTCCGGTAGTACCAGATGGAAGCGGTAGCAGCTTCAGGCGGAGAGGTAGCTCCGACTCTAGTGGCAGGTGGTCTCTAGGTCCGGTAGTACCGGTGGTATGGCCCGGTAGTACCGCCTAGGGGCGGTAGTCCCGCAAGACCGTACCGGGGCATCCAGAGGCAATGACGCGGGCCTCAGTCAAGGCCGGTAGTACTATTGAGGCCGAGCGGTGGTACCAGGGCGCGGTAGTATTGCTGATGGGAGCGGTAGTACCGTTCGCATCTGTCTTCTTGGGTGACTTAGGGACTTGGTGTTGTAGATCTAGTAGCTTCCATAGGATGGGCTGCATCAGCTCCCCCCACTTCGAGAAGAGTCGTCCTCGACTCTATACGCTCATCATGTAGAGGTGGTCGATAGACATTCTTTATCCTTGGGTTCGCCATGTAGTCGTCCTCGAGAAGCTTGATGTGGCAACTCTTCAATGTTCCCTCACTTTCCATATAGCCTACAAAAGTGAAGCAACACTCAAAGAGTAGCCAATTCATAAATATTATAGCATGAGTCCTCAAATAGAAGGAAGGCACCTTATGGTGTAGAGATAGCACGATGAAGGGCATCCATAGGTAACTCTCTACGGTTCGTCTTGTCAACTCGTGGTCCATAGAGGTTGACACGTAAGCAATTGTACCTTCACACAACAAAGACCAAGCAAAATATGTTTGTGTGTGATAGAGGAGCATGTCATTTGTGGCATGTCCATTCTTGTTCACAACACAATTAGCACAACTCAAGTATCGCAAACAAAATGCATATGCAAGGTCAAAGTGCATGAAAATTGTTTGAACATTATCCAAATGTGGGAACTCAAAAACTCCATAAAACATCTTAGTGTGGCACTCAAAGCAATTGACTAAAATTGATCAACATCTTTGATGCAAAGCTAGGAGAATTCGGCAAAAACACATGAGGAAGAATATCCAAAACAACTTCATTATGTGTGCAAACCAACCATTGGAAAGAGAAATTGCTCGACATGTTGGATGCCACACACAAATCATCGAAAGCCAAAATCATGGACAAATGAGTATCACAAGTGGAAGCAAAAACAACAAGTTTGCAAACAAACCAAACGAAAGAGCAAGTGGTCCTTATGTTTGTTGCAACAACTATACGAGGAACTTGGAAGCTCTCATGACAATACATGGTCACAATGGCATTATGGTTGCACACAAAACATCGGAAAGAGAAATTGTTCAACATTTTTGTTGCAACACACAAAGAATCAATATCCAATAGCAACGAAACATGATTGTCATAAGGTGAAAGAATACCGTTAACATGTTTGCAATCTAACCATAGGAAAGAGCAATTTGTCAACATGAAAGGTGCAAAGCATGCAAAGGTATCCGAGTTGGGTTCGATCTTTAACTCACTTGGGGACGCTCTCTAGAGCTATTTTTGTCAACTCATGCTATGGGGGCCATCTCAATAAACAACATATGAGAATTATTGTTGCAAGCAAAACAAGTGAAAGAGAAATCATCCATATTATTGCTAGCAACGGGAGAAAATGTAAAACAACCATGACAAAGCATTGTCCTAGGGGTTTCATTGTTATCATCATTGCAAGCAAAACATTGGAAAGAGCAATTGTTCAACAAATTGCAAGCAATGAGGTCATCAACGTAACATTTAGAGCATGGCATGTCTATGGCAACATCATCACAATCAAGTAATTTCACATGCTCAACATTATGCAAAGGCAAAGTATCACATGGAAATAGCAAAGATAGTGACAACATCATCACAATCAAGTAATTTCACATGCTCAACATTATGCAAAGGCAAAGTATCACATTTAGAGCAATTTTTCAATTTTTTTCTCTTTTCTTTTCTTTTTCACTTGTCTCTTCCTTGTACCAACAACTATACAAGATAACTATATGAGATAGCGTGCTCACAACTTTTGCTCGGAATTCTACAAGGTATCAAATGTGCATAGCCCAAGTAATCATAGGAGGAACTAGTCTCAATAGGTGTTTGTTGATCGCAAAGATAGTGTAGCTCACAAAGGGATACAAGTGGGGAGAAGTGGTGGAATTTTTATACCGTTTATCGGCGATCTTCACCCTTTATTGGTGGATTCTTCCTTTCTCACGGAATTTGGATGCAGTAGATAGCATGAACCACAGAGATGATTATGTACAGATCTTTCTCCTCTTCAAAACGAGCTAAAGAACACCAAAATCCGAGTTCGTATGCAAAAGTTATGCTCAAAACGGTGAGAGGCTGAAATGTAGGAATCTGCTGATTCCTTTCAAGTCCGGGCGGAAGTGCCGCTTTTTGGACCCCGGTAGTATCAGAAATGTGCGGTAGTACCGCCTTTTGACTCCGGTAGTACCGGTTATACCTAGGACACGTGGATTTGACGCGATTTCACAATTTTGGGGCGATTTGGACGGAAAATCTTCAAGAAAAACAACAAATCGAAGGGGTAAATGATGGAATTAGGCCATGGGAACGCAGAGGAAGGTAGATCGACAAATTTAGCAAGTAATCCATGGATCAAAACCTACCAAAACGCACTCAAATCACAGATCGGTCCAAAACACGAATTGGGGCTATTTTTGGTGGAAATTTCGTATTTTTGGGGAAAAGACCAAATCGAGGAGAAATCTGATGCGGCCCGTCCTACGGACGCTCCTACATCTACACCAACAAGTCCCCCAAGTGGACCCATGACTCGTGCCCGAGCCAAACTCCTACAAGCTAAGGTGAACTCGCTCCTCTCCTTGTGCCAATTTGATACCTCCTCGGATGGCATGCTACTTCATGCAACTACCCTATGCATCATCAGGTATGAAGCTTCGACACGTCACCAAGCACCCAAGTATGGAGAACAAGGAGCAGAGCGTGAAGCAGGAGCCGCTGGAGTTGCTCAGACCGGAGTCTCCGGTCTACGCACACCGGAGTCTCTAGCCTGCCAAAGTCTCCGGCCTGAAGACACCGGAGACTCCGGCCCTCCCTCCGGTCTGACCCCCTGCACCGGGCCCTGGGACAATATGAAGGCCCCTCCGGAGGCTGGTCCGGAGGCTACACCGGATTCTCCGGCCTAGACCGGAGTCTCCGGTCCACCACACCGGAGTCTCTAGTCCGACCGTCGCCAGGCATGAAAAGGCCTTTGGGCCTACGGCCCATGTACCCCTTAGTCCATCCAGAACTTGTCTTTTATTTCTAAAATACCCCTGTTTAAGTGGCTGGCCTATATATAGTCCCCCACCTCCATTGTAAACCCTAGGCATGATATTGGAATTAGTGGAAACCCCTTTGTGGATCTATCTAATTCTTGCCTCATGCTCCTTGACTAAGGAGCACCAATATCCCCAAACCTCGTTGGAGTTTGCATCGTGCCTCCGTGTTGTACAAGGCCTTGGCATCGGTGTCCCTTTGCCAAGACGTCAAGATCTCACCGAGTCTCCCATCTCACCGTGCCGGTTCAAGAGAGAGTCCTTCGCCCGACGCCGATCCTAGGGATTGCGCCGGCCCGGTCACCGCTGGCGTGAGCTATTGGTGTGTATCATGGTTTTGTGTGTGTGTTCATCGCGTTCTTCGTGCGTGCGCTCGTCGTGTTCATCCTCTCCTCCTCCCCCGCACTTCATCCTTGATTTGAAAGGGAATCGTGAAAGATCGGGCCACCCTAGAGGTTTACCCTCAACATATTGGTATCAGAGCTTCATTGCTCACGATTTCCCCCGCACTTCATCCTCGATTTGAAAGGGAATCGTGAAAGATCGGGCCACCTAGAGGTTTGCCCCACAAATTTTTCTTCTATCCACCAAAAATTCAAAAAACCCCAAAAAAACAGCCCATATTTGCCTTTGGATCGATCTCTTGATTTGGAGTGTTATTTGTGGTTTTGATCCAACCAAACCTTGTCTTAGGTGTTGGTCTAGCTTTATCCTGCGTTTTCCCAGCCCAATTTGGCCAATTTTTTCACGGATTTGAGGACCCAAGGCGTGGATTTCCGCTCAAGAACATAAGCAGTTCGCGATCTGACTCCAGACTGGAGTCTCCGGCCTGCACACCGGAGTCTCCGGCCTACACCGGAGTCTCCGGTCTACCCACACCGGAGTCTCCGGCCTGCACCGGAGTTTCCGGCCTGAAACCCCGGAGTTTCCCGCCTGACGCCTGATTTTGACAGTTTTGCCTCTAATCTTGCATTGGCTAATTTCTTCTTGTTTGTTTGTGCCCGTGTGCGTGTCGTCAACTAACAACAAGCTTCCGCATCGACAACCCCCACGCTCATCGACACCACGGCCCACGAACATCATCCCGCACCACCGACGCCAAGTTCATCATCACCAACGAAGGTATAACTTGCGTCACCTTGTTAACCCCTATCTTCCTTTGTGTGTACCTATCCTATGAGAGTGGCTCATCTTGTGTTTGCTTGAGCATTGTGCATTTGTCCTCGGATAGTGAGAGTGCAAGAGCAATATCAAGTGTGACTAGGTAGCACCAAGGGAGAGCAAAAAAAAGATACAAAGAAAAAGCAAAAGAAAAATAGTCTCCCATTGCCAAAGAGAGTCTCAAAGCTTGTAAGCAAGAGAGAAAGAAGAGCGCCCAAAGGCAAGTGCACAAATCCGTTGGTCATTTTTCCTCTTTGCAAACGAGCCACGGTCTCTCCTTGAATTGGCACGACAACGAGCTTAGTCTTTGATAGGACATTTTGTTTGCTCATTTTCATAGTCGTGTCAATCCCAACTTTCTCCACATGTGTGTATATAGTCGTAGGTTCCCGTCACCCTTTTGAGTTGTTGACCTTCGCCTTTGACTTGAGTTTTGTTGGATTTTACCCACATTTGACTATCCCTTTTCTTTTGGTTGGTTCTTTGGCTTTCCACAATCCTAACCTACCACCAACAAGCTTTTGAGAGTTAGTTCTTTATTTAGTGTGATTTTTCTTTGCAATTCCACTTTGCACGCTTATATCTCTCACTTGTGGTTTCTAGTTTGGTGCAATCCCCAAGGTGAGGTACAAGGTTAACATCACCATATTCACTTCCATATACAATACTTGTGTATCTTGCATGATGGATAGGCACGGTGAGCCGAGCCAACCACCTCCCCAAGAAGAAGATCAAGGTCCGTACATGACGCGTGCAAGTCACTTCATCGTCCGCCAAGAGTTCCGTGAACGTTGCCAAGCCCTTGAGACAAGACAAGATGAACAATTTGGCGAGACGCAAGCCGAGTTCAAGAACATCGACAACCGCTTTGATGGCCTCGAACGACAAATGCATGCAATGCATCACAACTTCGGCCACCAAAATGAAGCACTCCAACGCTCCGTCGCCGAAACAAATGACAATCTTCGACGCCTCATCGACGGAATGGCAAGCTCATCGCGTCGTCATGCTCCTCCTCAACAAGATCTTCACCCAAGTGCTCCAAGACGCAATGATGCCCCCGTGGTTGAAGATGGAAGTTCTTCGAACTATGTACCTTCCCCACAGCACGCTGCAACGTCAAGATATGATGGTGATTTCTCTTCAATGCCACGTGCAAGGCAAGAAGCACACCGTCATCACGCAAGGGCATTAGTGCTACAACAAGAGCAACCGAAAGTGCAACCGCTAGTGCAACCGCAAGTGCAACCACAAGTCTACCACCATCGACCGCGACACATACTAGACACAACAAGTGATGACTCCAATTTGGAGAATCAAGCTCGTCATCGACGTGAAGCTCTCCAAGATCCCCCTCCTCGTCATAAACGTCATGAACGTCCACACCGACACCATGGTCATCACGAGGCGCCTCCTCCACCTCAACAAAACTTGGAGCGTCAAGTGATACAAATTGAGCAAGGCCCACCACGTCAAGAGGCTCATGACCATGATCTTCGCCGTTAGGCCAATGTGCCTAACCAACATCACCAACCGAGGAACGAGCCTCCTCTTCGTCATCAACCGCGTCAAGAGGCTCCACACCCTCGCCACCATGAGGCCCAAGCGCCTCAACCACGTCAACAACTGCACCAAGAGCAAGAGCAAGCTCCTCAACAACAATACCAAGAGCAAGCTCCACAACAAGGACGCGAGAACCAAGTTCCACCTCCCCAACTACAAGATCATCAATAGGGTCACCAAGCTCGTCGCAATGACCGCAACGATGAAGAAACTTTTGGCAAGCTCAAGTTCACAATGCCCAAGTTCACCGGATCCAATGACCCCAAAGAATACCTCTCGTGGGCACTCAAAGTCGACAAGATCTTCCGCATGCACAACTATAGCAACGAGAAGATGGTCGCCATGGCTTCGCTTGAGTTTGATGATTACGCCAACCTTTGGTGGGAACAAGTTCAAGTTGCTCATGACGCAAGACAAGAGCCGCCAAATACAACTTGGCATGACATGAAGGCTCACATGAGATTCCGTTTCGTCCCCGCGCACTACATGCACGACCTCTTCAACCACCTTCAATCGCTTCGTCAAGGGACAAAGACCGTGGAAGAGTACTTCAATGAAATGGAACTCAACTTGATTCGCGCCAACATTGATGAGCGCATGGAGCAAATAATGGCACGATTCCTTATTGGCTTGAATCACCCAATCAAGCGCATCGTCGAGTTCCAAACATACAACACCATGGTTGTGCTTGTGCACATCGCAACAAAGGTTGAACGTCAAGTGCAAGAGGATATCAAGTACAACAAGCCCAAGACGTACTTCACCTACAAGCAAGATTCAACCGCTACACCAACAACTTTCAATGGAAGCTCATCAAGTACCTCCAAGCCTTCCTTCAAGCCCACACTTCCTCAAGGAAAACTGCCCCCAAGTGGCAAGCAAGCAAAGAGTGATACACCTTTCAACGGTGAATTCTACAAGTGTGGAGGTAAAGGACACAAGTCGGCCGAATGTGGAAACAAGAAAGTCTTGTTCATCCATGACAATGGTGATCAAGAGTACTTGAGTGAAGATGATTTTGATGCTCGTGTCAAGGAAGCAATGGCAAGGCAACGAGCGGAAGATGATCAAGAACTCCTCATGTGTGAACATGACGCAAGTCCATCGCTTGTCGTCACAAGGATCTTGACCACTCAAGCACAAGAGCATGTAGACCAACACTCCAATATCTTCCAAACACGAGCTAGCATCAATGGCAAATCTATCAAGGTGATCATTGACGGAGGGAGTTGCCACAACCTTGCTAGCACCAAGTTGTGTGAGAAGCTCAACCTCACCCTCCATCCGCACAAGCACCCCTACCACTTGCAATGGCTAAGTGACCAAGGGTCCGTGAAGATCAAGCATACCGTATCGGTCTCCTTCGCCATTGGTCCTTACAAAGATACGGTGGAGTGTGATGTGGTTCCTATGACAGTTTGCCACATGCTTCTTGGTCGACCGTGGCAATTCGACAAGGCTGCTCAACATGATGGTCGCACCAATGTACACACCTTTAAATGGCTCAACAAAACATGTGTTTTGCAATCGATGACTCCTAGCCAAATAATTGCAGACAATGCAAAGGCTTTAGCGAGGGCGCAAAGCACAACACCTACTTGTGAGAAGAGCGGTGAGAGAGAGAACCACCTCATAGTGAGTGAGAGCCACAAGCCAAATTCGAGTGGAAAAACTAAGAGTGTTCTCCTTGCCACCAAAAGTGAGATGAGAGATGTTCGGAACAACCCATCCATATTGCACTATGTCCTCCTTTGAAGGGACTAGCGCAAGGAACTAATGAATTAACCAATGTTCCTCCATCTTTGATGAGTGTTTTGCAGGAATTCAAGGATGTGTTCCCCGAAGAGCTCCCACATGGACTACCTCCTCTTCGCAGCATCGAACATCACATTGACCTCATCCCCGGTGCACCACTTCCCAACCGTGCAGCCTACCGCACGAACCCGGAGGAGACGAAGAAGATCGAACGTCAAATCAACCAACTCGTCTCCAAAGGTTTGATCCAAGTTAGCACTAGTCCAAGTGCCGTACCTGTGATTCTTGTTCCAAAGACGGATGATACGCTACGGTTATGCATGGACTGCCGTCCAATCAATGCTATCACCGTGCGTTATCGACATCCCATACCACGTCTCGATGACATGCTTGATGAGTTGTGTGGAGGCACTATTTTTTCGAAAATTGATCTTCGTAGTGTTTACCATCAAATACGTATGGCTGAAGGTGATGAGTGGAAAACCGCCTTCAAGACCAAACTTGGTCTCTATGAATGGTTGGTTATGCCCTTTGGTTTATCTAATGCCCCATCCACCTTCATGCGCCTCATGAATCATATTTTGCGTTCTCTCATTGGAAAAAGTGTTGTTGTCTATTTCCATGATATTCTTGTTTATAGCAAATCACTTGAGGACCATATAACACATGTCATGGAAGTTTTGCAAATCCTTCGACATAAAAGCTTTATGCTAATCTTCCCAAGTGCACCTTTGCTAAAGACAAGTTCATTTTTCTTGGATTTGTCCTTTCTTCGAAGGGAATTGAAGTTGATGTTTCCAAGGTAAAGGACATACGAGATTGGCCCATTTCAACAAATGTGAGTGAACTCCAAAGTTTTCATGGGTTGGCCAGTTTCTATTGTTGCTTTGTGAAAGACTTTTCAACCATTGCTTGTCCCCTTAATGAATTGACCAAAAAGAATCTCACCTTCGTGTGGGGCAAAGCACAACAAAAAGCTTTTGATGAACTTAAAAAGAGGCTCACCGAAGCACCTCTCCTTGCATTACCGGATTTCACAAAAACTTTTGAGATAGAGTGTGATGCTAGTGGTATTGGCATTGGAGGAGTCCTTATGCAAAACGGACGTCCTATAACCTACCATAGCGAGAAACTTGATGGTGCTCGCCTCAACTATCCGATTTATGACAAAGAGCTTTTTTCCTTAGTTCGTGTCCTTCAAGTTTGGCAACACTACCTTTGGCCCAAGGAATTTATCATACATTCCGACCACGAGTCATTGAAATATCTCAAAGGCCAAGCCAACTTGAGCAAGAGACACGCTAAGTGGGTTGAGTTCATGGAGTCTTTTCCGTACATTGTCAAGTATAAGAAGGGCGAAGATAATGTAGTTGCAGACGCATTGTCTCGCAAACATACAAGCCTTCTTACGAGACTTGAAATCAACGTGTTGGGTCTTGAGGAAATAAAATCTTTATATGCTTCCGATCCGTTCTTTGAACCAATTTTCGCAAAGTGCTCCAATGACAAAGGGGTTGATGATTTCTATTTGCATGAGGGCTTTCTATTTAAACAAAACAAGCTATGTATTCCGAAGTTGCCGCTTCAACTTTTGCTTCTCCAAGAATCTCATGGTGGAGGCCTCATGGGACACTTTGGCCGTAACAAGACATTGGACATGCTCTCCACTCACTACTTTTGGCCCAAGATGAAGCGCGACGTGGAGTGCTACGTTCAACGATGCACGACATGTGTTCAAGCTAAGTCGCAAGCTAATCCCGATGGTCTTTATATGCCATTGCATATTCCTCATACACCTTGGTCTGACATTAGCATGGATTTCGTGTTAGGATTACCTAGATCTAAGCATGGTCATGATTCTATATTTGTTGTTGTGGATCGTTTTTCCAAGATGGCACACTTCATACTGTTCCATAAGACCGACGATGCTTCACATGTTACAAATCTGTTTTTCAGGGAAACCATCCGTCTTCACGGTGTGCCAAGGACAATCGTCTCTGACCGCGACGTCAAATTCATGAGCTACTTATGGAAGACCCTCATGGCCAAGGTCAGCGTTAAGCTCCTCTTTTCATTCGCATCACATCCTCAAACTGATGGACAAACCGAAGTTGTCAACCAAAGCCTCGGAACTCTCCTTCGTGTGTTGATCAAGAAGAACTTGATGGATTGGGAGGAATGCATCCCACACGCCGAGTTCGCCTACAATCGAGCCAAGCACTCAACAACCAAGATGAGTCCATTCATGTTCATCTATGGTTTAGAGCCCCTTACCGCACTCGACATCCTACCACTACCTCTCCATGAGCGAACGAACATGGACGTCGAGAAGCATGCCGAGGCTATGAAGATGCTTCATGAAGAAACAAGAGCTACTATCGAACAACAAGTCCTTCTCCAAGCTTCAAGGTTAAACAAGGACAAGAAGGAGATGATCTTTGAAGAAGGTGACCTTGTGTGGATACACCTAAGCAAAGACCGCTTCCCCAAGGAGCATGACTCCAAGCTCAAGCCAAGAGGAGATGGTCCCTTCAAGGTCATCAAAAGAATCAACAACAACGCCTACATCATCGACATACCGACCTCCAAGTACCTTGCAAGCAATACATTCAATGTCAAGGACCTATCACCCTACCATAGAGATGTTCAAGATGATAACCATGAAGAGTCAAGGACGACTCTTTCCCAAAGGGGGGGAGCTGATGCGGCCCGTCCTACGGATGCTCCTACATCTACACCAACAAGTCCCCCAAGTGGACCCATGACTCGTGCCCGAGCCAAACTCCTACAAGCTAAGGTGAACTCGCTCCTCTCCTCGTGCCAATTTGATACCTCCTTGGATGGCATGCTACTTCATGAAACTACCCTATGCATCATCAGGTACGAAGCTTCGACAGGTCACCAAGCACCCAAGTATGGAGAACAAGGAGCAGAGCGTGAAGCAGGAGCCGCTGGAGCTGCCCAGACCGGAGTCTCCGGTATGCGCACACCGGAGTCTCCGGCCTGCCAAAGTCTCCGGCCTGAAGACACCGGAGACTCCGGCCCTCCCTCCGGTGTGACCCCCTGCACCGGGCCCTGGGACAATCTGAAGGCCCCTCCGGAGGCTGGTCCGGAGGCTACACCGGATTCTCCGGCCTAGACCGGAGTCTCCGGTCCACCACACTGGAGTCTCAGGTCCGACCGTCGCCAAGCATGAAAAGGTCTTTGGGCCTGCGGCCCATGTACCCCTTAGTCTGTCCAGAAATTGTCTTTTATTCCTAAAATACCCCTGTTTAAGTGGCTGGCTTATATATAGTCCCCCACCTCCATTGTAAACCCTAGGCATTATATTGGAATTAGTGGAAACCCCTTTGTGGATCTTTCTAATTCTTGCCTCATGCTCCTTGACTAAGGAGCACCAATATCCCCAAACCTCATTGGAGTTTGCATCGTGCCTCCGTGTTGTACAAGGCCTTGGCATCGGTGTCCCTTTGCCAAGACGTCAAGATCTCACCGAGTCTCCCATCTCACCGTGCCAGTTCAAGAGAGAGTCCTCCGCTCGACGCCGATCCTAGGGATTACACCGGACCGGTCACCGCCGGCGTGAGCTATTGGTGTGTATCGTGGTTTTGTGTGTGTGTTCATCGCGTTCTTTGTGCGTGCGTTCGTCGTGTTCATCCTCTCCTTCTTCCCCCGCACTTCATCCTCGATTTGGAAGGGAATCGTGAAAGATCGGGCCACCCTAGAGGTTTGCCCTCAACAAAATCCGTGGCAAGCAAAAGCTGCTGATACCAGATGATAAGGGGTAACCCTGTGGGTGGCCCGATCTTCACGGATCTCGTGGTCAAATCGATGGGAAAGTGAGGGGAAGGGGAGAAGGTAGCGGAAGCGGACGCACACCTCGCAAAGAACACGATGAACACACGCAAAACTCACATGATACAAGGCCGAATACTCTTGCCGGTGGCCACCGGTCCGATAGAATCCTCGCAAGGAAAGATCGGTCAACGTGCTCCCTCGATCCCAAGCGGAGAGGGAAGAACACCTTGGAGAGGGTCTTGATGTCTTGGCAAAGGGACATCGATGCCAAGGCCTTGTACAACAAGGGAGGCGCGATGCAAACTCCAACGAGATGGTGACGATAGTCGATCCCCTTTGGTAGAAGGGGATGAGGCAAAACTAGAGATTACACAAAGGGGGTTGCCTTTAGTCTATCATCTATGCCTAAGGGATACATGAGGGGTGGGGGCTCTATGATATGGGGTCACACGATCTTCTCAGTAAGCGGATGGCAATGATAATGGTGGATGATAGATAACTAGCCTGTAGCTATGAACTCTCCCGCTCGATCCCTGATGCCAATACAACAGCTCTCGAACCTTGTAGGATATTCACAACACCACGCTCTTGCGCACGCAGCCGTGACCATGAACGGTAGTATGCAATCTACTAATTCCCAATGGAACAACAGATCACATTCAATTATAGTTGGTAGATTTGAACACAGGGTAATTCCAGAGGTTCTATGAAAGAAATAACTCCAAAATATTTTAACGTGGTCTAAACCCTAACTAGAGGTCGTCCCATAGCTTATAAGGGCGGCTAGAGCGACCAGAAACCGAAACTAAAAACAAACGACTCAAACTGATACAAACTGACTCGGACCAGATTCGGTCGGCGGGCGGACACTCCGGTCGAATTCGTCCGGACAGTCTGGTCGGGCCAGACACTCCGGGTGAAGTGTGTCGGACAGTCCGGTCTGGCCGGAAACTTTGAAGTTTCCGGGTGGCGTCCGTGTAGTGTCTGAACTGGCATACTGAATGTCCACACCAGTTTGCCTCTCGACCAGGCCGGACAGTCCGGGTGGATCTGGCCGGACACTCCGGTCGTGGCAGATCTTTTTGCCTCCGTATTGATGATCTTCTCTTGCGCCTTCCTCCCGCTCCTCCCTCGCGCATCCTTGGGCGATCATCATGTTGGGCTTCTCTTGTAGCCCTTATCCTCCTCGCGCCATGCTTGTTTCTCCAATGAACCTTATCATACATAAATGCATAGACTTAGGCAGTATAAAGTTCTCATCAATCAAAGTACCAGATTCGTTTAGGAGTAAATTCACCTGTTGTTCTAGTAGATTAGCATGAGCTCTTGTAATAGGTCCAATTCTAATCTCATTGGACTGATCCTTTCTTGCAACAGTTGTAGCATCTTCAGTAGTCATTGGGGTAGGTGTAATTGTAGGGATGTCCTCATCACTCTATTTATGGGTCAGCCACTTACATAGGGGTAGTTTGGGAATAGAACTAGGGTTGCAACATAATAAGGGGTACATGGGGTGTGGCCCAAATCTAGTGCACGTAGGCACCATGGTGACCGGTAGTACCGGTCCTCGGGTCCGGTAGTACCGGATGGAAGCAGTAGCAGCTTCAGGCGGAGCGGTAGCTCTGGCTCTAGTGGTAGGTGGTCTCCAGGGCCGGTAGTACCGGTGGTATGGCCTGGTAGTACCGCAAGACTGTACCGGGACATCCAGAGGCAATGGCGCGGGCCTCAGTCGTAGCCGGTAGTACTGCTGAGGCCGAGTGGTGGTACCGGGGCACGGTAGTATTGTTGATGGGAGCGGTAGTACAGCTCGCGTCTGTCTTCTTGGGTGACTTGGGGACTTGGCGTTGTGGATGTAGTAGCGTCCGTAGGACGAGCTGCATCACCATCCTACGGACGCCTCTACATCTACACCACCAAGTCCCCCATGTGGACCGATGACTCGCGCTCGATCCAAGTTGCTCCAAGCTAAGGTGAATTCACTCCTATACTCATGTTACTTCGATACACCCCTGGATGGCTTGCTACTTCATGCCCCGACACTATGCATCATCAGGTATGAAGACACGAGCCAGCGGAGCGATACAGTAGCTGCCAGGAGAGAGCGGTACTACCGGCCCCAAGTAGCGGTACTACCGCTCAAGCGGTACTACCGCCTAGAGCACCCGGTACTACCACCCCGAATAGAGAGCTTCCACCAGCAGCCATAGACCTACCTGATACCTGCGAGCGGTACCACTGCATTCATCGAATGGTACTATCGCCCGCGCCTAAAGACCCCGCCAAAGCATCTGCCCGCATCGGTATCTGCAGGCGGTACTATCGCGACTCACCGGTACTACCGGTCATCAGAAACGGTATTACGGGTCGGGCCAGGGCCTGCGCGTCCCAACTCAGCCCTTTGGCCTTGTAATGCACCCCTTTTGATATTTTAGTTGCCTAAAGTACCCATGACTTTGTGGCTGGTCTATATATAGTCCCCACCTCTATTGTAAACCCTAGGCATGATATTTGGAATTAGTGGAAACCCCTTGTGGATCTATCTAGTTCTTGCCTCATGCTCCTTGACAAAGGAGCACCAAATATCCCAAACCTCGTTGGAGTTTGCATCGTGCCTCCACGTTGTACAAGGCCTAGGCATCGGAGTCCCTTTACCTAGACGTCAAGATCTCACCGAGTCTCCCTACTCACCGTGCCAGTTCGAGAGAGAGTCCTCCGCCCGACGCCGATCCTAGGGATTGCGCCGGACCGATCACCACTGATGTGAACTATTGGTGTGTATCATGGTTTTGCGTGTGTGTGTTCATCATGTTCTTCGTGCGTGCGTTCGTCGTGTTCATCCGCCTCTCCTTGCCCCGCACTGTACCCTCGATTCGAACGGGAATTGTGAAAGATTGGGCCACCCTCGAGGTTTTCCCTCAACACTTTGCGTGTGAGAAGACATTGCGCATGCTCAATGATCACTTTTATTGGCCCAAGATGAGGTGTGATGTGTACAAATTTGTGAGCCGTTGTATTACATGCCACAAGTTGAAATCAAAGTTGAAGCCTCACGGTTTGTATACACCTCTCTCTACACCTACTACACCATGGGAAGACATTATTATGGATTTTGTGCTAGGTCTACCTAAAACTCGGAGAGGTCATGATTCTATATTTGTGGTAGTGGATAGGTTCTCTAAGATGGCTCATTTTATTGCCTAACAAAAAAGTGACGATGCGTCGCATGTTGCTAACCTGTTTTTCAGATACATCGTTAGATTACATGGAGTACCTAAGACGATTGTTTCTAACCATGATGTGAAGTTCATGAGCTACTTTTGGATGACCTTATGGGAGAAGCTGGGAAAGAAGCTACTATTCAGAACTACATGTCATCCCCAAACAGATGGTCAAATGGAGGTGGTGAATCGAACATTGTCATAGCTGCTAAGGACTATGATAAAGAAGAATCTGCGGGAGTGGGAAGAGTGTTTGCCACATGTTGAGTTTGCATACAATAGGGATGTGCATTTGACTACTCAGCTTTGTCCTTTTGAGGTGGTGTATGGTTTCAAACCACTGACGCCACTTGATTTGTTGCCTTTACCATTGCATGAGAGAGTTGATATGGAGGCATCAAAACATGCTGAAAATGTGAAGAAGATTCATGAGAAGACTCGAGAGGCTATTGAGAAGAAAGGCAAGAACATTGCTGCCGCAAAGAATCAAGCAAGGAAGGAATTGTTGTTCAAGCCTGGTGACATGGTATGGGTGCATCTACGCAAGGATAGGTTTCCATTACTTCGAAAGTCAAAATTCAAGCCACGTTAAAACTATTTCGGAGTTGTTTCTATCTAGAACCTCTGGAATTGCCTTGTGATCGAATTATACTACTGCAATTGAGTGTGATCTGTTGTTCTATTGGGAATTAGTAGATTCCAAACTACCGTTTGTGTTCGACGGCTGCCTGCGCAAGAGCGTGGTGTTGTGAATATCCTATAGGGTTCGAGTGCTGCTGCATTGGCATCAGGGTTCGAGCGGGAGAGTTCACAGCTACATGCTAGTTATCTATCGTCCACCATCATTATTACCATCCGCTTACTGAGAAGATCGGGCCACCCCATATCATCTTGGTATCAGATTTCCAGCATTGCCTCGATAAGCATCCACAAATCTATTCATTGATTAGTTTGTTTTTCGTCCTATATAGAAAAATACATACAAAAAGATTAGGGTTAGTCTTTGCCATAACCTAGATTGCATCGGATTTGAGTCTTAGTTGTTGGTCGTTGTCATGTCTTTTATCCGATCTCTTCCAGTACGAGTCGTAGTGTCTAGGTTTTCGTTGTTATTTTCATTTGTTCCGTGTTTTTGAGTCGTTCTTCATCATTTCCGCTAGCTTACATATACTTTTCCGAGTCCACATAGCGTACTTTTGGTGTTTTCAAACCTTAGCTACAGCCTATCTACAACATTGGTGCCTAGGAACGTACCTACGAGACTAGTTGCTTTGCTCTGAACAAACTGATCATTAGGGTTTTGAAGTGCAAAATTTCGTCTAGGTAGACCGGATTATCCGGCCCCCAAAAAAACAGAATATCCGGCCCCTAATTTCTCAGAATTGTTGCATCCGTAATGCATTGTGTCAAGATAGTTAAAAAATCAAAAAAAAAGAAAAGAAAGTTGTGAAAAAAAAGAGAAAAGAAAAGCGATACAAAAGTGAAAAAAGGAGATATCAAAGTTGATTGTAGGACTGGTTTCATAATAGCACTAGTAGATTGAGCAATCTTGTGCATGTTCTATTTGAGCTATTACTAGTATCTCTCTTGTGCATTGCAATATTCCTGTTCATAAGTTGCTTTGCCACGTTTATCTCCAGGTGTGTGTTTCCTTGGGTGTTTGTCATACGATCAGCACTAGGATTTGCTTTGGTGTAGTTAGGATACCATACCTACAGCTCCACCACAAATAACCTGTCTGCCCTGGATCGTTATCCGTACCCTTGATATTCACTTCATCATATATGTGCATAAGTCTTTGATTTTGTTTGGCAAAGCATCTCTATTCACTTTGGAACGGTAAAATCTGCTTTCTTGTCAGTTGTGAGTGAGTTGTGAGTGTTTCTATCAAACAGATTTTGCTTTTTGCACTATCCTACTAATCATTTCTTTGAGTGATGATCATGTTGTGTCACAGAAAAAGAAGGATGTGGAGATTGTTAATTGGCGTGAGGCCATTGACGGGAATATCAAGGACATGCAAGAGGCAGTGGATCATAATACTGGCGCAGTCACTAATATTCAAACTCAAGTGACAGCAATCAATGTCAATGTCGCCACCTTGCAGCGTTCATTGAGGCCCTTACAGTGGCAATTCAGCAAAGACATGAATACCAACCCGATGATGTGTTTGAAGATCATGATGAGGGTAGTGCGGCTGATGCTACCCCACATCATGGCAGGGGACGTGCCAATCCCCCTTCACCTGTTGCTGCTCCTCTTTATGGCCATGGTTATGCTCCTTTGGGACGTGCTCAAGGTGTTCTGAACCAAGCTGCTGATGATGGTTTGGGCAAGCCCAAGTTTTCAATTCCCTCCTTTAATGGCTCACTTGATCCTGAGGATTATCTTACTTGGGAGTTGAACATTGAGAAGCTCTAGCATTTGTTTGACTATCCAGAAGACAAGAAGGTCAAGCTTGCAGCATCAGAATTTGATGGATATGCTTTGCACTAGTGGGACGCTATTGTGCACAATAGAAGGGATGACAATCAACTTCCTGTGATAGATTGGCGCGAGATGAAGAGCATTATGAAGGCTCGTTTTGTACGCACCAACTACTTACGATCAGTTTTTGACAAATTGACACAGTTGAGGCAAGGAAACATGTCAGTTGATGAGTACTACATGGAGATGGAGATGCTTATGCAACGTGCTAGAGTTCGTGAGTCCCTTGAGATGACTATGCAGCGTTTTCTCAACAATTTGAAGCTTCAAATCAAGAGTATTGTTCGTCATCACAAGTACGACACTATGAATGAAATATTGCACCATGCTAGAGAGGCCTAATCACAACTAGCTGAGGAGGCTAAGTCACATGTCAGGTTTACGTCTACTAGCCTTTTTGCGGCCAGATCTACAACGCCACCTATGGCGCCACCGACAGCTGCTGCTAGCCATCCTCCAACATCGGCCAAATCTGCACCTACGTCTTCTTTTGGTTCCAATGCTCGGAAGCCCATTGCTCCTGCTGCTAGCTCGGGTTCCAATATGTCAACTGCGTGTACTCGCGATGTGGAGTGCCATACTTCTGGAGCCAGAGGACATTACAAGAGAGATTGTCCAAACCACAAGGTGATGTTTGTCAATGAACAAGGTGAGTATGAGAGTGGAGATGAGATTGATGACGATGCTGATTATGATGGCGAGGATGCTAATGCCTTTCCTGAGTGTGCACCAACTATTGTGGTATCTTCACGCATACTTAGTGTGCACCTATTGATGAATCTCAGCGTTGCAACTTGTTCCAAACAAAAGCTCTAGTTGGACCTAACAAAGCTTGCAAGGTAATTATTGATGGAGGTAGCTGCAGAAATCTTGCAAGTTAGAAGTTATGTGCCAAGCTGAATTTGACTTATTTACCTCATCCCAAGCCATACTACATGCAATGGTTGAGAAACAATGGTGAGATGAAGGTAAATCATATGGTACGTGTAAATTTTCAAATAGGGCCATACAAGGATTCTATTGACTTTGATGTGGTTCCTATGACTGTTTGCGATCTTCTATTGGGTCAGTCTTGGCTTTATGATCGCCATGTGGAACACAATGGCCGTGCCAATACATATCACTTGGAATTCAAAGGAAAGAAGATTACTCTACAGCCAATGACACCACATGACATTGTGAATGATTCTCATCAGAAGATACAAGTGAATTTGAAGGATGATTTTGTAGCTCAGCGAGATAATGTGGCAGCTATTCATGATGTAGTTGAGCCTAAATCGAGTGATATAACAAAAAGTGAGAGTGCCTAATCTTATGATATTAGCCACCAAGGAGGATATGAGAGAATTTCATGAGGATCATACATCCATGCCGCTTGTGCTCATGTATAAGGGCGAGGTATTGGTTTCTAACGACATGACCCCTATTTCTCTTGGTGTATCTACTGTTTTGCAGGATTTTGGCAATGTGTTTCCAGAAGATGTACTAGCAGGATTGCCTCCATTGCGTGGCATTGAGCATCAAATCGACTTGATCCCTGGCGCAACATTACCAAACCGTGCACCCTACAGGACCAACCCTGAAGAAACAAAGGAGATACAGAAACAAGTACAGGCGTTGCTGGATAAAGGGTACATTCGTGTTTCTCTTAGCCCTTGTGCTGTTCCTGTTATTTTAGTGCCTAAGAAAGATGGTACATGGCGCATGTGTGTAGATTGTAGAGCTATTAATAACATCACTATTCGATATCGTCATCCTATTCCATGCTTAGAGTATATGCTACATGAATTGAGTGGTGCTGCTATTTTCTCTAAGATGGCTCATTTTATTGCCTGCCACAAAAGCGATGATGCGTCGCATGTTGCTAACCTGTTTTTCAGGGACATCGTGAGATTACATGGAGTACCTATGATGATTGTTTCTAACCATGATGTGAAGTTCATGAGCTACTTGATAAGGGGTGGCCCAGTCTTCTTAGTGAGCGGCGTAGATGATGGCGATGATGGTGGAGATAACTTGTGAGATGCTGATGAACTATCTCTTGGTTGTTCCCCTGTCGCCAATGCAACAGATCTTCGGCCCTATGGATATTCGCAACACCACACACTTGCGCACATGATCCCGGATCTCGAACGGTTTGCAATCTACCAATTCCCAGTGGAACGACAGATAACACTTAATTAGAGCTAATTGGACATTGTCTAGCAGAGCACAATCACAATATCGGAGGATTCAAGATGAATGCTTGCAGCAATCCAATCTAGGGTTTAATCTAAAACAAGTCTAAGAGCTAATACAGGGGGTGGTGGCTGCCTATATCGGAGGCCAGCCGCACACATCTAACACTCGACCCAAGTGGGTCCAAGTCGGATACAACCGGCCCCATAGGATCGGCCAAGTCGGCACACAGGCCACACACGAGGGGTGCACCGGCTAGGTGCATCCCACCCCCTTCTGGTTCTCCCTTTGGCGCACGCCTTCCTCTCCTCCCCTGGATCCAACCTCCTGCCATGGTAGGGAATCAGCTAAAATCCTGCCGTGGCAGAGAGTCCCTTCTTCTTTCCTCTGCTGCAGCATGGATGTTTCTTCCTCAGCTCCTTGGCCTTTCTCGTACCTGATCAAACATAGATGCAAAGATTTAGGTAGCATAAAATTCTCATCAAACAATATTCCATAACCAACTAAGAAGGAATTCACCTGTTCCTTCAACAACTTGGGTCTAGCCCTTGTAATAGGTCCAATTCTGCTCTCATTAGTGTCTTGAATCTTTGCATTATTATCTTCATTGAATAATGGAAGAATGGTAGAGATGTACTCATCACTACTTTTGGAAGACCTTATGGGGGAAGCTGGGAACGAAGCTGCTATTCAGTACTACATGTCATCCCCAAATAGATGGTTAAACAGAGGTGGTGAATTGAACATTGTCACAGTTGCTGAGGACTATGATAAAGAAGAATCTGTAGGAGTGGGAAGAGTGTTTGCCACATGTTGAGTTTGCATACAACAGGGTTATGCATTCGACTACTCAACTTTGTCATTTTGAGGTGGTGTATGGCTTCAAGCCATTGATGCCACTTGATTTGTTGCCTTTGCCATTACATGAGAGAGTTGATATGGAGGCATCAAAACGTGCTGAATATGTGAAGAAGATTCATGAGAAGACTCAAGAGGCTATTGAGAAAAAGGCAAGAACATTGCTGTTGCAAGGAATCTAGCAAGGAAGGAAGTCGTGTTCAAGCCTGGTGACATGGTATGGGTGCATCTACTCAAGGATAGGTTCCCACAACTTCGGAAGTCAAAATTGAAGCCACGTGGTGCTGGTCCTTACAAGGTGTTAGCCAAGATTAATGATAATGCTTACTCGATTGATATACCTATTGAGGAGTTTGGTGGAGTTAGCAACAACTTAAACATTGCTGATTTATCACCATATGATGGACAAGACCTTGGAGAGTCTAGGTCGACGCCTTTTGAAGGGGGGGGGATGATGAGGACATCCCTACAATTACACATACTAAAGATGCTCCAGTTGTTGCTAGGATGGATCAGTCCAATGAGATTAGAATTGGACCCATTACAAGAGCTCGTGCTAAGCTACTTGAACAACAGGTGAATTTGCTCCTAAACAAATCTGGTACTTTAATTGATGAGAACTTTATACTGTATAAGTCTATGCATTAATGTATGATCAGGTTCGTTGGAGAAACATGCATGGCGCGAGGAGGAGAAGGGCTACAAGAGGAGCCCAGCATGATGATCGCTCAAGGATGCGCGAGGGAGGAGGAGGAGGAAGGCGCAAGAGAAGATCATCAAGACGAAGGCAAAATGAGTTGCCATGACCGTAGTGTCCGGCTGAGTCCACCCGGACTGTCCGGCCTGGCCAAGAGACAAACTGGCGCGGACATTCTGTGTGCCAGTTCGGACACTACCTGGACACCACCCGGAAACTCTGAAGTTTCTGGCTAGAGAGGACTGTCCATCATGCTCCACCCGGAGTGTCCGGCCTGACCGGACTGTCCGGCCGATATCGACCGGAGTGTCCGCCTGCCGACCGAAATCTGGTTCGAGTCAGTTTGTATCAGTTTGAGTCGTACACGTTTAGTTTCGGTTTCTGGCCGCCCTAGTCGCGCTTATAAGCCCTGGGACGACCCCTAGTTAGGGTTTGGACCACGTTAAAATATTTTGGAGTTGTTTCTTTCATAGAACCTCTAGAATTACTTGTGATTGATTTTACCAACTATAATTGAGTGTGATTTGTTGTTCCACTGGGAATTAGTAGATTGCAAACTACCATTCGTGGTCGACGGCTACGTGCACAAGAGCGTGGTGTTGTAAATATCCCAAAGGGTTCGAGAGCTGTTGCATTGGCATCAGGGTTCGAGCAAGAGAGTTCATTAGTATAGGATAATTATCTATCATCCACCACCATCATTGACGAGTGCTTGCTGAGAAGATCGAGCCACCCCATATTATATGTTCAAGATGATGACTATGAAGAGTCGAGGACGATTCTTTCCCAAGGGGGGGGCTGATGCAGGCCGTCCTACGGACGTTTCTACATCTACACCACCATGTCCCCAAATGGACCAATGACTCGTGAATGAGCCAAGCTCCTTCAAGCTAAGGTGAATTTGCTCCTTGCCTCAAGTGATTTCGATACATCCTTGGACGGCTTGCTACTTCATGCAAATACTTTATGCATCATCAGGTATGAAACCCATGAAGAAATGCCAAGAGAAGGAGCAAAGCAGCCGCAAGACGATGGGCCAAACCGACACCAGGTCCGGCGGACCGGACAAGTGACCGGAAATACCGGCGCACACCAAAACCAACCGGCGCCGACCGAACAACACCTCTGCATGCTGTTCCGGTTTCAACAGGAATTACCAGCGGCGACCGGAAATTCTGGCACTGATTCCGGCGCCACTGGACTTATCGTCAGAATGCCCCAAACTCAAAGTCAACAAGGGTTTGATGGCCGAGAATATTCCTATTTCGTCCAGTTTTTACCCTTTTGTGCCCAAACTACCCCTGTTTTAGTGGCTGGCCTATATATAGCCCCCACACCCCCTTGTATTACTCAGACTTGGATAATTGAAATTAGAAGACACCCTTGTGGATCTCCCTAATTTCTAGTCTCATGCTCCTTGAGAAAGGAGCACCAATTAACCCCTACCTCATTGGATTTTGCATTGTGCCTCCCTTGTTGTACAAGGCCTTAGCATCGGAGCCCCTTGCCAAGATGTTAAGATCTCACTGAGACCCCCTACTCACTTTGCCGGTTTGAGAGAGATCACTCCATCGACATTGATCCTATGGATTGTGCTGGACCGGTCACCGCCAGCGTGAGCTATAGGTGTGTATCGTGTCTTCGAGTGTGCGTGTGTTCATCATGTTCTTCGTGCGTGAGTTTGTGGATTTCCTCCTCTCCCTCATCCCCCTCCTCGATTTCACGGGATTCGTGAAGGATCGGGCCATCCTCGAGGTTAGCCCTAAACAAATAGTGAATGTGCCACATGAATCAAATGGAATAAGTGATTGTGATACTTCTTTTTTACACGGGAGGATGGTACGGGTGCATCCTGATCGTACCAATAGTCGTTATGCACTCTAAACGCCTCCAATGAAAGGGGCTTCAAGTGGGGATTTGTTTCTTCAAGTGTAATTAGCCCATAAATGTTATCAGATCTTCCAAAAATGTAAATTATCTAAAAGCTATCATAAGAAACCAAGGTTCGCTAATTGTGATGGTATCATTAATTAAAGCATAAAATCTAGTGAAACTAGACAATAAACAAAGTGAAAAACAATGATTCCACAAATGGGGTGTCTTTAGTCTATCATTTATGCCTAAGGGATACATGAGGGGGTGGGGGCTCTATTTATAGGCCAACCACAAGTTCATGGGTAGTTTGGGCATAAAACTAGGGTTTGGTGCGGAATAAGGGGTACATGGGCCAAAGGCCCAGCTAGCAGCGCGCAGGCCCATTCGCTCAACTATGTGCGGTCCGGAGACTCCAGTCTGTCTCTGGAGTGGCAGTCAGATTGTCCCTGGCCTTAGTCCGGGGGCTGGTCCAGAGGTCAGCTAGAGATTCCAGGGTGTCGGTCTGGTCTGTCGGTCCGTAGACTCTGGTGCTACGGCTCAGCTTCTTTCGTCCTCTCTTCCAAGCCTCCGTCTTGTCAGTCTTGGTGCTCCGGGCTTCCTCCCTTGCCTCCGTACTTGTCGGTATGAACCTATCTTGAATATGGGACGGAGTATGAAGTAGTATACCATTCGATAGGGTAGGAAGTGGGCTCGCATAGAGGAACGGATTCACCTTTGGAGTCCATGACGACTTGTCATAAGTTGGAGACCTTGATGTGGTAATGATCGTAGGTCGGGATACATCAGTAACCAAACGAGATCACCAACATCAAACACAACATGCTTTCTTCCTCTATCCCCAGCAAGTTTATACTTGGCATTCATTCGTTCTATGTTTTCTTTAGTAGTCTCATGTAATTTTAATATCATTTCGGCATGTTGTCTTGCATCCAAATTATTTTGCACCGAAGATGGTAATGGCAATAAATCAACAGGTGCACGAGGAACAAAACCATACACAATCTCAAATGGGAACATCTTTGTGGTAGAATGCAACGAATGATTATAAGCAAATTCAATATGAGGTAAACATTCCTCCCAAATATTAAGTTCTTTAAAACAGGCTGCAACATAGTAGACAAAGTTCTGTTGACTACTTCAGTTTGTCCATCAGTTTGGGATGACATGTAGTACTAAACAACAATTTTGATATGGATCACGCCGATGATCCTTGAGTTTTGTCCTGATCTTTCACACCTGGATAATAATCCTTCCACTAACACGATGAACGTCACCTGAAGAAGACGAATCAATCCAGCAAGCAACATGGAGAAGATCACCACGCCTCAAACCAAAACATGACAATCCTTGATGAACACAAGAACCTCCCCGACAATATAATTACGATAGATAACACGGCATCGTCGTCCCTGGAGGGATGCTCACCAAGCAACTCACAATAGTTTTAGACTAAACAACTCAATTTCAAGCTAACCCTAATTCTAGACTGACTGACTCTTTATATAGCCAGTTGGACAGACCCAAACCGACAACTGGATACAAAACCGACTCTAGCAGGTACGTCCGGATCAGACGAAACCTCGTAGGCCAGACACTCCGGTGTAGATGGGCTGGACACTCTGGTAGGCTAGACATTCCGGCTTGCTTCGGCCGGACACTCCCGTCTTCACAGTCACCTTCGCGTCCTTCTTGATGATCTCCCTTGCGCCTGCCTCCCGCTCCTCCCTCGCGCATATCGTGCCCATATCATCCTCCCCCTTCAAGGAGCGTTGTCCCCAACGCATGAGGGTCTTCTCGAAACGGTGGCATGATATCAACAAAATCATGGCGCGACTTTGTCATCTTCAAGTCTTGCTTGCCTTCCACTCTGCAACCTTCCTCTCAGCGTGCTTGACTTGAAATAGCCCTTGGTGCCTGCACCTCCTTGCGTCTCCATACGAGCTTTGACCTAGGCGCCACCATCTTCTTCTTCTCAACTCTTGTTGAAACTCGTGGTTGCTGAACATGGACCTTCTTTGCATGACCTGGCATAAGATGAGTAATGCATGGACCACACAACTGACGAACATGTCCATCCTTACCTCTATACATTCAGACAACTGTCCCAACAAAATGCCTCACAGGTGTGTTAACAAAACTCCTCTTGTTACCCCGTTGCACCACATGCACTGGAACATCAGGAGCACAAATATAATCCGTCTGAATACCTATGTCAACACAAACAACCTTCTGAACACACGCTACAACATCCTTCCTCTCAGCAATAAGAGGATGCACTTCAACAGGCTTGTCACTAACAAGTTCCACTGGCTTGTCATCTACAGGCGTAGCTGAAGCAATATCAACATTGTGGCACTATGCATCATGCTCTCCATCATGTACCTTAGCTAGTGCAGATTTTGGCTTAGCCTTGCGCACCTTCTCCTTATGTACCACCAGCTCTACATCAGACTTTATGTGATCATCCTGCATAGGCTTCAAACTCTGATGTTTGCCACCATGCACAAAAGAATATGTATTTGCTCTTCCAACATGTGTAGCGTTGCAATCATACTGCCATGGACGACCAAGTAACATCCCACATACCTCCAATGGAACACATCGCACTCCACCTCATGAACATAGTCACCAACTGAAATGGCACACGCACCTTGTGAGTAATCTTCATCATACCGCAACTATTCAACCACTCAACATGCTTTGGTTCTAGAATACGCCATTTCGATAAACCCAAAGCTTCCAGACTGCCTTGTTAATGCCATTATAGTAGCTACCACTATCAATCATCAACTTGCATGCTTTGCCCTTGATCATGCACTGCACCTGAAATAAATTTCATCACTGGCCTCTATCCGCCGTCATACAAGTCTAATCTTGTACTGTCTCGAGTTGCATATTCAGCCCACTCAATGGTACAACATCTTCCACTGCAGTTGCAGCGCACACAACAACCTTGTCAACATTAGGCTGCTTCTCTTTAGAAAATTTTGGCACTGCCACGCTGACCGGTTGCACTAGAACAACTGCTAGAGCCTCCCTTACATGATATGGAATAGCCATAACTGCAACCTTGGGCGACTGCTGGACTGCCTTCATGGGCTTGGTACAAAATAACTTACGACGAGGAGACATAAAACAGCCACGCAAAAAATTACTGAAGTACTTCTAAGTTGCATCAACAATATCCTTCTCACACATCTCCTTATCCCACCAACGAACTATCTCCTCATCCACATGTCGTAATGTAAGAAGCATACGTGTAGGATTATGCAAATGCTCGTATGTATCACATCTGTAAAAACCATCTTGCATATGATGTTCCCACAACTCATATTCATCATATGTCGCCATATGGACCATTCTCCACCTAATTTGAGAATCATCACATACTACACCATCCAAGATGTTAAGATAATCAATATACACATCACCAGATCTCTTCCCAGAAGTGCACCGTTTGCCAAAAAAAATCACCCTGAAACGACTGCATGCTTGCTAGCATGAATTGCAGAACAGAAAAATTTTAGGGCCGAATTATCTGGTGTTGGAGGGCCGGACTGTCCGGGTCGGATGGATACTCCGGGAGGAAACCGTCGGACACTCCGGCACACGGATGTCAAGATCCAATCTACACCACCACAACTCTCTGATCTCCACCAAGAACACACTCAACCGATCAATCAACACAATCTCGCTGTGAGCAACCTGGTGCTCTAATACCACATGATACAGATCACGTCGATGATCCTTGAGTTTTGTCCCGATCTTTCATAGCGAGTAACCTGGATAATAATCCTTCCAATAACGCGATGAATGTCACCTGAAGAAGAGGAATCAATCCAGCAAACAACATGGAGAAGATTACCACGCCTCAAATCAAAACATGACAATCCTTGATGAACACAAGAACCTCCGCGACAATATCAATACATAGATAACACGGCATCGCCGTCCCTGGAGGGATGCTCACCAAGCAACTCACAATAGTTTTAGACTAAACAACTCAATTTCAAGCTAACCCTAATTCTAGACTGACTAACTCTTTATATAGCGAGTTGGATAGACCCAAACCGACAACTGGATACAAAACCGACTCTAGCAGATACGTCTGGATCGGACGAAACCTCGTAGGCCGGACACTCCGGTGTAGATGGGCCGGACACTCCGGTAGGCCGAACATTCTGGCTTGCTTCGGCCGGACACTACGGTCTTCACAGTCACCTTCACGTCCTTCTTGATGATCTCCCTTGTGCCTGCCTCCAGCTCCTCCCTCGCGCATATCGTGCCCATATCATCCTCCCCCTTCAAGGAGCGTTGTCCCCAACGCATGAGAGTCTTCTCGAAAGGGTGGCTTGATATCAACAAAATCATCACGTGGCTTTGTCATCTTCAAGTCTTGCTTGCCTTCCACTCCGCAACCTCCCTCTCGGCATGCTTGACTTGAAACTGCCCTTGGCGCCTGCACCTCCTTCTCCATACGAGCTTTGACCTAGGCGCCACCGTCTTCTTCTCAACTCTTGTTGGAACTCGTGGTTGCTGAGCATGGACCTTCTTTGCACGACTTGGCATAAGATGAGTAATGCCTGGACCACACAACCGACGAACATGTCTATCCTTGCTGCTATACATTTGCACAACTGTCCCAACAAAATGCCTCACAGGTGTGTTAACAAAACTTCCCTTGTTACCCCGCTGCACCACGTGCACTGGAACATCAGGAGCACAAAGATCATCTGTCTGAACACCTGTGTCAACACAAACAACCTTCTAAACACATGTTGCAACATCCTTCCTCTCAGCAATAAGAGGATGGACTTCAACTGGCTTGTCACTAGCAAGTTCCACTGGCTTGTCATCTACAGGCGTAGCTGAAGCAATATCAACATTGTGGCACTGTGCATCATGCTATCCATCCTACACCTTACCTAGCGCAGATTTTGGCTTAACCTTGCGCACCTTCTCCTTATGTACCACCCACTCTATATCAGACTTTATGTGATCATCCTGCATAGGCTTCAAAGTTTGATGTTTGCCACCATGCACAAAAGAATATGTATTTGCTCTTCCAGCATGTGTAGCGTTGCGATCATAATTCCATGGACGACCAAGTAACTTCCCACATACCTCCAATGGTAACACATCGCACTCCACCTCATCAACATAGTCACCAACTGTAAATGCCACACGCACCTTGTGAGTAATCTTCATCATACCGCAACTATTCACCCACTCAACGTACCTCAGTTCTGGAATACGCCATTTGGATAAACCCAAAGCGTCCACAACTGCCTTGCTAATGACATTACAGTAGCTAGCACTATCAATCATCAACTTGCATGCTTTTCCCTTGATCATGCACATCACCTGAAATAAATTCCATTGCTGGCCTCTATCTGTTGTCATACAAGTCTCATATTGTACTCCCTTGAGTTGCATATTCAGCCCACTCAATGGTACAACATCTTCCACTACAGTTGCAGCGCACAAAACAACCTTGTCAACATCAGGCTGCTTCTCTTTAGAAAATTTTGGCACTGCCATGCTGACCGGTTGCACTGGAACAACTGCTGGAGCCTCCTTTACATGGGATGGAATAGACATAACTGCAACCTTGGGCGACTGCTGGACTGCCTTCACAGGCTTGGTACAAAATACCTTACGACAAGGAGACATAAAACGGCCACGCAAAAAATTACTGAAGTACTTCCAATTTGCATCAACAATATCCTTCTCACACATCTCCTTATCCCACGAACGAACTATCTCCTCGTCCACATGTCATAATGCAAGAAGCATACGTGTAGGATTATCTAAATACTCGTATGTATCACATCTGTAAAAACCATCTTGCATATGACGTTCCCACAACTCATATTCATCATATGTCACCATGTGGACCAGTCTCCACCTAATTTGAGAATCATCACATACTACACTATCCAAGATGTCGAGATAATCATTGTACACATCACTAGATCTCTTCCTAGAAGTGCACCGTTTGCCAAAAAAATCACCCTAAAACGACTGCATGCTTCCTAGCATGAACTGCAGAATAGAAAAATTTCAGGGCCGGATTGTCCGGCTTTGGAGGGCCGTACTGTCCGGGTCAGACGGATACTCTGGGAGCAAACCGTCGGATGCTCTGGCGCACAGACATCGATATCCAATCTGCACCGCCACAACTCTCTGATCTCCACCAAGAACACACTCAGCCGATCAATCAACAGAATCTCGTCGTGAGTAACCTGGTGCTCTAATACCACATGATACGGCTCACGCCGATGATCCTTGAGTTTTGTCCCGATCTTTCACAGCGAGTAACCTGGATAATAATCCTTCCAATAACGCGATGAACGTCACCTGAAGAAGAGGAATTAATCCAGCAAGCAACATGGATAAGATCACCACACCTCAAACCAAAACACGGCAATCATTGATGAACACAAGAACCTCTGCGACAATATCAATACGATAGATAACACGACATCGCCGTCCCCGGAGGGATGCTAACCAAGAAACTCACAATAGTTTTAGACTAAACAACTCAATTTCAAGCTATCCCTAATTCTAGACTGACTGACTCTTTATATAGCCGGTTGGACAGACCCAAACTGACAACTGGATACAAACCGACTCTAGCAGATACATCCGGATCAGACGAAACCCCGTAGGCTGGACAATCCGGTGTAGATGGGCCGGACACTCTGGTAGCCGTACATTCCGGCTTGCTTCGGACGGACTCTCCGGTCTTCATAGTCACCTTCGCGTCATTCTTGATGATCTCCCTTGCACCTGCCTCCCGCTCCTCCCTCGCGCATATCGTGCCCATATCAAATTTAATCCCCAACTTAGCCCATAAACATCTCCAAAAGTGGCTAAGAAATTTATCACGATTAGGAGCAATAGTATTTGGCACACCATGTAAACGAACAATTTCACGAAAGAAGAAATAATCAATATGGGTAGCATCATTAGTTTTGTGACAAGGAATAAAGTATGCCATCTTAGAAAACCGATCGATAACAACAAAAATGCTATCCCTCCCCTTTTGTGTACGAGGCAATCCCAAAACAAAGTCCATAGAAATATCCTCCCAAGGGACACTAGGAACAGGAAGAGGCATATATAAACCATGTGGATTAAGGCTAGACTTAGCTTTTTGACAAGTAGTGCATCGTGCCACGAATCTCTCAACATCTCGACACATGCATGGCCAAAAGAAGTGTGCATCAAGAACATCCTCTGTCTTCTTGACACGAAAGTGACCCATCAATCCTCCTCCATGCGCCTCCTATAACAACAAAAGACGAATGGAACTATCAGGGATGCATAGTTTGTTAGCACGGAACACAAATCCATCATTGAAGACGAAATTGTTCCATGTTCTACATCTCTACAATTTTGCAACAAGTCTTTAATTTAGCATCATGCACATACTGTTCCTCAATAGTTTCAAATCCAAATATTTTGAAGTCAAGTTGAGATAACGGCGTGACAAATGATCAGCAATAACATTATCTTTACCCTTTGGTGTTTGAAAACATAAGGAAAGGAATCAATAAATTCAACCCACTTTGCATGGCGGTGATTCATCTTAGCTTGACTATGAATATGCTTCAAAGATTCATGATCAGAATGTATAACAAATTCTTTAGGCCATAAATAGTGTTGCCAAGTTTCTAATGTACGAACCAGCGCATATAATTCTTTATAATAAATAGAATAGTTCAGACTAGCCCCACTCAATTTTTCACTAAAATATGCAACATGTTTGCCCTCTTATAATAACACACCTCCCAAACCAATTCCACTAGCATCACATTCAATCTTAAAAGTCTTATTAAAATCATGAAGTTGGAGCAATGGAGCATGTGTTAACTTATCTTTCAATATCATGAAGGCTTGTTGTTGTTCATCGCCCCAAACAAAGGGAACATCCTTCTTTGTAAGTTCATTCAGTGGCACACCAATTGATCCAAAATCTATGACAAAACGACTATAAAAAACCAGCAAGGCCAAGAAAACTACTCACTGGTTTGACCATCTTGGGCTGCGTCAAATTCTCAATCGCTTCAATCTTGGCTGAATACACTTCAATACCATGTGATGTAACAACATAGTCAACAAACACAACTCGATCGGTGCAAAAGGTGCGCTTCTCAAGATTACCAAACTAATGTGCATCACGTGAAGCATTGAAAATAGCATGCGAATGTTCCAAATGATCCTCTAAAGATTTGCTATAAATCAGAATATGATCAAAGTAGACTACCACAAAACATCCAATGAAAGAGCATAAAGCTTTGTTCATTAATCTCATGAATGTGATGGGTGCATTAGTTAAATCAAAAGAAATTACTAACCACTCATATAAAGCAAACTTAGTATTAAAAGTTCTTTTCCATTCATCTCTCAATTTCATACGAATCTGGGGGTAAACACTACGCATATCAACTTTAGAAAACATGGTAGAGCCACTCAATTCATCAATCATGTCATATAAACATGGTATAGCATGACGACAATGAATAGTAATATTATTGATAGCTCTACAATTAGTACACATGTGCAAAGAACCATCTTTCTTATGTACCAAAATAATAGGAACAACACATGGGATAAGAGACTCACGAATGTGATCTTTGTTGAGTAGTTCCTACCCTATTGAATGGTATAATACTTCATACTACATCCCATTATAATGATAGGTTCACACCGACAAGTATGGAATCAAGGGAGGAAGCCTGGAGCGTCAAACCCGACAATACGGAGGCTTGGAAGAGGAGACAGAAGAAGCAGCAGTAGAAGCACCGGAGTCTCCAGCCCTGATGCCCGTAGTCTCTGGCCTCGAACACCAGAGTCTTCGGCCAGGACTCCAGACAGGAGTCCGGACCCCTGCCTGGAGCTCCCTGTACACCTCCCTAGAGACAAGCCTAGAGAGCAACTACCAGACCAGAGTCTCCTTCCACCCTGTTGTCTCCGGATACCCACACCGGAGTCTCTAGCCCTCCACAATGGAGTCTCCACCCCCAGGACTCCGCACAGGACTCCAGTCGCCTTCCTGGAGCTCTCTGTTCGCCACCCCGGAGAGCGTCGTCTACCCCAGAGTCTTCGGCCACCCTCAGAGTCTCCGACCTAAGTGATGGGCCTACGCGCCACCAGCTGGGCCTTCATCCCATGTACCCCTCTAGACCATTCCAAACCATAGAATTATCTCTAAACTATCGCTTGTTAAGTGGCTGGCCTATATATAGAGCCCCCACCCCCTCATGTATCCCTTAGGCATAGATGATAGACTAAAGACAACCCCCTTTGTGGAATCTCTAGTTTTGCCTCATCCCCTTTACCAAGGGGACCGACTATCATCACCAACCTCGTTGGAGTTTGCGTTGCACATCCATTGTTGTACAAGAACTACGTTTGCGACTGCGTGAGCATAGTAGTCAAGACCCTCTCCGCTTGGGATTGAAGGGAGCATGTTGACTAATCTTTCCTGGAGAGGATTCTATCAGACCAGTGGCCGCAGACAGGATCAATTGGCCTTGTATTGTGTGAGTTTTGCATGTGTTCATCATGTTCTTCACGAGGTGTGTGTTAGCTTCGACTACCTTCTCCCTTTCGCCTCGCTTTCCCATCGATTTGACCACGAGATTCATGAAGATCAGGTCACCCTTGAGGACACCCCTTATCATTCAGTTTGTCCATCACTTTGGGGATGACATGTAGTGATACGGCCCGACCTTCGGTCGCTACCATATCAAGGTCTCCAACTTATGCCAAGTCGTCATGGACTCCAATGGTAAATCTTTTCCTCTATGCGAGCCCACTTCCTACCCTTTTGAATGGTATACTACTTCATATTCCGTCCCATTATCATGATAGGTTCATACCGACAAGTACGGAGTTAAGGGAGGAAGCCCGGAGCACCAAGCCCGTCAAAACGGAGGCTTGGAAGAGAAGATGGAAGAAGCTACAGCAGAAGCACCGGAGTCTCCAATCCTCTAGCCCGGAGTCTCCGGCCAGGAATCCGCCTAGGACTTCGAACTCACCACAGGAGTTGATATGGGGTGGCCTGATATTCTCAGCAAGCACTTGTCGATGATGATAATGGTGGATAGATAACTAGCCTATAGCTATGAACTCTCCCGCTCGATCCCTGATGCCAATGCAACAGCTCTCGAACCCTGTGGGATATTCACAACACCACACTCTTGAGCACTCAGCCATCGACCACGAATGGTAGTTCGTAATCTACTAATTCACAATGGAACAACAGATCACACTCAATCGTAGTAGTATAATTCGATCACAGGGTAATTCCAGAGGTTCTTTAAAATAAACAACTCCAAAATAGTTGTAACATGGTCTAAACCCAAACTATGGAGCGTCCCAGGGCTTATAAGGGCGGCTGGGGCGGCCAGAAACCGAAACTAAAATGCGTACGACTCAAACTAATACAACCGACTCGGACCAGATTTCGGTCGGCGGCTGGACATTCCGGTTGATATCGGTCGGACAGTCCGGTCGGGCCAGACACTCCGGGTGGAGTTAGCCAGACAGTCCGTTCTGGTCGGAAACTTCAAAGTTTCCAGGTGGTGTCCGGGTAGTGTCCGATTTGGTGCACATATTGTTTGCACCAGCTCTTCTCTCGGGGAGGCCGGACAGTCCGGGTGGACTCAGCCAGACACTCCGGTCGTGGCAGAGCTTTTTTCCACCGTCTTGATGATCTTCTCTTACACCTTCCTCCTGCTCCTCCCTCGCGCATCCTTGGGCGATCATCATGCTAAGCTTCTCTTGTAGCCCTTCCTCTCCTCGTGCCATGCTTGTTTCTCCAACCAACCTTATCATACATAAATGCATAGACTTAGGCAGTATAAAGTTCTCATCAATTAAAGTACCAGATTCATTTATGAGTGAATTCACCTGTTGTTCAAGTAGCTTAGCACGAGCTCTTGTAACGGGTCCAATTCTAATCTCAATGGACTGATCTTTCCTTGCAACAACTGGAGCATCTTCAGTAGTAATTGGGGTAGGTGTAATTATAGGGATGTCCTCATCACCTCCCCCCTTCAAAAGGCGTCGACCTCGACCCTCCAAGGTCTTCTCCATCATATGGTGATAAATCAGCAACGTTGAAGCTGTTGCTAACTCCACCAAACTCCTCAATAGGTATATCAATCGAGTAGGCATTATCATTAATCTTGGCTAACACCTTGTAAGGACCAGCACCACGTGGCTTCAATTTTGACTTTCGAAGTAGTGGGAACCTATCCTTTCGTAGATGCACCCATACCATGTCGCTAGGCTTAAACAACACTTCCTTCCTTGCTTGATTCCTTGCAGCAGCAATGTTCTTGCCTTTCTTCTCAATAGCCTCTCGAGTCTTCTCATGAATCTTCTTCACATATTCAGCATGTTTTGATGCCTCCATATCAACTCTCCGATGCAATGGCAAAGGCAACAAATCAAGTGGCGTCAATGGCTTGAAGACCTACACCACCTCAAAAGGACAAAGCTGAGTAGTCGAATGCATAGCCCTGTTGTATGCAAACTCAACATGTGGCAAACACTCTTCCCACTCCATGAGATTCTTCTTTAGCATAGTCCTCAGCAACTGTAACACCCCGTCCACTGGGCCCGGGGGTGTCACTCCTGGCAGCTTAATAGGATATGTAGACTGGCCCCACAGACTAACACTAGTCTTTTCTGCGCACTTTGTCGTCACTCGTGAGCACCCGTACCCACTTCCCGGTCGGTCACCCATCCTAGAATTGCTCTAGGACAAGCACGCTTAACCTTAGAGTTCTTTTCCAATGAGCATTCGGAAAAGAAGTTGCAACTTGTTTGTATGAGTATTCTATCATCCTATTAAGCCATGTGCCTGGTCTCACATACACCCACCCTTTAGAAGATTGATGCCCTCATCGATCAAGCACACCCCAGGAACGTTCCCTCTTGGCACGCGTATGTGCGTCCAGTGCCGACACATGTGCCATGTTATGTCCACTCCGGGCCACACGTGCCATGCTCCACATGTCCGGCCACTGACCTACACACCCGTTTAAGTGCGAGGATCGGCTCTGATACCACTTGTAACACTCCGTCCACTAGGCCCGGGGGTGTCACTCCTGGCAGCTTAATAGGATATCTAGACTGGCCCCACAGACTAACACTAGTCTTTTCTGCGCACTTTGTCCTCACTTGTACGCACCAAGTACCCACTTCCCGGCCGGTCACCCATCCTAGAATTTCTCTAGGCCAAGCATGCTTAACCTTAGAGTTCTTCTCCAATGAGCTTACAGAAAATAAGTTGCAACTTGTTTGTATGAGTATTCTATCAATCCTATTAAGCCATGTGCCTGGTCTCACAACAACTATGACAATGTTCGATTCACCACCTTCGTCTGACCATCTGTTTGGGGATGACATGTAGTACTGAATAGCAGCTTCGTTCCCAGCTTCCCCCATAAGGTCTTCCAAAAGTAGCTCATGAACTTCACATCACGGTCAGAAACAATCATCTTGGGTACTCCATGTAATCTCACGATGTCCCTAAAAAATAGATTAGCAACATGCGACGCATCATCGCTTTTGTGGCAGACAATAAAATGAGCCATCTTAGAGAACCTATCCACTACCACAAATACAGAATCATGACCTCTCTGTGTTTTAGGTAGACCTAGCACAAAATCCATACTAATGTCTTCCCATGGTGTAGTAGGTGCAGAGAGAGGTGTATACAAACCATGAGGCTTCAACTGTGATTTTGACTTGTGGAATGTAATGCAATGGCTCACAAATTTGTACACATCACGCCTCATCTTGGGCCAATAAGAATGATCAGCTAGCATGAGCAATGTCTTCTCACGCCCAAAGTGACCCATCAAACCACCATCATGTGATTCCTGCAATAAGAACAAACACATGGACGATTCTAGAATCATAGTTTGTTAGCTCTAAACAAATATCCATCATGTATATGATACTTATCCCATGCGTTTCTAAGAGCACACAATCGATATGGTTCAGCAAAATCATGGTAAGTTGCATAAAGTGCACAAATAATCTCTAATCTAGGAATTTTAACATCAGGATTGGTTAATAGCATCTTCTTCCTAGAAAAAGCATCAGCAACTACATTCTCTTTTCCCTTCTTATACTTAATGTAAGGAAAACATTCAATAAACTCAACCCATTTAGCTAATATTCTATGCAAGTTTGATTGAGCTTTCAAATACTTCAATGCTTCATGATCAGAATGTATGATAAATTCTTTTGGCCACAAATAATGTTTCCAAACTTCAAGAACCCTAACAACTGCATACAATTCTTTATCATAAATAGGATAATTCAATCTAGCACCAGTAAGTTTCTCAGAAAAATATGCTATAGGGCGTCCGTCTTGCATCAAAAGGCCACAAATACCTATACCACTAGCATCACATTCAACTTCAAATTGCTTTGAAAAATCAGGTAATGCAAGTAATGGTGCAGAAGTAAGCAAACATTTCAATGTATCAAAAGAAATATCTTGGGCCGCACCCCATACAAATGGCACACCTTTCTTAGTCAAGCCATTCAATGGTGCAGCAATAGTGCTAAAATCCTTCACAAAGCGCCTATAGAAACCAGCTAAGCCATGGAAACTACGCACTTGATTCACATTCATGGGAATAGGCCAATTCCGAATTGATTCAATTTTAGATTGATCTACTTCTACCCCATACTTAGATACAAAAAATCCTAGAAATATGACCTTATCTTTTGCAAATGTGCACTTCTCAAGATTAACATAGAGTTTATTATCATGCAACACTTGCAAAACTTGTCGGATAAGAATACAATGTTCAGTTTCGTTGTGGCTATACATAAGTATATCATCAAAATAAACAACCACAAAATGACCAATAAATTCTCTCAAAACATGATTCATTAATCTCATGAATGTACTAGGTGCATTAGTAAGACCAAACGGCATAACTAACCACTCATACAAACCAAATTTTGATTTGAAAGCAGTTTTACATGCATCCCCTTCTTTCATCCTAATTTGATGATAACCACTATGCAAATCAATCTTAGAGAAAATAGTAGCACAACTCAATTCATCTAGCATATCCTCTAAGCATGGAATAGGATGACGATATCGAATAGTCATGTTATTAATAGCTCTACAATCTACACACATGCGTTATGTACCATCTTTCTTAGGCACTAAAATAACAGGAACATCACAAGGGCTAAGAGAAACACGAATGTACCCTTTATCCAGCAATGCCTGTACTTGTTTCTGTATCTCCTTTGCTTCTTCCGGGTTGGTCCTGTAGGGTGCACGATTTGGTAATGTGGCGCTAGGGATCAAGTCGATTTGATGCTCAATGCCATGTAATGGAGGCAATCCTGCGGGTACATCTTCTGGAAACACATCACCAAAATCCTGCAAAACAGTAGATACACCAAGAGAAATAGGGGTCATGTCGTTAGAAACCAATACCTCACCCTTATACATGAGCACAAGTGGCATGGCTGTAGGATCCTCACGAAACTCTCTGATATCTTCTTTGGTGGCTAATATCACTAGGCTAGGCACTCTCTCACTTTTCGTTATATCACTCTTTTTGGGATCTATTACATCATGTACAGCTGCAACACTATCTCGCTTATCTATAGATTCATCCTCCAAGTTCACTTCAATCTTTTGACGAGACTCATTCACAATATGATGTGGTGTCATTGGCTGCAAATTAATCTTCTTGCCCTTAAACTCCAAGTGATATGTATTGGCATGCCATTGTGTTGCACATGGCGATCATAAAGCCAAGGCCGACCAAATAAGAGATGGCAAACAATCATAGGAACCACATCAAAGTCAATAGAATCCTTGTATGGCCCTATCTCAAAATTCACACGTACCATATGATTTACCTTCATCTCACCACTGTCACTCAACCATTGTATGTAGTATGGCTTGGGATGAGGTAAATAAGTCAAATTCAGCTTGGCACATAACTCCTTACTTGCAAGATTTCTACAGCTACCTCCATCAATGATGTCCTTGCAAGCTTTGTTAGGGCCAACGAGTGTGTTGGTTTGGAACAAGTTGCAGCGCTGAGAATCAACAATAGGCTGCACACTAAGTATACATGGAGAGACTACTATGGTAGGCGCATGCTTAGGGAAGGCATCCATACTGTCCTTGCTATCATACCCATCGTCGCCATGAGAATCAACCTCATCTCCACTCTCATACTCTCCTTGTTCATTGACAAATATCACCTTGCGGTTTGGACAATCTTTCTTGTAGTGTCCTCTACCTCCACAAGTATGGCACTCCACATCGCGCGTACGCGCAGTTAACATATTGGAACCCGAGCTAGCAGCAGGAGAAGCAGGCTTCCGAGCATTGGAACCATAAGAAGGCGTGGGAGTAGGCTTGGCCAATGGTGAAGGGTGGCTAGCAGCCGCTGCAGGTGGCGCCATGGGTGGTGGTGGTGTAGACCTGACCGCAAAATGACTAGTAGAAGGAAACCTCGCACGTGACTTAGCATCTTCAGCTAACTGTGATTCGGCCTCTCTAGCATGGTACCATAGTTCATTCATAGTCTCATACTTGTGATGACGAACAATGCTCTTGATTGGTAGCTTCAAATTGTTTTGAAATCGTTGCATAGTCATTTCAAGGGATTCACGAACTCTAGCATGTTGCATAAGCATCTCCATCTCCATGTAGTGCTCATCAACTGAAATGTTCCCGTGCCTCAATTGTGTCAACTTGTCAAAAACGGATCGCAAGTAGTTGGTGGGTACAAAACGGTCCTTCATGATGCGCTTCATCTCTCGCCAATCCATCACAGGAAGTTCATTGTCCTCTCTTCTATTCTGCACAATAGCATCCCACAACGCAAAGCATATCCATCAAATTTTGACACTACAAGCTTGACCTTCTTGTCTTCTAGATAGTCAAACAATCGCTAGAGCTTCTCAATCTTCAACTCCCATGTGAGGTAATCTTTAGGATCAAGTGAGCCATCAAACTTGGGAATCAATTTTTTTGGCTTGCCCAAAGCATCAACAGCAGCTTGGTTTGGAACACGCAAGCATAAGCAGGTGCAACAGCAGGCGTAGGAGCAGGGGGATTGGCACGTCCCCTGCCAAGATGTGGGGCAGCATCAGCCGCACTACCCTCATCATTGTCATCAAAAACATCATCATGTGGGTGTTCCTACCATCGCTGAATTGCTACTATTAAGGAATCAATGGAACGCTACAAAGTTGCGACATTGGTATTGAGTGCGGTCACTTGTGTTTGAATGCTAGTGACTGCACCGACATTCTGGTCCACATCCACTTGCACGTCCTAGATATTCTTGTCAATGGCATCTGTTGTGTGAGTAAACACATGCGTCAAGTGAGATTTCAACGCCTCATATTCGCGCCAAGTAACAAGTTCCTCATCCTTCTTTTTCTGTGACACAACATCATCATCACTAAAAGACATGATTAGTAGGTTAGTGCAAAAATCAAAATATGTTTGGTGGCACACTCACAACTCACTCACAAGTGACAAGAAAGCGGATCTTACCGTTCCAAAGTGAATAGAGATGCTTTACAAAAATGAAATCAAAGACTGATGCACTTATGTGATGAAGTGAATATCAATGGTATAGAGAACGATCACAGGGCACACATGTTATTTATGGTGGAGCTTTAGGTATGGTATCCTATCTACACCGCAAACAAGTCCTAGTGCTGATCGTACAACAAACCCAAGAAACACAAATGGCGGAGATAAACGTGGCAAAGCAACTTATGAAAAGGAATATTGCAATGCACAAGAGAGGCGCTAGTAAAAGCTCAAAGTAAACAGGCACAAGATTGTGGATTATGGATTGATCATCGAGTAAACGAGGAAATCTGATACCAAGATGATATGGGGTGGCCTGATCTTCTCATCAATCACTTGTCAATGATGATAATGCTGGATAGATAACTAGATTGTAGCTATGAACTCTCCCGCTCGAGGCCTGATGCCAATGCAACAACTCTCGAACCCTGTGGGATATTCACAACACCACGCTCTTGCGCACTTTTCCGCCGACCACGAATGGTAGTTTGCAATCTACTAATTCCCAATGGAACAATAGATCACACTCAATCATAGTAGTATAATTTGATCACAGGGTAATTCTAGAGGTTCTTTAAAAGAAACAACTCCAAAATAGTTTTAACATGGTCTAAACCCTAACTATGGGGCGTCCCAGAGATTATAAGGGTGGCTGGGGCAGCCAGAAACTGAAACTAAAATGCGTACGACTCAAATTGATACAACCGACTCGAACCAGATTTCGGTTAGCGGCCGGACATTCCGGTTGATATCGGTTGAATAGTCTGGTCTAGCCGGAAACTTCAAAGTTTCCGGGTGGTGTCCGGGTAGTGTCCGATTTGGTGCACAGATTGTCCACACCAGTTCTTCTCTCGAGGAGGCCGGACAGTCCGGGTGGACTCAGCCAGACACTCCGGTCGTGGCAGAGCTTTTTTCCTCCGTCTTGATGATCTTCTCTTACACCTTCCTCCTGCTCCTCCCTCGTGCATCGTTGGGCGATCATCATGCTGAGCTTCTCTTATAGCCCTTCCCCTCCTCGTGCCATGCTTGTTTCTCCAACCAACCTGATCATACAAAAATGCATAGACTTAGGCAGTATAAAGTTCTCATCAATTAAAGTACCAGATTCGTTTAGGAGTGAATTCATCTGTTGTTCAAGTAGCTTAGCACGAGCTCTTGTAATGGGTCCAATTCTAATCTCATTGGACTGATCTTTCCTTCCAACAACTGGAGCATCTTCAGTAGTAATTGGGGTAGTGTAATTTTAGGGATGTCCTCATCAGGAGCGTTCAGTACACCCCTCCGAAGACAAGCCCGGAGAGCGACATACACCACTGAGTCTTCGACTTGGACTCCGGTCGCTTTCCTAGAAGTCTCTGCATGCCACCCCGGAGTCCGCCCCTGAGAGCGAGCACACCCTGAAGTCTCTGGCCCACCCCGGACTCTCCGGACCTCACACCCCGGAGTCTCCGGCCTAAGTGGAATGGGCCTGCATGCCTTGATCTAGGCCTCCATCCCATGTACCCCTCTTATCCTTAGTAACCCTAGTTTTATGTCCAAACTACCCCTTGTTATGTGGCTGGCCTATATAGTGCCCCCACCCCCTCATGTAACCCTAGGCATAGATGATAGACTAAAGAACACCCCCTTTGTGGAATCTCTAGTTTTGCCTCATCCCCTTGACTAAGTGGACCGAATATCGTCACCACCTTGTTGGAGTTTGCATCGCGTCTCCCTCGTTGTACAAGGCCTACGTTTGTGAGTGCGTGAGCGTAGTTGGCAAGACCCTCTCCAAGGTGTTCTTCTCTCTCCGCTTGGGATCGAGGGAGCACGTTGACCGACATTTCCTTGCGAGGATTCTATCGGACCGGTGGCCACCGGCGGGAACAACCGACCTTGTATCGTGTGAGTTTTGCCTATGCTCATCGTGTTCTTTGCGAGGTGTGATTTCGCTTCCGCTACCTTCTCCCTTTCCCCTCGTTTTCCCATCGATTTCACCACGAGATCTGTGAAGATCGGTCCACCCACGAGGTTAGCCCTCAATATCTGGTATCAGTAGCTTTTGGTTGCCACAGATATCTCATCGATTTGGTCTTTCCCCCATTAATTCGAAAATTCCACCAAAAATAGCCCCAATTTATGTTTTGGATCGATCTATGATTTGAGTGAGTTTTGGTAGGTTTTGATCTTTGGATTATTTGCTAAACTTGTTGATCTACCTTCTCCTACGTTTCCATAGCCTAATTCCCTGATTTCCCCCATCAATTTGAGGTTTTGGTTCGAGTTTTTCCGCCAAAATGTGCCCCGCTCGAGTTCTGGACGCGCAACAGACCCCGACCCCGGAGTCTCTGGCCTTGGACCCCGGAGTCTCCGCCCCCTCCCCCCGAGTCTCCGGCCATATACCCCGGAGTCTCCACCTCCCTACAGACAACAAATCTGTTTAACGGTTTTGAGCATAAGTTTTGCATTCGAACTCAGATTTTGGTGTTCTTTAGCTCGTTTAGAAGAGGAGAAAGAGCTCTATATCATCATATACGTGGTTCATGTTATATACTCCATACAAATTCCATGCACAAGGCAAAATCCACCAATAACGGGTGAAGATCGGTGATGCAAGGTAAAAAATTCTACAACTTCTCCCCACTTGGTTTCCTTTGTGAGCTACACTATCTTTGCGATCAACAAACACCTATTGAAACTAGTTCCTTGTATGATTTCTTGGGCTATGCACATTTGATGCTTGTAGAATTCCGAGCAAAAGTTGTGAGCGCGCTATCTCATATAGTTATCTTGTATAGTTGTTGGCACAAAGAAGAGGCAAGTGAAAAAGAAAAAGAAAAAATAGAAAAAATAGAAAAAAAGAAAAAGGAAAAAAGAAACAAACAAACAAGTGCCTCATAGAATAGGAAGCGCAAGCTCGATGAACATCATATAGGTGGTACTTATTATGCATATCTTGTAGCCCACCAATTTATTGCAATCGAACTAGCGTCTCTCCTTGCACTTGTGCGACACGAGCTTATAATATTTTCTAGGTAATCTTTGGTTCTTAACTCACTTTCTCCATTGCACAAGTCCCATTTATCCCACCGTGTGTGTTTCCTTGTACATAATTTCTATCTTATGGATTGACTTGTTCTGCTTTGTGATAATCGTGGTTCTTTACTTGCCATTACAATATCTTTATTTTGGATTGTTCTTGGACATGCCACCTTCCATACCTATCCACCATAAGCTTTGTGTGTGTGTTTTTAGTGGTTAGTTGGTTTTGGTGTTCCTCGTGAACTTCACTTTACTTGGTTTTGGTTGCTCTCAAGTGGGGCCACTTGCACAATACTATCTTCCAAGGTAAAGTAAGGTTTGACGTTGCATCCCTAACCCATCTACCACTTCCATATACACCACTTGGTCTTGTGAATCATGTCTAGGGACTCCGGAACCGAGGATGATATATATGAAGAATCCACGATGAGCCACCATGTATATACCTCCACAAGCATGGATGACACGATGGATCACTATAGCGATAATGGCAACACATGCTTGGGTGACATGGAGTTCTACAACAACAATAACTCCCCAAGCATGGATGACTTCAAGGACGACAACAACAAGCTCTTCAAGTCGTGTCGACCAAGACAGAGTCTCCACCTCGAGAGTGCCAAGGTCCACAATCAAATGGACAAGCTCGAAAGCGCCCTCAACAACTTCAAGAGCGACATGGACAACGACTTCACCAAAACCATGAGCATGATGGCCAATAATAATGATGCTTTGTGCTCATTACGATGCCTCCCCAAGAAGAGTGCCAAGGAAAAGGATCGTCATCACGAGCGTCATTTGGATGACCAAGTGCACCACCTACGTCAACCTTCGGCAAGGCACACCAATGACCTCCGTTGACAACATCATCATAATACACTTTCTACTACTTGTGCCACCACCGCAATGACCCCAAGAGCAAGCTCAAGCTACAACCACCCTCCTCAACATGTGGTATCTCCTTCTAGGGCCACCACCACAATGGCACCCCTATGTTACAAGTGCAACGACCAAGGTCACTACCCATGGGCATGTCCAACAATCATATGTGGCAAGTGCCAACACCAAGGTTATACGTTTTGGGAGTGCACCGATACACAAGCCAAGGTGGTCTCGACGAAGGATGAGCAAGCTCCAAGCCAAGAGACTACCCTACAAGATGGCAATGACAAGGTCAAGAATGGTGACCATGGGACTTTTGCTTCACCAAAGGAGGCTCATGGAGTTGAGAGAACCGAGCCTATCCCTATATGCTTGAGGGATGATGTGGTACGAATCCCATGTGAGCATGAGAGCCACTTAGCCCACTTGAGTGAAAACAAGAGTGAGATGAGTGACTCCACCATACGTGAGATTGAGTGCTTCCATTTGGAGGGCATGAGTGATACACCGAGTGAGTTAAGAGTGGAGGTTGATAGCCCATGTGAGACCATTTTGATTTCTAATAACTTACCCTCTACCTCTAGTGTGTTTTCTCATGATGTGCTAGGTTCCATGGATCAAGAAGCTCCAAGATTGGAAATGATGATGTTGCTGACCGAGAAGATGTAAATGGTGGATCAAGATGATGTGATCCCCATACATGTTGAAGAAGTCGCCCACATGGAGGCCAATACTACCATAACATCTACTTCATATGAGAGGTATGAACAAGGTAAAAATAAGGGTGTTAATGATGCCATGATCCCACTAGTGGACATGATGACTTGTGATGATTGGCATGCTATGGATGATGTTTGTGATATCGCATATGCTTCATTGTTATTTCCATGCGATACTTTGCCTTTGCATAATGTAGAGCATGTGAAATTATTTTATTGTGATGATGTTGCCATAGACATGCCATGCTCTCAACAGTACATTGATGATATCATCGCTTGCACTTTGTGGAACAATTGCTCTTTCCAATGTTTTGCTTGCAATGATTATCAAAATGGTACCCCTCGGACCATGCTTTGTCATGGATGTTTTACAATTTCTCCCGTTGCTTGCAATAATATGAACAATTGCTCTTTGACTTGTTTTGCTTGCAATAATAATTCACATATTATTTCTATTGAGATGGCCCCCATAGCCTTCTCAAATTTTGGAGATTTTGGTAAATGCCACGATAAGCATGTTCCCCACTTGCATACTCACATGCAGATAAATTACACTTGATTGACACTCATGATGATGTGCACAAGAAGAGATATGTCATGATGGATGATGTGTTTCTCTACCATGCACACACGTCTTTATTTTATCTATGATGTGTGTAGGTACCTGCACGATCATGTCAACCTCGGTTGAGCACGAGTTGACAAAAAGAGCTCCAGAGAGCATCCCCCAAGATCAAACCCAGCTCTTATACCTTTTGCATGATTTGCATCTTTCATGTTGGCAAATTGCTCTTTCATATGGTTTGCTTGCAAGCATGTTGATGGTATTCTTTCACCATGTGACAATCATGTTTCTTTGCTATTGGATATTGATGCTTTGTGTGCAAAAAAAATGTTGAACAGTTTCTCCTTCCAATGTTTTGTGTGCAACCATAATGCCATTTTGAGCATGTATTGTCACGAGAGCTCCCAAGTACCTCATATAGTTGTTGCAACAAACATAAGGACCACTTTCTCTTTCATTTGGTTTGTTTGCAAACATGTTGCTTTTGCTTCCGCTTGCAATACCCATATGCCCATGATCTTTGTTTTTGATGATTTGTGTGTGGCATCCAACATATTGAACAATCTCTCTTTCCGATGGTTAGATTGCACACTTGATAATGATGTTGTTTTTGATATCCTTCCCCATGTGTTTTTTTCTGAATTCTCCTATTCTCGCATCGAAGATGTTGATCAATATATTAATCAATTGCTTTGAGTGCCACACTACGATGTTTTATGGAGTTTTTGAGTTCCCACATTTGGATGATGTTCAAAAGATTTCCATTCACTTTGACCTTGAATATAGATACAATTTGATATACTTGAGTTCTGCTAATAGTGTTTGAACAAGAATGGACATTCCACAAATGACATGCTCCCCTATTAGGCATGGCAATATTTTGCTTGCTCTTTGTTGTGCGAAGGTACAAGAACATATGCGTCAACCTCTATGGACCATAAGTTGACACGACTACCCGAAGAGAGTTACCTATGGCTGCCCTTAAACAAGCCATCCCTACATCCTAAGGTGACTTTCAATCTACTTGAGGACTCATGCTATAATCTTCATGAATTGGCTACTCTTTGAGTGTTGCTTTTCTTTTGTTGTGAGCTTTGTAGGCTTCATGGAAAGTGAAGGAACATTCAAGTGTTGTCAATTCAATCTTCCCGAGGATGACTATATGGTGAACCCCAAGATCAAGAAGGTCTCTCGACATCCTCTTCTTAGTGATGAGCGTGTAGATTCGAGGACGACTCTTTCTGAAGGGGGAGATGATACGGCCCGACCTTCGGTCATTACCATATCAAGGTCTCCAACTTATGCCAAGTCATCATGGACTCCAAAGGTGAATCCATTCCTCTATGCGAGCCCACTTCCTACCCTTTTGAATGGTATACTTCATACTCCGTCCCATTATCATGATAGGTTCACACCGACAAGTATGGAGTCAAGGGAGGAAGCCCAGAGCACCAAGCCCAGCAAGACAAAGGCTTGGAAGAGAAGACGAAAGAAGCTGCAGCAGAAGCACCGGAGTCTACGGCCACCACCACCAGAGTCTCCGGACTCACCATAGGAGCGTTTAGTACACCCCTCTGGAGGCAAGACCGGAGAGCGACGTCCACCATGGAGTCTCTAGCCACACCAGAGTCTTTGTCCCTTCGACATTGGAGTCTTCGACCCTTCGCGCCGGAGTCTCCGTCCTAGGACTCCGGCCTGGACTTCGGCCGCCTGCCTGGAAGTCTCTGCATGCCACCCCGGAGTTCGCCCCGGAGAGAGAGGCATGCTCCGGAGTCTTCGGCCCACCCCGGATTCTCTAGACCTCACACCCCGAAGTCTCTGGCCGAAGTGGAATGGACCTACACACCTTGAGCTGGGCCTCCAGCCCATGTACCCCTCTTATCCTTAGAAACCCTAGTTTTATGACCAAACTACCCCTTGTCATGTGGTTGGCCTACATACCCCACCCCCTCATGTAACCCTAGGCATAGATGATAGACAAAGACACCCTCTTTCTGGAATCTCTAGTTTTGCATCATCCCCTTGACCAAGGGGACCGACTATTGTCACCACCTCGTTGGAGTTTGCATCACGCCTCCCTTGTTGTACAAGGCCTACATTTGCGAGTTTGCGAGCGTAGTTGTCAAGACCCTCTCCAAGGTGTTCTTCCCTCTCTGCTTGGGATTGAGGGAGCACATTGACAGATCTTTCCTTGCGAGGATTCTATCAGACTGCTGGCCACCGGCGGGAGCAATCGACCTTGTATCGTGTGAGTTTTGCATGTGCTCATCGTGTTCTTTGTGAGGTGTGAGTTCGCTTCCGCTACCTTCTCCCTTTCCCCTTGTTTTCCCATCGATTTAACCACGAGATCCGTGAATATCGGGCCACCCACGAGGTTAGCCCTCAATACATAGTACTAAACAACAATTTAGTCCCCAACTTAACCCATAAACATCTCCAAAAGTGGCTAAGAAATTTAGTATCATGATTAGAAACAAATTAGCAAATCAGCAACATGCGCAACATCATTAGTCTTGTGACAAGTAATAAAGTGTGCCATCTTAGAAAAATAGATCCACAAGAATAAACATGATATCCCTCCCCTTATATGTCCGAGGCAATCCAAAAACAAAGTCCATAGAAATATCCTCCCAAGGCACACTAGGAACACGAAGAGGCATATATAAACCATTTGGATTAAGGCGAGACATAGCTTTTTGACAAGTAGTGCAGCGTGCCATGAATCTCTCAACATCTCGATGCATGTGTGGCCAAAAGAAGTGTGCAGCAAGAACATCCTCTGATGCAGCCCGTCCTATAGACACTCCTACATCTACACCAACAAGTCCCCCAAGTGGACCCATGACTCGTGCCCGAGCCAAACTCCTACAAGCTAAGGTGAACTCGCTCCTCTCCTCGTGCCAATTTGATATGTCCTTGGATGGTATGCTACTTCATGCAACTACTCTATGCATCATCAGGTACGAAGCTCCAACACAGCACCAAGCACCCAAGGATGGAGAACAAGGAGTAGATCATGAACCAGAGGCCACTGGAGCTACTCAGACCGGAGTCTCCGGTCTACGCACACTGGAGTCTCCGGTCCACCAAAGTCTCTGGCCTGAAGACCCTGGAGTCTCCGGCACACCTCTAGTCTGACTCCCGAACCGAGGTCCGGGACAATCTGTATGCCCCTTCGGAGGATGGACCGGACGCCCGACTGAAATCTCCAGCCCAGACCGGAGTCTCCAGCCCACCACACCGGAGTCTCCGGACCGACCGTTGCCAGGCATGTAAAAGGCCTTTGGGCCTTTGGCCCATGTACCCTCTAGTCCGTCCAGAACTTACCTTTTATCCCTAAAGTACCCCTGTTTAAGTGGCTGACCTATATATAGTCCCCCACCTCTATTGTAAACCCTAGGCATGATATTTGGAATTAGTGGAAACCCCTTGTGGATATATCTAGTTCTTGCCTCATGCTCCTTTGACAAAGGAGCACCAAATATCCCAAACCTCGTTGGAGTTTGCATCGTGCCTCCACGTTGTACAAGGCCTAGGCATTGGAGTCCCTTTGCCTAGACGTCAAGTTCCCACCGAGTCTCCCTCCTTGTTGTGCCGGTTCGAGAGAGAGAGTCCTCCGCCCAAAGCCGATCCTAGGGATTGCGCCGGACCGGTCACCACCGGCGTGAGCTATTGGTCTGTATCATGGTTTTTTGTGTGTGTGTTTATCGCGTTCTTCGTGCGTGAGTTCGTCGTGTTCATCCTCCCCTCCTCTCCCTGTACTCCGTCCTCAATTTGAACGGGATTCGTGAAAGATCAGGCCACCCTAGAGGTTTGCCCTCAACATATTGGTATCAAGAGCTTCATTGCTCACGAATTCCCCCACAAAATTTTCTTCTATCCACGAAATTTTTTGAAAATCCCCAAAAAACAGCCCAAATTTGTCGTTGGATCGATCTCTTGATTTGGAGTGTTATTTGTGGTTTTGATCTGACCAAATCTTGTCTAACGTGTTGGTCCAGTTTTATCCTACGTTTTTTCAGCCCAATTTGGCCAATTTTTCGTGGATTTGAAGACCCAAGGCGTGGATTTCTGCTCAAGAACACGGGCAGTTCGCGATCTGACTCTAGACCGGAGTTTCCGGCCTGCAGACCGGAGTCTCTGGCCTACACCGGAGTTTCTGGCCTGTCAACACCGGAGTCTTCGGCCTGAACCGGAGTTTCTGGCCTGAGACCCCAGAGTCTCTGGTCCTGACGCCTGATTTTGATAGTTTTTCCTCTAATCTTACATTGGCTAATTTCCTCTTGTTTGTATGTGCCCATGTGCGTGTCGTCAACTAACAACAAGCTTTGGCATCGACAACTCCCGCGCTCATCGACACCACGGCCCACGAACATCTTCCCGCACCACCGATGGCAAGTTCATCATCAGCAACAAAGGTATAACTTGCGTCACCTTGTTAACCACTATCTTCCTTTGTGTGTACCTATCCCACGAGAGTGGCTCATCTTGTGTTTGCTTGAGCATTGTGCACTTGCCCTTGGATAGTGAGAGTGCAAGAGCAATAGCAAGAGTGACTTGGTAGCATCAAGGGAGAGCAAAAAATACAAAAGAAAGAAAAAGACACAAAGAAAAAGAAAAAGAAAAATAGCCTCCCATAGCAAAAGAGTCTCGAAGCTTGTAAGCAAGAGAGAAAGAAGAGCACCCAAGGCAAGTGCATAAATCTATTGCTCATTTTTCTTCTTTGCAAACGAGCCATGGTCTCTCCTTGCATTGGCACGACAACGTGCTTAGTCTTCGTTAGGACATTTTGTTTGCTCATTTTCATAGTCGTGTCAATCCCAACAATCTCCACGTGTGTGTATATAGTCGTAGGTTCCTGTCACCCCTTTGAGTTGTTGACCTTCGCCTTTGACTTGAGTTTTGTTGGATTTTACCCACTTTTAACTATCCCTTTTCTTTTGGTTGGTTCTTTGGCTTTCCACAACCCTAACCTATCACCAACAAGCTTTTGAGAGTTAGTTCTTTCTTTAGTGTGAGTTTTCTTTGCAATTCCACTTTGCACGCTTATAGCTCTCACTTGTGGTTTCTAGTTTGGTGCAATCCCCAAGGTGAGGTACAAGGCTAACTCCACCATATCCCCCTTCCATATACAATACTTGTGTGTCTTGCATGATGGATAGGCACGGTGATTCGAGCCAACCACCTCCCCAAGAAGAAGAACAAGGACCGTACATGACACACGCAAGTCCCTTCATTGTCCGACAAGAGTTCCGTGAATGTTGCCAAGCCCTTGAGACGCGACAAGATGAACAATTTGGCGAGACACAAGTCGAGTTCAAGAACATCGACAACCGCTTCGACGGCCTCGAACGATAAATGCATGCAATGCATCACAACTTCGGCCACCAAAATGAAGCGCTACAATGCTCCGTCGCCGAAACAAATGACAATCTTCGATGCCTCATCGACGGAATGGCAAGACCACGTTCACGTGCATCAAGCTCTTCAAGTTCTTTGCGTCGTCATGCACCTCTTCAACAAGATCTGCATCCAAGTGCTCCAAGACCCAATGACGCCCTCGTGGTTGAAGATGGAAGTTCTTCGAACTATGTACCTTCCCCATGGCACGCCGCAACGTCAAGCTATGATGGTGATTTCTCTTCAAGACCACGAGCAAGGCAAGAAGCACACCGTCATCACGCAAGGGCATTAGTGATCCAACAAGAGCAACCACAAGAAGAACCGCAAGTGCAACCACAAGTCTACCACCATCGCCTGCGACATGTACTTGACACAACAAGTGATGACTCCAATTTGACACATCAAGCTCATCATCGACATGAAGCTCTCCAAGATGCTCCTCCTCGTCATCACCGTCATGAACGTCCGCACCAACAGCATGGTCATCACGAGGCGCCTCCTCCACCACACCAAATCATGGAGCGTCAAGTGGTACAAGTTGAGCGATGCCCACCACGTCAAGAGGCTCAAGACCATGATCTTCGTCGCGAGGCCCGTGCGCCTAATCCACATCAACAACCAAGGAACGAGCCTCCCCTTCGTCGTCAACCGCGTCATGAGGCCAAATCGCCTCAACACCGTCAACAACCGTGCCAAGAGCAAGAGCAAACTCCACAACAACAACATCAATAGCAAGCTCCACAACAAGGTCACGAGAACCATGTGCCACCTCCTCAATCACAAGATTGTCAACAAGCTCGTCACAATGATTGCATGGAAGATGAAGACCATCATCAACATGAAAACCATCTCTACCGTGACCGAATGAGGAAGAAACATTTGGCAAGCTCAAGTTCATGATTCCCAAGTTCACAGGATCAAATGACCCCGAAGAATATCTCTCGTGGGCACTCAAAGTTGACAAGATCTTTCGCATGCACAATTATGGCAATGAGAAGATGTTCGCCATGGCTTCGCTTGAGTTTGGTGATTACGCCAACCTTTGGTGGGAACAAAGTTCAAGTTGCTCGTGATGCAAGGCAAGAGCCACCAATCACAACTTGGCATGACATGAAGGCTCATATGAGATCCCGCTTTGTTCCCGCGCACTACACGGGTGACCTCTTCAACAACCTTCAATCACTTCATCAAGCGACAAAGACCGTGGAAGAGTACTTCAAGGAAATGGAACTCAACTTGATTCGTGCCAACATTGACGAGCACATGGAACAAACTATGGCACGCTTCCTTATTGGGTTGAACCACCCAATCAAGCGCATTGTCGAGTTCCAAACATACAACACCATGGTTGAGCTTGTGCACATCGCAATAAAGGTCGAACGTCAAGTGCAAGAGGACATCAATTACAACAAGCCCAAGCGTTATTTAACCTATAATCAAGCTTCAACTACTACGCCAACAAACCTCAATGGAAGCTCCTCAAGTACCTCCAAGCCTTCCTTTAAGCCCACACTTCCTCAAGGAAAATTGCCCCCAAGTGGCAAACAAGCAAAGAGTGATACACCTTTCAACGGTGAATGCTACAAGTGTGGAGGCAAAGGACACAAGTTGGCCGAATGTGGAAACAAGAAAGTGTTGTTCATCCATGACAATGGCGACAAAGAGTACTTGAGTGAAGATGAATTTGATGCCCGAGTCAAGGAAGCAATGACAAGGCAACGAGTGGAAGATGACCAAGAACTCCTCATGTGTGAACATGATGCAAGTCCATCGCTTGTCGTCACAAGGATCTTGACCACTCAAGCAAAAGAGCATGAAGACCAATGCTCAAATATCTTCCAAACACGAGCTGACATCAATGGAAAATCTATCAAGGTGATCATTGACGGAGGGAGTTTCCACAACCTTGCTAGCACCGAGTTGTGTGAGAAGCTTAACCTCACCCTCCATCCACACAAGCACCCGTACCATGTGCAATAGCTAAGTGACCAAGGGTTCGTGAAGATCAAGCATACAATATCGGTTTCCTTCGCCATTGGTCCGTACAAAGACACGGTGGAGTGCGATGTGGTTCCTATGACAGTTTGCCACATGCTTCTTGGTCGACCATGGAAATTTGACAAGGCTGGTGTATATGATGGTTGCACCAATGTGTACACCTTCAAATGGCTCAACAAAACATGTGTTTTGCAACCAATGACTCCTAGCCAAATAATTGCGGATAATGCAAAGGCTTTAGCAAGGGCGCAAAGTACAACACCTACTGGTGAGAAGAGCGGTGAGAGAGAGAACCACCTCATAGTGAGTGAGAGCCACAAGCCAAACTCGAGTGGAAAAACTAAGAGTGTTCTCCTTGCCACCAAAAGTGAGATGAGAGATGTTCGGAACAACCGATCCATCTTGCACTATGTCCTCCTTTCCAAGGGACTAGCGCAAGGAACTAATGAATTAACCAATGTTCCTCCATCTTTGATGAGTGTTTTGCAGGAATTCAAGGATGTGTTCCCCGAAGAGCTCCCACATGGACTACTTCCTCTTCGCGGCATAGAACATCGCATTGACCTCATCCCCGGCGCACCCCTTCCAAACCGTGCCGCTTACCGCATGAACCCGGAGGAGACAAAGGAGACTGAACGTCAAATCAACCAACTCGTCTCCAAAGAATCTCATGGTGGATGCCTCATGGGTCACTTTGGCCATGACAAGACATTGGACATGCTCTCCACTCACTACTTTTGGCCCAAGATGAAGCGCGATGTGGACCGCTACGTTCAACGATGCACGACATGTGTTCAAGCTAAGTCGCAAGCTAACCCCTATGGTCTTTATATGCCATTGCCTATTCCTCATACACCTTGGTCCGACATTAGCATGGATTTTGTGTTAGGATTGCCTAGATCTAAGCATTGTAATGTTCTGTATTTGTTGTCGTGGATCGCTTTTCCAAAATGGCACACTTCATACCGTGCCATAAGACTGACGATGCTTCACATGTTTCAAATCTGTTTTTCAGGGAAATCGTCTGTCTTCACAGTGTGCCGAGAACAATCATCTCCGACCGCGACATCAAATTCATGAGCTACTTATGGGAGACCCTCATGGCCAAGGTCGGCATCAAGCTCCTCTTTTCATCCGCGTCGCATCCTCAAACCGATGGCCAAACCAAAGTTTTCAACCGAAGCCTCGGGACTATCCTTCGTGTGTTGATCAAGAAAAACCTCAAGGATTGGGAGGAATGCATTCCACACGCTGAGTTCACCTACAACCGTGCCAAGCACTCAACAACCAAGATGAGTCCATTCACGATCGTCTATGGTTTTGAGCCCCTCACCGTGCTCGACATCCTACCACTACCTCTCCATGAGCGCACCAACATGGACGTTGAGAAGCGCACAAGCTATGATGAAGCTTCATGAAGAAACAAGAGCTACTATCGAATAACAAGTCCTTCGCCAAGCTTCAAGGTTAAACAAGGACAAGAAGGAGATGATCTTTGAAGAAGGTGACCTTGTATGGATACACTTGAGCAAAGACCGCTTTCCCAAGGAACGAGATTCCAAGCTCAAACCAAGGAGATGGCCCCTTTAAGGTACTCAAGAGAATCAACAATAACGCCTACATCATCGACATTCCAGTCTCCAAGTACCTTGCAAGCAACACATTCAATGTCAAGGACCTCTCACCCTACCATGGAGATGTTCAAGATGATACCCATGAAGAGTCGAGGACGACTCTTTCCCAAGGGGGGAGCTGATGCAGCCCATCCTACGGACGCTCCTACATCCACACCAACAAGTCCCCCAAGTGGACCCATGACTCGTGCCCGAGCCAAACTACTACAAGCTAAGGTGAACTCGCTCCTCTCCTCGTACCAATTTGATATGTCCTTGGATGGTATGCTACTTCATGCAACTACTCTATGCATCATCAGGTATGAAGCTCCAACACAGCACCAAGCACCCAAGGATGGAGAACAAGGAGCAGATCGTGAAGCAGAGGCCGCTAGAGCTGCTCAGACCGGAGTCTCCGGTCTACGTACACCGGAGTCTCCGGTCCACCAAAGTCTCCGACCTGAACACCCCAGAGTCTCCAGCCCACCTCCGGTCTGACCCTGGAATCTCTGGCCCAGACCGGAGTCTCCGGTCCACCACATCAGAGTCTCCGGACCAACCGTTGCCAGGCATGTAAAAGACCTTTGGGCCTTCGGCCCATGTACCCTCTAGTCCGTCCAGAACTTACCTTTTATCCCTAAAGTACCCCTGTTTAAGTGGCTGGCCTATACATAGTCCCCCACCTCTATTGTAAACCCTAGGCATGATATTTGGAATTAGTGGAAACCCCTTGTGGATCTATCTAGTTCTTGCCTCATGCTCCTTTGACAAAGGAGCAGCAAATATCCCAAACCCCGTTGGAGTTTGGATCGTGCCTCCGTGTTGTACAAGGCCTAGGCATCGGAGTCCCTTTGCCTAGACGTCAAGTTCTCACAGAGTCTCCCTCCTCGCCGTGCCGGTTTGAGAGAGAGTCGTCCGCCCGACACCGATCCTAGGGATTGCACTGGACCGGTCACTGCCGGCATGAGTTATTGGTGTGTATCATGGTCTTAAGTGTGTGTTTTCATCGCGTTCTTCGTGCGTGAGTTCATCGTGTTCATCCTCCCCTCATCTCCCCGCACTCCATCCTCGATTTGAACGGGATTCATGAAAGATCAGGCCACCCTAGAGGTTTGCCCTCAACATCCTCCGTCTTCTTTACACCAAAGTAACCCATCAATCCTCCTCCATGTGCCTCCTGTAACAACGAAAGAGAAACAGAACTATCTGGGATGCATAGTTTGTTAGCATGAAACACAAATCCATCATTGAAGAAGAATTTGTTCCATGTTCTACCATCTCTATAATTTTGCGACACATCTTTAAATTTAGCATAATGCAAATATTGTTCCTTCATAGTTTCCAATCCCAATATTTTGAAGTCAAGTTGAGAGAACAAAGTATAATAGCATGACAAAGCATCAACAATAACATTATCTTTACCCTTTTTGTGTTTGATAACATAAGGAAAAGACATAATAAATTCAACCCAATATGCATGGCGACAATTCAGCTTAGCTTGACTACAAATATGCTTCAAAGATTCATGATTAGAATGTATAACAAATTATTTAGGCCATAAATAGTGTTGCCAAGTTTCTAATGTTTGAACCAGTGCATATAATTCTTTATCATAAGTAGATAGTTCAGACTAGCCCAACTGAATTTTTCACTAAAATATACAACAGGTTTGTCCTCTTGTAATAACACACCTCCCAAACCAATTCCACTAGCATCACATTCAAGCTCAAAATTCAAATTAACATTAGGAAGTTGGAGCAATGGAGCATGTGTTAACTTATCGTTCAATATCATGAAGGCTTGTTGTTGTGCATCGCCCCAAACAAAGGGCACATCCTTCTTTGTAAGTTCATTCAGCGACACAACAATTGATCCAAAATCTTTGAAAACGCCTATAAAAACTAGTGAGGCCAAGAAAACTCCTCACTTGTGTGACCGTCTTGGGTTGCGGCAATTTTCAATCACTTCAATCTTGGACCGATCCAATTCAATACCCTGTGATGTAACAACATAGCTAAGAAATGCAACTCGATCAGTGCAAAATGTGCACTTCTCAAGATTACCAAACAAACATGCATCGCGAAAAGTATTGGAAACAACACGCAAATGTTCCAAATGATCCTCTAAATATTTACTATAAATCAGAATGTCATCAAACTAGACTACCATAAAATGTCCAATGAAAGCATGTAAAACTTTGTTCATTAATCTCATGAATGTGTTGGGTGCATTAGTTAAACCAAAAGGCATTACTAACCACTCATATAAACCAAACTTATTTTTAAATGATGTTTTCCACTCATTTCCCAATTCTATATGAATCTGGTGGTAACCACTACGCAACTCAACTTTAGAAAACATGGTAGAGCCATTCCATTCAGCAAGCATGTCATCTAAAGGTGGTATAGGATGACGGTAATGAATAGTAATATTATTGATAGCTCTACAATCAGTACACATGCGTGAAGATCCATCTTTCTTAGGTACCAAAATAATAGGAGTGGCACATGGGGGCTAATAGACTCATGAATGTGATCTTTGTTGAGTAGTTCCTGAATTTGGCGTTGTATCTCCTTTTTCTCCTCAGGATTGGTTCTATATGGCATGCGGTTAGATAGCATGGCACCAGGAATTAGATCAATTTGGTGCTCAACTCATCTAATAGGTGGTAGTCCTGGTGGCATCTTAGGTGGGAAAACGTCCTCATATTCCTACAAAAAGGTTAGCAACAACAGGTGGCAAAGAGGGAGGCATATCCTCAAATGAAAACAAAACCTCTTTACACTCAATTGCATAACACATAGTATTGTTCACATCGATTTCAACGATATCAATTTTATTTACAAGCATACATGGACCCTTTAAACGAATTTCACTAGCATGTTTAAAATCAGATTTAGTGGTCTTTGGTGGTACAAAATCTGCAGCAACAACCTGATTCTCACTTATGTTTTTCTCCTCAGTTTTTGGTCTACTAGCTCTAGCAAGATCATCTTTTAAAATTTGTTCAGGTGTCATAGGTTTGAGACAAATTTTGTTCCCATAATGCATAAGAGAATATTGATTAGTTTTACCATTATGAATAGATTCTCTATAAAATTGCCAAGGTCTACCAACTAACAAAGAACAAGCTTGCATGTGCACAACATCACAATCAACAAAATTAGAATATGGACCAATAGTAAATTGCACGCGTACTGTTCTTGTTACCTTGATCTTATGAGAACTCTCAAACCATTGGATATAATATGAACGTGTGCGTTATCTTGTTGGGAGAGCAATCTTCTCTAGCATGTCAACACTAGCCAGATTATTACAACTCCCTCCATCAATAATGATCCGTATAGCTCGTTCCCTGACAACGCATCTTGTTTGGAAAATGTTGTGGTGTTGATCATGCTCAGCTTTGCTCAATTGCACACTCAACACACGTTGTGGAACTAAACTATTGTATTGATCAGCAGTTTCAACTCCCATTACCTTCGTCTCTTTCTTTAGAATCAGAATTATTCCCGTCACGTGCAATAATAAGAGCTAATATATCTTCATCAAAATCACTTGCTGAATCATATTCACCATCATCACGCACCATCATAACATGTTGTGTTGTGCACATCCTCTCAATATGACCATAACCCCAGCACTTGCGGCATTGTATATCCTTTCTCTTGCTCATGGAGGCCATAGAAGAAGAACTATGATCTGGACGATTGGATGATGGTGGAGGAGCAACCGAGGGTGTTCTCTATGTAGGTGTGGTGGCTTTGGACATGGTAGGTGTTGGTGGTGTACCACGCAAAGAAGGCGCTGATTGTCTGGACGTCCACAATGATGTACGACCTTGATGTAGCCCGACCTATGGTCGTCACCACATCAAGGTCTCCAACTTATGCCAAGTCGTCATGGACTCAAAAGGTGCATTATGTCCTCTTTGAGATCCCACTTCCTACCCTATTGAATGGTATACTACTTCATACTCCGTCCTATGACCATGATAGATTCACACTGACAAGCACGGAGACAAGGGAGGAATCCTGAGGACTCATGCCCGACAAGGTGGGGGCTTGGAAGACAAGAAGGAAGACGAAGAGCCAATCTGGTGAAGGTTCTGGCGCCACCGAACCCGCCGCCAGATTCGGCGCCACCGGACTTATCGCTAGAAATCTCTGTCTATGCACGGATCTGGGTTTGATGCCCTAGAATATTCCCTTTTACTTACTATTTTGCCTAACAAACCCCATTCTAGTGGTTGTCCTATAAATAGAGCCCCCACCCCCTCATGTATCCCTTAGGCATAGATGATAGACTAAAGACAAGCCCCTTTGTGGAATCTCTAGGTTTGCCTCATCCCCTTTTCCAAGGGGACCGGCTATCACCACCAACCTCGTTGGAGTTTGCATCACGCATCCATCGTTGTACAAGGCCTATGTTTGCGAGTGCATGAACGTAGTTGTGAAGATCCTCTCCAAGGTGTTCTTCCCTCTCCGCTTGGGATCGAAGGGAGCACATTAACCGATGTTTGCTTGTAAGGATTCTATCGGACCGCTGGTAGCCGGCGGGAGAAATTGGCCTTGTAATGTGTGATTTTTGCGTGTGTTCATCATGTTCTTCACGAGGTGTGTGTCCACTTCCGCTACATTATCCCTTCCCCTTGCTTTCCCATTGATTTGACCATGAGATCCGTGAAGATCAGGCCACCCTTGAGGTCACCCCTTATCAGACCTGCAGAATTGTTAGACTTTTTCCATGGTGGTTGGTGATACTGCACTTCACGTTCAGCTTTGCAAGAAATATGAAACTAACGAGTAATGGTACAATATTCCTTATAGTCTAAGATGTTTTTAATCTCCTTATTTAAACCAAGAAAGAAATGAGCAAGCATTTGTTCCGTATTTTCAACAATACCAGCACAAACCATCCCAGTTTGCAATTCCTGATAATATTCTTCTACATATCTTTTTCCTTGTTCTAAGCGAGTCAATTTCTTTAGCAAACCTCATTGATAAGTGGGAGGTACAAAGCGCACACGCATATCAGTTTTTAAAGCTATCCAAGTGCTAGGAACATTAGCATGATTTAAACAACAATACTCAGACCACCAAAGTGAAACAAAATCTATAAACTCTCAAGTAGCAGCACTAACACGCATATTCTCAAGATATCGTAAACATGCAAAACGTTGGTCTACTTCCAATTCCCATGTAAGATATGCATTGGGATTATGTCTACCCTCGAAAGGTGGAATATTTAACTTAAGCTTTGCAACATGATCACCATTACGTACCGGTGGTCGAGCATTGTGGTAGTAATGCCACGGATGGCCAGCAGGCTGTTTGACATACTCATCAAACTCATCCTCATCTGCATACTCGTACTCACCATCCTCTTCATATTCCGCCAAATCGTTAGCCGTGGTATCAGCGACAACCGGTGATGCAGCAGCTTCGGCAGTGGGAGCAGGAGGTGGTGCATCTGCAACAGGAGCAGACGAACCAGCAATTTGGTGTCCCGTGAGTGGGACGTGTCGTGCAAGTCCCACCTGGTCGGGTAAACGTCGCTGAGGACGTGGTGAAGAAGTAGGTGCAGGTGTAGGTAACCTATTGAGGACCTCCTGAAACTTGGCGTCGAGCCTGTTGTGAAGGGTTTCTCTAGTCCTTCATCTTGTCAATGGTTTCGTTGAGCGTGGGTTCAACATCCTCCAGTCTTGAATCATTATCTTGCACATGCCCTACCAAAATCTTGGTAAAATGAGCATGCATCTCTTCATTCATCAGGTTTGCCGGTTCAACAGGTATATCTTCAGGTCATGCCATGGTTAGTCCTTAAAAGCATAGGTGTATATGCCTACGAGTACGGAAATATGTTGGAAGCATGTGTAATCCTTCAAGCAATATAAGCTCTTACAAGTTCTTACCAAACAGGAGGAAAAGGTGATGTGCAGCCCCAAGGATCAGTGGTTCCCGAGATTGAACCGAGCGATTTCTAGGAGTCGACACAACGCACTTGGAGAATCTGTGGAGCTTTGGAAGGCTTAGCAAAGAAGGTTAGCAATTATCAAAATAGCAATGCAAAAGTTGAAAAGATGCTCAACGATGGTACTATGCTAGTCCTAGGCTACACTGTACTGGAGACGCAAGCCTAGAGCACTAACAATGTCACGGCGTTGCACAACAAGCAATGGTGTGATGATATGGCATCCTAAAAAGCAAATAGAGATGTCCAAAATGACTATGATGACGAGTGCCTGGAACTGGTCTACGGGGTCTAAAAACAGGATAGCCCAAAAAAATGGTTGAAAATTTTCTACCGTGCTCCGGAAAGTGCAAAGGAGCCAAAAAAAATGTCGCTATAACGACCGATGGAGAAAAGAGATCCCCAAGGCCAAAAACTAGTATAGCCAGAATTTTTTTCGGAGGCGTTTCCAGACTGGAGGCCAGAACTTTAACTCAGCGGAATTATATTATAGCACAGAACAATGTTGATGGAAAGAAAAATAACAATAAAAGAACAATTCTACTCGGACTCGAGTCGCGACAGGAAAACGGGTTGGGTCCGTGTCATGGTAGGAAGGTGGTGATGGAATCTAGGGTATATGGCGGCAGAATATGGTGGTCGATGTGGTGGCAGGAGTATGGCAATGGCGGTGATCTGCGAGCGTGGAGGCGGTGACTAATGTGACCAGAACTCGAAACTCTAAGACACGAGACACTAAGATCAGCAATTCGACGTGACAACATAGACACAAATTCAATGATGCAAACCTAAAAAATACAATGCAAGAAGGAGATTGGTGATGGGATGAGTAGATCTAACTCTAATTGTATTTTCGGCTTTTTCGTGGGTTATAGGTAAAACAAATCTATACAAGAAAAAACTGTAAATATCACCGAGCAACCTGAAATCTGATACCACTTGATAGGGCAAAGGTGTCCGATCTTTCAATAAGATGGTGATAGTCGATTTCGGTGGAGGTCGGGTTGACGGTCCGACTACACGTGCGAGCACGAGCACCAATGCAATCGCTAGGGCAATATCCTGGAGGTTATCGATCTTGAAGAAGCATGATCACCCTGACTAGCGAGGGTCATAAATCCTACCTGAAATCAAGAACAACTAAGAACTAATATTTCAATCAAGATATTGGGGATTAAAATGAAAGCTTTATTGAATAAGCTGGGATCCTGAATAGGTGCGAAGTACAGGAGGTCTCTATGACACTCGGGCCTTGGCGAAGTTGCAATAATGGCTAACTTTTACTCTAAACAAAAGCAGAGTCTAAAAGAGAAGGCTATGGGGGTATTTAAGGAGGAAAAGGTGGTGTTTCGGCCAGCCATAGATATGGTGGCCGAACCAAACCCTAGAAGGCCTTTTCTACTCAAATACAGACTCTAAAAAGTGGCTTTTTTAATTCGTGCAAAAACAACATGGGCCTGGCCCAAAATAAAGGTTACGCAGTACCATATTAAGCTATGGACAAATCTATGAAGTGAAATTCTTGAATCTTTCGTCCTAGTCTTCAATCATCATTATGGTGGCTTCAAAGTTCTGAAATCTCCGTTTGCGGCATCCTCTTCAATCCTCACATGCTTGCTGCCATCTCCATGCATGACCATGCTCTAATGCTGATCCCTCTCGTCCATGCTAGGTTCATCATTCCTAAGAGTAACAAACACATCTGATTTAGGAAGCATCATATTTCATGTATGTGAGGAATAGTTCCAAGAAACAAAAGTACCTGATAGTTAAGTTGTTTAGAACTAGCTCGAGTGATTGGTCCTTGTATTTTTGTAGTTGTAGGTACAAGGATTGTATCAATAGATGGGATGTCCTCATCAGGAAAGAGTCACGATGCTTCGCTCTTATGAGCCAAAGTGGAAGGCAGTGTCACCGCCTCGATTACCGGTCTATCCCACTAACCGTCTATAGTAGTGGAGCAACTTCTGTTACGTGGCTAGCTCCACGGAGGTTCCATATCTGACGATACGTGACACGTGACCACTTGGTGTGCACGGCCAGGATGCTCAAGGACGTGACTGCATGTTGACGCGCGTGGTCGTAGCAGACTGACCAACGGTTTGGGCCCTCGCCCCTTCGCGACCACCGAAGCGCACGGGCGAGGCAAGTGCCTGGGGGCTACTGTTGGGTCACTAATAGATGGTGATGAGGATATATACTGGGATTATGATGATTCTGACTGCCTGAACTGGAAGGAAATATTGAGTCAAATCAATAATGACTGTCAGGTGAATTCATTCCTAATTGAACCTGATGTTTTACTTAATGAGAACTTTATACTACCTAAGTCTATGGATCTTTGTATGATCAGGTTTATTGATAACACAAGCGTTGCGCGAGGAGGAGGAGAGTTGCAGCAAGAAGGACAAGCGCTGATTTCCAATATCAACAAGTGCGCGAGGGAGGAGCGGGAGGCATGCGCACTAGGAGGCAATGAGGAAATCACGTATGAGCAAGAGAGAGAGATGGCGCACCAAGAATTATATGTTTGAGGTGTTCCACGATGTTTGGACTGCATGCCAATAAGGCCGAACCCATATATGGGTCGGTATGTATCAGTTTGAGTCGAACCGAGTCAGTTTGGGCCAAGATATGGCTGTTTTTAGGCCCGTTTAGAGGGGAGAACGCCCCAGCCCTCATATAAACCTCCGTAGCCGTCACAAGTTAGGGTTTAGGCCACGTTAAAATATTTTGGAGTTGTTTCTTTCATAGAACCTCTAGAATTACCCTGTGTTCGAATCTACCAACTATAATTGAGTGTGATATATTGTTCCATTGGGAATTAGTAGATTGCATACTACCGTTCGTGGTCACGGCTGCGTGGGCAAGAGCGTGGTGTTGTGAATATCCTACAAGGTTCGAGAGCTGTTGCATTGGCATCAGGGATCGAGCGGGAGAGTTCATAGCTATAGGCTAGTTATCTATCATCCACCATCATCACCACCATCCGCTTACTGAGAAGATCGGGGCACCCCTTGGTATCAGATTTCTAGTGTTGCCTCTGTAAGCATCCACAAATCCATCCATAGATTAGTTGTTTTTGTCCTATATAGAAAAAGCCACACAAAAATATTAGGGTTCATAGATCATTGCCATAGCCTAGATAACACTGTTCGTGAGTTCTAGTTGCTGATCGTAATCCTTTTGTGTAGCTTTTCTTCTAAATCTGAGTCGTAGTTTTTGTCTAGTTTTCATCTGTTTTTGATCCGTTGTCGGAGTCCCTAGACTATTTCTAGACTATTCGTCGTGTTCTTGAGTCTTAGATCTATTAGATCTGTTTTCTTTTAGTAGATCCGTTTGAAAGGAGAAAAAAAATTCTAGTCGCTGCTTCACGCTTGACCACAGACCCTTCTATGGTGGTATGTGAAAGCAAAAAAAAAATCAATCCGGATCAGTACTGCACGCCTGACCGCAGACAAGTCTGCCTCCCAGCGTGCGTGAGAGTCAGCAAAAAAAAATTCTTTTTTTGTTTATTTTTTTACTGAGTCCACATAGCGTACCTATCCTTATGAGCCTTAGTAAGCCTTTCTTTGTGTCTAAAACTATCCTACGAGACTACGTTCTTAGTGCTCTGCATGCTGCTCAGTTTAGCAATCTTGTGCCCGTTTCGTTGAGACATTGCTAGCGCCTCTCCTTGTGCATTGCAACACGAGCGTTCCTCCGACATACCTCACTTTATTGAGCTCATTTTCATAGTTGCAATTTCCCCATTTATCTCCACCGTGTGTGTTTCCGTGGGTCTTTCTCATACGATCAGCACTAGGACTTGTTTGCGGTGTAGTTAGGATACCATACCTACAGCTCCACCATAAATAAGCTGTGTGTCCTGCGATCGTTCTCTATACCTTTGGTATTCACTTCATCACATCAGTGCATCAGTCCTTGATTTCGAATTGGTAAGCATCACTATTCACTTTGGAACGTTAAGATCTGCTTTCTTGTCAGTTTTTGAGTGAGTTGTGAGTGTACCACCAAAACAGTTTTGTGTTTTTGCACTAATGTACTAATCATGACTTCTAATAGTGTTGATATGATGCAGAAATCAGATGATGTTTACCATGACTATTTAGCTATTGTGGTTGGCATGACATATGATCCAACTACAATCAAGGGGCGATTGGAAAGTTCCGCCACACCCGCAGAATATCAGATTTGGGAAATTGATATGGGATTTGGTTTTGCGAGATGTCGTACTTTCGATAGCAATTTTAATGGCCATATAGAATACATTCTTGCTCACCGACGTGTGGATGAAGAGGTAGCTCGTTGGTGGAAGGACGCAAGGATTGTGTATGGTGTCATTGGTAAAAAAATCCTTTGGAAAGATTTCAAGCAATTTCTACGTTCTATGTTTTTGAACAACTACAAATGGCCTATTCCGGAAATTTTGAGAGTGGACACTAATGAGACATGTGAGTTGTCTACTAACGTAATCATGTCTACTCCTAGTGTTGTATCTTGTGATGTGCAGGTTGCTTTTGAAGAAAGGGAGCCGCCTATTTTACAACCTGCATCACACGATCTGGTATTGTCACTTGAGGAGGATGTCGTAGTACCTACTACAGCTGAGAAGATTGGTAATGACATTGGTACTGATTTGGAGCTTCAGCCAACATGTGCGACATATTGTGAGTCTATTCCTTTACTGAAGCCTCCTTGTGATTTGCCTTGCACTACTGTTTCAGCACCATGTGATAGTTTACCAAATTCAAATTTTGATCATGTGGTACTGATAACACATAAGGAAATACTTGCTCGAATACCACCTGCTGATATTGTGTATTCCATCATGCTAAATGAACCTATGAGTATGAGTTGTGCTATGGATAATATTTTTGAAATTTCATTTCTGAATTCTAGCACATATTCTCCTTGTTTCACTTTGAATCTGATTGGTGAATATAGCATGCATGAAAATTTTCTTGTGGATCACATATGCATTACTTGTGATCGAATCGCTGAACTAAAACATGCTATTTTCAGCCATACATGTTGTGTGTCGACGATTTTGTATTGTAGGGTATATGCTAAAATTTGTGATAATATGAAACTAAAGTCAGATCTAGTTGATATAATGCATCCAACAAAAGTAATTTTACCTATGTTGGATCGTTGTAATCTTGCTAGAATAGAACCCAAGTTTTCATATTCGTTGTGTTTGTCCCAAAATTCGTTGTCTAGTTGTGCTAATGCTTTATACTTCACTTATATTTGCAAATTGAGCTGCGTTTTACATACTAGACAACATGATCATGTTCATAATAATCAGAGTAGCGCAGTTGAAGCATGGCATGATTTAATTTGGTTTTTAGACATATTGAATTGGTTTGATCTTGTTCACAAATTTGATCATAGATCTTCTTTGAGAAAACTGAATTTAATATTCAAGAACATGACTATCTATTTAGTTGTTTTTCACCATGATCATGATTCTTTGTACTTCACTTATACCTGCAATTTAAGTTGCTTGATGTATACTGGACATACTTTTCATGTGAACAACAATAATACAACATGTTATATATACATATTTCTGCTTACCTAAATCCGAGGACGGCTTTTCATGAAGAAAGGGAGGATGATGAGGATATATACTGGGATTATGATGATTCTGACTGCCTGAACTGGAAGGAAATATTGAGTCAAATCAATAATGACTGTCAGGTGAATTCATTCCTAATTGAACCTGATGTTTTACTTAATGAGAACTTTATACTACCTAAGTCTATGGATCTTTGTATGATCAGGTTTATTGATAACACAAGCGTTGCACGAGGAGGAGGAGAGTTGCAGCAAGAAGGACAAGCGCTGATTTCCAATATCAACAAGTGCGTGAGGGAGGAGCGAGAGGCATGCGCACTAGGAGGCAATGAGGAAATCATGTATGAGCAAGAGAGAGAGATGGCGCACCAAGAATTACATGTTTGAGGTGTTCCACGATGTTTGGACTGCATACCAATAAGGCCAAACCCATATATGGGCCGGTATGTATCAGTTTGAGTCGAACCGAGTCAGTTTGGGCCAAGATATGGCTGTTTTTAGGCCTGTTTAGAGGGGAGGACGCCCCAGCCCTCATATAAACCTCCGTAGCCGTCACAAGTTAGGGTTTAGACCACGTTAAAATATTTTAGAGTTGTTTCTTTCATAGAACCTCTAGAATTACCCTATGTTCGAATCTACCAACTATAATTGCGTGTGATCTGTTGTTCCATTGGGAATTAGTAGATTGCATACTACCGTTCGTGGTCACGGCTGCGTGCGCAAGAGCGTGGTGTTGTGAATATCCTACAAGGTTTGAGAGCGGTTGCATTGGCATCAGGGATCGAGCGGGAGAGTTCATAGCTATAGGCTAGTTATTTATCATCCACCATCATCACCGCTATCCGCTTACTGAGAAGATCGGGCCACCCCATATCAGATGGGGTACCCAAACCCACCGATTGCCGTGCCCATAGCCGAAGCATGCGACGGCCTCGCGACGCCACCCTCTCGACATACCTAGTCGGGTACCCGAGAGGGGATAGATAGCCCTACGGGAGGCCCGTCCCGCGAGGGAAAAACGCCTAAACCGCCTTCAGGAGGAAGCCTCTCTGAGAGGCTCAGATTCACTCCCGATGCACCCCAAGGGCAAGCTCGTAATCCCATTGCTTTGGACTATACATGCTTTGGACTATGTGTCATATGAATGGCACCATTATTTATGTTGATAGATTCTTTTAAGAAGGAAAGGTAATGCTGAAAGTGAATCTGGTAAATATTTGGAAAAAAGGAAAAAGACTGGAAAAGTCCAGCTTAGTTATATAAATGATATACACATTATGGGTGTATTCTTAGCTTATTAAACAATATGGTTCTTCAGTATTGCATACCGAATTTGTTGGTATGAAGTGTTGTACAGAACAACAGAATTCATGAACTGCAATGGCTTAAGTAAGTAGCAAAAGAATATGTGATGATGTTCATCGAAAACAATAAAGTGTTATTGAGTTTCTCGTTGACATCAAAGCTTGTCTTCAAGATTTGTATTAGTAATTGTTATTTTGTTAAGGTATTATGAGAATAATGGTTATTAAAATAATTACCGTATTCCATAGAAGATGGATGAACTTTTACAAATCTAGTTGGATAAATCACATCCATAAACACTAATGCTAAAAAGTCGCAAGACAAATGATTGGAATATCACTTTTGAGTGGCATTGCTGTTTAAATTATATTGGAGAGAAAACAAGAAGAAAACTCCATGTTAATGGATTTTTGTAGTCTATTGATTTTGATCCATTGACGCTTGTGAAACTTTCCTGGAGATAATTAAAACCTCGTTCATGGGCCAAAGAAGAACGAACGACTAACCTATTGGACATAGTGCATATTGATGTATATTGTCCATTATGTGTAGTCGTGAGCGATTGATTTAAACTTCATATGCTTTATCCAAAATTTGAGTAAATACATGTGTATATTTACTTAATAAAAGAGAAGTATGAAACATTTGAAAATGTTCAAATGATTTCAAGATGAAGTGGAAAATCATTGTACCAAGAAAATAAAGAACTTGTGGTTGGATAATAAAGGAAGATAATTGAGTTACAAATTTAGCAAAACACCTAAGATTTGGAGAATTGTTCCATGGATTTGTGTTTCTCGAAACACCATAGGAGTATGGAGTGTTTGCAAAATGTAATCAAACCTTGTTTTACATGGTAGGATCAACGATAATGTTTATAAAATTTCCATTATATTTTAAAGATTTAGCTTTAGTGACTACCGCTTTTACACTAAAAAGAGCTCCATTGTGATTTGTTGAAATGATACCATATAAGTTATGGATTGGGATAAAACCCAAGTTGTTTTTTTCTTAAATTTTGGTATGCTAGGCATAAGTAAAATGTTTACAACCAAAGTCGTATGAGCATGTCTTTGTAGGTTATTCTGAATAACCGTTGGGTACTCCTCCATAGCACCAAAGACATAAGTGTTTGTTGCTTGGAAATGTCAAATTTCTTGAGAAGGAATATTTCGCGAAAATTTAAGTGGGAGGACAATAGAAATTTGATAAGGTTATTGAACCAAAGCTATATGTGCTGAGTTACACAATGCCGGAAAGTGTCCCGGAGGAAGCCATAATGCTCATAGCTCACATGCCTTAAAAGTTGTAGTCACGGAGATCTAAGTTCCAATTGAACCATGAAGGACGGATAAACAATCAAATACTAAGATTTGAGATTAAATCATTATTGCTTGACAATGATGAACCGACTACATGCAAAGAAGCGATGATGGGCCCTGACTCCGTCAAATGGCTTGAAGCCATAAAATTCATGATAGTTCCATACACGAGAAACCAAGTTACTGAACTTGGAAGACCCTTTGAAAGGCATAAAGTCTATCAGTCGTATTTGGATCTATATAAAATAATACATGGATATTTCACATCTATGAAATAGTCGACATATCGGTAAAGAGTTTACGACAATGTTCAAGGAGTTGACATGTTGGTAAAGAGTTTACGACCTTATTGAAGGAGTTGAATACGACAAGATTCGATTTTTCGTAGCAATATTTAGTCTAGATGGCTTAGTCTAGCAACCACTACATATGTCAATTTTTGTATATGCTAGTTGAACAAACAATACAACATTCATCTAAAATAATGGTTACCGAGGACGTGTACGTGACACGGTCCAAAGGGTTTTGTTAAATCAAAGGATGCTAAAAAGGCATGCAAACTTCAATGGATGAATTAAGCATCATGGAGTTGGAATCTTCATCATAATGAAATTGTTAAAAGTTTTAATTTCATTAGAGATGATGAATATGCTTGCATTTGTAAGAAATAAAGTGGGAGAGCTGAGACATATTTCTAATACATTGTGTATAAGACATAGTGTTGATTGGAAATGATGTATCTTTTATTTGACACAAGTTAAGAATTTCATTGAAATTAGATTTGGATGAAAGATTTAGGCAAAACCCGGATATTAGGCATCAATGTCTATATGGATAGAATTGAGACGCTAATATAGTTATGCCAAATGCACATAGATGAAATATTAAATGAGTTCAATATGGAAACGACGAGAAAGGTTCTTGCTGCATGGAAAAAGGTTGAATCAAGATTCGAGTGTTTTGAAACTTGGTGAGTAAAATCACATGGATATCCTGATAATCAAGATTCGAGTGTTTTGACACTTGGTGAGTAAAATCACATGGATTTCTTGATAAACGAGATTCAAGTGTTTTGACACTTGGTGAAGTGTAATCACATGAATATCTTAATCAATCATTCCATAATAATTACATATCCACATATGTCCTATGCTCTAGAGCATATACCAGGGTGACTCATAAGATGATCATTGGACGATAGTAAGGATATCCTTATGATCTTTGGAAGAACTACGAATATATTCTGTATGTAAAAGTGACAGCTAGTTCATTGTAAGGTGTTACATTAACACTATACAAATAGTTCATTGTAAGGTGTTACATTGTAAAAGTGATAGCTAGTTCATTGTAAGTTGTTACATTGACACTATACAAATAGTTCATTGTAAGGAGTTACATTGGAACTAAACAAATAGTTCATTGTAAGGTGTCATCATGAACATTGGGTGTTGTTAATAACATGGTCATATCATTGGAGAATGATATGATGAACAGTCACCCGAATTAGAGATAGAAATACGATCATGTCCTCACGTTTATATTGCTATCACATTCGTAGTAACTCAATGTCCTTAGACCATGAGATCACATTAATCACTTTCACCGTAAAGGTACTTTGATTACATCAAACGTCATTTCGTAACTGGGTGATTATAAAGGTGTTGTCGGGTACTTGGAAAGTGTTAGTTGAGGCTCGTGGACCAAGAGTGGGATTTGTCCATCCAGATGACGGAGAGATTACTCAGGGCCTACTCGGTGATATCACATTGACATATCTTGCAAGCAAGTGATTTGATCACTAGAATGTTATATCACAGGAATGAGAAAAATAGTACTTCTCGGGAATGAGATTAAAAAAGGTTTAGATGATACTGAGTGATCAAATCTCAGACAAGAAATATATCACGAGACAAAAGGAATTTGATTATAGCGAAAAAGGTTTAGATGATCATTGGATTTTCGTGGAACTAGTGGGAGTCATTATGGATCTCCAGATCATGCTAATGATTATTGATCGGAGAAAGTCTCGATCATGCCTACATAGTTCTCGAACCCGTAGGGAGACACACTTAAGGTTAGTCGACGTAATTGAGTGGATAGGGAACGCATGAGAAGATAATGGACAACACAGGAATTTGTTCTGTCGAATCTACCGAAACAGTTTTGGGGTATCGAAACAAAGCAAGGGAATAAAATGTTAATGTGTTTATTAAGTGAAGTGTTCATTAAATGATGTACTCATTAAATGAAGTGTTCATTAAATTGAGTTGCATTAAACAAAGAGAATTAAAGTGTTTTAATTGAAAGACCTTTGATTTTTGAGTGGAAATTAAATCGAAGATGAGTGGAGCTATATTGATGTGACTGGAGAGTCCACCTACATAATTGGGGGAGAGGTGGGGGAAGCACCATGGCTGTGCACCATGCCCCCTTGAGGTGCCCCTCACCTATAAAAGGCCCCCTCCTGCCCTCTCATCTCACAGCATTCACCCTTCCTCTCATATGCCCTTTGGTTGGCATCTTCCTCCCCTTCTAGCCTTGTCCATTGCCATGAGTGAGGTGCTTCGGCGAAGCCCTGCTTAAGATCTTCCCCACAAACATCATGAAACGACCCGACCCGGCAGGGGGTCCAAGTCTCTGTGCTATATAGTGCTAGTCCCTAGATCGACTCGCTAGCACACACGGTTCAAGATGTACTATCTCAAAACAAAGGTCATAATTCTATTACATCAAATGATTCATAAAATAACATAGTTTAAAACAAGTTTCATAGCAGAAGGGCAAGCTCCTCATAAACAAAGTTCAACAACGAAAGACTAAATAAAGATAAGGAGCTCCATTCAAATGCCACAGGCGAAGCATGCTGAGTGGAGACTCGCGACCCTAACATCGTACTTCATCCAACTTCGGGGATACCTAAAACATGATAGGTTGCAGCCACGAATGGTCAATACATTGAATGTATTAGCAAACATCACTAACCTAACATCTAATATAAAAACTTCCATCAACGGTCGTAGCCCTAAGGTCAACCTGACAAAAATCCAGGGTGTTCCAAATATATACTCTTGATACCATGACTCCGAGGTTTCTACTCCATGACTCCGAGCTTCCTACTCCATGACTCTGTGGTTTGTACATGATGTCTCCATGGATTGTACCCCATGTCTTCGTGGATTGTACACCATGTCTCTGTGGATTGTACACCATGTCTTCGTGGTTGATATCCCATGTCTCTGTGGATTGTACACCATGTCTCCGTGGTTGATATCCCATCTCTCCGTGGATTGTAGCCCATGTCTCCGTGGTTTGTACACCATGTCTCCATGGTTTATATCACATGTCTCTGTGGTCTCTACTCCGTGTCTCTGTGGTCTCTATCTATAACATGGGTATGATTACTCGGATGCTCACTATTCGCTACCCTACATTGGGTAAAAGGCCTACGGCCCATAGAGATTCCAGATAAAAGCCCAAGGAAGCAACCGACAGAGAATCTTTATTGTATTAGGAAAGAAACCACAAACCAACATTGTGTTGGTATTGTAATCACGCGTGTATGAAACCTATCCGCATACAGCTTTGAGACCCGGCCTATTATATATAGGGCGGGAGAAGCCCAAGCGAGGGTACCAAAATCTAGTGGACAACTTGTAATAGAGTGTTTCCCCAATATTCAGGCGACTTTGTTTTCATTGTTTTCTCTGACATCTGACGAAATCCCCAGTGTTCTCTTTTCCACGAAACCCCAAGTCCATCATCATGGGAATTGCCGAGGTTACCCCTCGTCAATTGGCACCGCCTGTGGGAAACTTGAATGCTAGAATCACGGATTTGGCGGAACGCTCTCCACCAAGCATCAACTCGTCGAAAGCAAATTCATGCCCACCCACCCGTAAAGTTACCCGCAAATCAACAGAAGTACATGAACCTCCCACTGAATCCTCAATGGAAGTTGAGGCGTAGATCGAAGAAGGCAACGAAGGCAGGCAAGTCGAGACGAATCTGGGGGATCTTGATGGTCTCTATGACAATCTCTCCTTCGGATCAGACCCACCGTTCAAGCCACCACGTGAAGCGAGCCTAGCCAATTCAGAACCCGAAAAAAGTAGCGAAAGCATCGACTTTGGAATTCGGATGGCGGAAATATATCCAGAGAAAAAGCTGATGGACTTCACTGGCTCATCCGATAGTGTCTCCATCGGCAAAAACAACGACGTTACCAGTTCGTACGCCACTCAGCACCAAGTATGCGTGATCATCGGAGATGCCACGACCCAGCAAGACTCCAACGATAACCCAATTCTTAACCCCAACAATATCCTTTCAAGCCATAGTGTAGGAAGCAATGACAACGAAGGAAGTCGAGGAAACGGAGCAGATCCAATAGTCGACCGAGAAAATAGGGAAGAAGAGCAGCCACGCGAAGATGAGAGGCGAACCCTTAGCCTACCAGCCAGTGCATGGGAGAAAGCGAGAGAAGCAGTTTCGGATGCAACCTCAATGGCAACAGATGCCACCCACGAAGATCTATTGGCATACTAGTATCTGCTGCAGTGCAAAAAGACAAAATTCCTCAAGATGCAAAGGCAGCTCGACGAAAGGAAGAGGTTAGCCGAAGAATCTAGCTTACGAAGGGCACAACTAAGCCCCACCCGAGGATCAAGAAGCATCACAGGAGGAGCATCGCCAAGAAGAGGAACGTCTAGATTAAGAAGTATACTCGAAGAAGAGAGAAGCGGATTAATTCGGGACCTTGATCTCTCGTTTATGTCGATAGATCAAGATGGGAATATCAAAGCAAAGACAGCCCATGCAGCTATTGTGGCCGCACAAACATATCTAATCACGACACAACCCGCACCCGACGATCCCCGTGCAGCCCTCCACCGATCTTCCCTGATGAACCTCAGTTTGGTGGGAGAAACTATTGCGCAAGCAGATAAAGAAACCACGAGGCAACATGACCGATGCCCACACCGTCGCAACAACCCTCAGCAAGGAGGTCACACCCGATGATCGCGGTCGCCACATCGGGTCCACTTTTCTGAAGAAGAACCGCGCAACGACGCAAGAAACGTCATCACCCAGCGAAGGATTGATCGATCACGAGAAGAGCGCAGCACCCGAAGATACCGTGACGGTGAAAGTGAGGATGAACAAGAATTATGCGGGGCCAGCTGCTTTACCCGACGGGTTCACAAAACTCTGGTACCGAAAGATTTTAAGCTACCCCAAGATTGACAAAAATACGATGACCTCCAAGAACCCGAAGCTTGGCTGACAGACTATCTAGTGACTATCAGATTACAAGGAGGATCCAAAGCCATGGCAATGCAAAGCCTGCAACTCCACCTAACCAGTGCCGCACGCTCCTGGCTAAAGCAGTTACCAGAAGATTCCATCAACAGTTGGAATGATATTGAAGACAAATTCATCAGAAACTTTCAATCCACATTCAAGCAACCTGTGTCTTTAGAGCAATTACGTGCCTGCAAGCAAAAGCCAGGAGAATCAATACGAGCCTTCATCCAACGATGGAACATTACCCAAAATTCGGCTGAAGCAATATTCGACGAAAGAGTGATCGACGCCTTCAATGATGGTCTCCGTCGACAGGAATGCATTGAAGAACTAGGACGATCAAAGACAAAAACAATTTCACAACTGATGGAAATAGCCAACCGTTGGGCTGATGGAGAGGATGCAATACACAACAAAAGGGCTCGTTCACCCGATGAAAGAGACTGGCGTAACAGTGACCGGAGGCGACGAACAAATGATGGATACCACATACCCACTTACGTTGTAGCGAGTTTTTCTGGAATGGTCAACCGACGAAATGACGACTACAACAGTGGATATCGTGGCAGTAGAGATAACATCAATGAAAGCCAGCCACGACAATGATACCAGCCGACGAACCGAGACCCACCAATGTCAGCAGGACAAATGTTGGAAGGACCATGCAATATGCACTACTACGTGGACTCAATAGGGAAAAGGCGATCAAATCACCTCCTAAAGGACTGTTGGACATTCCTAAAGATGCTAGAATTATGCAACACAAAGGAAGCCGAAGCAACAAACAGAAATTACGCCCCTACACCTGGCACTCTGGCCATCGGCGCTCCACCACCACCAAAGGGGCGTCCACCAGCGGGAAAGCCGCAAAGCACAATATACCAAGACAACGAATACCCCAGATCAAAGGGAGCAATGTCAATGATCCAGAAGGGGCCACCCTCCAATAGAACACAAAAGCTGATCACTAGGCAAGTAAATTTGGCGGTAACAAAGCCACCTCCTACACCTGAGTATCTACATTGGTCAGAGCAAGAAATCACTTCTAGTAGATTTGACCATCTATTACGGGTCCCTCATCCAGGCCAGTCAGCACTGATAGTGGAAGCGCAAATCGGCGGGTTTGACATGAGCAAAGTTTTCTTGGATGCAGGAAGCAGCATCAACCCGATTTACGCCAAAACTCTGCGGGCCCTGAATTGGTCCATGACGAACCTAACCCCAACCGACACAACCTTCCACGGGATAGTTCCTAGAAAAGCTAAAATTACATTGGGCAAAGTCCACCTTGACGTCATTTTCGGGTCAAAAAACAACTTCAGACAAGAAAAGCTGGAATTCAAAGTTATGGACTGGCCATCTCAATACCACGCGATCCTGGGGCGACCAGCTTTCGCTAGTTTCATGGCAGTACCCCACTATGCATACCTAGTGCTGAAAGTGCCAGCCCCCAACGGGGTCATCATAGTCAAAGGCAGCTTCAGCTGCGCAGATAGCTGCGATCAAGAATTCAACAAAATCTCGGAATCTTTCGGCATGGAGGCGGAGCTTGGATAGCTAAAATTGGTGGATGAAGGGTCGACGCACGAAGGACACACCCGCAAGAAGAAAACATCGGAAGAGCAAGCACGCAACAGCCTCGCAAAAAGCAATGTAAGCGGCCTCCAATAACGGTCCCGCATCAGAAGACCCACTAATTGAAGTTGAAGTCTCTTTGAGATAGTTTCTACTTAGATACACCTTATTTTCAATAAAGGCCAATGGCCAGGCGATCGAGCCACCACAATGTACTCTCACCCATTGATATGAATAACTAAAGAAAGTATTCCGTGATAAACTCCTACGGCACAACAGCTTGCCAGTTTCCCCCATATGAGAATACACCATATAATCAAAATCTCGTATAAAACATAGTACAAAGGCAAAGCAAGTATAAAGTGTTTCTACACAAAGTACAAAGGCGAAGCAAGTAAATAATCAGATAGGGAAATTTACAAAAAATTCTTCATCTACCTCCAAACATTTTCGAACAATCCTAATTGTAGGTCTATGAGCAGCGGCATAATGAGTCACCATATCAATAAGACCACCATTGGAAGGAGAAGGTAGCCATGAAGATACATCATCCAAGTTTAGCGTCGGATGATGCACATGCACCCAGGAAAGCACGAGCTTAGCACCTGCCACAAGCCGAAGCTTCAAAAAATGATGGATCTTCTCACCCTGTTGAAATTTTGCAATCAAATCCACCAAGGTTTGAGGTTGACGATCCCGAGGAAATATGGCATTATAAGTAACGGCCAGAGATCTGCGGCAGCACTCGACAAATTGCTCCAACTCCGACAGGCGTCCTGTAGCAATGCTATGGTATAGGCACGGCGATGATCAGTCCAAAAGTCTGTCTCAGAACTTCAGGAAGCAGACACAAGAGCATGCATTCGGTTCCGCAGACATTGGGTCTCATCCCTCTCGCATAATCGGATGCCTAGAAATCAAGAAGACAAAAAATCAATTCCCTGCAAGATGGAAGAGGCAACCAAAGAAAAAAAAGATAGGCCACAAGTACTTACACAACAGTCTCTCACTCACCCTGGAGATCTCTTCCAAGAAAAAAGCCTCACGGTTGAGGGACTCGCGTGTTTTTGACTAGGAGACATCAACCATCGATTGAACAACCCGTAGTTTTCCTTCAAGTTTCTTTACTTGTTCTATCTTTTTAGCATATAGCGGCGGGTCCACCGTACGCACGACGACAGGACTGATCGCACCCGCTATAGCGGAGGGTGCAACAACATCTGACGGTTGCGTGGAACCAGAAGGAGCCAAAGAATCACTCAAGATCTGGAAAGACAAAGAAGTATATGAAACACTCAGCATACAAAGGCAGGATCACACGCATATATTCACAAGCTGCTTTCTCGCAAAAAGAAGCAAAAGGAAGCCGGACAAGTTCAGAATCCATTACAATAAGGGAAGACACGACAAACAATTACAAAATAAGGGCCTATGGGGTCGCGTCCTTCAAAGATAAGGTGGCACTAGCAGAAGGAGCACTAGCTACAGCAGCTGTAGGGGTAGCTGAAGAAGGAGCACCAGACGCAGTAAGAGGAGTCGAGGAAGGGGCAGCCAATTTCCCTGAACCCAAGACCAGACGTAGGAGCAGCCGAGAATATTTTCTGGCCATTTTAATATGCGGCTTCAGGTCAACTCCTTTGCCACTAGAGGTGACCGGGATAGAGGAGCTAACCTTCTCCCAGTAAACCTTCTCGCCATGCGCCATCGCCAGAGCCATCGAAGTTTCGGCACCGCTCCTTGATTGCATCAGACTATAACCAACAAGGTGGCCGGGATCAGCACCAAAAATGGCGACAAGATCATTCAGGTCCTCTAGCACATCCATGGTTGGAAATACTATATCATGGAGCTTCTTGAAGGCACGGTGCGAACGGACAAGAAGATTACACCCACGAACGCTGTTAGCCTCCAAAGTGCTAACAACATCCGATAAAGGATCAACCTTCTTATCGTCGTCCAGCGTCAGGTTTTGGCCAGTCAACTCTGACAAACAAAAACAGAAGAAGAGGTCAACAATCAAAAGAAAGAAAGGAAACAACAAATACACTCACAAATCAAAACTTACAGGTCAGCGAGTTATTTAAGGCCTCTAGGAGCTGCCTCAGATTTGCATCTCGAGCAGCGACTTGCCTGGCCACTTCATCAGCATCATCTTTCGCCCTCTGATTGGCCTCTTCGGGCGCTTGGAGCCTGCCTTCCATCTCATCGGCACGCTTCATCTCCTCATCCCGGATAATCGCGGATTTGTTGGCAGCGGCTAAAGGAGCGAAACGCAAAAAAATGAGGATGAACATGTTTACAAGGAAATTACACAAGCGATCAGCACATACCTTTCAGCTCTTCGTCATAGTCACGGATCCTTATAAAGCGAGTGGCCATACTGACCATCTCACGCATCAAAGGCTGAGCAAGGAAAAACATAGCAAAAGGATATAAAGGCAGATTAAATATATGAGGAAGGAAAAATGCTGGCGTCAAAAGTAACTTACATCCTTCATGTCCACATCAATGGGTGCTTCAGATATCACCACCCCTTTACCCGCCATTTTCCTTCTTTCCTGTGGCGGCGGCTTGGATGAAGCGACGACATCTTTTTGGACCTCTTTCTCCACAGGAGACAACATTTTCTCCTTCGGCTCCGCCAACGTCACAGGGGTTTTCCTCGTGGAGCAGCCCATAGATGTGGGAATAGGAGAAGCGGGAAGTCTTCGTTATCGCTACAAACAACATGACCAAGAGTAAGCATCCGCAGTAAAACCACCCGGTGAAAACAGAAGAAGAAGAAGAAAGTAAATACTTACGAAGACACATCCTGTGCAAAGCGAAACAAGTTCATCCGGGCAGAAGCAGCAGCGATCGGAGAAGTACCAAAGGGCTTGGAACCAGTCGAGTCATCTGAATCCTCGACCCTTTCCATAGCACAAGGGTGCTTCCTCATCGGAATTGACATATGTATTTATAAACAGAAGACAAGGAAAAAGACAAAGGCGAAGGAAATGTACCTCGGGAAGCCGTTTTTTCTTGCCAAAGGACTCCACAAGGCAAGTCAAAGGAACCGGGAATTTTGCAGTCAAAGTTGTGAAGCTCCGGACTCTCTTCTCATACACCTTAAGGGAGAGGTCTTCTAAGGAAATCCTCATCGGATCCTTATTCATGGTATACCCCCACATACCGAACAACCGGGCTTGAAGCGACTAGACACGGATCCGAAAAAATATGCCAGGACTTGAAGACCCGACAATTCTTTGCCAACCTCATGTCGCAGTTTGGAGATGCGATCGACAAAGGGTTGGATTTCAGCCATTTCCTCGGCAGAGGGACGCTGCTCCCAGGAGTCGGGTTTATGACAGACTTTTTAAGGTTCAAAGGGGGCCAGCCCGAAGGATTGGCCTTCGAGTGGCTGGTCCTTGACATAAAACCACTTAGACTTCCAACCTTGGATAGAATCCGTAAGTTTGAAGTCTAGGAAGTCAACGTCGGAACGGACAGAAAAAATGGCACCACCAACATCATGAACAATGGTGTCAGTGGCGTTGCGCCGAACATAGCAGAAGTATTTCCAAAGGCTCCAATGGGGATGAATCCCAAGGAAACACTCGCAAAGGGTGACAAAACAAGCAACATGGAGGATGGAATTGGGCGTGAGCTGATAAAGCTGCACGCCATAAACAAACAGAAGGCCTCGGAGGAATTCATGGACGGGGAGAGAAAGACCAGGGAAGAGGAAGGAGAGGAACATTACCCTCCAGCCAGGCTCGAGGATGGGAGTAGCCTCGTCACCGGGGAGCTTGAAGGAGCCCTCTGCCAGAAAGCCAGAGTTTTGCGCCTCGCGGGGCTCCCATGTCGAGCACTTGGAGGGGGGCCCACCCAGCGGCTCTTTTCCTGGTGGCCTTTGCGGCAGCGGCGGAAGTACCAGCAGCCTTGTTCTTGCCCATGGCGGCGGAGCAAGGAACGCAGAGCACTAAAATCAAAGTTCACAGGGGCGAGAGCGCAAGGAGGAAGAAGGAGCAGAGGGAGGCTAGGTGAAACAGTAAAAAGCATATCCTTCCCCTTATAAATAGCAACAACGTCAGGACCTAACCGTTCGATGTAAAATCGAAACGGCAAAAGATCACACGATGATGACATGTGTTTACAAAAGTCTCGTAAAAGAAAAAATAAAAGAAGCTATGACTACGGTAAAAACAGAGAACAACACTTGACGCCTCGATTTTCACGTAGAGAGGGGACGTGCAGTCAAGAATTTCCGCTGAACATGCCATCACACGTCATCATTACTGCATATGGGCCCACATTCGACGCGTCCTACCATGGTGTGTTTTATGGAAAATGAACAACATCAGATACAGCATCACTGGCGTCACAAAAATGCACTACAGCAGAAATTGCGGCTTTTCAGGATATGACCCGAAGAAATTCAAACTGGAGTCGAAGTAAATTCCTCCAGAAGAAGATTTGAGACTACACTCGGATGTACAAACATTACGATTGTAGCCTTAGGGGATACTCCTATCGGGAGCACTGGTCGTGCACCCGATAAAATTTACATAAACAAAGGCACATTTTTTCAAGCCTATGTTTCGATATACGTATCCAAACATAGCCTCGGGGGCTACTCCTATCAGGAACGCTGACGCTCACCTGATAAAGAAAAACAACGGAAACATTCGACGATAAATACTCCTATCGTGAGCAGGATACAAAAAGTAAAATAAAACTCTCGGATCGCACCCGACGCGATAAAAATCTGAATGTCGTGTTCAGAAACATGAAGGTAAGACCCCAGGATTCGTCCTATGTGGCCTGGTAATCGCACAAGAATGCACTCTGCCAGTAAAAATCCGTATCAACAATACGACGAAAAATCCTGACGGACGCGTTGGGTACCTGATAAAAATAGAAAACTGGAATTCAGTATTCGGTAAGACTTTAGCGTCTCGAACTGAATTACGCCAGCAACAAAATCCAGATTCAAGCCTAGGGACTTGAGTTTGATGTAGGTCAACCTTCTTTTTGCCTAGGAGCAATTAACTGATTCCTGATCCATTGGAAGCATCAGACTCGTTGTACCAAAATCCCTACAAAAAACAAAATCAAACAGAACAAGAGAAAGAAGAAATAAAACTCTGAGACTCAACCTGAAAACTGCGGATTCAAGTAGAGTCTCGGGGGCTACTGACATGAGTATGATTACTCGGATGCTCACTATTCGCTACCCTACATTGGGTAAAAGGCCTACAGCCATAGAGATTCCAGATAAAAGCCCAAGGAAGCAACCGACAAAGACTCTTTATTGTATTAGGAAAGAAACCATGAACCGACATTGTGTTGGTATTATTATCACGTGTGTATGAAACCTATCCGCATACAGCTTTTAGACCCGACCTATTATATATAGGGTGGGAGAAGCCCAACAGAGGGTACCGAAATCTAGTGGACAACTTGTAATAGAGTGTTTACCCAATATTCAGGCGACTTTGTCTTCATTGTTTTCCCTGATATCCGACGAAATCCCTAGTGTTCTCTTTTCTGCGAAACCCCAAGTCCATCATCATGGGCATTGCCGAGGTTACCCCTTGTCAATTGGCGCCGTCTATGAGAAACTTGAACGCTGGAATCATGGATTTGGCGGAACGCTCTCCACCAAGCATCAACTCGTCGAAAGCAAATCCACGCCCACCCACCCATAAAGTTACCCGTAGATCAACAGAAGTACAGGAACCTCCCATTGAATCCTCAATGGAAGTCGAGGTGTAGATCGAAGAAGGCAACAAAGGCGGGCAAGTCAAGACGAATCTGGGGGATCTTGATGGTCTCTATGACAATCTGTCCTTCGGATCAGACCCACCGTTCACGCCACCACGTGAAGAAAGCCCAGCCAATTCAGAACCCGAAGAAAGTAGCGAAAGCATCGACTTTGGAATTCGGATGGTGGAAATATATCCACAGCAAAAGCTGATGGACTTCACTAGCTCATCCGATAGTATCTCCATCGACGAAAACAACTACATTACCAGTCCGTACGCCACTCGGCACCAAGTATGCGTGATCATCAGAGATGCCACGACCCAGCAAGACTCCAACGGTAACCCAATTCTTAACTCCGACGATATCCTTTCAAGCCATAGTGCATGAAGCAATGACAATAAAGGAAGTCGAGGAAACTGAGCAGATCCAACAGTCGAACGAGAAAATAGGGAAGAAGAGTAGCCACGTGAAGATGAGAGGTGAAACCTTAGCCTACCAGCCAGTGCATGGGAAAAAGTGAGAGCAGCAATTTCGGATGCAACCTCAATGGCAATAGATGCCACCCACGAAGATCTATTGGCATACCAGTATCTGTTGCACTGCAAAAAGTCAAAAATCCTCAGGATGCAAAGGCAGCACGATGAAAGGAAGAGGGTAGCCGACGAATCTAGCTTACGAAGGGCACAACTAAGCCCCACCCAAGGATCAAGAAGCATCACAGGAGCAGCATCGCCAAGAAGAGGAATGTCTAGATTAAGAAGTATACACGAAGAAGAGAGAAGCGGATTAATTCGGGACCTTGATCTCTCATTTATGTCGATAGATCAAGATGGGAACATCAAAGCAAAGACAGGCCAGGAAGATATTGTTGCCGCATGATGCCGCCCGTCCTACGGACGCTTCTACATCTACACCAACAAGTCCCCCAAGTGGACCCATGACTCGTGCCCGAGCCAAACTCCTCCAAGCTAAGGTGAACTCGCTCCTCTCTTCGTGCCAATTTGGTACCTCCTTGGATGGCGTGCTACTTCATACCACTACTGTGTGCATCATCAGGTACGAGCCCCCGCCGCGTCAACCCACGAGCCCTGCAGCTGCACCTGAGCTGAAGCTACCTGAGCCAGAGTATCCGCCCGAATCCAGCCGGAGTGTCCGGCACAACCGGAGTGTCCGACGCGACTCAGCCGGAGTGTCCGGCCTGCCCGAGCCTGGACCTGGCATGGACATTCAGAAGGTCAAATCGGACACTCCCCGAACACCACCCGGAGTGTCCGGCCACACCGAACTGTCCGGCCGTTCCGACCCGGACTATCCAGCCCAAGCGATGGGCCTGCGAGCCTAGATGGGCCCTATGGCCCATGTACCCCTCTACTTCGCCCAGAACTCTACTTTAATGCATGAATTACCCCTGAACTTGTGGATGGCCTATATATAGACCCCCACCTTCATTGTAAATCCTAGGCTTGATATTGGAATTTGTGGAAACCCCTTTGTGGATCTATCTAATTGTTGCCTCATGCTCCTTGACTAAGGAGCACCAATATCCCCAAACCTCATTGGAGTTTGCATTGTGCCTCCGTGTTGTACAAGGCCTCGGCATCCGTGTCCCTTTGCCTAGACGTCAAGATCTCACCAAGTCTCCCATATCGCCGTGCCGGTTCGAGAGAGAGAGTCCTCCGCCCGACGCCGATCCTAGGGATTGCGCCGGACCGGTCACCACCAGCGTGAGCTATTGGTGTTTATCGTGATTTTACGTGTGTGTGTTCATCGCGTTCTTCGTGTGTGTGTTCTTCGTGTTCATCCTTCCCTCCTTCCCCCGCACTCCACCCTCGATTTGAAAGGGAATCGTGAAAGATCGGGCCACCCTAGAGGTTTGCCCTCAACATATTGGTATCAAGAGCTTCGTTGCTCACGATTTCCCCCACAAATATTTCTTCTATCCACCAAAAATTCGAAAATCCCCACAAAAAACAGCCCATATTTGCCTTTGGATCGATCTCTTGATTTGGAGTGTTATTTGTGGTTTTGATCCGACCAAACCTTATCTAAGGAGTTCGTCCAGCTTTATCCTGCGGTTCCCCAGCCTGATTTGGCCAGTTTCTCGCGGATTTGAGGCCCGAAGGCGAGGATTTCCGCTCAAGAACACGAGCAGGAAACCCGCGCCGGAGTGTTCGGCTCGTACTGACCGGAGTGTCCGGCCCGACCGGAGTGTCCGGCCGAACCAAACCGGAGTGTCCGGCCAGACCGGAGTATCCGGCCCAGACAGACCGGAGTGTCCGGCTGTAACGCTAGTTTTGACAGTTTTGCCTCATGTTTCACATTGGCTAATCTCCTGTGTTTGCTCGTGTGCCGTGTGCGTGTCAGTAACTACCAGCAAGCTTCCGCATCATCAACTTCCATGCTCATCGACACCACGGACCCCGAACATCATCCCGTACCACCGACGCCAAGTTCATCATCAAAGAAGGTATAACTTGCGTCACCTTGTTAACCCCCATCTTCCTTTGTGTGTACCTATCCCATGAGAGTGGCTCATCTTGTGTTTGCTTGAGCATTGTGCATTTGTCCTTGGATAGTGAGAGTGCAAGAGCAATAGCAAGTGTGACTAGGTAGCACCAAGGGAGAGCAAAAAAAAAATAGAAAAAGATACAAAGAAAAAGCAAAAGAAAATAGTCTCCCATTGCCAAAGAGAGTCTCAAAGCTTGTAAGCAAGAGAGAAAGAAGAGCGCCCAAGGCAAGTGCACAAATCCATTGCTCACTTTTCCTCTTTGCAAACGAGCCACAGTCTCTCCTTGCATTGGCATGACAACGAGCTTAGTCTTGTTAGGACATTTGGTTTGCTCATTTTCATAGTCGTGTCAATCCCAACTTTCTCCACGTGTGTGTACATAGTCGTAGGTCCCCGTCACCCTTTTGAGTTGTTGACCTTCGCCTTTGACTTGAGTTTTGTTGGATTTTTACCACTTTTGACTATCCCTTTTCTTTTGGTTGGTTCTTTGGCTTTCCACAATCCTAACCTACCACCAACAAGCTTTTGAGAGTTAGTTCTTTCTTTAGTGTGAGTTTTCTTTGCAATTCCAGTTTGCACGCTAATAGCTCTCACTTGTGGTTTCTAGTTTGGTGAAATCCCCAAGGTGAGGTACAAGGCTAACACCACCATACTCCACTTCCATATACAATACTTGTGTGTTTTACATGATGGATAGGCACGGAGAGACGAGCCAACCACCCCCCCAAGAAGAAGATCAAGGTCCATACATGACGCGTGCAAGTCACTTCATCGTTCGCCAAGAGTTCCGTGAACGTTGCCAAGCACTTGAGACGCGACAAGATGAACAATTTGGCGAGACGCAAGCCGAGTTCAAGAACATCGACAACCGCTTCGACGGCCTCGAACGACAAATGCATGCAATGCATCACAACTTCGTCCACCCTCATCGCCGGCATGACAAGACCACGTTCACGCGCATCAAGCTCGGCAAGTTCTTCGCATCGTCATGCACCTCTTCCACTAGATCTACATCAAAGTGCTCAAAGACGCAATGATGCCCCCGTGGTTGAAGATGGAATCTCTTCGAACTATGTACCTTCCCCACGGCATGCTGCAACGTCAAGCTATGATGGCGACCTCTCTTTAAGGCCACACGCAAGGCAAGAAGCACACCGTCATCATGCAAGGGCACTAGTGATCCAACAAGAGCAACCACAAGAGGAACCGCAAGCGCAACCACAAGTACAACCGCAAGTCTACCACCATCGACCACGACACAAACTTGACACAACAAGTGATGACTCCAATTTGGAGAATCAAGCTCATCATCGACGTGAAGCTCTCCAAGATCCTCCTCCTCATCATGAACGTCATGAACGTCAACAACGACACCATGGTCATGACGTGGCGCCTCCTCCCCATCAACAAAACTTGGAGCATCAAGTGATACAAGTTGAGCGACGCCCACCACGTCAAGAGGCTCATGACCATGTTCTTCGCCGTGAGGCCCAGGTGCCTAACCAACATCACCAACCAAGGAACAAGCCTCGTCTTCATCATCAACCGCGTCAAGAGGCTCCACACCTTCGCCACCATGAGGCCCAAGCGCCGCAACCACGTCAACAACCGCGCCAAGAGCAAGAGCAAGCTCTTCAACAACAATATCAAGAGCAAGCTCTGCAACAAGGACGCGAGAACCAAGTTCCACCTCCCCAACTACAAGATCATCAACAAGGTCACCAAGCTCGTCGCAATGACCGCAACGATGAAGAAACTTTTGGCAAGCTCAAGTTCACAATGCCCAAGTTCACCGGATCCAATGACCCCGAAGAATACCTCTCGTGGGCACTCAAAGTCGACAAGATCTTCCGCATGCATAACTATAGCAACGAGAAGATGGTCGCCATGGCTTCGCTAGAGTTTGATGATTACGCCAACCTTTGGTGGGAACAAGTTCAAGTTGCTCGTGATGCAAGACAAGAACCGTCAATCACAACTTGGCATGACATGAAGGCTCACATGAGATCCCGGTTTGTCCCCGCACACTACACGTGTGACCTCTTCAACAACCTTCAAGCACTTCATCAAGGGACAAAGACTGTGGAAGAGTACTTCAAGGAAATGGAACTCAACTTGATTCACGCCAACATTGATGAACGCATGGAGCAAACAGTGGCACGTTTCCTTATTGGCTTGAATCACACAATCAAGTGCATCGTCGAGTTCCAAACATACAACACAATGGTTGAACTTGTGCACATAGCAACAAAGGCTGAACGTCAAGTGCATGAGGACATCAAGTACAACAAGCCCAATACGTACTTCACCTACAAGCAATCTTCAACCGCTACACCAACAACTTTCAATGGTAGCTCCTCAAGTACCTCCAAGACTTCCTTCAAGCCCACACTTCCTCAAGGAAAACTGCCCCCAAGTGGCAAGCAAGCAAAGAGTGATACACCTTTCAACGGTGAATGCTACAAGTGTGGAGGTAAAGGACACAAGTCCGCCGGATGTGGAAACAAGAAAGTCTTGTTCATTCACGACAATGGTGATGAAGAGTACTTGAGTGAAGATGAGTTTGATGCCCGTGTCAAGGAAGGAATGGCAAGGCAACGAGTGGAAGATGATCAAGAACTCCTCATGTGTGAACATGACGCAAGTCCATCGCTTGTAGTCACAAGGATCTTGACCAATCAAGCACAAGAGCATGAAGACCAACGCTCCAATATCTTCCAAACACGAGCCGACATCAATGGCAAATCTGTCAAGGTGATCATTGACGGAGGGAGTTGTCACAACCTTGCTAGCACCGAGTTGTGTGAGAAGCTCAACCTCACCATCCATCCACACAAGCACCCCTACCAAGTGCAATGGCTAAGTGACCAAGGGTCCGTGAAGATCAAACATACCGTATCGGTCTCCTTCGCCATTGGTCCTTAAAAAGATACGGTGGAGTGTGATGTGGTTCCTATGACAGTTTGCCACATGCTTCTTGGTCGACCATGGCAATTTGACAAGGCTGCTCAACATGACGGTCGCACCAACATATACACCTTCAAATGGCTCAACAAAACATGTGTTTTTCAACCGATGACTCCTAGCCAAATAATTGCGGACAATGCAAAGGCTTTAGCGAGGGCGCAAAGCACAACACCTACTTGTGAGAAGAGCGGTGAGAGAGAGAACCACCTCATAGTGAGTGAGAGCCACAAGCCAAATTCGAGTGGAAAAACTAAGAGTGTTCTCCTTGTCACCAAAAGTGAGATGAGAGATGTTCGGAACATCCCATCCATCTTGCACTATGTCCTCCTTTGCAAAGGACTAGCACAAGGAACTAACGAATTAACCAATGTTCCTCCATCTTTGATGAGTGTTTTGCAGGAATTCAAGGATGTGTTCCCCTAAGAGCTTCCACATGGACTACCTCCTCTTCGCGGAATCGAAAATCGCATTGACCTCATCCCCGGTGAACCACTTCCAAACCGTGCCGCTTACCGCACGAACCCGGAGGAGACAAAGGAGATTGAACATCAAATCAACCAACTCGTCTCCAAAGGTTTGATCCAAGTTAGCACTAGTCCAGGTGCCGTACCCGTGATTCTTGTTCCAAAGACGGATGATACGTTACGGTTATGCATGGACTGCCTTCCAATCAATGCTATCACTGTGCGTTATCGACATCCCATACCACGTCTCGATGACATGCTTGATGAGTTGTGTGGAGCCACTATTTTTTCGAAAATTGATCTTCGTAGTGGTTACCATCAAATACGCATGGCTGAAGGTGATGAGTGGAAAACCGCCTTCAAGACCAAACTTGGTCTCTATGAATGGTTGGTTATGCCCTTTGGTTTATCAAATGCCCCATCCACCTTCATGCGCCTTATGAATCACATCCTGCGTTCTCTCATTGGAAAAAGTGTTGTTGTCTATTTTGATGATATTCTTGTTTATAGCAAATCACTTGAGGACCATATAAGACATGTCAAGGAAGTTTTGCAAATCCTTCGACATGAAAAGCTTTATGCTAATCTTCCCAAGTGCACTTTTGCTAAAGACAAGTTGATTTTTCTTGGATTTGTCGTTTCTTCGAAGGGAATTGAAGTTATGATTCCAAGGTGAAGGACATACGAGATTGGCCCATACCAAAAAATGTGAGTGAACTCCGAAGTTTTCATGGGTTGGCCGGTTTCTATCGTCGCTTTGTGAAAGACTTTTCAACCATTGCTTGTCCCCTTAATGAATTGACCAAAAAGAATGTCACCTTCGTGTGGGGCAAAACACAACAAAAAGCTTTTGATGAACTTAAAAAGAGGCTCACCGAAGCACCTCTTCTTTTGAGATAGAGTGTGATGCTAGTGGTATTGGCATTGGAGGAGTCCTTATGCAAAACGGACGTCCTATAGCCTACCATAGAGAAAAACTTGATGGTGCTCGCCTTAACTATCCGATTTATGACAAAGAGCTTTTTGCCTTAGTTCGTGTCCTTCAAGTTTGGCAACACTACCTTTGTCCTAAGGAATTTAGCATACATTCCGACCACGAGTCGTTGAAATATCTCAAAGGCCAAGCTAACTTGAGGAAGAGACATGCTAAGTGGGTTGAGTTCATGGAGTCTTTTCCGTACATTGTCAAGTATAAGAAGGGCAAAGATAATGTAGTTGCGGACGCATTGTCTCGCAAACATACAAGCCTTCTTACGAGACTTGAAATCAACGTGTTGGGTCTTGAGGAAATAAAATCTTTCTATGCTTCCGACCCGTTCTTTGAACCAATTTTCGCAAAGTGCTCCAATGACAAGGGAATTGATGATTTCTATTTGCATTCCGAAGGGCTTTCTTTTTAAACAAAACAAGCTATGCATTCCGAAGTCATCGCTTCAACTTTTGCTTCTCCAAGAATCTCATGGTGGAGGCCTTATGGGTAACTTTGGTCGCGACAAGACATTGGACATGCTCTCCAATCACTACTTTTGGCCCCTCACCGCTCTCGACATCCTACCACTACCTCTCCATGAGCACACAAACATGGAAGTCGAGAAGCTTCATGAAGAAACAAGAGCTACTATCGAACAACAAGTCCTTCGCCAAGCTTCAAGGTTAAACAAGGACAAGAAGGAGATGATATTTCAAGAAGGTGACCTTGTGTGGATACACCTAAGCAAGGACCACTTCCCCAAGGAACATGACTCCAAGCTCAAGCCAAGAGGAGATGGTCCCTTCAAGGTCCTCAAACGAATCAACAACAACGCCTATATCATCGACATTCCGACCTCCAAGTACCTTGCAAGCAATACATTCAATGTCAAGGATCTCTCACCCTACCATGGAGATGTTCAAGATGATATCCATGAAGAGTCGAGGACGACTCTTTCCCAAGGGGGGGAGCTGATGCAGCCCGTCCTACGGATGCTTCTACAGCTACACCAACAAGTCCCTCAAGTGGACCCATGACTCGTGCCGGAGCCAAACTCCTCCAAGCTAAGGTGAACTCACTCCTCTCTTCGTGCCAATTTGATACCTCCTTGGATGGCGTGCTACTTCATACCACTACTGTGTGCATCATCAGGTACGAGCCCCCGCCGCATCGACCCACGAGCCCTGCAGCTGCACCTGAGCTGAAGCTACCTGAGCCGGAGTGTCCGCCCGAATCCAGCCGGAGTGTCCGGCGCAACAGGAGTGTCCGGCGCGACTCAGCCAGAGTGTCCGACCTGCCCGAGCCCGGACCTGGCGTGGACATTCAGAAGGTCAAATCGGACACTCCCCGGACACCACCCGGAGTGTCCGTCCACACCGGACTGTCCGACCATTCCGACCCGGACTGTCCGGCCCAAGCGATGGGCCTGCGAGCCTAGTTGGGCCCTATGGCCCATGTACCCCTCTACTTCGCCCAGAACTCTACTTTAATGCCTGAATTACCCCTGAACTTGTGGATGGCCTATATATAGACCCCCACCTCCATTGTAAACCCTAGGCTTGATATTGAAATTAGTGGAAACCCCTTTGTGGATCTATCTAATTCTTGCCTCATGCTCCTTGACTAAGGAGCACCAATATCCCCAAACCTCGTTGGAGTTTGCATTGTGCCTCCGTGTTGTACAAGGCCTAGGCATCGGTGTCCCTTTGCCTAGACGTCAAGATCTCACCGAGTCTCCCATCTCACCGTGCCGGTTCGAGAGAGAGAGTCCTCCGCCCGACGTCGATCCTAGGGATTGCGCCGGACCGGTCACCGCCAAAGTGAGCTATTGGTGTTTATCGTGGTTTTGCGTGTGTGTGTTCATCGCGTTCTTCGTGTGTGTGTTCGTCGTGTTCATCCTTCCCTCCTTCCCCCGCACTCCACCCTCGATTTGAAAGGGAATTGTGAAAGATCGGGCCACCCTAGAGGTTTGCCCTCAACACCGCACAAACATATCTAATCATGACACAACCCGCACCCGACGATCCTCGTGTAGCCCTCCACCGATCTGCCTTGATGAACCTCAGTTTGGTGGAAAAAAATCTTGCGCAAGCAGATAAAGAAACCACGAGGCAACATGACCAATCCCCACACCGTCGCAACAGCCCTCGGCAAGGAGGTCACACCCGACGATCGCGGTCGCCACATCGGGTCCCCTTTTCCGAACAAGAACCGCGCAACGATGCAAGAAACGACATCACCCAGCAAAGGATTGATCGATCACGAGAAGAGCGCAACAGCCAAAGATACCTTGACGGCGAAAGTGAGGATGAACATGAATTATGCGGGGCCAGCTGCTTTGCCCGGCGAGTTTGCAAAACTTCGGCACCGAAATATTTTAAGCTACCCCAAGATTGACAAAAATACGACGGCCTCCAAGAACCCGAAGCTTGGCTGACAGACTATCTAGCGACTGTCAGATTACAAGGAGAATCCAAAGCCATGGCAATGCAAAGCCTGCAACTCCACCTAACCGGTGTAGCACGCTCCTGGCTAAAGCAGTTACCAGAAGATTCCATCAATAGTTGGAATGATCTTGAAGACAAATTCATCAGAAACTTTCAATCCACATTCAAGCGACCCACGTCTTTAGAGAAATTACGTGCCTGGAAGCAAAAGCCAGGAGAATCAATACGAGCCTTCATCTAATGATGGAATATTACCAAAAATTCAGCTGAAGCAATATTCGACGAAAGAGTGATCGACGCCTTCAATGATGGTCTCTGTCGATAGGAATTCATTGAAGAACTAGGACGATCAAAGACAAAAACAATTTCACAACTGATGGAAATAGCCAACCATTGGGCTGATGGAGAGGATGCAATACACAACAAAAGGGCTCGTTAACCCGTCAAAAGAGACTGGCGTAACAGCGACCGGAGGCGACGAACAAATGATGGATACCACACACCCACTTACGTTGCAGCGAGTTTTTCTAGAATGGACAACCGACGAAATGACGACTACAACAACGGATATCATGGCAGTAGGGATAATATCAATGAAAGCCAGCCGCGACAATGATACCAGCCGACGAACTGAGACCCACCAATGTCAGTAGGACAAATGTTGGAAGGACCCTACAATATGCACTACTACGTCGACTCAATAGGGAAAAGGCGATCAAATCACCTCCTAAAGGACTGTTGGACATTTCTAAAGATGCAAGAATTATGCAACGCAAAGGCAGCCGAAGCAACAAATAGAAACTACACCCCTGCACCTGGCACTCTAGCCATCGGCCCTCCACCACCACCATAGGGGCCTCCACCAACGAGACAGCCGCAAAGCACAGTATACCAAGACAACGAATACCCCAGATCAAATGGAGAAATGTCAATGATCTAGAAGGGGCCACCCTCCAATAGAACACAAAAGCTGATCACTAGGCAAGTAAATTTGGCGGTAACAAAGCCACCTCCTACACCTGAGTATCTACATTGGTCAGAGCAAGAAATCACTTTCAGAAGAGCTGACCATCCTTAGGAAGAGGGTTCGTAGGATGGGCTACATCAGCTTCCCCCCTTGGGAAAGAGTCGTCCTCAACTCTTCATGTGTATCATCTTGAACATATCCATGGTAGGGTGAGAGGTCCTTGACATTGAATGTGTTTCTTGCAAGGTACTTGGAGGTTGGAATATCGATGATGTAGGCATTGTTGTTGATTCTCTTAAGGACCTTGAAGGGGCCATCTCCTCTTGGTTTGAGCTTGGAATCTCGTTCCTTGGGAAAGCAGTCCTTGATCAAGTGTATCCACACAAGGTCACCTTCTTCAAAGATCATCTCCTTCTTGTCCTTGTTTAACCTTGAAGCTTGGCGAAGGACTTGTTGTTAGATAGTATCTCTAGTTCCTTCATGAAGCTTATTCATAGCTTGTGCGCGCTTCTCAATGTCCATGTTGGTGCGCTCATGGAGAGGTAGTGGTAGGATGTCGAGCGCGGTGAGGGGCTCGAAACCATAGACGATCATGAAGGAACTCATCTTGGTTGTTGAGTTCTTGGCACGGTTGTAGGCGAACTCGGCATGTGGGATGCGTTCCTCCCAATCCTTGAGGTTTTTCTTGATCAACACATGAAGGAGAGTCCCGAGGCTTCGGTTTACAACTTCGGTTTGGCTATCGGTTTGAGGATGCGATGCGGATGAAAAGAGGAGCTTGACGCCGAGCTTGGCCATGAGGGTCTTCCATAAGTAGCTCATGAATTTGACGTTGTGGTCGGAGACGATTGTTCTTGGCACACCGTGAAGACGGACGATTTCCCTTAAAAACAAATTTGCAATATGTGAAGCATCGTCGGTCTTATGGCACGGTATGAAGTGTGCCATTTTGGAAAAGCGATCCACGCAACAAATATAGAATCATGTCCATGCTTAGACCTAGGAAATCCTAACACAAAATCCCTGCTAATGTCGGACCAAGGTGTATGAGGGATAGGAAATGGCATATAAACACCATAAGGGTTAGCTTGTGACTTAGCTTGAACACATGTCGTGCATCGTTGAACGTAGCGCTCCACGTCACACTTCATCTTGGGCCAAAACTAGTGAGTGGAGAGCATGTCCAATGTCTTGTCACGGCCAAAGTGACCCATGAGGCCTCCACCATGAGATTGTTAGAGAAGAAAAAGTTGAAGAGACGACTTCGTAATGCAAAGCTTATTTTGTTTAAATAGAAAGCCCTTATGCAAATAGAAATCATTAACTCCTTTGTCAATGGAGCACTTTGCGAAAATTGGTTCAATGAACGGGTCAGAAGCATACAAAGTTTTTATTTCCTCAAGACCCAACACGTTGATTTCAAGTCTCGTAAGAAGGCTTGTGTGATTGTGAGACAAAGCGTCCGCAACTACATTATCTTTGCCCTTCTTATACTTGACAATGTAAGGAAAAGACTCCACAAACTCGACCCACTTAGCATGTCTCTTACTCAAGTTGGCTTGGCCTTTGAGATATTTCAATGACTCATGGTCGGAATGTATGATAAATTCTTTAGGCCATAGGTAGTGTTGCCAAACTTGAAGAACACGAACTAAGGCAAAAAGCTCTTTGTCAAGTTTCTCATTATGGTAGGCTATATGATGTCCGTTTTGCATAAGGTCTCCTCCAATGCCAATACCACTAGCATCACACTCTATCTCAAAAGTTTTAGTGAAAACGGTGAGCCTCTTTTTAAGTTCATCAAAAGCTTTTTGTTGTGCCTTGCCTGTTGAGGGCAAACCTCTAGGGTGGCCCGATCTTTCACGAATCCCACTCAAACTGAGGGTGGAGTGCGGGGGAAGGTGGGGAGGATGAACACGACGAACTCACGCACGAATAAGACGATGAACACACACACACGCAAAACCACGATACACATCAATAGCTCATGCCGGCGGTGACCGGTCCGGCGCAATCCCTAGGATCGGCGATGGGCGGAGGACTCTCTCTCGAACCGGCACGGCGAGATGGGAGACTCAGTGAGATCTTGACGTCTTGGCAAAGGGACACCAATTCCAAGGCCTTGTACAACGCGGAGGCATGATGCAAACTCCAACAACGTTTGTGATATTTGGTGCTCCTTTGTCAAAGGAGCATGAGGCAAGAACTAGATAGATCCACAGGGGTTTCCACTAATTCCAAATATCATGCCTAGGATTTACAATGGAGGTGGGGGACTATATATAGGCCAGCCACTTAAATAGGGGTACTTTAGGAATAAAAGACAAGTTCTGGATGGACTAATGGGTACATGGGCCGCAGGCCCAAAGGCCTTTACATGCTTGGCTTCGGTCGGACTGGAGACTCCGATGTGTAGGCTGGAGACTCTGGTCTAGGCTAGAGAATTTGGTGTAGCCTCCGGACCAACCTCCGGAGGGGCCTTCAGATTGTCCCAGAGCCTGGTGCAGGGGGTCAGACCGGAGGGTGGGCCGGAGTCTCCAGGGTCTTCAGACCGGAGACTTTGGCAGGCCGGAGACTCCGGTGTGCGCAGACCGGAGACTCCGGTCTGAGCAGCTCCAGCGGCTTCTGCCTCACGATCTGCTCCTTGTTCTCCATCCTTGGGTGCTTGGTGATGTGTTGGGGCTTCGTACTTGATGATGCACAGAGTTGTTGCATGAAGTAGCACACCATCCAAGGATGTATCAAATTTGCATGAGGAGAGGAGCGAGTTCACCTTAGCTTGTAGGAGTTTCGCTTGGGCACGAGTCATGGGTCCACTTGGGGGACTTGTTGGTGTAGATGTAAGAGTGTCCGAAGGACGGGCTGCATCAGCTCCCCCCTTGGGAAAGAGTCGTCCTCGACTCTTCGTGGTTGTCATCTTGAACATCTCCATGGTAGGGTGAGAGATCCTTGACGTTGAATGTATTGCTTGCAAGGTACTTGGATGTCAGTATGTTGATGATGTAGGCGTTGTTGTTGATTCGCTTGAGGACCTTGAAGGGACCATCTCCTCTTGGCTTGAGCTTGGAGTCGTGTTCCTTGGGTAAGCGGTCTTTGCTTAGGTGTATCCACACAAGATCACCTTCTTCAAATATCAGCTCCTTCTTGTCCTTGTTTAACCTTGAAGCTTGGTGAAAGACTTGTTGCTCGATACTAGCTCTTGTTTCTTCATGAAGCTTCTTCATAGCTTGTGCGCGCTTTTCAACGTCCATGTTGGTGCGCTCATGGAGAGGTAGTGGTAGGATGTCGAGCATGGTGAGGGGCTCGAAACCATAGATGATCATGAAGGGACTCATCTTGGTTCTCGAGTGCTTGGCACGGTTGTAGGCGAACTCGGCATGTGGAATGCATTCCTCCTAATCCTGAAAGTTTTTCTTGATCAACACACGTAGAAGAGTTCCGAGGCTTTGGTTGACAACTTTGGTTTGGCCATCCGTTTGAGGATGTGATGCGGATGAAAAGAGGAGCTTGACGCCGAGCTTGGCCATGAGTGTCTTCCATAAGTAGCTCGTGAATTTGACATCGCGGTCGGAGACGATTGTTCTTGGCACACCGTGAATACGGACCATTTCCCTGAAAACAGATTTGCAACATGTGAAGCATCGTCGGTCTTATGGCACGGTATGAAGTGTGCCATTTTGGAAAAGCGATCCATGACAACAAATATAGAGTCATGACCATGCTTAGATCTAGTCAATCCTAACATGAAATCCATGCTAATGTCGGACCAAGGTGTATGAGGAATAAGCAATGGCATATAAAGACCATAGGGATTAGCTTGTGACTTAGCTTGAACACATGTCGTGCATCATTGAACATAGCGCTCCATGTCATGCTCATCTTGGGCCAAAAGTAGTGAGTGGAGAGCATGTACAATGTCTTGTCACGGCCAAAGTGACCCATAAGGCCTCCACCATGAGATTCTTGGAGAAGCAAAGGTTGGAGCGACGATTTCGAAATGCAAAGCTTGTTTTGTTTCAAGAGAAAGCCCATATGCAAATAGAAATCATCAACCCCTTTGTCAATGGAGCACTTTGCGAAAATTGGTTCAAAGAATGGGTCGGAAGCATACAAAGATTTAATTTCCTCAAGACCCAACACATTGATTTCAAGTATCGTAAGAAGGCTTGTGTGTTTGCGAGACAAGGCGTCCGAAACTACATTATCTTTGCCCTTCTTATACTTGACTATGTACGGAAAAGACTCCATGAACTCAAACCACTTGGCATGTCTCTTGCTCAAGTTAGCTTGGTCTTTGAGATATTTCAACGTCTCATGGTCGGAATGTATGATAAATTCCTTGGGCCATAGGTAGCAAACTTGAAGGACACGAACTAAGGCAAAAAGCTCTTTGTCATAAATCGGATAATTAAGGCAAGCACCATCAAGTTTCTCGCTATGGTAGGCTATAGGACGTCCGTTTTGCATAAGGACTCCTCCAATGCCAATACCACTAGCATCACACTCTATCTCAAAAGTTTTTGTGAAATCCGGTAACGCAAAGAGAGGTGCTTCGGTGAGCCTCTTTTTGAGTTCATCAAAAGCTTTTTGTTGTGCTTTGCCCCAAACGAAGGTGACTTTCTTTTTTGTCAACTCATTTAGAGGACAAGCAATGGTCGAAAAGTCTTTCACAAAGCATCGATAGAAACCGGCCAACCCATGAAAACTTAGGAGTTCACTCACATTTGTTGGGATGGGACATTCTCGTATGTCTTTTACCTTGGAAACATCTTCTTCAATTCCCTTCGAAGAAACGACAAATCCAAGAAAAATCAACTTGTCTTTAGCAAAGTGCACTTGGGAAGATTAGCATAAAGCTTTTCATGTCGAAGGATTTGCAAAACTTCCTTGACATGTGTAATACGATCCTCAAGTGATTTGCTATAAACAAGAATATCATCGAAATAGACAACAATACTTTTTCCAATGAGAGAACGCAATATATGATTCATAAGGCGCATGAAGGTGGATGGTGGATTAGATAAACCAAAGGGCATAACCAACCATTCATAGAGACCAAGTTTGGTCTTGAAGGCAGTTTTCCACTCATCACCTTCAACCATGCGTATTTGATGGTAACAACTACAAAGATCAATTTTCAAAAACATAGTGGCTCCACACAATTCATCAAGCATGTCATCGAGACGTGGTATGGGATGTCGATAACGCACGGTGATAGCATTGATTGGACAACAGTCCATGCATAACCATAATGTATCATCCGTCTTTGGAACAAGAATCACGGGTACTGCACTTGGACTAGTGCTAACTTGGATCAAACCTTTGGAAACGAGTTGGTTGATTTGACGTTCAATCTCCTTTGTCTCCTCCGGGTTCGTGCGGTAAGCGGAGCGGTTGGGAAGTGGTGCGCTAGGGATGAGGTCCATGCGATGTTCAGTGCCACGAAGAGGAGGTAGTCCATGTGGAAGCTCTTCGGGGAACACATCCTTGAATTCCTGCAAAACAATCATCAAAGATGGAGGAACATTGGTTAATTCATTAGTTCCTTGCACCAGTCCCTTGCAAAGGAGGACATAGTGCAAGATGGATGGGTTGTTCCGAACATCTCTCATCTCACTTTTGGTGGCAAGGAGAACACTCTTAGTTTTTCCACTCGAGTTTGGGTTGTGGCTCTCACTCACTATGAGGTGGTTCTCTCTCTCAGCGCTCCTCTCACAAGTAGGTGTTGTGCTTTGCGCCCTCGCTAAAGCATTTGCATTGTTCGCAATTATTTGTTTAGGAGTCATTGGTTGCAAAACACATGTTTTGTTCAGCCATTTGAAGGTGTATACGTTTGTGCGACCATCATGTTGAGAAGCCTTGTCAAATGGCCATGGTCGACCAAGAAGCACGTGGCAAACTATCATAGGAACCACATCGCACTCCACCATGTCTTTGTAAGGACCAATGGTGAAGGTGACCGATACGGTATGCTTGATCTTCACGGACCCTTGGTCACTTAGCCATTGAACGTGGTAGGGGTGCTTGTGCGGATGGAGGGTGAGGTTGAGATTCTCACACAACTCGGTTTGTGGCAACTCCCTCCATCGATGATCACTTTGATAGATTTGCCATTGATGTCGGCTCGTGTTTGGAATATATTGGAGCGTTGGTCTTCATGCTCTTTTGCTTGAGTGGTCAAGATCCTTGTGACGACAAGCGATGGACTTGTGTCATGTTCACACATGAGGAGTTCTTGGTCATCTTCCACTCGTTGCTTTGCCATTTCTTCCTTGACTCGGGCATCAAATTCATCTTCTCTCAAATATTCTTCGTTGCCATTGTCATGGATGAACAATACCTTCTTGTTTCTACATTCGGCTGACTTGTGTCCTTTGCCTCCACACTTGTAGCATTCACCATTGAAAGGTGTATCACTCTTTGCTTGTTTTCCACTTGGGGGCAGTTTTCCTTGAGGAAGTGTGGGCTTGAAGGAAGGCTTGGATGTACTTGAGGAGCTTCCATTGAAAGTTGTTGGCCTAGCGGTTGAAGCTTGCTTGTAGGTGAAATACGTCTTGGGCTTGTTGTACTTGATGTCCTCTTGCACTTGACGTTCGGCCTTTGTTGCGATGTGCACAAGCTCCACCATTGTGTTGTATGTTTGGAACTCGACGATGTGCGTGATTGGATGGTTCAGCCCAATAAGGAAGCGTGCCATTGTTTGTTCCATGCGCTCATCAATGTTGGCACGGATCAAGTTGAGTTCCATTTCCTTGAAGTACTCTTCCACGGTCTTTGTCCCTTGATGAAGCGATTGAAGGTTGTTGAAGAGGTCTCGCGTGTAGTGCACGAGGATGAACTGGGATCTCATGTGAGCCTTCATGTCATGCCAAGTTGTGATTGGCGGTTCTTGTCTTGCGTCATGAGCAACTTGAACTTGTTCCCACCAAAGGTTGGCATAATCATCAAACTCAAGAGAAGCCATGGCGATCATCTTCTCGTTGCTATAATTGTGCATGCGGAAGATCTTGTCGACTTTGAGTGCCCACGAGAGGTATTCTTCAGGGTCTGTCGTGGTGGTGTCACGGCAGATGCCATGGATAGGCTAAAGGTGGGGACTAATATGCGCTAGGGGAATCTAGGGAGGGATAGTAGAGTGATTCTCCACACAGAAGTTTGTATTGCAATATCTCCAAGATTACAAGTGCTCCTTGAGCTGTATTGGCGAGAGGAGGAAGAAGGTGCTCTCTTACTCTAGCCTACTACCTTGCCCAAGAACCCTAGACCAACTAGTGCTCAACCAACTAGAATTCTCTCAATCATCCAGCCGCCTCTACCAGATCCCTAACCCCCCTTATATAGAGGTGGTTCGGTCCTGGCCTAGGGCATACGTGGAGGCATATTCCTAAGAATATGCCCCCTCCCAAAGTAGTAACCCGACAGGGGTGCTTTTCCCCCGCGTCACACTTGCTTTAGCGACGTAAGCCGACGTGAGCGTCGTCCCCCTTGTCGGTGACAGTCCGGTGTCCTGCCCTTGCTTTATCCGCTCAGCCAGTACGTACCGGACCTTCTTTTTTGACCAGAGAGATTCCTTCCTTCTCCTAGAAGCTAAGCGAGGATCCGGATCATAATAGATCCGGCCACACCTGTTCCTGCATACAAGTTAGACGAGCATTTCTGACTTACTCCTTAAGTCGGATGAGACAATGTTCGACGACCCCCCTGGTACGGGTTACTCTGTGATCCGGCTTGCCCTGAGTTGACCCGGCCAGCATACGCTTTGACCCTGCCGAACCTCGGCTAACTCGGCTCTTATACCCCGGAGTGACCCTACCCGGGGGTAACCCCCCAACATTAGTACCCGAAGCTGGTGCGGTTTTAGTGGCCTTGGTCGCTAAGGCCACATTAGGTTCATTTATGTTCAAGCCTCGGGTGTTTAGTTCCGGGTTAGCTTCTTATCTCGGACTACATGGATTTACGTTCCCTTCGCACGTTCCAAGTTTTCACTTGTCGGCCGGGTTACCATTGTTGCTCGGATCCGAGCCTTGCTTCCTTCTCTCATACACCACCCCACGTGGAGACTAATCATTACGTTGCCTCATTTTAAGGGCCTGCAGCCGCAGTAATTGTCAGTTTTACTATGCGCGGGTTACGTCATGCATGTCTCCTCGTTTACCGCAACGGCGTGTCGCGTCATGGGATCTCGTCCACCCTGTGGCCCCCTGTGTGGCTTCTCTGTGATTGGCTGATGCCGGTAATACACGGCCACATCGCGTGGCTCGCGGGCGCAGAGCGATCCCACTCATCGATCACTGCGGGCGGTTAAATAGGGGAGGGGGCGTCCCTTTGCATTTTTCCATCCCCGCGCCCCTTTGCCCGTTCCTTTTCTTCTCCTTCGTCTTCCTCGCGACTGCGCCGCCGCCGCACCTTCTCCGTGCCTCCGCACCGCAGCCCCCGCTGCGCAGTTGCTTAGCCACAGGTCCCCGTCAATCTAGACCACAGACCCCCGCCGCCGCTTGCTCCAGCAAGGACAGCGGATACAAAATGACTGAAGAGGAGCTCGTCGTCGTCGAGCAGGAGATGGAGGAGGACGTCGGCGTGGCGGACCGCAGCGCGTGGGCCGGTTCGTGGGTTTGCCAAGACGACATCGACTGGCTCAACCGGACCAGGCGTATTCCTGCCGGTGTCGCCGCTCGTCTCCCCTCCTCGGAATTGGCCCCCTCACCCAATCCGGGTGAGTTTGTTGTTTTCCTATCCCATTTCCAACTGGGATTTGGTCTTCCGGTGAGAGATTTCTTCCGGGACTGGGTCCGGACCTATCACTTGCAACCACATCATCTCCCGGTGAACGCCATCACCTCTCTGTCCGCCTTTGCCTCTACGATTGAGGGCTACACCGGACTATGGCCCACAAAGGAGCTGTGGATCCGGTTCTTTGGCCTCCGTCGCAACGTTGTCCCCAATATCCACGTTGAGTTGGAGGACAAGTAGCTCACTCAGTTCGGAGCCGCCTCCATCTCGCCCCGGAGATTTTCAATCTTTCCCCGGGTCACCGGGCTTAACTCTTCTAAAGGATGGGCCCGGACCTTCTTCTACGTCCGGAACGAGGGTACCGAAGATTTGATTCGGTTGCTGCCCTACGCTCCGGGTCCACCTGATACTGATTTCTGGGAGGAGGTCCCCAAGAAACCTACCGCTCTGGCCAACCAAGTCAACAAGAGGTTCGCGGAGCTGAAGAAACTCGGATTGCACAACGAGGATGCCATGATCACGTTCGTGCGCAACCGAATCTCTCCCCTCCAGAAGCGCACCCATAAGTTGTGCCATATGAGCTTTAGCCGCGACCCCAACCGAACCTCCTCTTTCGAATTGAGCAACATAGAGATCTTCCGCCGGGTCAAGGCTCTGTTCACCACTCACAAGGATTTCTCCGCCGAATGGACGTGGGGAATCGAGCATTACTGCCGTGACAGGCTCCCTCCCACGGTAAGCTTCGCGGGTAACCTTATTTTCGGATCAAGTACGTGTCAGTTTTTGTCATATTTTTGACTCAGCTCTTTGTGCTTTTTCTCAGCTGTTTCTCCAGCAAACTCTCGAGGATGGCACGGATCCGACCCTTAAGTGGGCGCCGGACCGAGAGATCCCGGATGAGAAGGAGCCGGACCAGGAGATGTTCCTCCCCATGACCGACGCCACCAAACGACCTAGCGGTAAATTCCCTTCTCTTAGATATTGGCCCGATGATGAGGATGACTCGGATATCAACGTGATTGAACCCGTTGAGGCTGTCCCTCTTTCCTTTGCCTTTTTGGCATCAGCTAACCCTGGTGGACATATCCATGAGGATCCTCCACTTGCCTCGGGCGAGCCGGTTCCGGTGGCGTCGAAGAAGAAGCGCGGATCCGCGTCAAGTTCTTCCTTCGAACCTTCTCAGCCTACCAAAAGGCAAAAGAAGGCCGGAGACAAGACTGCCTCCAAGCGAGCAGGCAAAGCCCCGCACGGAGGGCCCGGAAACCTAAGGAGGCCGAGACCTCGGATGCGTAAGTCATTTTTTAATGCGCAACTCACTTTTCCTCGCATCGTGGTAATTTCACACCTGACCTTATTCTCTTTTTCAGGCCGCCTGTGGAGGTCCCTCAGAGCGGATCGAGCATCTCTTCTCCCCTTCGGTCCAGTCCTTCCCCTCCTCGTGACGACGAGTCACGCCCGCTGAGCCCTATTCCGGAGGGCTCTGCGGCTGCTCCGGGTTCCGCAGTACCTCGTCAAGAGTAACGCGACCTCGGATCAGGAGGGGTCGGTTCAGCCGAGGCGACGGTGTCCGCCACTTCGGCATTGCCGCAACCAGCAACCACCAAGTCTACCGCAACTCCAGCACCAGCAGCAGCCCCAGCACCAGCTTCCGAACCGGCACCTGTCCCGGCAGCCAGGAAACCGACAGCAGCTCTAGTACCAAGTTCCTCTGCTTCTTCCGAGTCATCACGCCCCGGCGAGGAACCATTCCCGCAACTTCCAAGGGGAAATCCGTCGTGGTTACTTCTTCCCAGCAAGCTAAAGGCAAGAAGGCTCCGGATGCTGCCAAATCTACCTGCGTCGAGGTCGGGCAGCAAACCTTGTCGTCAATGCTTCCGAAGAAATCACCAGCAGCGACGGATCCTCATGCCGAGCCAACCGATACGCATCAGATGGTTCTTCACACTAGCCCAGCTCATGCTCTAATTGAGAGGAAGGAAGCTCATGCGAAGGGCTTGGTGGCACCCCACATGCCCACTGGCAAACGGTACCCTCCGAGCCTTATCGAGTTCGTCATGAACCGGAACAAGGCGGAGTTCGTCTACAACGACGATCTCCTGGAAAAGTTCGGCCCTGCAGAATTTTCTGCCCAGATGAACACTGCTGCCAAGGCAATTAACCTCGCGGGGCGAATGGTAGAGGTATGTCGTTTCCCCTTTACATGCTGTAGATAATAACCATTAGTCCCCGAGCCTCCAGCAGAGTAACTTGTTACTCGGCCGGATGCTCCTTAGAAAATTAACATAGCTGCATGTAAACTTCAAATATGCACCCACCTAGAGCCGGGTTAAGTTCCACTTGGCCCGGATCTTACACACTTCGAATATGCACACACCTAGAGCCAGGTTAAGTTCCACTTGGCCCGGATCTTACATACTTCGAATATGCACACACCTAGAGCCGGGTTAAGTTCCACTTGGCCCGGATCTTACATACTTCGAATATGCACACACCTAGAGCCGGGTTAAGTTCCACTTGGCCCGGATCTTGCACACTTCGAATATTCATCAAGTTAATGTCACACTTTTGTGCTCCTTTCAGGTGACCACCAACCGCCGGAGCGCCGAATTTCAACGCCTGCTTGATACCCACAAGATCCTGCGTGCAAAACATGTTGCACTTGGCGCAGAGCATGAAAAGAGGGGTAATTTTATCCCTCAGCACTTCTCCGTTTTTCTTTACTTGTTTCCGCCGGACTAATCTCCTCATTCGGTTTTTTGCAGCTGGGGTGGAGGCTGAAAACAAGATTATGCGGAAAAACTTGGAGGAAATCCGAGGTATGTCCTCTTTCGTTCTACCTTGTTGTGTTTTCCATTTCTTCTTCTCCTTGGCTCGGCAAACATTCACTCCTCGGCTCTGCCGGGTTAACACAGTATTTCAGCATTGCTTGAGGATAGTGTGCCCGTGCCTGATATGATGCTGCATTTTCTCGAACAAGAAGGACAACATCAAGCTGAGCTGAAGAAGAAGAATGATGAGCTTGCCCTCCTCCGGACCAAGGACGACGAGATAGCTAAGCTTAAAGCTGAGATGGAGAAGATGAAGGCCCAACACAAAGCGGAGCTCCAAAAAGTTGGCCAGAACTTCACCGAAGAGCGCGAGCGCCTTGCTCTCCAGATTTCCAAGGACCAGGACCTGCTTAAGGAATCCGAGGTCCAGCTTGGGTCGGCGCTCGCTGAACTTGAACAACTTCGCCAGAGACGCGACAACTGCATCAAGGAGTTGACCCGGATCCACCGCCATATCTCACGTAAGATTCTTTCCCTTATCCGACATGTGCCTTTGCTCATATGCCTTTCCGGGTTAGCTCATATGCCTTTGCTTCAGCATCTTCACTTGTTTCCAAATCACTTTCCCGAGGGTACTCCCATTGCCAGTGCTGATGTGGCCAAATTCCGCCGAGAAAGGGGTACTCCCGTCGCTCCTGATGGTGAGAGCATCCCCTTAGACATGGAGGACCTATTGGTCAGCGTGTCAGCTCGCGTGGAAACCATCAAGAACTATGGGAAAGATCTCCTCGACGTTGCGGTCCGGATCTACAACACCTTCTGGCCAAGCGAGAGCGCTCAGAGAGGATCACACTCCTTGCCGAAAAGCTGTTGGAAGTTGAGACTCAGCTTGACCTCTGGAGGGAGTCTGCCGGGCGTGCCGCAGTAGATACCCTCCTTCATCATATTCTTACATGGTACGAGAAGATCGGCCTGAGCCTCCTCACACGCCGGCCCACCGGATCCAGATGGACCGATGATCCGGAGTGTGTAGCTCGGCACCAGGCTTGCGCCTACAGCCTCGTCGAATATTCTCCGATCCATGACTGGGTTGAGGGACCGAGCTTTCTGGAGTCCGGTGGGGATGAGCCTAATGAGAATGTCGAAGATGGGTCAGATGAGGACGGGGAAGATGATGCTTCAGATATTAAAGACATCGACGACGATGTCGAACCTGCTCCTCCTGCTGCTCATTAGTTCTAAAAAAACTTGAAAATTTATCAGATCCCCGGTATGCCGGGTGCAATTGTATGCTGGATAAGTGATATTTTGCTACTACGTTTTTATGCCAGATTGACTTGGGCGTAGTCCCCAAGTTTCATTTTCTTGTTCGTCCAATTCCTTGGCTCGGTCCGCGTCTACCTTGATTCGGTTTTACGACTTACGAATCCGAGCTTCAAAAATTGTCTTAACAATACTTAGAAACTTTGGAGGTTTGGCTCAAAATAATTCAGCATAATAACTTGAAAATAAAAATAGGGTTAGTCCGAAAAAACAAACGTTAACTCGAATAACTTCGTTTCCTTAGCCGTTTGCTACGCAATTCCAAACTTGTTCCCTTGCTTGCCATGAAGCCAATTCTTGTTGGACAGCAGCGAGTCGAAGGGTTGGGTTTTTGGTACTCACACATTACTAATCCGGGTTAAGTAAAACGAGTCATTCCAGCTACCGCATAAGAAACTACGATAAACATTGTTAAGGCAGTCCCCGAGTTACTGCTCGAGGCGCCGCTATTTCATTGATAAGCTCATTGCCGACATACATACCGACATATGAGAGGACTCGGATACATACACTTCTTAGCTAAGTGTAGAAGGGACGAAGTAGTGCTACATTCCACGGTCGCTTGGATTCCTCTCCGGACCTGTCCGCCTTGTTCTTTTCCTGTGGCTTTGCATCTATAAGATAGTAAGAATCATTGTGTAATGCTTTGCTCACAATGAACGACCCTTCCCATGGGGGGATAGTTTATGCATGCCAGCAGTACGTTGTACTAACCGGAGCACCAGATCGCCTTCCCGGAAGACTCGGGGGCACACTTTCCGGCTATGATAGCGTCAGAGGTTTTGCTGATATATGGCGGATCTGGACAGTGCTAGTTCTCTCGCTTCTTCCAGCAGATCAACATCATTTTGCCGGGCTTCTTGCACTTCGGCTTCTGTGTATTGGATGACCCTAGGCGAATCATGCTCTATGTCAGCTGGTAATACAGCTTCTGCCCCATATACCAGAAAAAATGGCATATAGCATGTTGATCGATTCGGAGTTGTTCTTAAGCTCCATAGTACCGCTGGTAGTTCTTCTATCCAGCACCCTGCTGATCTTTGCAGCGGCTCAATGAGCCGGGGTTTTATCCCGGATAACACTAATCCGTTGGATCTTTCCACTTGTCCGTTCGATGCGGGGTGGGCTACCGAGGCGATGTCGAGTCGGATCTTCTTATCTCGGCAGAAGCGCACAAATGCTCCTTCCGCAAAATTTGTTCCATTATCAGTTATAATACTGTGTGGATAACCGTATCTCAAGATGATGTCTTTGAGAAATGTCACGGCCGTATTTCCATCACATTTTCTTATAGGTTTCACTTCAATCCATTTTGTGAACTTGTCCACCATGACCAAAATGTGTGTCATGTTTCCTCTGGCGGGTTTGAATGGGCCAACCATGTCCAAGCACCATACAGCAAATGGCCATGTAATTGGTATGGTCTTGAGTTCCAACATAGGCATATGTGTCTTGGTGGCGTACCTCTGACAACCATTGCACTTTCTCACCAGATCTTCTGCTTGTTCCAAGGCACTTGGCCAGTAGAATCCATGACGAAACGCCTTTGCTACCAAGGCTCGGGATGAGGCATGATGCCCACACTCTCCTTGGTGTATATCTCGGAGGATGTCAAGCCCTTCTTCTGGATCAACGCATCGCTGGAGGACATTGGTCACACTCCGTTTGTATAGCTCGGAGTTGATGATTGTGTATGCCTTTGCTCTCCTCTGCGTTTGCCTGGCTAACACCTCCTCAACGGGTAGCGTTCCATCTTTCAGGAATTGAAATATAGGCAGTGCCCAAGCTGGTATGGCTCATGGAGGGAATATCTCCTCATCAATTTCCATCCGATCTACCGGCATAACTTCAGCCGGATCACGCTGAGCAGTCCCCGGGTTTGCCGAGGCAGTCCCCGGGTTTACCGAGGCAGTCCCCGGGTCTGGCGTACCACCTCCCATGTCAATGTCCATGGGCTCAGCTCCCGACTCCGTATTTTCCGGGACATAGATCGAGTCGGTTCCTGGGGACGGCCTGATAGATGGTTTTCTGAGGTGTTCCAATGCTACACCCGGTGGAATTGCTTGTCTGGTCGATCCGAGCTTCGACAACATGTCGGCAGCCTCGTTTTCCGCCCGGGGTACATGGTGAAATTCACATCCCTCGAAGTAACCAGATATCTTCTGCACGTGAAATTTGTATAGCGCCATGTTTGGGCAGGGCGTCCCACACTCCGGACACCTGCTGCACCACCAGGTCCGAGTCGCCGAAGCATATTATCCGACGTATGCCAATCTCCTTTGCCACTTTGAGCCCATGCACAAGAGCCTCATACTCAGCGACATTGTTCGATGCCGTGAAATGGATCTGCAATACGTACTTGAGCTGATCCTTCTTTGGCGAGGTAAGCATGATCCCGGCACCTAATCTGGTTTTGGTTTTCGATCTGTCAAAGTGTATCCTCCAGTAATTTGGATCCGGTGGCGGTGGTTCGTATTGTACCTCGGCCCAATCCACGAAAAAGTCCACCACAGCCTGAGATTTGATCGCTTCTCTTCTGTCGTATTGGGGCGCATAAGGAGCTAGCTCAATTGCCCATTTTGCGATTCTGCCGCTCGCATCCTTGTTACCCATTATCTCGGATATGGGAGCTTCACATATTACTTTGATGGGGTGCTCCTCAAAGTAATGCTTTAACTTCTTCGCCGCCATATAGACACCGTATGCCACCTTTTGAAAGTGCGGGTAGTTCTGTTTTGAGACAGACAATACCTCGCTCAGGTAATACACTAGCCTCTGCACCGACTTACCCTCTTCATTGCGTTCCACTACGATCACTGCACTTACAACTCGGTTGGTTGCGGCTACGTAGAGCAACATTGGATCCTTTGATAGTGGAGAGGCTAACACTGGCACAGTGGCCAACATCTTTTTCAGGTGGGCAAAAGCTTCATCGGCTTGTGGCGTCCAAATGAATTTATCCGACTTTTTCATGAGTTGGTAGAGAGGCAGTGCCTTTTCTCCCAACCGACATACAAACTGACTCAATGACGCCAGGCATCCAGTGAACTTCTGGACATCGTTAAGACACTTCGGCAGCTCCATTCGTTTGATGGCTCGGATCTTAGTTGGATTAACCTCGATACCTCGGCTAGAGATGAGAAATCCGAGTAACTTTCCAGCCGGGACACCGAAGGTACATTTTTCCGGGTTAAGCTTCATCTAGAACCTTCTCAAGTTCGCGAATGTTTGTCTTATGTCGTCAAGGAGCGTTGCGCTTTCCTTGGTCTTGATAACCACATCATCCACGTATACTTGTACGTTTTGACCTATTTGGTCATGCAAACATTTTTGCATACATCTTTGGTACGTTGCTCCTGCATTACGTAAACCGAACGGCATAGTGCGATAGCAGTAAGCCCCGTACGGGGTAATAAACGCCATTTTTATTTGCTCATCCGGGTTCAGAGGTATCTGGTGGAAGCCAGAATATGCGTCAATGAATGACAACAGTTTGCATCCCGCGGCGGAGTCTATGACCTGATCTATCCTCGGCAGTGGAAATGGATCTTTTGGACACGCCTTGTTCAGGTTCGTGTAATCGATACACATGCGCCAAACCATTGCTACGTTCGGATCGTCCTTCTTCTTTTCCACTAGCACCGGATTAGAGAGCCAATCCGGATATAGTACCTCCATGATGAATCATGCTGCTAGTAACCGAGCTATCTCGTCTCCAATGACTTTTCTCCTATCCTCGGCGAAGCGGCGGAGAGGTTGCTTCACCGGCCTTGCTCCGGGTCTTACGTTCAAAGAGTGCTCGGTCAACTCCCTCGGAACACCTTGCAAGTCCTGTGTAGACCAAGCGAAAATATCCCGATTCTCACGGAGGAAGTTGACGAGCTCGCTTTCCTATTAGTCAGTCAACTTGGCACCAATCGTTATGGTGCGCTCCGGGAACATGTTATCCACCGGGATCTTCTTGGTGTCCTTTGCGGCTTGAAATGAAACACTGCCATGCGGGTTACTTAATGCCGGCATATATTGCTGCGCGGACTGAGCTAACGCTGACACCTCTTGGATTTTCCTTTTCTCTTGTGCGATCACGAGTGACTCGGCTAGGTTGGACCCGGCTGAAGCACACTCCATGCAACGTCGGAAATCTCCAGCAATGGTAATCGCTCCATTTGGCCCGGGCAACTTCATCTTCAGATAACTGATGTGACGGCTCGCCATAAATTTGTTCAATGCTGGTCTTCCGAGTAACGCATGATATGCACTTTCCAAGTTCACCACCTCAAATTCCAGATTTTCGGTTCGGCAGTTGTCCCTTGTGCCGAATAACACGTCGACCCGGACTTTTCCTATGGGCTCACAAGAAATGCCAGGTACTATGCCATGGAAAGTTGTTCTCGTAGCCTGGAGCATGTTCTCTGAGATGCCCAACTTGCGCATCGTATCCGCATACATGATGTTAATGCTACTGCCATTATTAATCAAAACCTTGGAGAACCTCACATTGATGTTCGCTCCAATGAATGTCGGATCTAGGACTAGCGCATATGAACCTGGACTTGGCATGAGTTTAGGATGATCTTTGATGTTCCAGGTGATTTCCTGGTCCGACCAAGGCATGTACCTCGTCACCGTTGGCATGCCCGCATTGACCTCCATATGTCGGCGCTGCAAGTTTTTTCTATCTGTTTCCTCAGTCGTGAACACACAATAACTCTGGTGATGTTCCCTGTACTCGTTTCTTCCCTCGTTTCTGGGGTACCTCTGATCCGATTGTTGCTGATTTTCCACTTGATGCACTGCATCCCTTCTTTCATTGTTATCATACCTCGGCGGAGGGGGAGGCAACATTAGCTGCTGCGTGTTTGCTCCGGAAAGCAATTGCTGCCGGGGTAACTCCTGCCGAGGTTGATCATTCCGGGGTGCCTGAGCATTCCCCGAGCCACCTTGCTCTATCTTTCGCATCCACTCACATTGCCTCGCCGTGTGACCCGCCGGGCTATTCGGATTTGGTGTGTGAAACTTACACGGCTGGTCCAGCATCGACTCATAGGTATACCTCGGATGGTCTTTCTTTTCCTGCCACTGTTTCTTCTGCTCTGGAGTCCATGTTTTCTTGCCATCATTCCTTGGAGTCCACTGCCCTGCAGTTCTCTGGCGTTGGTTACTTCCTCCTCCGGGTTGATCTTGATTCACTGCTGCAACTTGTTGCGAGCCATAGCGATTGTCATCTCTCCTTTTTCCTCTGTAATCATTCCTCCGGGATGACCCAGCTCCGTCCCTCTGATAGCATTCCTCGTTTGACTCACTTGACGCGAGCCTAGGTTGAGTCGGGTCGCCCAATGCGTACGAATCAGCAATCCGGATCATCTCTACCAGCATAACTGGCATTTTCCTTTGCAGTTTCATCCACAGCTCGCTGCCGTATCTGCACCCTTGCGCAAACCACGCAATGGCCTGTGACTCTATGACGCCCTCACATGAGTTTTTTACGGTACACCACCGGGTCAAGAATTCACGATCCGTCTCGTTGGGTCTTTGCTTGCACATTGCCAGGGTCTGCGGTCTATTCAGCCTCTGGTACGTACTTGAGAAGTTGCTGATAAACATTTCTTCAAGATCTATCCAGCAGTTGATGCTTCCGGGTGGCAAGTTATTCAGCCATACTCTGGCCAGACCTTCCAACATCTGGGGCACGTAACGCACAGCCCATCTCAAGTTGCCTGTCGCAATTTTCACCGCCGTAGCATAGTTTATCAGCCAATCTTCTGGCTTGGTGCTGCCATCATACGTCTTCGTGCCCCTTGGTAACTAGAAGTTTGGTACCGGAGGTTCCTTCATGATCCGGGGTCCAAAGCACGCTGGACCCAGAGGACCTTGACATTCGATCTGTTCTGACCTATATAGGCGATCTAGTTTTAACCTGGCGTCATCCGGCATCAAATCCCTGCTCCCCAATCTTGACCCTATTACATGGTAGTCCGGTCTGGGGTATCCTGCGTTCACCATCTCCGAATCACCGTCGTTGTATCGGTTTTGCTCTCGTCGCACGTCTTTCTGCTGCATACCTCGGCCGGCGCTTTGCTCTTGCCTCGGTATATTCCGCTGCTGCGGTTGTCCTGCTCCTGCGGAGTTGCGCTGTCCGGCATTCCCTTGGTCATGATTACCTCGGCCAGCTTCACCTCGGCTCACACTCCGTCGATCGTCGTTCTTCCGCATTTCTTTGTCTTTTCTCGCACACGTTGGGTCGTACGAGACAATCTGTTTGTTCCGTCTGGCCGAGGTTACTACTTCTTCCCTCCTTGGACCGCCATGAGGCGATGATGCGGCTCCAGCGGATTTCTCCGGGTTACCCACCACCGAATGGACGATCTTGGAAGCTCCAACTCTCTCCGGGTTACCTCTGAGCAGTTCTTCGTTCTGTTTGTTCGCGATCCGAACCAACTCGTTAACCCGGTTTTGCTGTCTTTGACGGGCCTCACCCGTCAGACCCTCTAACTCGGACGCAGCCGCATCTGCTGCTCTGAGGTTCTTCGCCGGGGTACTATACTTCGGCAACCCCACAGACAGATAATTTTCCGACCCTTCTGGTCCATCATCACCTTCTCTGTTCATCTCGTTTATGAGATTTCTCCCTTTTACCTTTACCGTGTCCACTTTGTTTGCCTTTGCGTATTCACGCAGCGTCATGTTCAACGACTACTGGGCCGCTGCTATTTTCTTTGCGCCCTCCAGTATCTTTTGCCGAGTTTCCTCTAGCTTGGCCTGTGCCTGAGCTGGATCTACTACTGCTACCACCGGTTTTGCCAAGCTATCCATAGCTTCCCTCAGCACGTTCTCAGGCCTTTCTAGTGGAGGACCCCTAGCTTTCCTTGGTGCCTTAGGTGTTACCTCCGGATCTGGCACTGGATCCTTGCTCGCGCCTGTGCCTGGCGCAGTCATCATCACCTCTGCATGGTCCGTGGAGCGAGCGATACGCGCCCCACGAGCCACAGTGAGGGGTGGTTCCTCCGCATCAACGAGGCGACAAGGATGAACACAAGACATGTCCACCGCAACGTAGACCTTGTGCGCACCGAGCTTGACGAAGATGCCGTTGCGCGGAAGGGGGCGCATGCCGAAGCAGCCTGTGTTGTCGCTGACGAAGTCCAGCGCTCCAAAGCGCTGAACGAGCCCGAAGACGATGCGTTCGCCGGTGCCGATGAGGTTTCCCATCCGGATCTTCACCCCTGCTAGCGCTGCTATCCCCACGGTGGGCGCCAACTATCGTGGTGGTGTCACGGCAGATGCCATGGATAGGCTAAAGGTGGGGACTAATATGCGCTAGGGGAATCCAGGGAGGGATAGTAGAGTGATTCTCCACACAGAAGTTTGTATTGCAATATCTCCAAGATTACAAGTGCTCCTTGAGCTATATTGGCGAGAGGAGGAAGAAGGTGCTCTCTTACTCTAGCCTACTACCTTGCCCAAGAACCCTAGACCAACTAGTGCTCAACCAACTAGAATTCTCTCAATCAGCCAGCCCCCTCTACCAGAGCCCTAACCCCCCTTATATAGAGGTGGTTCGGTCCTGGCCTAGGGCATAGATGGAGGCATATTCTTAAGAATATGCCCCCTCCCAAAGTAGTAACCCTACAGGGGTGCTTTTCCCCCGCGTCACACTTGCTTTAGCGACGTAAGCCGACGTGAGCGTCGTCCCCCTTGTCAGCGACGGTCCGGTGTCCTGCCCTTGCTTTATCCGCTCAGCCAGTATGTACCGGACCTTCTTTTTTGACCAGAGAGATTCCTTCCTTCTCCTAGAAGCTAAGCGAGGATCTGGATCATAATAGATCCAGCCACACATGTTCCTGCATACAAGTTAGCGAGCATTTCAGACTTACTCCTTAAGTCAGATGAGACAATGTTTGACGACCCCCCTGGTCCGGGTTACTCCGTGATCCGGCTTGCCTTGAGGTGACCTGGCCAGCATACGCTTTGACCCTGCCGAACCTCGGCTAACTCGGCTCTTATACCCCGGAGTGACCCTACCCGGGGGTAACCCCCCAACAGGGTCATTTGATCCGGTGAACTTGGGCATTGTGAACTTGAGCTTGCCGAAAGTTTCTTCATCGTTGTGGTCATTGTGACGCGCTTGGTGACCTTGTTGATGATCTTGTGGTTGAGGAGGTGGAACTTGGTTGTCGCGACCTTGTTGCGGAGCTTGCTCTTGATATCGTTGTTGAGGAGCTTGCTCTTGCTCTTGGCGCGGTTGGTGATGTTGTTGAGGCGCTTGGGCCCCATGAGGTTGTCGAGGATGTGGAGCCTCATGACACGGTTGATGATGAAGAGGAGGCTCTTTCCTTGGTTGGTGATGTTGGTTAGGCACATGGGCCTCACGGCGAAGATCATGGTCGTTATCCTCTTGACGTGGTGGGCGTCGCTCAACTTGTACCACTTGACGCTCCATGTTTTGGTATGGTGTAGGAGGAGCCTCGTGATGACCATGGTATCGGTGCGGACGTTCATGACGATGATGACGAGGAGGAGGATCTTGGAGAGCTTCACGTCGATGACGATCTTGATTCTCCAAATTGGAGGCATCACTTGTTGTGTCAAGTACGTGTCGCGGGCGATGGTGGTAGACTTGCGGTTGCACTTGTTGTACTTCTTGTGGTTTCTCTTGTTGGTTCACCAATGCCCTTGCGTGATGACGGTGTGCTTCTTGCCTTGCTCGTGGCCTTGAAGAGAAATCACCATCATAGCTTGACATTGCAGCGTGCCGTGGGGAAGGAACATAGTTCGAAGAACTTCCATCTTCAAACACGGGGGCATCTTTGCGTCTTGGAGCACTTGGATGTAGATCTTGTTGAAGAGGTGCATGACAACGCGAAGAACTTGAAGAGCTTGCAGCACGGGAATGCGGTCTTGCCATTCCGTCGATGAGGCGTCGCAGATTGTCATTTGTTTCGGCGACGGAGCGTTGAAGCACTGCATTTTGGTGGCCGAAGTTGTGATGCATTGCATGCATTTGTCGTTTGAGGTCGTCGAAGCGGTTGTCGATGTTCTTGAACTCGGCTTGTGTCTCACCAAATTGTTCATCTTGTCATGTCTCAAGGGCTTGGCAACATTCACGGAACTCTTGTCGAACGATGAAGTGACCTGCACGCGTCATGTACGGTCCTTGACCTTCTTCTTGGGGAGGTGGTTGGCTCGACTCACCGTGCCTATCCATCATGCAAAACACACAAGTATTGTATATCGAAGTGGAATATGGTGGTGTTAGCCTTGTACCTCACCTTGGGGATTGCACCAAACTAGAAACCACAAGTGAGAGCTATAAGCGTGCAAAGTGGAATTGCAAAGAAAACTCACACTAAAGAAAGAACTAACTCTCAAAATCTTGTTGGTGGTAGGTTAGGATTGTGGAATGCCAAAGAACCAACCAAAAGAAAAGGGATAGTCAAAAGTGGGTAAAATCCAATGAAACTCAAGTCAAAGGAAAAGGTCAACAACTCAAAGGGGTGACGGGAACCTACGAGTATATACACACACGTGGAGATTGTTGGGATTGACACGACTATGAAAATGAGCGAACAAAATGTCCTAACAAAGACTAAGCTCGTTGTCGTGCCAAGGCAAGGAGAGACCATGGCTCCTTTGCAAAGCAGAAAAATGAGCAACGGATTTGTGCACTTGACTTGGGGGCTCTTCTTTCTCTCTTGCTTACAAGCTTTGAGACTCTCTTTTGCAAGGGGAGACTATTTTTCTTTTTATTTTGCTTTGTATCTTTTTTTTGCTCTCCCTTGATGCTACCTAGTCACACTTGATATTGCTCTTGCACTCTCACTATCCAAGGACAAATGCACAATGCTCAAGCAAACACAAGATGAGCCACTCTCATGGGATAGGTACACACAAAGGAGGATAGGGATTAACAAGGTGACGCAAGTTATACCTTCGTTGGTGATGATGAACTTGTCGTCGGTGTTGCGGGATGATGTTCGTGGGCTGTGGTGCCAACGAGCGCGGGGATTGTTGATGCAGAAGCTTGCTGTTAGTCGACGACACGCACATGGGCACAAACAACAAGGGAAATTAGCCAATGCAAGATTAGAGGCAAAACTGTCAAAATCAGGCGTCAGGGCCGGAGACTCCGGGGTTTCAAGCCAGAAACTCCGGTCCAGGCCGGAGACTCCGGTGTGGATAGGCCGGAGACTCCGGTGTAGGCCGGAGACTCCGGTGTATAGGCCAGAGACTCCGGTCTAGAGTCAGATCACGAACTGCTCATGTTCTTGAGCGGAAATCCATGCCTTGGGTCCTCAAATCCGTGAAAAATTGGCCAAATTGGTCTGGGAAAATGCAGGATAAAGCTGGACCAACTCCTAAGACAAGGTTTGGTCGGATCAAAACCACAAATAACACTCCAAATCAAGAGATCGGTCCAAAGGCAAATTTGGGCTGTTTTTTGGGGATTTTCGAATTTGTGGTGGATAGAAGAAAGGTTTGTGGGGGAATTCGTGAGAAACAAAGCTCTTGATACCAATATGTTGAGGGCAAACCTCTAGGGTGGCCCGATCTTTCACGAATCCCACTCAAATCGAGGGTGGAGTGCAGGGGAAGGAGGGGAGGATGAACACGACAAACTCACGCACGAAGAACACGATGAACACACACACGCAAAACCACGATACACACCAATAGCTCACGCCGGCGGTGACCGGTCCGGCGCAATACCTAGGATCAGCGACGGGCGGAGGACTCTCTCTCGAACCGGCACGGCAAGATGGGAGACTCGGTGAGATCTTGACATCTTGGCAAAGGGACACCGATGCCAAGGCCTTGTACAACACGGAGGCACAATGCAAACTCACAACGAGGTTTATGATATTTGGTGCAACTTTGTCAAAGGAGCAAGAGGCAAGAACTAGATAGATCCACAAGGGGTTTCCACTAATTCCAAATATCATGCCTAGGGTTTACAATGGAGGTGGGGGACTATATATAGGCCAGCCACTTAAACACGGGTACTTTAGGATGAAAAGACAAGTTCTGGACGGACTAAGGGGTACATGGGCCGCAGGCCCAAAGGAATTTACATGCCTGGCGTCAGTCGGACTGGAGACTCCGGTGTGTAGGCCGGAGAATCTGGTGTCGCCTCCGGACCAGCCTCCGGAGGGGCCTTCAGATTGTCCCGGAGCCTGGTGCAAGGGGTCAGACCGGAGGGTGGGCCAGACTCTCCGGGGTCTTCAGACCAGAGACTTTGGTAGGCCGGAGACTCTGGTGTGCGCAGGCCAGAGGCTCCGGTGTGCGCAGGCCGGAGACTTCGGTCTGAGCAGCTCCAGCGGCTTCTGCCTCACGATCTGCTCCTTGTTCTCCATCCTTGGGTGCTTGGTGATTTCTTGGGGCTTCGTACCTGATGATGCACAGAGTTGTTGCATGAAGTAGCACACCATCCAAGGATGTATCAAATTGGCATGAGGAGAAGAGCGATTTCACCTTAGCTTGTAGGAGTTTGGCTCGGGCACGAGTCATGGGTCCACTTGGGGGACTTGTTGATGTAGATGTAGGAGTGTCCGTAGGACGAGCTGTATCATTGCCCCCACATGAAGGTGACATTCTTTTTGGCGAATTCGTTGAGAGGACAAGCAATGGTCGAAAAGTCTTTCACAAAGCGACGATAGAAACCGGCCAACCTATGAAAACTTCGGAGTTCACTCACATTTGTTGGGATGGTCCAATCTCGTATGTCCTTTACCTTGGAAACATCAACTTCAATGCCCTTCGAAGAAACGACAAATCCAAGAATAACTTGTCTTTAGCAAAAGTGCACTTGGGAAGATTGGCATATAGCTTTTCATGTCTAAGGATTTGCAAAATTTCCTTGACATGTTTAACATGGTCCTCAAGTGACTTGCTATAAACAAGTATATCATCGAAATAGACAACGACACTTTTTCCAATGAGAGCGCGCAAGATATGATTCATAAGGCACATGAAGGTGGATGGGGCATTAGATAAGCCAAAGCGCATGACCAACCATTCATAAAGACCAAGCTTGGTCTTGAAGGCGGTTTTCCACTCATCACCTTCTGCCTTGCGTATTTGATGGTAACCACTACGAATATCAATTTTGGAAAAAACAGTGGCTCCACACAACTCATCTAGCATGTCTTCGAGACATGGTCTAGGATGTCGATAACGCACGGTGATACCATTGATTGGACGACATTCCATGCATAACCGCAACGTATCATCCATTTTTGGAACAAGAATCATGGGTACGGCACTTGGACTAGTGCTAACTTGGATCAAACTTTGGAGACGAGTTGGTTGATTTGATGTTCGATCTCCTTCATCTCCTCCGGGTTCGTGCAGTAGGCAGCGCGGTTTGGAAGGGGTGCGCTGGGGATGAGGTCAATGCGATGCTCAATTCCACGAAGAGGAGGTAGTCCATATGGAAGCTCTTTGGGAAACACATCCTTGAATTCCTGTAAAAAAATCATCAAAGATGGAGGAACATTGGTTAATTCGTTAGTTCCTTGCGCTAGTCTCTTGCAAATGAGGACATAGTGCAAGATGGATGGGTTGTTCCGCACATCTCTCATCTCACCTTTGGTGGAAAGGAGAACACTCTTAGTTTTTTCACTCGAGTTTGGCTTGTGGCTCTCACTCACTATGAGGTGGTTCTCTTGCTCACCACTCTTCTCACAAGAAGGTGTTGTGTTTTGCGCCCTCACTAAAGCCTTTGCATTGTCCACAATTATTTGGCTAGGAGTCATCGGTTGCAAAACACATGTCTTTTTAGCCATTTAAAGGTGTACACATTGGTGCGACCATCATGTAGAGAAGCCTTGTCGAATTGCCATGGTCGACCAAGCAACATGTGGCAAACCGTCATTGGGACTACATCACACTCGACCGTGTCTTTGTAAGGACCAATGGTGAAGGTGACCGATACGGTATGCTTGATGTTCACGGACCCTTGGTCACTTAGCCATTGCACGTGGTAGGGGTGCTTGTGCGGATGGAGAGTGAGGTTGAGCTTCTCACACAACTCGGTGCTAGCAAGGTTGTGGCAACTCCCTCCATCGATGATCACTTTGATAGATTTGCCATTAATGTCGGCTCGTGTTTGGAAGATATTTTAGTGTTGGTCTTCACGCTCTTGTGCTCGATGGTTAAGATCCTTGTGACGACAAGCGATGGACTTGCGCCATGTTCACACATGAGGAGTTCTTGGTCATCTTCCACTCGTTGCCTTGCCATTGCTTCCTTGACACGGGCATCAAATTCATCTTCACTCAAGTACTCTTCATCGCCATTGTCATGGATGAACAATACTTTCTTGTTTCCACACTCGGCCGACTTGTGTCCTTTGCCTCCACACTTGTAGGATTCATCGTTGAAAGGTGTATTACACTTTGCTTGGTTGCCACTTGGGGGCAGTTTTCCTTGAGGAAGTGTGGGCTTGAAGGAAGTCTTGGAGGTACTTGAGGAGCTTCCATTGAAGGTTGTTCACATAGCAGTTGAAGCTTGCTTGTACGTGAAGTACGTCTTGGGCTTGTTGTACTTGATGTCCTCTTGCACTTGACATTCGGCCTTTGTTGCGATGTGCACAAGCTCAACCATGTTGTTGTATATTTGGAACTCGACGATGCGCTTGATTGGGTGGTTCAAGACAATAAGGAAACATGCCATAGTTTGCTCCTTGCACTCTTCAATGTTGGCGCGGATCATGTTGAGTTCCATTTCCTTGAAGTACTCTTCCACGGTCTTTGACCCTTGGCGCAACGATTGAAGGTTGTTGAAGAGGTCATACGTGTAGTGCGCGGGAACAAAACGGGATCTCATGTGAGCCTTCATGTCATGCCAAGTTGTGATTGGCGGCTCTTGTCTTGCATCACGAGCAACTTGAACTTGTTCCCACCAAAGGTTGGCATACTCATCAAACTCAAGTGAAGCAATGGCGACCATCTTCTCATAGCTATAATTGTGCATCTGGAAGATCTTGTCGACTTTGAGTTCCCCTGAGAGATATTCTTCGGTGTCATTTGATCCAGTGAACTTGGGAATCGTGAACTTGAGCTTGCCAAATGTTTCTTCCTCATTGCGATCATGGTGGTGATGGTTGCCATGTTGATGACGGTCTTCATATTCCATGCGATCATTGCGACGAGCTTGTTGAGTTTGTTGATGATCTTGTGGTTGAGGAGGTGGAACTTGGTTCTCGTGACCTTGTTGCGGAGCTTGCTCTTGATGTTGTTGTTGTGGAGCTTGCTCTTGCTCTTGGCGCGGTTGTTGATGATGTTGAGGAACTTGGGCCTCATGAGGGTGTTGAGGATGTGGATCCTCATGACGCGGTTGATGACGAAGAGGAGGCTCGTTCCTCGGTTGGTGATGATAATTAGGCACATGGGCCTCACGACGAAGATCATGGTCTTGAGCCTCATGACGTGGTGGGCGTAGCTCAATTTGTACCACTTGACACTCCATGTTTTGGTGTGGTGGAGGAGGCGTCTCATGATGACCATGGTATCGGTGCAGACATTCATGACGGTGATGACGAAGATGATGATCTTGGAGAGCTTCATGGTGATGATGAGCTTGATTCTACAGGTTGCAATTATCACTTGTTGTGGCAAGTATGTGACGCGAGCGATGGTGGTGGACTTGCGGTTCCACTCACGATTCTTCTTGTGGTTGCGCTTGTTGGATTAGTAATGCCCTTGCGTGATGACGGTGTCCTTCGCGCCTTTCTTGTGGCCTTGATGAGAAATCACCATCATAGCTTGACGTTGCGGCGTGCTGTGGGTAAGGTACATAGTTCAAAGAACTTCCATCTTCAACCACGGGGGTGTCATTGCATCTTGAAGCACTTGGATGAAGATATTGTTGAAGAGGAGCATGACGACGCGAAGAACTTGAAGAGCTTGATGCGTGTGAACATGGTCTTGCCATTCCATCGATGAGGACACAAAGCTTGTCATTTATTCCGGCGACGGAGCGTTGGAGCGCTTCATTTTGATGGCCAAAGTTGTGATGCATTGCGTGCATTTGCCTTTCAAGGCCATCGAAGCGGTTGTCGATGTTCTTGAACTCGGCTTCCATCTCACCAAATTGTTCTTGATGTGTCTAGAGAGCTTGGCAACGATCGTGGAACTCTTGTCGGAAGATGAAGTGGCTTTCGTGCGTCATGTACAGTCCATGTTCTTCTTCTTGTGAAGGTGGTTGGCTCGACTCACCATGCCTATCCATCATGCAAAACACAAAGGGTTGTATATGGAGAGCAATATGTGGTGAGGGAACCTTCAACCTCACCTTGGGGATTGCACCAAACTAGAAACCACATGTGAGAGCTATAAGCGTGCAAAGTGGAATTGCAAAGAAAACTCACACTAAAGAAATAACTAACTCTCAAAAGCTTGTTGGTGGTAGGTTAGGATTGTGGAATGCCAAAGAACCAATCAAAAGAAAAGGGATAGTCAAAAGTGGGTAAAATCCAACAAAACTCAAGTCAAAGGCGAAGGTCAACCACTCAAAAGGGTGATGGAAACCTACGACTACATACACACACGTGGAGATTATTGGGATTGACACGACTATGAAAATGAGCAAACAAAATGTCCTAACAAAGACTACGCTCGTTGTCGTGCCAATGCAAGGAAAGACCATGGCTCGTTTGCAAAGAAGAAAAATGAGCAACGGATTTGTGCACTTGCCTTGGGCACTCTTATTTCTCTCTTGCTTACAAGCTTTGAGACTCTCTTTTGTGATGGGAGACTATTTTTCTTTTGCTTTGTATCTTTTTTTTGCTCTCCCTTGATGCTACCTAGTCACACTTGATATTGCTCATGCACTCTCACTATCCAAGGACAAATGCACAATGCTCAAGCAAACAAAAGATGAGCCACTCTCGTGGGATAGGTACACACAAAGGAAGATAGGGGTTAATAAGGTGACGCAAGTTATACCTTTGTTGGTGAGGATGAACTTGTCGTCGGTGGTGCGGGATGATATTCGTTGGCCATGGTGTCGATGAGCACATAAGTTGTTGATGCGGAAGCTTGTTGTTATTTGATGACACGCACATGGGCACAAACAAACAAGAGGAAATTAGCCAATGCAAGATAAGAGGCAAAATTGTCAAAATCAGGCGTCAGGGCCGGAGACTCCAGGGTCTCGGGCCGGGAACTCCAGTCCAGGCCGGAAACTCCGGTGTAGGCCGGAGACTCCGGTCTGCAGGTACGGAAACTCCGGTCTGAAGGCAGAGCTCGAACTACTCGTGTTCTTGAGCGGAAATCCACGCCTTGGGTCCTCAAATCCGCGAAAAATTGGCCAAATTGGGCTGGGAAAACATAGGATAAAGTTGGACCAATATCTAAGACAATATTTGGTCAGATCAAAACCACAAATAACACTCCAAATCAAGAGATGTATCCAAAGGCAAATTTGGGGCTCTTTTTGGTGATTCTTGAATTTTTGGTGGATACAAGAAAAATTTATCGGGGAATTTGTGAGCAACGAAGCTCTTGATACCAATATGTTGAGGGAAAACCTCTAGGGTGGCCCAATCTTTCACGAATCCCTTTCAAAACAAGGATGGGGTGCGGGGGAACGAGAGGCGGATGAACACGACGAACTCATGCATGAAGAAACGTTGAACACACTCACGCAAAACCACGATACACACCAGTAGCTCACGCCGGCGGTGACCGGTCTGGCGTAGTCCCTAGGATCAGCGTCGGGCGGAGGGCTATCTCTCGAACTGGCATGGCGAGTAGGGAGACTCGGTGAGATCTTGACGTCTATGCAAAGGGACTCCGATGGCTAGGCCTTGTACAACGCAGAGGCACGATGCAAACTCCAACGAGGTTTTGATATTTGGTTCCCCTTTGTCAAAGGAGCACGAGGCAAGAACTAGATAGATCCACAAGGGGTTTCCACTAATTTCAAATATCATGCCTAGGGTTTACAATAGAGGTGGGGGACTATATATAGGCCAGCCACAAAGTCCGGGGTACTTTAGGGATAATAGATAAGTTCTGGACGGACTAAGAGGTACATGGGCCGAAGGCCCAAAGGCCTTTTACATGCCTGGCGACGCTCGGTATGGAGACTCCGGTGTGGTGGACCGGAGATTTTGGTCGGTCTCCGGTCCATCTCCGGAGGGGCACAAAGATTATCCTTGATCTCGATTCGTGAGTTAGACCGGAGGTGGGCCAGACACTCTGGGGTTTTCAGGTGTTGTGACCTCGGATCGTTAAGGATCCTAAGTCCCTGTGATTAACATGCTAGTCCCTGGATCAAGTCAATGAGAAACTCGATGTCTCGGTCAGGAGGCATCCCTGGCAATTTTTCCTGAAATACATCTGGATATTCCTTCACAACTGGCACATCCTCCATGCTAACCCCCTTAAGAGAGTTCACCATACTTCCTTTGAGTGCAAAGGCTGACTTAAATCAGATTGTTTTCTTATCCGGAGTTGTGAGTGCTACAGTCCTTTTGGCACAATCTATGACTCCCTCATATTTGCTCATCCAATTCATGCCCAAAATTATGTCTAAGCCTTGTGACTCTAGAACGACTAGACTTGTGGGAAAGATGTGTGCCCCAATCCTTAGTTCTAACCCATGGCATCCAGAGTTTGCCACTATTTCTCCTCTAGGAGAACTTACCCTTAGAGGAGTACTAATAGTCTCCGTAGGTATCTTGCCTCTATCCACAAATACCTTTGATATGAATGAATGCGATGCACCAGTATCAAAAAGAATAACTGCGGGGATGGAATTAAGCTTGAACTTACCAATCACGGAGTCAGGGGCCTCACGAGCATCCTCCACGGAGACATGGTTCACCATGGCTTTGACGAATGGATTCAGCTTCTTCCCATTTCCATTACCATGGTTGTGTCCATTGCCGTTCCCATTGCCATTCCCATTCTTCATCTTTTCGGGGCAAGTAGTTGCATAGTGCCATGTCTTGTTACACTTAAAGCATGTCACTTCACTCAGATCCTTCCCATTGCCATTTCCATTGTGGTGTTTATGGCCATTGTGGTTATGTCCCCCATGACGATGACCATTGTGGTTGTGTGGCTATGGGGCGGTGGTGACAAAGTGCATTGCTTCTGATATGGGGCTAAGTTGTGCTTGTGTGAGGTGGACTTTCTCTTGCGGTTCTCTATACTCCTTTGCTTTTCTTCGACCACAACTGCCCTGTCCAGAAGTTCCTAATAGTTATCAAACTTTAAAGCCACAAGCTAAATGGATATCTCATCATTAAGTCCCCTTAGGAACTCTTCCTGCCTCTTGGCATCAGTAGAAACATCATCAGGTGCATAACGTGCCAGCTTGTTGAAAAGGTCCCCATACTCAGAGACAGAGCGGTGCAGTTGCTTCAAGTCGCGGAACTCACGTCTCTTCAGTGACATGACACCAGCAGCTACGTGATGAGTACGAAAAGCCACCTCAAACTAGTTCCAAGTGATAGCATCAATATCAGGGTGGGTGACTTGGTAGTTATCCCACCATTCAGCAGCTGGTCCCTCAAGTTGGTGCGCGGCAAAGCGCACCCTGTCAGCTCCAACAACTTGGACGGTGTCTAACTTCTTGTTGGTGGTGCGGAGCCAGTCATCTGCCACAATTGTCTCAGAACTACTTGAGAAAGTAGGAGGGTTCAACCTCAAGAACCGAGTTAAGCGATCCTGTTGGGGCGGCAGAGGTGGTGGAGGTGGCGGGTTGTTGTTGTTTTTTTGCATGTTTTGAGTGACGAGTTGGATCAGCTGATTCTGGGAGTTCAGAAGTTGTGCCATCTCTGGAGGCATATTGTTGTTCCCACATCTCGCCATCTGTGGGGTTGTGGAAACAAGTTAAGAAATAGATAGAAAGCCTAAGGAATAAATTCCTACCCTATGTAAACACAAGAAAAACACTCGAGAAACACAAAAGGCACACATAGCACAAAGTTTAACACAACTCATCCAAGTTTAACTAAACCAATATTGTTTTGGTACTTATTACAATCGTGAATAACGTTTGACTATAGAAATAAAGGTGGTCCAACTATCTACTCTACTCATCATCCACTTCCTCATCCTCAATAGTAAAGCCTTCCTTCTCCAGCATTGACTTGTATAACTCCATGTCCTTTGTCGTGGCTTCAAGATTCTCCTGAAGTTCCTTCACCTCATGCGGCTCCTGTGTAGCAGCTTCGAGCTTCTCTTGAAGTTCCTTCACCTCTTGCACCTCCTGGGTAGCAGCTTCGAGCTTCTCTTGAAGTTCCTTCTTCTCCCCTTGCAGCTCCTTGATCAAGTTTGACTCCTTAGCCATGGGCGTGATCTTCTTATCCAAGCTCCTCTTGGCTGCTCGCAGGTCCTTCAACATGAGAGAAAATTTCTTGAACTCCATCTCGTTTTTTGCGAGTACAAGACTCTCTTCCCTAATCCTCTTGTTCTTATCCTGCACCCTCTTCTCTTGATTAGCGAACTTCTTGTCTTGGGTTGTGAGCTTCCCTCCTAGGGACTTGATCTTCTCTTCCAGCTCTTCGATCTTCTTGTCCTTCTCCTTGATCACAGCGCATTATGATCTCAAAGTAGCTTCCCTCCTCAAGATCGTTGATGTGGCACTCTAAGTCTTGGTATTGGATCCTTTGACACTTGGATGTCGCCCTTTCCTCCGAGGTTAACTCGATTGTAACTCCTTATCATCACATCTTCCAAAGAGATTGATGTAGTGGCCTTCAACCTCTTCATGGTGGCGTCCACATATGCGTCCAATGAGCTCCTACATGCTGGTGCTAAGTCCTTTCTCCTTGGAGTCACTGGTGATGTTGAGTACAATGGCCTCCATCTTGGGTTCAGTCTCCCTTCGACCCGGTTGGATGACTTTGATCGCCCAACATCCTTCCTTGTGCATCTTCCTCAACTCGCTCCCCTTGATCGACAGCATAGGCAGCTCCAATGTCTTGATGATGTCCAGAAGGCATTCCCCAAAGCACAGGTACTTCATGTCTTCGGCAGTGTCATACTAGAAGGTCGTCATCTTTAAGTTAGGAGAATGAAGATTAGACACAAAGTGATAAGGAAGAGAATTTACTAGAAGAGCATAAATAACTTAGAAGAATATAGAAAGCAAAAACACACAATGGTAAAGGTGGTTTCCAATCCTCGGGGTCATGTCCTACAGGCAAGTTTGTGCTCTGATACCATCTGGTGTGACCTCGGATCGTTAAGGATCCTAAGTCCCTATGATTAACATGCTAGTCCCTGGATCAATAGCTAGCACTTCATAGTCGATGAATATCATGTAAAACACAAGTCATTATTACACGAATAATCCAGAGTATATTTATTACAACTTGCATAGCTTATAGCTAGCTCAAATAAAACAGCAAAAACTTAATAAAACTTGGGTCCATCAACGCCTTAGGCTAGTTGCGTAAAGACCCGCGATCCCTACGCACCTTTCAGTCTTCGGATTCTGCACATAAGACGTGCAGCCAACAAGTTGGATCAATACTTTGAATGTATTGGCAAATTACACCAAGGGAAGAATAAGACTATCTCTCTACATGCAAGGCTAAGTGTAGGCTTTGGGGTTCTTTTGCATAAGGCCAATTTTCTCTAAGTAAGAAGAAAAGAGGAAGAGTTTATCCTACTTTGTAAACATTGTTTAAGTAGTATAGGGTCGAGTGGAACACGAGGACATTACTTACCAAGTGTCCAATCAACCTAACACTTGGATATTATGCACCAAGTAACCAAATTCCCACCCAAAGACGATATTACTCACGCCCTAGGGTTTATAAAACTTTAAGTTTGGAAAAGAGGGAGGAAGATCTTTCAGAGGCTCCATCCTTCAGATGCTCAAGTGTTCTTTTCTGTGAACTCGGCTGATCGATCAGATTGCAATACTCTCGAGAGGTCATGCACTTTCCTCACAATCCACGATCAAGCCCTTTTACATACAAGACCATGGTGAAGCCTTCCCTTAGTAGCCCTTCTACCAGCTGGATCCAACTGTGCCAAGAACCTCCAAATGTTGGTACCCGGTGAGGTTTCCCACTAAGTACTAAGCCAAGACAGAGCCCATATGTATTGTGGTTGCACTGGAAGCTTCTGAATTCTGAAACATGGCAGACTTCTTTGATTCCTGGGCGGTCGTCCTCCACCAAAATTCCACTCGTTGTCCCGATAACCATTCCGCCTAGAAGAAAACTTAGTTTTTATTTTGAAGGGGGTTTTGAGAAGAAAAGTTCGCTCGAGAGAGCTCTTATACTTAGAAATTTTTGAGTCTTTCGAACCCCCCAACGGTACTTAGTATATATATAGCATAGCAAGCAATACTTAGCAAAAACAGGGGAAACCTATAAGGATGGGCATTCCTAAGTATAAAGCTACTCATGGCATACTACAAAATCGCACATGCAAAAATAGTACTAAGAAAATCTACTAAAAACCTACACATGCATACTACAAGATTTGAAGAGTAAAACATGCATAGACAAAAACTAGGACATTAAACATGAACAAGTGGTGTAACTTGCCTTGGTCCGAGCAGCACTCTACACAACAGTACTCCTCAGCGCACTCGAACAATCTAACGAAACACAAACATAGATCCAATCACAATTTGCACAAAACAATGCCACGAAGGTAATTATGCATGCATGCAACATGGTAATATCCAAGTATGGGTTCAATTTCGACCAAGGATTTTATTCAGGGGTGTCGTTGAGTTGGGGATGTCATTAGTGTCGATTTCCCACAGATTTTAAGTATATTGGATTAATACTTAATTAAATATGCTCATAGATAGATCTACACTTCCAATCTATCTCGAAACAGGTCTAAACACTCTAAATAAGATATAACAATTTTACACAGTAGATCTCCTAGATACGAAGCCAACACAACAGGAAACAACTAAAACGGAGTTACGGGTATTTTTCTAGAATTAAAATACTCCAATCTAGACTTTAAATCCTACCACAAGATTACTGCAGTAAACCAGCAATATTATTGCATATCTGTGTTCTACTCAATTTTATGAATCCAACAGTATATTATACGCAATTGTTGGCCAAGGATTCGATTTACTACGAATTTTACAAGATTAAAACAATATCTGTCTATTTAAAAAAAAACAGATGGGGGCTACACGGACGACACGTGGCGGCGCGGGGTTGGGCCAGCGGCGCTGACACGGAGCTGATACGGTGTGCTGCTATTGGCTGGTACCTGTTCGGTAAGATTTTCTAATCTAGACCGCTGGATCGCGATCGGACGGCGAGGGATGGCCAATGACTTACCGGTGACAGAGATGACGATGACGACGGCGGACGGTGGCGGCGCGTCGGGCGGTGGTTGACGGTGGCGGTGTGGAGGGTCCCCGGCTTGGTGAAGTAGACGACAGCATCGGCCTCCTCCTCACGGTTCCGTTCCCGGGGGTGGCGTCGCCTATCTCCTCCTCGAGCAGCGTCAAGCGGCGGCTGGTCTTCGCGGGTTCTGGCGAAACTCCGGCGAGGAATCATGGTGGCTGTGGTGCACTACAGAGAGGAAAAGGGGTGTGAGTCGAACTAGTACTGCAAGGGGATACCGAGAAGGGGAAAAAGAGGGGCAGAGGAGGCTCAGAACCTCGGCTCCGAGCTCGGAGGCGGTGCACTCTGGCGAGGTCGAGCTCGGTCTAGATGGCGGCAGCCCGGTGGTGGTTGGCGAAATTTGTTTAGGGTTTCGGTGTGGCTCGACGCGAGGATTAAAAAGGCCAGAGGATAAGGGGCGGGGGTCGCGGAGTTCGCCTCCGATTCGGCCGGGAGGTCGTTCCTGACACGACAGTGTCGTTGGAGTTCGCTCCGAACTCGGTGGAGACGATGACGGGGGTGGGGCCTACCTGTCGGCGGCTGCGGGCGCAGGCAGACGGGGCTGGGCCGGCCCACTGCGCTATGGACTGCTCGCTGGCCGGGCGCGGTAGTAGATAGGGCGGGATGGTCTAGCTGGCCCGCTAGGCTAGCTCTCTCTTTTTTTTGTATTTATTCTTTTTATTTTCTGTTTCACTATTTGTCTTATAACTTTTGCAAACGGACTCCAAATTTAATGAAATTGGTCTCTAAAATTTTGTAAAAAGAAGGAGATTACTATGGGGTTATAAAATAACACTTTTGCAAGGGTATAGAAGGTTAGTTTTTGTATAACCCCTTTTTGTCTTTATATGACTATGGGGTTTAGGAAAAGTATTTGATGCAGCTCTTATTGTGTGATGCCATAATGCATATGATATGATGCATGCTTCTAGTAACATCTGAAATTGTAAAATTTGGGATGTTACACTACATGTTATTATTGCATCATCATTATATCATGCTCATGTCACCATGCCACATTGCATTTGATATGGGGTGGCCCGATCTTCTCAGCAAGCACTTGTCGATGATGATGATGGATGATAGATAACTAGCGTGTAGCTATGATCTCTCCCGCTCGAACCCTGATGCCAATGCAATAGCTCTCGAACCCTGTGGGATATTCACAACACCACGCTCTTGCGCATGTAGTCATCGACCACGAACGGTAGTTTGCAATCTACTAATTCCCAGTGGAACAATAGATTACACTCAATTGCTGATATGGGCATGAAGGAGGAGGTGAAGCCTAATTTCAGGACTCCACCAAGCTAGGTGATGCGGGCACATCCCGCTGATGATTGGCACGCCAGGACGATCTATAATATGTAATGATAAGTCTAAGGTTGTGTCAAATATTGTTTCTATGTTATTCAGTCCGAGTCCAGGTTAGGTTCGAGTCCGTTTGTGTGATCGGTTTGGGTCTATCCAACCGACTAGTTGTAGGCCTCCTATATAAAGGAGCCAATGCCTAGGGTTTAGGGAGTTCAGTTGTTTAGTCTAAAAACTATATTGTGCTCCACCGTGTATCTTCCTTCCAGGGGCGGCGATACCATTTATCGGATTATTGCTACGGAGGTTTTTGTGTTCATCAAGGATTGTCGTGCTCGGGTTTGAGGCGTGGTGATCTTCATCATGTTACTTGCTGTATTGATTCTGCTTCTTTAGCTGACGTTCATCGCGTTATTGGAAGATTACCTACTTGGTTGACTCGCTGTGAAAGATCGGGACAAACTATTGGATCATCGGCTTGATCCGTATCATGTGGTATCAGACCGCTAGGTTGATCACGACGAGTGTTTTCTATTGATTGCTGATCTGTGGATTATTCTTCCTTGAGAAGTTTATAGATTATATTGGTGACTACTTATCAGGGAGTAGGCTTGTGTCAATCAAAAGTTGTCATGGGTATGTTGGTGGAGATCGATTTCAGTCCAGATCGTTTTCTGTTGGGCGTATAGCACCAGTGGAATTAAGATCGAAAGCAGATCCGACCCTATTTCCATAGGGCAGCGATTTGGTCATATCGTAAAAGGCAAGGAGTCAGCGATCTGGTTGTATCGTAATTGTCCAGATTGAGGCAGTTGGATAAAAAGAAAGAAAACTAATCGCTCAGGCCTTGTTTACTTGTCTCGTATTTTTATCCACTAGAGTTTTGGGGATATGCAGGGTTTTGGTGTTCACCCAATACTCTCCAATCCCTCAAAATACCTTTCCCCAAAAATACTCTACCTTAGAGGAGAGTTTTCAATCTAGACAAAAACATGATGTCTTGTTTACTTCTCTCGTATTCGGTAGTGTATTCGCGGGGATCGTAGGGGATTGTTCTAATTCCTGCAAAATCCCGTAGTCCGTTTACCACGCCGGGTTTGGTCGGAATAATCCCGACATATCCCCGCAAATCCTTCATCTTTTTGTCTAGATTGAAAACTCTCCTCTAAGGTAGAGTATTTTTGGGGAAAGGTATTTTGGGGGATTGGAGAGTATTGAGTGAACACCAAAATCCTGCATATTCCCAAAACTCTAGTGGATAAAAATACGAAGTAAACAAGGCCTGAAGGATTTACAGGGATATGTCGGGATTATCCCGACCAAACCTGGCATGATAAACGGACTACGGGGATTTTGCAGGAATTGGAACAATCCCCTACGATCCCCGCTAATACACTACCGAATACGAGAGAAGTAAACAAGGCCTCAGGTGGAACATAATCAACTAGCAGGACCCTTTCCATCGTGTAGCAAAGGAAAGCTGAAAAAACAAATTGTTTGGAGATCAGATCGATTTGTTGGTCTTCAAGGCAGCAACAGAAAAGGTAATACTTGCTCTGTATGCATTGGATTGGTTGGCTTGAGAGAAAAAACTGGACAAATTCACGCGGATTCTGGGCAGCCAAAGGAAACTGATCGGTACCAAATCACAACTTCACGTACGTGAGCGTGTCAGTTTGAAGAAAAAGAGCATCGCTAGGTGCGCATACTCGCGTCCGCATACGCTTCTTAGTAGACAAACTATCGTCTGTGTCTGCCCACCCGCGTACGGAAACAAAATGGAGTTTGTCATGTGGATTTTTTTCTTGTTCTGCTACTGCGATTTGCTTCAGTTTGGCCAGATCTTTGTGCAGATTTTTGTGTGACGGAACAAGATAGGACATGATGAATTCTTTTTTAGGAGATACTTTAGGCTTGAGGTGTACACGTGGCAAAAAATCTAGTGTTGTTTTCACTGACTATCTCGATCTCCTGAATGGAGTGGCACGTGATGCATCCAAGCTTAGCTGGTGCCTACATAGACTTGTGACAGTTGAGAAGTATCAAGATTGGGAAAGACATATGGAATGGGGTTTCTATCGATGTCGCAAATACAATGGCAAGTTTAGTGGGTATGATGGGTATGTTCTTGCTCACCGGCGTGTGGACAAGGAGTTAGACAGTTGATTGTCCGAGGCGGTTGAAATAGATGGTTTTTCTCATACTTGGGAGGACTACAAAAGTTTTCTCCGCAATGGTTTCATATTACCGTATATGGAGGAAATCGAGCAGCCGCCCAAGGTTGTGAATGTGATAGTGGCTGTTGGCAAGAGTATAGCTATTATACTGAAGGTCACGACATCTGTCGCTACTCATGAGAAGTTGACAGTTGTTCCATTGCCGATAGTTAGCAAGGTGGCAACCACGATTTCTGAAGCATTAGCGGTTGATATTGTTAAGGCTGGTGTTGTTAAGGATGTCGTGGAGGATGTTGTACCATTGAGTGGGCTGAATTTGCAACTCAACAAGATACAAGGCGATGCTTGCATGACAGTTGACAAGGGCCAGTGTTGGGGAATTTATTTTAGGCGTAGTGTATGATCAAAGGCAAAGCACGCAAGTTGATTATTGATGGAGGAAGCTGTACTAATGGCATTAGCAAGGCAATGGTGGCGTATTCCTGAACCTAAGCATCTACAGTGGTTAAATAGATGCGGTATGGTAAAGGTAACTCATAAGGTGTGTGTGCCATTTACAGTTGGTGATTATGTTGATGATATTGAGTGTGATGTGTTGCCATTGGAGGTATGTGGGTTGTTACTTGGTCGTCCATGGCAGTATGATCGCAATGTTACACATGATGCAAGAGCAAATACATATTCTTTTGTGCATGGCGGCAAACAGCAGACTTTAAAGCCTATGCAGGATGATCACATGAAGTCTAATGTAGAGCTGGTGGTACATAAGGAGAAGGTGCGCAAAGCTAAGCCAAAATCTGGGCTAGCTAAGGTGCAGGATGGAGAGCATGATGCACAGTGCGACAATGTTGATATTGCTTCAGGTATGCCTGTAGATGACAAGCCAGTGGAACTTGTTAGTGACAAGCCAGTTGAAGTGCATCCTCTTATTGCTGAGAGGAAGGATGTTGCAGCATGTGTTCAGAAGGTTGTTTGTGTTGACACAGGTGTTCAGATGGATGATAGTTGTGCTCCTGATGTTCTAGTGTATGTGGTGCAGCGGGGTCACAAGAGCAATTTTGTTAGCACACCTATGAGGCGTTTTGTTGGGACAGTTGTGCAGATGCATAGAGGCAAGAATGGACATGTTTGTCAGTTGTGTGGTCCAGGCATTACTCATCTTATGACAGGTCGTGCAAAGAAGGTCCATGTTCAGCAACCACAGGTTCCAACAAGAAGTGAGAAGAAGAAGACGGTGGCGCCTAGGTCCAAGCTCGTATGGAGACGTAAGGAGGTGCAGGTGCCAAGCGATGTTTCAAGTCAAGCAAGGCGAGAGGGAGGATGCGGAGTGGAAGGCAAGCAAGACTTGAAGATGGCAAAGACGTGTGAGGCTATTGTTCATATCACACCACCTTTCCGACCCGACCCGCACGCATTCGAGACAACGCTTCTTGAAGGGGGGATGATGATATGGGCACGAAGGAGGAGGTGAAGCCTAATTTCAGGACTCCACCAAGCTAGGTGATGCGGGCGCATCCCATTGATGATTGGCACGCCAGGATGACCTACAATATGTAATGATATGTCTAAGGTTGTGTCAAATATTGTTGCTATGTTATTGAGTCCGAGTGTAGGTTAGGTTCGAGTCCGTTTGTGTGTTCGGTTTGGGTCTATCCAACCGACTAGTTGCAGGCCTCCTATATAAAGGAGCCAGCCGCCTAGGGTTTAGGGAGTTTAGTTGTTTAGTCTAAAAACTATATTCTGCACCACCGTGTATCATCCCTCCGGGGACGGTGATACCGTTTATCAAACTATTGCTGTGGAGGTTCTTGTGTTCATCAAGGATTATCATGCTCGGGTTTGAGGCGTGGTGATCTTCATCACGTTACTTACTGGATTATTCGCCTTCTTCAGGTGACGTTCATCGTGTTATTGGAAGATTACCTACTTGGTTGACTCGCTGTGAAAGATCGGGACACAACTATAGGATCATCGGCTTGATCCGTATCAATTGCAGTTGGTAAAATCTATCACAAGTAATTCCGAAGGTTCTATGAAAGAAACAACTCCAAAATATTTTAATATGGTCTTAACCTAACTTGTGTGGCACCCCATCTATTTAAGAGGTTTGGGGGGGCGCAGCCTAAGCTTGGGACGACTTGGCCCCACCTAACTAGGATACAAACCGACCCAAAGTGCGTTCGGCCTATGGTTCTGCTGTGGCAGAGTTTGGGTCATTTTCTGTGCCGCGACAGCCTACCGTGGCAGAGAAATACTCTGTTTTTGTGTCGCGGCAGCCTGCCGTGGTAGGAAAATGCGTAGTTTCTCTGCCGTGGCAGAGATCCTGCCACATGTTGATCTTCTTCTTGGTAGCTCCTTGCGCTTCCTCCCTCTCCTCCCTCGTGCATTCTTCATTGATCAACACTCCAGGATCCATATGCTTGAGCTCCTCGCTCCATGCTACGCCTTCTTCTCCCATGTACATGATCATACAATAATTCAAAGACTTAGGCAATATAAAATTCTCATTAACTAAAACATCAGGTTCATTAAGAAACAAGTTCACCTGTTGTTCAAGTAGCTTAGCACGAGCTCTTGTAATTGGTCCAATCCTTTTCTCATTGGATTTATCTTTCTTTGTAGAAGCTAGAACATCATCAGTAGTAGTTGGGGTAGGTGTAATTGTAGGGATGTCCTCATCAGCATTTGAGCATCATATAAAATGTCTTTTCATTTGGTTCTTCTCTCATATGCATTTGTCTTATTAATAATATTTGCCTCTTGATAAATTGTAGTTGGTTCTTGATATATTGCTTCATGCCCAAGTTGAGTTGGGGGCATATCTCTTTAACTTCACCACCTTTCTTTGTCACCACCTTATAATTCCACCATCCAACCTATATATGAGCATTTGCATTTCTTTTGGTATTATGTCTAGCTCATATATACTAGGATGGATCCACTTCTTAATCTACATGCTCCCATATATGACCTCTATTGTTTTCACAATATTAAGTATGTGGAGCCCCATGGCCACCTTTGCATGCCATGTGGGTAGGATTCCTTTATTAAGCTTCCATATGGTTTTATCTACTATATGCGCATGTGTGATGCTAGGATTGGCTACAAGATGATATAGTGGAAAATACACACTATAATGGCCATTTAGCTTCACATGTGTGTATACGCTATCCAAATTCACATGAGTGCAAGCTTGTTGTTTTTGTAGGGCCATATTTCAAATATTGTTGAATGCATGCATAAATAAATGGCCATATGGGTATCTTCATGTTTTCACAACTAGTACTAGTGGTCAATTTGAACCATGCATGGCCCATGAAAAACTTGCACCCTTTCTGTTATGGGGTAACCCTGTGGGTGGCCCGATATTAACGGATCTCGTGGTCAAATCGATGGGAAAGCAAGGGGAAAGGGAGAAGGTAGCGGAAGCGGACGCACACCTTGCGAAGAACACAATGAACACATGCAAAACTCACAAGATACAAGGCCGATTGCTCCTGTCGGTGGCCTCCGGTCCGACAGAATCCTCGCAAGGAAAGATCGTTCACCGTGCTCCCTCGATCCGACACAAAGAGGGAAGAAAACCTTGGAGACGGTCTTGACGCCTTGGCAAAGGGACACCGATGCCAAGGCCTTGTACAACGAGGGAGGCATGATGCAAACTCCAACGAGGTGGTGACAATAGTCGATCCCCTTTGGTAGAAGGGGATGAGGCAAAACTAGAGATTCCACAAAGGGGGGTGTCTTTAGTATATCATATATGCCTAGGGTTAGATGAGGGGGTGGGGGCACTATATATGATGCAGCCCGTCATACGGACGCTTCTACATCTACACCAACAAGTCCCCCAAGTGGACCCATGACTCGTGCCCGAGCCAAACTCCTACAAGCTAAGGTGAACTCACTCCTCTCCTCGTGCCAATTCGATACCTCCTTGGATGGCGTACTACTTCATACCTCTACTCTGTGCATCATCAGATACGAACCCCCGCCGCATCGACCCACGAGCCCTGAAGCTGCACCTGAGCTGAAGCTACCTGAGCTGGAGTGTCCGCCCGGATCCAGCCAGAGTGTCCGGCCCGACCGGAGTTTCCGGCGCGACTCGGTCGGAGTGTCCGGCCTTCCCGAGCCCGGACCTGGCGTGGACATTCAGAAGGTCAAATCGGACACTCCCCGGACACCACCCGGAGTGTCCGGCCACCCGGACTGTCCGGCCGTGCCGACCCGGACTGTCCGGCCCAAGCGATGGGCCTGCGAGCCTAGCTGGGCCCTCTGGCCCATGTACCCCTCTACTTCGCCCAGAACTCTACTTTAATGCCTGAATTACCCCTGAACTTGTGGATGGCCTATATATAGACCCCCACCTCCATTGTAAACCCTAGGCTTGATATTGGAATTAGTGGAAACCCCTTTGTGGATCTATCTAATTCTTGCCTCATGCTCCTTGACTAAGGAGCACCAATGTCCCCAAACCTCGTTGGAGTTTGCATCGTGCCTCCGCGTTGTACAAGGCCTAAGCATCGGTGTCCCTTTGCCTAGACGTCAAGATCTCACCGAGTCTCCCATCTCGCCGTGCCGGTTCGAGAGAGAGTCCTCCGCCCGACGCCGATCCTAGGGATTGCGCCGGACCGGTCACCGCCGGCGTGAGCTATTGGTGTTTATCGTGGTTTTGCGTGTGTGTGTTCATCACGTTCTTCGTGTGTGTGTTCGTCGTGTTCATCCTTCCCTCCTTCCCCCGCACTCCACCCTGGATATGAAAGGGAATCGTGAGATCGGGCCACCCTAGAGGTTTTCCCTCAACATATTGGTATCAAGAGCTTCGTTTGCCTCGATTTCCCCCACAAATTTTTCTTCTATCCACCAAAAATTCGAAAATCCCCCAAAAAAACAGCCCATATTTGCCTTTGGATCGATCTCTTGATTTGGAGTGTTATTTGTGGTTTTGATCCGACCAAACCTTATCTAAGGAGTTGGTCTAGCTTTATCCTGCGTTTCCCCAGCCTGATTTGGCCAGTTTCTCGCGGATTTGAGGCACGAAGGCGAGGCTTTCCGCTCAAGAACACGAGCAGGAAACCCGCGCCGGAGTGTCCGGCTCATACCGACCGGAGTGTCCGGCCGAACCAGACCGGAGTGTCCGGCTAGACCGGAGTATCCGGCCTAGACAGACTGGAGTGTCCGCCTGTAAAGCCAGTTTTGACAGTTTTGCCTCATGTTTCGCATTGGCTAATCTCCTGTGTTTGCTCGTGTCCCGTGTGCGTGTCAGTAACTACCAGCAAGCTTCCGCATCATCAACTTCCGCGCTCATCGACACCACGGACCACGAACAGCATCCCGCACCACCGACGCCAAGTTCATCATCACAGAAGGTATAACTTGCGTCACCTTGTTAACCCCCACCTTCCTTTGTGTGTACCTATCCCATGAGAGTGGCTCATCTTGTGTTTGCTTGAGCATTGTGCATTTGCCCTTGGATAGTGAGAGTGCAAGAGCAATAGCAAGTGTGACTAGGTAGCACCAAGGGAGAGTAAAAAAAATAGAAAAAGATACAAAGAAAAAGCAAAAGAAAAATAGTCTCCCATTGCCAAAGAGAGTCTCAAAGCTTGTAAGCAAGAGAGAAAGAAGAGCGCCCAAGGCAAGTGCACAAATCCATTGCTCACTTTTCCTCTTTGCAAACGAGACACGGTCTCTCCTTGCATTGGCACGACAACGAGCTTAGTCTTTGTTAGGACATTTGGTTTGCTCATTTTTATAGTCGTGTCAATCCCAACTTTCTCCACGTGTGTGTACATAGTCATAGGTTCCCGTCACCCTTTTGAGTTGTTGACCTTCGCCTTTGACTTTTCACTATCCCTTTTCTTTTGGTTGGTTCTTTGGCTTTCCACAATCCTAACCTACCACCAACAAGCTTTTGAGAGTTAGTTCTTTCTTTAGTGTGAGTTTTCTTTGCAATTCCACTTTGCACGCTAATAGCTCTCACTTGTGGTTTCTAGTTTGGTGCAATCCCCAAGGTGAGGTACAAGGCTAACACCACCATATTCCACTTCCATATACAATACTTGTGTGTTTTGCATGATGGATAGGCACGGTGAGACGAGCCAACCACCCTCCCCCCAATAAGAAGAACAAGGTCCATACATGACGCGTGCAAGTCACTTCATCGTCCGCCAAGAGTTCTGTGAACGTTGCCAAGCACTTGAGACGCGACAAGATGAACAATTTGGAGAGACGCAAGCCGAGTTCAAGAACATCGACAACCGCTTCGATGGCCTCGAACGACAAATGCATGCAATGCATCACAACTTCGGCCACCAAAATGAAGCGCTCCAACGCTCCGTCGCCGAAACAAATGACAATCTTCGACGCCTCATTGACGGCATGACAAGACAACGTTCACACGCATCAAGCTCGGCAAGTTCTTCGCATCGTCATGCACCTCTTCCACAAGATCTACATCAAAGTGCTCAAAGACGCAATGATGCCCCCGTGGTTGAAGATGGAATCTCTTCGTACTATGTACCTTCCCCACGTCACGCCGCAACGTCAAGCTATGATGGTGACCTCTCTTCAAGGCCACGCGCAAGGCAAGAAGCACACCGTCATCACGCAAGGGCACTAGTGATCCAACAAGAGCAACCACAAGAGGAACCGCAAGCGCAACCGCAAGTACAACCGCAAGTCTACCACCATCGACCGTGACACATACTTGACACAACAAGTGATGACTCCAATTTGGAGAATCAAGATCGTCATCCACGTCATGAACGTCAACAACGACACCATGGTCATCACACGGCGCCTCCTCCCCAACAACAAAACTTGGAGCGTAAGTGATACAAGTTGAGCGACGCCCACCACGTCAAGAGGCTCATGACCATGTTCTTCGCCGTGAGGCCCAGGTGCCTAACCAACATCACCAACCAAGGAACGAGCCTCGTCTTCGTCATCAACCGCGTCAAGAGGCTCCACACCTTCGCCACCATGAGGCCCAAGCGCCTCAACCACGTCAACAACCGCGCCAAGAGCAAGAGCAAGCTCTTCAACAACAATATCAAGAGCAAGCTCCGCAACAAGGACGCGAGAACCAAGTTCCACCTCCCCAAATACAAGATCATCAACAAGGTCACCAAGCTCATCGCAATGACCGCAACGATGAAGAAACTTTTGGCAAGCTCAAGTTCACAATGCCCAAGTTCACCGGATCCAATGACCCCGAAGAATACCTCTCGTGGGCACTCAAAGTCGACAAGATCTTCCGCATGCATAACTATAGCAACGAGAAGATGGTCGCCATGGCTTCGCTAGAGTTTGATGATTACGCCAACCTTTGGTGGGAACAAGTTCAAGTTGCTCGTGATGCAAGACAAGAACCACCAATCACAACTTGTCATGACATGAAGGCTCACATGAGATCCCGGTTTGTCCCCGCGCACTACACGCGTGACCTCTTCAACAACCTTCAAGCGCTTCGTAAAGGGACAAAGACCATGGAAGAGTACTTCAAGGAAATGGAACTCAACTTGATTCGCGCCAACATTGATGAACGCATGGAGCAAAGAATGGCACGTTTCCTTATTGGCTTGAATCACCCAATCAAGCGCATCGTCGAGTTCCAAACATACAACACAATGGTTGAACTTGTGCACATAGCAACAAAGGCTGAACGACAAGTGCAAGAGGACATCAAGTACAACAAGCCCAAGACGTACTTCACCTAAACAACTTTCAATGGTAGCTCCTCAAGTACCTCCAAGACTTCCTTCAAGCCCAAACTTCCTCAAGGAAAACTGCCCCCAAGTGGCAAGCAAGCAAAGAGTGATACACCTTTCAACGGTGAATGCTACAAGTGTGGAGGTAAAGGACACAAGTCGGCCGAATGTGGAAACAAGAAAGTCTTGTTCATTCACGACAATGGTGATGAAGAGTACTTGAGTGAAGATGAGTTTGATGCCCGTGTCAAGGAATCAATGGCAAGGCAACGAGTGGAAGATGATCAAGAACTCCTCATGTGTGAACATGATGCAAGTCCATCGCTTGTAGTCACAAGGATCTTGACCACTCAAGCACAAGAGCTTGAAGACCAACGCTCCAATATCTTCCAAACACGAGCCGGCATCAATGGCAAATCTATCAAGGTGATCATTGACGGAGGGAGTTGTCACAATCTTGCTAGCACCAAGTTGTGTGAGAAGCTCAACCTCACCCTCCATCCACACAAGCACCCCTACCACGTGCAATGGCTAAGTGACCAAGGGTCCGTGAAGATCAAGCATACCGTATCGGTCTCCTTCTCCATTGGTCCTTACAAAGATACGGTGGAGTGTGATGTGGTTCCTATGACAGTTTGCCATATGCTTCTTGGTCGACCGTGGCAATTTGACAAGGCTGCTCAACATGACGGTCGCACCAACATATACACCTTCAAATGGCTCAACAAAACATGTGTTTTGCAACCGATTACTCCTAGCCAAATAATTGCGGACAATGCAAAGGCTTTAGCGAGGGCGCAAAGCACAACACCTACTTGTGAGAAGAGCGGTGAGAGAGAGAACCACCTCATAGTGAGTGAGAGCCACAAGCCAAATTCGAGTGGAAAAACTAAGAGTGTTCTCCTTGCCACCAAAAGTGAGATGAGAGATGTTCGGAACAACCCATCCATCTTGCACTATGTCCTCCTTTGCAAAGGACTAGCGCAAGGAACTAACGAATTAACCAATGTTCCTCCATCTTTGATGAGTGTTTTGCAGGAATTCAAGGATGTGTTCCCCGAAGAGCTTCCACATGGACTACCTCCTCTTCGCGGCATCGAACATCGCATTGACCTCATCCCAGGTGCACCACTTCCAAACCGCGCCGCTTACCGCACGAACCCGGAGGAGACAAAGGAGATTGCACGTCAAATCAACCAACTCGTCTCCAAACGTTTGATCCAAGTTAGCACTAGTCCAAGTGCCGTACCCGTGGTTCTTGTTCCAAAGACGGATGATACGTTACGGTTATGCATGGACTGCCGTCCAATCAATGCTATCACCGTGCGTTATCGACATCCCATACCATGTCTAGATGACATGCTTGATGAGTTGTGTGGAACCACTATTTTTTCGAAAATTGATCTTCGTAGTGGTTACCATCAAATACGCATGGCTGGAGGTGATGAGTGGAAAACCGCCTTCAAGATCAAACTTGGTCTCTATGAATGGTTGGTTATGCCCTTTGGTTTATCAAATGCCCCATCCACCTTCATGCGCCTTATGCATCACATCTTGCGTTCTCTCATTGGAAAAAGTGTTGTTGTCTATTTCGATGATATTCTTGTTTATAGCAAATCACTTGAGGACCATATAACACATGTCAAGGAAGTTTTGCAAATCCTTCGACATGAAAAGCTTTATGCTAATCTTCCCAAGTGCACTTTTGCTAAAGACAAGTTGATTTTTCTTGGATTTGTCGTTTCTTCGAAGGGAATTGAAGTTGATGTTTCCAAGTTAAAGGACATACGAGATTGGCCCATACCAACAAATGCGAGTGAACTCCGAAGTTTTCATGGGTTGGCATGTTTCTATCGTCGCTTTGTGAAAGACTTTTCAAACATTGCTTGTCCCCTTAATGAATTTACCAAAAAGAATGTCACATTCGTGTGAGGCAAAGCACAACAAAAAGCTTTTGATGAACTTAAAAAGAGGCTCACTGAAGCACCTCTTCTTGCCTTACCGGATTTCACAAAAACTTTTGAGATAGAGTGTGATGCTAGTGGTATTGGCATTGGAGGAGTCCTTATGCAAAATGGACGTCCTATAGCCTACCATAGCGAAAAACTTGATGGTGCTCGCCTTAACTATCCGATTTATGACAAAGAGATTTTTGCCTTAGTTCTTGTCCTTCAAGTTTGGCAACACTACCTTTGGCCTAAGGAATTTATCATACATTCCGACCACGAGTCGTTGAAATATCTCAAAGGCCAAGCTAACTTGAGCAAGAGACATGCTAAGTGGGTTGAGTTCATGGAGTCTTTTCCGTACATTGTCAAGTATAAGAAGGGAAAAGATAATGTAGTTGCGGACGCATTGTCTCGCAAACATACAAGCCTTCTTACGAGACTTGAAATCAACGTGTTGGGTCTTGAGGAAATAAAATCTTTGTATGCTTTCGACCCGTTCGTTGAACCAATTTTTGCAAAGTGCTCCAATGACAAGGGAGTTGATGATTTCTATTTGCATAAGGGCTTTCTTTTTAAACAAAACAAGCTATGCATTCCGAAGTCGTTGCTTCAACTTTTTCTTCTCCAAGAATCTCATGGTGGAGGCCTTATGGGTCACTTTGGTCGCGACAAGACATTGGACATGCTCTCCAATCACTACTTTTGGCCCAAGATGAAGCGTGACGTGGAGCGCTACGTTCAATGATGCACGACATGTGTTCAAGCTAAGTTGAAAGCTAATCCCTATGGTCTTTATATGCCATTGCCTATTATTCCTCATACACCTTGGTCTGACATTAGCATGGATTTTGTGTTAGGATTGCCTAGATAGAAGCATGGTCATGATTCTATATTTGTTGTTGTGGATCGTTTTTCCAAAATGGCACACTTCATACCGTGCCATAAGACCGACGATGCTTCACATGTTGCAAATCTGTTTTTCAGGGAAATCGTCCATCTTCACGGTGTGCCAAGGACAATCGTCTCCGACCGCGATGTCAAATTCATGACCTACTTGTGGAAGACCCTCATGGCCAAGCTCGGCGTCAAGCTCCTCTTCTCATCCGCATCACATCCTCAAACTGATGGACAAACCAAAGTTGTCATCCGAAGCCTCGGAACTCTCCTTCGTGTGTTGATCAAGAAAAACCTGAAGGATTGGGAGGAATGCATTCCACACGCCGAGTTCGCCTACAATCGAGCCAAGCACTCAACAACCAAGATGAGTCCATTCATGATCGTCTATGGTTTCGAGCCCCTCACCGCTCTCGACATCCTACCGCTACCTCTCCATGAGCGCACAAACATGGACGTCGAGAAACGCGCACAAGCTATGAAGGAACTTCATGAAGAAACAAGAGCTACTATCGAACAACAAGTCCTTCGCCAAGCTTCAAGGTTAAACAAGGACAAGAAGGAGATGATATTTCAAGAAGGCGACCTTGTGTGGATACACCTAAGCAAGGACCGCTTCCCCAAGGAACGTGACTCCAAGCTCAAGCCAAGAGGAGATGGTACCTTCAAGGTCCTCAAACGAATCAACAACAACGCCTACATCATCAACATTCCGACCTCCAAGTACCTTGCAAGCAATACATTCAATGTCAAGGATCTCTCACCCTACCATGGAGATGTTCAAGATGATATCCATGAAGAGTCGAGGACGACTCTTTCCCAAGGGGGGGAGCTGATGCAGCCCATCATACGGACGCTTCTACATCTACACCAACAAGTCCCCCAAGTGGACCCATGACTCGTGCCCGCGCCAAACTCCTACAAGCTAAGGTGAACTCACTCCTCTCCTCGTGCCAATTCGATACCTCCTTGGATGGAGTACTACTTCATACCTCTACTATGTGCATCATCAGGTACGAACCCCCGCCGCGTCGACCCACGAGCCCTGAAGCTGCACCTGAGCTGAAGCTACCTGAGCCGGAGTGTCCGCCCGGATCCAGACGGAGTGTTCGGCTCGACCGGAGTTTCCGGCGTGACTCGGCCGGAGTGTCCGGCCTTCCCGAGCCTGGACCTGGCATGGACATTCAGAAGGTCAAATCGGACACTCCCCGGACACCACCCGGAGTGTCCGGCCACCCCGGACTGTCCGGCCGTGCCGACCCGGACTGTCCGGCCCAAGCGATGGGCCTGCGAGCCTAGCTGGGCCCTCTGGCCCATGTACCCCTCTACTTCGCCCAGAACTCTATTTTAATGCCTGAATTACCCCTGAACTTGTGGATGGCCTATATATAGACCCCCACCTCCATTGTAAACCCTAGGCTTGATATTGGAATTAGTGGAAACCCCTTTGTGGATCTATCCAATATCCCCAAACCTCGTTGGAGTTTGCATCGTGCCTCTGCGTTGTACAAGGCCTAGGCATCGGTGTCCCTTTGCCTAGACGTCAAGATCTCACCGAGTCTCCCATCTCACCGTGCCGGTTCGAGAGTCCTCCGCCCAACAACGATCCTAGGGATTGCGCCAGACCGGTCACCGCCGGCGTGAGCTATTGGTGTTTATCATGGTTTTGCGTGTGTGTGTTCATCGCGTTCTTCATGTGTGTGTTCGTCGTGTTCATCCTTCCCTCCTTCCCCTGCACTCCACCCTCGATTTGAAAGGGAATCGTGAAAGATCGGGCCACCTAGAGGTTTGCCCTCAACAATATATAGGCCAGCCACTAGTTCAAGGGTACTTTAGGAATAAAAGGGGAAAGTCTGGGCGGACTAAGGGGTACATGGGCCAAAGTCCCAGCTGGCGGCGTGCAGGTCCATACGCTCAGGCCGGAGACTCTGGTGTGCGGTCTGGAGACTCCGGTCTGGGCCGGAGATTCCTCTCGGTCTTTGGTCCATCTCTGGAGTGGCAGTCATACTGTCCTCGGGCTTGATTTGGTGGCCGGTCCGAAGTTGGGCTGGAGACTCTGGGGTACATAGGCCGGAGACTCCGATATCTTTAGGCCAGAGACTCCGATGTGGCTAGAGACTCTGGTGGGCGCAGGCCGGAGACTCCGATGGGCGCAGGCCGGAGACTCCGGTGCTCCAGCTACTGCTTCTTCCGTCTTCTCTTCCAAGCCTCCGTCTTGTCGGGCTTGGTGCTCCAGGCTTCCTCCCATGCCTCTGTACTTGTTTATGTGAACCTATCATGGATATGTGATGGAGTATGAAGTAGTATACCATTCAAGAGGGTAGGAGACCATGACGACTTGGCATAAGTTGGAGACCATGACGTGGTAACGATCGAAGGTCGGGCTACATCACTTTCTCTCTTCCATTTGAATTCTTTTTGGTTTTGTGAGTATCTTGTTTTGTTTTGAACCCATTCAAGTGGTCTTTTCAACCAAGCATAAGAGGACACCTCCTTACTTCTATCTTGGTTATTTTGGAAGGCTCCAAATATACATGCATGCTTGCATAATTCCATTGCTAGTGTGATCTAGTTTGTTTTCACAAACTACAGCATGCATGCATGCATAGAGCATGTAACCAAGCCACCCCTTCTTTTTTTTCTTTGAATTCTTATGGGTTTTCAAATGGTTTTTGAATGGGTCAAATTCAAACAACAAGTAAACAAATAACAAGAAATGAAGCTAATCTAACTACCCCATCTAACCACACTAGAAGCCCCTCTTGGTTTGGTTGAACAAAACCATCCCATGCCATCACACCACCAGCTCCACCACGCCACCCTCCCTTCCTAGACCTGAACCCAGCTCCCTCGCCATGCCTGGACCACCCCCTTCTCCCTCTTTCGGCTAAGAAAAAGTAATGGAGAGAGAGATCCTAACTACCAGAGCCTCCCTTATTCTTTTTGCACAAGAAAGGCCACCCCATGTGCTAGCCTTCCCCTCCTAACCTGCCCCTTCCCCACGCCCCAGGCCAGATCAAGATCCCCAGGCTCCATCTAGTCTATCTTCCTCCTCTCCACCATGACCCTCGTGGCCTAGAAAACCTAGCTCGGCTAGTTCTTCTTCCCGATGCCCTGCTGCACCACCAAGCCGACCAAGAAGGTGTCCCTGCTCCTTCTGTGTTGCCCTATACCGGTGGCTGACGCTGGAGCTCGCCGGAGGAAGCTCCACACTGCCATGAACCGCGACTATAGGAGCAGGATGGCCACGAAGCCCCAATAAGAACCGCCTTTGCCTCAAGCCTTCCACCTTCACCCGCACACCCAGGGTGAGATTATTGACCTCCTAGGCATGCCCTCCTTCTCCCTAACACCATGCCTCGCTGCTGACCTCGCCGCCTTGCACGGTCGCCGCCTTAGACGCGCAGCTGCCGTTGCGTGTAGGTCCTGTTCAGCGCGACGTAGTCAAAGACACAGTTGACCCCAGCCTGAGATCTTTGTACCAATCGTTAGCCCTGGTTCCCCTCTTTAATTCAAGTGCCTAAACGCCCAAAACGGTGCAGTATCCCGACCGGAATCATCCCCGCAAGTCAGCACCGCCGCGCACATCCTTTGTCACCTTAGAGCTCGCCCACGACAGCAACAGCAGCATCACGTACATCTCCCAGGTCAATACGTCTTTCATTTTTACGGCACGTGGGTTGCTCCTTTGCAAAAACTCCGAACACCAAAGTTGTTCTCCTTAGAACCTTCTTTCTAAAGCTCCAAACAATGCTCGATTTCGAGATCTGAGAATGAAGAAAGCTTCCGACGAAGATCAACCAAAATTCGTTTTTCTGTAAACTGTCATGTTCCAAACTGTTGTGCGGCAACCTCGGGGATGGCCCGATCTTTCACGAATCCCTTGAAATCGAGGCGGAGTGAGTGGGGGATGAGGGAGAAAACAAAGAATGCGGCAGAAACACTCACGCAAAACCACGACACACACCAATAGCTCACGTTGGTGGTGACCGGTCCGGCGCAATCCCTAGGATCGGCGTCGGGCGGAGGAATCTCTCACGAACCGGTACGACGAGTAGGGAGACTTAGTGAGATCTTGATGTTTAGGCGAAGGGACTTCGATGCCTAGGCCTTGTACAATGTGGAGGCACGATGCAAACTACAATGAGGTTTGTGATATTTGGTGCTCCTTATCAAAGGAGCATGAGGCAAGAACTAGATAGATCCTCATGGGGTTTACACTAATTCCAAATATCAAGCCTAGGGTTTACAATAGAGGTAGGGGACTATATATAGGCCAGCCACTAAGTCAGGGGTTATTTTAGGGATAATAGATAAGTTCTAGATGGACTAAGGGGTACATGGGCCGAAGGCCCAAAGTCTTCAACCTGTCTGGCGACACTCGTTCCGAAGACTCCGGTGTGGCGGACAGGAAACTGGTCTAGGCCAAAGATTCCGTCCGGTCTCCGGTCCGTCTCCGGGGGGCTTCTAACTGTCCTCGAGCTCAATTTGGGGGTCAGTCCGGTGGTGGGCTAGAGACTCTAGGGTCTTCAAGCCAGAGACTTTGGCGGACCGGAGACTCCGGTGTGCGCAGGCTGGAGACTCTGGTCTGAGCAGCTCTAGCAGCTTCTGTCTCACGCCCTGCTCCTTGTTCTCCATCCTTGGGTGCTTGGTGATGTGTTGGGGCTTTGTACCTGATGATTCATAAAGTAGTTTCATGAAGTAGCACACCATCCAAGGATGTATCAAATTTGCACGAGGAGAGGAGCGAGTTTACCTTAGCTTGTAGGAGTTTGGCTTGGGCACGAGTCATGGGTCCACTTGGGGTACTTGGTGGTGTAGATGTAGGAGCGTCCATAGGACGGGCTGCATCAGCTCGCCCCCCCCTTGGGAAAGAGTCATCCTCGACTCTTCATGGGTATCATCTTGAACATCTTCATGGTAGGGTGAGAGGTCCTTGACATTGAATGTGTTGCTTGCAAGGTACTTGGAGGTTGGATTGTCGATGATGTAGGCGTTGTTGTTGATTCTTTTGAGGACCTAGAAGGGGCCATCTCCCCTTGGTTTGAGCTTGGAATCTCGTTCCCTAGGGAAGCGGTCCTTTCTCAAGTGTATCCACACAAGGTCACCTTCTTCAAAGATCATCTCCTTCTTGAACTTGTTAGACCTTGAAGCTTGGCGAAGGACTTGTTGTTCGATAGTAGCTCTAGTTTCTTCATGAAGCTTCTTCATAGCTTGTGCGCGCTTCTCAACGTCCATGTTGGTGCGCTCATGGAGAGGTTGTGGTAGGATGTCGAGCGCGGTGAGGGGCTCGAAACCATAGACGATCATGAAGGGAATCATCTTGGTTGTTGAGTGCTTGGCATGGTTGTAGGTGAACTCGGTGTGTGGGATGCATTCCTCCCAATCCTTGAGGTTTTTCTTGATCAACACACGAAGGAGAGTCCCGAGGCTTCGGTTGACAACTTTGGTTTGGCCATCGGTTTGAGGGTGCGATGCGGATGAAAAGAGGAGCTTGACACCGAGCTTGGCCATGAGGGTCTTCCGTAAGTAGATCATGAATTTGACGTTGCGGTCGAAGACGATTGTTCTTGGCACACCATGAAGACGGACAATTTCCCTGGAAAAAAAATTTGCAACATGTGAAGCATTGTCGGTCTTATGGCATGGTATGAAGTGTGCCATTTTGGAAAAGCAATCCACGACAACAAATATAGAATCATGCCCATGCTTAGACCTAGGTAATCCTAACACAAAATCCATGCTAATGTCGGACCAAGGTGTATGAGGAATAGGCAAAGGCATATAAAGACCATAAGGGTAGCTTGCGACTTAGCTTGAACACATTTCTCGCATTGTTGAACGTAGCGGTCCACGTCTTGTTTCATCTTGGGCCAATAGTAATGAGTGGAGAGCATGGCCAATGTCTTGTCACGGCCAAAGTGACCCATGAGGCCTCCACCATGATATTCTTGGAGAAGCAAAAGTTGGAGAGGACTTCAGAATGCAAAGCTAGTTTTGTTTAAATAGAAATCCCTTATGCAAATAGAAATCATCAACTCCTTTGTTAATGAAGCACTTTACGAAAATTGGTTCAAACAAAGGGTCGGAAGCATACAATTTTTTTATTTCATCAAGACCCAACACGTTGATTTCAAGTCTAGTACGAAGGCTTGTGTGCTTGCGAGACAAAGCATCCGCAACTACATTATCTTTGCCCTTCTTGTACTTGACAATGTAAGGAAAAGACTCCATAAACTCAACCCACTTAGCGTGTCTCTTACTCAAGTTGGCTTGGACTTTGAGATATTTCAAAAACTCATGGTCAAAATGTGTGATAAATTCTTTAGGACATAGGTAGTGTTGCCAAACTTGAAGAAAACGAACTAAGGCAAAAAGATCTTTGTCATAAATTGGATAGTTAAGGCGAGCACCATCAAGTTTCTTGCTATGGTAGGCTATATGACGTCCGTTTTGCATAAGGACTCATCCAATGCCAATACAACTAGCATCACACTCTATCTCAAAAGTTTTTGTGACATCCGGTAACGCAAGAAGAGGTGCTTCAGTGAGCCTCTTTTTAAGTTCATCAAAAGTTTTTTGTTGTGCTTTGCCCCACATGAAGGTGACATTCTTTTTGGTTAATTCGTTGAGAGGGCAAGCAATGGTTGAAAAGTCTTTCACAAAGCGACGATTGAAACCGGCCAACCCATGAAAACTTCGGAGTTCACTCACATTTGTTGGAATGGGCCAATCTCATATGTCCTTTACCTTGGAAACATCAACTTCAATACCCTTCTAAGAAATGACAAATCCAAGAAAAATCAACTTGTCTTTAGCAAAAGTGCACTTGGGAAGATTAGCATAGAGCTTTTCATGTCAAAGGATTTGCAAAACTTCCTTGACATGTGTAACATGGTCCTCAAGTGACTCGCTATAAACAAGTATATCATCAAAATAGACAACAACACTTTTTCCAATGAGAGAATGCAAGATATGATTCATAAGGCGCATGAAGGTGGATGGGGTAATAGATAAGCCAAAGGGCATTACCAACTATTCATAGAGACCAAGTTTGGTCTTGAAGGCGGTCTTCCACTCATCACCTTCTACCATGCGTATTTGATGGTAGCCACTACGAAGATCAATTTTCGAGAAAATCGTGGCTCCACACAACTCATCAAGCATGTCATCAAGATGCGGTATAGGATGTCGATAAGGCATGGTGAAGCATTGATTGGACAGCAGTCCATGCATAATCTCAACGTATCATCTGTTTTTGCAACAAGAATCACGGGTACCACACTTGGACTAGTGCAAACTAGGATCAAACCATTGGAGACGAGTTGGTTGATTTGACGTTCAATCTCCTTTGTCTTCTCCAGGTTCATGATGTAAGCGGTGCGGTTTGGAAGTGGTGCGTCGGGGATGAGATCAATCCGATGTTCGATGCCGCAAAGAGGAGGTAGTCCATGTAGGAGCTCTTCGGGGAACACATCCTTGAATTCCCACAAAACAATCATCAAAGATGGAGGAACATTGGTTAAGTCATTAGTTACTTGCGCTAGTCCCTTGTAAATAAGGACATAGTGCAAGATGGATGGGTTGTTCTGCACATCTCTCATCTCACTTTTGGTGGCAAGGAGAACACTCTTAGTTTTTCCACTCGAGTTTGGCTTGTGGCTCTCACTCACTATGATGTGGTTATCTCGCTCACCGCTCTTCTCACAAGGAGGTGTTATGGTTTTCACCCTCACTAAAGCATTTGCATTGTCCGCAATTATTTGGCTAGGAGTCATCGGTTGCAAAACACATGTGTCTTGTTCATCCACTTGAAGGTGTAGACATTTGTGCGACCATCATGTAGAGCAGCCTTGTCGAATTGCCATTGTCGACCAAGCAGCATGTGGTAAACCGTCATGGGAACAACATCGCACTCCACCGTGTCTTTGTAAGGACCAATGGCGAAGGTTACCGACACGGTATATTTGATCTTTGCGGACCCTTGGTCACTTAGCCATTGCACGTGGTAGGGGTGCTTGTGCGGATGGAGGGTGAGGTTGAGCTTCTCACACAACTCGGTGCTAGCAAGGTTGTGGCAACTCCCTCTATCGATGATCACTTTGATAGATTTGCCATTGATGTTGGCTCGTGTTTGGAAGATGTTTGAGCATTGGTATTCATGCTCTTGTGCTTGAGTGGTCAAGATGCTTGTGACAACAAGTGATGGACTTGCGTCATGTTCACACATGAGGAGTTCTTGGTCATCTTCCACTCGTTGCCTTGCCATTGCTTCCTTGACACGGGCATCAAATTCATCTTCACTCAAGTACTCTTCATCGTCATTGTCATGTATAAACAATACTTTCTTGTTTCCACACTCGGCTGACTTGTGTCCTTTGCCTCCACACTTGTAGCATTCACCATTGAAAGGTGTATCACCTTTGCTTGTTTGCCACTTGGGGGCAGTTTTCCTTGAGGAAGTGTGGGCTTGAAGGAAGGCTTGGAAGTACTTGAGGAGCTTCCATTGAAGGTGGTTGGTGTAGCAGTTGAATCTTGATTGTAGGTGAAGTACGTCTTGGGCTTGTTGTACTTGATGTCCTCTTGCACTTGACGCTTGGCTTTAATTGCGATGTTCACAAGCTCAACCATGTTGGTGTATGTTTGGAACTCGACGATGCGCTTGATTGGGTGGTTCAAGCCAATGAGAAAACGTGACATAGTTTGCTCCTTGCGCTCGTCAATGTTGACGCGGATCAAGTTGAGCTCCATTTTCTTGAAATACTCTTCCATGGTCTTTGTCCCTTGACGAAGCGATTGAAGGTTATTGAAGAAGTCGCGCGTGTAGTGTGCCAGGATAAAGCGGCATCTCATATGAGCCTTCATGTCATGCCAAGTTGTGATTGGTGGCTCTTGTCTTGCGTCACGAGCAACTTGAATTTGTTCCCACCAAAGGTTGGCGTAATCATCAAAATCAAGCGAAGACATGGCGACCATCTTCTCGTTGTTAAAATTGTGCATTCGGAAGATCTTGTCGACTTTGAGTGCCCATGAGAGGTATTTTTCAGGTTCATTGGATCCGGTAAATTTGGGCATTGTGAACTTGAGCTTGCCGAAGGTTTCTTCATCATTGCGGTCATTATGACGAGGTTGGTGACCTTGATGACGTGCTTGAAGTTGAGGAGGTGGGACTTGATTCTCGCGACCTTGTTGAGGAGCTTGCTCTTGATGTTGTTGTTGTGGAGCTTGCTCTTTCTCTTGGCGCGGTTGTTGACGGGGTTGAGGCGCTTGGGCCTCATGATGGTGTTGAGGATGTGGAGCCTCATGACGAAGTTGATGATGAAGAGGAGGCTTATTCCTTGGTTGGTGATGTGGATTAGGCGCATGGGCCTCACGACAAAGATCATGGTCTTGAGCCTCTTGACGTGGTGGGCGTCGCTCAACTTGTACCACTTGGTGCTCCATGTTTTGATGTGGTGGAGGAGGCACCTCGTGATGACCATGGTGTCGGTGCGGACATTCATGACGGTGATGACAAGGAGGAGGATCTTGGAGAGCTTCACGACGATGACGAGCTTGATTTTCCAAGTTGGATTCATCACTTGTTGTGTCAAGTATGTGGTGCGGGCGATGGTGGTGGACTTGCGGTTCCACTCATGGTTCTTCTTGAGGTTGCTCTTGTTGGATCACTATTGGCCTTGCGTGATGATGGTGTCACCTTGCTTGGGGCCTTGAGGAGAAATCACCATCATAGCTTGATGTTGCGGCGTGCCGTGGGGAAGGTACATAGTTCGAAGAGCTTCCATCTTCAACCACGGGAGCGTCATTGCGTCTTGGAGCACTTGGATGAAGATCTTGTTGAAGAGGAGAATGATGACGCGAAGATCTTGAAGAGATTGATGCGCATGAGCGCGGTCTTGCAATTCCATTGATGAGGCGTCGAAGATTTTCATTTGTTTTGGCGACGGAGCATTGGAGCGCTTCATTTTGATGGCCAAAGTTGTGATGCATTGCATGCATTTGCCTTTCAAGGCCATCGAAGCGGTTGTCATTGCGGTCATGGTTGTGGTTGTTGCCATGGTGTTGACGGTCTTCATCTTCCATGCAACCATTGCGATGAGCTTGTTGATGTGCTTACGGTTGAGGAACCGCATTTGGAGGTGGCAGAACTTGCTCTTCCTCTTGGCACGGTTGTTGATGAGAGGAGGTACTTGGGCCTCGTGACGATCATGAGGAGGTGGAGCCTCTTGAGGTTGTTGTGGATGAAGAGGAGGCTTGTTCCTCGGTTGTTGTTGCGGGTTAGGCACTTGGGCCTCACGAGAAAGATCATGGTCTTGAGACTCATGACGTGGTGGGCGTAGCTCAACTTGTACCACTTGACGCTCCATGTTTTTATGTGGTGTAGGAGGCCCCTCGTGATGACCATGGTGTTGGTGCGGACGTTCATGACGGCGATGACAAGGAGGAGGATCTTGGAGAGCTTCATGTTGGTGATGAGCGTGCTCCTCCAAGTTGGAGTCATCACTTGTTGTGTCAAGTATGTTTCGCGGGCGGTGGTGGTGGACTTGAGGTTTTGCTTGAGGTTCCACTCGTGGTTCTTCTTATGATTGTGCTTGTTGGATCACTAGTTCCCTTGCATGATGACGGTGTCCTTCGTGCCTTCCTTGGGGCCTTGAGGAGAAATCACCATGATAGCTTGATATTGCGGCGTGCCGTGGGGAAGGTACATAGTTCAAAGACCTTCCATCTTCAACCATGGGGCCATCATTGCATCTTGGAGCACTTGGATGACGATCTTGACGAAGAGGAGAATGGTGGAGCGACGAGCTTGAAGAGCTTGATGCGCGTGAGCGCGGTCTTGCCATTCCGTCGATGAGGAGTTGAAGCTTGTCATTTGTTTCGGTGATGGAGCATTGGAGCGCTTCATTTTGATGGCCAAAGTTGTGATGCATCGGATGTATTTATCGTTCGAGGCCATCGAAGCGATTGTCGATGTTCTTGGACTCGCCTTGCGTCTCACCAAATTGTTCATCTTGTCACGTCTCAAGAGCTTGGCAACATTCATGGAACTATTGTTGGATGATGTAGTGACTTGCGTGCGTCATGTACGGTCCATGTTCTTCTTCTTGGGGAGGTGGTTGGCTCGACTCACCATGCCTATCCATCATGCAAAACACACAATGATTGTATATGGGAGTGGAATATGGTGGTGTTAGCCTTGTACCTCACCTTGGGGATTGCACCTAACTAGAAACCACAAGTGAGAACTATAAGCGTGCAAAGTGAAATTGAAAAAAAAAGACTCACACTAAATAAAGAACTAACTCTCAAAAGCTTTGGGTGGTAGGTTAGGATTGTGGAATGCCAAAGAACCAACCAAAATAAAAGGGATAGTCAAAAGTGGGTAAAATCCAAACAAAACTCAAGTCAAAGGTAAAGTTCAACAACTCGAAAGGGGTGACGAGAACCTACGACTATATACACACACATGGAGATTAATGGGATTGACACGACTATGAAAATGAGCAAACAAAATGTCCTAACAAAGACTACGCTCGATGTCGTGCCAATGCAAGGAGAGACTATGTCTTGTTTGCAAAGAAGAAAAATGAGCAACAGATTTGTGCACTTGCCTAGGCGCTCTTCTTTCTCTCTTGGTTACAAGCTTTGACACTCTCTTTTGCAATGGGAGACTATTTTTATTTTTCTTTTGTATCTTTTTTTTTGCTCTCCCTTAATGGTACCAAGTCTCTCTTGCTATTGCTATTGCACTCTCACTATCCAAGGACAAATGCAAAATGCTCAAGCAAACACAAGAAGATCCACTCTCGTGGGATAGGTACACACAAAGGAAGATAGGGGTTAATAACATGACGCAAGTTATACCTTCTTAGTGATGATGAACTTGGCGTCGATGGTGCGGGGTGATGTTCGGTGTTGTGGTGTCATTGAGCGCGGAAGTTGTCGATGCGGAAGCTTGTTCTTAGTTGACGACACGCACACGGGACACAAACAATAGGAAAAAATAGCCAAAACGGTTAAAGAGGCAAAAACTGGGTAAAAACATGCGTCAGGCCAGAGACTCCGGGGTCTTACACCGAAGACTCCGGGAGGCCAGAGACTCCAGGGTATGAGGCTGGAGACTATGGGGTCAGGGTCTCTGCTCCACTTTCTCGTGTTATGAGCGGAAATCCACACCTTGGGGACTCAAATCCGTGAAAAAATGGCCAAATTGGGCTGGGAAAATGAGGGATAGAGCTGGACCAACACTTAAGACAAGGTTTGGTTGGTTCAAAACCACAAATAACACTCCAAATCAAGAGATCGATCCAAAGGAAAATTTGGGGTTCTTTTTGGGGATTTTTGAATTTTTGGTGGATAGAAGAAAAATTTGTGGGGGAATTCGTAAGCAACGAAGCTCTTGATACCAATATGTTGAGGGTTAACCTCGAGGGTGGCCCGATCTTTCATGAATCCCTTTCAAATCGAGGGTGGAGTTCGGGGGAAGGAGAGGAGGGATGAACATGACGAACTCACGCAGGAAGAACACGATGAACACACTTTACGAAAAACACGATACACACCAATAGCTCACTCCGGCGATGACTGGCCCGACGCAATCCCTAGGATCGGCGTCGGGCGAAGGACTCTCTCCCGAACCGGCACGGCGAGTAGGGAGACTCGATGAGATCTTGACGTCCAGGAAAAGGGACTCTGATGCCTATGCCTTGTACAACGAGGTAGGCACGATGCAAACTCCAACGAGGTTTGAGATATTTGGGTGCTCCTTAATCAAGGATCACGAGGCAACAACTAGATAGATCCACAAGGGTGTCCACTAATTCCAAATATCATGCCTAGGATTTACTATAGAGGTGGGGGACTATATATAGGCCAACCACTAGTTCAAGGGTAGTTTAGGCAATGAAGGGTAAAGTCTAGACGTATTTGGGGTTAAATGGGCCGAAGGCCCAAAAGGCTTTCACATGCCTGGGTGACTTACACCGGAGACTTTGGGGTCAGTGGGCCGGAGACTCCATAGTGGAGTTCAGACTCCGGGGTGGACTCCGGGGCAGCATACAGAGAGTTCTAGCGGGTGGTCCGGAGTCATGGCCGGAGTCCTAGGGCGGAGACTCCGGGGTCGAAGGCCTGAGACTCCGGGGTAGCTAGGCCGAAGACTCCGGGGAGCGCGGAGACTCCAGGGGTGGCGATGCTCTCCGGTGAAGACTCCGTGGGGGTGTACTGAATGCTCCTAGCAGGGGTCCGGAGACTGGTCCGGTGTCCAGGCCAGAGACTCCGGGCTCTAGGGCTGGATACTCTGGGGCTTCATCTCCAGCAGCGTCTTCTTCTCGTCCTGCTCCTTGTACTTCTTCTGTGGGGGCGTCATAGATGATAATGCATAGTGTAGTTGCATGAAGTAGTAATCCATCCAAGGATGTATCAAAGTCACACGAAGAGAGGAGCGAATTAACCTTAGCTTGTAGTTGTTTAGCTCGGGCTCGAGTCATTGGTCCACTTGGGGTCTTGGTGGTGTAGATGTAGGAGCGTCCGTAGGATGGGTTGCATCAAGTAATCCATCCAAGGATGGAACAAAGTCACACGATGTTGAGGGCAAACCTCGGGGATGGCCGGATCTTTCACGAATCCCTTGAAATCAAGGAGGGGATGAGGGAGAGAATGAAATCCGCGCACAAAGAACACGATGAACACACGCACACTCAAAGACACGATACACACCTATAGCTCACACCAACGGTGACCGGTCCAACGCAATCCCTAGGATCGGCGTTAGGTGAATATCTCTCTCTTGAACCGGCATGGAGAGTGGGGAGTCTTGGTGAGATCTTGACGTCTTGGCAAGGGGCTCCAATGCCAAGGCCTTGTACAATGAGGGAGGCATGATGCAAACTCCAATGAGATGGGGGATAATTGGTGCTCCTTTCACAAGGAGCATGAGACTAGAAATTAGGGAGATCCACAAGGGTGTCTTCTAATTTCAATTATCCAAGTCTGAGTAACACAAGGGGTGTGGGGGCTATATATTGGCCAGCCACAAAAACAAGTGTATTTTGGGCACAAAAGGGTAAAAACTAGATGAAATAGGAATATTCTCGGGCATCAAACCCTGGTTGACTTTGAGACTGGGTCATTCCAGCGATAAGCCGACGGCACCGAAATCAGCGCCAGAATTTCCGGTGGCCACCGGTAATTCCAGTCAAAATTGGAATGACTCACAGAGGTGTGTTTCTATTAAGGGGTGACCTCAAGGGTGGCCAATCTCCACGGATCTCATGGTCAAATCGATGGGAAAGCGAGGGGAAAGGGATAAGGTAGTGTAAGCGGACTCACACCTCGCGAAGAACACGATGAACACACACAAAACTCACACGATACAAGGCCGGTTGCTCCCGCTGGTGGACACCGGTCCGATAGAATCTTCGCAAGGAAAGATCGGTCAATATGCTCCCTCCATACCAAGCAGAGAGGGAAGAACACCTTGGAGAGGTCTTGACAATAACGTTCATGCACTCACAAAAGTAGGCCTTGTACAACGAGGGAGGCGCGATGCAAACTCCAACGAGGTGGTGACGATAGTCGATCCCCTTTGGTAAGGGGATGGGGCAAAACTAGAGATTCCACACAGGGGTGTTTTCAGTGTATCATCTATGCCTAAGGGATACATGAGGGGTGTGGCCTCTATGTATAGGCTAGCCACAAGTTCAGGTGTAGTTTGGGCATAAAACTAGGGTTTTGGTGTTGAATAAGGGGTACGTGGGCCAAAGACCCAGCTGGCGCCACGGAGGCCCATTCACTCAGGTCGGAGACTCCGGTGTGGCGGTCCGGAGACTCCGGTGTGGTACGAAGACTCCGGTCTATCTCCGGAGTGGGGGTCAGATTGTCACTAGCCTCGGTCCGGGGGGCTAGTCCGGAGGTCAGCCGGAGATTCTAGGGTGTCGGTCCGGAGACTCCGGTCTTCTGGTCTGGAGACTCCGGTGTTGCAGCTTCTTCCGTCTTCTCTTCCAAGCCTCCCTCTTGTCGGGCTTGGTGCTCCGGGCTTCCTCCATTGCTTCCGTACTTGTCGGTATGAACCTATAATGAATATGGGACGTAGTATGAAGTAGTATACCATTCGATAGGGTAGGAAGTGGGCTCGCATAGAGGAACGAATTCACCTTTGGAGTCCATGACAACTTGGCATAAGTTGGAGACCTTGATGTGGTAATGACCATAGGTCGGGCTACATCATCCCCCCCCTTCAAAAAGAGTCGTCCTCGACTCTACATACTCATCACAAAGTAGAAAATGTCGAGATACCTTCTTGATCCTGGGGTTCACCATATAGTCGTCCTTGGGAAGATGAATTGACAACACTTCAATGTTCATTCACCTTCCATGAAGCCTACAAATCTCACCACAAAAGCGAAGCCACACTCAAAGCATAGCCAATTCATGAAGATTAGAGCATGAGTCCTCAAGTAGAAGGAAGTCACCTTAGGATGTAGAGATGGCTCGTTGAAGGGCATCCATAGGTAACTCTTTTCGATTTGTCTTGTCAACTTATGTTCCATAGAGGTTGACGCGTAAGCAATTGTACCTTCAAACAACAAATACCAAGCAACATATGTTTGTGTGTGATGGAGAAGCATGTCATTTGTGGCATGTCCATTCTTACTCACAACAATATTAGCACAACTCAAGTATAGCAAACGGGATGCATATGTAAGGTCAAAGTGCATGAGAATCATTTGAACATCATCAAATGTGGGAACTCAAAAACTCCATAAAACATCTTAGTGTGGCACTCAAAGCAATTGACTAAAATAATGATCAACATCTTTGATGCGAGAATAGGAGAATTTGGCAAAAACACATGAGGAAGAATATCCAAAATAACATCATTATGTGTGGAAACCAACCATTGGAAAGATAAATTGTTCAATATGTTGGATGCCACACGCACACAAATAATCAAAAGCAAAGATCATGGGAATATGAGTATCACAAGCGGAAGCAAAAACAATAAGGGTACAAACAAACCATATGAAAGAGCAAGTGGTCCTTATGTTTGTTGCAACAACTATAGGAGAGACTTGGAAGCTCTCATGACAATACATGCTTATAATGGCATTATGGTTGGACACAAAATATGAGAAAGAGAAATTGTTCAACATTTTTGTTGCAACACACAAAGCATCAATATACAATAGTAAAGAAGCATGATTATCACAAGGTGAAAGAATACCATCAACATGCTTGCAAGCAAACCATAAGAGAGAGTAATTTTTCAACATGAAAGATGCAAAGCATGTAAAAGATATCAGATCTAGATTCGATCTTGAAATCACTTGTGGGATGCTCTCTAGACCTCTTTTTGTCAACTCAAGCTCAACTGAGGTTGACATGATTGTTCGGGTACATACACACATCATAGATGAACAGAAGAATGTGTGTGCATGGTAGAGAAACACATCATCCATCATGACGTATACCTTATTGTGCACATCACCATTAATGTTAATCAAGTGTAAAATAGATGCATGGTGAGTATTCAAGTGGGGAACAAGCTTATCATGGCATTTACCAAAATCTCCAAAATTTGAGAAATCTATGGGGGCCATCTCAATAGAAAACATATGCGAATTATTGTTGCGAGCAAAACAAGTGAAAGAGCAATTATTCAACTTACTTCAAGCAACGGAAGAATTTGTAAAACCTCCATGACAAAGCATTATACGAGGGGTATCATTTTCATCTTCATTGCAAGCAAAACATTAGAAAGAGCAATTGTTCAGCAAAGTGCAAGCAATGATATGTAATGTTTAGAGCAGGGCATGTCTATGGAAATATCATGACAATATAAGGATTCCACATGGTCATCATGATACATAGCAAAATCAACACATGGGAATAAGAGTGGAACATATGTCATGTCACAAGTAGCATCCATAGCATGCAAATCATCAAAAATCATCATGTCCACTAGTGGGATCATGGCATCATCAATACCCGTATTCTTACCTTGTTCATACCTCTCATATGAAGTGGGTGTTGTAGTAGTATTGGCCTCCATGTGGGCGACTTCTTCATCCAATATGGGGATGGCATCATCGTCATCCACCATGTACATCTTCTCGATAGGAGGCATCATCATCTCCAAGCTTGGCACTTCTTGATCCATGGAACCTAGCACATCATGAGAAAATACACTAGAGGTAGAGGGTAAGCTGCTAGAAATAAAAGTGGCCGCACATGACCTATCAACTACCACTCTCAACTCACTCGGTGTATCACTCATGCCCTTCAAGTGGAAGCACTCAATATCATGTATGGTGGAGTCACTCATCTCACTCTTGTTCTCATTCAAGTGGGCTAAGTTTCTCTCATACTCACATGGGATTGGTACCACAACATCACTCAAGCATATAGGGATAAACTCGGTTCTCTCAACTCCATGTGCCTCCTTTGGTGAAGGGAAAGTCCCATGCTCACCATTCTTGACCTTCTCGTCACCATCTTGTAGTTTCGGTGTCATTGTGGTGTTGTAGTCATACAGGAAGTATTGGTCCTTGACGCCATCTTCGCCTTTGCATCCAATTGTTGGCAAAGCAACTTGTTTTCTTCTATCTCTTGGGGGATCATATTTGTGATGGCCTCGTCCAACTTGGCGAAGTAGAGTTCCATCTCTTGCTTGAATGACATTCTTGGAGTGCTTGGAGAAGAAGTTGCATTGAAGCTCTTATAGTTGGATGTGTCATCTTGAACTTGAAGTTTTAGCGTTGAAGCTTGATGGCGTGGAAGAAGGCTTGCTCTTGGTGCCATTTTGGTGGTGGCACTAGTAGTGGAAGGTGCCTTATGGTGATGGTGTCGACGAAGGTCATTGGCATGCCTTGCCGAAGTTTATGTTGGTGAAGCACTTGGTCATCCACATGACGCTTGCGACAATGATCCTTTTCATTGGCACACTTATTGTGATGGTGGTGCCTTATTGAGCTTGATTGAGCATTATGGATGGTGCTCAACATGTATTCTCCATCTTCATGGCGAAGATGCCTTGAACGACATGTTGTATCCTCTTGATGTTGACAATGATCACGAGAGGATGTATGTCGATGAAGATTCTTGTTGCGTGGCACCTCTTTTGGAAGATGATGTTGGGGCACCGCTCTTCTTGTAGGTGGTGGCACTTGTTGCCTTGGAGGTTCTTGCACTTGACGCCTTCGAGGTGGTGGTGCTTGGCGCCTTGGAGATGGTGGCACTCGTCGCCTTGGAGATGGTGGCGCATGACGCCATGTTGACGGTTGTGCTTGATGCCTTGGAGGTGGATCGTCGAAGTAGGTTGTGCCCTTTGGTGTGGAACGCTTGGCCTTGAAGGTCAGGGTTTCTTGATGATGTGCCTCCTCTTGCTTGGCGTAGTAGTCTTCCATCTCCAAGAGGTGGAGGTATTCTTCATGGCTAATGGAAGAGCCCTTGAAGTTGGTGAAGTTCTCCATGTCCTCCATGCTTGGAGAGGCGTCGTCGATGCCGCACTCAAAGTCGTCCATGCTTGGGGAGTCATTGTGGATGTAGTACTCCATATCACCCAAACATGTGGAGCCATTGTCGGTGTAGTGCTCCCCATGTACTCCATGCATGAGGAGCCATTGTCGATGTAGAGCTCCAAATCTTCCACGCTTGAGGAGCCATAGTTGATGACGTGCTCCATGTCTTCCATGTATGTGGAGTCATCATAGGTGTAGTGCTCCAGGTTGTCAAAGCATGCGGAGCCATTGTCGGTGTAGTACTCCGTCATGTCCTCTTTACTTGTGGAGTCGTAGTCCTCATGGCTCATCATGGATTCTTCATAGATATCATCCTCGATCCAGAGTCCCTAGACATGATTCACAAGACCAAGTGGTGTATATGGAAGTGGTAGCGGGTTAGGGATGCAATGTCAAACCTTACTTTACCTTGGAAGATAGTATCATGCAAGTGGCCACACTTGAGAGCAATAAACCATGCAAAGTAAAGTTCACATGAAACACCAAAACCAACTAACCACTAAAACACACACACACACAAGGCTTATGGTGGATAGGTATGGAAGGTGGCTTGTCCAAGAACAATCCGAAATCAAGATATTGTAATGGCAAGTAAAGAACCACGATGATCACAAAGCAAAACAAGTCAATCCACAAGATATGAATTATATATAAGGAAACACACATGGTGGGATAAATGGGACTTGTGCGACGGAGGAAGTGAGCTAAGAACCAAATTATTGCCTGGCAAAGACTATAAGCTCGTGTCGCACAAGTGCAAGTAGAGACGCTAGTTCGATTGCAAAAAAATGGTGGGCTACAAGATAAGCACAATAAGTACCACCTATATGATGTTCATCGAGCTTGCGCTTCCTATTCTATGAGGCACTTGTTTGTTTTTATTTTTTCCTTTTTCTTTTTCTATATATTTTCCTTTTTATTTTTCTTTTCACTTGCCTCTTCCTTGTGCCAACAACTATACAAGGTAACTATATGAGATAACGCGCTCACAACTTTTGCTCAGAATTCTACAAGTATCAAATGTGCATATCCCAAGCAATCATAGGAGGAACTAGTCTCAATAGGTGTTTGTTGATCGCAAAGATAGTGTAGCTCACAAGGTAAAGCAAGTGGGGAGAAGTCACGGAATGTTTATACCTTTCTTCGTCGATCTTCACCCTTTATTGGTAGATTTCGCCTTGCTCACGGAATTTGGATGGAGTATATAGCATGAACCACTTGGATGATAATGTATAGATCCTTCTCCTCTTCGAAACAAGCTAAAGAACACCAGAATTCGAGTTCAAATGCAAAAGTTATGCTCAAAACCGTGAAACATATTTGCTGTCTGCAGGGGCGGAGACTCCGGGGCCGGGGTCTGATTCGCGTCCAGAACTCGAACGGGGCGTGTTTTGGCGGAAAAACTTGAACCAAAACCTCAAATTGATGGGGGAAATCACGGAATTAAGCTATGGAAGCGCATGGGAAGGTAGATCAACAAGTTTAGCAAGTAATCCACTGATCAAAACCTACCAAAACTCACTCAAATCACAGATCAATCCAAAACACGAATTGGGGCTGTTTTGGTGGAATTTTTGAATTTATGGGGAAAATACCAAATAGATGAGAAATCTGTGGCAACCAAAAGCTGTTGATACCATATGTTAAGGGGTTACCTCAAGGGTTGCCCGATCTTGTACAACGAGGGAGGCGCGATGCAAACTCCAACGAGGTGGTGACGATAGTTTGTCCCCTTTGGTAAGGGGATGAGGCAAAACTAGAGATTCAACAAAGGAGGTGTCTTTAGTCTATCATCTATCCCCAAGGGATACATGAGGGGGTGGGGCCTCTATTTATAGGCCAGCCACAAGTTCAGGGGTAGTTTGGGCATAAAACTAGGGTTTGGTGCGGAATAAGGGGTACATGGGCCAAAGGCCTAGCTGGCGGCGCGTAGGCCCATTTGCTCAGACCGGAGACTCCGATATATCTCCGGACTGGGGGTCATACTGTCCCTGGCCTCGGTCCAGGGGTTGGTCCGGAGGTCAGCCGGAGATTCCAGGGTGTCGGTCCAGAGATTCTGGTCTTCTGGTCTGGAGACTCCAGTGTGGCAGCTTCAGCTTCTTCCGTCTTCTCTTCCAATCCTCCGTCTTTTCGGGCTTGGTGCTCCGGGCTTCCTCCCTTGCCTCCGTACTTGTCGGTATGAACATATCATGAATATGGGATGGAGTATGAAGTAGTATACCATTCGATAGGGTAGGAAGTGGGCTCGCATAGAGGAACGAATTCACCTTTGGAGTCCATGACAACTTGGCATAAGTTGGAGACCTTGATGTGGTAATGACCGTAGGTTGGGCTACATCAGTTTCGGCATGCACCAGTTGGTTTCGGTCGATGCCGGAATTTCTGGTCCTAGCACCGATCTGCTGGTTCGTGCGCCGAGAATTCCAGTGAGACTTCCGGTCCGCCGGTCCTACCGCTGGTTTTGTCTGGAGCTCCGTCTTGCAATGGCTTGGCTCCTTCTCTTGGCATTTCTTCATGGGCTTCATACCTGAGGATGCATAGGGTATTGGCATGAAGTAGCAAGCCATCCAATGATGTGTCGAAATCACAAGAGAAAAGGAGCATTCACCTTAGATTGTAGGAGTTTAGCTCGGGCACGAGTCATCGGTCCACTTGGGGGACTTTGTCATGTAGATGTAAACGCGTCCGTAGGCTAGGCTGCATCAGCTCCCCCCTTGGGAAAGAGTCGTCCTCGACTCTTCATGGTCATCATCTTGAACATCTCCATAGAAAGGCGAAAGATCCTTGACATTGAATGTATTGCTCACAAGGTACTTGGAGGTCAGAATGTGGATGATGTAGGCGTTGTTGTTGATTCTCTTTAGGACCTTGAAGGCACCATCTCCTCGTGGCTTGAGCTTTGAATCGCGTTCTTAGGGGAAGCGGTCCTTTCTTAGGTGTATCCACACGAGTTCACCTTCCTCGAAGATCAACTATTTCTTGTCCTTGCTGTGCCTTGTTGCTTGGCGTTGCACTTGTTACTCGATTGTAGCTCTTGTTTGTTCTTGAAGCTTCTTCATAGCTTGGACGCGCTTGTCGATGTCCATGTTGGCACGCTCATGGAGAGGTAGTGGTAGGATGTCGAGCGCGGTGAGGGGCTCAAAACCATAGACGATCATGAAGGGACTCATCTTGGTTGTAGAGTTCTTGGCTTGATTGTAGGCGAACTCGGCATGGGGAATGCATTCCTCCCAATCCTTCAAGTTATTCCAAATCAACACATGAAGGAGAGTCCCGAGGCTTCTGTTGATGACCTCGGTTAGGCCATCGGTTTGCAGGTGCGATGCGGAAGAGAAGAGTAGCTTGACGTCGAGCTTTGACATGAGGGTCTTCCACAGGTAGCTCATGAATTTGACGTCGTGGTCGGAGATGATTGTTCTTGGCACACCGTGAAGACGAACGATTTCCCAAAAAAACAAGTTGGCAACATGCGAAGCATCGTCAGTCTTATGACACGGTATGAAGTGTGCCATTTTTGAGAAGCGATCCACGGCAACAAATATAGAATCATGACCATGCTTAGACCTAGGCAATCCTTACACGAAATCCATGCTAATGTCGGACCAAGGTTGATGAGGTATATGCAATGGCATATAATGACTAAATGGGTTAAACTCAGACTTATCTTGAACGCATGTTGTGCATCGTTGAACAAAGCACTCCACGTCTCGCTTCATCTTGGGCCAATAGTAATGAGTGGAAAGCATGTCCAACATCTTGTCACGGGGAAAGTGACCCATGAGGCCTCCACCATGTGATTCTTGGAGAAGCAAAAGTTGAAGAGACGACTTCAGAATGCAAAGCTTGTTTTGTTTAAATAGAAAGCCCTTATGCAAATAGAAATCATCAATTCCTTTGTTAATGGAGCACTTTGCGAAAATTGGTCCAAAGAACGGGTCGGAAGCATATAAAGTTTTGATTTCATCGAGACCCAACATGTTTACTCCGAGTCGAGTAAGAAGGCTTGTGTGCTTGCGAAACAAATTGTCCGCGACTACATTATGTTTACCCTTGTTGTACTTGACAATGTAAGGAAAAGACTCCATGAACTCAACCCACTTAGCGTGTCGCTTACTCAAGTTGGCTTGGCCTTTGAGATATTTCAACGACTCATGGTCGAAATGTATGATAAATTCTTTAGGACAAAGATATTGTTGCCAAATTGAAGAACACAAACTAAAGCAAAAACCTCTTTGTCATAAATCAGATAATTAAGGCGTGCGCCATCAAGTTTCTCACTATGGTAGGCAATAGGACGTCTGTTATGCATGAGGACTCCTCTAATACCAATACCACTAGCATCACACTCTAGCTCAATTTTTTTGTTAAATCCGGTAATGCGAGAAGAGGTGCTTCACTGAGCCTCTTTTTGAGTTCATCAAAAGCTCTTTGTTGTGCTTTACCCCACACGAAGGTGGCATTCTTTTTTGGTCAACTCGTTGGGAGGACAAGCAATGGTAGAAAAGTCTTTCACAAAGCGATGATAGAAACCGGCAAACCCATGAAAACTTTCGAGTTCACTCAAATTTGTGGGGATGGGCCAATATTGTATGTCGTTTACCCTGGAAACATCAATTTCAATGCCCTTCAATGAGACGACAAATCCAAGAAAAATCAACTTGTCTTTAGCAAAAGTGCACTTGGGAAGATTAACATAAAGCTTTTCCTGTCAAAGGATTTGCAAGACCTCCTTGACATGGGTAACAGGTTCCTCAAGTGACTTGCTATAAACAAGTATATCATCTATTGAGGGCAAACCTCGAGGGTGGCCCGATGTTTCACGATACCCATTCAAATCGAGGGTGGAGTGCGGGGGAAGGAGAGGTGGATGAACACGACGAACGCACGCACGAAGAACACACACACGCAAAACCACGATACACACCAATAGCTCACGCCGGCGGTGACCGGTCCAGTGCAATCCCTAGGATCGGCGTCGAGCAGAGGACTCTCTCTCGAACCGGCACAGTGAGTAGGGAGACTCGATGAGATCTTGACGTCTAGGCAAAGGGACTCTCATGCCTAGGCCTTGTACAACGCGGAGGCACGATGCAAACTCCAACAAGGTTTGTGATATTTGGTGCTCCTTTGTCAAAGGAGCATGAGGCAAGAACTAGATAGATCGACAAGGGGTTTCCACTAATTCCAAATATCATGCCTAAGGTTTACAATAGAGGTGGGGACTATATATAGGCCAGCCACAAAGTCAGGGGTACTTTAGGCAACTAAAATATCAAAAGGGGTGTGTTACAAGGCCAAAGGGCTGAGCTAGGATGCGCAGGCCTTGGGCCGACCGGTCGTACCATGTCTGATGACCGGTAGTACTGGTCAGTCGCGGTAGTACCGCCTGCAGATACCGGTGCAGGCAGAGGCTTTGGCGGCGTCTTCAGGCGCGGGCGGTAGTACCGTTAGATGAGCGCGGCAGTACCGGTTGAAGGCGGTGGTACCGCTCGCAGGTACCGGGTAGGTCTGGGGATGTTGGTGGAAGATCTATGTCCGGGGTGGTAGTACCGCTACTTGGGGCCGGTAGTACCGCTTGCTCCTGGCAGCTGCTGGCTGCTGTCTCGCTCCGCTGGCTCGTGTCTTCATACATGATGATGCATAGTGTCGGGGCATGAAGTAGCAAGCCATCCAGGGGTGTATCAAAGTCACATGAGTATAGGAGCGAATTCACCTTAGCTTGGAGGAACTTGGCTCGAGCGCGAGTCATCGGTCCACTTGGGGGACTTGGTGGTGTAGATGTAGAGGCGTATGTAGGACGGGCTGCATCAGCTCCCCCCTTGGGAAAGAGTCGTCCTCGACTCTTCATGGTTATCATCTTGAACATCTCGATGGTAGGGTGAAAGGTCCTTGACATTGAATGTGTTGCTTGCAAGGTACTTGGAGGTTGGGATGTCGATGACGTAGGCATTGTTGTTGATTCTCTTGAGGACCTTGAAAGGGCCATCTCCTCTTGGTTTGAGCTTGGAATCTCGTTCCTTGGGAAAGAGGTCCTTGCTCAAGTGTATCCACACAAGGTCACCTTTTTCAAAGATCATCTCCTTCTTGTCCTTGTTTAACACTGAAGCTTGGCGAAGTACTTGTTGTTCTATAGTAGCTCTAGTGTCTTCATAGAGCTTCTTCATAGCTTGTGCACGCTTGTCGACATCCATGATGATGCGCTCATGAAGTGGTAGCGGTAGTATATCGAGCGCGGTGAGGGGCTCGAACCCATAGACGATCATGAAGGGACTCATGTTGGCTGTTGAGTGCTTGGCTCGGTTGTAGGCAAACTCGGCGTGGGGAATGCAGTACTCCCAATCCTTGAGGTTTTTCTTGATCAACACATGTAGGAGAGTCCTGAGGCTTCGGTTAACAACTTTGGTTTGTCCATCGGTTTGAGGATGCGATGCGGATGAAAAGAGGAGCTTGACGCCGAGCTTGGCCATGAGGGTCTTCCATAAGTAGCTCATGAATTTGACGTCACGGTCGGAGACGATTGCTCTTGGCACACCGTGAAGACGGACGATTTCCCTGAAAAACAGATTTGCAACATGTGAAGCATCGTCGGTCTTATGGCACGGTATGAAGTGTCCCATTTTGGAAAAGCGATCCACGACAACAAATATATAATCATGACCATGCTTAGACCTACGTAATCCTAACACAAAATTCAAGCTAATGTTGGACCAAGGTTTATGAGGAATAGGAAATGGCATATAAAGACCATAAGGGTTAGCTTGTGACTTAGCTTGAACACATGTCGTGCATCGTTGAACGTAGCGCTCCACGTCGCGCTTCATCTTGGGCCAAAAGTAGTGAGTGGAGAGCATGTCTAATGTCTTGTCACGGCCAAAGTGACCCATGAGGCCTCCACCATGAGATTCTTGGAGAAGCAAAAGTTGAAGAGATGACTTCGGAATGCAAAGCTTGTTTTGCTTAAAAAGGAAGCCTTTATGCAAATAGAAATCATCAACTCCTTTATCAATGGAGCACTTTGCAAAAATTGGTTCAAAGAATGTGTCAAAAGAATACAAAGTTTTTATTTCCTCAAGACCCAACACGTTGACTTCAAGTCGAGTAAGAAGGTTTGTGTGCTTGCGAGACAAAGCGTCTGCAACTACATTATCTTTTCCCTTCTTATACTTGACAATGTACGGGAAAGACTCCATAAATTCAACCCACTTAGCATATCTCTTGCTCGAGTTAGCTTGGCCTTTGAGATATTTCATCGACTCATGGTTGGAATGTATGATAAATTCTTTGGGCCATAGGTAGTGTTGCCAAACTTGAAGAACATGAACTAAGGCAAAAGGCTCTTTGTCATAAATTGGATAATTAAGGCGAGCACCATCAAGTTTCTCTCTATGGTAGGCTATAGGACGTCCGTTTTGCATAAGGACTCCTCCAATGACAATACCACTAGCATCACACTCTATCTCAAAAGTTTTTGTGAAATCCGGTAACGCAAGGAGAGGTGCTTTGGTGAGCCTCTTTTTGAGTTCATCAAAAGATTTTTGTTGAGCTTTGCCCCACACGAAGGTGACATTCTTTTTCGTCAACTCGTTGAGAGGACAAGCAATGGTTGAAAAGTCTTTCACAAATCGACGATAAAAACCGGCCAACCCATGAAAACTTCGGAGTTAACTCACATTTGTTGGGATGGGCCAATCTCGTATGTCCTTAACCTTGGACACATCAACTTCAATGCCCTTCGAAGAAACGACAAATCCAAGAAAATTCAACTTGTCTTTAGCAAAAGTGCACTTGGGAAGATTAGCATAAAGATTTTCATGTCGAAGGATTTGCAAGACTTCCTTGACATGTTTAATATGGTCCTCAAGTGACTTGCTATAAACAAGTATATCATCAAAATAGACAACAACACTTTTTCCAATGAGAGAATGCAAGATTTGATTCATAAGGCGCATGAAGGTGGATGAGGCATTATATAAATCAAAAGGTATAACCAACCATTCATAGAGACCAAGTTTGGTCTTGAAGGCGGTTTTCCACTCATCACCTTCAGCCATGCGTATTTGATGGTAACCACTATGAAGATCAATTTTCGAAAAAATAGTGGCTCCACACAACTCATCAAGCATGTCATCGAGACGTGGTACGGGATGTTGATAACCCATGGTGATAGCATTGATTAGATGGAAGTCCATGCATAACCGTAACGTATCATCCGTTTTTGGAACAAGAATCACGGGTACAACACTTGGACTAGTGCTAACTTGGATCAAACCTTTGGAGACGAGTTGGTTGATTTGACGTTCAATCTCCTTTGTCTCCTCCGGGTTCGTGAGGTAAGCCGAGCGGTTGGGAAGGGGTGCACTGGGGATGAGGTTAATGCAATGTTCGATGCCACGAAGAGGAGGTAGTCCATGTGGGAGCTCTTCGGGGAACACATCCTTGAATTTCTACAAAACAATCATCAAAGATGGAGGAACATTGGTTAAGTTATTAGTTCCTTGCGCTAGTCCCTTGCAAAGGAGGACATAGTGCCAGATGGATGGGTTGTTCCGAACATCTCTCATCTCACTTTTGGTGGCAAGGAGAACACTCTTCATTTTTTCACTCGAGTTTGGCTTGTGGATCTCACTCACTATGAGGTGGTTCTCTCTCTCACCGCTCTTCTCACAAGTAGGTGTTGTGCTTTGCACCCTCGCTAAATCCTTTGCATTGTTTGCAATTATTTGGCTAGGAGTCATTGGTTGCAAGACACATGTTTTGTTGAGCCATTTGAAGGTGTACACATTGGTGCGACCATCATGTAGAGAAGCCTTGTCGAATTGCCATGGTCAACCAAGAAGCATGTGGCAAGCTGTCATAGGAACCACATCGCACTCCACCATGTCTTTGTAAGGACCAATGGCGAAGGAGACCGATACGGTATGCTTGATCTTCACGGACCCTTAGTCACTTAGCCATTGGACGTGATAGGGGTGCTTGTGCGGATGGAGGGTGAGGTTGATCTTCTCACACAACTCGGTGCTAGCAAGTTTGTGGCAACTCCCTCCATCGATGATCACTTTGATAGATTTGCCATTGATGCCGGCTCGTGTTTGGAAGATATTTGAGCGTTGGTCTTCATGTTCTTGTGCTTGAGTGGTCAATATCCTTGTGACGACAAGCGATGGACTTGCGTCATGTTCACACATGAGGAGTTCTTGGTCATCTTCCACTCGTTGCCTTGCCATTGCTTCCTTGACTCGGGCATCAAATTCATCTTCACTCAAGTACTCTTCGTCTCCATTGTCATGGATGAACAACACTTTCTTGTTTCCACACTTGGCCGACTTGTGTCCTTTGCCTCCACACTTGTAGCATTCACCATTGAAAGGTGTATCACTCTTCGCTTGTTTGCCACTTGGGGGCACTTTTCCTTGAGGAAGTGTGGGCTTGAAGGAAGGCTTGGAGGTACTTGAGGAGCTTCCATTGAAGGTTGTTGGAGTAGCGGTTGAAGCTTGCTTGTAGGTGAAATACGTCTTGGGCATGTTGTACTTCATGTCGTCTTGCACTTGACGTTCAGCCTTTGTTGCGATGTGCACAAGTTCAACCATGTTGTTGTATGTTTGGAACTCGATGATGCGCTTGATTGGGTGGTTCAACCCAATAAGGAAGCGTGCCATGGTTTGTTCCGTGCGCTCTTCAATGTTGGCGCGAATCAGGTTGAGTTCCATTTCCTTGAAGTACTCTTCCATGGTCTTTGTCCCTTGACGAAGCAATTGAAGGTTGTTGAAGAGGTCATGCGTGTAGTGCACGGGGACGAAATGGGATCTCATGTGAGCCTTCATGTCATGCCAAGTTGTGATTGGCGATTCCTGTCTTGCGTCACGAGCAACTTGAACTTGTTCCCACCAAAGGTTGGTGTAATCATCAAACTCATGCGAAGCCATGGCGACCATCTTCTCGTTGCTATAATTGTGCATGCATAAGAGCTTGTCGACTTTGAGTGCCCATGAGAGATATTCTTCAGGGTCATTGGATCCAGTAAACTTGGGTATTGTGAACTTGAGCTTGCCGAAAGTTTCTTCATCATTGCGGTCATTGCTACAAGCTTGGTGACCTTGTTGATGACCTTGTGGTTGAGGCGGTGGAACTTGGTTCTCGCAACCTTGTGGTGGAGCTTGCTCTTGATATTGTTGTTGTGGAGCTTGCTCTTGATATTGTTGTTGTGGAGCTTGATCTTGCTCTTGGCGCAGTTGTTGACGATATTGAGGCGCTTGGGCCTCATGAGGGTGTTGAGGATGTGGAGCCTCATGACGCGGTTGGTGATGAAGCGGAGGCTCGTTCCTCTATTGGTGATGATTATTAGGCACATGGGCCTCACGGCGAAGATCATGGTCGTCTTGACATGGTGGGTGTCACTCAACTTGTACCACTTGACGCTCCATGTTTTGGTGTGGTGGAGGAGGCGCCTCGTGATGACCATAGTGTCGGTGCGGACGTTCATGACGATGATGATGAGGAGTAGGATCTTGGAGAGCGTCATGTCGATGACGAGCTTGATTCTCCAAATTGGAGTCATCACTTGTTGTGTCAAGTATGTGTCGTGGGCGATGGTGGTAGACTTGTGGTTGCACTCGTGGTTCTTATTGTGGTTGTGCTTGTTGGATCACTAGTGCCCTTGCCTGATGACGGTGTGCTTCTTGCCTTCCTTGCGTCCTTGAAGAAAAATCACCATCATAGCTTGACGTTGCGGCGTGCCATGGGGAAGGTACATAGTTCAAAAGAATTTCATCTTCATCCACGGGAGCGTCATTGCGTCTTGGAGCACTCGGATGAAGGTCTTGTTGAAGAGGTGCATGACGACGTGAATAACTTGAAGAGCTTGATGCGCGTAAACATGGTCTTGCCATCCCGTCGATGAGGACACGAAACTTGTCATTTGTTTCGGCGACGGAGCATTGTAGCGCTTCATTTTGATGGCCGAAGTTGTTATGCATTGCATGCATTTGTTGTTTGAGGCCGTCGAAGCGGTTGTCGATGTTCTTGAACTCGGCTTGTGTCTCACCAAATTGTTCATCTTGTCGCGTCTCAAGGGCTTGGGAACATTCACGGATCTCTTGGCGGACGATGAAGTTACTAGTGTGCGCCATGTATGGTCCATGTTCTTCTTCTTGAGGAGGTGGTTGGCTCGACTCACCGTGCCTATCCATCATGCAAAACACACAAGTATTGTATATGGAAGTGGAATATGGTGGTGTTAGCCTTGTACCTCACCTTGGGGATTGCACCAAACTAGAAACCACAAGTGAGAGTATAAGCGTGCAAAGTGAAATCGCAAAGAAACCTCACACTAAAGAAAGAAATAACTCTCAAAAGCTTTTGGTGGAAGGTTAGGGTTGTGGAAAACCAAACAAAACGATCCAAAGAAAAGGTTATTATCAAAAGTGGTAGAGAACCAAAGATCAAAAGCAAAAAGGAAACGATCTACAAGTGTCGTGGTGGTGTCACGGCAGATGCCATGGATAGGCTAAAGGTGGGGACTAAATGCACTAGGGGAATCCAGGGAGGGATAGTGTGGTGATTCCACACACTGTAGCTTTGTATTCAATTAACTTCCAAGGTTTACAAGCGCTCCTCGAGCTGTATTGGAGAGAGGAGGAAGGAGCTCTTTTACTCTCACCGCTAGCTAGCCCTCAGGAACCAAGTAAAATCTAGACAATAGAGATCAACCCTTTCTACAGAGGCCCTAGCCCTCCTTATATAGGGGTGGCTAGGTCTCCAATTAGGGCATACGTGGAGGCATATTCCTCCTCCCAAAATAGTAAGCCGACCAGGTCGCTTTTCCCCGCGTCATCCATGTAGAGGCTACGTGAGCCTCTACGGCGCCCGCGTCAGCCGACATTGGCGTCGTCACCTTTGTCGGCCACGCCTCGGTGGTCCTGCCTCTGTCCGCTTCGCTCATGCTGTGCGTACCGGGGTCACCTTTGACCAGCGAGATACCTTCCTTCTCCTAGAAGCTTGATATGACCCGGATCGTAGTTGATCCGGCCACACCTGTTCCTGCACACAAGTTAGATTCATCTATCCGACTTAAGGCTTAAGTCGGTTGAGACCCAGTTAGGTGGGCATCCCCTGGTCCGGGTTATTACCCCGAGATTCGGCCTGCCTTGAGGTGACTCGGCTAGCATTCGCTTTGACCTTGCCGTACCTCGGCTAACTCGGCATGTATACCCCGGCATGACCCTACCCGGGGGTATCCCCCCAACAAAAAGACACAAGGATACACACATGTGGAGACGGATGTGGTTAGCACGACTATAAAATGAGCACAAAAGGTCCTAACAAAGACTACGCTCGGTGTCTTGCCAACTCAAGGAGAGACCACAACTCGTTCGCCAAAAGACAAATAAGCAACGGATTTATGCACTTGCCTTGGTCGCGCTCTATCTCTCTCTTTGCTTAAAAGTTTTGAGACTCTCTTTGTATTGGGAGACTATGTGTCTTTCTATTTTCTTTTGTTTTTCTTTTTCTCTCTCTTTTTGATTCTTTTTCTCCCTTCCTATAAGACTATGTCACTTTTGTATTTGCTTCAACACTCTCACTTCTCCAAGGGTAAGTGCACAATGCTTAGGCAAACACAAAATGAGTTGCTCTCATAGGATAGATACAAACTAAGGAAGAAAGGTTAACAAGGTGGAGCAAGCTATACCTTTTGTATTTGTTGACGACTTGCTACCGGTGTTGGGGATGGTGTTCGGGTGTAGCGGTGTCGAAGAGTGCGGAGAGTATAGAAGATGCGGAAGCTTGTTGTTAGGAAGGCGACACGCACACGAAACACGAACAAACCAATACTAAAAGTTAGCGAACAAAAATTTGGGTGAAAATTTCTTGTCTGACAGGGGCGATAGTACCGCCCAAATCGGCCAGTAGTACCGGTGACCGGTAGTACCGCTGGGATCAGCCGATAGTATGTTGGCCAGTAGTACCGCTCGTTCGGCGCTAGTACCGCTTCATGGATTCCTGGGAGCGTGGATCTCGAACTTGACCGCAAATCGGCCCAAAAATCCTCAAAACTGCGGAAATCTGACCAAAGTTGGGGTTAGGAATACACCAAGAAGGTAGATCGATACCCCAAGCCACAAATCTATGGAACAAAACCACAAAAAACTCACCAAAATCAAGAGATCGATCCGAAGGAAAAATTGGGGCTCTTCTTTTTGGGGGAATTTTTTAAATTATGGTGGATAGAAGAAAATTTTGTGGGGGAATTCGTGAGCAACAAAGCTCTTGATACCAATATGTTGAGGGCAAACCTCTAGGGTGACCCGATCTTTCATGAATCCCGTTCAAATCGAGGGAGGAGTGTGGGGGAAGGAGAGGCGGATGAACACGACGAACTCACGCACGAAGAACACGACGAACACACACACGAAAAACCACGATACACACCGATAGCTCACGCCGGCGTGACCGATCCGGCGCAATCCCTAGGATCGGCGTCAGGCGGAGTTCTCTCTCTCGAACCGGCATGGCGAGTAGGTAGACTCGGTGAAATCTTGACATCTAGGCAAAGGGACTCCGATGCCTAGGCCTTGTACAACGTGGAGGCACGACGCAAACTCCAACGAGGTTTGTGGTATTTGCTGCTCCTTGGTCAAGGAGCATGAGGCAAGAACTAGATAGATCCACAAGGGGTTTCCACTAATTCCAAATATCATGCCTCGGGTTTACAATAGAGGTGGGGGCTATATATAGGCCAGCCACAAGTTCAGGGGTAGTTTAAGGAACTAAAAGTATCAAAGGGGGTTCATTACAAGGCCCAAGGCCGAGTTGGGACGCGCAGGCCCTGGGATGTCCGGTAGTACCGGAACCCATAACCGGCGGTACCAGTTGAAGATGGTAGTATCGGTCGATGCGGTAGTGCCGCCGCCTTGGTACCGGAGAGGTCTGGGGCTATTAGCGAAGCCTCTCTGTCCGGGGCGGTAGTACCGCATGCTCTAGGCGGTAGTACCGCTGGGGCGGTAGTACCGCTTCTAGGGGCCGGTAGTACCGCAGACTCCTAGCAGCTGTTAGCTACCGCGTCGCTCCTCTGGCTCGTGTCTTCATACCTGATGATGCATAGTGTCGGGGCATGAAGTAGCAAGCCATCCAGGGTGTATCGAAGTCACATGAGTACAAGAGTGAATTCACCTTAGCTTGGAGGATCTTGGCTCGAGCACGAGTCATGGGTCCACTTGGGGGACTTGGTGGTGGAGATGTAGGAGAGTCCGTAGGATGAGCTGCATCAAAAACAAGAACTAATCTATGGATGGATTTGTGGATGCTTACCGAGTAAACACTAGAATCTGATACCAAGATGATATGGTGTGGCACGATCTTCTCAGCAAGTGGATGGCGATGATGATGGTTGGTAGATAACTAGCATGTAGCTATGAAGTCTCCCGCTCGCACCCTGATGCCAATCCTGTGGGATATTCACAACACCACGCTCTTGCACACGTAGCCGTCGACCACGAACGGTAGTTTGCAATCTACTAATTCCCAATGGAATACCATATCACACTCAATTCAGTAGCTAATTCGATCACATGATAATTGAGGTTCTCTTAAGAAACAACCCCAAAATAGTTTTAACGTGGGCTTTTATGAGGACATCCCTACAGTTATACCTACCCCAATTGCTACTGATGATGTTCCAGCTGCTGCAAAGAAAGATCAATCCAATGAGATAAGGATTGGACCAATTACAAGAGCTCATTCAAAGCTACTAGAACAATAGGTGAACTTGTTTCTTAATGAACATGATGTTTTAGTTAATGAGAATTTATACTACCTAAGTCTTCGTGCTATTGTATGATCAGGTACATGGGAGAAGAAGGCATAGCACAGAGCGAGGAGTTGAAGCATATGGAGCATGGCGTGTTCATCAATGAAGAATGCGCGAGGGAGGAGAGGGAGGAAGAACAATGAGCACACAAGCTTGAAGATCAACACTTGGTGGACAATCTTTGCCGCGCCAGAGAAACGCCACTTTTCCCCTGCCAAGGCAGGCTGCCGCGGCACAGAAACATAGTCCTTTTCTGCCACAGCAGAACCCTGAGCCGAACCCAATTTTGGGTCGGTTTTGTACCCTAGTTGGGTGGGACCAACTCGGTCACCCCCTAGGCCGCCGCACCCCTAGACTCATAAATAGATGGGGCACACTAGTTTTAGGGTTTAGACCATGTTAAAATATTTTGGAGTTGTTTCTTTCATAGAACCTCTAGATTTACCCTGTGATCGATTTTACCAACTATTGAGTGTGATCTGTTGTTCCACTGGGAATTAGTAGATTGCAAACTACCATTCATGGTCAACGACTGCGTGTGTAAGAGTGTGGTGTTGTGAATATCCTACAAGGTTCGAGAGCTGTTGCATTGGCATCTGGGTTCGAGCGGGAGAGATCATAGCTACACACTAGTTATCTATCATCTACCATCATCATGGACAAGTACTTGCTAAGAAGATCGGGCCACCCCATATCATCTTGGTATCAGATTTCCTCGTTGCCTCGGTAAGCATCCACAACTCCATCCATAGATTAGATCTTGTTTTTCGTCCTATACAGAAAAAGGCCCACAAAAAGAGTTGCCATAGCCTAGATTACATCGTATTAGAGTAATAGTTGTTGGTCGTGTTCCTCTTTTAGTCTAGATCTAGATCTGTTCTTTGTAGATTTGTTTTCTAGTTGTTCTAGTTGTTTCCACCATTATTTTTCCGCCGCCACAAAGCTAGATCCGATCCATACAAGAGTCATCATTGTGTACTACTTGGCAAGTCGGAATTAAAAAAAATCTGCCAACTTCTGCCGTGGCACAAAACGGATTGTTTCTTTGCTGCGAGTCCTTCTCTGCCACGACTCGGTTTCCTGCCACGGCACGTTTTCGGCCGTTTTTTCTGCCGCGAGTTCTGCCGCGGCACATCTTTACACTATTTTTCTGCCGCGGCAGAGAATTTTTCTACCACGGCACGATTTTGATTAGTTTTTCTGCCACGGAAGCAATTCTTGCAAAGTGTGAAAATTGCACTTTTCCTTAACCTTAGCCACAACCATTCTATTTCATAGGTGTAGGAACTTGCCCATGGAGACTAGTTTCCGCTCATACAGGCTGCTCCTAGTATTTGGGTGCTATGCTTTGTAATTTGGCCGTGTGTGACATATATATTCAAAAAAAGAGAAAAAGCATATAGCAAAAGAAAAAAGCAAAAAAAAGAGAAAGAAGCTATACAAAGAGAAAAGGAGAATTTGAGCAAGAGGCCTAGTGATATCTTTGTGCACCGGTAGATTGAGCAATCTTGTGCCTGTTTACTTTGAGCTTTGCTAGTGTCCCTCGAGAGTAGTGCAACACCCTTCATAGTTGCATTGCCACGTTTTTCTCCACGTGTGTGTTTCTTAGGTTTTTGTACGATCAGCACTAGGACTTGTTTGCGGTGTACTTAGGATACCATACCTAGAGCTCGACCATAAATAACCTGTGTGTCCTGCGATCATTCTCTATACCTTTGATATTCACTTCATCACATCAGTGCATCAGTCTTTGATTTCGTTTTGGTACAGCATCTCTATTCACTTTGGAACGGTAAGATCTCCTTTCTTGTCAGTTGTGAGTGAGTTGTGAGAGTTTCCACCAAACAGATTTTGATTTTTGCACTAACCTACTAATCATGTCTTCTAGTGATGATGATGTTGTGTCGTAGAAAAAGAAGGATGAGGAACATGTTAATTGGCAAATATGAGGCTTTGAAATCCCACTTGACGCGTGTGTTTACTCACACGACAGATTGCATTGACAAGAATATCCAGGACGTGCAAATGACATTGGATCAAAATGTTGGTGAAGTCACTACTATTCAAACGCAAGTGACAGCAATCAATTTCAATGTCGCAACTTTGTAGCGTTCCATTGAGGCTTTGACAGTAGCAATACAACAACGGCAGGAACACCCACATGATGATGCTTTTGATGACTATGATGAGGGTAGTGCGGCTGATCCTGCCCCACATCTTGGCAGGGGACGTGCCAATCCCCCTGTACCTACGCCTATTGTTGCACCTGCTTATGGCCGCGGATTTTCTCTTATTGGGCGTGCTCAACGTGTTCCGAACCAAGCTGCTGATGATGGTTTGGGCAAGCCAAAATTCTCGATTCCCAAGTTTGATTGTTCACTTGATCCTGAAGATTACCTCACATGGGAGTTGAAGATTGAGAAGCTCGGCCGTTTGTTTGACTATCCAGAAGACAAGAAGGTCAAGCTTGCAGCATCAGAATTTGATGGATATGCTTTGTGCTGGTGGGATGCTATTGTGCAGAATTGACGGGAGGACAATGAACTTCCTGTGATGGATTGGCGCGAGATGAAGCAAATAATGAAGGCTCGTTTAGTACCAATCAACTACTTGCGATCAGTTTTTGATAAGTTGACACAATTGAGGCAAGGAACCATGTCAGTTGATGAGTACTACATGGAGATGGAGATGCTTATGCAGCATGCTAAAGTTCGTGAATCCCTTGAGATGACCATGCAATGATTCCTCAACAATTTGAAGTTACCAATCAAGAGCATTGTTTGTCATCACAAGTATGAGACTATGAATGAGCTATTGCACCATGCTAGAGAGGCTGAATCACAGTTGGATGAAGAGGCTAAGTCACGTACGAGGTTTCCATCTACCAGTCGTTTTGCGGTGAGGTCTACACCGCCACCACCTATGGTGCCACTTGCAGCGGCTATTAGCCACCCTTCACCATCGGCCAAGCCTGCTCCCACGTCTTCTTATGGTTCCAATACTAGGAAGAAAGCTTCTCCTGCTGCTAGCTCGGGTTCCAATATGTCAACTGCGCGAACGCGCGATGTAGAGTGCCATACTTGTGGAGGTCGAGGACACTATAAGAGAGATTGTCCCAACCGCAAGGTGATGTTTGTCAATGAACAAGGAGAGTATGAGAGTGGAGATCATGTTGATACTCATGGAGATGATGGATATGACATCGAGGACGGTATGGATGCCTTCCCTGAGCATGCGCCTACGATAGTGGTCTCTCCATGTACCCTTAGTGTGCAGCCTACTGTTGACTCTCAGCGCTGCAACTTGTTCCAAACCAAAGCACTCGTTGGCCCTAACAAAGCTTGCAAAGTAATCATTGTGGAGGTAGCTGCCGAAATCTTGCAAGTAAGGAGTTATGTGCCTAGCTGAATTTGACTTATTTACCTCATCCCAATCCATACTACATACAATGGTTGAGTGACAATGGTGAGATGAAGGTAAACCATATGGTACGTGTGAATTTTGAGATAGGACCATACAAAGATTCTATTGATTTTGATGTGGTTCCCATGACTGTTTGTCATCTGTTATTGGGTCGGCCTTGGCTTTATGATCGCCATGTGCAACACAATGGCCATGCCAATACATATCACTTGGAGTTCAAGGGCAAGAAGATTAATTTGCAACCAATGACACCACAGCAAATTGTGAATGAGTCTCGTCAGAAGATAGAAGTGAACTTGAAGGAAGCATTTGTAGATGGGCGAGAGAGTGTTGCAGTTGTACATGATGTAATAGAGCCCAAAAAGAGTGATATAACAAAAAGTGAGAGTGCCTGGTCTAGTGCTATTAGCCACCAAGGAAGATATGAGAGAGTTTCGTGAGGATCCTACAGCCATGCCACTTGTGCTCATGTATAAGGGCGAGGTATTGGTTTCTAACGATATGACCCCTATTTCTCTTGGTGTCTCTTCTGTTTTGCAGGATTTTGGGGATGTGTTTCCAGAAGATGTACCCGCAGGCTTGCCTCCATTGCGTGGTATTGAACACCAAATTGACTTGATCCCTGGCGCCACACTTCCCAATCATGCACCCTACAGGACCAACCCCGAAGAAACAAAGGAGATAGAGAAACAAGTACAGGCATTGCTGGATAAAGGGTACATTCGTGTCTCTCTTAGCCCTTGTGTTGTTCCTGTTATTTTAGTGCCTAAGAAAGATGGTACATGGTGCATGTGTGTAGATTGTCAAGCTATTAATAGCATCACTATTCGATATCGTCATCCTATTCCATGATTACATGATATGCTAGATGAATTGAGTGGTGCTGCTATTTTCTCTAAAATTGATTTGCGTAGTTGGTTATCATCAAATTAGGATGAGGGGATGAATGGAAAACTGCTTTCAAAACAAAATTTGGTTTGTATGAGTGGTTAGTTATGCTGTTTGGTCTTACTAATGCACCTAGTACTTTCATGAGATTGATGAATCATGTTTTGAGAGAATTTATTGGTCATTTTGTGGTTGTTTATTTTGATGATATACTTATCTATAGCCACAACCAAACTAAACATTGTAATCATATCCGACAAGTTTTGCAAGTGTTGCGTGATAATAAATTGTATGCTAATCTGAAGAAGTGCACATTTTCAAAATATAAGGTCATATTTCTGGGATTTGTTATATCTAAGCATGGGGTAGAAGTAGATCAATCTAAAATTTAATCAATTCAGAATTGGCCCATTCCCATGAATTTGACTCAAGTGCATAGTTCCCATGGCTTAGCTGGTTTCTATAGGCGCTTTGTGAAGGATTTTAGCACTATTGCTGCACCATTGAATGATTTGACTAAGAAAGGTGTACCATTTGTGTGGGGCGCAGCCCAAGATATTGCATTTGATACATTGAAACATTTGCTTACTTCTGCACCATTACTTGCATTACCTAATTTTTCGAAGCAATTTGAAGTTGAATATGATGCTAGTGGTATAGGTATTGGTGGCATTTTGATGCAAGAGGGTCGCCCTAAAGCATATTTTCTGAGAAACTTACTGGTGCTAGATTGAACTATCCTATTTATGATAAAGAATTGTATGCACTTGGTAGAGTACTTGAAGTTTGGCAACATTATTTGTGGCCAAAGGAATTTATCATACATTTTGATCATGAAGCATTGAAGTATTTGAAACCTCAATCAAACTTGCATAGAAGATTAGCTAAATGGGTTGAGTTTATTGAATCTTTTCCTTACATCATTAAGTATAATAAGGGAAAAGAGAATGGTGTTGCTGATGCTTTGTCTAGGAAGAACATGCTATTAACCAATCTTGATGTTAAAATTCCTGGATTAGAAGCTATTTGTGCACTTTATGCAACTGACCATGATTTTGATGAACCATATCGTTTGTATGCTCTTAGAAACACATGGGATAAGTATCATATACATGATGGATATTTGTTTCGAGCTAACAAACTATGTATTCCAGAATCATCGTTGCGTTTGTTTTTAGTGCAGGAATCACATGCTGGTGATTTAATGGATCACTTTGGGCATGAGAAGACGTTGATCATGCTTGCTGATCATTTTTATTGGCCCAAGATGAGGCGTGATGTCTACAGATTTGTGAGACGATCTCTTACATGCCACAAGTCGAAATCCAAGCTGAAGCCTCACTGTTTGTATACACCTCTCTCTGCACCTACTAATCCATGGGAAGACATAGTATGGATTTTGTGCTAGGTCTACCTAAAACTCAGAGAGGTCATGATTCTATATTTGTGGTAGTGGATAGGTTCTCTAAGATGGCGCATTTTATTGCCTGACATAAAAGTGACGATGCGTCGCATGTTGCTAACCTGTTTTCAGGGACATCATGAGATTACATGGAGTACCTAAGATGATTGTTTCTGACCGTGATGTGAAGTTCATGAGCTACTTTTGGAAGACCGTATGGGGGAAGCTAGGAACGAAGCTGCTATTCAGTACTACATGTCATCCCCAAACAGATGGTCAAACGGAGGTGGTGAATCAAACATTGTCACGGCTGCTAAGGACTATGATAAAGAAGAATCTACGGGAGTGGGAAGACCGTTTGCCACATGTTGAGTTTGCATACAACAGGGTTGTGCATTTAACTACTTAGCTTTGTCCTTTTGAGGTGGTGTATGGCTTCAAGCCATTGACGCCGCTTGATTTGTTGCCTCTGCCATTACATGAGAGAGTTGATATGGAGGCATCAAAATGTGCTGAATATGTGAAGAAGATCCATGAGAAGACTCGAGAGGCTATTGAGAAGAAAGGCAAGAACATTGATGTTGTAAGGAATCAAGCAAGGAAGGAATTGTTGTTCAAACCTAGAGAGATGGTATGGGTGCATCTACGCAAGGATAGATTTCGACTACTTTGTAAGTCCAAGTTGAAGCCACTTGTGCTGGTCCTTACAAGGTGTTAGCCAAAATTAACGATAATGCCTACTCGGTTGATAAACCTATTGAGGAGTTTGGTGGAATTAGCAACAACTTCAACGTTGCTGATTTGTCACCGAATGCTGGAGAAGACCTTGGAGCGTCGAGGTCGACGCCTTTTGAAGGGGGGGGATATGATAAGGACATCCCTACAGTTATACCTACCCCAATTTCTACTGATGATGTTCCAGCTGCTGCAAAGAAAGATCAATCCAATGAGATAAGCATTGGACCAATTACAAGAGCTCGTGCTAAGCTACTAGAACAACAGGTGAACTTGTTTCTTAATGAACCTGATGTTTTAGTTAATGAGAATTTTATAATACCTAAGTCTTTGTGCTATTGTATGATCAGGTACATGGGAGAAGAAGGCGTAGCACAGAGCGAGGAGTTGAAGCATATGGAGCATGGTATGTTGATCAATGAAGAATGCGCGAGGGGGAGAGGGAGGAAGCGCAAGGAGCACACAAGATTGAAGATCAACACTTGGTGCACAATCTCTGCCGCGGCACATAAACGCCACTTTTCTCTGCCACGACACAGAAACAGAGTCCTTTTCTGCCACGGCAGGCTGCCGCGACAGAGAAACAGGCCCAAACTCTGCCACGGCAGAACCTTGAGCCGAACCCAATTTTGGGTCGGTTTTGTACCCTAGTTGGGTGGGACCAACTCGGTCACCCCCTTAGCCGCCGCACCCCCAGACACATAAATAGATGGGGCGCACTAGTTTAGGGTTTTGACCATGTTAAAATATTTTGGAGTTGTTTCTTTCATAGAACCTCTGAAATTACCCTATGATCGATTTTACCAACTATAATTGAGTGTGATCTGTTGTTCCACTGGGAATTAGTAGATTGCAAACTACCATTCGTGGTCGACGGCTGCATGCGCAAGAGTGTGGTGTTGTGAATATCCTACAAGGTTCGAGAGCTGTTGTATTGGCATGAGGGTTCGAACGGGAGAGATTATAGCTACACACTAGTTATCTATCATCTACCATTATCATCGACAAGTGCTTGCTGAGAAGATCGGGCCACCCCATATCAGTCTCACCCTAAAAACCATAAATTAAAGGCCTATAGAAAGGTTGTTAGACGTCCAACATAGAGTTGGGGTCAAAACCAAACATATCTTTAACTTCGTAACTTAAAAGGACTCTATTTGTAAACTGACAAAAAAGGACTGTCAACTTGTTTCGGTTGCTGTGCCCAGCTAGTAAAGAATCGGGAGACATGCAAGTACCCGTTGGAAAGATCTCGGAATTATCTTTCCAACAGGTACTTGTTTGCTTAATTCGGAGTTGGTATGTGGAAACCACGTTAGTTTCAATTTCAGAGCTTCTGTCACCACAAGAAATGTGTTGACTAGTGACATTTTCTTAACGACCATGGTTTTTTGGTTATAGATATATGACCATTTTAAACCAGTTGGTCGTAGGCCATTTGGGAGGGTCCAAACCCTGAAAAACTACGACTTTTTTAGCCAGAAGGTCATAACTTACTTACACTAATTGGTCATAACATAGATAACGTCAGTATATGACCTTAATTTTAGGCAACTATGACCAATTAATGAACAATATGTATGATTATTTTAAAAATACAGATCGCCACGTTAGCAAGTTGGTCTTCATGTCGTGGACATCTGTCAACTTTTGTTGACGTGTCTATATACATGTCATATCCATATGTCAATTTTCTGCTGGACCAAGCTGACTAGGCATATGTTGGACCAAGCTATCTTCATATCCATATGTCAATTTTCTGCTGGACCAAGCTGACTAGGCATATGTTGGACCAAGCTATCTTCATATCCATATGTCAATTTTCTGCTGGACCAAGCTGACTAGGCATATGTTGGACCAAGCTATCTAGGCATGAAAATTAAGAAGCAAACATAGAGGTGCCCATGGGGATCGAACCAGCGACCTCCAGGTTTCTCATAGTGCTACCTCCACCAACCACTACACCACTCACTCACTTGTGTCAATATAGCCGTATGACCAGCCTTAAAATAGTTTGCAACGCTGTTGGGCCTCAGCTTTGCCAGGAACTTTGGCTTTCTTTTTTCTCCACCGAGTGGGACAAGGGCCCATAGGCTGTTAGAACGTCAATTTAGGTGTAGAACTTGGTCTCGACCATAATTGCTGGCGGGTTCACATGGTCGGGCCCCTGTAGATCTTTTTTATCTTTATTCTTTTCTAAAATCTTTTGTATCTTTTTATTCATAACTCCAAATAGAATCAAACAAAATTCAGATAACTTGTAAACTTTCATAAAAAAATTAAGGAATTATGGAACAATTTTAATACGACACCACATGAAGATTTTACATTTTTCGGTCCTCTGATTATTTCTTATGCCCGTTTCAAACTATGGTCAAAACGACGGGCATGAAGGTTCTTAGCTAGGGGCTGAGCCTCGCTAATCTTTCAGTGGATCTCGAATAAAATAGTATAATTCTGAACCTAAAAATGATTTTTGCAAAAAATCAGGAGCATTAGATCTTGTACCTGTAGTTCAAATCACACCCACTTCCTACCGATTCGGTAGACATTTGTCTTTTTCGCGAGGGGTGGACAGAAAGATTTTTAGATACCCTAGTTGGGACATTGTCCAAGTAAGGTGGTCTATTATTTTTGAAAAATGGGGTGGTGCCATTTTGAAACTTTCATTTGGTGGTTGCTTCACAAAACGCTTTGATTTTGGCATTCCAAAAATGGAAAATACATTTTCCATACGATGAAAAGGAAATTTTCCTCCTGCAACATTTTTGCAATCCCAAGATGCACATGCATGCACAATATGAGCATATTATTATAAACTATGCCATGATTATGGCCATAACATTGGTCGTTTGACCTGAAAGCCATGGAACCTTGAACATGATAGGTCATTTCTCTAAAGTTTTTTGAGATGCAATCGATATGCCAAATTTGGTATTTTTCCTTGTAACTATTTCACATAATATGACACCACATGAAGGATTTACATTGTTTGGACCGTTTTTGAATTTCTTATGCCTGTTTCAAACTATGGTCAAAACGGCGAGCATGAAGGTTCTTAGCTAGAGGCTGATCCTCGCTAATATTTCAGTGGATCTCTAATAGAATGGCATATGGTGAACCTAAAAATGATTTTTGTAAAAAAATAGGAGCATTAGATCTTGTACCTGTAGTTCAAATCGGACCCACTTCCTACCGATTCGGCAGACATTTGTCTTTTTCGTGAGGGGTGGACAGAAAGATTTTTAGATACCCCAGTTAGGACATTGTCCAAGTAAGGTGGTCTATTATTTTTGAAAAATGGGGTGGTGCCATTTTGAAACTTTCATTTGGTGGTTGTACCACAAAATGCCCCGATTTTGGCATTCCAAAAATAGATAATGCATTTTCATCCGATGAAAAGAAAATTTTCCTCCTGCAACATTTTTCGCAATCCCAAGAGGCGCATGCATGCACAATATGGGAACATTATTACAAACTATGCCGCGATTATGGCCATAACTTTGGTCGTTGGACCTAAAAGCCATGAAACCTCGAACATGATAGGTCATTTCTCTTAAGGTTTTTTCGAGATGCAATCGATATACCAAGTTTTGTGTTTTTCCTTGTAACTATGTCACATAAAATGACACCATGCAAATGATTTACATTGTTTGGACCATTTTTAATTTCTTATGTCCGTTTCAAACTATGGTCAAAACGCAAGCATCAAGGTTCTTAGCTAGGGGATGAACCTCGCTAATATTTCAGTGGATCTCTGATAAAATAGCATATTGTGAACCTAAAAATGATTTTTGCAAAAATCAGAAGCATTAGATCTTGTACCTGTAGTTCAAATCGGACCCACTTCCTACCGATTTGGCAAACATTTGTCTTTTTCACAGGGGTGGACGAAAAGATTTTTAGATACCCTAGTTGGGACATTGTCCAAGTAAGGTGGTTTATTATTTTTGAAAAATAGGGTGATGCCGTTATGAAACTTTTGTTTGGTGGTTGCTTCACAAAACTCCTCCATTTTGGCATTCCAAAAATGGAAAATGCAGTTTCCATGTGACAAAAAGGAAAATTTCCTCCTTCAACATTTTTTGCAATCCCAATATGCACATGCATGCATAATATGGGTACATTCTTACAAACTATGCCGCGATTATGGCCATAACATTGGTCGTTTGACCTGAAAGCCATGAAACCTCGAACATGATAGGTCATTTCTGTGAAGGTGTTTTCCAGACACAATCGATAACCCAAGTTTGGTATTTTTCCTTGTATCAATCTCACATAATATGACACCACGCGAAGGATTTACATTGTTCGGACCGGTTTTGAATTTCTTATGCCCGTTTCAAACTATGGTCAAACGGCGAGCATGAAGGTTCCTAGCCAGGGGCTGATCCTCGCTAATCTTTTTGTGGATCTCTGATAAAATAGCATATTATGAACCTAAAAATTATTTTTGCAAAAAATCAGGAGAACTAGATCTTGTACCTGTAGTTGAAATCGGACCCACTTCACACAGATTCTACAGACATTTGTCTTTTTCGCGAGGGGTGGACGGAAAGATTTTTAGATACCCTAGTTGGGACATTTTCTAAGTAAGGTGGTCTATTATTTTTGAAAAATAGGGTGGTGCCATTTTCAAATTTTCATTTGGCGATTGCTTTACAAAATGCCCCGATTTCGGCATTCCAAAAATGGAAAATGCTTTTTCCATGCAACGAAAAGGAAACTTTCCTCCTGCAACATTGTTCGCAATCCCAATATGCACATGCATGCACAATATGGGCACATTATAATAAACTATGCCACGATTCTGTCCATAACATTTTGATGTAACCCGACCTACGGCCGTGACCACATCAAGGTCTCCAACTTATGCCAAGTCGTCATGGACTCCAAAGGTGAATTTATTCCTCTATGCGAGCGCACTTTCTACCCTCTTGAATGGTATACTACTTCATACTCCGTCCCATTATGATGATAGGTTCACACCAACAAGTACAAAGGCAAGGGAGGAAGACTGGAGCACCAAGCCTGACAAGATAGAGGCTTGGAAGAGAAGACGGAAGAAGCTGCAGCAGAAGCACCGGAGCCTCCGGCCTCCCTCACCGGAGTCTCTAGCCAGGACTCCGGACTCACCATAGGAGCGTTCAGTACACCCCTCCGGAGACAAAGCCCGGAGAGCGACATCCACCGTGGAATCTCCGGCCACACCGGAGTCTCCGGCCCTTTGACACTAGAGTCTCCGGCCCTTCGCACCAGAGTCTCTAGCCCAGGACTCCGGCCTAGGCTCCGGCCACCCGCCTGGAAGTCTCTGCATGCCACCCGGGAGTCCACCCCAGAGAGCGAGTCATGCCCCGGAGTCTCCGGCCTAAGTGGAATGGGCATGCGCGCCTTGGGCTGGGCCTCCGGCCCATGTACCCCTCTTATCCTTAGAAACCCTAGTTTTATGCCCAAACTAGCCTTAGTTATGTGGCTGGCCTATATATAGTGCCCCCACCCCCTCATGTAACAGGAGGCATAGATGATAGACTAAAGACACCCCCTTTGTGGAATCTCTAGTTTTGCCCCATCCTCTTACCAAAGGGGATCGACTATCGTCACCACCTCGTTGGAGTTTGCATCGCGCCTCCCTCGGTATACAAGGCCTTGGCATCGGTTCCCTTTGCTAAGACGTCAAGATCCTCTCCAAGGTGTTCTTCCTTCTCCACTTGGGATCGAGGGAGCACGTTGGCCGATCTTACCTTGCAAGGATTCTATCAGACCGATGGCCACCGGCGGGAGCAATCGGCCTTGTATCGTGTGAGTTTTGCGTGTGTTCATCGTGTTCTTCGTGAGGTGTGAGTCCACTTCTCCTACCTTCTCCCTTTCCCCTTGCTTTCCCATCGATTTGACCAAGAGATCCGTGAAGATCGCGCCACCCTTGAGGTTACTCCTTAACATCTAGTATTAGCAGCTTTTGGTTGCCACAAATTCCTCATCGATTTGGTCTTTCCCCATAAATTCAAAAATTTCAGAAAAAATAGCCCTAATTTGTGTTTTGGATCGATCTGTGTTTTTCGTGAGTTTTGGTAGGTTTTGATCCTTGGATTACTTGCTAAACTTGTTAATCTACCTTCCCCTGCGTTTCCATTGCCTAATTCCTTGATTTCCCCCATCAATTTGAGGTTTTGGTTCGAGTTTTTCTACCAAAACACGTACCATTCGAGTTCTGGACGCGCTTCAGACCCTGAACCCTGAGTCTCCGGCCTCGAACCCCGGAGTCCCCCCCCCCTCCCGGAGTCTCTGGCCCTAGACCCCGGAGTCTCCGCGCTCCTGCAAAGAGCAAATCTGTTTCACGGTTTTGAGGATAACTTTTGCATCTGAACTCAGATTTTGGTGTTCTTTAGCTCGTTTCGAAGAGGATAAGTAGCTCTACATCATCATCTCTGTGGTTCATGCTATCTACTCCATCAAAATTCCATGAGAAAGGCGGAATCCACCAATAAAGGGTGAAGATCGGAGATGAAAGGTATAAACATTCTGCGTCTTCTCCCCACTTGCTTTACCTTGTGAGCTGGACTATCTTTGCGATCAACAAACACCTATTGAGACTAGTTCCTCCTATGATTACTTGGGCTATGCACATTTGATACTTGTAGATTTCCAAGCAAAAGTTGTGAGCGCGCTATCCCATATAGTTATCTTGTATAGTTGTTGGCACACGGAAGAGAAAAATGAAAAATAAAATAAAAAGAGAAAAATAGAAAACAAGAAGAAAAATAAAAAGAAATAAACAAGTGCCTCATATAATAGGAAGTGCAAGCTCGATCAACATTATATACGTGGTACTTATTGTGCATATTTGTAGCCCACCAATTTTATGCAATCGAACTAGCGTCTCTCCTTGCACTTGTGCGACACGAGCTTATAGTCTTCGCTAGGTAATCATTTGGTTCTTAGCTCACTTTATCCGTCCAACAAGTCCCATTTATCCCACTGTGTGTGCTTCCTTGTATATAATTCCTATCTTGTTGATTAACTTGTTTTGCTTTGTGATCATCGTTGTTCTTTACTTTCCATTACAACATCTTGATTTTGGATTGTTCTTGGACATGCCACCTTCCATACCTATCCACCATAAGCTTTGTGTGTGTGTGTTTTTTAGTGGTTAGTTGGTTTTGGTGTTCCACGTGAACTTCACTTTGCTTGGTTTTGATTGCTCTCAAGTGTGAACACTTGCACGATACTATCTTCCAAGGTAAAGTAAGGTTGGATGTTGCATCCCTAACCCCCTACCACTTCCATATACACCACTTGCTCTTGTGAATCATGTCTAGGAACTCCGGAGCCGAGGATGATTTCTACGAAGAATCCACGATGAGCCACCATGCATATGCCTCCACAATCATGGATGACATGATGGAGCACTACACCGACAATGGCTCCACATGCTTGGGTGATATGGAGTTCTACAACAACAATAACTCCCCAAGCATGGATGACTTCAAGAATGACAACGACAAGCTCGTCAAGTCGCATCGACCAAGAGGGAGCCTCCACCTCGAGAGCGCCAAGGTCTACCATCAAATGGACAAGTTCCAAAGCGCCCTCAACAACTTCAAGAAGTACATAGATGACAAATTCGCCAAGAACACGAGCATCCTTGCCAAAATTAATGAGTCTACCTGAAGATTGCACCACAAGCACAAGAAGAGTCCCAATGACAAGGATTATCATCGTGAGCATCATGTAGATGCCCAAGTGCGCCACCTACATCAACCTTTGGCAAGGCACGCCAATGACCTCCGTCGAAACCATCAAAGGCACCTTCCACTAGTCATGCCACTACCAAAATGGCACCAAGATCAAGCTCTCCTCCTCGCCATCAAGCTTCAACGCCCAACCTTGACGTCCTAGATGATGCATGCAACTTCATGGATGAGGAAGATAAAGACCTCTACTTCGCCAAGTTGGACGAGTACGTCAAGAGGATGTCTACACAAGCCAAGGTGGCCACGGCGAAGGATGAGCAAGCTCCAAGTAAAAAGCCTACGCTACAAGATGGCGATGACAAGGTCAAGAATGGTGGGCATGGAATTTTCCCTTCACCAAAGGAGGCGCATGGAGTTGAGCACACCGCGCATATCCCTACACGCTTGAGTGATGATGTGGTACCAATCCCATGTGAGTATGAGAGCCACTTAGCCCACTTGAGTGAAAGCAAGAGTGTGATGAGTGACTCAATCATACGTGATACTGAGTGCTTCCATTTGGAGGGCATGAGTGATACACCGAGTGAGTTGAGAGTGGTAGTTGATAGGTCATGTGAGACCATTTTGATTTCTAACAACTTACCCTTTACCTCTAGTGTGTTTTCTCATGATGTGCTAGGTTCCATGGATCAAGAAGAGACAAGCCTCAATTATGATGCCTCAAATGGAGAAGATGTACATGGTGCTTGAAGATGATGCTACACCATGGCTACATCAAGAAGACGAAGTTGCCCACATGGAGGCCACTACTACTACAACACCCACATCATATGAGAGGTATGAACAAGGTAAAAATAAGCGTGTTGGTGATGCCATGATCCTACTAGTGGACATGATGACATGATTATTGGCATGCTATGGATGATGTTTGTGATATCACATATGATTCATTCATGTTTCCATGCGATACTTTGCCTTTGCATAATGTTGAGCATGTGAAATTATTTGATTGTGATGATGTTGCCATAGACATGCCATGCTATAAACGTTTCATCTTTCCCATTGTTGCTTGCAATATGTTGAACAATTGCTCTTTCCAATGTTTTGCTTGCAATGATGTTAAGAATGATCAAAGTGGGTTGAGTTCGTGGAGTCTTTTCCTTACATTGTTAAGTATAAGAAGGGCAAAGATAATGTAGTCGCACACGCTTTGTCTCGCAAGAACACAAGCCTTCTTACTCGACTCGAAGTCAACGTGTTGTATCGCAAGAGATGTTTACTTCAATCGAGTAAGAAGGCTTGTGTTCTTGCAAGACAAAGTGTCCGCAACTACATTATCTTTTCCCTTCTTATACTTGACAATGTAAGGAAAAGACTCCATGAACTCAACCCACTTAGCGTGTCTTTTACTCAAGTTGGCTTGTCCTTTGAGATATTTCAACGAGTCATGGTCGGAATGTATGATAAATTCCTTAGGCCAAAGGTGGTGTTGCCAAACTTGTAAAACACGAACTAAGGCAAAAAGCTCTTTGTCATAAATCGGATAGTTAAGGCGTGTGCCATCAAGTTTCTCCCTATGGTAGGCAAATAGGGTGGCGCGGATCATGTTAAGATCCATTTTCTTGAAGTAATCTTCCATGGTCTTTGTCCCTTGAATAAGCTACTAAAGCTTGTTGTAGAGGTTACGCGTGTAGTGTGTCATATGAGCCTTCATGTCATGCCAAGTTGTGATTGGAGGATCTTCTCTTGCATCACGAGCGACTTGAACTTGTTCCCACCAAAGGTTGGCATAGTCATCAAACTCAAGCGAAGCTATGGAGACCATCTTTTGATCGTTGTAGTTGTGCATGCAAAAGATCTTGTCGACTATAAGCGCCCATGAGAGGTATTCTTTGGGATCATTTGAACCGGTGAACTTGGGCATTGTGAACTTGAGCTTTCCAAAAGTTTCTTCATCATTTTGGTCACGATAGCAGTTGTTTCCATGATGTGGCCGGTCTTCATCTTCCATGCAATCATTGCGAGCGAGCTTGGTGACCTTGTTGGTACACTTGCGTTTGAGGAGCCTCATTTGGAGGTGGCCGAGCTTGCTCTTGCTCTTGCTCTTGTCGTGGTTGTTGACGAAGAGGAGGTGCTTGGGCCTCACGAGGATGAGGATGTGGAGCCTCTGGACGTGGTTGCTGATGAAGGGGAGGCTCGTTCCTCAGTTTGTTTGCGAGTTATGCACTTGGGCCTCACAACGAAGATCATGGTCTTGAGCCTCATGATGTGGTGGGCGTCAATAAATATGTACCGTTTGATGCTCCATGTATTGATGTGGTGGAGGAGGCTCGTCATGCTGACCATGGTGACGGTGTTGACGTTCATGACGGCGATGACGAAGATGAGGATCTTGGAGAGCTTCATGTCAGTGACGAGCTTGTTCCTCCAAGTTGGTGTCATCACTTGTTGAGTCAAGAATGTCTCGTGGATGATGGTGGTGTGGTTGTGATTGCACTCGTGGTTCCACTTGTGGTTGCGCTTGTTGTATTACTAGTGCCCTTGCATGATGATGGTTTCCTTCTCTCCTTGCTTGGGGCCTTGAGGAGAAATCACCATCATAGATTGACGTTGCGGTGTGCCATCGGGAAGTTACATAGTGCGAAGAACTTCCATCTTCAACCACAGGAGCATCATTGTGTCTTGGAGCACTTGTATGAGGGTCTTGACAAAGAGGAGAACGGTGACATGACGAGCTTGATGCGCGTGAACGCGGTCTTGTGTTGCGCGTGAGCTCGGCCATCGACCTTTGTAGTGCTTCATTTTGGTTGGCGAAGTTGATGTGCATGGCCCTCGTCTCTTGATGATGATTGGATTAGCCTTGCCGCATTTCATGAATTTGTTGTTGGAGGCCATCGAAGCGATTGTCAATGCTCTTGAACTTGGCTTGAGTTTCGCCGAATTGTTCATCCTTGCGTGACTCGAGAGCATTGCAATGTTCACGGAAATCATGTCGGATGATGTAGTGGCTTGCACGCATCATGTATGGGCCTTGTTCTTCTTCTTGGGAAGGTCGTTGGTTCGACTCACCGTGCCTATCCATCATGCAAAACACACAAGGATTGTATATGGAAGTGTAATATGGTGGGTGTTAGCCTTTTTCCTCACCTTGGGGATTGCACCGAACTAGAAACCACACATGAGAACTATAAGTGTGAAAAGTGAAAACGCAAAGAAATCTCACACTAAAAAAGAACTAAAACTCTCAAAAGCTTTTGGTGGAAGGTTAGGGTGGTGGAATACCAAACGAAACGATCTAAAGAAAAGGTTATTGTTAAAGGTGGTAGAGAACCAAAGATCAAAAGCAAAAAGGATATGATCTACAAAAACACAAAGATACACACACGCGGAGATGGATGTAGTTAGCACGACTATGAAAATGAGCACAAAATGTCCTAATGAAGACTAAGCTCGATTGTCGTGCCAACGCAAGGAGAGACCACAAATCGTTCGCCAAAAGAGGACAAGCAACTGATTTTTGCACTTACCTTGGTCGTGCTCTTTCTCTCTCTTCGCTTATAAGCTTGATACTTTCTTTGTATTGGGAGACTATGTATCCTTCTATTTTTCTTCTGCTTTTCCTTTTTATCTCTTTTTTTATTGTTTTTCTCCCTTTCTATAATACTATCTCAACTCTTGACTTTCTTTCACACTCTCACTTTCCAAGGGCAAGTGCACAATACTTAGGCAAAGACAAGATGAACTGCTCTCATAGGATAGATACACACAAAGGAAGAAGGGTTAACAAGGTGGAGCAAGTTATACCTTCGGTATGGATGACAACTTGCTACTGGTGTTGGGGATGGTGTCGATGAGCACGGTATGTGATGATTTGGGGATGCTTGAAGTTACTTTGGGCGACACGCACATGAAACACGAACAACACAAGAGGGAAAATGGTCAAAAATGGGATCAGAAAAAATTCGACGCAGAAGCCGGCGGCGCCGGTTCTGGTTCCAGAATTTCTGACGGCGAGGCCGGCGTGCCAGAGTGCTCGCCAGAAATTTTGGCGGTAGAACCAGTTCGCCGAAATTAGTTCATGACAAACTCCAAAAGTCAAATCTCGGAAATTTTTCAAAAATTTGTCCAAATTGGGCTAGGGGAAGGTTCTAGGAAGGTAGATCGACACCCAAAGCAATAGAGCTATGGACCAAAACTATGAAAACTCACCAAATCCAGATATCGATCCGAAGGCAATTTGGGGCTATTTTTTGGGGATTTTCGAATTTTTGGTGGATAGAAGAAAATTTGATGGGGGAATTTGTGAGCAACAAAGCTCTTGATACCAATATGTTGAGGGCTAACCTCGTGGGTGTCCTGATGTTTCACGAATCCCTTGAAATCGAGGCAGAGTGAATGGGGGATGAGGGAGAGAATGGAATCTGTGAACTCACGGATGAAGAACACGATGAACACACACACACACACGAAGACATGATACACACCTATAGCTCATGTCGGCGGCTACTGATCCAGCGTAATCCCTAGGATCGGCATCAGGCGAAGATCTCTCTCTCTCGAACCGGCACGGCGAGTGGGGAGTCTTGGTGAGATCTTGACATCTTGGCAAGGGGCTCCAATGCCAAGGCCTTGTACAATGAGGGAGGCACGATGCAAACTCCGACGAGGTGGGGGATAATTGGTGCTCCTTTATCAAGGTGCATGAGACTAGAAATTAGGGAGATCCACACGGGTGTCTTCTAATTTCAATTATCCAAGTCTTAGTATTACAAAGGGGTGTGGGGGTTATACATAGGCCAGCCACTAAAACATGGGTAGTTTGGGCACAAAAGGGTAAAAACTGGATGAAATAGGAATATTCTCTAGCATCAACCCCATGTTGACTTTCAGACTGGGCATTCCGGCGATAAGTCCAGCATGACCGGAATAGGCGCCGGAAATTCTGGTCAGCGCTGGTTGTTTCGGTCTAGCGCCGGAACAGCGTACAGAAGTGCAGTTCGGTCGGCGCCGGTTGGTTTTGGCGTCCGCCGGGAATTCCAATCATGCGGCCATTCCGCCGGAGTGGTCGCCGGTAATTCCGGCGAGAATTCCGGTCCACGAGGCCGAGCACCGGTTTGGTCTGGACCTCCATCTTGCGATGGCTTTGCTTGTCATTTCTTCATGGGGTTCATAGCTGAGGATGCATAAGGTATTGGCATGAAGTAGCAAGCCATCCAAGGATGTATCAAAATCACACGAGAAGAATTCACCTTAGCTTGAAGGAGCTTGGCTCGGCGATAATTCATTGGTCTACTTGGGGGACTTGGTGGTGTAGATGTAGGGACGTCCGTAGGACAGGCTGCATCACCATGCATCGTTTTCTTCATGGACTTAAGTATAATATCAAGAGTGTTGTTCGACACCATAGATATAATGATATGAATGAGCTATTACATCATGAACGTGAAGCTGAAGCACAGTTTGCCAAAGAAGATCTATTCAAAGCTCGTTCTACAATAGGTGGATGTTTTTCCTCTCGGACTAGTTCATATGCACCTACGTCTAGTGCAAGTCATGTTGATCGTCCGTCTACATCCACAAGACCAACTTCCATGTGTCCAACACAAAGAAACCAACTCCTGCAGCGAGTGGTTCGGGCTCTAATATGTCTACAACACGTAATAGGGACATGGTGTGTCATACATGTAGCGGCAAGGGTCACTTCAAGATGGATTGTCCAAATAAAAGGTGATGCTTATTAATGAACATGATGAGTATGAGACGGGAGATGATGCTAATCCGAATGTTTCAGATGATGATGATGGTTACATGAGTGATGGTGTTGATGCCTTTCCATCCATTTCCACTACTATTTATTACACTCCACGAGTACTCAATGTGTATTCTAGTTCGCAAAGTTAGTGATGCAATTTGATCCAAACAAAGGCACTTCTTTGTCTAAACAAATCTTGCAAGGTAATCATTGATGGTGGAAGTTGCCGCAATTTAGCAAGCAAGGAGTTATGTGCCAATCTGAAGCTGAAGTATCTACCGCACCCTCATTCGTATTATATTCAATGGTTAAGTGACAATGGTGAGATGAAGATTAGTCACATGGTGCGTGTTGATTTTGAGATAGGATTGTACAAGGATTGCATTGACTTTGATGTGGTTCCTATGACGGTTTGTCATTTGTTATTGGGTCGGCTGTGGCTATTTGATCGTTCTGTGTAACACAATGGCCGAGACAATACATATCACTTGGATTTCAAGGGCAGAAAAATCAATTTGCAACCTATGTCACCACAAGATATTGTGAATGAATCTCGTCAGAAAACTGAAGTCAACTTAGAGGATGCACATACATTAGTTGATAGTCGAGAGAATGTAATAGCTATGAGTGATATAACAAAAAGTGAGAGAGTTCCCATTTTGCTTATATTAGCCACCAAAGAAGACATGAGAGAATTTAGTGAGGATCCTACAGTCGTGCCTCTTGTGCTCATGTACAAAGGCAAGGTTTTAGTTTCTAATGATATGACCCCTCTTTCTCTTGGTGTTTCTAATGTGTTACATGAATTCAATGATGTTTTTCGGAGGAGGTACCTGCAGGTTTGCCACCATTGCGAGGTATTGAGCATCAAATTGACTTGATTCTAGGAGCATCGTTGCCCAACTGTGCACCATATCGCACAAACCCTGAAGAAACAAAGGAAATTCAGAAACAAGTGCAAGCACTTCTAGACAAAGGTTATATTCATGTGATCTTAAGACCTTGTGCTATTCATGTTATTTTAGTTCCTAAGAAAGATGGTACTTGGTGCATGTGCGTAGAATGTAGAGCTATAAATAACATCACTATTTGGTATCGTCATCCTATTCCACGGTTAGAGGATATGTTAGATGAGTTGAGTGGTGCTGCTGTTTTCTCTAAAATTGATTTGCGTAGTAGTTATCATCAAATTAGGATGAAGGAAGGGGATGAATGTAAAACTGCCTTTAAGACTAAGTTTGGATTATATGAGTGGTTAGTCATGCCTTTTGGTTTAACTAATGCACCTAGTACTTTTATGAGATTAATGAACCATGTCTTAAGGAATTTTATTGGCAAGTTTGTGGTTGTTTATTTTGATGATATATTAATCTATAACCGCAATTAACATGAACATAGTTATCATATTAGACAAGTCTTGCAATTGTTACGAGATGCTAAGCTCTATGGTAATCTCGAAAAGTGTACATTTTGCAAAAATAAGGTCATATTTCTAGGATATGTTGTCTCTAAACATGGAGTATAGGTAGATTCATCTAAATTGAAGCAATTCAAAATTGGCCTACTCCCATGAATGTGAGTCAAGTACAAAGTTTTCACGGTCTAGCTGGTTTCTATAGACGTTTTGTGAAATACTTTAGTACTACTGCTGCACCTTTTAATGAATTAACTAAGAAAGGTGTACCTTTTGAGTGGGGCATTTCCCAAGATCATGCTTTTGATGAACTGAAACAATTCTTAACTTCTGCACCTTTGCTCACACTACCAGATTTTTCTAAGAAATTTGAGATTGAATGTGATGCTAGTGGCATAGGAATTGGTGTTGTGTTGATGCAAGGGGTCGTCCCATTGCATATTTTACTGAGAAACTTTCTGGTGCAAAGTTAAACTATCATGTCTATGATAAAGAATTGTATGCGCTTGTTAGAGTTCTCGAGGTTTGGCAACATTATTTGTGGCCAAAGGAATTTATCATACATTCTGATCATGAAGCTTTAAAATATCTGAAAGCTCAATCTAATTTGCATAAGCGTCTTGCTAAGTGGGTTGAGTTCATTGAGTCTTTTCCATACATCATTAAACATAAGAAGGGAAAATATATGTTCTTCCTGATGCTCTATCTAGGAAGAACATGTTATTAACACACTAGATCAAAGTTCCTGGTTTAGAGAGTTTATGTGATTTGTATGCAACTGATCACAATTTTGCTGAACCATATCGTTTGTGTTCTATTGGGAGGGCATGGGATAAATTTCACATCCATGATGGGTATTTGTTTCGTGCTAACAAACTATGTGTTCCGGAATTGTCTATGCATTTGTTGTTGCTATAGGAATCACATGCTGGAGGATTGATGGGTCACTATGGGTGTGAGAAGATGCTACTCATGCTCACTGATAATTTTTATTGGCCTAAGATGAGGCATGATGTGGACAGGTTTGTCAAGAGATGCATTACTTGCAACAAGTCGAAGTCCAAGTTGAAGCCTCGCTGATATGGGGTGGCCCGATCTTCTCAGCAAGCTCTTGTCGATGGTAATGGTGGATGATTGATAACTAGTGCGTAGCTATGATCTCTCCCACTCGATCCCTGATGCCAGTGCAACAGCTCTCGAACCTTGTAGGATATTCACAACACCACACTCTTGTGCACGCAGCCGTCGACCACGAACGGTAGTATGCAATCTACTAATTCCCAATGGAACAACATATCACACTCAATTGCAATTGTAGAATTCGATCACAGGGTAATTCTAGAGGTTCTATAAAGAAACAACTCCAAAATAATTTTAACGTGGTCTAAAACTAAAGCTAGTGCGCCCCCATCTATTTAAGGGTCTAGGAGGCGGCGACCTAGGGTGGAAACCAAGTTGGTCCCACCCAACTGGGGATACAAACTGACCCAACTTGGGTTCAGCCTAGGTCTCTGCCGTGGTAGCCGATCGTGGTTTAGGTGCCGCGGCAGCCTCCCGTGGCAGCCGATCGTGCTGCTTCTGTGCCGCGGCAGCCTCCCATGGCAGAGAATAGTGGTGTTTCTCTGCCACGGCAGAGATCTTCCACCAAGTGTTGATCTTCAACCTTGTATGCTCCTTACGCTTCCTCCCTCTCCTCCCTCGCACATTCTTCATTGATCAACATGCCATGTTCCATTAGCTCCTCGCTTCGTGCTATGCCTTCTTCTCCCAAGTACCTGATCATGCAATAATTCAAAGACTTAGGTAGTATAAAATTCTCATTAACTAAAACACCAGGTTCATTAAGAAACAAGTTCACCTTTGTTCTAGTAGCTTAGCATGAGCTCTTATGATTGGTCCAATCCTTATCTCATTGGATTGATCTTTCTTTGCAATTGGAACACCATCATTAGCAATTGGGGTAGGTGTAACTGCAGGGATGTCATCATCATCTCCCTCCCTTCAAAAGGCGTCGACCTCGACGCTCCAAGGTCTTCTCCAGCATATGGTGACAAATCAGCAATGTTGAAGTTGTTGCTAGCTCCACCAAACTCCTAAATAGGTATGTCAACTGAGTAGGCATTATCATTAATTTTGGCTAGCACCTTGTAAGGACCAGCACCACGTGGCTTAAACTTGGACTTGGGAAGTAGTGGAGATCTGTCCTTGCACAGATGCACCCAAACCATATCTCCAGGCTTGAACAACACTTCCTTCTTTGCTTGATTCCTTGCAACAGCAATGTTCTTGCCTTTATTCTCAATAGCCTCTCTAGTCTTCTCATGAATTTTCTTCACATAATCAGCACGTTTGGATGCCTCCATATCAACTCTCTCATGTAATGGCAGAGGCAACATATCAAGTGGCGTCAATGGCTTCAAGCCATACACCACCTCAAAAGGACAAAGCTGAGTAGTAGAATGCACAGCTGTAATGGCAGAGGCAACATATCAAGTGGCGTCAATGGCTTCAAGCCATACACCACCTCAAAAGGACAAAGCTGAGTAGTACAATGCACAACCCTGTTGTATGTAAACTCAACATGTGGCAAACACTCTTCCCACTCCCGCAGATTCTTTTTTATCATGGTCCTTAGTAGCTGTGACAATGTTCGATTCACCACCTTCGTTTGACCATCTGTTTGGGGATGACATGTAGTACTGAATAGCAGCTTTGTTCCTAACTTCCCCCATAAGGTCTTCCAAAAGTAGCTCATGAAATTCACATCACGGTCAGAAACAATCGTCTTAGGTACTCCATGTAATCTCACGATCTCCCTGAAAAATAGGTTAGCAACATGCAACGCGTCGTCGCTTTTGTGGCAGGCAATAAAATGAGCCATCTTAGAGAACCTATCCACTACCACAAATATAGAATCATGACCTCCCTGAGTTTTAGGTAGACCTAGCACAAAATCCATAGTAATGTCTTCCCATGGAGTAGTAGGTGCAGAGAGAGGTGTTTACAAACTGTGAGGCTTCAGCTTAGATTTCGACTTGTGTCATGTAATACATCGACTCACAAATCTGTACACATCACGCCTCATCTTGGGCCAATAAAAGTGATCAGCAAGCATGAGCAACATCTTCTCATGCCCAAAGTGACCCATCAAACCAACGACATGTGATTCATGCACTAAAAACAAATGCAACGACGATTCTGGAATACATTGTTTGTTAGCTCGAAACAAATAGCCATCATGTATATGATACTTATCCCATGCGTTTCTAAGAGAACACAAACGATATGGTTCAGCAAATCATGGTCAGTTGCATAAAGTGCACAAATAGCTTCTAATCCAGGAATTTTAACATCAAGATTGGTTAATAGCATGTTTTTCCTAGATAGAGCATCAGCAACAACATTCTCTTTTCCCTTCTTATATTTAATGATGTAAGGAAAAGACTCAATAAACTCAACCCATTTAGCTAATCTTCTATGCAAGTTTGATTGAGCTTTCAAGTATTTCAATGCTTCATGATCAGAATGTATGATAAATTCCTTTGGCCATAAATAATGTTGCCAAACCTCAAGTACTCTAACAAGTGCATACAATTCTTTATCATAGATAGGATAATTCAAACGAGCACCAGTCAATTTCTCAGTAAAATAAGCTATAGGGCGACCCTCTTGCATCAAAACGCCACCAATGCCTATACCACTAGCATCACATTCAACTTCAAATTGCTTCGAAAAATCAGGTAATGCAAGTAATGGTGCAGAAGTAAGCAAGCGTTTCAATGTATCAAAAGCAATGTGTTGGGCCACGCCCCATACAAAAGGAACACCTTTCTTTGTCAAATCATTCAAAGGTGGAGCAATGGTGCTAAAATCTTTAACAAAGCGCCTATAAAAACCAGCTAAACCATGGAAACTACGCACTTGACTTTGATGCAGCCCGTCCTACGGACACTTCTACATCTACACCAACAAGTCCCCCAAGTGGACCCATGACTCGTGCCCGAGCCAAACTCCTACAAGCTAAGGTGAACTCACTCCTCTCCTCGTGCCAATTTGATACCTCCTTGGATGGTGTGCTACTTCATACCTCTACTCTGTGCATCATCAGGTACGAACCCCCACCGCGTCGACCCACGAGCCCTGAAGCTGCACCTGAACTGGAGCTGCTTGAGCCGGAGTGTCCGCCCGAATCCAGCCGGAGTGTCCGGTGCAGCCGGAGTGTCCGACGCGACTCAGCCGGAGTGTCCGGCCTGCCCCAGCCCGAACCTGGCGTGGACATTCAGAAGGTCAAATCGGACACTTCCCGGACACCACCCGGAGTGTCGGGCCACCCCGAACTGTCCGGCCGTTCCGACCCGGACTGTCCGGCCCAAGTGATGGGCCTGCGAGCCTAGCTGGGCCCTATGGCCCATGTACCCCTCTACTTCGCGCAGAACTCTACTTTAATGCCTAAATTACCCCTGAACTTGTGGTTGGCCTATATATAGTCCCCCACCTCCAATGTAAACCCTAGGCATGATATTGGAATTAGTGGAAACCCCTTTGTGGATCTATCTAATTCTTGCCTCATGCTCCTTGACTAAGGAGCACCAATATCCCCAAACCTCGTTGGAGTTTGCATCATGCCTCCGCATTGTACAAGGCCTAGGCATCGGTGTCCCTTTGCCTAGACGTCAAGATCTCACCGAGTCTCCCATCTCGCCGTGCCGGTTCGAGAGAGAGTCCTCCGCCCGACGCCGATCCTAGGGATTGCGTCGGACCGGTCACCGCCGGCGTGAGCTATTGGTGTGTATCGTGGTTTTGTGTGTGTGTGTTCATCGCGTTCTTCGTGCGTGCGTTCATCGTGTTCATCCTCCCCTCCTCCCTCCCCCCCCCCCCCCCCCCCCCGCACTCCATCCTCGATTTGAAAGGGAATCGTGAAAGATCAGGCCACCCTAGAGATTTGCCCTCAACATATTGGTATCAAGAGCTTCGTTGCTCATGATTTCCCCCACAAATTTTTCTTCTATCCACCAAAAATTCGAAAATCCCCCAAAAAAAACAGCCCATATTTGCCTTTGGATCGATCTCTTGATTTGGAGTGTTATTTGTGGTTTTGATCCGATAGAACCTTGTCTAAGGACTTGGTCCAGCTTTCTCCTGCGTTTCCCCAGCCCGATTTGGCCAGTTTTTCGTGGATTTGAGGCCCGAAGGCGAGGATTTCCGCTCAAGAACACGAGCAGGAAACACGCGTCGGAGTGTTCGGCTCGTACCGACCGGAGTGTCCGGCCGAACTAGACTGGAGTGTCCGGCCCAGACAGACCGGAGCGTCCGGCTGTAACGCGTGTTTTGACAGTTTTTGCCTCATTTTTCGCATTAGCTAATCTCCTTTGTTTGCTCGTGTCCCGTGTGCGTGTTAGCAACTACCAGCAAGCTTCTATATCATTAACTTCCGCGCCCATAGACACCAGGGACCACGAACATCATCCTGCACCACCGACGCCAAGTTCATCATCAAAGAAGGTATAACTTGCGTCACCTTGTTAACCCCCATCTTCCTTTGTGTGTACCTATCCCATGAGAGTGGCTCATCTTGTGTTTGCTTGAGCATTGTGCATTTGTACTTGGATAGTGAGAGTGCAAGAGCAATATCAAGTGTGACTAGGTAGCATCAAGGGAGAGCAAAAAAGAAAGAAAGAAAAGGATACGAAGAAAAAGCAAAAGAAAAATAGTCTCCCATTGCCAAAGAGAGTCTCAAAGCTTGTAAGCAAGAGAGAAACAAGAGCGCCCAAGGCAAGTGCAAAAATCCGTTGCTCACTTTTCCTCTTTGCAAACGAGCCACGGTCTCTCCTTGCATTGGCACGACAACAAGCTTAGTCTTTGTTAGGACATTTTGTTTGCTCATTTTCATAGTCGTGTCAATCCCAACTTTCTCCACGTGTGTGTACATAGTCGTAGGTTCCCGTCACCCTTTTGAGTTGTTGACCTTCACCTTTGACTTGAGTTTTGTTGGATTTTACCCACTTTTGACTATCCCTTTTCTTTTGGTTGGTTCTTTGGCTTTCCACAATCCTAACATACCACCAACGAGCTTTTGAGAGTTAGTTCTTTCTTTCGTGTGAGTTTTCTTTGCATTTCCACTTTGCACGCTTATAGCTCTCACTAGTGGTTTCTAGTTTGGTGCAATCCCCAAGGTGAGGTACAAGGCTAACACCACCATATTCCACTTCCATATACAATACTTGTGTTTTTTGCATGATGGATAGGCACGGTGAGTCGAGCCAACCACCTCCCCAAGAAGAAGATCAAGGTCCATACATGACGCGTGCAAGTCACTTCATCGTCCGCCAAGAGTTCCGCGAACGTTGCTAAGCCCTTGAGACACGACAAGATGAACAATTTGGCGAGACGCAAGCCGAGTTCAAGAACATCGACAACCGCTTCGATGGCCTCGAAAGGCAAATGCAAGCAATGCATCACAACTCGGCCACCAAAATGAGTCGCTTCAATGCTCGGTCGCCGAAATAAATGACAACCTTCGACGCCTCATCGATGGAATGGCAAGACCGTGTTCACGTGCTTCAAGCTCTTCAAGTTCTTCGCGTCGTCATGCACCTCCACAACAAGATCTACCTCCAAGTACTCCAAGATGCAATGATGCCCCTGTGGTTGAAGATGGAACCTCTTCGAACTATGTACCTTCCCCACGGCATGCCGCAACATCAAGCTATGATGGTGACCTCTCTTCAAGGCCACGAGCAAGGTAAGAAGCACACCGTCATAACGCAAGGGCACTAGTGATCCAACAAGAGCAACCACAAGAGGAACCACAAGCGCAACCGCAAGTGCAACCGCAAGTCTACCACCATCGACCGCGGCACATACTTGACACAACGAGTGATGACTCCAATTTGGAGAATCAAGCTCGTCATCGATGTGAAGCTCTCCAAGATCCCCCTCCTCGTCATCACCGTAATGAACGTCAACAACGACACCATGGTCATCACGAGGCGCCTCCTCCACATCAACAAAACTTGGAGCATCAAGTGATACAAGTTGAGCGACGCCCACCACGTCAAGAGGCTCATGACCATGTTCTTCGCCGTGAGGCCCATGTGCCTAACCAAAATCATCAACCGAGGAACGAGCCTCCTCTTTGTCATAAACCACGTCAAGAGGCTCCACACCCGCGCCACCATGAGGCCCAAGCGCCTCAACCACGTCAACAACCACGCCAAGAGCAAGAGCAAGCTCCTCCACAACAATATCAAGAGCAAGCTCCGCAACAAGGGCGTGAGAACCAAGTTCCACCTCCCCAACTACAAGATCATCAACAAGGTCACCAAGCTCGTCGCAATGACCGCAACAATGAAGAAACTTTTGGCAAGCTCAAGTTCACAATGCCCAAGTTCACCGGATCCAATGACCCCGAAGAATACCTCTCATGGGCACTCAAAGTCGACAAGATCTTCCGCATGCACAACTATAGCAATGAGAAGATGGTCGCCATGGCTTTGCTAGAGTTTGATGATTATGCCAACCTTTGGTGGGAACAAGTTCAAGTTGCTCGCAAGACAAGAGCCGCCAATCACAACTTGGCAAGACATGAAGGCTCACATGAGATCCCGGTTTGTCCCCGCGTACTACACGCGTGACCTCTTCAACAACCTTCAAGTGCTTCGTCAAGGGACAAAGACCATGGAAGAGTACTTCAAGGAAATGGAACTCAACTTGATTCATGCCAACATTGATGAACTCATGGAGCAAACAATGGCATGTTTCCTTATTGGCTTGAATCACCCAATCAAGCGCATCGTCGAGTTCCAAACATACAACACCATGGTTGAGCTTGTGCACATCGCAACAAAGGCTGAACGTCAAGTGCAAGAGGATATCAAGTACAACAAGCCCAAGACGTACTTCACCTACAAGCAAGCTTCAACTGCTACACCAACAATGTTCAATGGAAGCTCCTTAAGTACCTCCAAGCCTTCCTTCAAGCCCACACTTCCTCAAGGAAAACTTCCCCCAAGTGGCAAGGAAGCAAAGAGTGATACACCTTTCAACGGTGAATGCTACAAGTGTGGAGGTAAAGGACACAAGTCGGCCGAATGTGGAAACAAGAAAGTCTTGTTCATCCATGACAATGGTGATGAAGAGTACTTGAGTGAAGATGAGTTTGATACCCGTGTCAAGGAAGCAATTGCAAGGCAACGAGTGGAAGATGATCAAGAACTCCTCATGTGTGAACATGACGCAAGTCCATCGCTTGTCGTCACAAGGATCTTGACCACTCAAGCACAAGAGCATGAAGACCAACGCTCCAATATCTTCCAAACATGAGCAGGCATCAATGGCAAATCTATCAAGGTGATCATTGATGGAGGGAGTTGTCACAACCTTGCTAGCACCGAGTTGTGTGAGAAGCTCAACCTCACCCTCCAACCGCACAAGCACCCCTACCACGTGCAATGGCTAAGTGACCAAGGGTCCGTGAAGATCAAGCATACCGTGTCGGTCTCCTTCGCCATTGGTCCTTACAAAGACACGGTGGAGTGTGATGTGGTTCCTATGACAGTTTGCCATATGCTTCTTGGTCGTCCGTGGCAATTTGACAAGGCTGCTCAACATGATGGTCGCACCAATGTATACACCTTCAAATGGCTCAACAAAATATGTGTTTTGCAACTGATGACTCCTAGCCAAATAATTGCGGACAATGCAAAGGCTTTAGCGAGGGCTCAAAGCACAACCCCTACTTGTGAGAAGAGCGGTGAGAGAGAGAACCACCTCATACTGTGTGAGAGCCACAAGCCAAATTTGAGTGGAAAAACTAAGAGTGTTCTCCTTTCCACCAAAAGTGAGATGAGAGATGTTCGGAACAACCCATCCATCTTGCACTATGTCCTCCTTTGCAAGGGACTAGCACAAGGAACTAACGAATTACCAAATGTTCCTCCATCTTTGATGAGTGTTTTGCAGGAATTCAAGGATGTGTTCCCCGAAGAGCTTCCACATGGACTACCTCCTCTTCGTGGCATTGAACATCGCATTGACCTCATCCCCGGTGCACCACTTCCCAACCACACCACTTACCGCACGAACCCGGAGGAGACAAAGGAGATCGAACGTCAAATCAACCAACTCGTCTCCAAAGGTTTGATCCAAGTTAGCACTAGTCCAAGTGTCGTACCCGTGATTCTTGTTCCAAAGACGGATGATACGTTACGGTTATGCATGGACTGACGTCCAATCAATGCTATTACCGTGCGTTATCGACATCCCATACCACGTCTCGATGACATGCTTGATGAGTTGTGTGGAGCCACTATTTTTTCGAAAATTGATCTTCGTAGTGGTTACCATCAAATACGCATGGCTGAAGGTGATGAGTGGAAAACCGCCTTCAAAACCAAACTTGGTCTCTATGAATGGTTGGTTATGCCCTTTGGTTTATCTAATGCCCCATCCACCTTCATGCGCCTCATGAATCATATTTTGCGTTCCCTCATTGGAAAAAGTGTTGTTGTCTATTTCGATGATATTCTTGTTTATAGCAAATCACTTGAGGACCATATAACACATGTCAAGGAAGTTTTGCAAATCCTTCGACATGCAAAGCTTTATGCTAATCTTCCCAAGTGCACTTTTGCTAAAGACAAGTTGATTTTTCTTGGATTTGTCATTTCTTCGAAGGGAATTGAAGTTGATGTTTCCAAGGTAGAGGACATACGAGATTGGCCCATCCCAACAAATGTGAGTGAACTCCGAAGTTTTAATGGGTTGGCCGGTTTCTATCGTCGCTTTGTGAAAGACATTTCGACCATTGCTTGTCCCCTCAACGAGTTGACGAAAAAGAATGTCACCTTCATGTGGGGCAAAGCACAACAAAAAGCTTTTGATGAACTCAAAATGAGGCTCACCGAAGCACCTCTACTTGCTTTACCGGATTTCACAAAAACTTTTGAGATAGAGTGTGATGCTAGTGGTATTGGAATTGGAGGAGTCCTTATGCAAAACGGACGTCCTATAGCCTACCATAGCGAAAAACTTGATGGTGCTCGCCTTAACTATCCGATTTATGAAAAAGAGCTGTTTGCCTTACTTTGTGTCCTTCAAGTTTGGCAACACTACCTTTGGCCCAAGGAATTTATCATACATTCCAACCACGAGTCGTTGAAATATCTCAAAGGCCAAGCTAACTTGAGCAAGAGACACGCTAAGTGGGTTGAGTTCATGGAGTCTTTTCCGTACATTGTCAAGTATAAGAAGGGAAAAGATAATGTAGTTGTGGACGCATTGTCTTGCAAACATACAAGCCTTCTTACGAGACTTGAAATCAACGTGTTGGGTCTTGAGGAAATAAAATCTTTGTATGCTTCCGACCCGTTCTTCGAACCAATTTTCGCAAAGTGCTCCAATGACAAAGGAGTTGATGATTTCTATTTGCATAAGGGCTTCCTATTTAAACAAAACAAGCTATGCATTCCGAAGTTGTCGCTTCAACTTTTGCTCCTCCAAGAATCTCATGGTGGAGGCCTTATGGGTCACTTTGGTCGCGACAAGACATTGGACATGCTCTCCAATCACTACTTTTGGCCCAAGATGAAGCAAGACATGGAGCGCTACGTTCAACGATGCACGACATGTGTTCAAGCTAAGTCGCAAGCTAATCCCTATGGTCTTTATATGCCATTACCTATTCCTCATACACCTTGGTCCGACATTAGCATGGATTTCGTGTTAGGATTGCCTAGATCTAAGCATGTTCATGACTTTATATTTGTTGTTGTGGATCATTTTTCCAAAATGGCACACTTCATACCATGCCATAAGACCGACGATGCTTCACATGTTGCAAATCTGTTTTTCAGGGAAATCGTCCGTCTTCACGGTGTGCCAAGGACAATCGTCTCCGACCGCGACGTCAAATTCATGAGCTACTTGTGGAAGACCCTCATGGCCAAGCTCGGTGTCAAGCTCCTCTTCTCATCCGCATCACATCCTCAAACTGATGGCCAAACCGAAGTTGTCAACCGAAGCCTCAGAACTCTCCTTTGTGTGTTGATCAAGAAAAACCTGAAGGATTGGGAGGAATGCATTCCACACGCTGAGTTCGCCTACAATCGAGCCAAGCACTCAACAACCAAGATGAGTCCATTCATGATCGTCTATGGTTTCAAGCCCCTCACCGCGCTCGACATCCTACCACTACCTCTCCATGAGCGCACGAACATGGACGTCGACAAGCGCGCACAAGCTATGAAGAAGATTCATGAAGAAACAAGAGCTACTATCGAACAACAAGTCATTGGCCAAGCTTCAAGGTTAAACAAGGACAAGAAGGAGATGATATTTGAAGAAGGCGACCTTGTGTGGATACACCTAAGCAAGGACCGCTTCCCCAAGGAACGTGACTCCAAGCTCAAGCCAAGAGGAGATGGTCCCTTCAAGGTCCTCAAAAGAATCATTAGCAACACCTACATCATCGACATACCGACCTCCAAGTACCTTGCAAGCAACACATTCAATGTCAAGGATCTCCCACCCTACCATGGAGATGTTTAAGATGATATCCATGAAGAGTCGAGGACGACTCTTTCCCAAGGGGGGGAGCTGATGCAGCCCGTCCTACGGACGCTTCTACATCTACACTGTAGCATCCCAATTGTCTAACAATTGCAATGCTACTAGCCTAGTCTATATAAATGCTACTTCCTATATATAATTGTTGCATCATAATTATATCATGCTCATGTCATCATGTCACCTTGCATTTGAGCATCATATAAAACCCTTTTTGTTTTGGTTCTTCTCTCATATGCATTGTAAATTGTTTTTGCCTCTTGATATTGTATTTGGTTATTGATATATTGTTTAAATGCCCAAGTTGAGTTGGGGGCATATCTTTTATTCAACTCCATCACCTTTCTCTGTCACCACCTTATAATTCCACCATCCAACTAAATATGAGCTTTGCACTTGATTGGGTTTTACCTCTAGCTCATGTGGGTTGGGATGGATCCAATTCTTTTTCCCACATGCTCTCATCTTAGCATCATGTTGTTTTCACATTATTGATATGTGGGACCACCTTGCCTGTTTAGTGAAGGAAACTCTTATTCTAGCTTCCATATGTGTTGTTTTGGGGATATTTTTCATGTTTGGATATTGTTGGGCTTACTAAATACCTAGTGGCACATACACACTAGCAAGTCCCATTTCTATTCAAATATGGTCATCTCCATCTATTCCACATGGGGCATCCTTTTAAATTCTTTTGCTTGGCTTATTCCATATTTCTGGAATGCATATGTATAAATGCCATGAATAATTATTTTGTTTTCACAAGATTAAAACATGGCATTTAATGCATTTGCATGGGCCATGCAACCATCACCATCTTTGGTCCTCCTTTGGTTTTATTTGTTTTTGAGTGGATCATCTTATCTTCTCTCTCCTTCTATCAATCTTTTCTATCTTGCTATGCTTCCTTGCCATGTGCATCAAGACCCTCACCCTCACCTTATCTCCTTCACATCATGCATGATCATGTGAGGTCATATCCTTAAAAACCCTATCTTATCTCTCCTTATCCATCACCATGTGTCCAATAAACATTTTCCTCTCCATCTCTTTTCCCCATCATGCTTGATCTTGTAGATTATCTAAACCCTAAGCCCTCATCTCTCCTCTCTCTAACCCGAGCCACCACCATGACCTACCCCATCTACTTTCCCTCTCTACCATGCCGAGGTGCCCCTCTCCTCACCATGCAGGCCCCACCTGTCCACCCTGGCCCCACCTAGCTACCAACCACCCCAAGCCCTAACGAGCCACTACTTCTTCTCCTAACCTAGCTCCTAACGGAGCCTCCCTCCTACCCTAGCTCTCTCTCTCCCTCTCTCTTCTCTACCTGCCAGCTAGCCCCACCCCGGACCTACCTCTCCTCTCCCTGGCCACCTGCCCTACCCTGCACCAGCCCCAGGCCGAGCCTGCCCGACCACGTGAGGAGGAGGAGGGAAAGGTGGCACCCGAGACCACCTTTTCCATCTACCCCGCGCCCACACGCTCCTCCCCTCTCCCTCTGCTATCTACCCCCACCTTCCGTCTCCTCGACCTCTCCTAGATCTCCCCAGACCGCCCCTTCCTCTCCGTCTACCCCTACCAGCATCTACCCCATCGCCGGTCACCGTCGGCCTCCACCTCCCCTACTCACACCAGCCGGTGGTGTGGCGATTAAGGGTGTCGAGGAAGACCACGCGGCACCCCTGCATCACCTTGTACACGCCGTCGCGGAGGAGAAGCACCAGAGCCGAAGAACACTGCCGCCACCGACGCTAAACCCTAGCTCCGCCGGCCTCTGCTTCATCGTTGATCCGCTGCGTCCCGAGCCGATCCAACCTCTCTGTTGATCTCACGGTGAGCTAACCCACCTCCTAGACACACCCCTCTGGCCGATCCACCCCTGTACGCGCTAGTCTTTTCGTCGAGCGCTCTCTGCGCTGGCGCGCTCGCGGTCACGTCCTCGCCGTCGTGCCGCGGTAGTGTTTTCTGGCCGCGCAGCCGTTTCCCAGCAACCACGCCAGGCCACCGCAGCGGTAACCGCCGCCGCGCGCGCATGCGAGGTCGCGGGATCGACCCCTGCATCGAGCCCCGCCTGTCGAACACCGTTTTGTCGTCAGAGATTCAGAGAAGAAGTACAGTAACGGCGGCTACTTTGCACTTCCCCCCCCCCCCCCCTGCGCCTTTTGCTGCTCAACCCGCGGTCCAGCCTAGGCCCGCCAGTCAGTGTCTGTTGCCGTTTTACAAAAAAGCACCCTGCCCTTTGGGTCCGTCTACCCGCAGTCCCCCGCCGCGCCGCGTGGCAGCCTCGCACCCGCCCACTGGCGTGTGGGTCCGCAGAGCCTCGGAGCCCACCTGTCTTACCCTGTGGCTAGTTAAGGCCGCGGTGTAAAACCTTTTCCGCGCGCGTGCCGCCCAGTCAGCACCTGGCCCACTTGTCACTGACTGTGGCTGGATCTGAGTGTGTGAGAAAAGTATTTCTGTACTTCTGTTTTAACTCAAACTTTCTCAAATTAATTCAAATTCAAATTTAAATCTGTTTTCAAATAACTTTTAAAATATAATTCCAAATAATACAAATAATATATGTTTCTGAATCAGAAAATTATGAGGAATTCATATATGGCCTTCAAAATATATTTTGGACACATTAATTTTCAAGTTGATTAAAATTACAAATAAAATGCCCTTTTCTTAATTAATTAATAACTTTTGTTTTATAACTCCAAATCTGACAAATAATATGTCTAAAATGATCAGCTCGACGAGACCTTTCTGTTTATGCATTCCATGTTCTGTTTTGCATCATGCATCATATAAATATAAAGTATACAGCAACTTATTTGAGTATAAAATATGATTAAAACCCCATAAAAGGCTATATTCTTGTATTCCACACCTCACCCATGCCATGCTACTTTGTTGCCATGCAAATTGTGCATCATTTATCATGGCATGATTGTTTGCTTGTCGCATTTTATTCATATGCTTGTGCACTTTATTTATGTTGGCCCTTGTTTGTTTGGTTCTTCTTCGAATAGACGCTGAGCAGGGGTTATATCAAGAAACCCAGGAGCACTACCCAGATCCTTCTCTCGCTTCAACTGAGCTGCCAGGCAAGCACTACCACATGCTTGCATACATATAGTACCTATTGCCTCTATCTTATTCTTGCATCATTGAGTTGCGATTGCATTAAACTGAATCCCAAGTACTACATAGCCTTTACTTTTAAACTCCACCGAAGCTTGTTCCTCCGTCCCATGAGCCATTACTACAGGAGTTGTTTGAGCCATGCGAGTCGTAGCACAGCATGTGTAGGGTATGTGAGTGTCTGATGGATAACGAGGTACCTAAACAACTTAACCTGACTAGTAATGGGATAACTAATGAAAGTGGCATCGGTGAGCAATATCTGCTATTTGGTTTTTCATGCTCACTTGTGTCCCGTAGGACCCCGAGTACTTGATTCCTGTTCCTTGAATATTCGCGCTATCCACATCCGGAAGGCCTATGGACCCCCCTGAGCCAGAGCTTGATTCTTTCTTATTTCTTGGGGCCACAAAGTAGTTTGGGGCTTTATTACTATCCTGTACTTATGCCATGCTTACTGCTTAATTTAAGATTGTGCGAGGATGCACCTGTACCGTTTAGGAAAGCGGAGTGTTTTCGCGGTATCGACAAGCCCAGTCACACTTTCGGGTTCCCAGTCGTTTACAGCCACTGACGCAAACCTTGAGTTCGTTTCGGAGTCGGCTAACTTCGTTGCAGGTAGCTTAATGGGGTGGCCTCCTGAAATATTTCTGAATCCTGTGATCGCTTTGTCGTGACTGCCTCGTTGGGTTTTGATTTGGTTTTTCCGAGGTTGATCGAGTGTGTGTTGCTATTTGTGCACCCCTGCAGGGTAAAACTTTTTGAAAGCCGTGTCCGCGGTTATGGACTACTTGGAGCACAGTTTCTCGATCATAGACAAGTATAACTAAAGTACCGCTTTTAATTTGACTAAGTACCTGACTAGTAAATAGTGCAACACTCATGGAATGGATAATAAAACTGCCAACGGATGGGGGGTTGTTCGTCCGCTTCCTCGTTGGTAAGCGAGGAGGAGGATGGATCTGTTAACATTACGGTTATAACTGCTGTTATTATTTCACGGACATCCGTCTATCTCTGGTTAGGCGGATGGTTAGCGAGTATCTATAGAATTGTTAGGTACTATCTTTTGCTGCAATTGCGTCACCCCAGGCTGTGTTCCCTTTAGAGGCATAAAGACTTGCTGAGTACCCCTAGGGTCTCACACGATAAATTGTTTGATTCAGATGAACAGGTATGCTCGCAAGATGGATACTGGGTGGAGGAGACGGACGATGTTGGCAACGATCATTCGGTGTAGATATTCCGGGGAACGGGGATCCGTGAGATCTGTGGGCGGGGTGTGTTTATTTATGGGGCATCTTATGTCGATTTGCTTCTTATCCGTACTCGGATCTTGTTGCCGCTTCCGCCTGATACTCTGATGTTTGATGTATGAGGAGATATCCTAAACTATTATATCTATCTAGGATATTTGGATCTTGTCGTATGGCGTTGCAATATTTCTATTTCTTTTAGATGGAATGGCTCTGAGGACTGTTGTATGGTGGCTTGCATACATACTCATTTGTGTATGTAGTTGATCCCTTCGCCTGCCGATTACGCCGCTCGTTCTTGTCCCGATGTCTGGAAATGGTTAGGACGGCCGAAAGGTCTACCTGTGAGTGGCATTTGGCCCCACCGTACTATTTTAACCATTTACGCTCATCCAGGCTTGTAACTAAGAGCGTAATTCACCGAGGTAGTTACAATTGGTATCAGAGCCATCCCGCCCTTCAGGGTCTCAGCCAAATGGTCGTTGTCAGTCTAGCAAATATTTTGGTAGCTATGTATACTAGGGAAAAACAAAACAAAACGCGAGAGTAGGACTGCTTCCACTTTTCTTCTTACCCACCCACCCACCCTTTTCTGGTAAGGAAGTGTAACATTTTCAATCCTCTTCTTAAAATTCAAACTAGGATTCACGTGTTCTGGGTTTCCGTAGTACCATAGAAAGTGTGTGTGTGTGTGTGTGTGTGTAATTCCTTGTCTATCTATTGCATCCAATTTGTTATCACAATCTGCCTTTGGTTATCAACTGTTGGTATATTCCATACCGACAGGCTTTTGAAAACCGACGCGATCTATCTGACTCCTTGTTAACCGGTGCCATCTTCTTAAGGGTGTCCTTCCTTCTAGCAACTCCACATTCTGTGAAACCATCAGTTGCTAATCTCTACCTGATAAGTGATTTTGCGCATCTATTGGTATTTTAATGCCGAAAATGCGGAAAAAAATTCTTTGATACATCTGTGCTTCCACACTCCTTTTCAGTCGTGTGTGAAACATTATCTATCTTCCTTTTATCAGCATGTCCATGCTAACTCATTCTTTTGTCACCGGCGCTTAATCCTAGAGTTTCATTTCATCTCCAATTCTCTTGGGCTAATTAAATAACATGTGTCGATCCGATGCTGGTGATTGTAATTTGGTTCTCGGCATAGCTATATGACACTTATCATGAGTGGAATATGGGAAAAATGCAATCACCACTATCCTCCAAATGGTGACGGTTATCTCTTGTGATTTTGAGTACACCGTGATCATATCTAGGCATATTCAAGCATCTTTGGCAATCCGGAGTTTCTCAAAGCACTACGGCGGTCTATCATCTGTCCATCATGCTGCACATCTTTTTGAACTCCACATCTGCAAAATTCTCTTTGAGACGAGGGAATTGCATATTTTCGTCTCTGATAGCTTTGCTTAAGGTATGAGCTATCATCGGTTCTTATCCAAGATCTCTTTATCTTTGTAGCCGGTGATCCGATCGACAATGTGAACCAGGTGGCATTTCCTGTTCTCTTCCGAAGGACCAGATAACCTATTCTGCCAGCGCATCTTCTTCAACAGGAATCCTTACTCGTAACGTTGATCTTTCAAAGAGCGTTGAGCTCAGAAAGTGTTTCGAGCATTTGTTCGTTTCTCCCGCCTCTTGAACTTGATATTCTGGGAATATCCTGTTAATCCATGGTGGTATATGTTGATAATATGCTTGCCTATTCGATATCAATGGAAGGACATGGAAGATCATCTGTGTCTCTTTCTCTCAAGCTTCGTGAGCACTGCCTGTGTGCAAAGTCTATAAGTGAGAATTCTGACTTTTTGAAGTCACCTATCTCGGCCACGTCCTTCTGCTAAATAGATCGCTTCAATTCTGGAATTAGCAAGTCCATTGTTAATTCCATCTTCCATCTTCAATCAAACTTAGAGTCTTTCCTTGTTGGCGAGTTATCATCGTCGTTCCGCCGAAGATTTCCTCAAGACTGCTAAATCTTTCTCAATCATTTCAAGAAGAACATGGAGTTCTTTCACCTCAGTCTCGTAAAGTAATCTCTTGAAACCCTCTCGCTCTGTCGTCTATCCTCAATCCACCGGAGGCCATGAAGACCTTTCAGATCTTGTGTTCCTTTCGTTCAAGTTGATGCTATCTTTTCTGTAGCTGTTGAATCTTGCAGTTGTTCTCCGTAATCTTCCTTCATATCTTTCCGGGGGCTTGGTATTTCCGACATGACGACAACATCATCATCATTATCTATCTGTGAACCCGGCAAATCGTTTGCATCTATCCTTGTTTTCTAGTGTAGTCCCATGAGTTTTTGTCAATACCTTCAGTCTGTTTCGGTAGTTGGGTTGCATGGTTTTCTTATTCATGTGTGGAGTAATGCTTTGAGTGCGGGATGGAGTATCTACCATACCACTACTCTTATCATTCGCTCTTGTACATTGAATTGGTGAATTAATGTGATTTCACTCATTCCACGGAAGTTAGAAGTGGCCTTTATCCCTTGATACTTTTACTTCCGTCCTTGTTTTTCCGGAGTGCTCTCTCGAAGAAAGTAATCAATAATCTCTTGTTGGTGGTCTGTCTATTCTAGATGGAGCAAAATCTTCAATTATCTGGTGGAAACAGACGCAAACTCCTTTCGTTCCTCGTCTTTCTACCGATGCTCGACATCCCCAAACAAGATGAAAGGAAACTATCTCTCTCTTTGTTTCATCAATTCTTTTTCTGTGGTAAAGCCAATTATGGTTGAGGCCATCAGCCGCAAATCTATTGCGTTAGCCTCAAGGCTAAAGAAAGCAATAAGTATCTCTACAATAAACTTCAGATCCTCCATATTCTTGCTTCTCGGGATTCCACCATGATCTAGCTTCACATCCACCTCTGGAAGTCATATCCGCACACCTCAATTGCGTGATCCTTTGGTTCTTCCCGGCGCAACAAGAATATAATCCGACGATGTCTAACTAAATCTTTCTGTTGATATCAAGGGACTCTATTGTTTGAAGGCAATATTGTTTCCGAACTTCATTTCTCAAATCCGAGAGAAGATACGATGCTATTGTCATAGTGGTTCAAACCTCTCCAACCTAGCTCCTTTCTTCCGGCGAGATAAAGATTTCATCATCTCTAGTATCGGTAAATCTTTAATCTTAACGGCGTCTATTTCTTTATCCATGATACATCATCTTGTCCTTTCTTTCACAAGTGGTTCTATTCTTTTATCATGTTTCTTGAGAAAACCGGAGCTATGTTCATCCTATCCTTCTTGTCTCACGACAATTCTTCAACTCTTCTAACCCGTTGTTTCTCAAGCCAAACGCAAGACCCGCAGCAAGTCTAGCAAGTTTTTTCGTTGTTCATCAACTTGGGAACGTGAGGGTCACCTTCGTTCGAACAACCGCCTCTCCTTGTGTTGTTTTCTTTTTCCTAGGAATCTCGGGGCGAGATTCTTGTTTAGTGGGGGAGAGTTGTAGCATCCCAATTGTCTAACAATTGCAATGCTACTAGCCTAGTCTATATAAATGCTACTTCCTATATATAATTGTTGCATCATAATTATATCATGCTCATGTCATCATGCCACCTTGCATTTGAGCATCATATAAAACCCTTTTTGTTTTGGTTCTTCTCTCATATGCATTGTAAATTGTTTTTGCCTCTTGATATTGTATTTGGTTATTGATATATTGTTTAAATGCCCAAGTTGAGTTGGGGGCATATCTTTTATTCAACTCCATCACCTTTCTCTGTCACCACCTTATAATTCCACCATCCAACTAAATATGAGCTTTGCACTTGATTGGGTTTTACCTCTAGCTCATGTGGGTTGGGATGGATCCAATTCTTTTTCCCACATGCTCTATCTTAGCATCATGTTGTTTTCACATTATTGATATGTGGGACCACCTTGCCTGTTTAGTGAAGGAAACTCTTATTCTAGCTTCCATATGTGTTGTTTTGGGGATATTTTTCATGTTTGGATATTGTTGGGCTTACTAAATACCTAGTGGCACATACACACTAGCAAGTCCCATTTCTATTCAAATATGGTCATCTCCATCTATTCCACATGGGGCATCCTTTTAAATTCTTTTGCTTGGCTTATTCCATATTTCTGGAATGCATATGTATAAATGCCATGAATAATTATTTTGTTTTCACAAGATTAAAACATGGCATTTAATGCATTTGCATGGGCCATGCAACCATCACCATCTTTGGTCCTCCTTTGGTTTTATTTGTTTTTGAGTGGATCATCTTCTCTTCTCTCTCCTTCTCTCAATCTTTTCTATCTTGCTATGCTTCCTTGCCATGTGCATCAAGACCCTCACCCTCACCTTATCTCCTTCACATCATGCATGATCATGTGAGGTCATATCCTTAAAAACCCTATCTTATCTCTCCTTATCCATCACCATGTGTCCAATAAACATTTTCCTCTCCATCTCTTTTCCCCATCATGCTTGATCTTGTAGATTATCGAAACCCTAAGCCCTCATCTCTCCTCTCTCTAACCCGAGCCACTACCATGACCTACCCCATCTACTTTCCCTCTCTACCATACCGAGGTGCCCCTCTCCTCACCATGCAGGCCCCACCTGGCCACCCTGGCCCCACCTAGCTACCAACCACCCCAAGCCCTAACGAGCCACTACTCCTTCTCCTAACCTAGCTCCTAACCGAGCCTTCCTCCTACCCTAGCTCTCTCTCTCCCTCTCTCTTCTCTACCTGCCAGCTAGCCCCACCCCGGACCTACCTCTCCTCTCCCTGGCCACCTGCCCTACCCTGGACCAGCCCTAGGTCGAGCCTGCCCGACCACGTGAGGAGGAGGAGGGAAAGGTGGCACCCGAGACCACCTTTTCCATCTACCCCGCGCCCACACGCTCCTCCCCTCTCCCTCTGCTATCTACCCCCACCTCCCGTCTCCTCGACCTCTCCTAGATCTCCCCAGACCGCCCCTTCCTCTCCGTCTACCCCTACCAGCATCTACCCGACCGCTGGTCACCGTCGGCCTCCACCTCCCCTACTCACACCAGCCGGTGGTGTGGCGATTAAGGGTGTCGAGGAAGACCACGCGGCACCCCTGCATCACCCTGTACACGCCGTCGCGGAGGAGAAGCACCAGAGCCAAAGAACACCGCCGCCATCGACGCCAAACCCTAGCTCCGCCGGCCTCTGCTTCATCGTCGATCCGCTGCGTCCCGAGCCGATCCAACCTCTCCGTTGATCTCACGGTGAGCTAACCCACCTCCTAGACACACCCCTCTGGCCGATCCACCCCTGTACGCGCTAGTCTTTTCATCGAGCGCTCTCTGCGCTGGCGCGCTCGCGGTCACGTCCTCGCCGTCGTGCCGCGGTAGTGTTTTCTGGCCGCGCAGCCGTTTCCCAGCAACCACGCCAGGCCACCGCAGCGGTAACCGCCGCCGCGCACGCACGCGAGGTCGCGGGATCGACCCCTGCATCGAGCCCCGCCTGTCGAACACCGTTTTGTCGTCAGAGATTCAGAGAAGAAGTACAGTAATGGCGGCTACTTTGCACTTCCCCCCTGCGCCTTTTGCTGCTCAACCCGCGGTCCAGCCCAGGCCCGCCAGTCAGTGTCTGTTGCCGTTTTACAAAAAAGCACCCTGCCCTTTGGGTCCGTCTACCCGCAGTCCCCCGCTGCGCCGCGTGGCAGCCTCGCACCCGCCCACTGGCGTGTGGGTCCGCAGAGCCTCGGAGCCCACCTGTCTTACCCTGTGGCTAGTTAAGGCCGCGGTGTAAAACCTTTTCCGCGCGCGTGCCGCCTAGTCAGCACCTGGCCCACTTTTCACTGACTGTGGCTGGATCTGAGTGTGTGAGAAAAGTATTTCTGTACTTCTGTTTTAACTCAAACTTTCTCAAATTAATTCAAATTCAAATTTAAATCTGTTTTCAAATAACTTTTAAAATATAATTCCAAATAATACAAATAATATATGTTTCTGAATCAGAAAATTATGAGGAATTCATATATGGCCTTCAAAATATATTTTGGACACATTAATTTTCAAGTTGATTAAAATTACAAATAAAATGCCCTTTTCTTAATTAATTAATAACTTTTGTTTTATAACTCCAAATCTGACAAATAATATGTCTAAAATGATCAGCTCGACGAGACCTTTCTGTTTATGCATTCCATGTTCTGTTTTGCATCATGCATCATATAAATATAAAGTATACAGCAACTTATTTGAGTATAAAATATGATTAAAACCCCATAAAAGGCTATATTTTTGTATTCCACACCTCACCCATGCCATGCTACTTTGTTGCCATGCAAATTGTGCATCATTCATCATGGCATGATTGTTTGCTTGTCGCATTTTATTCATATGCTTGTGCACTTTATTTATGTTGGCCCTTGTTTGTTTGGTTCTTCTTCGAATAGACGCTGAGCAGGGGTTATATCAAGAAACCCAGGAGCACTACCCAGATCCTTCTCTCGCTTCAACTGAGCTGCCAGGCAAGCACTACCACATGCTTGCATACATATAGTACCTATTGCCTCTATCTTATTCTTGCATCATTGAGTCGCGATTGTATTAAACTGAATCCCAAGTACTGCATAGCCTTTACTTTTAAACTCCACCGAAGCTTGTTCCTCCGTCCCATGAGCCATTACTACAGGAGTTGTTTGAGCCATGCGAGTCGTAGCACAGCATGTGTAGGGTATGTGAGTGTCTGATGGTAACGAGGTACCTAAACAACTTAACCTGAGTAGTAATGGGATAACTAATGAAAGTGGCATCGGTGAGCAATATCTGCTATTTGGTTTTTCATGCTCACTTGTGTCCCGTAGGACCCCGAGTACTTGATTCCTGTTCCTTGAATATTCGCGCTATCCACATCCGGAAGGCCTATGGACCCCCCTGAGCCAGAGCTTGATTCATTCTTATTTCTTGGGGCCACAAAGTAGTTTGGGGCTTTATTACTATTCTGTACTTATGCCATGCTTTACTGTTTTCTTTAAGATTGTGCGAGGATGCACCTGTACTGTTTAGGTAAGCGGAGTGTTTTCGCGGTATCGACAAGCCCAGTCACACTTTCGAGTTCCCAGTCGTTTACAGCCACTGACGCAAACCTTGAGTCCGTTTCGGAGTCGGCTAACTTCGTTGCAGGTAGCTTAATGGGGTGGCCCCCTGAAATATTTCTGAATCCTGTGATCGCTTTGTCGTGACTGCCTCGTTGGGTTTTGATTTGGTTTTTCTGAGGTTGATCGAGTGTGTGTTGCTATTTGTGCACCCCTGCAGGGTAAAACTTTCTGAAAGCCGTGTCCGCGGTTATGGACTACTTGGAGCACAGTTTCTCGATCATAGACAAGTATAACTAAAGTACCGCTTTTAATTTGACTAAGTACCTGACTAGTAAATAGTGCAACACTCATGGAATGGATAATAAAACTGCCAACGGATGGGGGGTTGTTCGTCCGCTTCCTCGTTGGTAAGCGAGGAGGAGGATGGATCTGTTAACATTACGGTTATAACTGCTGTTATTATTTCACGGACATCCGTCTATCTCTGGTTAGGCGGATGGTTAGCGAGTATCTATAGAATTGTTAGGTACTATCTTTTGCTGCAATTGCGTCACCCCAGGTTGTGTTCCCTTTAGAGGCATAAAGACTTGTTGAGTACCCCTAGGGTCTCACACGATAAATTGTTTGATTCAGATGAACATGTATGCTCGCAAGATGGATACTGGGTGGAGGAGACGGACGATGTTGGCAACGATCATTCGGTGTAGAGATTCCGGGAACGGGGATCCGTGAGATCTGTGGGCGGGGTGTGTTTATTTATGGGGCATCTTATGCCGATTTGCTTCTTATCCGTACTCAGATCTTGTTGCCGCTTCCGCCTGATACTCTGATGTTTGATGTATGAGGAGATATCCTAAACTATTATATCTATCTAGGATATTTGGATCTTGCCGTATGGCGTTGCAATATTTCTATTTCTTTTAGATGGAATGGCTCTGAGGACTGTTGTATGGTGGCTTGCATACATACTCATTTGTGTATGTAGTTGATCCCTTCGCCTGCCGATTACGCCGCTCGTTCTTGTCCCGATGTCTGGAAATGGTTAGGACGGCCGAAAGGTCTACCTGTGAGTGGCATTTGGCCCCACCGTACTATTTTAACCATTTCCGCTCATCCAGGCTTGTAACTAAGAGCGTAATTCACCGAGGTAGTTACATACACCAACAAGTCCCCCAAGTGGACCCATGACTGGTGCCCGAGCCAAACTCCTACAAGCTAAGGTGAACTCACTCCTCTCCTCGTGCCAATTTTATACCTCCTTGGATGGTGTGCTACTTCATACCTCTACTCTGTGCATCATCAGGTATGAACCCCCACCGTGTCGACCCACGAGCCTTGAAGCTGCACCTGAACTGGAGCTGCCTGAGCCGGAGTGTCCGCCCGAATCCAGCCGGAGTGTCCGGCGCGACTCAGCCGGAGTGTTCGGCCTGCCCTAGCAAGAACCTTGCATGGACATTCAGAAGGTCAAATCAGACACTTCTCGGACACCACCCGGAGTGTCCGCCACCCCGGACTGTCCGGCCGTTTCGACCCGGACTGTCCGGCCCAAGTGATGGGCCTGCGAGCCTAGTTGGGCCCTATGTCCCATGTACCCCTCTACTTCGCCCAAAACTCTACTTTAATGCCTGAATTACCCCTGAACTTGTGGTTGGCCTATATATAGTCCCCCACCTCCATTGTAAACCCTAGGCATGATATTGGAATTAGTGGAAACCCCTTTGTGGATCTATCTAATTCTTGCCTCATGCTCCTTGACTAAGGAGCACCAATATCCCCAAACCTCGTTGGAGTTTGCATCGTGCCTCCGCGTTGTACAAGGCCTAGGCATCGGTGTCCCTTTGCCTAGACGTCAAGATCTCACCGAGTCTCCCATCTTGCCATGCCGGTTCAAGAGAGAGTCCTCCGCCCGACGCCGATCCTAGGGATTGCGCCAGACCGGTCACCGCCGGCGTGAGCTATTGGTGTGTATGGTAGTTTTGTGTGTGTGTGTTCATCGCGTTCTCCGTGCGTGCGTTTGTCGTGTTCATCCTCCCCTCCCCCCCCCTGCACTCCATCCTCGATTTGAAAGGGAATCGTGAAAGATCGGGCCACCCTAGAGGTTTGCCCTCAACAGACTTACATTCATGGGAGTAGGCCAATTCTGAATTGATTCAATTTTAGATTGATCTACATGTACCCCATTCTTAGATACAACAAATCCTAGAAATATGACCTTATCTTTTGCAAATGTGCACTTCTCAAGATTAGCATACAATTTATTATCACGCAACACTTGCAAAACTTGTCGAATATGAGTACAATGTTCAGTTTTGTTATGGCTGTAGATTAGTATATCATCAAACTAAACAACCACGAAACGACCAATAAAATCTCTCAAAACATGATTCATTAATCGCATAAATGTACTAGGTGCATTAGTAAGACCAAACGGCATGACTAACCACTCATACAAGCCAAATTTTGTTTTGAAAGCAGTTTTCCACTCATCCCCTTCTTTCATCCTAATTTGATGATAACCACTACGCAAGTCTATCTTAGAGAAAACAGCAGCACGACTCAATTCATCTAGCATATCCTCTAAGCGTGGAATAGGATGACGATATAACGAAAAGTGAGAGAGTGCCTGGTCTATTGATATTAGCCACCAAGGAAGATATGAGAGAATTTTATGAGGATCCTACAGCCATGACACTTGTACACACGTATAAGGGCGAGGTATTGATTTCTTACGACATGACCCCTGTTTCTCTTGGTGTCTCTTCTGTTTTGTAGGATTTTGGGGATGTGTTTCTAGAAGATGTACCTGCAGGTTTGCCTCCATTGCGTGGTATTGAACACCAAATTGACTTGATCCCTGGCGCCACACTTCCCAATCGTGCACCCTACAGGACCAATCCTGAAGAAACTAAGGAGATACAGAAGCAAGTACAAGCGTTGCTGGATAAAGAGTACATTCGTGTTTCTCTTAGCCCTTGTGTTGTTCCTATTATTTTAGACCTGGCCGATGCTCTCATACCAAGAAGATATGGGGTGGCCCGATCTTCTCAGCAAGCTCTTGTCGATGGTAATGGTGGATGATTGATAACTAGTACGTAGCTATGATCTCTCTCGCTCGATCCCTGATGCCAGTGCAACAGCTCTTGAACCTTGTAGGATATTCACAACACCACACTCTTGCGCACGCAGCCGTCGTCCACGAACAGTAGTATGCAATCTACTAATTCCTAATGGAACAACAGATCACACTCCATTGCAATTGTAGAATTCGATCACAGGGTAATTCCAGAGGTTCTCTAAAGAAACAACTCCAAAATGATTTTAATGTGGTCTAAAACTAAAGCTAGTGCACCCCATCTATTTAAGGGTCTGGGAGGGGCGGCCTAGGGTGGAAACCGAGTTGGTCCCACCCAACTAGGGATACAAACCGACCCAACTTGGGTTCGGCCTAGGACTCTGCCGTGGCAGACTTTGGCGTGGTTTAGGTTTTGCGGTAGCCTGCTGTGGCAGCTGATCATGCTGCTTCTGTGCCGCGGCAGCCTATCGTGGCAGAGAATAGTGGTGTTTCTCTGCCGCGGCAGAGATCTTCCACCAAGTGTTGATCTTCAACCTTGTGTGCTCCTTGCGCTTCCTCCCTCTCCTCCCTCGCGCATTCTTTATTGATCAACACGCCATGTTCCATTAGCTCCTCGCTTCGTGCTATGCCTTCTTCTCCCAAGTACCTGATCATGCAATAATTCAAAGACTTAGGTAGTATAAAATTCCCATTAACTAAAACACCAGGTTCATTAAGAAACAAGTTCACCTGTTGTTCTAGTAGCTTAGCACGAGCTCTTGTGATTGGTCCAATCCTTATCTCATTGGATTGATCTTTCTTTGCAATTGGAACATCATCATTAGCAATTGGGGTAGGTGTAACTGTAGGGATGTCCTCATCACACACGATTTGTACACACCATTGCCTACACCTACCACACCATGGGAAGATATAAGCATGGATTTTGTATTAGGTTTGCCTAGAACTAAAAGAGGCCATGATTCAATTTTTCTGGTAGTGGATAGATTCTCTAAGATGTCACACGTTATTGCCTGCCACAAAAGCAACAATGCGTCGCATATTGCTAACCTATTTTTCAGGGACATCATGCGTTTACATAGAATATCAAAGATGATTGTTTCTGACCGTGATGTGAAGTTCATGAGCTACTTCTAGAAGACTAATCCAGCCCGTCCTATGGACGCTCCTACATCTACACCAACAAGTCCCCCAAGTGGACCCATGACTCGTGCCCGAGCCAAACTCCTACAAGCTAAGGTGAACTCACTCCTCTCCTCGTGCCAATTTGATACCTCCTTGGATGGTGTGCTACTTCATGCAACTACTCTATGCATCATCAGGTATGAAGCCCCAACACATCACCAAGCACCCAAGGATGGAGAACAAGGAGCAGATCGTGAAGCAGAAGCCGCTGGAGCTGCTCAGACCGGAGTCTCCGGTCTGCACACACTGGAGTCTCCGGTACACCAAAGTATCCGGCCTGAAGACCCCGGAGACTGGCCCACCTCCGGTCTGACCCCCGAACCAGGCTCCAGGACAGCCAGATGACCCCTCTCGAGAATGGACCGGAGACCCCACCGGAATCTCCGGCCCAGACCAGAGTCTCCGGTCTGCTCACCGGAGTCTCCGGACCGACCGATGCCAGGCATGTAAAAGGCCTTTGGGCCTTCCGCCCATGTACCCCTTAGTCCGTCCAGAACTTGTCTATTATTCCTAAAGTACCCCTAACTAAGTGGCTGGCCTATATATAGTCCCCCACCTCTATTGTAAACCCTAGGCATGATATTTGGAATTAGTGGAAACCCCTTGTGGATCTATCTAGTTCTTGCCTCATGCTCCTTTGACAAAGGAGCACCAAATATCCCAAACCTCGTTGGAGTTTACATCATGCCTCCGCATTGTACAAGGCCTAGGCATCGGAGTCCCTTTGCCTAGACGTCAAGATCTCACTGAGTCTCCCTCCTCGTCGTGCCGGTTCGAGAGAGAGTCCTCTTCCCGATGCCGATCCTAGGGATTGCACCGGACCGATCACCGCCGGTGTGATCTATTGGTGTGTATCGTGGTTTTGCGTGTGTGTGTTCATCGTGTTCTTCATGTGTGCGTTCATCGAGTTCATCCTCCTCTCCTTTTCCCACACTCCACCCTTGATTTGAGTGGGATTCGTGAAAGATCGGGCCACCCTAGAGGTTTGCCCTCAACATATTGGTATCAAGAGCTTCGTTGCTCACGAATTCACCCAACAATTTTTCTTATAACCACCAAAAATTCGAAAATCCCCAAAATAGAGCCCAAATTTGCCTTTGGATCGATCTCTTGATTTGGAGTGTTATTTCTGGTTTTGATTCGACCAAAACTTCTCTTAGGAGTTGGTCCAGCTTTATCCTGCCTTTTCCCAGCCCAATTTGGCCAATTTTTTGCGGATTTGAGGACCCAAGGCGTGGATTTCCGCTCAAGAACACGAGCAGTTCGCGATCTGACTCCAGACCGGAGTCTACGGCCTACACCGGAGTTTCCGGCCTATCCACACTGGAGTCTCTGGCCTGGACCGGAGTTTCCAGCCTGAGACCCCGGAGTCTCCGGCCTGACGCCTGATTTTGACAGTTTTACCTCTTATCTTGCATTGGCTAATTTCCTCCTGTTTGTTTGTGCCCGTGTGCGTGTCGTTAACTAACAACAAGCTTCCGCATCGACAACTCCCTCTCTCATCGACACCACGGCCCACGAACGTCATCCCGCACCATCGACGTCAAGTTCATCATCACCAACGAAGGTATAACTTGTGTCACCTTGTTAACCCCTATCTTCCTTTGTGTGTACCTATCCCACGAGAGTGGCTCATCTTGTGTTTGCTTGAGCATTGTGCACTTGTCCTTGGATAGTGACAGTTCAAGAGCAATAGCAAGAGTGATTTGGTAGCATCAAGGGAGAGCAAAAAAATACAAAAGAAAGAAAAAGATACAAAGCAAAAGAAAAAGAAAAAAATAGTTTCCCATAGCAAAAGAGAGTCTCGAAGCTTGTAAGCAAGAGAGAAAGAAGATCGCCCAAGGAAAGTGCACAAATCCGTTGCTCATTTTTCTTCTTTGCAAACGAGCCACGGTCTCTCCTTATATTGGCATGACATGGAGCTTAGTCTTTGTTAGGACATTTTGTTTGCTCATTTTCATAGTCGTGTCAATCCTAACAATCTCCACGTGTGTATATAGTCGTAGGTTCCTGTCACCCCATTGAGTTGTTGACCTTCGCCTTGGACTTGAGTTTTGTTGTATTTTACCCACTTTTGACTATCCCTTTTCTTTTGGTTGGTTCTTTGGCGTTCCACAATCCTAACTTACCACCAACAAGCTTTTGAGAGTTAGTTCTTTCTTTAGTGTGAGTTTTCTTCGCAATTCCACTTTGCACGCTTATAGCTCTCACTTGTGGTTTCTAGTTTGGTGCAATCCCCAAGTTGAGGTACAAGGCTAACACCACCATATTCCACTTCCATATACATTACTTGTGTGTTTTGCATGATTGATAGGCACGGTGAGTCGAGCCAACCACCTCCTCAAGAAGAAGAACATGGAGCGTACATGACGCGCGCAAGTCACTTCATCGTTCGCCAGGAGTTCGGTGAACGTTGCCAAGCCCTTGAGACGCGACAAGATGAACAATTTGGCGAGATGCAAGCCGAGTTCAAGAACATCGACAACCGCTTCGACGGCCTCGAACGACAAATGCATGCAATGCATCACAACTTCGGCCACCAAAATGAAGTGCTTCAACGCTCCACCGCCGAAACAAATGACAATCTTCGAGGCCTCATCGATGAAATGGCAAGACCACATTCATGTGCCTCAAGCTCTTCAAGTTCTTCGCATCGTCATGTGCGTCTTCAACAAGTTCTTCATCCAAGTGCTCCAAGACGCAATGATGCCCCCGTAGTTGAAGATGGAAGTTCTTTGAACTATGTTCCTTCCCCACGGCACGCCACAATGTCAAGCTATGATGGTGATTTCTCTTTAAGGCCACAAGAAAGGCAATAAGCACACCGTCATCACGCAAGGGCACTAGTGATCCAACAAGAGCAACCACAAGAAGAACCGCAAGTGCAACCGCAAGTCTACCACCATCGACCGCGACACATACTTGACACAACAAGTGATGGCTCCAATTTGGAGAATCAAGCTCGTCATCGACATGACGCTCTCCAAGATCCTCCTCATCATCATCATCATCATCATGAACGTCCACACTGACACCATGGTCATCACGAGGTGCCTCCTCCACCACACCAAAACATGGAGCGTCAAGTGGTACAAGTTGAGCGACACCCAGCACATCAAGAGATTCAAGACAATGATCTTCGCCGTGAGGCCCGTGCGCCTAATCAACATCACCAACCGAGGAACAAGCCTCCTTTTCATCATCAACCACATCATGAGGCTCCACATTCTCAACACCCTCATGAGGCCCAAGTGCCCCAACATCGTCAACAACCGCGCCAAGAGCAAGAGCAAGCGCCACAACAACAATATCAAGAGCAAGCTCCGCAACAAGGTCACGAGAACCAAGTTCCACCGCCTCAACCACATGATCATCAACAAGGTCACCAATCTCGTCACAATGATCGCAACAATGAAGAAACTTTCGGCAAGCTCAAGTTCACAATGCCCAAGTTTATCGGATCCAATGACCCTGAAGAATACCTCTCATGGGCACTCAAAGTCGACAAGATCTTCCGCGTGCACAACTATAGCAACGAGAAGATGGTCGCCATGGCTTTGCTTGAGTTTGATGATTACGCCAACCTTTGGTGGGAACAAGTTCAAGTTGCTTGTGACACAAGGCAAGAGCCTCCTATCACAACTTGGCATGACATGAAGGCTCATATGAGATCCCGCTTCGTCCCCACGCACTACACGTGTAACCTCTTCAACAACCTTCAATCGCTTTGTCAAGGGACAAAGACCGTGGAAGAGTACTTCAAGGAAATGGAACTCAACTTGATTCAGGCCAACATTGACGAGTGCATGGAGCAAACTATGGCACGCTTCCTCATTGGGTTGAACCACCCAATCAAGCGCATCGTCGAGTTCCAAACATACAACAACATGGTTGAGCTTGTGCACATCGCAACAAAGGCCGAACGTCAAGTGCAAGAGGACATCAAGTACAACAAGCTCAAGACGTATTTCACCTACAAGCAAGCTTCAACCGCTACGCCAACAACCTTCAATGGAAGCTCCTCAAGTACCCCCAATCCTTCCTTCAAGCCTACACTTCCTCAAGGAAAACTGCCCCCCAAGTGGCAAACAAGCAAAGAGTGATACACCTTTCAATGATGAATGCTACAAGTGTGAGGGCAAAGGACACAACTCGGCCGAATGTGGAAACAAGAAAGTGTTGTTCATCCATGACAATAGAGACGAAGAGTACTTGAGTGAGGATGAATTTTATGCCCGAGTCAAGGAAGCAATGGCAAGACAACGAGTGGAAGATGACCAAGAACTCCTCATGTGTGAACATTACGCAAGTCCATCGCTTGTCGTCACAAGGATCTTGACCACTCAAGCACAAGAACATGAAGACCAATGCTCAAATATCTTCCAAACATGAGCTGGCATCAATGGCAAATCTATCAAAGTGATCATCGACGGAGGGAGTTGCCACAACCTTGCTAGCACCGAGTTGTGTGAGAATCTCAATCTCACCCTCCATCCGCACAAGCACCCCTACCACGTGCAATGGCTAAGTGACCAAGGGTCCGTGAAGATCAAGCATATCGTATCGGTATCCTTCGCCATTGGTCCTTACAAAGACATGGTGGAGTGCGATGTGGTTCCTATGACAGTCTGTCACATGCTTCTTGGTCGACCATGGCAATTTGACTAGGCTGCTCTACATGATGGTCGCACCAATGTTTACACATTCAAATGGCTCAAAAAATCATGTGTTTTGCAACCAATGACTCTTAGCCAAATAATTGGGGACAATGAAACGCTTTAGCGAGGGCGCAAAGCACAACACCTACTTGTGAGAAGAGCGGTGAGAGAGAACCACCTCATAGTGAGTGAGAGCCACAAGCCAAACTCGAGTGGAAAAACTAAGAGTGTTCTCCTTGCCACCAAAATTGAGATGAGAGATGTTCGGAACAACCCATCCATCTTGCACTATGTCCTCCTTTGCAAGGGACTAGCAGAAGGAACTAATGAATTAACCAATGTTCCTCCATCTTTGATGATTGTTCTGTAGGAATTCAAGGATGTGTTTCCCGAAGAGCTCCCACATGGACTACCTCCTCTTCGCGGCATCGAACATCGCATTAACCTCATCCTCGGTGCACCCCTCCCCAACCGCACCGCCTACCGCACCACCTACCGCACGAACCCGGAGGAGACAGAGGAGATCAAACGTCAAATCAACCAACTCGCCTCCAAAGGTTTGATCCAAGTTAGCACTAGTCTAAGTGTCATACCCGTGATTCTTGTTCCAAAAACGGATGATACGTTACGGTTATGCATGGACTACCGTCCAATCAATGCTATTACCGTGCGTTATCGACATCCTATACCGCGTCTTGATGACATGCTTGATGAGTTGTGTGGAGCCACTATTTTTTCAAAAATTGATCTTTGCAGTGGTTACCATCAAATACGCATGGCTGAAGGTGATGAGTGGAAAACCACCTTCAAGACCAAACTTGGTCTCTATGAATGGTTGGTTATGACCTTTGGTTTATCTAATGCCCCATCCACCTTCATGCGTCTTATGAATCATATCTTGCGTTCTCTCATTGGAAAAAGTGTTGTTGTCTATTTCGATGATATACTTGTTTATAGCAAGTCACTTGAGGACCATATTAAACATGTCAAGGAAGTCTTGCAAATGCTTTGACATGAAAAGCTTTATGCTAATCTTCCCAAGTGCACTTTTGCTAAAGACAAGTTGATTTTTCTTGGATTTGTCATTTCTTCGAAGGGAATTGAAGTTGATGTTTCCAAGGTAAAGGACATACGAGATTGTCCCATCCCAACAAATGTGGGTGAACTCCAAAGTTTTCATGGGTTGGCTGGCTTCTATCGTCACTTTGTGAAAGACTTTTTGACCATTGCTTGCCCCCTCAATGAATTGACCAAAAAGAATGTCACCTTCGTGTGGGGCAAGGCACAACAAAAAGCTTTTGGTGAACTCAAAAAGAGGCTCATCGAAGCACCTCTTCTTGCGTTACCGGATTTCACTAAAACTTTTGAAATAGAGTGTGATGCTAGTGGTATTGGCATTGGAGGAGTCCTTATGCAAAATGGACGTCCTATAGCCTACCATAGCGAGAAACTTGATGGTGCTCGCCTTAATTATCCAATTTATGACAAAGATCTTTTTGCCTTAGTTCGTGTTCTTCAAGTTTGGCAACACTACCTATGGCCCAAAGGATTTATCATACATTCCGACCATGAGTCGTTGAAATATATCAAAGGCCAAGCCAACTTGAGTAAGAGACACACTAAGTGGGTTGAGTTCATGGAGTCTTTTCCGTACATTGTCAAGTATAATAAGGGCAAAGATAATGTAGTTCCGGACGCTTTGTCTCGTAAGCACATAAGCCTTCTTACGAGACTTGAAATCAACGTGTTGGGTCTTAAGGAAATAAAAACTTTGTATGCTTCCGACCCGTTCTTTGAAACAATTTTCACAAAGTGCTCCATTGAAAAGGAGTTGATAATTTCTATTTGCATAAGGGCTTCCTCTTAAAACAAAACAAGCTTTGCATTCGGAAGTCATCCCTCCAACTCTTGCTTCTCCAAGAATCTCATGGTGGAGGCCTTATGGGTCACTTTGGACGCGACAAGACATTGGACGTGCTCTCCACTCGCTACTTTTGGCCCAAGATGAAGCGTGACGTGGAGCGCTACATTCAATGATGCACGACATGTGTTCAAGCTAAGTCGCAAGCTAACCCTTACGGCCTTTATATGCCATTGCCTATTCCTCATACACCTTGGTCCGACATTAGTATGGATTTTGTATTAGGATTAACTAGATCTAAGCATGGTCATGACTCTATATTTGTTGTCGTGGATCGCTGTTCCAAAATGGCACACTTCATACCGTGCCATAAGACCGACGATGCTTCACATGTTGCCAATTTGTTTTTTAGGGAAATCGTTCGTCTTCTTGGTGTGCCAAGAACAATCATCTCCGACCACAACGTCAAATTCATGAGCTACTTATAGAAGACCCTCATGGACAAGCTCGGCGTCAAGCTCCTCTTCTCATCCGCATCGCATCCCCAAACCGATGGTCAAACCGAAGTCGTCAACCAAAGCCTCAGCACTCTACGTCGTGTGTTGATCAAGAAAAACCTCAAGGATTGGGAGGAATGCATTCCACACGCCGAGTTCGCCTACAACCAAGATGAGTCCCTTCATGATCATCTATGGGTTTGAGCCCCTCACCGCGCTCGACATCCTACCACTACCTCTCCATGAGCGCACCAACATGGACGTTGAGAAGCATGCACAAGCTATGAAGAAGCTTCATGAAGAAACAAGAGCTACTATCGATCAACAAGTCCTTCGCCAAGCTTCAATGTTAAACAAGGACAAGAAGGAGATGATCTTTGAAGAAGGTGATCTTGTGTGGATACACCTAAGCAAAGACTGCTTCCCCAAGGAACGTGACTCCAAGCTAAAGCCAAGAGGAGATGGTCCCTTCAAGGTCCTCAAGAGAATCAACAACAACGCCTACATCGTCGACATTCTAGTCTCCAAGTACCTTACAAGCAACACATTCAATGTCAAGGACCTCTCATCCTACCATGGAGATGTTCAAAATGATACCCATGAAGAGTCGAGGACGACTCTTTCCCAAGGGGGGGAGCTGATGTAGCCCGTCCTACGGACGCTCCTACATCTACGCCAACAAGTCCCCCAAGTGGACCCAAGACTCGTGCCCGAGCCAAACTCCTACAAGCTAAGGTGAACTCGCTCCTCTCCTCATGCCAATTCGATACCTCCTTGGATGGTGTGCTACTTCATGCAACTACTCTATGCATCATCAGGTATGAAGCCCCAACACATCACCAAGCACCCAAGGATGGAGAACAAGGAGCAGATCGTGAAGCAGAAGCCGCTGGAGCTGCTCAAACTGGAGTCTCCGGTCTACACACACCGGAGCCTCCGGTCCACCAATGTCTCCGGCCTGAAGACCCCGGAGACTCCAGCCCACCTCCGGACTGACCCCCAAACCAGGCTCCAGGACAGCCAGATGGCCCCTCCGGAGAATGGACTGGAGACCCCACCGGAATGTCTGGCCCATACCGAAGTCTCTGGTATGCTCACCGGAGTCTCTGGACCGACCGATGCCAGGCATGTAAAAGTCCTTTGGGCCCTCCTTAGTCTGTCCAGAACTTGTCTATTATTCCTAAAGTACCCCTGACTAAGTGGCTGGCCTATATATAGTCCCCCACCTCTATTGTAAACCCTAGGCATGATATTTGGAATTAGTGGAAACCCCTTGTGGATCTATCTAGTTCTTGCCTCGTGCTCCTTTGACAAAGGAGCACCAAATATCCCAAACCTCGTTGGAGTTCGCATCGTGCCTCCGCGTTGTACAAGGCCTAGGCATCGGAGTCCCTTTGCCTAGATGTCAAGATCTCACCGAGTCTCCCTCCTTGCCATGCCGGTTGAGAGAGTCCTCCGCCCGACGCCGATCCTAGGGATTGCACCGGACCGGTCACCGTCGGCGTGAGCTATTGGTGTGTATCGTGGTTTTGCGTGTGTGTGTTCATCGTGTTCTTCGTGTGTGCGTTCGTCCAGTTCATCATCCTCTCCTTTCCCCACACTCCACCCTCGATTTGAGTGGGATTCGTGAAAGATCGGGCCACCCTACAGGTTTGCCCTCAACAAAGACACTTTGGGGAAAGCTAGGAACGAAGTTATTATTCAGCACTACTTTTCATCCCCAAACTGATGGTTAAACGGAGGTGGTGGACCGTACACTATCGACATTACTGCAAGCTATGATCAAGAAGAATATTACTGAATGGGAGGAGTGTTTGCTGCATGTGGAGTTTGCATATAATCGGGCAGTACACTCTACCACACAACTGTGTCCTTTTGAGGTGGTCTATGGTTTCAAACCCATTACACCACTTGATTTGCTACCTCTTCCTATCCAAGAGAGAGTCAACATGGAAGCATCGAAGAGAGTAGATTTTGTGAGGAATATACATGTGAAACAAAATAGGCTATTGAAAAGAAGGGCAAGAACAATGATGAGAGAGATAACAAGAAGTGCAAGGAGGTGTTGTTTCAGCCTGGATATATGGTTTGGGTACACTTTCGCAAGGATAGATTTCCGGAGTAACATAAGTCCAAGTTACTTCTGCATGGTGCTGGTCCTTATAAAGTGCTTGTCAAGATCAATGATAACGCCTACAAGATAGATATTCCTCAAGATGTATTTGGAGGTGCCAGTGCTGGTTTCAATGTTGCTAATTTGACACCATATGATGGAGAAGACCTTGGAGCGTTGAGGTTGATGCCTTTTGAAGGGGGATATGATGAGGACATCCCTACTGACTTCCTATCTCCATCTCCTAATGAAGTTGTTGATGTTGATGTCAAGACCAAGTCCAATGAGATCAGGATTGGACCCATTACTCGAGCTTGTACCAAGCTACTTGAACAATAGGTGAATTCACTCCTAAACGAATCTAGTGTTTTTGTTAATGAGAATTTTATACTACCTAAGTCTATGCACTTGTGTATAATCATATTCGTTAAAGAAACAAGCATGGCACGAGGAGGAGAAGGGCTGCTACAAGAGAAGCCCCACGTGATGATCATCCCAGGATGCGCGAGGGGGAGTGGGAGGCAGGCGCATTGGACAAGGATGATATCATCAAGAATAACAAGGAGGAGTCGAAGACCCCTGGATTATTCGGCCCCATACCTCGGTTAATCCGGCCCACCTCAAGAAAAGATAAATAGATTTAGTCTACTTACGCGGAACATTCAGGGATGGTTTCAAATGCTGATTTGTAGTTTGTCGATAGTGTTCTTTCAGCACAAGACGTCTACAATGATTATCTAGACCAGCAAAATTGTGCGCGATAGGATCCTAGTAAATTGAAGTGGAAGCTCTTACATACTGCAACACGGATAGAGTATAAGTCATGGGAACACACAATGGAGCATGGTTTTGGCCTATGTAATCTCAAGCCCGATGACACTATGGTTTCCACACTTATAACGATGCGTGTGGATGCACGAATATACATGTGGTGGGGTGCGAAAAGGCATGCGAAGGGCCTCCCAAGACAAGCTAGTTGGGAGGATTACAAGAAGTGTTTACATGCTAAATTTTTGGCACCATGAGTGGGCTGAATGTGCAACTCAAGAGAGTACATGATGGCACCTGCATGACAGTTGATAGACGTTAGTGATGGAATTTATTTCAGACTCTATGTATGATCAAAGGCAAAGCATGCAAGTTGATGATTGATGGCGGCAGTTGTACTAATGGCATAAGCAAGGCAATGGTGGCATCATTGGGGTTGTCCACATGGCGTATTCCTGAACCTAAGCATCTCAAGTGGTTGAATAGCTGCGGTATGCTGAAGGTTACACATAAGGCGCGTGTGCCATTTACAGTTGGTGAGTATGTTGATGAGGTAGAGTGTGATGTGTTGCCATTGGAGGTGTGTGGGCTGTTACTTGGGCGGCCATGGCAGTATGATCGCAATGCTAAGCATGCAGGGTGAGCCAATACTTATACTTTGGTGCATGATGGCAAACAGAGGACACTAAAGCCTATGGCAGATGATATTATCACATGTGATGTGTATTGGTGGTGCGCAAGGAGAAGGCGCACAAGGCTACGTCACGACCGAGGATGGACACGCTTCAAGAATAGAAGCATGATGCATGGAGCATCAATACTCATGATATTTCAGCTATACCTGTTGATGACAAGCCAGTTGTTTTAGCTATGCCTGTTAGTGACAAGCCGGTTGAAGTAAAGCCTCTTAGCGAAGAAAGGAAGGATGATGCAGCAGTTTCTACACTTCTAGTTTGTGTCGATAAAGGCGTTCAAACCGATGATAGTCATGATGATCCTACACCGGTGCATATGGAGGCGAGGGTCATAGAACGCAGATTGGTTGGAGCAGTTGTGCGGAGAGTTAGATCAGTAGTGCGTATGCATAAAGGCAAAGATGGACGTGTTCGCTAATTGTGTGGTCTGGGCATTGCACCTGTTTTGCAGGGTCATGCGAAGAGGATTCACGTTCAGGTTTAGAGGGATCCATCAAGAGATGACAATAAGAAGGTGATGGTGCCAAAATCCAAGCTCGTGTGGACGATGAAGGAGGCACCAAGTGTAGCATCAAGTCAAGCAAGCCGAGAGGGAGGATGTGGTGTGGCAGGTAGCAAGACTTGAGGTTGAAGGTGAAGAGTGGCGATGTTTCTGATATGATGCCACATGCTGGAGAAGACCTTCCAGCGTTGAAGACAATGCCTTTCCAATGGGGAGAGGATAATGTGGGCATCCCATTGATGATTGGCACACCAGGACGACCTACGATATGTAATGATAAGTCTAAGGTTGTGTCAAACATTGGTTCTATGTTATTGAGTACGAGTCTAGGTTAGGGTCGAGTCTGTTTGTGTGTTCGGTTTGGGTCTGTCCAACCAACTAGTTGCAGGCCTCCTATATAAAGGATCCATGCGCCTAGGGTTTAGGGGAGTTCAGAATTTTAGTCTAAAGATTGTTTAGTTGTGTTTCTTGGTGAAGCATCCCTCTAGGGATGGCGATGCCATTTTATCTATCACATTGAGATTGCTGCGGAGATTCTTGTGCTCATCAAGGATTATCGTGCTTTGGTTGGAAGCGTGGTGATCTTCATCACATTGCTTGCTAGATTTGTTCCTCTTCTCCAGGTGACATTCATTGGCATTATTGGAAGGATTCATATTCGGGTTACTCGTTGTGAAAGATCGGGACAACAATCTTAGGATCATCCCCAAGACGATCCTTATCATGATGTTAGTCGGTCCCCTTGGTAAAGGGGATGAGGCAAAACTAGAGATTCCACAAAGGGGGGTTATGTTTAGTCTATCATCTATGCCTAAGGGATACATGAGGGGTGGGGGCTCTATATATAGGCCAACCACTAGAATGGGCATAGTTGAGGCAAATGGGGTAAGTAAAGGGAATATTCTAGGGTGTCAAACCCAGATCCGTGCGTGGATGGGGATTTCCGGCAAAAAGTCCAGCGGCGCCAGATCTGGGCCAGAAATTCCAGCGGTCGCTGATATTTTCGCTAGGCACCGGTTTGGCATACAGAAGTGTGTTCCGGCACAGGGTTCAGTCCATCGATCCTAGTGCCGGGGATTCCGGCGGTGAGTCCATTTTGCTGGTTCTATCACCGGAGATTCTGGCGGTGGGTTCGACGGCACCGGAACATCCACTGGTTTGGCTCTGCCTCTTCCGTCTCCTCTTCCAAGACTCCATCTTATCGGGAATGAGTCCTCGGGATTCCTCCCTTGTCTCCGTACTTGTCGGTGTGAACCTATCATGAATATGGGACGGAGTATGAAGTAGTATACCATTCAATAGGGTAGGAAGTGGGCTCGCATAGAGGAACGGATTCACCTTTGGAGTCCGTGACGACTTGGCATAAGATGGAGACCTTGATTTCGTAATGACCATAGGTCGGGCTACATCAGCTCCACCCCTTCAAAAAGAGTCGTCCTCGACTCTACATGCTCATCACAAAGTAGAAGAGGTCGAGAGACATTCTTGATCCTAGGGTTCACCATATAGTCGTCCTCGGGAAGATTAAATTGACAACAATACAATGTTCCTTCACCTTCCATGAAGCCTAAGATCACAACAAAAGCAAAGCAACACTCAAAATATCATGAGTCCTCAAGTATAAGGAAGTCACCTTATGGTGTAGAGATGGGTCGATGTAGGGCATCCATAGGTAACTCGCAATGGTTCGTCTTGTCAACTCTTTGTCCATAGAGGTTGACGTGTATACACTTGTACCTTCACACAACAAAGACCAAGCAAAATATTTTCGTGCGTGATATAGGAGCATGTCATTTGTGGCATGTATATTCTTATTCACAACACTATTAGCATAATGCATGTATAGCAAATGGAATGCATATGCAAGGTCAAAGTGCATGGAAATTGTTTGAATATCATCCAAATGTGGGAACTCAAAAACTCCATATAACATCTTAGTGTGGGACTCAAAGTAATTGACTAAAATATTGATCAACATCTTTGTTAAAAAGCTAGGAGAATTCGACAAAAACACATGAGGAAGGATATCCAAAACAACATCATTATGTGTGCAAACCAACCATTAGAAAGAGAAATTGTTCAGTATGTTGGATGCCATACACATATCATCAAAACAATCATGGGAAAATGAGTATCGCAAGTGGAAGCAAAAAAACAACATGATGCAGCCCATCCCACGGACATCCCTACATCTACACCACCAAGTCCCCCAAATGGCACTCCAACAATCTAGACGATCCATGACTTTTTTTATGACACGACCTACAAACGTCATGGATACCTGACGTTCTAGAATGTTTCGTCACAACAAGCTCCAAGCCCCTCCAGCCCGGTTATCCATGACGTTCCTTGTTTTCGTCATGGCAAATTTGTCGTAGATTTCTTCCCAGGCCCTGAAGCCTAGTTTGCCATTTCGTCTAGTGCCAAATTTGTCATGGATTTCATCAAGGCACATGTTCTACTCTTTTTTCCATCGACCGTCTCCTCCGTGCTTCAACCCCACATGTCAGCTTGGTGTCGACGGTAGTATCTCACGGTAGTGTTGGGTTTGACGCTGCTTCGTGACATTTTTGGTCGGCCCCAACTGTTAGTGCGTTTGATAGAAATTAAATAACAGAAAAACAGTTCGTGCAGGTAGACGGAATTGAACCATCAACCAATCTTTGGCAGAACTAATTTGCAACCGATGTACCTGTCCATTTGTTTTGTGCTGATCTACTACTTTATTCTATATATTACATACCAGAAGTCACAGGAAATGAAGTAATTCAAAAATAGACAATCAGCACAGTATATATGTATCGACGCGGTTGATACATATTGTACATTTCACACAACTATAAAAAAGAGAACAACAGAGCATATTTTTAGATCATCATTTACAAGTACGTAGAAAAGCAACAACATGAACACAATCAACCAAATATATACATGGCATATGGAGATAATATTACTTAGCATGTAGAGCACCAGGTTGACAACAAGTCCTTACCACTACAAGTTCACTGACAACATATTACATTAATGGTTCATCCAACACCGGCATAAACAAGATACTTTTTGGACTCACTACAGAATATTAACACAACCCATGAAGCCATGTAGCCCCTCATTTAAAAAATGTGAGATGCACACATTACCCTCCCTAATGCCAACGAGTTCGAGAACATTAGACCAACCTCTTGTCATCTGGGCAGCATCATTCATGCCTTGAAACAGGTTAACATGCCGAAAAGTGGTCTTGTAGGAGCATGTGAGTGGTAACTCCTTGGGAGATAGCGGTTGAGGTGGGCACTCCTGTAGCTAGCTAAAAAGTACTGTAGGAGAAGAATAATATTAGTTGTTGGCAAGAGTTCACTATGCATAATAAAATTTAAATATTGAAATGTCAAATTTTAACCATCTTGGCCTTCCCACGGATGACATTTCACTTGTTCATCTTGCACACATAGTATGGTATAGATGGCTTGTGTTGTTTAACTATCACTTTGAGGGAAGCAACTTGGTTAGAAGTCAATTCCAAATTGTTTCCAAACACGCAGTGATCATCGATTCCTCAACCCCCCCCCCCCCCCCCCCCGCTTCATCCTTGGACCTAGAAAGAAAATATTAGAAAGTAATAATCTCTATCTACATAAAATGTAGCAAAACATGTACTTAGCCAATATAATAACACGCCTCTACGAATAAGGATCCTCGGTTTCTCGACTACTCTAAATATTTTCATATAAGCTTTAGCTCTTTGCCTTGTTATCTTAGCTTTCATCTTGCGAAAAACTATAGCAGGTTTCTTCATATCATCATCAGATGAGACATCGATGACGACAGCCTTAGTTTCACCAACCTTGTAGGCATCCTTTCTAGCCTAAATTAGACATTGCCCTAATTAGAATGTTTTGCTTTTATGCCATATACAGTACTACCAGTAGCATCAATTTTAGAACCTGCTCATGTATCTCCCTAGTCTTCATCGTACCTGCCCCAAAGAGTAAATACAAGAATTAAGTTAGAATACAATTCTAATTAGTGAATTATTACGAGAATCAAATCCAATGAGTAAACTAAAGGGCGCTTTCAGTGAACTAGATTGAGCCTTTGCCGTAAGCAGCAACGTCGATGCGCGGAGCACTAGATTGTGAGTACATACACGCTGCTATAGAACAAGGAGGCGATGCATCGAACTAGAATGATACGGCATTCATAGAATAAAACTGTGACATAAAACTAATTAAACAGCAACATCGACGTGGTGACCTAGAACAAGGAGGCGATGCGTCGAACTAGAACGAGGAGGCGACCACATCGCCGTTGACGAGGAGGCGACCACATCGCCGGCCGGTTAACGAAGAGTTGACGCGGTGAAAGGGTGCTAGGTTGAGGAGCACTTACACGTCAGTTTGCAGCCTCCGTTGCCACTATCGTCGCCACGATTTGGTCATCGGCAGGGAGGGGATTTGGTCATCAGCAGGGAGGGGAGAGGGTTTTCTCTAACACACATTTGGGGGAAGTGGTGTGGGATTTGGGAGTGGCATGGAGGGGAGAGGGTTTTTCTAGCTACTATGACAAGTGGGTCCCATGCGTGAATGGTCTTGGTTCACACTGGCATCGTTTGCTAGGCTGACGAATGGGTCCCACGCGGACTGAATAACAGCACAATTTTTCTACCACAAAAAGAGCTTTTGTTCAGCCAAGTTTGACAGACAGAATAATAGCACAATGCTTTGGCTAATTTTTCCAATGAATAACTATTAATTCCATGAAATAAAGGACATTCATATTGATCAATTCAAAGGCATGCACACAACCATTAGTTCAACACAAAGCATGCAACACAGGCATGCACACAACCATTAGTTCAAGCATGCACCACAAAGCATGCAAACATGATCATCAATTGAACACAAGCATGCACATAGGCATGCACACATCCATCAGTTCAGGCATGCAACACAAAGCATCCAATACTCCACCACGATAAGCTAGAACTACTCTTCGTATGTATCATCTTGTACTTCATCTTCTTTGTCACTACAGTACTCCTCAATGGTGTAGTCTACTTCAGGCTCACTGTCAACTTCATCCTCTTAAACAGCTTTCCTTTTACCTCTGATATGATCGAACACTGATGCATCTATGATGCGTCCTCCGTTGATAGAGGGTCAACGTTTCCTGAAAGGCAGAGCCTTAGATACAGCCTCATTGTCAGAGCCTACAAACTATTTGTAACTACCTCGGTGAATTACGCTCCTAGTACAAGCCTGGATGATCAGAAATGGTTGAAATAGTACGGTGGGGCCCAAATGCCACTCACAGGTAGACCTTTCGGCCGTCCCAACCATTTCCAAACATCGGGACAAGAACGGGCGGCGTAATCGGCAGGCGAAGGGATCAACTACATACACAAATGAGTATGTATGCAAGCCACCATACAATAGTACATCAGAGCCATTCCATCTAAAAAGAAAGGAAATATAGCGACGCCATACGGCAAGATCCAAATATCCTAGATAGATATAATAGTTTGGGATATCTCCTCATACATCAGTCAACAGAGTATCAAGCGGAAGCGGAAGACAAAATCCGAGTACGGATAAGAAGCAAATCGGCATAAGATGCCCCATAAATAAGCACATCCCGCCCACAGATCTCATGGATCCCCGTTCCCGGAATCTCTACACCGAATGATCGTTGCCCCCATCGTCCGTCTCTTCCACCCAGTATCCATCTTGCGAGTGTACCTGTTCATCTGAACCAAATAATTTATCGTGTGAGACCCTAGGGGTACTCAGCAAGTCTTTATGCCTCTAAAGGGGACACAACCTGGGGTGACGCAATTGCTGCCAAAGATAAACCCTAACAATTCTATAGATACTCGCTAACCATCCGCCTAACCAGAGATAGACGGATGTCCGTGAATTAATAACAACAGTTATAACAGTTATAACGGTAATCTTAACAGATCCATCCTCCCCTCGCTTACCGACGAGGAAGCGGACGAACAACCCCCCCCCCCATCCGTTGGCAGTTTTATTATCCATTCCATGAGTGTTGCACTATTTACTAGTCAGGTACCTAGTCTAGTCAAATTAAAAGCGGTACTTTAGTTATGCTTGTCTATGATCGAGAAACTGTGCTCCAAGTCGTCCATAACCGCGGACACGGCTTTCAGAAAGTTTTACCCTGCAGGGGTGCACAAATAGCAACACACACTCGATATGCCTCGGAAAAACCAAATCAAAACCCAACGAGGCAGTCACGACAAAGCGATCACAGGATTCAGAAATATTTCAGGGGGCCACCCCATTGAGCTACCCGCAACAAAGTTAGCCGACTCCGAGACGGCCTCAAGGTTTGCGTCAGTGGCTATGAACGACTGGGAACCCGAAAATGTGACTGGGCTTGTCGACACCGCGAAAACACTCCGCTTTCCTAAACAGTACAGTGTGCTCCTCGCACAATCTTAAATAAAGCAGTAAAGCATGGCATAAGTACAGGATAGTAAATAAAACCTCAAACTAGTTTGTGGCCCCAAGAAATAAGAATGAATCAAGCTCTGGCTCAGGGGGGTTCATAAGCCTCCCGGATGTGGATAGCGCGAATATTCAAGGAACAGGAATCAAGTACTCGGGGTCCTACGGGACACAAGTGAGCCTGAAAAACCAAATAGCGAATATGGCTCACCGATGCCACTTTCATTAGTTATCCCATTACTACTCAGGTTAAGTTGTTTAGGTACCTCGTTATCCATCAGACACTCACATACCCTACACATGCTGTTCTACGACTCGCATGGCTCAAACAACTCCTGTAGTAATGGCTCATGGGATGGAGGAACAAGCTTCGGTGGGGTTTAAAAGTAAAGGCTATGCAATACTTGGGATTTAATTTAATGCAATCGCGACTCAATGATGCAAGAATAAGATAGAGGCAATAGGTACTATATGTATGCAAGCATGTGGTAGTGCTTGCCTGGCAGCTCAGTTGAAGCGAGAGAAGGATCTGGGTAGTGCTCCTGGTTCTCTTGATATATCCCCTGCTCAGCGTCTATTCGAAGAAGAACCAAACAAACAAGGGCCAATATAAATAAAGAGCCCAAGCATATGAATAAATGCGACAAGCAAACAATCATGCCATGATGAATGATGCACAATTTGCATGGCAATAAAGTAGCATGGCATGGGTGAGGTGTGGAAACAATAATGAAGCATTTTTATTGAGCTTTGGCCCCATTTTATTCCCATTTTAGTTGCTGTTCACATTATATTTATATGATGCATGCTTCAAATCAAAACAAGGATTGCATAAACAGAAAGGTCTCGTCGAGCTAATCATTTTAGACATATCATTTGTTAAATTTGGAGTTATAAAACAAAAGATATTAATTAATTAAGGCAAAAGGGCATTTTATTGTAATTTAACTAAACTTGGAATTTTAAATGTTCAAAATATATTTTGGATTGCATATTTGAATTCCTCATATTTTTCTGATTTGAAAACATATATTATATGTTTAAATTGGATTTATATTTTGAAAGTTATTTAAAAACAGAATTCAAATTTGAATTTAATTTAATTTGAAAAGATTTGAATTTAAACAGATCACAGGCGAATACTTTTGTTACTCAGTCTAATCTAGCCACAGACGCTTACAGGTGGGGCCAGGCTGACTGGGTGTACACGCGCGCAGAGAAACGTTTTACACCGCAGCTGGATCTAGCCTAGAGGATGACAGGTGGGGGCCAGGGTGCTCGCGGGGCCACGTGACAGTGGACGACCAAGGGGGTGCCACGCGGCGCAGGGGGGGACTGCGGGTTGAGCACAGGGTTTTGGAGGAGCCTTTTTACAAAAGCGCCACGAGGCTGACGAGTGGGCCACTAGGGAGCGCGGGTTAAGCACAAAGAGAGGCAGGGGGTTTTCAGCAAAAGAGCGGCCGCGGTACTGTACTTCTTCTCTCTCTGTCGACAAAACGGTGCTCGACACGGACGCGCGGCGCGCGGGGGAATCGAACTGGGGACCTGGCAGCGCGCACGGAGGCGATAGCCGCCGGGCTAGGCGGGGGTTGCTGTCTGGGAGGCGGGCGAGGACTAGATATGGTTCTGCACCTTGCGGGGGCGAGCAGAAGACAGTGCACTCCGACGAGCGGAGGCCGTTCGACGCAAGGCCCGGCGAGACTAGGGGGGTACAGAGAGGCGGACCGTGTCAGGGCGACTGAGATGCTCACCGGGAGTGTGTCGGTGTGGTCGGTTCGGGTCGGCGAGCAGGCGATCGCCGGCGATGCAGGTGGCCAGAAGATCTAGGGTTAGCGTCGGGCTCGCGCGGGTACTGGCAGCTCCGGTCCTCCTCCTCCTCAACGGCGCGTACAGGGGCGGTGCAGGTGCTCTTCTTGGTCTCCTCGATCACCTCCCCGTCGTGCTCGTCGTCTGGAACGGTGGGGCGCGATGGAGGCCGACGGTGGCCGGCGTGGGGTAGCGGCGGCGATGGAGAAGAAGGAAGGAGGGGAGGCGCCTGGGGTGGATCTGGGGAGGCAGAGAGGTGGTGGGGGATGGGATAAAGCAGCGAGGCAGGCAGATGCCGTGGGGAGGTGGTAGACGATAAAGGTGGCTCGGCCACCTTTTTGTCCTCCTCCTCACGTGCTCGGCTAGGAGGCCAGGGCAGGGGCCAGGTGGGAGGCTTCCAGGTGGGGCTAGAGGCGAGGCCAAGGGCAGGGGCAGGCTCGGGTAGAGGGAGAGAGAGAGGGGGGGATAGCCTCGGGTTAGCTAGGGCTGGAGTAGAAGGTGTGCTCGGTTAGGGTTAGGTATGGCTCGGGTAGAGGGGAGCTAGGGCCGGGGTGAGGTGGCCAGGGAGAGAGGTGGCATGGTGGGGCCAGCTAGGTAGGGAGAAGGGAGGCCGAAAGAGAGGGAAAGGTGGTAGCTTAGGGTTAGGGTTTAGCTAGATGGGGGTGATGGGTTTAGATTAGGTGTGGGGGGGTTATGGTGATGAAGGGTAGATGATAAGAGTGACACCTAGATAGAGGTTAGGAGAGAAGGGGTGGTGGTTAGGGTTTTAGAAGCTTGTAAACTCCAAACTAGATCAAGCACAACATGTGGGGAGAGAGAAAGAGAAAGATGAGGGGAGAGATGGTATGGTAAGATGGGGTAGGTGATGGTCTAGGGATTAAAGAGAGAGAGAGATGGTTCTCCTTTTAGGCAAGCTCAAGCAACCACAAGATCATACCCAAGCTAGACCAAAAGAGGGAAAGGTGGGGTATGGTTTTAAGCAAGATCAAATTAAGATCCAGCTAGAAGCAGGGAGAGATGGCATGATCCATCCAAAACAAGTAAAAACCAAAAGACAAGCAAAAGGTGGTACTTGCATGGCCCATGCAAATATTTAATGCCATGTTGATTCTTGTGAAAACAATGTTATTAAATGGCATTATTATTATGCATTCCCAAAATTGGAGTAAGGCCCAAGCAAAGAATCTAGAAAGAATTTCCAAGTGGAATAGATGGAGATAGCCATGTTTGAAATAGAATGGGACATGCTAGTGTGTATGTTCCACTAGATGATCAATAGTCCCAAAATATTCCAACATTAGCATAATTCCATGATGAACCATATGGAAGCTAGGAGAAAGGTTCCACTCACAAGGCATGCAAAGGTGGCCATGTGGCTCTCATATATCAATAATGTGAAAACAACATGATGCTAAGATGAGAGTATGTGGACAAGAATTGGATCCATCCCAACCCACATGAGCTAGAGGTAAAACCAATAGTGCCAAGCTCATATTTAGTTGGATGGTGGAATTATAGAGTGGTGAAAGAAAAGGTGGTGGAGTTAAATAAAAGATATGCCCCCAACTCAACTTGGGCATTGAAACAATATATCAAGAACCAAATACAATATCAAGAGGCAAATACAATTAATAATGCATATGAGATAAGAACCAAAAGAGAAAGGGTTTTATATGATGCTCAAATGCAAGGTGGCATGATGACATGAGCATGATATAATGATTATGCAACAATTATATAGTTGAAGTAGCCATTATATTAATAGACCAAGTAGCATTACAATTGTTAGACAATTGGGATGCTACACTATTGGTATGCTACATCATTATGCACCACCTCCTCCTCTCCTTCGGCAACATCAAACTTATGTCTTTGAACAAAAATTTTAACCACCCGCCAGTTTTTTCCCTTGGTTGTGTCTGGCACGTAGAACACTTTTGTATCCTGGGTTGCTAAGATGTAACTGTCATCTTTGTACCAAAAATTGTTAATGTTGACACTCCGGAAGAGTTTATCATACACCATCTTTGTATCCTTATTGCCCTCAAGCTGATACAAATTGTGGTGGAATAACACAACTAGTCGTTGGTGTTCCAAATCAGAGTTAAAATATAGCACCTTGATATCCTTGAGGACACCATAAAAATGGATATCCTTCTCCAAGTGACAACCTTCAGTCATTACTCCACAGTTTCGTGTTTTCTTGCCCTTCTCATGGTCAGCAGTGTGGAACTGATATGGGGTGGCCCGATCTTCTTAGCAAGCACTTGTCGATGATAATAATGGTGGATAGATAACTAGCCTGTAGCTATGAACTCTCCCGCTCGAACCCTGATGCCAATGCAACAGCTCTTGAACCCTGTGGGATATTCACAACACCATGCTCTTGCGCACGTAGCCGTCGATCACGAACGGTAGTTTGCAATCTACTGATTCCCAGTGGAACAACAGATCACACTCAATTGCAGCAAGTAATCGGATCACAAGTAATTCTAGAGGTTCTAATAAAAATCAACTTTAAAATATTTGAACGCGGTCTCAAACCTAAGGGAAGTGGCGCTCCATCTATTTAAGGGAGGGGGTGGAAGCCAATGCTAGGAAACAAGGTGGACCAGCCTAACCTAGATACAAACCGAACCAATGGGTTCGGCCTAAGGCGCACAGGCCTGCTCTGCCACGGTAGTCTGCCGTGGCAGAGAAAGACTATTTTTGTGGCGTGGCAGGAAAATGCGCATTTCTCTACCGCGGCATGTGTTGATCTCCTCCTTTGTAGCTCCTTGCGCTTTCTCCCTCTCCTCCTCGTGCATTCGTCATTGATCAACATGCCATGCTCCATATGCTTCAGCTCCTCGCTCTATGCTATGCCTTCTTATCCCATGTACCTGATCATACAATAGCACAAAAACTTAGGCAGTATAAAGTTCTTATAAATGAAAGTATCATGTTCAACTAGGAATGAATTCACCTGATAGTCATCATCGATTTGACTCAATATTTCCTTCCAGTTCAAACAGTCAGAATCATCGCAATCCCTGTATATATCCTCATCATCCTTCCTTTTTTTAGGAAAAGCCGTCCACGGCTTTGGATAAGCTGGAAGTGGAAGAAACAAAAAGAACAATATGTACGTAGAGTATATGCATATATAACATGTTGTATTATTGTTGTTCATATAAAAAAATATGTCCAGTATACATCAAGCAACTTAAATTTCATGTATAAATGAAGTACAAATAATCATGATCATGGTAAAAACAAATAGATATATAGTCTTGTTGTTCAATATTAAATTCAGTTTTCTCAAAGAAGATCGATGATCAAAGTTGTGATGAACGAGATCTAACCAATCCAACAGATGTGAAAACAAAATGGGTTTAGACCATGCTTCAACTGCGCTACTCTGATTATTATAAACAAGTGATAAACTAACACAAAAGTAATTAGTTATATGTGCATAATCATTATGTCTAGTAGGTAACATGCAACACAATTTGTAAATATAAGTGAAGTCGAAAGTAGTAGCATAACTAGACAAAGACTTTTAGAACAAACACAACGAATATGAAAACTTGGATTCTATTCTAGCAAGATTAGAACAATCCAACACAGGTAAAATTACTTGTGCTGGCTATAATATATCAACTAGATCTGAATTTAGTTTCATATTATCACAAATTTTAGCATATGTCCAACAGCAAAAAGTCGTCGACACACAACATGTATGGCTGAAAACAGCTTGTTTCAGTTCAACGATTCTATCACAAGTAATGCATAAGTGATCCACAATAAAAAATCATCCATGCTATATTCACCAATTAGATTAAAAGTGAAATAAGGAGAATATGTGCTTGAATTCAGACATGAAATTTCAGAAATGTTATCCACAACACAACTCATATTCATAGGTTCATTTAGCATGATGGGATACACAATATCAGTAGGTGGTATTCGAGCAAGTATTTCCTTATGTGTAATCAGTACCACATGATCAAAATTCGAATTTGGTAAACTATCACATGGTGATGTAACATTAGTGCAAGGTAAATCACAAGGAGGCTTCAGTAAAGGAATAAACTCACAATATGTCGCACAATTTGGCTGAATCTCCAAATCAGTACCTATGTCATCAACAATCTCCTCGGTTGTAGTAGGTACTACGACATCCTCCTCAAATGACAATACTAGATCGTGTGATGCGGGTTGTAAAATAGACGGCTCCCTTTCTTCAAAATCAACCTGCACATCACAAGATACAATACTAGAAGTAGACATGATTACATTAGTAGACACCTCACATATCTCATTAATGTCCACTCTAAAAAAAATTAGAATAGGCCGTTCGTAGTTGTTTAAAAATGTAGAACGCAGAAACTCCTTTTTTTGGGTCTGTGCTCTCGCATCGGCCCGATTTTATTTCGGTTTTTTTTTGTGGTCTCGCTGAGGCTTCTTGTACTAGCACAGATGTGTTTGTGCTGAGGCTTCTTGTACTAGCACAGATGCGTTTGTGCTCTAGCGACAAGGTAGGGGTTTGTTTTTGCTTCTACGTGAAGGAGCTCACGTAGGGAGTCCTGAAACATGAGGAAACCTCACGTACGATCGGGGCTCTCTCTTTTTTTTCTTAAATAGATCTACAACTCTAATCTAAATAAATAGAAAATGCATCTAGATCTAAAACTCAAAAACACAACGAACAACCTCAAGAACACGAGAAACACTCTAGAAACAGTCTAAAAACTCCGACTACAAAAAAAATAGACGAAAACTAGACAAAAACTACGACTCAGATTTAGAAAAAAGGCTACACCAAAAGACTACGACCAGCAACTAGAACTCACGTACAGTGTAATCTAGGCTATGGCAAAGGACTATGAATCCTAATATTTTTATATGGCTTTTTCTATATAGGACTAAAACAAGAACTAATCTACATATGTATTTGTCGATGCTTACCGAGGCAACACTAGAAATCTGGTACCAAGATGATATGAGGTGGCCCGATCTTCTTAGCAAACACTTGTCGATGATGATAATGGTGGATAGATAACTAGCATGTAGCTATGAACTCTCCCGCTCGAACCCTGATGCCAATGCAACAGCTCTCGAACCCTGTGGGATATTCACAACACCATGCTCTTGCGCACGTAGCCGTCGACCACGAACGGTAGTTTGCAATCTACTGATTCCCAGTGGAACAACAGATCACACTCAATTACAGCAAGTATTCGGATCACAAGTAATTCCAGAGGTTCTAATAAGAATCAACTCTAAAATATTTTAACATGGTCTCAAACCTAAGGGAATTGGCGCCCCATCTATTTAAGGGAGGGGGCGGTGGCCAATGCTAGGAAACAAGGTGGACCAGCCTAACCTAGATACAATCCGACCCAATGGGTTCGGCCTAAGGCGCGCAGGCCTGCTCTGCCACGACAGAGTTTGTGACTATTTCGGTGCCGTGGCAGCCTGTCGTGGTAGAGAAAGGCTCTATTTTTGTGTCGTGGTAGGAAAATGTGCAGTTTCTCTGCCGCAACAGAGATCCTGCCATGTGTTGATCTCCTCCTTTGTAGATCCTTGTGCTTCCTCCCTCTCCACCCTCGCGCATTCGTCATTGATCAACATGACATTCTCCATATGCTTCAGCTCCTCGCTCGGTGCTACGCATTCTTCTCCCACGTACCTGATCACACAATAGCACAAAGACTTAGGCAGTATAAAGTTCTTATAAATGAAAGTATAATGTTCAACTAGGAATGAATTCATCTGATAATCATCATCGATTTGACTCAATATTTCCTTCTAGTTCAAGCAGTCCGAATCATCGCAATCCATGTATATATCCTCATCAATTGCCTCATCAGGTAAATGCCCAGCAAGGTGGACCATCACATCAAAAATGTCGGCGGAAAGATGTGTTCAAGTTTGCACAGAATTACTGGGATGTTGTATTTGAGCCATTCCAACACCGACAGTTTCAAGTTTTTACTGCACAATTGCCTAAAAAATCTTCCCAGATCTCCAAGTGTCGTGTAGATATCGGGATGCAAATACCCTTGCATGCGAGCAGCCAATATTCCCTACAACAAGATGTGGCAGGCATGGGTTTTAAGTCCTGTGATCTTGCGTGTAGGAACGCTGACACATTTGCTCATGTTTGAATAAAACCCATCAGGAAAAGTGCAGTCCCACAGATATTGACAGAAACCCGTCTTCTGCTCCTTATTCAGGTAATACGATGCATATGGACAGAGAAGGTCCTTCTCTATGTATGTGGGTTACACCTATAGATCTCGCCTAATGTCTAGGGCTTCACAATCATACCTATCCTTCAAGGTGTCCTTATTCTTCCCGTCAAGTTCAAGTAGTGTGCCAATCAAGTTGTCATAGATGTTTTTCTCGATGTGCATCACATCGATATTGTGCCGATGTTTCAATGATGCCCAGTAAGGCAAGTCCCAGAAACCAGGCCGCCGGTTCTAGATAGGTGAAGGATCTGTTCGCTTCCTCTTTTTGCTCCCAAGATCACCTCTAGCTCCCGGTTTAAGATGTCTAACCATCTCCAGCTCATCTTGTAACTCAATTGAAGAAAATTTGCCTGGCTTCGAGTTGTCATCATGAATGCCAGCAAGCTCTGTCTCTCGCCGCAAGCAGTGCCCAATGTAGCATATTTTTCTCTTTATGAATATGGACAGAGGATTTTTATCACAATGCAAGCATGCATAATATCCTTTTGTTGTACGCCCAAACATAGTGCTACAACCTGGGTAGTCATGGGTACACCAAAGAACCGCTGCTCGAAGATCAAACGTTTCGTTTTGAAATGAGTCGTAAGAACGCACACCCTTCCAAAGTTGTTACAAGTCGTCCAGTAGAGGCTAAATAAAGAGATCAAAGTCCTTTCTAGGACTTGATTTGCAAGGGATTAGAAGGCAAAGCATGTAGTTTGATGCATCCATACAATCCCATGGTGGAAAGTTTACGGCAGGGCAGGGCAAATACAGGCCACATACTGTAGCTCATGCTCATGGTTCCATAAGGATTGAAGCCATCGGTGGCAAGGCCAAGCCTTACGTTTCTAGCGTCAGCTGAAAAGTCCTGCCATGTTCTTTCAAAATCCTTCCATGCTTCACCATCAGCTGGATGACTAAGTATACCATCTCTGGGCATTCTCTTTAACTTGTGCCACTACATGATATCCAATGTTTTCCTCGAAGAGAACAATCTATGCAGTCGTGGCGCCAAAGGAAAATGACGCAAGACTTTGACAGTCGACGATCTTCTTTCCAGATATTTCCACCTTGAGGCGCCACACTTAACGCAGTTGTCCAGCTTGTGATTGTCCTTCTAGTAGAGCATGAAGTTGTTTTTGAACACGTGTATGCTGTCATAGGAAAGTCCAAGCTCCTTCGGATAAGTTTTTGCTTCACGGTATGATCTCGATAGGGTATTAGGGTCTGGCAGTGCATCAGCAAATCGCTTCATCTAATCATCAAAAGCAGTGTTAGTGATCCGGTGATATAACTTGTGATGAAGGAGCTTCACAACAAATGCAAACCTAGAGTGTTTACTTCCCGGGTAAAGCTTGCGATTTGCCTCTTCCATCAACTTTGCAAACAATTTCTCATGTTTACCGTCAGTTGGGACATTAGCAGCAATCTGCTTTGCAGTTAATGCATTGACTGCATGCTTAAGGTCTTCCAATATATCTGGAACATTGTGACCTCCATCGTCATTGCCTTCATCATCCGTATACATATTGTCATTGTCATCACCGGCATGACCACCACTGTTACCACCATTGGGTGCATCTTCAATAATAGCAAGATCAAGTGGCTCGCCATGCTGTATCCATTGAGTATACGTGTGCGACATGCCACTGAGGAGTAAGTGGTGATAAAGAATCCCTACATGTACCATTCTCCGGTTCAGGCACTTAAGACAGGGGCATAGAACCTCAGCATTCTCGCCATATCCCTCCTTGACAAATCTGACAAACTGTTTTAGGCCAGCTTTGTAGGGTTCAGTAAACTGTCTGCCATGAACAATCCAACTCCTATCCATCTATTAAGAATCAAATAAACAAATCACACTTTCAGAACAGGCTAGTGATTTTTTTAAACAATTTAGTTTACCATGAAAAAATCCAACTCATATCCATCTGTTGAACAATTAAAACAACAAATCTCATTTTTAGAACAGGCTAGTCATTTTTCAGAACAATTTACTTTACCATGAACAAATCCAACTCCTATCCATCTGTTGGACAATTAAACAAACTAATCACATTTTTTGAGAAGAATAATCCTTTTTAAGAAGATTTTTCTATAGATGAACAATCCAAGTGATATCCATGTGTTCAACAATTAAACAAACTATTTTTACCTTGGCAGACACAGAGACGAGCGAGCTGAGCATGGAGATGGCACCCGAAAGAGGAGCTACCGAGGTGCACGGATACGTCGATCAGAAGGGGAGTCCCAGTGGACAGCCTCAGAGTGCGGATGCCGAAATGGACGGGGAGACAGCAAACGGATGGGAGCTCCGGCACCATAGCGTGTGGTGGACCGGCAAAGGCAGTGGTGCCCTAGCCGCCGCCGCATGTGGTGGACCAGATTTCAGATCTGATTTCGAAATCTCTCGGGTGGAGTTTAGGTGAGTGTGTGGGCGGCAAAGAGGTGGTTCCCACAAGTCAGCGAATGAAACTTCACTTGTCCGGCTGACATGTGGGGTTCATCGTAGGTGGGTCCATCAGTCATGGACTTCTTGGTTGCGTGTTCGAGACCTAGAGGTGTCCATTTTATTGAATTTCTTCGGACTTTATTTTGGCTCCATTTTGTCGGAACCGAAGAGGCACGTAGAGAGAGAGTGGACAAGACAGGTGCAACTCTTCTAGAGAGAGAGCGTGCTCCATCGCTGCCTCCGGTGAGCTCCTCTTTGGTGAGCTTTCACTAGAAGAAGGTGCACGACGTATATATTCTCCAATATCCAGCGAGCTTTCACCGTAAGTAGGTGCGTGGCACGCCGCCCGATCTCACGCGTTTTATCGACGAATGCAGGGGAGCTGCAACATTCACGGGCGCGGACAACAACGATGGAGGAGGGACGCAATCAGCCATGGAGTAACTGGCGGCGAGGCTCTACAGCAGCTAATGAGGACATCCCTACAATTACACCTACCCCAGTTGCTACTAATGATGTTCCAGTTGCTGCAAAGAAAGATCAATCCAATGAGATAAGGATTGGACCAATTACAAGAGCTCGTGCTAAGCTACTAGAACAATAGGTGAACTTGTTTCTTAAGGAACCTGATGTTTTAGTTAATGAGAATTTTATACTTCCTAAGTCTCTGAATTATTGTATGATCAGATACATGGGAGAAGAAGGCGTAGCACGGAGCGAGAAGCTGAAGCATATGGAGCATGGCGTGTTGATCAATGAAGAATGTGCGAGGGAGGAGAGGGAGGAAGCGCAAGGAGCACACAAGCCAGAAGATCAACACATGGTGGAAGACCTCTACCGCGGTAGAGAAATGCCACCTTTCTCTGCCATGACAGGCTGCCGCGGCACAGAATTAGCATGTTTGGCTGCCATGGCAACCAAACCGCGCCAAAGTCTGGCACGGCAGAGACCTAGGCCGAACCCTTGGTGGGTCGGTTTGTATCTAGTTGGGTGGGACCAACTCGGTTTCCACCCTAGGCCGCCGCCCCTACACTCTTAAATAGATGGGGGCACCACACTAGTTAGGTTTTAGACCATGTTTAAATTATTTTGGAGTTGTTTCTTTCATAGAACCTCTGGAATTACTTGTGATCGATTTTACCAACTGCAATTGAGTGTGATCTGTTTTTCCACTGGGAATTAGTAGATTGTAAACTACCGTTCATGGTCGGCGGCTACATGCGCAAGAGTGTGGTGTTGTGAATATCCCACAGGGTTCAAGAGCTATTGCATTGGCATCAGGTTCGAGTGGGAGAGATCGTAGCTACACTCTGATTATCTATCATCTACCTTCATCATCAACAAGTGCTTGCTAAGAAGATCGGGCCACCCCATATCATCTTGGTATTAGATTTCGTCGTTGCCTCGGTGAGCATCCACAAATACATCCATAAATTAGATTGTGTTTTTCATCCTATACAGAAAAAGCCTCACAAAAAGAATTGCCATAGACTAGATTGCATTGCTATCAAGTACTAGTTGAAGGTCGTATTCCTCTATTAGATTAGATCAAGATCTGTTCTTCGTAGTTTTGTTTTTGTTTTCTAGTTGTTCTAGTCGAATCCACCATCTTTTTCCGCCGCCCCTAACCAGATCCGATCCTAGATAGGAGTCCTAGTTACTTACTCTTGGCCGAGTCAGATTTGCATAATAAAAAAATTCCCTACCAATCCTGCCGCAGCACGGAAACAGTTGTTTTTCCTGCCGCGAGTCCTAGTCTGCCCCGGTTCAGACTCCTGCCGCGACACGCTTTCAGGCGTTTTCTCTGCCGCGTGTCTGCGCCCTGCTACCGCTCTGCCACGGCACGCTTTTGCATCGTTTTTCTGCCGCGGTACGAAACCTCTGCCACGACATAGTTTTGGTCAGTTTTTCTGCCACATCAGCCATACTACAAATTGTGAAAAGTTGCAATTTTCCAGAACTTTAGCTATAGCCATTCTAATTCATAAGCATAGGAACTTGCCCATTGATACTAGTTTCCGCTCTTACAGGCTGCTCGTAGGGTTTTGTTGATGTGCTTTGTAATTTGGCCATGTGTGATATTAAAAAACAAAGAAAGAGAATATAGCAAAATAAAAAGAAAAAAGAGAAAGAAGCTATACAAAAGAAAAAGAAAAAGAAAAAGAAAAGGATAATTGAACAAGAGGCCTAGTGATATCTTTGTGCACCGGTAGATTGAGCAATCTTGTGCCTGTTTACTTTGAGCTTTGCTAGTGTCTCTCCAGCGTAGTGCAACACCCTTCATAGTTGTATTGCCACGTTTATCTCCACGTGTGTGTGTTTATTGGGTTTTGTACTATCTGCACTAGGACTTGTTTGCGGTGTACTTAGGATTCCATACCTACAGCTCCACCATAAATAACCTGTGTGTCCTGTGATCGTTCTCCATACCCTTGATATTCACTTCATCACATCAGTGCATAAGTCTTTGATTTCGTTTGGTAAAGCATCTCTATTCACTTTGGAACGGTAAGATCTGCTTTCTTGTTAGTTGTGAGTGAGTTGTGAGTGTTCCACCAAGCAGTTTTTGATTTTTGCACTAACCTACTAATCATGTATCTTAGTGATGATGATGTTGTGTCGCGGAAAAAGAAGGATGAGGAACTTGTTACTTGGCACGAATATGAGGCGTTGAAATCTCACTTGACGTGTGTGTTTACTCACACAACAGATGCCATTGACAAGAATATACAGGACGTGCAAGTGGCCTTGGACCAGAATGTAGGCGCAGTCACTAACATTCAAACACAAGTGACAGCACTCAATACCAATGTCGCAACTTTGCAGCATTCCATTGATGCCTTAATAGTGGCAATTCAGCAACGGCAGGAACACCCACATGATGATGTTTTTGATGATGAGGATGAAGGTAGTGCGGCTGGTGCTGCCCCACCTCATGGCAGGGGACATGCCAATCCCCCTGCACCTGCGCCTGCTGCTGCACCTGCTTATGCACGCAGTTTTGCTCCTACTGGTCGTGCTCAGCATGTTCCGAACCAAGCTGTTGATGATGGTTTGGGCAAGCCAAAATTCTCGATTCCCAAGTTTGATGGTTCACTTGATCCAGAAGATTACCTCAGATGGGAATTGAAGATAGATAAGCTCTAGCGTTTGTATGACTATACAGAAGAGAAGAAGGTCAAGCTTGTAGCGTCAGAATTTGATGGATATGCTTTGCGTTGGTGGGATGCTATTGTGTAGAATAGAAGGGAGACAATGAACTTCCTGTGATGAATTGGCGCGATATGAAGCGCATTATGAAGGATCATTTTGTACCCACTAACTACTTGCGATCAGTTTTTGACAAGATGACACAATTGAGGCAAGGAACCATGTCAGTTGATGAGTACTACATGGAGATGGAGATGCTTATGCAACGTGCTAGAGTTCGTGAATCTCTTGAGATGACTATGCAGCGATTTCTCAACAATTTGAAGCTACCAATCAATAGCATTGTTCGTCATCACAAGTACGGGACTATGAATGAACTATCGCATCATGCTAGAGAGGCTGAGTCATAATTAGATGAAGAAGCTAAAGCATGTGCGAGGTTCCCGTCTACTAGCAAATTTCCAGCCAGGTCTACACCGCCGCCTATGGTGCCACCTATAGCGCCTGCTAGCCCCACTGCACCATCGGCCAAGCCTGCTCCCACTTCTTCTTATGGTTCCAATGCTAGGAAGCATGCTGCTCCTGCTGCTAGCTCGGGTTCCAATATGTCAACTGCGCGTACGCGTGATATGGAGTGCCATACTTGTGGAGGTAGAGGACACTACAATAGGGATTGTCCAAACCACAAGGTAACATTTGTCAATGAGCAAGGAGAGTATGAGAGTGGAGATGATGTTGATCCTCATGGCGAAGATGGTTATGACATCGAGGACGGATTGGATGCCTTCCCTAAGCATGCGCCTACCATAGTGGTCTCTCCACGTATACTTAGTGTGCAGCCTATTGTTGACTCTCAGCGCTGCAACTTGTTCCAAACCAAAGCACTCGTTGGCCCTAACAAAGCTTGCAAGGTAATCAGTGATGGAGGTAGCTGCAGAAATCTTGCAAGTAAGGAGTTATGTGCCAAGCTGAATTTGACTTATTTACCTCATCCCAAGCCATATTATATACAATGGTTGAGTGACAATGGTGAGATGAAGGTAAACCATATGGTACGTGTTAATTTTGAAATAGGGACATACAAGGATTCTATTGATTTTGATGTGGTTCCTATGACTGTTTACCATTTATTACTGGGTCAGCCTTGGCTGTATGATCGCCATGTGCAACACAATGGCCGTGCCAATACTTATCACTTGGAGTTCAAGGGCAAGAAGATTAATTTGCAGCCAATGACACCACAACAGATTGTGAATGAGTCTCGTCAAAAGATAGAAGTGAACTTGAAGGAAGCACTGATAGATAGGCGATATAGTGTTGCAGCTATACATGATGTAATAGAGCCCAAAAAGAGTGATATAACGAAAAGTGAGAGAGTGCCTAGTCTAGTTATATTAGCCACCAAGGAAGATATGAGAGAATTTCGTGAGGATCCTACAGCCATGCCACTTGCGCTCATGTATAAGGGCGAGGTATTGGTTTCTAACGACATGACCCCTATTTCTCTTGGTGTATCTACTGTTTTGCAGGATTTTGGTGATGTGTTTCAAGCAGATGTACCGGCAGGATTACCTCCATTGCGTGGCATTAAGCATCAAATCGACTTGATCCCTGGCGCCACATTGCCAAACCATGCACCCTACAGGACTATCCCCGAAGAAACACAGGAGATACAGAAACAAGTACAAGCGTTACTGGATAAAGGGTACATTCATGTTTCTCTTAGCCCTTGTGCTATTCCTGTTATTTTAGTGCCTAAGAAAGATGGTATATGGCGCATGTGTGTAGATTGTAGAGCTATTAATAACATCACTATTCGATATCGTCATCCTATTCCACGCTTAGAGGATATGCTAGATGAATTGAGTGGTGCTGCTATTTTCTCTAAGATTGATTTGCGTAGTGGTTATCATCAAATTAGGATGAAAGAAGGGGATGAATGGAAAACTGCTTTCAAAACAAAATTTGGTTTGTATGAGTGGTTGGTTATGCTGTTTGGTCTTACTAATGCACCTAGTACATTCATGAGATTAATGAATCATGTTTTGAGAGAAATTATTGGTTGTTTTGTGGTTGTTTCTTTTGATGATATACTTATCTATAGCCACCAACGAAACTGAACATTGTTGTCATATTCGACAAGTTTTGCAAGTGTTGCGTGATAATAAATTTTATGCTAATCTAGAGAAGTGCACATTTGCAAAAGAAAAGGTCATATTTCTGGGATATGTTGTATCTAAGCATGGGGTAGAAGTAGATCAATCTAAAATTGAATCAATTCAGAATTGGCCTATTCCCATGAATGTGAGTCAAGTGCGTGGGTTCCATGGTTTAGCTAGTTTCTATAGGCGCTTTGTGAAGGATTTTAGCACTATTGTTGCACCATTGAATGACTTGACTAAGAAAGGTGTGCCATTTGTATGGGGCGCGGCCCAAGATATTGCTTTTGATACATTGAAACGTTTGCTTACTTCTGCACCATTACTTGCATTACTTGATTTTTCAAAGCAATTTGAAGTTGAATGTGATGCTAGTGGTATAGGTATTGGTGGCGTTTTAATGCAAGAGGGTCGCCCTATAGCATATTTTTCTGAGAAACTTACTGGTGCTAGATTTAATTATCCTATTTATAATAAAGAATTATATGCACTTGTTAGAGTACTTGAAGTTTGGCAACTATTTGTGGCCAAAATAATGTATCATACATTCTGATCATGAAGCATTGAAGTATTTGAAAGCTCAATCAAACTTGCATAGAAGATTAGCTAAATGGGTTGAGTTTATTGAATCTTTTCCTTACATCATTAAGTATAAGAAGGGAAAAGAGAATGTAGTTGTTGATGCTTTGTCTAGGAAAAACGTGCTATTAACCAATCTTGATGTTAAAATTCCTAGATTAGAAAGTATTTGTGCACTTTATGCAACTGACCATGATTTTACTGAACCATATCGTTTGTGTGCTCTTAGAAATGCATGGGATATGTATCATATACATGATGGATATTTGTTTCGAGCTAACAAACTATGTATTCCAGAATCATCGTTGCGTTTGTTCTTAGTGTAGGAATCACATGATGGTGGTTTGATGGGTCACTTTGGACGTGAGATGAGGCGTGATGTCTACAGATTTGTGAGCTGTTGTGTTACATGCGACAAGTCGAAATCCAAGTTGTAGCCTCATGGTTTGTATACACCTCTCTCTGCACCTACTACACCATGGGAAGACATTAGTATGGATTTAGTGCTAGGTCTACCTAAAACTCAGAGAGGTCATGATTCTATATTTGTGGTAGTGGATAGGTTCTCTAAGATGGCTCATTTTATTGCCGGCCACAAAAGCGACGATGCGTCGCATGTTGCTAACATGTTCTTCAGGGACATCGTGAGATTACATGAAGTACCCAAAACGATTGTTTCTGACCATGATGTGAAATTCATGAGCTACTTTTGGAAGACCTTATGGGGAAGCTGGGAACGAAGCTGCTATTTAGTACTACATGTCATCCCCAAATAGATGGTCAAACGGAGGTGGTGAATCAAACATTGTCACAATTGTTGAGGACTATGATAAAGAAGAATATGCGGGAGTGGGAAGAGTGTTTGCCACATGTTGAGTTTGCATACAACAGGGTTGTGCATTTGACTACTCAGCTTTGTCCTTTTGAGGCGGTGTGTGGTTTCAAGCCATTGACGACACTTGATTTGTTGCCTTTGCCATTGCATGAGAGAGTTGATATGGAGGTATCAAAACGTGTTGAATATGTGAAGAAGATTCATGAGAAGACTCGAGAGGCTATTGAGAAAAAAGGCAAGAACATTGTTGCTACAAGGAATCAAGCAAGGAAGGAAGTTTTGTTCAAGCCTGGCGACATGGTATGGGTGCATCTGTGCAAGTGGGAGACTGTTGGAGATATTCCCAAGAGGCAATAATAAAAGTGGTTATTATTATATCTTTGTGTTTATGATGAATGTTTACATCCCATGCTATAATTGTATTATTAGGAAACACTAATACTTGTGTGTTTTGTAAACATAAAAGAGTCCCTAGTAAGCCTCTTGTTGAACTAGCTTGTTGATTGATTGATGATTATGGTTTCTTGATCATAGACATTGGATGTGATTAATAACAAGGCTATATCATTAGGAGAATGATGTGATGGACACACCCATAGTAAGCGTAGCATAAGATCAAGTCATTAAGTTCGTATTGCTGTAAGCTTTGAAATACATAGTAACCTAATCCTTCGACCATCAGGTTATGTTAATCACCATCACCGGATGGGTACTTTGATGACATCAAACGCCGCTTCGTAACTGGGCGGTTATAGAGGTGTCATTGGGTATTCTGAAAGTATGTGTTGAAGCGCATAGACCAAGATTGGGATTTGTCCATCCATATGACGGATAGATATACTCTGGGTCCTCTCGGTGGAATGTCATCTAGATAGCTTGCAAGCATGTGACTAGGTCACAAGGGATGACATAACATGGAACAAGTAAAGAGTACTTATCAGTAACGAGGAAGAACTAGGTATGAAGATACTGACGATCAAACCTCGGATAAGTAGAATGTCGCGAGACAAAGGGAATTGGTTTCGTATGTTAATTGGTTCAATCGATCAAGAAGTAATCGTTGAGTATGTGGGAGCCGTTATGGATCTCCAGATCCTGCTGATGGTTATTGATGGGAGAGGTGTCTTCATCATATCTGCATATTCATGAACCGTAGGGTGACACACTTAAGGTTCGAAGTTGTTTGAAGTAGATATGGAATTTGCGTTGGAGACCGAATGTTGTTCGGAGTCTCGGAATGGATCCGGGACATCACGAGGAGATCCGGAATGGTCCGGAGAATAAGATTCATATATTGGGGATCATTTTCTAAGTTAGGAAATGTTGCGGAGTGTTTGTATGGAGATTCTAGAAGGTTTCGGAATGTTCTGGAAGGTTCTAGAGGATTTCTTGGAGTTTGCTTGAAAACCAAGAAAGGGATCAAGGAAACCAAGTGGGGCACTACACGGATTCGTGGGGGAGGAGGTTTCCTCCCCCCAACCCGCCGGCCCAAGGAGGAGGGGAGTCCTACTAGGACTCCCCCTCCCCAGGCGCGCCTCCCTCCTTTAAATAGAAGGGAGGGGGCGCCCACTCTTGCACCTTGTCTCATAACTCCCAATCTCAGCCGCCTCTCTCCTCCACGTTTCTTCTGCACAGGCATAGGCGAAGCCCTGCAGAATTTTCATCTCCACCACCACCACCACGCCGTCGTGCTGCTGGGATTCCGTGGAGAAGATCTACTACCTCCGCTGCTCGCTGGAACGGGGAGAGGAAGGTCTGCTTCGACTCCGCACGTGTGACCGTCTGCGGAAGCGCTGCCGGAACGCGGCGCCGGAAGGATCATCCACACGATCTTGAGATCGGCAAGTGATCGACTACATCATCCACGAGATCTAATCTCGTTAACGCTTTCGGTTCTACAAGGGTTAGTACCGATCTATCTCGTTGCTCATGTCTAGTAGATTAGATCTTGGCTTTTATCTAGATTAGATCTGGATTTTGTTCGTTCTTGCGGTAGAAAATTTTTGTTCTCCATGCTACGAACCCTTCAGTGGTATCAGAGCCTTGTCTATGCGTAGATCTGTTGCACGAGTAGAACACAATGAGGTTGTGGGCGTTGGTGCTCGTGCCGTCTTTTGCTATATGTGTACTTTGCATCTTGCGGTATGGTGGGATGAAGCGGCTCGGGCTAACATTACATGTCATCGTACATGAGACTTGCTCCACGCTTGACGTGCAACTCGTATTGCACAAGTGGCTTTGCGGGTGTCTGCCTCTCCCATCATAGTATAGATCAAATCTACACTTTGCACTTGATAGCACTTGTATCAACGTTGTGGTTCCGTTTCGTAGGTAAGATGCGTTCTTAGTCGAAAGCCCCAAGCCACGTAAAACTTGCAAAGAAAATTAGAGGCGTCTAACTTGTTTTTGCAGGGGTTTTGTGATGTGATATGGCCTACATGTGATTGTGATTGTATTTGATGTATGCAATGATCCTTGTTGTAATATGGCAACCAGCAGGAGCCTAATGGTTGTCTTTAATTCTGTTAAGACATGCGTGTCTATTCATCTTGTAATAGCTTTGTTCCAAGTAGTTGTAATAGTTGCTAGTGAAGATGAACAACCATGAAGCGGCGCCACGGACCTTGACGCAATGCTGGTGATGATGGAGATCATGTCCGTGCTTTGGAGATGGAGATCAAAGGCATAAGAAGAAAGGGCCATATCATATCACACTAATTATGAATTGCCTGTGATGTTAATCCTTTATGCATCTTGTATTGCTTAGATCGCGACGGTAGCATTATAAGATGATCCCTCTCACTAAATATCAAGTAATAAAGTGTTCGTCCTTAGTTGGCATCGTTGCTAAGACTCGTCGTTTCGAAGCATCTCGTGATGATCGGGTGTGATAGACTCTACGTGTGCATACAACGGGTGCAAGCCAGATTTGCACATGCGGAAACTAAGGTTAATCTTGACGAGCCTAGCATGTACAGACATGGTCTCGGAACACGGAATACCGAAAGGTAGAGCATGAGTCATATGATTGATATGATGAACATGAAGATTGTTCGCCGATGAAGCTACATCATCTCACGTGATGATCGTACTTGGTGTAGTGGATTTGGTTCGTGTAATCACTAAAACAACTGCGAGGGATGTTGTTTTGAGTGGGAGTTCACCTAGTTGATTTAAGAATTAAATTTGAACACTATTTATCATAATCTTAGTCTAAATTACTTGCAAATTTGTTGTAGATTATGGCGAACGTTTCCATCAATTTCAATACCTTCCTAGAGAAAGAAAAGCTTAAGAACAATGGAAGCAATTTCACGGACTGGTTCCGTGGACTGAAGATCGTCCTCAGGGCTGGTCAGTTGACCTATGTGCTCGAAGCACCGCTAGGTGACCCACCTGCAAAAGATGCCACCGATGACGTAAAGAATGTTTATGCCACTCGGAAACATCACTACTCCACAGTTCAGTATGCCATCCTGTATGGTTTATAATCGAAGCTTCAAAAGCGTTTTGAGCACCATGACCCATTTGAAATCATTAAGGAGCTCAAACTCATATTTGAGACTCGCGCGGCCATGGAAAGCTATGAAGCTTCCGAGAAGTTCTTTACCTGCAAGATGGAAGAGGGAAGCTCCGTTAGCGAGCACGTGCTCACCATGTCTGGGCACGCAAACAAACTCCGAGAGTTGGGGATACCGATTCCTAATGAATTGGGGATTCACCGTGTCCTCCAATCACTGCCACCAAGTTACAAGAACTTTGTGATGAACTACAATATGCACTGCATCAACAAGACGTTGCCTGAACTATCGTCCATGCTAAAAACTGCTGAAGTGGAGATCATGAAAGAACACCAAGTGTTGATGGTCAATAAGACCACCAATTTCAAGAAACGGGGCAAGCCTAAGAACAAGGGCAACTTCAAGAAGGACGGCAAGAAAGCTGCCGCACCTGCTAAGAAGCCCAAGGCTGGTCCTAAACCTGAAACTGAGTGCTTCTACTGCAAGGGTACTGGTCACTGGAAGCGTAACTGCCCCAAATACCTGGCGGATCTGAAGAATGGCAACATCAAGAAGAAAGGTATATTCGATATACATGTTATAGATGTGTATCTTACTAGTAATCGTAGTAGTGCCTGGGTATTTGATACTGGTTCGGTTGCTCATATTTGTAACTCGAAACAGGAGCTGCGGAATAAACGAAGACTGGCAAGAGACGAGGTGACGATGCGCGTTGGAAATGGCTCCAAGGTTGATGTGATCGCCGTCGGCACGCTCCCTCTACATCTACCATCGGGATTAGTTTTAAATTTAAATAATTGTTATTTGGTGCCTGCGTTAAGCATGAACATTATATCTGGATCTTGTTTATTGCGAGACGGTTACTCTTTTAAGTCTGAGAATAAAGGTTGTTCGATTTATATGAGTAATATCTTTTATGGTTATGCACCTGAGATGAATGGTTTATTCTTATTGAATCTCGATAGTAGTGATACACATGTTCACAACATAGATGCTAAACGAATAAAATTAAATGATAATTCTACATACATGTGGCATTGTCGTCTTGGTCACATTAGAGTGAAGCGTATGAAGAAACTCCATTCTGATGGACTTCTTGAATCACTTGATTTTGAATCACTTGAAAGATGCGAAGCATGTCTAATGGGAAAAATGACTAAGACTCCATTTTCTGGTATAATGGAGCGAGCTACAGACTTATTGGAAATAATACATACCGATGTGTGCGGTCCAATGAGTGTAGCATCGCGTGGTGGATATCGTTATGTTCTCACTTTCATGGATGACTTGAGTAGATATGGGTATGTCTACTTTATGAAACATAAATCCAAAACTTTCGAGAAGTTTAAGGAATTTCAAAGTGAAGTGGAAAATCATCGTAACAAGAAGATTAAGTTTCTGCGTTCTGACCGCGGAGGTGAATATCTGAGTTATGAGTTTGGCATGCATTTAAAGAAATGTGGAATACTTTTATAGTTGACACCGCCGGGAACACCACAGCGTAATGGTGTGTCCGAACGTCATAATCGAACTCTCTTAGATATGGTTCGGTCTATGATGTCTCTTATAGATTTACCATTATCATTTTGGGGCTATGCATTAGAGACAGCCGCATTCACTTTAAATAGGGCACCATCTAAATCCGTTGAAACGACACCGTACGAATTGTGGTTTGGAAAGAAACCTAAGTTGTCGTTCCTTAAAGTTTGGGGCTGCGAAGCATATGTAAAGAAGTTACGGCCTGATAAGCTTGAACCCAAAGCGGAGAAATGCGTCTTCATAGGATACCCTAAAGAAACAATTGGGTATACCTTCTATCATAGATCCGAAGGCAAAGTTTTCGTTGCTAAGAATGGATCCTTTCTGGAGAAGGAATTTCTCTCGAAAGAAGTGACTGGAAGGAAAGTAGAACTCGACGAGGTTGTTGAACCTTCTTTCGGAGTTGAGAGTAGCGCAGCACCGGAAGATGTTTCTGTGCCGCCTGCACCAACTGGAGAGGAAGCTAATGATGATGATCATGAAACTTCGAACGAAGTTACTACTGAACCTCGCAGGTCAATGAGGGTTCGTACCACTCCTGAGTGGTATGACTCTTCCTTGAAGCCATGTTGGTGGACAACACTGATGACCCTGTGACGTATGAAGAAGCTATGGTGAGCCCAGATTCTGACAAATGGCTAGAAGCCATGAAATCCGAAATGGGATCCATGTACGAAAACCAAGTATGGACTTTGGTGGACTTACCGGATGGCCGTAAGGCTGTCGAGAACAAATGGATTTTCAAAAGAAAAACAGATGCTGATGGTAATGTTACCGTCTATAAAGCTCGACTTGTCGCGAAAGGGTTCCGACAAATTCAAGGAGTTGACTACGATGAGACTTTCTCACTAGTAGCGAAGCTAAAGTCTGTGAGGATTATGTTAGCAATCGCTGCATATTTCGATTATGAAATTTGCCAGATGGATGTCAAAACGGCGTTCATTAATGGTGACATCGAGGAAGAGTTGTATATGGTACAACCCAAGGGTTTTGTCGATCCTAATGATGTTGATAAGGTATGCAAACTTCAGCGCTCCATTTATGGACTGAAGCAAGCATCCCGGAGTTGGAATCAACGTTTTGATAAAGTAATCAAAAACTTTGGATTTAAACAAACTTATGGAGAAGCTTGTATTTACAAGAAAGTGAGTGGGAGCTCTGTAGCATTCCTAGTACTATATGTAGATGACATATTGTTGATTGGGAATGATATAGAACTTCTTAATAGCGTCAAAACCTATTTTAATAATAGTTTTTCGATGAAGGATCTTGGCGAAGCGGCATATATTCTAGGCATCAAGATTTATAGAGATAGATCAAGACGCCTAATAGCGCTTTCACAAAGTACATACTTAGACAAAGTTCTAAAGAAGTTTATAATGGAAGAGAGCAAGAAAGGGTTCGTGCCCATGTTGTCAGGTAAGACCTTGAGTAAAACTCAAAGTCCAGCTACGGCAGAAGATAGAGAAAAGATGAATAAAATTCCCTATGCCTCGGCCATAGGTTCTATCATGTATGCCATGCTGTGTACAAGACTGGATATAGCACATGCTGTTAGTTTGACTAGTAGATATCAAAGTGATCCTGGAATAGAACACTGGACAGCGGTCAAGAATATCCTAAAGTACCTGAATAGGACTAAGGATATGGTTCTTTCTTATGGAGGTGATGAACAGCTTGTTGTAAATGGTTACACTGATGCTAGTTGGAACACCGATCCAGATGACTCGAAGTCACAGTCTGGATACGTATTTGTTTTGAATGGTGCTGCAGTGAGCTGGAGGAGTGCCAAGCAGAGCGTTGTGGCGAAATCTTCAACTGAATCGGAATACATAGCTGCTTCGGAGGCTGCACAAGAAGCCATATGGATGAAGGAGTTCATTAATGAACTTGGCGTGGTTCCCAGTGCGTTGGACCCGATGGCCATCTACTGTGACAACACAGGTGCCATAGCTAATGCACAGGAGCCAAGGTCACATAGCAAGCTGAAGCACATCAAGCTACAGTTCCATGCTATTCGCGAGTATGTCCAAGATGGTGACATAAATATTTGCAAAGTACACACTGATCTGAATGTAGCAGATCCGTTGACTAAACCTCTCCCTAGAGCAAAGCATGACCAACACCAAAACGCCATGGGTGTTCGGTATATTACCATGTAATCTAGATTATTGACTCTAGTGCAAGTGGGAGACTGTTGGAGATATGCCCAAGAGGCAATAATAAAAGTGGTTATTATTATATCTTTGTGTTTATGATGAATGTTTACATCCCATGCTATAATTGTATTATTAGGAAACACTAATACTTGTGTGTTTTGTAAACATAAAAGAGTCCCTAGTAAGCCTCTTGTTGAACTAGCTTGTTGATTGATTGATGATTATGGTTTCCTGATCATAGACATTGGATGTGATTAATAACAAGGTTATATCATTAGGAGAATGATGTGATGGACACACACCCATAGTAAGCGTAGCATAAGATCAAGTCATTAAGTTCGTATTGTTGTAAGCTTTGAAATACATAGTAACCTAATCCTTCGACCATGAGGTTATGTTAATCACCATCACCGGATGGGTACTTTGATGACATCAAATGCCGCTTCGTAACTGGGTGGTTATAAAGGTGTCATTGGGTATTCTGAAAGTATGTGTTGAAGCGCATAGACCAAGATTGGGATTTGTCCATCCATATGACGGATAGATATACTCTAGGTCCTCTCGGTGGAATGTCATCTAGATAGCTTGCAAGCATGTGACTGGGTCACAAGGGATGACATAACATGGAACGAGTAAAGAGTACTTATCAGTAACGAGGAAGAACTAGGTATGAAGATACTGACGATCAAACCTCGGATAAGTAGAATGTCGCGAGACAAAGGGAATTGGTTTCGTATGTTAATTGGTTCAATCGATCACGAAGTAATCGTTGAGTATGTGGGAGCCGTTATGGATCTCCAGATCCCGTTGATGGTTATTGATGCGAGAGGTGTCTTCATCATGTCTGCATATTCACGAACCGTAGGGTCACACACTTAAGGTTCGAAGTTGTTTGAAGTAGATATGGAATTTGCGTTGGAGACCGAATGTTGTTCGGAGTCTCGGAATGGATCCGGGACATCACGAGGAGATCTGAAATGGTCCGGAGAATAAGATTCATATATTGAGGATCATTTTCTAAGTTAGGAAATGTTCCGGAGTGTTTGTATGGAGATTCTAGAAGGTTTCGGAATGTTCTGAAAGGTTCTAGAGGATTTCTTGGAGTTTGCTTGAAAACCAAGAAAGGGATCAAGGAGACCAAGTGGGGCACTACACGGATTCGTGGGGAAGGAGGTTTCCTCCCCCCAACCCGCCGGCCCAAGGAGGAGGGGAGTCCTACTAGGACTCCCCCTCCCCAGGCGCGCCTCCCTCCTTTAAATAGAAGGGAGGGGGCGCCCCCTCTTGCACCTTGTCTCATAACTCCCAATCTCAGCCGCCTCTCTCCTCCACGTTTCTTCTGCACAAGCATAGGCGAAGCCCTGCAGAATTTTCATCTCCACCACCACCACCACGCCGTCGTGCTGCTGGGATTCCGTGGAGAAGATCTACTACCTCCGCTGCTCGCTGGAACAGGGAGAGGAAGGTCTGCTTCGACTCCGCACGTGTGACCGTTTGCGGAAGCGCTGCCGAAACGCGGCGCCGGAAGGATTGTCCACACGATCTTGAGATCGGCAAGTGATCGACTACATCATCCACGAGATCTAATCTCGTTAACGCTTTCGGTTCTACGAGGGTTAGTACCGATCTATCTCGTTGCTCATGTCTAGTAGATTAGATCTTGGCTTTTATCTAGATTAGATCTGGGTTTTGTTCGTTCTTGCGGTAGAAATTTTTTGTTTTCCATGCTACGAACCCTTCAACAGAGTCAGCACATTTGGCTGCCACGACAGGATGCCGCGGCAACCAAACCACGCCAAAGTCTGCCACGGCAGAGACCTAGGCCGAACCCCTTGGTGGGTCGGTTTGTATCTAGTTGGGTGGGACCAACTCGGTTTCCACCCTAGGCTGCCGCCCCCCAGACTCTTAAATAGATGGGGCGCCACACTAGTTAGGTTTTAGACCACGTTTAAATTATTTTGGAGTTGTTTCTTTCATAGAACCGCTGGAATTACTTGTGATTGATTTTACCAACTGCAATTGAGTGCGATCTGTTGTTCCACTGGGAATTAGTAGATTGCAAACTACCATTCGTGGTCGATGGCTACGTGCGCAAGAGTGTGGTGTTGTGAATATCCCACAGGGTTCGAGAATTGTTGCATTGGCATCAGGGTTCGAGCGGGAGAGATCATAGCTACACGCTGATTATCTATCATCTACCATCATCATAGACAAGTGCTTGCTGAGAAGATCGGGCCACCCCATATCAGCAGCGTAAGAATCCCCTTCACCGGAATATAACCGGCAGCAAAGATCTTCAACAATAGCAGCTCGATGAATCTGTAGGGGTTTCAGAGCTGCGTAAATAGTACTTATTCTTCATCAAATCCATAGCATTTTCTCTACGATTGCTTCATCGAATCCGTAGAGTTTTCTCTAAGATTGCTTCATCGAATCTCTTGAGTAAACCCCACGATGTGCAAAAAAAATATTGCAGATTTTGTTGGGTTGAATTTCTATAGATTCTTTTGTTGGTACAATTTCTGTTGATATTTTGTTAATAACAATCTTCAGTATATGTATGCAGAACTGGATATTAGTATAGTATGCACATCATTAGTTGTATTTTTACACGATTATCTATGTAGAACTGCAGACTAGTTGTATTTCTGCATATATATAGTACTAGTTGTACTTAGTAGTATATATATACTAGATAAAGTACAATGTAATCAGTATCATTAATATTCCTAGCTTGGGTACAAATCCCATAATTTTCCTAGCTTGGATAATGTAGTTTTTCCTCAAAAGATCATTGCTGCAAATTTAGAGTTTAGTTTTGATATTTTTAACTACACTAGTAGTAGTGATATTAGTAACATCATACCATTTATACATTTTGACACTAGTAGTAGTGTTCAGAGATGATATTAGTAACATCATATCATTTATTTTCCTTGATCTTTTGTATTTTTTGTGTTCAGAAAAAAAGGAATATGACTCAAAACGAATGTGTGACATGTCAGCAGCAACCTACCTGGTGTGGGAATGGAAACATAGACCATGTGATGTATTTTAGAATAAGGGTGAGATCACCCTTTTTGCAGAGGGATTTGTAAGTATTCTCGATTTCATATACATATCTTATTTTAAATTTCCATATATATTATTTTATGTTCAAGATCTTATGGGTTTTTTTCTGTTTCACAAATTTATGCAGGGTATTCCTTGTTGTTTCGCTGAGCGTATGCGACAATTCGCTCTTGGTCCACATCTGACCTGGATCCTTGCTCGAAGTGACAGCCATGATCAAAATAGAACAATTGATGAATACTACTTCTATGTGTTGTATGGTGGGAATTTTGGGAGGTCGGAGCATTATGTGGGCCATATTGGAGGGGGTTCTATGCATCTTATAACATTGAACAGAATGATGTTCTCACATTTGCATACGATAGAGTAGACATGTGCTTTATTGTTGAAGTGTCAAATGCTGATAATGTTCTCAAACCTTGGGTTGATCAAGACCAGTGTATGTATTGACTTCTTTGCATTGCATTGGTTTTTTTCTTACACACATGACTAGTTTCTTAATTATATATGTTCCTTACACACAAACCTTCTTCAATTTCATATGCATGATCAGGGTGTTATAAGACCGAAGATTGTTGCAAGGTGACACTAGAGAAATCCATATTTCAGCACCCATATAATGTCGGTTGCTCTGAAATGAATTCCATATCTTGGGCATTCTACAAGGAGTTTGAAAGATACCTGGATGAAGATGAGATCTTTGAGATCCCTCAGTTCTTGGTGCACCGGTTGCAGGATGAAGATGATCTTCATCAGATGGTTAGTTAATCACTTTTCCTAAGCTTTTCCTTCTTATTTTGTAAATTTATCAGGGTGGTCAGTTAACTAAGATCTGTTATATATTTTTGTTACTCAAGAAATTCCTTTGCGATGCACAAGGGAACACCAAATCCCAACGAAAGGGTTCTATTGTGTATGCATGAAGAATAATTGTGACGAAGGCCTGAAAATCTTGGGGCGATATCGCATATCGGAAGTATATGACAATTGCATTGACCCCTGGACTGAATTATGTGCTGAAAACAGAATTTGCCTTGATGATCTGCTCGTTGTCCAGGTCAAGGTGATCTATATCAAGCTGATTATTAAGGTGGTCACCGATCCGACAGAGGAACATGAGGACGCGGAAGACGACAGCGACGAGCAGCAGGAGGAGGACGAAGACGAGAGCGTTGGCTCTATGATGTCGGTTGTAGCTCAAAACTTCTGAATAAATCATCAGAATTTAAATTTCAAGAATGCATGCTCAGAAACTTTGTGTTGTTGTATGTTGAACTAGCAAATCTCTTTAGTTCAAATCTCTTGGGTTGTACCAACTTCATTATGTTTAATTATGAAAGAGAAAATATAAATGATTTCTCTAAATTTCTCGCATAGAAAAATGCACAACTAATTCCATATTCTCGTAGGAACGAGCCCCATTTGTTGAACCGGCGGCACTGCCACGATCTCCACGTAACCACGGTGAGTTCTCGAATCAAAACTGTAGTTATTCATTATTACCACGTATCCACGATCTCTATAGTTATTCCTGGCGCGTTTCTTTTTCTGGAACCGTCGTTTCTTCTTCTTCCTCCTCGCATGCATTTCCTTACATCCATTTCCTTTCACCCATTTCCTTGCAGGCATGGACAATGGGAAACGCACAACAGAAACCCATTTCGTCCCTGCTCATGGCACCACGACTTTGATGGTGGTGTACACAAATGATGAACCGATTGTGGAGACAACTCTCGCTAGTAGGAAAGAACAATTTGTCAACATGCAAGATGCAAAGCATTCAAAAGGTATCAGAGTTGGGTTCGATTTTGAACTCACTTGGGGGATTCTCTCTAGAGCTCTTTTTGTCAACTCGTGCTCAACCGAGGTTGACATTATCGTGCAGGTACCTACACACATCATACACAAAAGGAAGAACATGTGTGCATGGTAGAGAAACATATGATCCATCATGACGTATCTCTTCTTATACACATCACCATTAATGTCAATCAAGTGTAAAATACATGCATGGTGAGTATGCAAGTGGGGAACATGCTTATCATGGCATTCATCAAAATCTCCAAAATTTGAGAAAGCTATGGGGGCTATCTCAATAGAAACCATATGAGAATTATTATTGCAAGCAAAACAAGTGAAATAGCAATCATCCCTATCATTGCTAGCAACGGGAGAAATTGTAAAACATCCATGACAAAGCATGGTCCTAGGGATACCTTTTTTAACATCATTGCAAGCAAAATATTGGAAAGAGCAATTGTTCAACAAATTGCAAGCAATGACATCATCAACATAACGTGTATAGCATATAATGTCTATGGCAATATCATCACAATAAAAGGATTCCACATGGTCATCATGATGCATAGCAAAATCAACACATGGGAATAAGCGTGGAACATGTCATGTCACAAGTATCATCCATAGAATGCAAATCATCATAAATTATCATGTCCACTAGTGGGATCATGGCATCATCAACACCCGTATTTTTACCTTGTTCATACCTCTCATATGAAGTGGGTGTTGTGGTAGTGTTGTCCTCCATGTGGGCGACTTAGTCTTCTTGACGTATCCATGGCGTAGCATCGTCTCCATGCACTAGAGGTAGAGGGTAAGTTGTTAGAAATTAAAGTAGTCTCACATGACCTATCAACTACCACTCTCAACTCACTCGGTGTATCACTCATGCCCTCCAAATGGAAGCACTCAATCTCATGTATGGTGGAGTCACTCATCTCACTCTTGTTATCACTCAAGTGGGCTAAGTGGCTCTCATACTCACATGGTATTGATACCACATCATCACTCAAGCATATGGGGATAGGCTCGGTGTACTCAACTCCATGTGGCTCCTTTGGTGAAGGGAAAGTCCCATGCTCACCATTCTTGACCTTGTCATCACCATCTTGTAGATGTTGTGGAAGTAGGCTCATGTTGTTGTCAAGAGCGGTGCTCGGATCGACTTCATCACATATGTGGCCTTCTTTCCTCCATCTTGAAGTGTAGACATCCTCTTGGCGTACTCGTCCAACTTGGCGAAGTAGAGGCCTTCATCGTCCTCATCCATGAAGTTGCATGCCTCATCTAGGATGTCAAGTCTTGGCGTTGAAGCATGATGGCGTGGAGCAAGGCTTGATCTTGGTGCCATTTTGGTGGTGGCACTAGTAGTGGAAGGTGCCTTTTGATGGTGTCGATGGAGGTCATCGACGTGCCTTGCCGAAGGTTGATGTAGGTGGCGCACTTGTTCATCCACATGATGCTCGCGATGATGCTACTTGTCCTTGGCACTCTTCTCATGCTTGTGGTGCCTTCTTGAACTTGACTCGTCAAATTTGGCGAGATTGTTGTCCATGTGCTTCTTGAACTTGATGAGGTCGTTTTTTAACCTCTCCAATAGATTTTGGACCTTGGCGCTATCGAGGTGGCAAGGATGCCTTGGACAACATCTTGTATCCTCTTGATGTTGGCGATGATCACGAGAGGATGTTTGTCGATGAAGATTTTTGTATCGTGGTGCCTCTTTTGGAAGATGATGTTAGGGCGCCACTCTTCTTGTAGGTGGTGGCACTTGTTGCCTTGGAAGTTGTTGCGCATGACGCCTTGGAGGTGGTGGTGCTTGGTGCCTTGGAGATGGTGGTGCTTGACGCCTTGGAGGTGGTGGCGCTTGTAGCCTTGGAGGTGGATCATCAAAGTAGGTGGTGCCCTTTGGTGTGGCACTCTTGGCCTTGAAGGTCATGGTTTCTTAATGACACGCCTCCTCTTACTTGGCGTAGTAATCTTCCATCTCCAAGTGGTGGAGGAATTCTTCATGGCTCATGGAAGAGCTATCAAAGTCGATGAAGTTCTCCATGTCCTCCATGCTTGGCGAGGCGTCGTCGATGTCGCACTCGAAGTCATCCATGCTTGGGGAGTTATTGTTGTTGTAGTATTCCATTTCACCCAAGCATGTGGAGCCATTGTTGGTGTAGTGCTCCATGCATGAGGAGCCATTGTTGATGTAGAGCTCCAATTCCTCCATGCTTGAGGAGCCATAGTTGATGTCGTGCTCCATGCCCTTCCATGCATGTTGACCCGTCATAGGTGTAGTGCTCTAGGTCCTCAAAGCATGTGGAGCCATTATAGGTGTATTGCTCCATCGTGTCCTGTATACTTGTGGAGTCGTAGTCATGGTGGCTCATCATGGATTCTTAATAGATATCATCCTTAGTTCCAGAGTCCCTAGACATGATTCACAAGACCAAGTGGTGTATATGGAAGTGGTAGGGGTTAGGGATGCAACGTCAAACCTTACTTTACCTTGGAAGATAGTATCGTGCAAGTGGCCACACTTGAGAGCAATCAAAACCAAGTAAAATGAAGTTCACCCGGAACACCAAAACCAACTAACCACTAAAAACACACACACAAAGCTTATAGTGGATAGGTCTGGAGGGTGGCATGTCCAAGAACAATCCGATATCAAGATATTGTAATGGCAAGTAAAGAACCACGATGATCACAAAGCAAAACAAGTCAATCCACAAGATAGGAATTATGTACAAGAAAACACACACGATGAGATAAATGGGACTTGTGCCGCAGAAAAAGTGAGGTAAGAGCCAAATGATTACCTAGCAAAGACTATAAGCTCGAGTCGCACAAGTGCAAGGAGAGATATGCACAATAAGTACCACCTATATGATGTTCATCGAGCTTGCGCTTCCTATTCTATGAGGCACTTGTTTCTTTTATTTTTCCTTTTTTCTATTTTTTTTCTCTTTTTCTTTCTTTTTCTTTTCTTTTTCACTTGCCTCTTCCTTGTGCTAACAACTATACGAGATAACTATATGAGATAGCGCACTCACAACTTTTGCTCGGAATTTTACAAGGTATCAAATGTGCATAGTCCACGCAATCATAGGAGGAACTAGTCTCAATAGATGTTTGCTGGTCGCAAAGATAGTGGAGATCACAAAGGAATACAAGTGGGGGAAGTGGCGGCATTTTTGTACCTTTCGTCACCGATCTTCACCCTTTATTGTTGGATTCCACCTTGCTCACAGAATTTGGATGGAGTGGATAGCATGAACCACTTGGATGATGATGTAGAGCTCTTTCTCCTCTTCAAATCGAGCTAAAGAATACCAAAATCCGAGTTCGGATGCAAAAGTTATGCGCAAAGCAGTGCAGAGCTCAAGTTGTTGGCGACTAAACCGATTTCGCCGGAACGTGGCGGCGGGCTGGTTTCACCAGAATTCTTGCTGGAAATTCCAGTTTCTATTCCGGTTCGCCGAACCTGGCGCCGAAACGAGTTCGGGGACGCGAAAAACGCGATTTCTGCGAAAAAAAACTTGATGGAAAACTTCAGATCTGAGGGACAAATGATGGAATTAGTCCATGGGAACACATGGGAAGGTAGATCAACAAGTTTAGCAAGTAATCTATGGATCAAAACCTACCAAAACGCACTCAAACCACAGATCGATCCAAAACAGGAATTGAGGCTATTTTTAGTGGAATTTTCAAATTTACGGGGAAAAGACCAAATCGACGTGAAATCCGTGGCAACCAAAACCAAAAGCTGATGATACCAGATGATAAGGGGTGACCTCAAGGGTGGACCGATCTTCACGGATCTCGTGGTCAAATCGATGGGAAAGCGAGGGGAAAGGGAGAAGGTAGCGGAAGCGGACACACACCTCGCGAAGAAAACGATGAACACACGCAAAACTCACACAATACAAGGCTGATTGCTCCCGCCGGTGGCCACCGGTCCGATAGAATCCTCGCAAGGAAAAATCGATCAACATGCTCCCTTCGATCCCAAGCGAAGAGGGAAGAACACCTTGGAGAGGGTCTTGACAACTACGCTCACGCATTCACAAACATAGGTCTTGTACAATGATGGATGCGCGATGCAAACTCCAACGAGATTGGTGACGATAGTCGGTCCCCTTGATAAAGGGATGAGGCAAAACTAGAGATTCTACAGAGGGGTTGTCTTTAGTCTATCATCCATGCCTAAGGGATACATGAGGGGTGAGGGCTCTATATATAGGCCAGCCACTAGAATGGGGTAGTTTAGGCAAAAGGATGAGTAAATGGAATATTCCAGGACATCAAACCCAGATCCGTGCGTAGACGGGATTTCTGGTGATAAGTCTGGCGACGCCAGATCTGGCGCCAGGATTTCCTGCGGTCGCCGATATTTCCGGTTGGCGCTGGATTGGCATACAGAACTGTGTTCCGACGACATGTCCGGTTCGCCGGTTCTAGCGTCGGATATTCCGGTGGTGGGTCCGGTGGCGCCGCAACCTTCGCCGGTTTGGCTCTTCCTCTTCTGTCTCCTCTTCCAAGCATCCGTCTTATCGGGCGTGAGTCCTCACGCTTCCTCCCTTGTCTCCGTACTTGTCGGTGTGAACCTACCATGAATATGGGACGGAGTATGAAGTAGTATACCATTCAGTAGGGTAGAAAGTGGGCTCGCATAGAGGAACGGATTCACCTTCGGAGTGCATGACGAGTTGGCATAAGTAGTTAGAGATCTTGATGTGGTAACGACCGTATGCCGGGCTACATCAAACCGATATCCATAAGATCAACATTGACGGAAGTTTTTCTTCTGAAACTAGATGTGGTGGTTGGGGTTTCATCATCCGATTCAGAGGGAGATACATGTTTTTTTTGTTGAAAAAAGGGAGATACATGTTGTTCTAGAGCTGGAAGGATAACCCATGGCCATGACGCTCTTCAAACTAAAGCTGAAGCTTGCATCCAAGCTATTATTGTTGCCCAACAGCATGGTATGACAAAGATCATCATCGATGTCGATGCTCAACTAATGGTTCAGGCTGTCCGATCGAACCATTTCGATCTTGCGGGGATTAAGGCTCTAGCTTTTCTGAATTTTAGTTCATTTTCAATTTCCTATTGCCCTCGGGCATGTAATAAAGTGGCCGACTCTTGCGCACCATGGTGCAAAGATGGTTTTCGCCCCCAATCCGTATGGCCGGGTCGAGTTCCTACCTTTGCCCATGATCTGGTTGCCAGCGATCTTGTTGTGCAGTTTGGTTAATGGAATATATATTTCCATCTAAAAAAAAGAGAATAGTTCCCAGCTCACCGGGCACTTTACACACAAAGGGTCAAAGGTCCTCAAACACATACAATAGCAGGAAAATCGGCCGCCCTCATGTTTTCCGCCGTCACCCAAACGAAAACGTTACAGGTCAAAACGAGTAAAGAACGGAGAAGAATCGTAGCAGCTAGCCTGCTATAACGAAACGAGCCCCCTTGTTGTGCTACATCATAGGGTCATTCCAAGGACCAAACCACGCTCTAGACGACTACTCTGCATGATCAAGCTCGACTGGTAGCATTGTCAACGTCTCAACGATCGCAGGAAATGTTAACATCCAATAGTGTGAACTGGACCTGGTCTTTGTAGTCTGCCCTGTATGGCTGAAAAGTATGAAAACTATATTCATACCAAGAGCGTTAGTAACAGAAGAAACATGTATACAGCCACCCACACCAAACAGAAGCTAATCCATATGTCTCCGGACAACCAGCACACTATTTTTATTGAACAAATTATACATACACATCTTTCATTTCAGAAGACTGATGCCGCTGGAGAGTTTTGAAACAGATCGTTTACCTCGGTCAAAGGGAAAATTCCCTTTATTCAAACAGGCCCTAAATGAAGGGGGCAAAGGTTGTTCATGGGGAGATGAATTACACAGAAGAATGTTGTATTCGCTGCATTCCTCTAGAGCTGATTCTGTGGGCTACAATTTGCCCTAGCAAATCACAGCATCAATTAGGGAACTACCGTAACTCATACCGGTTGCCATGGCCTTGATTGATTTCTAGAGGCGATAACATGCTGTCATGAAGTTGTTGACACCAGGTTCGATTTTTACACTTATGGTTAGTTAGATAGCATGACTCTTCGTCCCTGATCCACTGCTTAACAAAAGAAGTTTGAGATTACTTCCAATGGTTAGGTACTGATAAACTAACAACTGGATATGAACTAAAAGATAGTGAGCAAAAACTTCGTGAAAATGATGAGAGTAAAATACACCGCAAGTTCTAAAACTATTTTGGGGGTGCCAAGGTAGTCCTAACTGTCCAAAAATGTGCATGCCAGTCCAATTAAGTGTCACTGGTAGTCCTAAGCAGAGCCACCATCTCAACCGTTTGGACCAGAGGTAGTAGCTCACATCTGGAGAAGAGGATGTGAACAGACACACGTAAAATCGAATTGGGACTTTTTGAACAATTAGGACTAACTCCCGACACTTAAGACTTAGATCCATACATGTCACGGAAATTTGTGTTTAATTCAGCACCAGAGGAAGTGACTTAATTAAGGGGGAGACCTAAAGAAGACTTGAGATGTGGATACAAAAATGGGAAACTACTACCTACGTTCCACAATGTAAGCCTTTTTAGCAAGATGATTTAGCTTTCTAAAGGGGCTTATATTGTGGAACAGAGGGAGTAACATTAGTGAACTAAACAAGGTTCTAGAATGCTTTTCAGTGAGCCGTATGGCTAGGACATTTTTATGTTAACAAGCAAAATAGCATACTTCCCAATAAGCCAAATATATCCAGGCAATATTGGGAAAATAGTACTAAACCGACTTCTATGCTGCAAAGTTTGGTTTATGAACCAAAAAGGAGTTTGGTCAGCCTATGTGTGAGCCTTGTTTGGAGCTGTCCTCTTCCTTGCTGTGTTAACGGCAAACATTGCCTTTAGTTTTTGTCTCAGTCCTCCAATTCCTTTAGTCAGATCAAATGCAGCTGAAGGGCATGCTCCCAAACCACCTGTCTGATGGTCTAGAAAGCAAAAAGGGCCTACTATTCACCAAGGCCCAACAAGACTGAGGATTCTAGTGTAATCTCCAACTAAAAAATCACAAGACACCATTCTAGTAGAGCTCAAGGACAGGAGAACAAACTATTCTCAGCTGCGATGGCGGGGGTAAAAGCACTGACAAGGGCGATGGCGGGGGTAAAAGCAAAATTCCATTCGAGAAGAAAAATCCCGTTTATCATACTTTCCTTAGCACTCCAACAGCCAAAGCGCAGAAAATCTCTCTGAGGATACTGCTTGCTACCCTCCCCAAGGTTCCCAAGTACGTAAGATGGTCGGAGGTTCTGGTGACATGGGACAGAGCAGATCATCCAGAGCTCAGCCCGGAAGAAAACCAGTATGCTATGGTCATCAACCCATTGATTGACGGCGGCGAATTTACCAAGTGCCTCGTGGATAGCGGAAGCAGCATCAACATCATGTACATCAACACATTGCACAAGATGAACTTGTCTCAGACCCAACTAAGGCGGAGCAGCACCATATTCCACGGCGTCGTTCCTGGTCAGCAAGCTGAGTCTCTTGGAAGCATTACCCTCCCGGTGGCTTTTGGTGATGTCAACAACTACCGCCAAGAGAACATGACCTTCGAGGTGGTACCTTTGAAGATCGTGTATCATATCATCTTCGGACGTGCCACCTTCCATGCTTTCCAGGCCAGACTGTGTCACGTGTACAACAAGCTCAAGATGTCGGGCCCAAAGGGCATCAACACTGTCCATGGAAGCTTCAAGAAGGCACGGGATCGTGAGTTAGGAAAAGCTGCCTAAGCTAAAGTCGTCCTCTATGGTGAAGAATTCAAAGATCCAGAGTCAGTTCGATGCCTCAGAGATGCCGACTTCGAAGAAACGGATTTCTGATTCCGAGCCCCCTTCAAGGCCGCCATTGAAACCAAGAAAGTTGACGAGGACATCCCATCTATTGATACAATCGCTCTACCTACAGCTACACAAATACAAGGACCCATCACTCGAGCTCGTGCCAAGGAACTTAACTATCAGGTACTTTCGTTTCTTGAAACTATTCCTCATATACATGAGAATATGATGCTGCCTAAATCAGATGTGTTTGTTACTCTTAGGAATGATGGACCTAGCATGGACGAGAGGGACAAGCATTGGAGCATGATCATGCATGGAGATGGCAGCAAGCGTATAAGGATTGAACAGGACGCCACAAGTCGAGATTTCAGAACTTTGAAGTCACCATAATGAAGACTGGAGGCTTGGGCGAAATATTCAAGAATATTACTTTGTAGATTCATCCATAGTTTAATTTGGTACTACGTCACCTTTATTTTGGGTCAGGCCCATGTTATTTTCGCAGGATTTTTAATAGCCACGTTTTAGAGTCCGTATTTGAGGGGAAAAGGCCTTTTAGGGTTGGTTCGGCCACCATACATATGGCTGGCCGAAACCCTACATTTTCCTCCTTAAATACCCTCCATAGCCGTCACTTTAGACTCGGATTTTGTTTAGACTAAAAGTTAGCCATCATTGCAACTTCGCCAAGGCTTGAGTGTCGCAGAGACCTCCTGTACTTCGCACCTATTCAGGATCCCACCGATTTCAATAAAGCTTTCATCTTTATCCGCAATATCTTGCTTCCAATATTAGTACTTGTTCTCAATTTCGGGTAGGAATTAAGACCCTCGTTGGTCAGGCTGATTGTGCTTCTGCAAGATCGGTAACCTCCAGGAGATTGGCCTAGGGCGCTCGTGCTTGCACGTGTAGTCGGATCATCAAGCCCGAACTCCACCCAAATCGATTATCACCATCTCATCGAAAGATCGGACACCTTTGCCCTATCAAGTAGTATCAGATTTCAGGTTGCTCGGTGAGATTTTACAGTTTTTCCTAGTGTAGATTTTTTTTTCCTATAACCCCCAAAAAGACAAAAATATAGTTAGAGTTAGATCTATCCCATCACCAATCTCCGCCTTGCATTATCCTTTCAGTTTTTGCATCGTTGAATTTGTGTCTGCATCGTCGCGTCGAGTTGCTGGTCTTAGTGTCTCGTCCCTTAGAGTTTCGAGTTCTGGTCACATTAGTCACCATCGCCACAATCGCCGATCACCGCCATTGCCATACATCCACCATCATATTCTGCCGCCATATACTACTGCCACCATAAACCCTAGACTCCGCCACCGCCTTCCTACCGAGACACGGATCTGATCACTTTTCCTGCCGTGGCACGAGTCCGAGTAGAGTTGTTATTTCCTTGTTAGTTTTGTTTCCTTCCATATTGATTCTGTGTTGTCATCTAATTCCGTGAGTTAAAGTTCCGACCGCAAGTCAAGGAGAGCAAAAAAAAACTCGCCGTGAGTTAAAGTTTCGTGCTGTCATCTAATTCTGTCTGGAAACGCCTCCGAAAAAAAAATTCTGGTTACACTAGTTTTTGACCTTGGGGATCACTTTTCTCTATTGACCGTTATAGTGACATTTTTTTGGCACCGCTTTTCGGAGCACGGTAGAAAATTTTCGACAAAAATTTTTGGAGCTATACTATTTTTAGACCCCGTAGATCAGTTCTAGACACTCGCCATCATAGTGATTTTGGACATCTCGGTTCGCTTTTCAAAGCACCATATCATCACACCATTGCTTGTTGTGCCGCGTCGTGACATCATTAGTGCTCTAGGCTCGCGTCTCTAGTACGGTCTAGCCTAGGACCAGCACCAACACGGTACCGTCGTTGAGCATCTTTTCAACTTTGCATTGTTGTTTTGATAATTGCTAACCTCCTTTGCTAAGCCTTCCTAGAGCTCCACAGATTTCTCCACGTGCGTTGTGTCGACTCCTGGTAATCGCTCGGTTCAATCTCTGTATCCACTGATCATTGCGGTTGCACATCACCTTTTCTTGTTGTTTGGTAAGAACTTGTAAGAGCTTTGTATATTGCTTGACGGATTACGCGTGTTTCTACCATATTTTCGTACTCGCAGGCATATACACCTGTGCTTTTAAGGACTAACCATGGCAGATATACCTCTTGAACCGGCGAACATGACGAATGAAGAGATGCATGCTCACTTCACCAAGTTTTTGGTAGGACGTGCGCAAGATGTTGATTCAAGACTGGAGAATGTGGACCTCATGCTCAACAAAACCATTGACAAGATAGAAGGACTAGAGAAATCCTTCAATGACAAGCTCGACGCCAAATTTTAGAAGATCCTCACCAGGTTAACTGCACCTGCGGCTGCACCACGTCCTCAGCGCTATCTACCTGACCATGTGGGACTTGCGTGATGAGTGCCTCTCACGGGACACCACATTGCGGGTTCATCTGCTCCTGCTACAGCTGCACCACCTCAGGCTCCAACCCCCGAAGCTGCCACACCAACTGCCGAAGCTGCTGCACCAACAGCTATTGCTGCTACCATGGCTGACGCTTTTGTGGGATATGGAGAGGATGGTGAGAATGAGTATGAAGATGAGGATGAGTTCGACAAGTATGTCGAACAACCTGCTGGCCGTTCTCCGCATTACTACCGCAACGCTCGACCACCGGTACATAATGATGATCATGTTTCTAAGTTTAAGCTAAATATTCCATATTTTGACGGTAGGTATAATCATGATGCATATCTTACATGGGAATTGAAAGTAGATCAACGGTTTGCATGTTTAAGATATCCTGAGAATATGCGTGTTAGTGCTGCTACTTGCGAGTTTACAGATTTTGCTTCACTTTGGTGGTCTGAATATTGTCGCGTCAATCATGCTAATATACCTAATACTTGGACTGAACGCGATTTGCTAAAGAAAATGACTCGTTTAGGATAAGGTAAAAATTCTGTAGAAGAATATTATCAGGAATTACAAACCGGGATGGTTACAAACTGGGATGGTTCGTGCTGGTATTGTTGAAAATATGGAACAAATGATGGCTCGTTTCTTTCTTGGTTTAAATAAGGAGATTCAAAACATCTTAGACTATAAAGAATATCGTACCATTACTTGTTTGTTTCATCTTGCTTGCAAAGCTGAACGTGAAGTGCAGGATCGTCAACCACGATGGAGAAGGTCTAACAATTCTGCAGGCCGTACATCGTCGTGGACGTCCCGACAATCAGCTCCTACTACGTCCAAAGTCACCACGCCATCATCAAAAACGCCTTCGGCTGCTCCCCCAATGACCCTGCTAATAGTTCTTCTTCTGTGGCCTCCACAAGCAAGACGAAAGACGTCCAATGCCGCAAATGCTGGGGATATGGTCATACTGAGCGGATGTGCACAACACAACGTGTTATGATGGTGCGTGATGATGGTGAATACGATTCAGCAAGTGATTTTGATGAAGATACATTAGCTCTTATTGCTGCATGTGATGAGGATAATTCTGATTCTGAAAAAGAGAAGGAGCTAATGGGAACTGAAAGTGCTGATCAATACAAGAGCTTAGTTGCACAACATGTGTTGAGTGTGCAATTGAGCAAAGCTGAGCATGATCAATGCCACAACCTGTTCCGAACACCCGTTGTCAAGAAAAGAGCTATACGGATCATTATTGATGGAGGGTGTTGTAATAATCTGGCTAGTGTTGACATGGTCGAGAAGCTTGCTCTCCCAATAAGACAACGCACATATTCATATTAAATCCAATGGTTTGAGAGTTCTCGTAAGATGAAGGTAACAAGAACAGTACGCGTACATTTTACGATTGTACATATTCTGATTTTGTTGATTCTGATGTTGTGCCCATGCAGGTTTGTTTTTTGTTACTTGGTAGACCTTGGCAATTTGATAAAGAATCTGTTCATAATGGTAAAACTAATCACTATTCTCTTATGCATGATGGGAAGAAAATTGGTCTCAAACCTATGACTCCTGAACAAATTTTAAAAGATGATCTTGCTAGAGCTACTAGAGCTAAAACTGAGGAGAAACACAAAAGTGGGAATCAGATTGTTCCTGGAGATTTTGTATCATCCAAGACCACTAAATCTGATTCTAAACATGCTCTGAAATTCGTTTGAAGGGTCCATATATGCTTACAAATAAAATTGATATTGTTGAACTAGATGTGAACAATACTCAATGTTATGCAATTGTCTGCAAAGAGGTTTTGTTTTCATTTCAGGATGTCTCCTTTGCCACCTGTTGTTGCTAACCTTTTGCAGAAATATGAGGACGTTTTTCCAGCTGAGATGCCATCAGGATTACCTCCTATTAGAGGGATTGAGCACCAAATTGATTTAATTCCTGGTGCCACGTTGCCCAACCGTGCGCCCTATAGAACCAATCATGAGGAGACAAAGGAGATACAACGCCAAATTCAGGAACTACTTGACAGAGATCACATTCGTGAGTCCCTTAGCCCTTGTGTTGTTCCTATTATTTTGATACCCAAGAAAGATGGCTCTTCGCGCATGTGTACTGATTGTAGAGCTATCAATAATATTACTATTCGTTACCGTCATCCTATTCCATGTTTAGATGATATGCTTGATGAATTGAGTGGCTCTACTATGCTTTCTAAAGTTGATTTGCGTAGTGGTTACCACCAGATTCGTATGAAATTGGGACATAATGGAAAACAGCATTTAAAACTAAGTTTGGTTTATATGAGTGGTTGGTAATGCCGTTTGGTTTAACTAATGCACCCAACATATTCATGAGATTAATGAACAAAGTTTTACGTGCTTTCATTGAACGTTTTGTGGTAGTCTACTTTGATGATATTCTGATTTATAGCAAATCATTAGAGGATCACTTGGAACATTTGCGTGTTATTTTCAATGCTTTACGCGATGCAAGTTTGTTTGGTAATCTTGAGAAGTGCACCTTTTGCACCGATCGAGTTGTGTTTCTGAGCTATGTTGTTACATCACAGGGTATTGAAGTGGATGCAGCCAAGATTGAAGCGATTGAGAATTGGCTGCAACCCAAGACGGTCACACAAGTGAGGAGTTTTCTCGGCTTCGCGAGTTTTTATAGGTGTTTTGTCAAAGATTTTGGAATAATTGTTGCGCCACTGAATGAGCTTACAAAGAAGGATGTGCCCTTTGTTTGGGGCGATGCACAACAACAAGCCTTCATGATATTGAAAGATAAGTTAACACATGCTCCATTACTCCAACTTCCTGATTTTACTAAGACTTTTGAGCTTGAATGTGATGCGAGTGGTTTGGGAGGTGTGTTATTATAAGAGGGCATTAGAAACTTGGCAACATTATTTATGGTCTAAAGAATTTGTTATACATTCTGATCATGAATCTTTGAAACATATTTGTAGTCAAGCTAAGCTGATTCGTCGCCATACAAAGTGGGTTGAATTTATTGAGTCATTTCCTTATGTTATCAAAGACAAAAAGGGTAAAGATAATGTTATTGCTAATGCTTTATCGCGCTGTTATACTTTGTTATCTCAACTTGACTTCAAAATATTTGGATTGGAAACTATTAAGGAACAATATGTGCATGATGCTGAATTTAAAGATGTGTTGCAGAATTGTAGAGATGGTAGAACATGGAACACATTCGTCTTCAATGATGGATTTGTGTTCCACGCTAACAAACTATGCATCACAAATAGTTATGTTCGTCTTTTGTTGTTACAGGAGGCGCATGGAGGAGGCTTGATGGGTCACTTTGGTGTAAAGAAGACGGAGGATGTTCTTGCTGTACACTTCTTTTAGCCACGCATGCGTCAAGATGTTGAGAGATTCATGGCACGCTGCACTACTTGTCAAAAAGCTAAGTCTCGCCTTAATCCACACGGTTTATATATGCCTCTTCCTGTTCCTAGTGTCCCTTGGGAGGATATTTCTATGGACTTTGTTTTGGGATTGCCTCGTACATAGAAGGGAAGGGATAGCATTTTTGTTGTTGTGAATCGATTTTCTAAGATGGCACACTTTATTCCTTGTCACAAGACTGATGATGCTTCGCATATTGTTGATTTGTTCTTTCGTGAAATTGTTCGTTTATATGGTGTGACAAATACTATAGTTTCTGATCATGATACAAAATTTCTTAGCCACTTTTGGAGATGTTTATGAGCTAAGTTGGGGACAAAATTGTTGTTTAGTACTACATGTCATCCCTAAACTGATGGACAAACTGAAGTAGTCAATAGAACTTTGTCTACTATGTTGCGGGCTGTTTTAAAGAACTTAAAATTGTGGGAAGAGTGTTTACCTCATATTGAATTTGCTTATAATCGTTCGTTGCATTCTACCACAAAGATGTGCCCATTTGAGATTGTGTATGGTCTTGTTCCTTGTGCACCTATTTATTTATTGCCATTACCTTCTTCGGTTCAAAATATTGAGGATGCTACACAACGTGCTAAAATGATATTAAAATTACATGAGACTACTAAAGGCAACATAGAACGCAAGAATGTTAAGTATAAATTTGCTGGGGATAGAAGGAGAAAGCATGTGTTTGATGTTGGTGATCTTGTTTGGTTGCATTTGCGCAAAGATCGTTTTCCTGATTTGCGCAAGTCTAAGTTAATGCCACGTGTTGCTGGTTCTTTTAAGGTGTTAGAGAAAATAAATGATAATGCATATAAACTTGAGCTACCTACAGATTTTGGTACTGTTAGTCCTATATTTAACATTGCAGATTTGAAGCATTACTTTGGTGAGGAAGATGAGATTGCGTCAAGGACGACTTCAATTCAAGAAGGGGAGCACGATGAGGACATCCAATCTATTGATACAACCGTTGTACCTATAGCTACACAAATACAAGGACCCGTCACTCGAGCTCGTGCCAAGCAACTTAACTATCAGGTACTTTCGTTTCTTGAAACTATTCCTCATATACATGAGAATATGATGCTGCCTAAATCAGATGTGTTTGTTACTCTTAAAAATAATGGACCTAGCATGGACGAGAGGGACAAGCATTGGAGCATGATCGTGCATGGAGATGGCAGCAAGCATATGAGGATTGAAGAGGACACCACAAGTGGAGATTTCGGAACTTTGAAGCCACCATAATGAAGATTGAAGGCTTGGACGAAATATTCAAGAATATTACTTCGTAGATTCATCCATAGCTTAATTTGGTGCTACGTCACCTTTATTTTGGGTCAAGCCCATGTTATTTTTGCGGGATTTTTAATACCACGTTTTAGAGTCTGTATTTGAGGGGAAAAGGCCTTTTAGGGTTAGATTCAGCCACCATACCTATGGCTGGCCGAAACCTCACATTTTCCTCCTTAAATACCCCCCATAGCCGTCACTTTAGACTCGGATTTTCTTTAGACTAAAAGTTAACCATCATTGCAACTTCGCCAAGGCTTGAGTGTCGTAGAGACCTCCTGTACTTCGCACCTATTCAGGATCCCACCGATTTCAATAAAGCTTTCATCTTTATCCGCAAAATTCGTTCTTACTTGTTCTCGATTTCAGGTAGGAATTAAGACCCTCGCTGGTCAGGCTGATCGTGCTTCTGCAAGATCGGTAACCTCCAGGAGATTGGCCTAGCGATTGCATTGGCGCTCGTGTTCGCACGTGTAGTCGGATCGTCAAGCCTGAACTTCACCCAAATCGACTATCACCATCTCATCGAAAGATCGGACACCTTTGCCCTATCAAAAGTGGAACTTGTGGTAGGCGATTCCTCCAAGACCACCGCTATGGGGACAACACTGGATCCCAAATAGGAAAGCGCGCTCGTCAAGTTCCTTCGTGAGAACAAGGACATCTTTGCCTGGCAACCTGCCGACATGAAAGGTGTTTCTAGGGAACTTGTCGAGCATAGCTTAAACATCGACCCTATAGCAAAACCGGTGAAACAACCTCTACGATGCTTCGGAGACAAAAACAGCGTGCCATTGGTAAGGAGCTAGCTAGGCTACTTAAGGCTAACTTTGTCCAAGAAGTAATCCATACCAAATGGGTGGCTAATCATGTACTTGTACCCAAGAAAGAGACCAAAGTTTTAAGGATGTGTATTGATGAGGATATATACAGGGATTATGATGATTCTGACTGCCTGAACTGGAAGGAAATATTGAGTCAAATCAATAATGACTATCAGGTGAATTCATTCCTAGTTGACCATGATGCTATTGTATGATCAGGTACATAGGAGAAGAAGGCGTAGCACGGAGCGAGGAGCTGAAGCATATGGAGCATGACGTGTTGATCAATGAAGAATGCGTGAGGGAGGAGAGGGAGGAAGCGCAAGGAGCTACCAAGAAGAAGATCAACACCTGGCAGGATCTCTACCGCGGCAGAGAAACGATGCGTTTTCCTGCCACGGCAGGCTACCGCAGCACAGAAACAGAGTCCTTTTCTGCCACGGCAAGCTGCCGCGGCAGAGAAACAGGCCCAAACTCTGCCACGGCAGAACCCTGAGCCGAACCCAATTTTGGGTCGGTTTGTACCCTAGTTGGGTGGGACCAACTCAGTCACCCCCTTAGCCGCCCCACCCCAGACTCATAAATAGATGGGGCGCACTAGTTTTAGGGTTTAGACCACGTTAAAATATTCTGGAGATGTTTCTTTCATAGAACCTCTGAAATTACCCTGTGTTCGAATCTACCAACTATAATTGAGTGTGATTTGTTGTTCCATTGGGAATTAATAGATTGCATACTACCGTTCGTGGTCACGGCTGCGTGCGCAAAAGTGTGGTGTTGTGAATATCCTACAAGGTTCGAGATCTGTTGCACTGGCATCAGGGTTCGAGCAGGAGAGATCATAGCTACGCACTAGTTATCAATCATCCACCATTACCATCGACAAGAGCTTGCTGAGAAGATCGGGCCACCCCATATCATCTTGGTATCAGAGCGCTGGGTTTACTCGGTGAGCAATATCATCTTGGTATCAGATTTCCTCGTTGCCTCGGTAAGCAATCCACAAATCCATCCATAGATTAGATCTTGTTTTTCATCCTATACAGAAAAAGTCCCACAAAAAGAGTTGCCATAGCCTAGATTACATCGTATTCGAGTAATAGTTGCTAGTCGTGTTCCTCTATTAGATTAGATCTAGATCTGTTCTTCGTAGATTTGTTGTTGCTTTCTAATTGTTCTAGTCGAGTTCCCCATCAATTGTTTCCGCCACCATCAAGTCAGATCCGATCGAAGCACGGACTCCTAGTTGTGTACTACTTGGCAAGTCGGAATTCCAAAAAAAAAAATCCTGCCTCTGTCGTGGCACAGAAAACGCCTGTTTTTCTGCCGCGAGTCCGTGTCTGCCACGGATCCGATTTCCTGCCGCAGCACGATTTCGTGCTGTTTTTCTGCCACGGCACGCGTTCTGCCGCGAGGCATAGATTCTCTGCCACGGCACAGTTTTGCCCCGTTTTTCTGCCACGGCAGCCATATAAAAAAATTGTAAAATTTTGCAATTTTCCAAACCTTAGCTACAGCCATTCTATTTCATAAGTGTAGGAACATTCCCATTGAGACTAGTTTGCGCTCTTACAGGCTGCTCGTAGGGTTTTGGTGATGTGTTTTGCAAATTGGCCGTGTGTGATATATATTAAAAAAAAGCAAGAGCATATAGCAAAAGAAAAAAAAAGCAAAAAGAGAAAGAAGCTATACAAAAGAAAAAGAAAAGAAGAATTAAGCAAGAGGCGTAGTGATATCTTTGTGCACCAGTAGATTGAGCAATCTTGTGCCTGTTTACTTTGAGCTTTGCTAGTGTCTCTCGAGAGTAGTGCAACACCCTTCATAGTTGCATTGCCACGTTTTTCTCCACGTGTGTGTTTATTGGGTTTTTGTACAATCAGCACTAGGACTTGTTTGCGGTGTAGATAGGATACCATACCTATAGCTCCACCATAAATAACATGTGTGTCCTGCAATCGTTCTCTATACCTTTGATATTCACTTCATCACATCAGTGCATAAGTCTTTGATTTCGAATTGGTAAGCATCACTATTCACTTTGGAACGGTAAGATCTGCTTGCTTGTCAGTTTTGAGTGAGTTGTGAGAGCTCCACCACCAGATTTTGTTTTGTGCACTAATGTACTAATAATGTCTTCTAGTAGTGTTGATGTGATGCAGAAAAAGGATGCAGATGATTATCCCTTTCCATTACGCTCCTACTGCAGCAACACATTTTGGGAAGAGGATTCAGGAGTGGTATCTAATTCTGGTTTGTTCCACTTCATCACAGAAATTAGTGGTAGACAAGCTGCTACTACCATTGATACTTGTTCTTCCATAGATTTGGTTAGTGTTGAGGTTGTTGAAAAGCTACAAGTATACACACGTGCTACAAGATCACCCTTCATGTTAGCAACTTCTAGTCATGCACTACCAATTACTCAGATCGCATGTGTTCCGCTCACCATTTATGGCCCTAAAACATATACTTCTTGTTATGTCATTCCTAGAGCGTTTAACTCCTGCCATGTCATGTTGGGAACAACGTGGTGTAATAAATTCCAGGTTACCTTTGGTCGTGAGTGTTCTGGTCCTACTATCTTTTGGAATGATAAGCACACGTGGTTAGCACGTTCACGTATTAAGCAATTTCAGGAGATTAGGCGTCAAAACCTATGGGCACCTGTAACCACCAACACAAAACCACATGTTGATCCTGTCGTAAAAGAACCGAGAGTGAGAGTTGATGAGACAAATAAGGTTTCTACTAATGTAATCATTTCTACTCCTAGTGTTGTTTCTTGTGATAGTCAGGTTGCTTTTGAAGAAAGGAAGACGTCTATGTTACAATCTATATCACTGGACTATGCATTGTCACTTGTGGAGGAAGTTTTAGTACCTACTACAACTGAGGAGATTGTTGATGACAATGGTACTGATTTGGAGCTTCAGCCAACATGTACGACATATTGTGAGTCTATTCCTTTACTGAAGCCTCCTTGTGATTTGCCTTACACTACTGTTTCAGCACCATGTGATAGTTTACCAAATTCATATTTTGATCATGTGATACTGATTACACATAAAGAAATAACTGCTTGAATACTACCTACTAATATTGTGTATTCCATCATGCTAAATGAACCTATGAGTATGAGTTGTGCTATGGACAAGATTTCTGAAATTTCATGTCTAAATTCTAGCACATATTCTCCTTGTTTCACTTTCAATCTAATTGGTGAATATAGCATGAATGAAAAAATTCTTGTGGATCACATATGCATTACTTGTGATAGAATCGCTGAACTGAAACAAGTTGTTTTCAGCCATATATCCAGTGTGTCACAAAATGTTTGCTATGGGACAATAGTTCATGTTCGAGATATTATGGAGATACGTTCTGGTCTCGTTGACATATTGCAACCAACACAAGTAATTTTACCTATGTTGGATTGTTTTAATCTTGCTAGGATAGAACCCAAGTTTTCATATTATTGTGTTTGTCCCAAAAGTCTTTGTCTAGTTATGTTACTACTTTAGACTTCATTGATATTTGCAAATTGAGTTGCATCTTACATACTGGACAACATTATCATCAAAGTAGCACAGTTGAAGCATGGCATGAATCAATTTGGTTTTCACACATATTGAATTGGTTCGATCTTGTTCACAAATTTGATCATATATCTTCTTTGAGAAAACTGAATTTAATATTAAAGAACAAGACTATCTATTTAGTTATTTTTCACCATGATCATGATTCTTTGTACTTCACTTATACCTGCAATTTAAGTTGCTTGATGTATACTGGACATACTTTTCGTGTGAACTACAATAATACGACATGTTATATATACATATACTTTGCATACACGTTGTTCTTTTTATTTCTTCCACTTTCAGCTTACCCAAAGTCGTGGACGGCTTTTCAAAGAAAGGGAGGAGGATGAGGATATATACAGGGATTATGATGATTCTGACTGCCTGAACTGGAAGGAAATATTGAGTCAAATCAATAATGACTATCAGGTGAATTCATTCCTAGTTGACCATGATGCTTTCATTTATAAGAACTTTATATTGCCTAAGTCTTTGTGCTATTGTATGATCAGATACATGGGAGAAGAAGGCGTAGCACGGAGCGAGGAGCTGAAGCATATGGAGCATGGCGTGTTGATCAATAAAGAATGCGCGACGAAGGAGAGGGAGGAAACGCAAGGAGCTACCAAGAAGAAGATCAACACCTGGCAGGATCTCTGCCACGGCAGAGAAACGATGCGTTTTCCTGCCACGGCAGGCTGCCGCAGCACAGAAACAGAGTCCTTTTCTGCCAGGACAGGCTGCCGTGGCAGAGAAACAGGCCCAAACTCTGCCACGGCAGAACCCTGAGCCGAACCCAATTTTGGGTCCGTTTGTACCCTAGTTGGCCCACCAACTCAGTCACCCCCTTAGCCGCCGCACCCCCATACTCATAAATAGATGGGGCGCACTAGTTTTAGGGTTTAGACCACGTTAAAATATTTTGGAGATGTTTCTTTCATTGAACCTCTGGAATTACCCTGTGTTCGAATCTACCAACTATAATTGAGTGTGATCTGTTGTTTCATTGGGAATTAGTAGATTGCATGCTACCGTTCGTGGTCACGGCTGCGTGCGCAAGAGTGTGGTGTTGTGAATATCCTACAAGGTTTGAGATCTGTTGCCCTGGCATCAGGGTTCGAGCGGGAGAGATCATAGCTACGCACTAGTTATCAATCATCCACCATTACCATCGACAAGAGCTTGCTGAGAAGATCGGGCCACCCCATATCATGTATTGATTATACCGGCTTAAACAAAGCATGCCCGAAAGATATGTTTGCTTTGCCTCGCATTGACCAAGCCATTGACTCGACAGCTGGCTCGAAACTGTTGTGTTTCTTGGATGCGTACTCCGGATACCACCAGATCAAGCTGCGCGAGTCAGACCAACTGGCCACTTCGTTCATCACTCCCTACGACACGTACTGCTATGTCACTATGCCCTTTGGGCTGAAAAACGCCTACACGATCAAATTGACGAAACGTACACGCTTATATGGACGATATTGCGGTGATGTCAAAGAAAGGAAACGATCTTATCGCCGATTTACAGGAAACCTTCGATAACCTCCGAAAATACAATATGATGCTTAACCCTGCGAAGTGTGTCTTCGGGGTACCAGCCAGCAAATTGTTGGGCTTCATCGTTTCGCATCGCAGAATCGAGGTGAACCCGGAGAAGATCAAAGCTATCCTCAAAATCAAAATGCCCACGTGCCTGAAGGACCTCCAACGGCTCACTAGCTACGGTGCAGCTGTAAGCAGGTTCATCAGCCAACTTGGCAAGAAGGCAATGCCGCTCTAGAAGTTGCTCAAGAAGGCGAATAAATTCGTCTGAACGGACGAAGCGGATGTTGCATTGTAAGAGTTGAAGGGATTACTCTCCTCTATGCCAATCCTCGTAGCACCGGAGCCAATGTTAGTTTACATGGCAGCAACCAACAGGGCCATCAGCATCGTCATCGTGATGGAGCGTCAAGAAGCAAAGCACGGACACGGAGTTTAGCGGCAACGAGGTCTTGACGAAATCCAATGAGCACTACCCGCACTACCAAAAGTTAGCTTATGGAGTTTTCCTTGCTTCTCAGAAGCTGAGGCATTATTTTTAGGAGCACCCAATCACAGTAGTGAGCAAAGTTCCTCTATCCAACATCATCAACAATGGCGAGGCCACAGGAAGGATGGCGAAGTAGGGCATAGAATTTGCCGCCTTCGAAATCACCTGCAAGAGGCGCGACGCTATCAAATCTCAAGCCTTGCGGATTTTATTGCAAATTGGACGGAAACCCCAACTGATATTCCTGTGCCAGAACCAGAGTTTTAGGTCATGCATTTTGACGGATCCAAGATCCTGAACAGCTCGGGGGCTGGTGTACTACTACAGTCACCAACAGGAGAGAAGCTTCAGTATGTCATGCAGATCCACTTCAACGCTACCAACAACATGGCGGAGTATCAGGCTCTTATTCACGGACTTTGCGTAGTCAAGGATATTGGCATCAAGCGCATAGTTTGCAGTGGAGATTCCGACTTGGTTGCGTAGCAGGTGGCTGGCACCTGGAAATGCACGGAACCCTATGATGGCTGCATATCGAGACGAAGTAAACGAGATAGCCAACAGCTTCGATGCCTACGAAGTCAAGTATGTTAAAAGGGATGATAATGAAGCGGTGGATCAGCTGTCAAAGCTTGGATCGGCACGCAAGCTAATCCCACATGGCGTATTCCTGGAACATCTCCGGGCACCACCTGTGAAGGTAGCAGGCCCTGAAAATCCGGATAGAGTTGATTCATTTGTCAACACAGTGGCAGTGATCTCTCCCGCGTGGATGCAACCGTTCATGGACTACCTCAAAGATAGAACTTTGCCGACCGACGAAGTTGAAAGATGGTAGATAGTACACAATGCAACGGCCTACACCATCATTGACGGCCAGCTATACAAAAGAAGCACCACAAGCATGTTCCTACGGTGCGTATCTCAACAGGAAGGACTCGAGATCCTGAGGGAGATCCATCTCGGTGATTGCGGCCATCACGCCGCTCCCGGATCATTGGTCTCCAAAGCCTTTAGGCAAAGATTTTATTGGCTTACCGCCAAGGCATAAGCTGACAAACTGGTTGAGACGTGTCTTGGTTGTCAGTACTATGCAAGACAACTACATATTCCAGCTAAAGAATTGCGGACTATACCAAGTACATGACCGTTCGCAGTCTGGGGGCTTGACATAGTCGGACCCTTGAAGACGGCACCTCGTGGGTTTACTCATCTGCTTGTGGCAGTTGATAAATTCATTAAATGGATTGAAGCTAACCCCATTAGAAAGCTTGATGGGGCAATAACCCTAAAATTTGTCCGGGATCTCGTGGTGAGATTTGTTCTCCCACACAGCATCATCACCGACAACGACAACTTATCGCTCGGAGAAGTAGAGGCTTACTGTCACAAGAAATGTATCCGCCTTGACTTAGCATCTGTGACACATCCACAATCTAACGGTCAAGTTGAAAGGACCAATGGACTAATTCTACAGGGAATCAAGCCACACTACAACTGCATCGTGCAGCTGGAGCTTGGGCGGAAGAGCTACCATCTGTGTTGTGAAGTTTGAGAACTACTCCTAACAAATCTACCGGTTACACTCCTTTCTTCATGGTCTATGGAGCAGAAGAAGCCCAACCTACCGACATCCTACATGATCAAGTTGCCGCCTACAATGAAGATGAAGCTGAAGAGTCCAGGCAACTATCTGTGGACCTACTCGAGGAAGAACACGTTCTGGCAGCCCAAAGATCCGCCATCTACCAGCAGAAGCTACGCAGCTACCATAGTCAGCGTGTTCGGCATCGCTCGTTCAGGGAAGGTGATCTAGTGCTTCGCCTCAAGTAGAAGTCCCACAAACTATCCCCGCCTTGGGAAGGACTGTTCGTCACAAGCAAAGTGTTGCCCAATGGTTCCTATTACCTCGTTGATATTTGCGAGTTGAAAGATAGGCTAGGAAAAGACCGCAAAGGCAAGTGACGTGACCCCGATGATGACTATCCAGAGACTGATCGGCCATGGAACATAGCACAGCTACGTCCCTTTTATACTTAGCATATTTTATTTATGTAATATGTACCTTATATGATCAATGAAATAAAGCATTTGGTTCGCTCATATTCCGAGTCTTTTACCTCTTTTAGTTGTTCATTTTTGGATCATGCAAAACCTTTTTATGCGCAAGTTTGTATTGCACTTGTGGAAACTCCGCTTTCGGGCGTTAGCTTAAGTTTTCTAGTCTACACGTTTTCTGTTTTTTTGTGGATTCTGGAGTAGTGATTTTTCGGCACTCGAAGCCGGCGGTTTTGCTTCTTAGGTTTTTAACGGTGCTATTAAGCATCATCACCAAAGGGCAAAGGTTTTGTGCTAAGAGTTCTCCGTCTCATGAAAGGTCAAGCACAAAAACCAGAATAATGGATAAGCCAACACTTGCTTAAAAATATAAAAAATATATACATGTTGGCCTTAAATAAGTAGCAGGAGACTTGAAGCCAAGTTTTCCGCCTTACTCACAAGTTTTCAGCATTACATACAAAATATACAGAGACATATTTGATACTACATTTTTTATGCCTCTGGTGCAAGAGACTTAGGCGCAGCAGCATCGACAACAGGAGAATCTTTGCCGCCAACCTCCTCGCTCTTTGACAAGCCCAAGGAAGATTCTGAAGCAATAGGAGATGCAACTGGAAGATCTTTAGCAGGGACAAAGACATCCGCCTTGACTAGGTTGGCCACCTTGTTGTCGTAGTCGGCCAAGGAGTTCTGGATAGCTGTGTTATCGATCTTCTCGTCAACAGCCGACATGCCGAAGGTGATCAATTTGATGTCGGCGTCGTCATAGTGAGCCTTGGTAAGCGCTAGCGCCATCCTTCCTCCCGCCCTGATGGAAGAAAACTTCCAGCTATTGATTTTCTCGAGGAATTTGGCAGGAGAAGCGCCTTGCTTAATGGAAATATCCAAGCACTGGGCGATCTCCTTGATTTCCTCGAAGATGGTGTTGATGAAGTTTCCAGATAGGATCATCCGGCTTTTGAGACTTGGCGTGCTTGCTCCCATGTTGGTCAAACCGATAGGGGCTACACAGAAAAATCAAAGGTTGTGAGTATCGAACAATGGAAGTTATCTGGATTGCACAATAGAAAATGGAGAAGTGTTACCAAATACGCTTGTCTCAGCCTGCTCGCAAGCTGCCACCAAGATATCATGCTCCTTTTGGAGTTTTTTGAAGGCTTCAAGGTTTTTGGCATTTTGAGCAGCGGCATCATCATTCTTAACCTTCATCTCTTCAATCTCCGCCTTGCGCTTGTCAATCTTGGTATTGGCGTATTCCTGCATGGATTTCATGGCTTCTTCATGCATCTAGACATCGTCGGCTAGGTCCTTCAAAATGCGATTCGTCGTCCACCGCCTTGTCCCACACCCATCCTCGCCCTTTGTTGAACACAATGTCTCGTGCCGTGCACACACGCTGTGTCTTCGGGTCGAGGATGCAGTAGGCCTTCGAGCCCTCCGCGTAGCCGATGAACACTCCCGGAGTGCTCCTGTCATCGAGCTTGCCGATGTGGCCAAGCTCCTTGACAAACGCGAGGCAGCTGAAGACCCGCAAGTGGGAGACCGCCGGCTTGCGCCCATGCCAAGCCTCGTACAGCGTCCTGCCGTTGAGCACCTTGGTAGGCGAGCGGTTGAGGATGTAAACAACCATCACCACCGCCTCTCCCCAGAAGACAGTTGGCATCCCTCTCCGCTTGAGGAGGGCCCGAGCCATCCCCACAATCATATGGTTGGGCCGTTCGACGACATCGTTCTGCTGCGGGCTGTACGGCATAGATGAGTGGCGCTGAATGCCCTCATCAGCGCAGTACGACGCGAATTCAGCCGCCGTGAATTCAGTGCCATCGTCGGTGCGTAGCACGCGCAGCTTGCGGCCGCACTACGCCTCCGCAGCAGCCTGCGCGCGCCTAATGGCGTTCGCAGCCTCTCCCTTGCTTCCAAGAACAATCACCCACATGTAGCGGGAGAGGTTGTCGACAAGCAGCAGGAAGTAGCGTCGTCCTCCCGGTGTGGCCGTGTCACCGGGCGCCACAAGTCCCCATACACGAGCTCGAGACTCTCCTTGGCTCGGAAGCTCGCCTACTGGGGAAAGGGGAGTCGCCTCTGCTTCGTCAACACGCAGACGTCGCAGAACTGCTCCACATGGTCAAGGCACGGCAGGCCTCGCACCATCTTCGTGGCACTGAGCCGCTTCAGGGCCTCGAAGTGAAGGTGCCCGAAGCGCGCGTGCCACTGCCACGCCTCGTCGTCCCGACGAGCAGCGAGACAGAGGGGTTGTGCCACGTGCATGTTGAGGACGTAGAGTCGATTTGTCCCTCTGGTTACCTTGGCAAGAAGGTGACCATGGCGATCCCAGATGCGTAGGATTGATCAGCACGCTCGAGTCGTTCTCATCTAGTTGTCCCAAGTTGATGATGGAGTTCCTCAGCGCAGGGATGTAGTAGACACCGGTGAGCAGCCGGTGCTCTCCAGTCTTGGCGGTGAAGATGACGGAGCCGACACCCTTAATCTCCACGGCAGAGGCATCCCCAAACTTGACGGAGCCTCGCACGTTGGAGTCAAGCTCGGCGAAGAACTCCCGGTGACTGGTCATGTGATGGGTGGCGCCGATGTCGAGGCACCACCCGTCAGTCTTATCGTTGCCAGAGCCGTCGCCGAGGAGGGTGTGTGCTTTCGGCTCATCAAGGTGGAGGAGAGCCACTACGGCCAGTGCCGCTGGAGTTAACTCATGCTAAGCATGTGCCATGAACAAAGCCGGCTCCTCCTCCTGTGCCCGTGCGACGTGGGTCTGGCCACATCGTGGATGTCGACAGTCCTTGGCCCAATGGCCAAGCTGGCCGCAGTTGCGGTAGCTGACGTCTCGTGCCGGCTTATGCTTGCCAACGGCACCGCACTGGGCATCTTTGCGCGCCTTGCGGCCGCCTGACATGGAATAAGGCTCCGCCTTCTTCCTGTCACCTTGGCAGGCATCCCACTGCTCCCGAGTGAGAAGTAGCTTCCCGCTAGTGAGGTTGTGGCTCGTCGGTGTCGACGACCTTGAGGCGACCTATCGCCTCCTCGATCGACATCGTGGAGAGGTCCAGCAAAGACTCGATTGAGCGAGCCATGTGCTTGTACTTCTCGAGGACGCAGTGAAAGAGCTTCTCGACAGCTCTCTCCTTGCCAAAGGTGTCGTCTGCACCATCTTCTGCAGCAGAGTGTTGAGACGGAGAGCAAAGTCATCAGCGTCCTCACCTGGCTTGAAGGCCAGGTTCTCCTACTCCTTGTGAAGTGCCTGTAGTGTGGACTTGCGGGCGCGGTCGCTGCCCATGCGTGCCACAGTGATGGTGTCCCAAGCCTCGGCAATCCGCTTGTTGGAAAGCGAGAACTACATCTCGGGTGGCCCTGACAATGGTCCAGACCCCGTAGAGGCCCGCGGTCTCCGTCGTCCTAGCCGCCGCCGTCGTGCGCGCCTCCTTTGGGAGCGCCACCGCCGTGCGTGCCTCCTTTGGGAGCGCCACCGCCGAGCGCGCCTCCTCCGGGAGCGCCACCATCGTGCGCAAGGGCGTGCTCGGCTGCCCACTACGTCGCCCGCTCTCGTGAGGCGTTCCTTGCCAGCATCTCGAGGTCTGCGTTGGCACTGCCGTTAGCAGAAACAGAGTTGTTGGCGCTGCCGCGCAATACCTCGACCTCCGCCGCCGCCTGACGTGTTGCTTCCGTCGCTGCTGCTTCCACCTCCGCTCTAGCTGTTGCCAGCTCCGCCGCTGCCAGCCTCGACGCCTGTTGGTTTTTGGGAACAATTTCTAGATGGGCTATGTCCTTTTGGACCTCCACACCCTCTTATATATAGCGCAACTTAGTCTTACATCTTCACTCATACACTGGAATGATCTAGACTCTAGTAGGACACTACTACTATACTAACACTCCCTAGAATACTCTAGACTCTACGACAGTAGTACTACTACACTAACTCAGAGTCCAACGCTCTCTGGAATATTCTAGACTCTCCTAGGACACCACTTGTATGCTGACCCAGACTCCAACAACGCCCTTGATGTCGCTGCAGCGGTTGCTATCGCCACTCGCTCGCGCTCGCGTGGAGAGAGGGCTGCTATCGACGAGTTGTTGCCCGTCTGCGCAGAGGGAGAGGAGTGAGGGCAGCCAGAGCTGTTGCTACTGCCGAGGAAGGGGATGAGTAGGAGAGGCTCAGGCTACAGGATAACTTGGCTCTGATACCACTTGTTAGTCACTGAATTCTAACTCTCATCGAGGGAGAGGATGACACTAGGAGTTGGGGCAATTTTCTGGTTTATTTCTCACACGATGCCATACCAACCTGAGGGGTTGGGGATACATATTTATAGGCTGCTAGCCAACCAAGCATATGCTAAGATGTTGTCTAAGATGCTAGTCGAAGATGTTGTCCTAAAAGCCAGTCAAGGATGATGTCCTTGATGGGCAACAAAACCACCATGCAGTGCAGCCACAAGGACTCAAGCACCATGTGGTGCAGCCCCACAAAGACCACAGTACAGAGACTTATCCATCATAGCATAGCTCTAATCCGGATAACCCGGGTGGCCCACAGTGGTAGCACGGGCCATGACCTGCTGGGCGGCCCAGTTAGACGGATCCAGAAGGGAGGCCCATGCGGGAATAACAGGGAGGCTATGGCACCGACATACACGAAGTCGGAGCCTTGGAGTACAAGACACGAAGATAGTTAGTATTAGTTTAGGACTCTATAACCTATTCGGTGTGGACTTTGCCATGTAACCCTAGGTTTTGGCGCCTTTATAAGCCGGACCTGTGGGAGCCCTTAGGGCACGACTCAATAAACAACTTCACATAGCAAACCCTACAATCTCTATAATCTGGTGTATTTCCATTATAGTGATTGGAAGCAGGAATAGGATTTTGACACCGTCGTGGGATCTCAACCTAGGTAAACAGTGTTACCTCGTACCTGCTAACTCGCCGCCTTACCCCACCTCTCTCAACGCTCTGTGAGGACCCCTCCATGGCGTACTCGTCGGCAATACCACGACAACAGCTTTGCTTCTAGCAGGCATGGCGGCTTCCAAGGAATTTATAGTCGAGGTGTTCCTGGCAATGAGAGGGTAAGGAAGATTGAGCCAGATAAAGGAATAGTCATAGAAAAGATGAAGGGATTATGGGAGCAGATGACAGCCTCTTTGATGCACGTCTACATATGTTTTTTACATGTTAACATCTACCTTCCTTCTCTTCAGTTGGAAAACCTTACGGTTGGCCTGTGGATGAGGTTGTTTTGTAACCAGGTGTGGCAAGAACATTGATGAAAGATCACAGATGATGAGATCCAAGAGGTTAGTAGCATGATGTCTCTAAATCTACCTTTCCTTCTCCACAAAGCTTATATAAAATTTCAAATTTTCCTCACATGTAAGATTGTATTGTGCACCTTAGCAAAGAAGCTTACGAAATCGACGAAACATGAGACGATATATGCCGCTGATCCTAGAAGCGCTGGACCTGATGGTTGTGGTTACATTGAGGTGCCAATAAATGAAAACTTTATCTCTTCTTTCTGATGCAGCAAGAACATACACTAATAATAAAGATCATTTTATGCCTAAATACATATATGACAGCTTGAGAACTACTTTGTGGATGCAAACTCAGACCGTGACCACCGGAACATACACGGAAATTAGGAAGATGAGCGCCCTCGCCCAGGCCTTGCTCACGTTGTTGTCGTCTCCCAGCTTAACAGACATGATACTGCCAATCAACCGACGTGAGCATCTCATGCCTCCACGGAGGAACAACGTCCATCGGCGGAACCGGTCGACTATGAAGATGGAGAGTAGATTCAGAAAAATAAGTTGTAGTGGCCCAATAGAAATAGTATGGACAGATTTAGGAAAAATGGAAGGAGCAGAAAACCTTATTGATTTCTTTTATGTGAGTAACTATATTAGATGAGACTTCTTGTTGCATGGCTAGTTTAGATTTTTTTTATAGAATTAATTTTGATTTTCACTTACAAGAGGAACATGTACACGCAGATTTTATCATCGCCTTTCTGTCGTCGTTGCATTAGCATATATTTTTACGTTGTTGTTGGAGTAGCTTAGATTTTCCAAATATTATTCCATGTCAAGGGCCACCAAGTCCAGATGGGCATTGTCCTTGTCACATCAACTTCGTCACCTGTCGAACGAGTCCTCAACATATAGACCATTGCTGAGGTAGGGCTCAACATGGGCTACCATGGCCAAATTAGTCCTCAATGTATAGACTGCTGGTGAGGTAGAGCTTGACAAGGGCTAATTTGCCGCTCTCAAGGGCGGCTTGATGTTGAGGACGGACATGTCGCTCACGAGGATGTGATCGGCGTGGGCAAACATAGGTCAAAGGTGAAGATGCTATCTTCCATGACCGCGTCCGGAGAAGGAGAGAGTGCACCAACCATGAAGATGTTATTTTGATAGCCAGGTTATTCATGCGAAATTCTCATGAAGCATGGCACCTATACCTTGCTTCTAATACTAATTAAACATACAAACTGTCGTAGTAAAACAAGAGCTATATGTATTTACCTTGCAGAGATTTCTCAAAGTTCACCAGCTGGGACATAAAGCCCTCATTAGGTCCTATTTGAGGTCGCTTGCTTCTAACCAGTGACATGGCACTTTGCAGGCTCATCTGATGTTTGTTCATGAGATATGCAAGAACAACAGTAACACTGGAAATTTAGACAAAGATCGCCTCAGAACTAATTATTTACGATAATGTGCTCCACATTTGAAGTAAAAATATTATCCATGACAAATCAACCGATAAAGAAATAGTATGTGATTTTATCTAACAAGTGAGTTGCTAATCCAAATTTTAAGTACCACCACACAATACCTTATATTAATAACACGCAAGAAATTTGTTATAGTAATTAAACATGAAAAGGGGAGATATAATCAGGATACAACTGATTAAAGGATTATGCGATCGATTAATCATTCGACATCATCAAATGCACAATAATTATATCTCATGATGGGTTCCAGTTATACTTGCTAAAAGATTGTGTTGATCCACCTCTAAATTCAAATCGAAAATATTGTACTCCCTCCGTCTCAAAATAGATGACGTACATCCAAATTTTGACATCTATTTTAAGACGGAGAGAGTATTAGTTCTCCGTATATGCATATTGGTTATTTGCCTTTCTGATAGTGGAAAACATTATCATGCTCATGTTGTAGAACATCACATCATGTTTCATCTGTTTGTTCCACTATATTTATACTCTTCCACTCTAGTTTATGAGCAAGGAAAAGAAATTTCGAATTAAGATGTTACTGATGATATAACAATAATGAACAAAATGGCTGGCATTTAATAACTCCTAGGAAACAACTTTACCTCCGGGACCGCCCTGCAAAGCAGTGGACCAACACGTTGCCACCACTGCAGATACCTTCATCTATGAATGTAAAGCATTCACCAAAATGCTTTACCAAATCAGTGTCCGGGCTGTCAAGTACTGTGTCAATAAAGAAAGTATGCCTTTAGTTCTGCAGGAAACCTTGGATAACAACAACAAATTGCTAAGGTAGACACACTCAGTGAGTGAAGGCTAAGAAACCACCAATACAAGTCAAGATTTAGATGTTCCATATGTATTTTTTCTTTTCAGAATATGAATGCTTCAAACTAGAGCTGATACAAGTCAATTTTAATATAGCCAAGAAGGTGAAGAGTTGGTTAGAATATGTGTTTCAAACTTATCAGAAATGCCAAGGGTCACAGGGCAATATCATAGCTGGTAAATCACAGGTAACAAATAGGGAATAAAGTCGAGGATATTCTACCCTCGATCTTCTTGTACGTAAATTCTTCTGGAAAGGCGGGATTCAGTGATCTGGCAACAACCAAGACGTGGGTGACGTTCAAGCTCTTCAGGGCATCCTTGTTCAGTGCTGCCCCAACGGAGCCCAAGTAAAGGCCTTGCAAGCCATATCAAGATAAAAGTAATTCAACAGGTTGAAATTATCTTTCAAAAAAGTGTGAAATGCAAGTATGTTACATCTGTGGTTACAACTTACAACTATGTATCAGCTTGAATTATGGTGCATGTCACCGAACATAAAATTGTCTACACTCTCCATGACATGGGCTAGTTTTTTATATGCCATATAAATGCTAATTACAAAATTTAAAATAATCTGGTGAATTCCCACCTTCCAATGAGCAGGAAACGACACTTGTTCTTCCAAGGCCATTAATATTCCCAGAAGTTAACGCCGTCTAATGGTAAAAGCAACAGTACAAATTCTAGTTCCCCAAAATATGCATCACACAATCTCACGATCAATATCCTACCGTATATTATGCACAAAATGAATCCACCCATGCTCCAAACATAGAATATTACGGCAATACATCAGTAAATCGCGCAAAACCTAAAAGAAACGGCACGCATCAGGTTAGAAAGGGTGGTGGAAAAGAGCCATCGAGCCGCCAGACCTGGTCGATGGGGCAGGGGGTGTTGTCTGCCTTGCGGTACCGCGCGGCGCAGAAGCCCTGCATCAGCGCCGCGAGAACCCTTGTCTGGTGCTGCTCATACTCGCCCCTCTCATGCTCGTCCCTCCCCCTTGATTGCCCCGCCTCCGGCACCGACATCGTCACGGTCTCTTCCCTCCCTAAGGGCATGTACTATCGCATCGCAGGCGTTTCAATGGGCGCTTATAGGGAGAGAAAAAAAGGTACACGATCCTAGCGTCTAGGCAAAAGAGTCCACCGCTCCAACGGGAATCGCTAATTAAGACGTTTAGCATGTTTGTTTCCTAGGCTGCTATCGCTAAAATTTGCCGGTCTGTGTGGAGAAATATACGGAGCGACCGACGATAAATCTTGCTGCGACGCTTAGGTCCCGTTGGAATGTCGTTTTTTAATCAAAACTGCCGGATTATACGGACTTCTTCTTGTTAACATCTTCATAAAATAAAAATGACCAGACTAAAAAGCAATAATTCAAACGAGGTCTTAAGAAAATCCCGGCCTCTGCTAGGAATCTCCCGTAGAATTCTATCCGTGTGCTCTAAGCGGTCAGGTTGTACGTGCCCTAAGGTGAGGATACTTATTTCGGTTTTTTTTTTCAGGTGGTTTGAGAGTTGTGTCTGACAAAATAGGGAAAGGGGAAGGGGACGGGAGTGGGGAGCAGGTCGCGGGGAGGGCTACGAAAATCTTTGACGCGGTATGATTTCAAATCAAGAAATCACTAAGTTGGTAGCCTGTGTGTGGCTTTCTCGGTCTGGCCCGGCAGTGCGTCACTGCTATGAATACAGACCTTAGACCATGTATGCCACATGGTTTGGTCGTGAGTGGGTCATTTTGTGCAGCCCGTTTGGTAGTCTACCTATAAGATCTGAGTTTAAAGGTGAAGCAACTATATGTGTTTGATTGTCCCTAGACCTGATTTGTGATCATCTCTTCTCTTAATAGGTGATCTTACTCTTCTACCATACAAATTAAGGTAGAAATCATAATCTGAGTAGGAAGTCATCAACAGACAAACCTAGCTACTACGAATAGACAGTACATCAGTTTATCATCACACAACCCTAACTAATATGAATGACGGTTCATAAGCACAGTCGATCATGAATATTGTTCATGATCGGCGGGGGTACTGCAACCTTCTTCTTCTCTTCTTGTTGTTGTTCTTCTTCTCATGTTTTTAGATCATGGTGTGATCTCTATCATTCTATATTGGCGTTGCCCACTCCATCATCTTCTGCTTTCAAACTTCATTATCAGATGCCTCGACACCATGTGTAACACCCCACTTTCATCAAACCCTGCTTAGTTGACCAAAATGCAAAAATTAGGGAAATAAAAACTTTTTCATGTTTAGTGATGCAGTGTTTGCTTGCTTGTTTGTTTATGCCTACGCATATGAATGTGTAGTAGATGATATACTCCTCTACCTTCCCCTCAGTTTACAAAAGCTACTTAACAAATCTGTCTTGGCTTATTTTACATATTCCCAGAATGTTCTGGCATTTCAACAACCTGAGCCAAGATTAAGGATGGCAATTTTATCCACGGATTCGGTTATCCATGGATCCGGGTATCCACGAATATCCGACCCGGCGCGTAAGGGTATGAAGACTAATTACGCCCACGGATTTTATGGGGTGGATATCCGCTAATTCATGGGGCGGACATGGATATCCAATGGATACCCGGCTGACACATGAGACCTACATGTTCTGTGAGACTGTTATGAGATATCTATGTACTTTGTGGTGTTATCATGTGGGATTTGACATATATTAAGTACTTTGTGGTTGAAATATTGTTGCTTTGATATTCATATGTATTATCCATATAATATTTGTTGAAATGCTGTCAAAATTTGCTATTATGTCACAGTTATGTTGAATGTTGTTATGATTGTGTATATAGCATGTAACCAATGGATACCCATGGATACATGGATATCTGGCGGTTTTGGATCTAGGGTGACATCCATGCCCATGGATATCTTCGTGGGCGGGCAAGAGTGAGGTTCATGGATTTGGATTTGGATTTGGTTTGGTTATATCCGTCCAAACCCGCTCCATTGCCATCCTTAGCCAAGATACCTCTACAACAACAATTATTTTTCCTAACTTCTATTAACAAAACTATGAAGATCTATAAGATATCATCTCCTCTTACTTTCAAGATAGAAATTCCAACTGGTCTTACCTCTAGGTTTTCCAAAACCTTTTATAAAACTTTTGAATTCTACTCTTGGTAGAAGTACCAAGAGACTCTTACCTTCTTCAAAACTATAACATCTTCAAAATACTCCTCCTTACATCAAGCTAGGCTTGAGGATATCCATAGTAGTAGTTGATTTGCTGTTAAGATGAATTGCCTTGATCTGCTATCTTAAACCGGATTGTCTGGATTTGCTTGCTTAGGAAGGAGTATGAGCTACTCTAGGAGCTCATCCTCTAGGAACAAACTAATTTAAGAAACACAAACCTCAACCAAGTTACCCAAGCTTGATCTGATATCTAGTCACTAAAATGATCATCTAATCCCTTAACCAAATCAATCTAGAGTTAATCCCTTCTAATAGCTCCCAAGTCAATGAAGACCAACTATAAGCATGGATCCTTTCTACTCCATATACACTTCAACCTCATCCACTTGATGATGATTTTGGAACCTTGTAACCTCTCAAACCCATCCACTCTTGTATTCTAGTCAAAAATACCAAATCTGCCAAAATATGACAAGTCTGGAAATGATATCAACATCTCATCTTTGGGTCTCTACCTTTCTCAACCCTTGTGTATTTTTGGAAATGCACTTGAACCATCTTATAAACCATCCTAAGGACTTCCAAACCTCTTTCTTGCCCTTGGCTAGATCATCCCTTGATCCACTTATTCTTGATGGTTTTGTAGGCAAGAAAGTATTCTTTTCTGTCAATCTTATCAACATGCCTACTTTGGCGGAAGCTCCCATCTCCATGACATCTTATTTTGACCACCTCTTTGCATGATTGTGCTCTACTCATGAATGCATATCCATCCATACTTCCCTTGTTCCAATTGGAGCCTTGTGGATCTTAAAATCACATGGTTTTGGAGGCTAAATAATAATCTACTTTGATACCCATATTTTTAGCAAAGTTTGGCATAAATTCCTGGAGCACCCAGATTAAGGAAATCCTTATGGACCATGCTGATATACATCACTTATTCTATCTATCCATCTATCCCATGACCAAAGGGGAGCTCTAATCTCCTTAATACAACAAGGTTTTGATGGTATAAAAATATTATGGCCGAAGATCATCCTTCCACCCATCTTTTGTTTTCTTCAAACCAAGTGTTTATTTCTCCAAAACTCAAGGTGTGCAAATGATAGATACACTATGTGGACATCATACACCTTGGAGTCAAAATTTTAGTAAATGTTTTTCATATTTATTTTGGCCCAAAACCATTTATTCTCCTTTCCTTTACCAAAACCTCTTCTATTGAAGAAAGTTTGTTTTTCTCCAAAACACTTTTCCAACTGTAGGCTCATTTGAGGCCTATAAATTGTTTCCTACCTTCCCAATATTTTTGAAGAGTTTTATTATTTCTTTTGCCCTTTATCTTAGATGGCAGAAAGGCAAAAATAAGTGTTTAAAATAGTTTCCTTATTCAATAAATCATAGGAAAATTCTCCAATGTGTGATATTGTATTTGGGATAATCTCAAACCAAAAAACCCACCTTGGCCAATACAAAAGTATCAAATGAAATTAGTAAAATCCTTTCAATAGTTTTTGAATAATTGATCTAAAAAGGATCTAAACTCATCTGAAAAAACCTAAATAAACATAGGACATGTACCTTAACCATATCCACCTACTAGCACCATTACCGTATCTTTCAAAGGCCAAAATATAAGAGCTACCCCATGATCGTCAATAATAGCATTTTGAATTTTGATCAAAACCATGGACTAGATCCCATCAAAGCATCATTAATCCTCACCCTTAATCATTCCACCACCCATCCTCATCCTCTGGTCGTGTGCGATAGTAGAACCACTGTAGCAGCACCCTTCCATTGTCTCCTGGTGTTTGGAAGAGAGGAGAAGAGAGGAACATGCAAATCTTGGGTAATCCTTTCTTTCAATGCTTGGCAGTAGCACACCCTCCTCTCACTCTTCTGGTTAAACACGGTACCTCCTCCCCACCTCCTCTGAGCACTGGTTGCAGCCCTATCCATCCCTGTAGGGGTTCACGCATGAAAATAATAAATTTTTTCCTACGCCCAGAACCCTAGTTGCCATATCTATTAGTAATGCAGTAACATGAGGGGATTTTCACAAACTTACCCTTGAAGACCGAAAAGCTTTGTCAATGCTCGAGAGAGTGTGGTTGATGTAGACGAGCCGAAGCCAACCTCAAGGCCGTGTTGAAGTCCTGACAGCTCCTGCGGCTCCAACGACTCCTAGTGCCCCAAGTGTTGCACCTCGTAGGGAGTTACACACGTCTGGTGTCTGACGATAACTCCCGCTCCTCTGATCCAACAGCAATTGCGAAAGTAGAGCTCCTAGACCCGAATCCCGCAGCGCGACGGTGCTCCGCTGTAACATCCCAAAACTTTAATCCAGTGTTATCAAGATCAAATCATCCAAAAATAGGGTTAACAAAAACTTTTTCAAATTTAAAATGAAAGCATTCATATATGTGTGCATTTAAAATAGGAGTTGATTGACTTGCCATGATTGAATGATCCAATGCTTGTAAAATGTTTCTTAGGTGATTTAAACATCATCTACATCATTCCCAAAACTTTTCCTAAAGAAAATCAAATAAAAAAGAATTAAAAAGGAGGAATGGTCATTTTGGCAAATTTAACTCTCATGCCCACTTTGGCTATTCCTAGTACTCAAAACTTAACAGAAACAATTCTTGATCTTTGCACCCCTTGCTAGTACACATAATGAGGTACCAAGTGATGGGTTCGTAGCATGGAAAACAAAAAAATTCTACCGCAAGAACGAACAAAACCCAGATCTAATCTAGATGAAAGCCAAGATCTAATCTATTAGACATGTGCAACGAGATAGATCTGTATTAACCCTCATAGATCCGAAAGCGTTACGAGATTAGATCTCGGGGTTGATGTAGTCGATCACTTGCCGATCTCAAGATCGTGTGGACGATCCTTCCGGCGCCGCGTTCCGGCAGCGCTTCCACAGACGGTCACACGTGCGGAGTCGAAGCGGACCTTCCTCTCCTTGTTCCATCGAGCAGCGGAGGTAGTAGATCTTCTCCACGGAATCCCAGCAGCACGACGGTGTGGTGGTGGTGGTGGAGTAGAGAATTCTGCAAGGCTTCGCCTAAGCCTGAGCAGAGGGAAGGAGGAGGAGAGAGGCGGCGGCTAGGGTTTGTTATAGGAGAGGTCTAGGGGGTGGCGCCCCCTCCCCTCTATTTAAAGGAGGGAGGCGCCATGGGAGGGGGAGTCCTAGTAGGACTCCCCTCCCTCCTTGGCCGGCGGATTGGGAGGGGGGAGGAATCCTCCTCCCCCACGAATCCGTGTCTTGCCCCACAAAGACTCCTTGATCCTTTCTTGGTTTTCAAGCAAACTCCAAGAAATCTTCTAGAACCTTCCAGAACATTCCGAAACCTTCTAGAATCTCCATACAAACACTCCGGAACATTTCCTAACTTAGAAAATGATCCCCAATATATGAATCTTATTCTTCGGACAATTCCGGATCTTCTCGTGATGTCCCGGATCCAATCCGAGACTCCGAACAACATTCAGTCTCCAACGCACATTCCATATCTACTTAAAACAACTTCGAAAACCTTAAGTGTGTCACCCTACGGTTCGTGAACATGTAGACATGACGGAGACACATCTCCGATCAATAACCATTAGCGGGATCTGGAGATCCATAATGGCTCCCACATACTCAATGATGACTTCGTGATCGATAGAACCATTTACATACGAAACCAATTCCCTTTGTCACACGATATTCTACTTATCCGAGGTTTGATCGTCGGTATCTCCATACCTAGTTCTACCTCGTTACTGATAAGTACTCTTTACTCATTCCATGTTATGTCATCCCTTGTGACCTAGTCACATGCTTGCAAGCTAACTAGATGACATTCCACCGAGAGGGCCTAGAGCATATCTATCTGTCATATGGATGGACAAATCCCAATCTTGGTCCATGCGCTTCAACACATACTTTCAGAATACCCAATGACACCTTTATAACCACCCAGTTACGAAGCGGCGTTTGATGTCATCAAAGTACCCATCCGGTGATGGTGATTAACATAACTTCATGGTCGAAGGATTAGGTTACTATGCATTTGAAAGCTTATAGCAAAACGAACTTAATGACTTGATCTTATGCTATGCTTACTATGGGTGTGTGTCCATCACATCATTCTCCTAATGATATGATCTTGTCATCAATGACATCCAATGTCCATGATCAGGAAATCATGATCATCCATTAATCAACAAACTAGTTTAACAAGAGGCTTACTAGGGACTCTTTTATGTTTACAAAACACACAAGTATTAATGTTTCTGGTTAATACAATTATAGTATGGGATGTAAACATTTATCATAAACTTAAAGATATAATAATAACCACTTTATTATTGCCTCTTGGGCATATCTCCAATAGTCTCCCACTTGCACTAGAGTCAATAATCTAGTTAAAAATTTGTGCATTCAACACCTATGGCTTTCTGGTGTTGTATAGACACTATTGCTAGTGGTAAACATAATCTTCGGATCTGACACTTCCAGGTTCGTGTGTATTTGCATGTCCTTGCGTCTCTACGCATTACTCATTCTCCAATGAGATGGCATTGTATAAATTTGGTCCTTTGGTGAGACCTTTAGTTCCTTGGGATTAAATCATGTTGATACAATTGTCATACAATGTATCTTCATAGTATTATCCCGCTATGAAACACACCTAGTTTGATAACAAACTACTTGACGCAAATGCCCTCATTTGCTGCTACAATAGCAGTCATATACTTAGCCTTTTGTTGTAGTATCTGTCACAATGTTTTAACTTTGGTACTCAACCAAATCCGTTATGGAACTTCCTTTCCATTACATTGTGCCACCCATAGTTTAAATTGAGATAAACTTAATTTGTGACAAAACTAGTATCAATGCAACAATTTACAATGAACTATTTGTCACCACTATATAAATAATATATTTTTAGTTCTTCCAAAGATCATAGGAATATCCCTACTATTGTCCGATGATCATCTTATGAGTCATTCTGGTATATGCTCATAACATTTAGAGCATAGGACATATCTGGATGTGTACATCTCAAAGATTGATCAAAATATTCTTGTGATTTCACCAAGTGTCAAAACACTTGAATCTCGTGTCAACATACTTGAATCTTGATTCAGTCCTTTCCGTGCGTCAAGAACCTTTCTTGTTGTTTCCATATTGAACTCATTCAACATCTTATCTATGTACATTTGGCAAAACCATATTAGCGCCTCAGTCTATCCATATACACATTGATGCCTAATTCTTGGGTTATGCCTAAGTCTTTCATCGAAATGAAATTCTTAACCTGTGTCAATAAAAAATACATCATTTCTAATCAACAATATGTCTTTCACATAATGTATTAGAAATATGTCTTAGCGCTCCTACTTAATTTCTTGCAAAATACAAACATCTTCATCGTCTCTGATGAAATTAAACCCTTTAACGGTTTCATCACGGTGAAGATTCCAACTCCGCGATGCTCACTTCAACCATTGAAGTTTTGCATACTCTTTTAGCATCCTTTGAATTAACAAAACCCTTTGGATCGTGTCATGTACACGTCCTAGGTAACCATTCTATTAGAAGAACTTGTTTTGTTTGTTCAACTACCATATACCAAAATATATGTAGTGGTTGCTACATTAATCCGTCCAGACTAAATATGGCTATGAAAGATCAAATCTTATCATAGTCAATTCCTTGAACATTGTCGTAAACTCTTTCCGACATGTCGACTATTTCATAGATGTGAAACATCCATGTCTATTTCTTTATAGATCCATATACGACTGTAAGGTCTTGCACCTTTCCAAAGGATCTTTCAAATTCAAAGCTTGATTTCTCGTGTATGGAATTATCACGGATTTTATGGCTTCAAGCCACTTAACGAAGTCAGGGCCCATCATTGCTTCTTTGCATGTAGTCGGTTTATCATTGTCAAACAACAATGATTTAACTCTCAAATCTTAGCATTTGATTACTTACCCGACCTACTTGGTTCAATAGGAACTTAGATCTCCGTGACCACAACCTTTGAGGCACGTGAGCCATGAGCATTGTTGCTGCCTCCGGGACACTTACCGATGCTGCGCAACTCAGCACATATTAGCCAAGGTTCAACAACCTTGTCAAAGTTCTATTGTCCTCCTACTTAACTTTTCACCAAAAATTCCTTCTCAAGAAACTCGACATTCTAAGTGACAAACACTTTTGTCTTCGGTGTTATGGAGGAATACCCGATGGTTATTCGAAATAACCTACAAAGACATGCTCATCCGACTTTGGTTGTAAACATTTTACTTATGCCTAGCATACCAAAAATTTAAGAAAGGACAACCTGGGTTTTATCCCAAACCATGACTTATATGGTGTCATTTCAACGGATCATGATGGAGCTCTTTTCAGTGTAAAAGCGGTAGTCACTAAAGCTTTAATCTTTAAAATATAATGGCAGTTTTATAAATGACACCTTTGATCTTACCATGTCAAACAAGGTTTCATTACATATCTTGAACACTCCATACTCCTATGGTGTTTTGGGAAATGCAAATCCATGGATCGATTCCTCAAATCTTAGGTGTTTTGCTAAACTTGTAACTCAAACATCTTTATGATCCAATCATAAACTTTTTTTATTTTCTTGTTACAATAATTTTCCACTTCATCTTGAAAGTCTTTGAACATTTTCAAATGTTTCATACTTCTTCCTTATTGAGTAAGTATATACATATACTCACTCAAATCTTCAGAGAAAGCATATGAAGTTGAAATCCATCGCCCACGACTATACATAATGGACTATATACATCAATATGTACAAATTCCAATCAGTTAGTCGCCCGTTCCTCTTTTGGCCTACTAACGGAGTTTTAATTATCTCCAAGAAAGTATCACAAGCGTCATTTGATCAAAATCAAAGACTCCAAAAATCCATCAACATGGAGTTTCTTCATGTATCCCTTTCAATATAATTTAAACGGCGACGTCACTTCGCAAGTGATCTTTCAATCATTTGTCTTGCGACATTTTTAGCATTAATTTTATGGTCGTTATTTCTCCAACCAGACTTGTAAATCATCCATCTATTATGGAATACGGTAATTATTTGAACAACCTTTTGTCGTCATAATACATGATCAAAATAACAATTATTGAAACAAATCTTGAAGGCAAGCTTTGATGTTTAACGAGTAACACAACAACCCTTTGTTTGTTTTCGATGAACATCATCACATATTATCTTGCTAGTTACTTAGGCCATTGCATTTCATGAATTGTGTTGTTATGTATGACACTTCATACCAACCAATTCGGTATCCAATACTGCAGAACCACATTGTTTAACAACCAAGGAATACAGCCATAACATGTATCTTCTATATACCTAAGTTGGACATCTCCAATATTTTCTTTTCTGCCAAATATTTTATAGATTCTCTTTCAACAATTCCTTTTATTTTAAAAGAATCTATCAACATCAATAGTGGTGTCATTTACATGACACATAGTACAAAGTGTGTATAGTCAAATACTAATACCTTTGGACTTGCACTTTGAAGTGGATCACCTTCATCAAATGTTTGGCATTCTTTCAAAATTCCATTCTTTAGTAATCTTTTAGTGTAGTAAACATTTTACTTACATCTTCTATTCATCCTTATCATGACAACTTTCATGATCAAGCTGCTATAGCTTATAAAGGTGAATTACGAGTATAATGTTTCGTTTCCAAAACCTTTTGGAGGATTAGGACGACTAGCGTCTCCAACCTTCACAAATTCTCATCAAATATGAGGACATATACTCTATCATGTTGTAACCAACACATTGTTTTAGATATCGCAATACCTTTCACATATGATGGTTTTTGAAACATTGCTTTCAACTCTTAGATAAACTTGATATTAAAAACAATCTTTTGAGTATCAAGAATCATGGAGGCAAACATGATACATTAGATACTAACACTGGAATTGTTACTCTTGATTTAATACTGTTTATTAAACTTCACAGAGTAAACGGAGTTTGCTGAAAGTTTTCAACAGGACTTTTAAACTTTAGATTGACACTCAAAACAATACGATACCAGTTCATAAAGCAAATATCCAGAATTTCTATAGTTCCACTATCTCAACTATAACTAAGCGTAAGGTGGTGAACGGATGCCAATGACTACAACAAACTGTGCAAATTCACTTTGATTGTGTTTATGATAAATTGAGTTCGACTAATCCAAATTACAAAAGAACTCCCACTCAAAACAACATCCCTCGAGTTGTTTTAGTGATTACACGAACCAAATCCACTACACCAAGTCCGATCATCACGTGAGATGATGTAGCTTTAAAGGCGAACAATCAACATGTTCATCATATCATCCATATGACTCATGCTTTACCTTTCGGTATTCCGTGTTCCAAGACCATGTTTGTACATGCTAGGCTTGTCAAGGTTAACCTTAGTATCCGCATGTGCAAATCTGGCTTGCACCCGTTGTATGCACACGTAGAATCTATCACACCCGATCATCACGAGATGCTTCGAAACGACGAGTCTTAGCAACGGTGCCTACTAAGGACGAACACTTTATTACTTGATATTTAGTGAGAGGGATCATCTTATAATGCTACCGTCGCGATCTAAGCAATACAAGATGCATAAAGGATTAACATCACAGGCAATTCATAATTAGTGCGATATGATATGACCCTTTCTCTTATGCCTTTGATCTCCATCTCCAAAGCACGGACATGATCTCCATCATCACTAGCAACTATTACAACTACTTGGAATAAAGCTATTACAAGATGAATAGACACGCAGGTCTTAACTGAATTAAAGACAACCATTAGGCTCCTGTCGGTTGCCATATTACAACAAGGATCATTGCATACACCAAATATAATCACAATCACATGATGGCCATATCACATCACAAAACCCCTGCAAAAACAAGTTAGACGCCTCTAATTTTCTTTGCATGTTTTACGTGGTTTGGGGCTTTCGAATAAGAACGGATCTTACCTACGAAACTGAACCACAACGTTGATACAAGTGCTATCAAGTGCAAAGTGTAAATTGGATCTATACTATGATGGGAGAGACAGACACCCGCAAAGCCACTTGTGCAAAGCAAGTTACACGTCAAGCGTGGAGCAAGTCTCATGTGCGATGACATGTAAGTTTAGCCCGAGCCGCTTCATCCCACCATACCGCAAGATGCAAAGTACACAAAGCAAAAAACGGCACGAGCACCAACGCCCACAAAACCATTGTGTTCTACTTGTGCAACAGATCTATGCATAGACAAGGCTCTGATACCACTGATGGGTTCGTAGCATGGAAAACAAAAAAATTCTACCGCAAGAACGAACAAAACCCAGATCTAATCTAGATGAAAGCCAAGATCTAATCTATTAGACATGTGCAACGAGATAGATCTGTACTAACCCTCATAGATCCGAAAGCGTTACGAGATTAGATCTCGGGGTTGATGTAGTCGATCACTTGCCGATCTCAAGATCATGTGGACGATCCTTCCGGCGCCGCGTTCCGGCAGCGCTTCCGCAGACGGTCACACGTGCGGAGTCGAAGCAGACCTTCCTCTCCTTGTTCCAGCGAGCAGCGGAGGTAGTAGATCTTCTCCACGGAATCCCAGCAGCACGACGGTGTGGTGGTGGTGGTGGAGTAGAGAATTCTGCAGGGCTTCGCCTAAGCCTGAGCAGAGGGAAGGAGGAGGAGAGAGGCGGCGGCTAGGGTTTGTTATAGGAGAGGTCTAGGGGGTGGCGCCCCCTCCCCTCTATTTAAAGGAGGGAGGCGCCATGGGAGGGGGAGTCCTAGTAGGACTCCCCTCCCTCCTTGGCCGGCGGATTGGGAGGGGGGAGGAATCCTCCTTCCCCATGAATCCGTGTCTTGCCCCACAAAGACTCCTTGATCCTTTCTTGGTTTTCAAGCAAACTCCAAGAAATCTTTTAGAACCTTCCAGAACATTCCGAAACCTTCTAGAATCATCATATAAACACTCCGGAACATTTCCTAACTTAGAAAATGATCCCCAATATATGAATCTTATTCTCCGGACAATTCCGGATCTCCTCGTGATGTCCCAGATCCAATCCGAGACTCCGAACAACATTCGGTCTCCAACGCATATTCCATATCTACTTAAAACAACTTCGAACCTTAAGTGTGTCACCCTACGGTTCGTGAACATGTAGACATGACGGAGACACATCTCCGATCAATAACCATTAGCGGGATCTGGAGATCCATAATGGCTCCCACATACTCAACGATGACTTCGTGATCGATAGAACCATTTACATACGAAACCAATTCCCTTTGTCACGCGATATTCTACTTATCCGAGGTTTGATCGTCGGTATCTCCATACCTAGTTCTACCTCGTTACTGATAAGTACTCTTTACTCGTTCCATGTTATGTCATCCCTTATGACCTAGTCACATGCTTACAAGCTAACTAGATGACATTCCACCGAGAAGGCCTAGAGCATATCTATCCGTCATATGGATGGACAAATCCCAACCTTGGTCCATGCGCTTCAACACATACTTTCAGAATACCCAATGACACCTTTATAACCACCCAGTTATGAAGCGGCGTTTGATGTCATCAAAGTACCCATCCGGTGATGGTGATTAACATAACCTCATGGTCGAAGGATTAGGTTACTATGCATTTGAAATCTTGTAGCAAAACGAACTTAATGACTTGATCTTATGCTATGCTTACTATGGGTGTGTGTCCATCACATCATTCTCCTAATGATATGATCTTGTCATCAATGACATCCAATGTCCATGATCAGGAAACCATGATCATCCATTAATCAACAAGCTAGTTTACCAAGAGGCTTACTAGGGACTCTTTTATGTTTACAAAAAACACAAGTATTAATGTTTCCGGTTAATACAATTATAGCATGGGATGTAAACATTTATCATAAACTTAAAGATATAATAATAACCACTTTAATATTGCCTCTTGGGCATATCTCCAACACCAAGGCCCACCTTTGGATCTGCTAAAAACATTCTGTTAACTATTTTAAATGACAGTTTAAAATTGAATCTAATGCATATGCATAGATCACCCCTAGTTCAAAACCATCTATTTGAGCTCCACTTTCAAAACCCTTGCAACCAGAGACTACCTATCACTTGTGGAGATCACTCAAAAATTTTGAAACCAAAATTCAAAACTTTCTTTCATGCGGCCATTTAATCAAACACTTGGCATGCATAATCTCTACTCTAATCCTAGCTCACTGTTTACTACAGGGTTTTGCCCCCAAATGATCTCCATTTATCTCCTCTGTCCCCTCTTGATCTAACCAAACCCCTAACACCCCTCTCCCTTGTCCCTAGTCCCCAGGCCATGCCATGCCGAGCCATGCCTCGCCGGCCAACCCTTGCCCCGCTGCAACAGACCATTCCCTCTTCCCTCACCATGTCTAGGAGGTAGCCAGGAGCTCACCGCCACCCCCTGTCCCCTGCCCGAGCCCAGAGCAGCAGTGGACCACCGAGCACAAACCGTGCCCAGTTCCACCGCACCATGCTAGTGCCGCCCCCAGAGCGCGCTCGGTCCCCGCTCGCACAGACCGCCCCTTGGCAGCAGCCCGCGCCCGCCGCTCCGCCTCGACCTGGAGAACACCCCAGACACCCCCGCTGGCCGCCCAACGCCTCACAACCGCCGCCTCTGCCTCTCAGAGCGCCACCTCGCCCAGACCGCGTGCCACCGCCCCTACGCTCGCATTCAAGTTCGAGAGCACCACCAGGGAACCGCCCATCGATCGCCACCCCTAGCCATGCCTCTACCCCGCTATAGCCATGTCGCCACCGTCGACTGCTCATCCCGCTCGGTCTCACCGTCGGGCCTATAAAAGGAGCCCTTCCCAGCCTCTTCTCTCCACACCATTCCACTCCCCTCACCTCTCTGAGCCTCACCCACCTCTAGCCAGAGCAAGGCGAACTCTACCTCGTAGGAATTGGAGCTGGAGCAGCCGCGGCAGGAGGAGAAGGGTGCCGTTGATTGCGACCACCCCAAGCTCCGCCGCAACCGCGCCTCGCCTCGCCATCGTCTTCTATGTTGTTTGCCCACCTCGCCGACCCCGCTGGAGCCCTGGTACGCCCCCATTAGACCCCCACCGAGCTGCTAGGGTTCGAGCTCGCCGGCGACCTGTTCTTCATCGACGACGACCCTCAGCCGTAGATTCCTATTCTAATCGCACGGCCCACAGCGCGCGTACCGTTTCGCGTTTTAAGTGCCGCTGACACGCGGGACCCCCTGTCAGCTGAGCCCCGCGCCGCGGAGCGCCACTGGGCCGGCCCATTTCTTTTCCTGCGCTAGCCCACCCATTCAAATCTGGATTTTTCTTTTTAGTTAAATCTAGTTTCTGTCCACTATTTCAAATTTCAATTCTGTGAGTTTGACAAATCCAAATTGCATGAAACAATTTTGTCTGAAAGGTATTAAAATGATCTATCCAAGCCCGTTGGATTTAATTCAATTAGAGTTATAGATCTCTCCTAACAAAAATAACAAAACAGAAGCTTTTGCAACTTGCAACATTTTTATAAAATCAACCAAGTTATCTTTTGAGTTGATTCCAACTCTCAAAAATCACATTTCATCATATCTATCTAAATGTGTAATAATATTAAGGATTACATGCAGTGACTTTGGACTAGTACCAAAATAATGCTATATAGGCATTTCTAGTCACTTTAAATCATTAAATAATAAACTTAAACCAAAGTAATATTGATCCAACCCTTAAATCTCATTCCCACATGTTAGAATATGTGTTGATGACATGTGTCAACATGATCCCATATTTTAAGTGGTGAATATTAAATCTTAGTTAAATTTTCAATGAGTAGAAATTACTTTTCTAAAATAAAAAGAAAGAAACTATTGAATTAAACTTGTGATGCTTGTGATGATAATAGATCATCAATGGTGTGTCTTAGAATGCTATCTAGCCTAGTTAAGTATTGTTTGGTGATTGTCTACTCCGTATGTATTGTTATAGAAGATAGTACCGACCAAGCTTACGAGGAGGAGGAGTGCTATCAAGACGAAGACGAAGAAAACTTCAACCACTGCACTAACCAAGGCAAGCTATTATTGGCAAGCTAACCCTTGCAAAACATACTTTAGCAAGCCACCATTAACAGTACAAGCTACCCTTAGCAAGCTAGCACTATCCAAGATTAACCCTTGCAAGTTAGTACTTGCAAGTGTAGTACTTAGCAACTAGAATCAAACTAGATGGTTTAGCAAAGATGCCTTAAGCATGATTTGATCACACCCTTTTTACTATTAGTACCCCAAGTCTTACTTACAAGTTTTAATCCCCTTAGTACACAAAGTTCTTTGCTTGTTCTGAAGGTAGCATAAAAAGTACAAAACTTGACCTATTTAGAAACCTTTAGATGTCATTCTATGGCATGAGATTGATCACATCCTTCCACCTTAGTGAACACTCTTAACTTAGTATTTTAGAGTAGATCCAAAACTTGAGTCACTTTAGATGGGAACAAATGGGTGAAAATGAATTGTGAAAACCTTGGAATGATGAGTCATTCCATTGAGATGTTTTGACATGTGTTGAGAAACACAACTGGTTTATGATGATGAAAATGATGAGGCATGAGCCTTAACCCTTTTATAAAACTGATGGTTGGATTCGGATGCGATACCATTCCAAATTTACCGTACAACCACACTACCTGAATTGGGTAAGGCTTAGCTGGAAATTTATATGCATTAGTATTAGTTCCCTCACGGGAGAGGATTGAGCTTAGGCTACCTCTCAATTTTGTCCACCTATGCAGTGCCCAAGATGACTGATGGTCATGGTTGGGAGGCCATGCTCATAGGAAAGGTTCTTATACTAGGGTGTGTAAAGGGAAGGTTATGTTTGATTATCTGCATACTAAGTATGATGATTCAGGGTTACCCCTGACAGATGTATCGAATCTTGTGGTGAAAGTGTACCACCTCTGCAGAGTGTCAAACTATTCGAATAGCCGTGTCCACGGTTATGGACAGTTGGAATAGCCATACTGTTTCGTTGTCAGATGTTTTCTAAATAACTTGAAATGAATGATGAACCTTGACTTGACCACAATAGGGTTGTGTTATGACAATAGTTTCCCCAACTTAAGTGATTCTAGAACTTTACTTTATCTTTCTTTGCTTCAGAACTCAACTTAGGTTTCAAACTTAACTTTATAGTTAAACCTAGCTCTAGCACTTTAATTTAGAATTATACTACTTGTTAGTGGTAGTTTGCGAGTACTTAAAGAGTACTCATGGCTTTTGTCCCTAGCTATTATCATGGCCAGACTATGAAGGAGATTATCAAGATGATGGTCAGCAGGACGGCTATGATAACTAGGACTATCTGCCTTCGTCAGCATTGCCTGTGCCCCTGAAGATGGACCCCACTGCTACGCTTATCTTTTATTTCCGCTGCTTGTTGTATTAAGACTGGATCATGAGATCCTTATTTGTGTAAAACCTTATGTATGGTTTGTAATGGATGATGTACTGTGATATCCAATCCGTTATGTCTCGCAAAATTGGTAATCCTGGGATTGCGAGGTACGGCATAACAGGCATCTAGGATTAAAAATCCGGGTGTTGACAAGTTGGTATCAGAGCCATCCTGACCATAGGAGACCCTAGTTAGAATGGACGTCCAAACCAAAAACTTAGCTTCAAACCCAAAGTGAGTATTTATGAAAATCTATTTCCCCTCTTACCCTTGTGAACTCATTCTTTCTCAAAAATTCATGTTCCTCAAAATTCTTACATTACTACTTAAAATTTGACACACTTGATCACCTCACTAACTTCCTCATCCTTAATTCTTGTAGATGGAGACTCAGTTAAGCAAGTTTTACCAGTTGGGAAACGGAGGTCAGCTGATCTTCAAGAGGGATCTGGACTCACTGTCAGAGTTACTAGGATGCCCACATCCGGAGTTTCTTGGAGCTCAACTTCCAGGACCCCCAGGAGGAGACTTACAGTGGCTAGTCACCACGGATCTTCGAGGAAGCATCGAAGCACCAACTTCTGGGAGAATTCAGTTCTCCGTGAGAGAGAACAACTGGCTAGATGGATTAGCCAGGGCAATGCATGAAGCTCTCGCACGTCTATGTGCCCTCAGCGTCAACAAGATCCAAGGAACCCGTTTTGCCCACTATGCAAGACGTGACTTCATGGGAATGCCGATGGAGATGCCAAGTCACCCAGAGTTGAGGCGTCAAGTGGAGAACCTTGATTTCTTGCTTCATGACAGACAGTAGGAACTGGACAATGCCACGGAGTTAGCTAACCAGAATCGTGCCATCGCCGACCAGAAGGCCCGGACTTTCGCACTGCTCGTCCAAGATCGCCAGTCTCTTTGCCGCCAGCGTGCAAAGAAGGATCGCACCCTCGCCCGTCTTCGCAAGAAGGTGGCCGACCTCGAGAAGACCGTCAAGGAGCAGGAAGCTCATCTTGCCGCCAAGGAAGAAGAAGATGAGGGTGAAGACATCCTGGGAGATATGGATTCTTACCTCAGCAACGATGACGATTTTCTAGAAAAAGATGCTGTGGACTTCTACACTGATGATGAAGACTCCGACTTCATCGACGATGAGTAGATGCACTAGAGCACTGTCGTAGCATGAGATGTATCATCTCCTTGTATCGTAGCTTGCACAATGGTTCTTCAAACCATCTGCTTTCCCCTTTGTTTGTTGTGGTGTGTGTTGTATCGGGTGCTTGCTAGCATGAATGAAAAAGAAGTTAGTTGAAAAACCTGAGTTTAACTCAAAGTTTTAGATTTGAAAAACCCAAAACCATGAACCTTAAAATTTCCCTCTTACCCCTATATCTATCTCAATCTTCAGATGACTCGTGGAAACCAAGGAGGGAGCAGCTCGTCGCAGGACCCAATGATGCAGATCTTGCAGAATCTCATCGCGGATCGTGAAGCAAGCATGGCCGAGCGTCAATCCAACTTAGCAACATTGTAGCAGATCGCCCAAATGGCTCTCAACAACCAAGGACATGGAAATCAGGAGCACCAAGGATCCAAACTCAAAAACTTTCAGAACACCAATCCCCCAATCTTTAACCAATCTGAAAACCCATCAGATGCTGATGACTCATTACAGACCATGGAAAACAACTTAGAGGTTGTCAGAGTTGATGAGAATGAGAAAGTTCTCTTCGCCACCCACTATCTGGCGGGAGATGCAAGAGCTTGGTGGAATAGCATCCGCAATATGAACCATGGCCAGGTGATGACCTGGGAAGCATTCAAGGTCAAGTTCAGCCGCACCCACGTGCCGCAAGGTCTTGTCAACAGAATGAGAGATGAGTTCCGCGAATTGAAGCAAGGAAGAATGACTGTGGTGGAGTACCGTGACAGATTCTTGTCACTTGCCAGATATGCACCGGATGAGATCAACACGGAGGCCAAGAAGAAGGAGAGATTCTTAAACGGACTGCATGATGAGATGCATAATGTCCTCGTCAACATCCGTTTCGATGATCTCGAAGAGCTAGTCGACTCTGCCATTCAGATGGAAGGGAAGATTAACCAGGCAAACGACAACCGCAAGCGTCGTATGATGCAGCAGTCTGGATCCAGTAGTAACCAGAAGTACCGTCCCAACCCCTCACCAGGATATGCACCAAGGAACAACCTACCCCCAAATTCTCGCCCAAGCTACCCCAACCGTAGCGGAGGTAATGTGAAGTCCGGAGGAAACAATCATAACTCCGGCAATGCCAACCATTTCAACCGTGCCCCTCCCAAGAGCAACAACAACAACACCGCACCCAGAACTGGCAGCAATGCTGTGCCTGTCGCAGTCAAGGACAAGTCCCAGATCACTTGTTTTGAGTGTGGAGTGAAGGGTCACTACTCCAATGAGTGTCCCAAGAAGACTGCCGCCACTGCCCCTGTAAATGCCCCAGCTCAGCAGCAGCGTCGTGTTCAACCAGGAAGGAGATTTGCCCCAGGGAACCCTCACAACCGCAATGGTCGTCTCTTCCACATGAACGCAGAAGAAGCCCAGGAAGCGCCAGACGTAGTGCTGGGTATGTTTTCTGTCAACTCAGTTTTAGCAAGAGTATTGTTTGATTCTGGAGCATCGCATTCATTTGTCACCGAAGAATTTGTATGCACTAGTAAGATTCACCCAACCAACCTGAAGCATGTCATGATAGTTCAAATCCGCGGTTCAACAACAAAAGTTAGAAAAATTTGCAAAGTTGTACCTATCAGAATACATGGGATAGATTTTTATGCCAACCTAATTGTACTTGGAACCAAAGGATTGGAAGTAGTACTAGGTATGGATTGGATGTCAAGGCATAAAGGACTGATAGACTGTGCTAAGAAAGCCATCACCATGACCAGTAGTTCTAGAGTAACAGTAGAGCATATCTCTGAAACCTTACCCCGTCAATTCAAGTGCAACAAGAGTGTAGCCCTGCCCACCATTGACCAAGTCAGAGTAGTCTATGAATACCCCAACGTATTCCCAGATGAATTGCCAGGTATGCCCCCGGATAGGGATATTGAATTCATTATCGAACTAATCCCCAGAACTGGACCTATAGCCCAGAGACCCTATACCATGAACCCCTCAGAGTTAGTGGAACTAAAGAAGTAGTTGGATGCCATGTTAGCAACAGGCTTGATTCAGCCAAGCACATTGCCATGGAGATCCCCAGTGTTATTCGTCGACAAGAAAGATGGAGGCAATCGTCTGTGTACAGATTATAGAAAATTGAATGACGTCACCATCAAGAACAAGTACCCTTTGCCAAAGATAGAGGATCTATTTGATCAGTTGACTGGAGCCCAGGTATTCTCAAAGATTGATCTTAGGACTAGTTATCACCAACTTAAGATTCGTGCAACGGATATTCCGAAGACCGCCTTTACTACTTGCTATGGTTTATACGAGTATACAGTTATGTCTTTTGGATTAACCAATGCCCCTGCTTATTTCATGAATCTCATGAATAAGATCTTTATGAATTTCCTAGATAAGTTTGTAGTTGTGTTTATCGACGACATCCTTATCTACTCCAAGTCAGAAGAAGAGCATGAGCAACATCTGAGAATCATTCTAGAAACCCTGAGAGAGCATCAGTTATATGCCAAGGTCAGCAAGTGTGAGTTTTGGCTAAAAGAAGTAGGGTTCCTAGGACATATTGTGTCTGTCGGAGGAGTCTATGTTGATCCCACCAAGATCAAAGATGTCAAAGAATGGGAAGCCCCAACCAATCAAACCCAAGTTCGTCCATTTCTCGGATTAGCAGGATATTACCGCAAGTTCGTAGAAGGATTCTCGAGCATAGCCCGCCCAATGACCCAATTGTTGAAGAAGGACAAGAAGTTTGAATGGACAGACAAGTGTGAAGCCAGTTTCCAAGAGCTGAAGAAGAGATTGATATCAGCCCCAATTTTGATCATGCCAGACATCAAGAAGCCGTTTGATGTGTATTGTGATGCAGCCAAGATTGGCCTAGGATGTGTATTGATGCAAGAAGGCAAAGTCATCGTGTATCTGTCTCAACAACTGAAGCAGCATGAGCAGAACTATCTGACCCATGATCTTGAGCTAGCAGTCGTGGTTCTAGCATTAAAGACATGGCGTCATTATTTGATGGGTAATCGCTGTGAGATTTACTCAGATCATAAGAGCTTGAAGTATATCTTCACTCAGAAGGAGCTGAATATGAGGCAAAGAAGATGGATAGAGTTAATCAAGGATTATGACCTTGACATTCACTATCACCCCGGCAAAGCCAATGTGGTAGCGGATGCTCTTAGCAGATTGCCGTGTAGGCTCAACACCATGATCAAAGAGAAGCAACCAAGTTTGTATGAGGAGTTGGAGCAGTTCAGGACTGAGTTAGTTAGCAAAGGATTCCTAGCTAGCATTGAACTTCAACCAACTTTGATTAGCCAAATCAAGGAAGCCCAAAAGGGGAATGAAAGTATCGACGGAATCAAACGTCGTATCGGTACAGGAAAGGTACCTGGATTCACCAAAGACGAAGAAGGAGTACTGTGGTACAAAGGACGTATCTGTGTGCCGGTAGATTCGGAGCTGAAGGAAGTTATCATGAAGGAAGCTCATGATACTCTTTATTCTATCCACCCCGGAGGAACAAAGATGTATCAGGATTTGAAAGAGCAATTTTGGTGGCACAAGATGAAGAGAGAGATCGGAAGCTACATCGCCAAATGTGACATCTGTCAAAGAGTCAAAGCAGAGCATCAGAGACCTGCAGGATTGTTGCAACCATTGCAGATTCTGGAATGGAAATGGGATTCCGTCGGAATGGACTTTATCACCGGTTTACCTACTTCTAGTAGGGGAAATGACTCAATCTAGGTCATAGTTGATGAACTGTCCAAGGTAGCCCACTTTATACCTGTAAAGACAAGCTACCAGAGTGCAAAGTTAGCAGAGTTATACATTGCTAGGATTGTTAGTCTGCATGGAACCCCCAAGACCATCGTCTCAGATCGAGGAACCCAGTTTACTTCAAGATTTTGGCAGAAAGTTCAGGAAGGTTTAGGAACCAAGTTGAACTTCAGTACCGCATATCACCCGCAAACAGATGGACAGACTGAGAGAGTCAACCAGATCCTAGAGGATATGCTTAGAGCTTGTGTGTTGGAATACAAATCAAAATGGGAAGACTGCCTGCCTTTCGCAGAATTCTCATATAACAACAGTTATCAAGCTAGTTTGCAGATGGCACCATTTGAATTCCTATACGGAAGAAAGTGTCGTACCCCTTTGAATTGGTCGCAAGTAGGAGAGAGTCAGATCTTTGGACCCGACATTCTCCGTGAAGCAGAAGAGAAAGTTCACAAAGTCCGTGAGCACCTCAAGATCGCCCAATCCAGACAGAAGAGCTATGCCAACAAGAGAAGGAGAGACCTGACTTTCAATGTCGGAGATTTTGTATATCTCAAGGTTTCACCATTGAAGGGAACTCAACGCTTTAGTCTGAAGGGAAAGTTAGCTCCCAGATATATCGGACCTTTCAAGATTCTGAACCGCCGAGGAGAAGTATCGTATCAACTGGAACTGCCTGAAGAGATGTCAGCCATCCACAATGTGTTCCATATCTCGTTGCTTCGCAAATGCTTGGAAGTGCCCGAGAAGACTGAAGTTTTCAAGAACATCGATCATAGAGCTGTGGAAATCAACAATGTCCTGACCTATCGGGAAGTACCCATCCATATCTTAGAAGAAGCCTACAGAACCACCAGGACCAGGAGTATCAAGTTTCTCAAGATTCAGTGGAGCAACCATACCGAGGAGGAAGCTACTTGGGAGCACGAAGATTACATTAGAACAGAGTTCCCAGATCTCTTTAGTTCCTAGTTTTCTTTGTAAATCTCGGGACGAGATTTTGTTTAAGGGGGGGAAGGTTTGTAACATCCCAAAACTTTAATCCAGGGTTATCAAAATCAAATCATCCAAAAATATGGTTTAATAAAAACTTTTTCAAATTTAAAATGAAAGCATTCATATATGTGTGCATTTAAAATAGGAGTTGTTTGAATTGCCATGATTGAATGATCCAATGCTTGTAAAATGTTTCTTAGGTGATTTAAACATCATCTACATCATTCCCAAAACTTTTACTAAAGAAAATCAAATCAAAAAGAATTAAAAAGGAGGAATGGTCATTTTGGCAAATTTAACTCTCATGCCCACTTTGGCTATTCCTAGTACTCAAAACTTAACAGAAACAATTCTTGATCTTTGCACCCCTTGCTAGTACACATAATGAGGTACCAAGGCTCACCTTTGGATCTGCTAAAAACATTCTGTTAACTATTTTAAATGACAGTTTAAAATTGAATCTAATGCATATGCATAGATCACCCCTAGTTCAAAAACCATCTATTTGAGCTTCACTTTCAAAACCCTTGCAACCAGAGACTACCTATCACTAGTGGAGATCACTCAAAAAATTTGAAACCAAAATTCAAAACTTTCTTTCATGCGGCCATTTAATCAAACACTTGGCATGCATAATCTCTACTCTAATCCTAGCTCACTGTTTACTACAGGGTTTTGCCCCCAAATGATCTCCATTTATCTCCTCTGTCCCCTCTTGATCTAACCAAACCCCTAACACCCCTCTCCCTTGTCCCTAGTCCCCAGGCCATGCCATGCCGAGCCATGCCTTGCCGGCCAACCCTTGCCCCGCTGCAGCAGACCATTCCCTCTTCCCTCGCCATGTCTAGGAGGTAGCCAGGAGCTCACAGCCACCCTCTGTCCCTTGCCCGAGCCCAGAGCAGCAGTGGACCACCGAGCACAAACCGCGCCCAGTGCCACCGCACCATGCCAATGCCGCCCCCAGAGCGCGCTCGGTCCCCGCTCGCACAGACCGCCCCTTGGCAGCAGCCCGCGCCCGCCGCTCCGCCTCGACCTGGAGAACACCCCAGACACCCCCGTTGGCCGCCCAACGCCTCACAACCGCCGCCTCTGCCTCTCAGAGCGCCACATCGCCCAGACCGCGTGCCACCGCCCCTACGCTCGCATTCAAGTTCTAGAGCACCGCCAGGGAACTGCCCATCGATCGCCACCCCCAGCCATGCCTCTACCCCGCCGTAGCCATGTCGCCACCGTCGACTGCCCATCCCGCTCGGTCTCACCGTCGGGCCTATAAAAGGAGCCCTCCCCAGCCTCTTCTCTCCACACCATTCCACTCCCCTCACCTCTCTGAGCCTCACCCACCTCTAGCCGGAGCAAGGCGAACTCTGCCTTGCCGAAATTGGAGCTGGAGCAGCCGCGGCAGGAGGAGAAGGGCGCCGTTGATTGCGACCACCCCAAGCTCCGCCGCAACCGCGCCTTGCCTCGCTGTCGTCTTCCATGTCGTTTGCCCGCCTCGCCGACCCCGCTGGAGCCCTGGTACGTGCCCAGTAGACCCCCACCGAGCCGCTAGGGTTCGAGCTCGCCGGCGACCTGTTCGTCGTCGACGACGACCCTCCGCCGTAGATTCCTATTCTAATCGCATGGCCCACAGCGCGCGTACCGTTTCACGTTTTAAGTGCCGCTGACACGCGGGACCCCCTGTCAGCTGAGCCCCGCACCACGGAGCGCCACTGGGCCGGCCCATTTCTTTTCCCGCGCTAGCCCACCCATTAAAATCTGGATTTTTCTTTTTAGTTAAATCTAGTTTCTGTCCACTATTTCAAATTTCAATTCTGTGAGTTTGACAAATCCAAATTGCATGAAACCAATTTTGGCTGAAAGGTATTAAAATGATCTATCCAAGCCCATTGGATTTAATTCAATTAGAGTTATAGATCTCTCCTAACAAAAATAACAACACAGAAGCTTTTGCAACTTGCAACATTTTTATAAAATCAACCAAGTTAGCTTTTGAGTTGATTCCAACTCTCAAAAATCACATTTCATCATATCTATCTAAATGTGTAATAATATTAAGGATTACATGCAGTGACTTTGGACTAGTACCAAAATAATGCTATATAGGCATTTCTAGTCACTTTAAATCAGTAAATAATAAACTTAAACCAAAGTAATATTGATCCAACCCTTAAATCTCATTTCCACATGTTAGAATATGTGGTGATGACATGTGTCAACATGATCTCATATTTTAAGTGGTGAATATTAAATCTTAGTTAAATTTTCAATGAGTAGAAATTACTTTTCTAAAATAAAAAGAAAGAAACTATTGAATTAAACTTGTGATGCTTGTGATGATAATAGATCATCAATGGTGTGTCTTAGAATGCTATCTAGCCTAGTTAAGTATCGTTTGGTGATTGTCTACTCCGTATGTATTGTTATAGAAGATAGTACCGACCAAGCTTACGAGGAGGAGGAGTGCTATCAAGACGAAGACGAAGAAAACTTCAACCACTGCACTAACCAAGGCAAGCTATTATTGGCAAGCTAACCCTTGCAAAGCATACTTTAGCAAGCCACCATTAATAGTACAAGCTACCCTTAGCAAGCTAGCACTATCCAAGATTAACCCTTGCAAGTTAGTACTTGCAAGTATAGTACTTAGCAACTAGAATCAAACTAGATGGTTTAGCAAAGATGCCGTAAGCATGCTTTGATCACACCCTTTTTACTATTAGTACCCCAAGTCTTACTTACAAGTTTTACTCCCCTTAGTACACAAAGTTCTTTACTTGTTCTGAAGGTAGCATAAAAAGTATAAAACTTGACCTACTTAGAAACCTTTAGATGTCATTCTATGGCATGAGATTGATCCCATCCTTCCACCTTAGTGAACACTCTTAACTTAGTATTTTAGAGTAGATCCAAAACTTGAGTCACTTTAGATGGGAACAAATGGGTGAAAATAAATTGTGAAAACCTTGGAATGATGAGTCATTCTATTGAGATGTTTTGACATGTGTTGAGAAACACAACTGGTTTATGATGATGAAAATAATGAGGCATGAGCCTTAACCCTTTTATAAAACTGATGGTTGGATTCGGATGCGATACCATTTCAAATTTACCGTACAACCACAATACCTGAATTGGGTAAGGCTTAGCTGGAAATTTATATGCATTAGTATTAGTTCCCTCACGGGAGAGGATTGAGATGAGGCTACCTCTCAATGTTGTCCACCTATGCAGTGCCCAAGATGCCTGATGGTCATGGTTGGGAGGCCATGCTCATAGGAGAGGTGCTTATACTAGGGTGTGTAAAGGGAAGGTTATGTTTGATTATCTGCATACTAAGTATGATGATTCAGAGTTACCCCTGACAGATGTAACGAATCTTGTGGTAAAAGTGTACCACCTCTGCAGAGTGTCAAACTATTCGAATAGCTGCGTCCACGGTTATGGACAGTTGGAATGACCATACTGTTTCGTTGTCAGATGTTTTCTAAATAACTTGAAATGAATGATGAACCTTGACTTGACCACAACAGGGTTGTGTTATGACAATAGTTTCCCCAACTTAAGTGATTCTAGAACTTTACTTTATCTTTCTTTACTTTAGAACTCAGCTTAGGTTTCAAACTTAACTTTATAGTCAAACCTAGCTATTGCACTTTAATTTAGAATTATACTACTTGTTAGTGGTAGTTTACGAGTACTTAAAGAGTACTCATGGCTTTTGTCCCTGGCTATTATCATGGCCAGACTATGAAGGAGATTATCAAGATGATGGTCAGCAGGACGGCTATGATAACTAGGACTATCTGCCTTCGTCAGCATTGCCTGTGCCCCTGAAGATGGACCCCACTGCTACGCTTATCTTTTATTTCCACTGCTTGTTGTATTAAGACTGGATCATGAGATCCTTATTTGTGTAAAACCTTATGTATGGTTTGTAATGTATGATGTACTGTGATATCCAATCCGTTATGTCTCGCAAAAAATGGTAATCCTGGGATTGCGAGGTACGACATAACGGGCATCTGGGATTAAAAATCAGGGTGTTGACATCCGCGGTAAAGAAGACTCCTGCTCGCGCGATCCGAACTTGGGACCGCGGTCACGGGAGAGAGAGAATCAACTGGAGGTCTCCCCAAAATAGAGGGAACCTTTTATTGATTATTGTGTATTTATTTTCCCAAAATACCTCTCTTTATATAGGGGAAAAACCACCTCATAGCTAACTAGCTTAGCCATGTGAGACTAAACAAGGTAGAGGGTAGAGGGGGCTGGTCGGCTGGCCAAGGCCCTTGTGGGCCCGTGCGAGGTGCCCAAGGCCCAGCCGGCCACCCCCTCCTCCTTCCTCCCTTCAGTCTTTCCCTCATGGGCCCTTTTCCCTCCGGATTTGGCCCAATAAGGTATTTGACCCTTTTTAATTCTTTTTATTTTATTGAATAAATATAATTGAATGATTAAATCAATATTTAACATTCGCTTACATATTATTCAATCCATGTTGATGGGGAACTCATTCCCTCTCATTCCGGACATCCTCCGGACTTATCGAAACCCTTCTGGTTTTCTCTCTTCTCTTTTCTTTTGTGATTCTGCCGATCCTAAAACACTCTCTGAGCATCATCAAGCCCTTAAGTGTGATACCCCATGGTTCAGGAACAGTCCAGACATGATCGGGACCCTCCCGCACCAATGATCAATAGAGGGACCTGGATGGCCATGTGACCCCTATGCATTCCACGAAATCTTTCGTCGTTTGAACCAGGAACATCGTGTCATATTCCTTTTTGTCTCTCGATTGCATTGTCCGAGATCTGATCAATGACATCACCATATCGTGTTCAATCTCGTTACCAACAAATGCTACTTGACTCGTTCCGACAGGTGATATCCCCGTGATCAAATCACACATTGCGTAGCTATTGGATATAACTTCTCCGAGTGGGCCCTCGAGTATCTATTCCGTCATGTGGATGGACAAATATCGCTCTTGACACATATTACCTCAACGGTTCCTCCTAATACCTGAACACACCTTTATGATCACCGAGTCACCAGATGACATTTGATGCTATAGTACCCTCGGGTAACAGTGATTGATATGGCCTCACGATCTAAGAAATAGTACACTAAGTCTATTCTAATCATTGTAACTTGAACTTTGTGACATGATCGGGTCACGATGCTTAGGTTGGGTATAGCTCATCATCTCATTCTCACAATGAGGTGACTCCATTGTCAACTGGCATAAATGCCACATGATCAGGAAACCTTGATCATCTGTTGACCAATGAACCAGTGACTAGAGCTTCACTAGGAACTCCCGGTTGTTTATATATCACACGTGTATTGGTGTTTCCTTTCAATACAGTTATAGCATGATAAAAAACTTAATCATAAACTTCATGAAATATGATAATAATCCATATTACTATTTGTCTCTAAGGCATATTTCCAACAATCTCCCACTTGCACTAGAGTACAAATAAACTAGCTCATTTGTTCTTAAACATTGGCACCATATGTCCTGGCACCTTTGAACATGCTTGCTCATGGAAGAGGTTGAGTCTTGGGTCTGTACTTTATAGTCCCAAATCCTCTACATCTTTCTAATGTCACCTTGATTAATATTAATACTTTATCATCTCATGATAACATCTTTGTGTATGCATCGTAGTTATGGCAGCAGAATGAGGTCGGTTTCCAGGAGCCAACCGTGAATTTAGATCAGCCACTTCGAGCTTTCTCATGGGTACTATGCTCTGGGACACACCTTGTGCGTAAAGATGAACTAGTCCCGCCATAACAATATGCATCACTCTAGATGGTACCCTTATTTATTATTATAAATGTAATCATCGATACACTAGTGCACCCTATGCAACTTTCGATATTTTTATCACCTTGCTTCCTACTTGACTTCAGTCGGTATTATCGATACAGGAGTTTCCAATCTTCTAAGGTTAACACATTCCCTTATAACATAACCCTTTATGCTCAAGATATGTCATCCTTCATGGATTTGGAAACATGTCTACAGTTCTCATACAAATACTATGGACAACAACTTAGCTCAATGTTCTGTGATTCATATTTAATCACTTTTCAAAATTTCTTTCTCGGATCATGTTAAGTTGTCATCATGGCTTCCGAGATAAAACCTATGTCTCAACATAGTGGATGACGAGCATCCTTTTATTTCTTTCCAACCGTTGATGTTTAACTTAATGTTATTCCTAATTTGAGTAACCAAGGAGCATTCCTTAATCAATTCCTATTCCGAAACTATTTTCCAAAATCTCTTTTAGGAATACAACATAATATCGTAATTTACTTCTTATCAACTTCTAATCCCTATAAATCATTATTTATTGGTACTTGCGCTCTTATTCTTAATGTGTCGTACACACACTTAAGAATCAATCTTTAAGCTCCCACTCAAAATATGTTCCCAACATATTTGAGTCCGAGACTTATATTACTCCCACTCAAAAATATGTTGTTCACATATTGTTTTAGGAAGACTTTCACAGATCCCACTCAATTTTATGCAAATTGCATATCCTCTTACTATTTTGAATAACTTCAAAATCCTTTGATCAATTATCAAACTAAGAGTTTTACTATGAGATGCTAGTACCTTACTAGTATTCAATCCACTAGACTTTCAGCACTTCTGAATCAAATTCTTTTGAATTTATCCAATACATTATTCATGACAAATCGCGCCTTTGTCATTCACCTTTTCTTTCATGACTTTGCAGTCATTTGGAAAATTCAAGTAACCCATTACTTGGTAAGATTTAGCAATGAATTGATTTCTAATCTTAAGTGAATTTTTTGCCTCTAGGATTTCTCATAACTTTAGTTTACCATTAATTTCCTTCGTAGTTCATAGGTATGCCATATTCTAGAAATATGACAAGTGATTTACAAATATATCCATACAAGATGTGGAGTACATTTTCAATCCTACTTCATGTAGTGAAAACACTAGTCGGGAAAAGATAATGATCATTATCATTGATCCTTTCCTTTATGAAGAGAATCGTTCAAGAACATTTTCCATTGCGTTTCGCAACATTTTGATGTAGGGTTTTGAATTCTCATCGTGTTTTTCACTATCTCCCATAAGCTTCATAGTCGAGAACATAAACTTTCTCGAGAATACACCAAAAATTCAAGCAACACTAGTTTTACCTTTCTTTTGGTTCTAGCTATGGATTTCGTATTCATATTTTCTAATGAATACTCTATAAGGACTTTATTCGCTATTGTTTTGGTGATATCGAATAACTCCAAAATGTTCACGACAATCCATACAAGATATGGTGCCAATCTTACGAATTTAGATGGTTCACTATATATACTAATTAAGTGTTTACTATTTCCAACTAATGGTCTTTACAATTACACTACAATGATTTATTCGGCGCCATCTATTCACCCGCTTGATAACTAATATCACATTTTGATGTATTGCATGCATTGCATTTCACAATTTCTTATGCCAATCTTATAACGTTGAATTTCATTACTATTGATCAAATCGTAGTAATTAAATTCTCTTTTATCTTTAATACCCTTGGATGATGAAATACTTTGATCATATCAAATGGTTTCATGCTCTTGTTTCCTTTGGTAAACCTTTTTTACAAAATTCAAACAATCACAAAATGATAATCACCACTTTGTTGAAGTATGATACATCGAATATGTAGTCTCTTTCAACAATTCATCAAACACTTTGCATTCATGCAATACACGGTGTTTGAGTTATCTTGCCGAACTTGGGCATGACTCATATGTGATAAGAAATTAAATGTCTTTCACATGTTATCAACATAACTTTGAATTTAAACATTGGTTTCATTCAAAATGAACATATCATTAAGTTGGGTATTTTTCAAGGCATTTTTCAATATTTTACAAATGTTCATGCATTATCAATTAGTTTCAACAACCAGGATAATTCACACATAATCAAACAACATATGAACGCAAATAGAAATCATTCATAGAAGCAGAATAATTGTTTGTTACAAACTCCTATAACCGTCTCACGAAATGTGAGACACACTATAGAAGTTCACAATCTATCGATTACAATAAACATCCAAAACGATACACTAAGTGATAAATGTCGAAGGAGAGTGTCGTTGGCCATCATATCATGCTCGCCATCAACACGCAATGTCACCTCCTCTCCAGCAAGAAGCTCTCATGCAGAAGGACCTGTTTTCACCAAAACAGAATAAGTATAAAATACTTTAACACTACAATATGTTTTTGCAAGATTATAACATTTATAAAACTGTATATCAAATACATACCTTCGTCATCCACGACCTCTCCCGTGATTGGTTCAACCTTTACATTTCTGAAACGTAATATGAAATCCTAGAAATCCAATGTTTCCGTATCACTCATAATGCTACTCCGGACATGTCCTTCATAGCTGGGAGGTAGCGATCGAAGCAACACACATATCACAAATGACTCAGTCATCTAGTAGTCCACGAAGTAAACCAGTATCATGTGTGCATAAAGCATGTGCTCCAGGTGACTCTTCAAACAAGTATGTTCCTCCATCTGTATGGAAAGGAAACCTCCAAGCAGCTCGTGCTTCCACATGCGCACATGGCTTATGAACTCTACGCTCAGCTGATCTACCATCGCATATGGATCAATATCACCCATGAGCGGATGTATTTCATCCACCATCCCGTAACGCATTATTATCTGGATAAAAGTGGACATCTCTTGATGATAGTAGCGTTCTTTCCGTTCTCGTGGGGTCTCATAGCCATCTGGCTCGAATAATTCCATCGTGCGGCTTATGTAATCCACCACATTATTCCTAGTAAGAAGATCATTCAGGCGCGCAAGCCAACTAGGGAAGTTGGCTCCTCCTGATGGTCAGCTCGTCCCCTTCCTCTTCTAGTAAGTATCCTCCCCCTTGCCTCTTGACATGGGAACTGGGCTCTAGGTGGTGATGATGGTTATGTGATGTGGAATATTGTCTCTCGTGAAAAACTGGGAAGAACTAGTGGTGTTGTTGGTGTTGGATGTGTGATGGTTGCGAGCAACTGAGCTGCGGCCGGCTGCCTCTTTTGTATAAGTGAGACTCTCTTGTACTATGGATAGCACAGCTACTGCATGTCATGTGTAAGCTGCTTCCAAGTGGGCCCTTTCAAGTTCAAGTTCCCATGAATGGAACTTGACGTTGTGGATGCGCTTCGGTTGTTTTGATATTATCTTGGTCTGGCCTTTATATTTGTGATGAAAAGTGTTAATTTTCCCCTTTCCCAGCCTGTGATGCAAATTGTCTGAGGCAAAAACCTTGATAAGAACAAATACTAAACATTGGCCCCCTTTTCCAACTCAAGGATGATTCTGGCTTACCAAATGTATGCCCTTCTGAGAGTAATCCAATTACACTAACCCCTCTTTCTTTTGCATTTGCGTTACTTTATTTTTGTTATATCTAGAAGGAATCAAGAATACGAACGATTGAAGAAAAAAGATACAAGATTAGATAGGAAAATAGTTAGGTTCTCTTTTTATTATTTTGTTGAAATTTTGTTTCTATTTGGATCTTGTAAAGACAATGTAATATTATTATTGTCGGAGATTTGTCCCACGAAGGAACTAGGGTCCAATGATCCCTTGATTCGACGGGGGGTGAACACGTGGTTCCAAGGAAACTCGGTGATGGCTGTGGCGGCAGAGCAAGCACACGACAGAGAGGTGACACGTTTTTTTACCTAGGTTCGGGACCCTTGTGAGGAGGAAAAGCCCCTACTCTTGGTTTATTGTATTGCTCGCGTGCTTCGCGAGGGTACAATGGAGGATGAAAGTCTAGGGTTTTAGATCTCAAGGATCAGTCCCCCTCTATGGTAGGAGAAGCTCTCCTTATATAGGGTGGTGTCAGGCCTCTTCCCCTGGTCCATGGGTGGGAAGGGTCGCCATAGTGTCGTTCCCTGAGGTCTTGGTCTATAGGGCTGCCTTTTGGTGAACCGAGTTTTGGGCACTGGGTGCTTCTCCGTCTGCTGGTAAAGTGGCCTCCCTTTTCCTCATTTGTCCTCATCCGGCGCCACTAGCTGTCTCGCTTGCACTTAAACGGTGAGGTGGAGAGCCTACCATGCTGAAGTTGTCTGTCCTTCTGTCGCAGAAAAGGTGTCGGACTGGACCTTCCTTTATCGAGGCAAATAGAGGGCACAGGGCGGCCACGCACCTTATCGGGACCTGCCTCGCCCGCTGACCACCTGTTGAGATTACCAATGCGCCCCGGAGGACGCTCTAGAGCATCCAAGGATGGGCTATGTGGTGGAGCTCCGTAGGGGGAACCCATCTCTAGAGGGCATATCCTCACGAAGCGGAGCCTCACGAGGGTACACCCTCCTGTGCCATCTCTAGAGGCATTGCACACTCCTATAGTCTCGGCTCTATCAGGTGCTAGGCCGGATAACTGTTGGGACGTGGCACCCCCAGGGCCCTGACAGTAGCCCCAGGGCACTTGTCTTGCACGTGTCCTCTGATCGACTCAAAAGGGTAAGCGTCCTAGGACAGTTAGTGGGTCCCAGTGCTCGCTTGGTTAACACAGACCGGCCATGCTGTCATCCCAGCAGTGATTTGAAGCGTCCATGAGTCCTTGATCACAAATCTTGGGCATGTCACTTCCGCCCTGGAAGTTGTTCCCATGACGCGACGGCGCGTGGGCCTTGCAGTTATACCACGTGTCGGGCACAGCGATACGTCTTTTCAACTGGCCTCGTTTATATCGGGGCATGGGCGCGTGATCTTCTCACTCCACGCCTCTATTCCCCTTCTGCTTCGTTGCATCTTCGTGCGAAAGCTTCATCCTCCTTGATGTCGTCCCCTTCTCTTCCCATCGTCGTAACGAGCGAGGCCGCCATGGTCGAGGGCGATGGTGCTCCTGCCCTCGCTCCACTTGAGGCGGAAGAGGCCCCCCCCCGTGAAGCATGGTCGTGGGCGCCCACGCAGGAGCAGTAGAGGAAAACACGGGGGTCGTGGGGCCAGTCCTACCGCTGCCTCACCCCCGGGAGTGGAGGTGCCGGCCGGCGAGGCTTCGATAAGACGCGGGTGTGGCCGCCACGGGGGGCATGGTGGAAGGTCTGGCACCGAGCCAGGGTCTCTGGTTCTGGTTGCCATGCTCCCTCCTCCGATAGTGATCAAGATAGAAAATGATCCCGAGCCTGCCCGGGTGATCGACTTCATCATCATCCTCGGGAACTCTGGCTAGTTCGCTAGGGTGAGGCTCCCTTCATGCTTAGCCCTCGGGGTCATGGAGGATCTTCCTAAGGAGGTGGAGCCGCGGCACTCTGGCGGGCACAAGAGGTGGCGAGGAGCGTTGAGACCATTCCGCCCGACGAGATGTACCTCTACAATGGTTGGAATCGCTTCCTCGACGCCCACCGCATCCCGCGCAGCACCGTGCTGCGGTTCTGCTACACCAGCGGAGGGAACTTCTCCATCTTGATGTTTGACACTCTATTGTGCCGGGTCGCCTACCCGCTGCACCTCCCTTGAGGAGACGAGGCAGGATCTGCATCACGTCCGCCGCTGTGCCCCTGTGGCCGCGGGTCTTTTGCTAGCGTAGATGTAGCATCCTTTAATTTCTTGTTCTGTAGCCAAGGTTTGTAAGGAAGACTGTTATGGGTGTATGTCAGCGTATCTTCGCGCTTGTCGCTTCTCCTTTTGCATGTTTTCGTTGCGATGCTTGGAGTTTGTGAGTCTTCGGTGCGACGCTGGTTCAGTGAAGCCGCCGGTGGCCAGTGTATTGTCTTCCCAGGTGGCGGGCCTTGTGAGCCCTCCTGTGAGCCCGCCTAGGGGTTGGCGTCAAGAGACAAAGCTTCGTGAGGGGGGTTTGCGGAGGCCATGCCCAGTCAGGTGGCCTCCGGAGGCAGCATCAGGAATCAGTGCCCTCGCAGGGCGCCTCTGGCCGATGGTCCTGCTTGCTATACCGTGGATCGTGCATGGTGGCTCACGAGGAGCTTCCGTGTGTTTCTGAGTCCCGCTGTTTGGGTGGCGCTAACCTCTCGAGGCTTGCGCATGCTTTCATACCAGAAGCGTCCTCCCGGGGGAGTGTCGCTGCGTGGGGGCCTTACCGTTGGTGAGGCATCTTATTGTTGGACCCTTTTGCGATCACGGATCCAAAGGGCTTTGCCTCGCATGCCCCTCGTAGAGCCTCTCGAGGAGATGATCATAGAGGGGGATATCATGAGGACATCCCTACAATTACACCTACTGAAGATGCTCCAACCATTGCAAGGAAGGATTAGTCCAATGAGATTAGAATTGGACCCATTACAAGAGCTCGTGCTAAGCTACTTGAACAACAGGTGAATTTGCTCCTAAACGAATCTAGTACTTTAATTGATGAGAACTTTATACTGCCTAAGTCTATGCATTTATGTATGATCAGGTTCGTTGGAGAAACAAGCATGGCGTGAGGAGGAGAAGGGCTACAAGAGGAGCCCAGCATGATGATCGCCCAAGGATGCGCGAGGGAGGAGCGGGAGGAAGGCGCAATATAAGATCATCAAGATGAAGGCCAAAAGCTCTGCATCGACCGCAGTGTCCGACCGAGTCCACCCGGACTGTCAGGCCTACCCGAGAGAAGCTTTGGCACGGATAATCAGTACACCAAATCGGACACTGCCCGGACACCACCCGGAAACTTTGTAGTTTCTGGCCGGACTGAACTGTCCGGCCGAATTCACCTAGAGTGTCTGCCCCACCGGACTGTCCGGCCGATATCAATCGGACTATCCGCCCACCAACCGAAATCTGGTCTGAGTCGGTTTCTATCAGTTTGAGTCGTACGCATTTAGTTTCGGTTTCTGGCCGTCCTAGCCGCCCTTATAAGACCTGGGACGACCCCTAGTTAGGTTTAGACCACGTTAAAATATTTTGGAGTTGTTTCTTTCATAGAACCTCTGGAATTACCCTGTGATCGATTTTACCAACTATAATTGAGTGTGATCTGTTGTTGCATTGGGAATTAGTAGATTGAAAACTATCGTTCGTGGTCGACGACTACGTGCGCAAGAGCGTGGTGTTGTGAATATCCCACATGGTTCGAGAGTTGTTGCATTGGCATCAGGGTTCGAGCGGGAGAGATCATAGCTACATGCTAGTTATCTATCATCCACCATCATCATCGACAAGTGCTTGCTAAGAAGATCGGGCCACCCCATATCAGGATATGTGTGCCACGGGGGCCCCCGCCATGAACTTACATGGCAAGTTATAGGGAGGAAATAATATTGCAGCCCAAAAGTTGAGACGCCAAGGCAAAGCGGTACCCAAGTTGCTTGTAATCGGCTGCATTGCCCACAGTTGGTGTGCCAAATACTCAGAGGGACTTTTTCAGCACGAATTCAACTTAATGTTTGAATAGTTTGAATATAAAATATCAGGCTAACGCCCGTCAAGTTGGCCCCCTGTCAGTTTTCGCCGTTATGTCGCTGCCGTCGTGGCTGCCATGTAGGCTTGCAACGTTGGCGCCTGCATCCATTTCGCGTCTTCTTCTTCCCCAGAGTAGTGATCTATGGTCGCGGCCATGGTGTGGAGCTGGGACGCCATTTTGTTCGGTGGTGAGATCTAGGACATGGACGTACCTGCTCGGCCCCGCTCTCCTCCCCATCCCGAATTGGAGCTCGCCCTCACCATGGCCACACCCATGGCATGGCACGGGGATGAGAATTCATTCCCGGGTGAGATACGTCACCATGCCAACCATGCTTGGTCCTATTATCCTCCTCTAGAATCCGAGCTCGCCATCGCCGTGGTCGCACCCGCACCAGCCATGGCGCCTTCCTCTCCGAACCCCAAGGCCACATCCACTATGTTCGACACAACGCCAACAAGGTGAAATTCCATCCAGTTTTCTTCTTGTGATTGTGGTAGAAGAACATGTACAAATACATTGTTTACAAGATTTTCATTTGAAATTAGTAGATCCGTGATGAAGAAACAGAGAGAACCTAAATGGAATGACAATGAAGACCATGGTTTGTACTTTGCATTGCATCAACAAGGGCTCGTTGACGAAGCATGTTACCAAGAGAGTGGAGTTCATCAGCCATTGCCAAAAATATGGGAACAAATCCATGAGTGATTCAATGCAAATACGCGCAGAGAAGCTAGATCCATGTTGTCAACCATAAATAGGTGGCACATTCTAGTGATGCGTTCAAATGCATACACCATGTATCATTCATAGCAATAACACTATCAGCAATGTAGCTAGTTGTTTGTATGAGCTATTCATTTTATATGATCATGGCACGTTACTTTCCTGGTTAGTAATCTTGAAACTACAATTAACTTGAAGTGGTTGTTATCCTGAGCAAAACTTCTAGTATGCACATTACCTTTGTCTATTATATGATGCAATTCTGCTATTATGGGCATGGAAAGAAAAGCTAGGCTTCACTAAATATTATGTTGTTAGACCTAACTTAGTCTTACACAAATAAGAAAAGCTTAGTCTTACACAAATAAGCATAACCGAGTCTTGACCAAAGAAGCATTTTCATCGTAGAACTAGGGAGGAAACTAAAGATAAAGATAAATGGTTCATCAGATCTACCAGTTGAGCACTAGGTCCTTGGAGCTAGTGGTATCGTCGGAATGAACCAGAATGCTATGTTTGGTCGTCTCTCATTCTCTATCAAACTGTACGACCCCACTGATGAGCCAATGGTAGGCCCCCTCCCCCCGACATGGATTCGGCTCCATGTCGGATCTAGAGTGTCAACATAATAGGAGCATGAGTGTGCAACAAACACACAATCTACTATCAACAATGAAAGTGCCGGCACCTCAACAACAACACCAACATGTTCTTCCTAGACTCCGGCAGCAGCCTCAGCAAGTATTTCGCTAGCTTCACCACCAGCAGGATTAGCAAGTATTTCGTTAGCTTCACCAGCAGCAACATCACCAAGTATTTCGTCATCTTCACCAGAAGCAGTAGCAGCTAGTTGTTCGCCAGCTCCACCACCACCAGCAGCAACATCAGGAGTCGGGGCTGCATGAGCAATTACAGGTTCAACAGTTCCGGGTGCTCCGACAAAGAAAAGGTAGTTGATCCCAAGAAACACAGATTGTCCGTTCAGATTGTCGACTCTGCTCCAGATTTGTTCTACTGGGTCTTTGGATGTGTCGGATAGTTGGTACAGGGGGTACCACGATCTGTCTATGTCTGGTTGCTACAGCAGGCTTTAGTGAACCTCGCGAGGGAGGTGTTCCTCCCCTCATGAGGTACGCCAGGACCCACTAATACCTTCGATCCGGATTCACGGATGTAGTATAATAGCTTTTTCCCTAGAAGACCTAAGTTTAATCAAACCTCGGAAAGCACTGCTAAAAGGTAATACAAAGGACACGTCTACAAGACTTTGTTTGTTTGTTTTACCTTAGTTGACCGGACCAATCTAGTTTACTTTATAACGGTTTTGAATAAATTGATGGAGATATGCCAGGGTTGAAGATCCACATGCAGATGCACATCAAATGGGATAAAATATAATAATAAGCATAGTCATGTATAATGTTTGTATGGAGATAATCTCTTGTCGGCAACACATCATAATATTCTAGAGCCCCCGTGATGCAGCGGGCATAACAATAGATTTTTAATCCAACCGAGAGCACGCCGAAGCCACGGATTACAAATGATTATTAAGTGTAAAACACAGATCCAAGCTTTAAGTGGTGATGTTGTTGTTGATCCCGAATGGGGCGCTAAGCGAAGACCATACTACCATTTCTGTCACTGAGGTTCCTATGAGATCGTCGCTAGCCAAGTATCTCACCTCAAGCCTTTATCAATCTATGGGATCTTGGGTACCTACAAGTCCACAGATCAAGACAAGAGATGAAGAAACAAAAGATACAAATCTCAATTCCAAACAAAATACAATTCTCCCATGATCTAGATGCACATAGTTGTTGCGAGGTTTCTGATGGGTTCATAGCATGGAAAACAAAAAATTTCTACCGCAGTAACGAACAAAACCCAGATCTAATCTAGATAAAAGCCAAGATCTAATCTATTAGACATGTGCAACGAGATAGATCTGTACTAACCCTCGTAGATCCGAAAGCGTTACGAGATTAGATCTCGGGGTTGATGTAGTCGATCACTTGCCGATCTCAAGATCGTGTTGACGATCCTTCTGGCACCGCGTTCCGGCAGCGCTTCCGCAGTCGGTCACACGTGCGGAGTCGAAGCAGACCTTCCTCTCCCTGTTCCAGCGAGCAGCGGAGGTAGTAGATCTTCTCCACGGAATCCCAGCAGCACGACAGTGTGGTGGTGGTGGTGGAGTAGAGAATTCTGCAGGGCTTCGCCTAAGCCGGAGCAGAGCGAAGGAGGAGGAGAGAGGCGGCGGCTAGGGTTTGTTATGGGAGAGTGCCAGGGGGTGGCGCCCCCTCCCCTCTATTTAAAGGAGGGAGGTGCCATGGGAGGGGGAGTCCTAGTAGGACTCCCCTCCCTCCTTGGCCGGCGGATTGGGAGGGGGGAGGAATCCTCCTCCCCCACGAATCCGTGTCTTGCCCCACAAAGACTCCTTGATCCTTTCTTGGTTTTCAAGCAAACTCCAAGAAATCTTCTAGAACCTTCCAGAACATTCCGAAACCTTCTAGAATCTCCATACAAACACTCCGGAACATTTCGTAACTTAGAAAATGATCCCCAATATATGAATCTTATTCTCCGGACAATTCCGGATCTCCTCGTGATGTCCCGGATCCAATCCGAGACTCCGAACAACATTCGGTCTCCAACGCATATTCCATATCTACTTAAAACAACTTCGAACCTTAAGTGTGTCACTCTACAGTTCGTGAATATGCAGACATGATGGAGACACCTCTCCGATCAATAACCATCAGCGGGATCTGGAGATCCATAACGGCTCCCACATACTCAACGATGACTTCATGATCGATAGAACCATTAACATATGAAACCAATTCCCTTTGTCACGCGATATTCTACTTATCCGAGGTTTGATCGTCGGTATCTCCATACCTAGTTCTACCTCGTTACTGATAAGTACTCTTTACTCGTTCCATGTTATGTCATCCCTTGTGACCTAGTCACATGCTTGCAAGCTAACTAGATGACATTCCACCGAGAGGGCCCAGAGCATATCTATCCGTCATATGGATGGACAAATCCCAATCTTGGTCCATGCGCTTCAACACATACTTTCAGAATACCCAATGACACCTTTATAACCACCCAGTTATGAAGAAGTGTTTGATGTCATCAAAGTACCCATCCGGTGATGGTGATTAACATAACCTCATGGTCGAAGGATTAGGTTACTATGCATTTGAAAGCTTACAGCAATACGAAGTTAATGACTTGATCTTATGCTACGCTTACTATGGGTGTGTGTCTATCACATCATTCTCCTAATGATATAACCTTGTTATTAATGACATCCAATGTCCATGATCAGGAAACCATGATCATCATTTAATCAACAAGCTAGTTGCACAAGAGGCTTACTAGGGACTCTTTTATGTTTACAAAACACACATGTATCAGTGTTTCCTTATAATACAATTATAGCATGGGATGTAAACATTCATCATAAACATAAAAATATAATAATAACCACTTTTATTATTGCCTCTTAGGCATATCTCCAACAGTCTCCCACTTGCACTAGAGTCAATAATCTAGATTACATGGTAATATACCTAACACCCATGGTGTTCTGGTGTTGGTCATGCTTTGCTCTAGGGAGAGGTTTAGTCAACGGATCTGCCACATTCAGATCAGTGTGTACTTTGCAAATCTTTATGTCACCATCTCGGACATACTCGCGAATAGCATGGAAAAGTAGCTTGATGTGCTTCAGCTTGCTATGTGACCTTGGCTCCTGTGCATTAGCTATGGCACCTGTGTTGTCACAGTAGATGGCCATCGGGTCCAACGCACTGGGAACCATGCCAAGTTGAATGATGCTTTATGGGCTTATAGAACTGCTTATAAAAATCCTATGGGAATGTCTCCTTATAAAATGGTTTATGGGAAAGCTTGCCACCTACCCTTAGAGTTAGAACATAAAGCTTACTAGGCGGTGAAAGAACTAAATAGAGATTGTAAGCTCGCTGGTGAGAAAAGATTATTTGACTTAAGTTCTTTAGATGAATGGAGGAGTGAATCCTATGAGAATGCTAGGCTCTTTAAGGAAAAAGTTAAAAGATGGCATGACAAGCGAATACTTAAGAGAGAATTTCATGTTGGTGAGAAAGTTCTATTGTATAGGTCTCGTCTCAGATTTTTTGCAGGTAAGCTACTATCAAAATGGGAAGGACCTTTCATCATTGAAGAAGTATACCGTTCAGGAGCAATAAAAATTTCTTCTCTAAAAGATAATACTACACAAGTAGTGAATGGACCGCGACTCAAACACTATATTGCTGGAGATTCTTACAATTAAGATGTTGATGCCTTTCAAGTTATAACTCCAGAGAAATTCATTGAGGACCAAATTCAGAGACCTATAGAGTCCGTTTCCAACTAGGTAACAGTTCTGGTAAGAAAAGTTCCGCAAAAATACAATCCAACTATATTTTTGCAGTTTTCAGTCAATAAGGAAAGTTTCGAAGCAAAAAAGGGACGGAACCGGAGCTAGGGTGGCCCACACCACCCCATGGCGTGGGCCCACCCCTGGCCACGCCACCAGGTGGTGAGGCCACCCAGGACTCCGCCTCCGACTCGTTTTCTCCAGTACCTTCCTTTTGAAGTGAAACTTCGTAATATATAACCCCCTCGGATCCCCCAAGGTCCGTATATCATGTTTTCGTCGTGTTTTTGTTTTGATCTGTTTTTGCTAGGACATACTCTTTGAAATCTTAGAAACACAATGGTGTCCGCCAAAGATAAAGTGAAGGAGCCCATGGAGGAAGACCTCCAAGACCCCGGGAAGGAGAAGGAGATCAAGAGTGAAGGTGAAGAGGAGTAAGGACAACATCCGCACACCGGCACTACCATTGCAAGCATTGGAGTGGTGAAACCTGCTAAGATCAGAAGGACTGCACAGATGCAGACTGGGGGGAAAGCTCCTCATCACAGTTTGGCTCCACGATCTCGTCCTCCACGCACCAGCTATGCAGGAAAAGAAGACTCCAAGTGGGAAGAATGGAAAAAGAATCACAAGATCTAGGATCCACCAACTGAAATGATTATGGGCCGTATTGAGCACAACTCGGAGTTGATTCGCACTCTCACCTTCGAGATTGAGGACTTTGGGAAACTGATCAAGGAGCTCATCAAGAGGATACCACCACCACCAAAGGAGTGATTCGTCATCAGGTTTGGCATCCCCTTGGTTTGTTCAAAGCTTGGGGGAGTGTCACGGTATCATATCACTATCTTCTATATTTTTACCTTATTAGTAGAGTCATATCATGAATAAAGGAGTTATTTTGTAGTATGGTTTGCATTATGGAAGTGTCCCCTCTCTCGTTAGATATGTATCCTTGGTGTGAGTTTCTGTTATGAAATATTAATGAGAAGTTCTATCATTCACTCTTTTGCATAGCTTATATTAGTTTTCAATTCGTGGTTATATGATTGATCTTGTTGTTAGTATTGGTAGCACTTTGGGATCATTGAGTTAATTTAGTTGGTTTTGGCAAACCTGGCTCGGTCAGTAGCAACACCTTTTGGGGAGTTGAAAAGAAAAAGATAGAAGTACTCTAGAGAAAAAAAAATCATCATCTTTATTTCTTGATTTTCTCATAAAGTCTAGTATTCTCTAGTTAAGATCTTTTGTGCTTCCAAGGAAGATTGCATGTTTGTTTTTATCACTTGTATGTTTGTTTGTTTCCTTCAACTCTTATACTTGCTACCCAGCCTTGCTAACCAAAAACCTGTACTGAGAGGATATTCTTCTCATGCATCCACCTCCTTTAAACCAAAACCTTTGCCATTTGTGTCCACCATACCTACCTAGTAGCATTATTGCTATTCCAAGTAAATTCTTGTTTTATCTACCTCCCAAATTAAACTTGTTATGTGAAAATTAGTGATTAAAGCTCTCACGAACTTGATGGCACACTTTACTTTCTTGCATTTAGTAAACTTGAACCATTGGGTCCTTCTTTGTTGCGTATATGCTTGCGCTTTATGAGTTGAAGTTAGCCGAACCATGTATCATGGGGACCGCTTTCAACACTTCATTGGTACTTGTACCTAGTTGATATCATGTTCTTTTGCTTATGGATCCCGGTGGTGTGAAATAAAAGTGGAACTTGTAAGATCATGGAGTTTATATGTGTGTTAGAGAAATGCCTGGGCCGCTAGCTAATCATGGTGGAAACTTGCAGCATAACTATAGTGATCATTCTATGAAGCATCCTCAATAAAAACCTGTGCAAATAGCAAATAAAAAGATCGCTGAGATGCTCACTGTCTGCTTTCCTTGCCATTTTGATTATGGGATAGCTCCTGTGTCATGTGCAAGGGGTACCCCCGTTGGCGGTTCTCAATGATATGCATGTATTTACAATGACAAGAGCTTGCTCGTGACTAAAGTTGAGTAGCATGAGGATCGGTACTCATAAGTAAGGGGCATGAGATTTCAACTTATAACTTGTCAAGCATATCCTCTTAGTTGTGTCACTTTAACCTTAATCACCTAAAGATGCCTATGATAGGGGCAATGAGAGCTGAAAGCTAGCAAGTATCATAATTTTTGGGAGATCTTTATGAGACTTGCAATCCCTGCTTCCCTCTTTGAAGGGCCTTTCTTTTACTTTGTAGTTGAGTCAGTAAACCTACTCCCTTCTATCTCAGCAAGTATTTTGAGTTGTTGTGTTTCATTCATTCATATGATGATTTATTCAATCATGTCTTATGTTCCTTGTTTTGCACATTGCTCTTATCTTGATGTTTACTACTTTGAAAGCTTTCATTGAAAAACCAGCTATTTGTGAACTCTAGCAAATTATCAACTATTCTTCGACCAAGAGCTAAGTTTGCCATTACCAATTATGATTCACTCTATGTATCTTCATTTGTGTTTCCTTTACTCATTGCAAGTTGAGTTATATAATAGTGAGTTGTGTTCTATTATGATCTATGTATTTGATGAATGTGATGCTTCTTGTCCGTATTATTTTATTAACTCTTCACTCCATAAACCTGAGGTCATGTTTATTGAGCTCAGTTTCGCTTGGGGACAAGCGAAGTCTAAGCTTGGGGGGAGTTGATACGTCCATTTTGCATCACTATTCTATGTCTTAATTCACTATTATTCATGATATATTTCATATTGAGAGGTGATACTTATGTTATTTCATCTATTTTTGCATGGTTGATGACTTTTGGAGCATGGAGCGCTGCAGTCAGGATTCTGATGGAAAAGGTGTTGTTTGGAGGCAAAATTCGCGAAGATCAGAAAATCCAGGAAAATATATGGAAAATCCTATTTTTCCAGAAGACTAAGGATGCCAGAAGATGGAGTGGAGGTGGGCCATAGGGGGCCCACACCACCCCATGGCACGGGCTGGCCTAGGCCGCGCCTAGAGGTGGTGTGGCCACCCTGGCCCACTCCAGCCTCTCCCCTCTGGCGTATATCATCCCCACGAAACCCTAAGACTCAAGGAGCAACCACAGAAAGATTCTGCCGCCTCTGCGGGGCAGAAAACACCGAGAGAGAAAGATCTCTCTAGCAGACAGATTTTTGTGAGGGGAATTCCTTCCCGGAGAGGGGAGATCGTCGCCATCAACACCACCATCAAGCTGGACTTCATCAGGATCATCATCATCACCACCATCATCACCATCAACACCCTCATCACCATCTCCATATTGCTGTAACAATTGCGTTCAATCTTGCATAGTTCATAGGGGAAACTTTCCCGGTGTTGATTACTCTTTGTAGTTGATGCTATTGAGTGAACCATTGAATTATTGTTTATGTTCAGATTGTTATACATCATTATTCCATCTCTGATCATGATCCATATGATGTCTTGTGAGTAGTTCGTTTTGTTCTTGAGGACATGGGAGAAGTCTTGTTGTTAGTAGTGGAGTTGTGTTGAGAAAGATTCAATAGATTGTTATTTAAGTTGTGGTGTACTTCTTCTAGTGGTGTCATGTGAACGTCGACTACATGAAACTTCACCTATATGGGCCTAGGGGAATGCATTGTGTATTTGGCTACTAATCGTAGGGGTTGCCGGAGTGACAGAAACCTGAACCCCCGTTAGGAAACCATTGCACAATGGACGTAAGGGTCTTAGAGTTTAAAGCTGTGGTTAGGTTTCTACCTTAATTACTTTCTTGTACTTACGGATGTTTGCAAGGGGTATAATCACAAGTATGTATTAGTTTTGGATGGGGCGGTATATTAGCACAGGTTCACCCACACAACACTTAGCAAGCTAAAGAATATTAATCAACTATATGAAGCGAAAGCACTTGACAGTCTTCCCATGTGTCCTCGAGAACGTTTGGTCATCTTAAGTAATACAACCGGCTTGTCCTTTGCTGCATAAAGGATTGGGCCACTTGCTGCATTTATTCCTACTGTCTTTTATTTACTCGTACTTTGTTTACTTGCTATATCAAAAACCCCTAAAAATCCGTTTGCTAAGTATTTGTAGAGAATTCCTGATCCATACCACTAGCCAGCACCTTCTGCTCCTCGTTGGGTTCGACACTCTTACTTATCGAAAATACTGTGATACACCCCCTATACTTATGGGTCATCATACAACTGCTCCAAGAATTGTATCCTTGGATCCATCATCTGTCCCGATCCTGGTGAAAACAGACATAAAATGTGCGTGCAAGCACTATAAAATACCAATATCCTACATCTACAATGCAAAATAATAGTATAAAACATGATGCAAATATGCACTCATCAACTTCCCCAAGCTTAGACTCTTGCTAGTCCTGAGCAAGTTTAGATTAATGGATGTGATCCTCATATTCATGAAGCTGAGTCGATAAAATAAATGAGGTAGTTGTAGCATGTGTTTATCACATACGATACATAGGAATAAGTTCATGAATTGTACCTTACTTGAACCATCTTAATAGTATTAGCAGGCTTCCACACCTTAGTGATCAACAATTCATAAAACTTGAATCTCAACATAATGTAAAAGTATCTGATTCAATCGAATGAGTTAGCGAGGTAGTCCCAAGTGTTTTTAGGATCAACGTATTCACTTAGGATACAAAATCTCAAAAGTGTCTCTTTGTCATACTACAATACTGTGGTATATTCCTATTTGCTCTTTGCACTCACTCTTTTTCTTCTTTTTCTTTTTCTCTTTTCTTTATATATGCTCACACTTTTGTTGAAGTGATGTGCAAAGAAGCTAGCCATACATTCCACTTCATGTAGGAATCCAAAGTTTAACGATCTCAATTATCAAATTCCAATTGTATATGAAGCATTCTTATGACTTGGAGATTCTACCTTGACTTGTTCTCAGTCTACTTTGATAGCACTTTCATTTTCCTTTGTTCAAGGTTTCTTTTTCAACTTAACTGCATAGATAATTATTCTTTGTAAATCAAATCGTAGACTTACAACATATTGACCAAATTATCTTTATGTGTTCCATTAATACCAATGGTGTGGAAGAATCCTATTGCTACCATCAAGTGCAAGTAAAATTATACTCAAGCCATTCATATATCCAATAAAACAAACACAAACTCAATATTGCTCCATATATAATAATAAACTCGGAATTTCATTAAAGGGATCGACTATTCCTGAAGGGGATTCTAATGATGCAAACTTTATAGCTAGTTTGAACTAATGCAAAAATAATAATAATAATAACTTATAAGATAGATTACAAGGTCTTAAAGATCTCCCCAAGCTTGGAATCAAGCCAGGCAGGATCAAATAATCCCTTGCGATATTTGATACCGTGATTGTTGTAAATCACTGTGGCGCCATGGCATGTGGTATCTTCTCCTCACGGGCCAGCCTGAGACGGAGAGATTGATTGACATCTTATAATTCTTTAACATGCAGCTTGTAGAAAAGATTATTCCTCTCCAGCACTTTCACTTGTTCTTTAATGAACTCATTTTTATCTTGAAGTGTTTGTAGAGCCTTAAGACTCATAGAAAACCTGCTTCGGTTGTCCGCTCGATATCTTCATCAAGTTTGTCAAGATAAAGTCACAGCAATCGAAGGTGTTTGGGTGTTCCTGGATTCTCCTTGTCCAACTCTTCAATCTTTAGCTCCAGGGCCTTCAAATCCCTCTTCCGACACCCATGGTATGCGTCGAGGAACTCTATAGGGATGGTCTTGATCTCCTTGCCTTGCTCGCTATTGCTCCTGATCTCCATAGGAGCCTTTCTTCTCATCTTCTATCCTTTAGTTGAGAGTTCTCACGTGTGAATAAGAGGTAGATTGGTTTCTAGAGATTATGATTAGAGAGATAGACAATGGCAGTATATAAGGTGTTGAGGGCAAACCTCTAGGGTGGCCCAATCTTTCACGAATCCCACTCAAATCGAGGATGGAGTGCGGGGAGAGGAGGGAAGGATGAACATGATGAACTCACGCACAAAGAACGCGATGAACACACACGCAAAACCACGATACACACCAATAGCTCACACCAGTGGTGACCGGTCCAGCGCAATCCCTAGGATCGGTGATGGGCGGAGGACTCTCTCTCGAACCGGCACGACGAGAAGGGAGACTCGGTGAGATCTTGACGTCTAGGCAAAGGGACTCCGGTGCCTAGGCCTTGTACAACACGGAGGCCCGATGCAAACTCCAACAAGGTTTGGGATATTTGGTGCTCATTTGTCAAAGGAGCATGAGGAAAGAACCAGATAGATCCACAAGGGGTTTCCACTAATTCCAAATATCATGCCTAGGGTTTACAATAGAGGTGGGGGACTATATATAGGCCAGCCACTCAGTTAGGGGTACTTAAGGAATAAAAGACAAGTTCTGGATGGACTAAAGGTTACATGGGCCAAAGACCCAAAGGCGTTTGACATGCCTGGCGTCGGTCGGTTCGGAGACTCCGGTCTAGGCTGGAGATTCCGGAGGGGTCTCCGGTGTGGTCTCCGGAGGGGCCATCTGGCTGCCTTGGAGCCTGGTTCAGGGGGTCAGACCGGAGGAGGGGCCGGAGTCTCCGGGGTCTTCAGGCCGGAGACTTTGGCAGGCCAGAGACTCCGGTGTGCGCAGACCAGAGACTCCGATCTGAGCATCTCCAGTGGCTTCTGTTTCACGATCTGCTCCTTGTTCTCCATCCTTGGGTGCTTGGTGATGTGTTGGGGCTTCATACCTGATGATGCATAGAGTAGTTGCATGAAGTAGCACACCATCCAAGGAGGTATCAAATTGGCACGAGGAGAGGAGCGAGTTCACCTTAGCTTGTAGGAGTTTGGCTCGGACACGAGTCACGGGTCTACTTGGGCGACTTGTTGGTGTAGATGTAGTAGCATCCGTAGGACGGGCTGCATCAGCTCCCCCCCTTGGGAAAGAGTCGTCCTCGACTCTTCATGGGTATCATCGGGAACATCTCCATGGTAGGGTGAGAGGTCCTTGACAATGGATGTATTGCTTGCAAGGTTCTTGGAGGTCGGTATGTTGATGACGTAGGCGTTGTTGTTGATTATTTTGAGGACCTTGAAGGGACCATCTCCTCTTGGCTTTAGCTTGGAGTCACGTTCCTTAGGGAAGCGGTCTTTGCTTAGGTGTATCCACACAAGATCACCTTCTTCAAAGATCATCTCCTTCTTGTCCTTGTTTAACCTAATCTTGGCGAAGGACTTGTTGCTCGATAGTAGCTCTTGTTTCTTCATGAAGCTTCTTCATAGCTTGTGCGCGCTTCTCAACCATGTTGGTGCGCTCATGGAGAGGTAGTGGTAGGATGTCGAGCGCGGTGAGGGGCTCGAAACCATAGACGATCATGAATGGAATCATTTTGGTTGTTGAGTGCTTGGCTCGGTTGTAGGCGAACTTGGCGTGGGGAATGATTCCTCCCAATCTTTCAAGTTCTTCTTGATCAACACACGTAGAAGAGTTCCGAGGCTTCGGTTGACAACTTCGTTTTGGCCATTGGTTTGAGGATGCGACGCGGATGAAAAGAGGAGCTTTACATCGAGCTTGGCCATGAGAGTCTTCCAAAAGTATCTCATAAATTTGACATCGCGGTCGGAGATGATTGTTCTTGGCACATCGTGTAGACGGACGATTTCCCTGAAAAACAGATTTGCAACATGTGAAGCATCGTCGGTCTTATGGCACGGTATGAAGTGTGCCATTTTGGAAAAGCAATCGACGACAACAAAGATAGAATCATGACCATGCTTAGATCTAGGCAATCCTAACACGAAATCCATACTAATGTCAGACCAAGGTGTATGAGGAATAGGCAATGGCATATAAAGACCATAGGGGTTAGCTTGTGACTTAGCTTGAACACTTGTCGTGCATCGTTGAACATAGCTCTCCACATCGTGCTTCATCTTGTGCCAAAAGTAGTGAGTGGAGAGCATGTCCAATGTCTTGTCACAGCCAAAGTGACCCATAAGGCCTCCACCATGAGATTCTTGGAGAAGAAAAAGTTGGAGGGATGACTTCGGAATGCAAAGCTTGTTTTGTTTAAATAGAAAGCCCTTATGCAAATAGAAATCGTCAAGTCCTTTGTCAATGGAGCACTTTGCGAAAATTGGTTCAAAGGACAGGTCAGATGCATACAAAGTTTTTATTTCCTCAAGACCCAACACGTTGATTTCAAGTCTTGTAAGAAGGCTTGTGTGCTTGCGAGACAAAGCGTCCGCAACTACATTATCTTTGCCCTTCTTATACTTGACAATGTACAGAAAAGACTCCATAAGCTCAACCCACTTAGCGTGTCTCTTACTCAAGTTGGCTTGGCCTTTGAGATATTTCAACGACTCATGGTCGGAATGTATGATAAATTCCTTAGGCCATAGGTAGTGTTGCCAAACTTGAAGGACACGAACTAAGGCAAAAAGCTCTTTGTCATAAATAGGATAATTAAGGCAAGCACCATCAAGTTTCTCTCTATGGTAGGCTATAGGACATCCGTTTTGCATAAGGACTCCTCCAATGCCAATACCACTAGCATCACACTCTATCGCAAAAGTTTTTGTGAAATCCAGTAACGCAAGAAGGGGTGCTTCGTTGAGCCTCTTTTTAAGTTCATCAAAAGCTTTTTGTTGTGCCTTGCCCCACACAAAGGTGACATTCTTTTTGGTCAATTCATTGAGGGGACAAGCAATGGTCGAAAAGTCTTTCACAAAGTGACGATAGAAACCGGCTAACCCATGAAAACTTCGGAGTTCACTCACATTTGTTGGGATGGACCAATCTCGTATGTCCTTAACCTTGGACACATCAACTTCAATGCCCTTCGAAGAAACGACAAATCCAAGAAAAATCAACTTGTCTTTAGAAAAAGAGCACTTGGGAAGATTAGCATAAAGCTTTTCATGTCTAAGGATTTGCAAAACTTCCTTGACATGTGTAATATGGTCCTCAAGTGACTTGCTATAAACAAGTATATCATCAAAATAGACAACAACACTTTTTCCAATGAGAGAACACAAAATATGATTCATGAGGCACATGAAGGTGGATGGGTCATTAGATAAACCAAAGGGCATAACCAACCATTCATAGAGACCAAGTTTGGTCTTGAAGGGAGTTTTCCATTCATCACCCTCAACCATGCGTATATGATGCTAACCACTACGAATATCAATTTTCGAAAAAATAGTGGCTCCACATAACTCATCAAGCATGTCATCAAGACGCGGTATAGGATGTCGATAACGCACGGTGATAGCATTGATTGGACGGCAGTCCATGCATAAGCGTAACGTATCATCCGTTTTTGGAACAAGTATCCCGGGTACGGCACTTGGACTAGTGCTAACTTGGACCAAACCTTTGGAGACGAGTTGGTTGATTTGATGTTCAATCTCCTTTGTCTCCTCCGGAGAACACTCTTAGTTTTTCCACTCGAGTTTGGCACTTGGACTAGTGCTAACTTGGATCAAACCTTTGGACTAGTGGCATGGAGAACACTCTTAGTTTTTCCACTCGAGTTTGGCTTGTGGCTCTCACTCACTATGAGGTGGTTCTCTATCTCACCACTCTTCTCACAAGTAGGTGTTGTGCTTTGCGCCCTCGCTAAAGCCTTTGCATTGTCCACAATTATTTGGCTAGGAGTCATCGGTTGCAAAACCCATGTTTTGTTGAGCCATTTGAAGGTGTAAACATTGGTGCGACCATCATGTAGAGCAGCCTTGTCAAATTGCCATGGTCGACCAAGAAGCATGTGGCAAACTGTCATAGGAACCACATCGCATTCCACCATGTCTTTGTAAGGACCAATGGTGAAGGAGACCGATACGGTATGCTTGATCTTCACGGACCCTTGGTCACTTAGCCATTGCACGTGGTAGGGGTGCTTGTGCGGATGGAGGGTGAGGTTGAGATTGTCACACAACTCAGTTCTAGCAAGGTTGTGGCAACTCCCTCCGTCGATGATCACTTTGATAGATTTGCCATTGATGTCGGCTTGTGTTTGGAAGATATTGGAGCATTGGTCTTCATGCTCTTGTGCTTGAGTGGTCATGATCCTTGTGAACAACAAGCGATGGACTTGCGTCATGTTCACACATGAGGAGTTCTTGGTCATCTTCCACTCGTTGTCTTGCCATTGCTTCCTTGACTCGGGCATCAAATTCATCTTCACTCAAGTACTCTTCGTCTCCATTGTCATGGATGAACAATACCTTCTTGTTTCCACATTCGGCTGACTTGTGTCCTTTTCCTCCACACTTGTAGCATTCACCGTTGAAATATGTATCACACTTTGCTTGTTCGCCACTTGGGGGCACTTTTCCTTGAGGAAGTGTGGCTTGAAGGAAGGCTTGGAGGTACTTGAGGAGCTTCCATTGAAGGTTGTTGGCGTAGAGGTTGAAGCTTTCTTGTAGGTGAAATACGTCTTGGGCTTGTTGTACTTGATGTCCTCTTACACTTGACGTTCAGCCTTTGTTGCGATGTGCACAAGCTCAACCATGTTGTTGTATGTTTGGAACTCGACGATGCGCTTGATTGGGTGGTTCAAGCCAATGAGGAAACGTGCCATAGTTTGCTCCATGCGCTCTTCAATGTTGGCACGGATCAAGTTGAGTTCCATTTCCTTGAAGTACTCTTCCACGGTCTTTGTCCCTTGAAGAAGCGATTAAAGGTTATTGAAGAGGTCACACGTGTAGTGCGCGGGGACGAACCAGGATCTCATGTGAGCCTTCATGTCATGCCAAGTTGTGATTGGCGGTTCTTGTCTTGCGTCACGAGCAACTTGAACTTGTTCCCACCAAAGGTTGGCGTAATCATCAAACTCAAGCGAAGCCATGGTGACTATCTTCTCGTTGCTATAGTTGTGCATGCGGAAGATCTTGTCGACTTTGAGTGCCCATGAAAGGTATTCTTTGGGGTCATTGGATCCGGTAAACTTGGGCATTGTGAACTTGAGCTTGACGAAAGTTTCTTCATCATTGCGGTCATTGCGACGAGCTTGGTGACCTTGTTGATGATCTTGTGGTTGATGCGGTGGAACTTGGTTCTCGTGACCTTGTTACGGAGCTTGCTCTTGATATTGTTGTTGAGGGGCTTGCTCTTACTCTTGGCGTGGTTGTTGATGATGTTGAGGCACTTGGGCCCCATGAGGTTGTTGAGGATGTAGAGCCTCATGACGCATTGATGACAAAGAGGAGGCTCGTTCCTCGGTTGGTGATGTTGATTAGGCACATGGGCCTCATGACGAAGATCATGGTCTTGAGCCTCTTGATGTGGTGGGCATCGCTCAACTTGTATCACTTGACGCTCCATGTTTTGGTGTGGTGGAGAAGGCACCTCGTGATGACCATGATGTTGGTGCGGACGTTCATGACATTGATGATGAGGAGGGGGATCTTGGAGAGCTTCACGTCGATGACGAGCTTGGTTCCCCAAATTGGAGTCATCACTTGTTGTGTCAAGTATGTGTCGCGTGCGATGGTGGTAGACTTGCGGTTGCACTTACGTTTCTTCTTGTGGTTGCTCTTGTTGGATCACCAATGCCCTTCTGTGATGACGGTGTGCTTCTTGCCTTGCTCATGGTCTTGAAGAGAAATCACCATCATAACTTGATGTTGTGGCGTGCCGTGGGGAAGGTACATAGTTCGAAGAACTTCCATCTTCAACCACGGGGGAATCATTGCATCTTGGAGCACTTGGATTAAGATCTTGTTGAGGAGGAACATGACGATGCGAAGAGCTTGAAGAGCTTGATGCACGTGAATGCGGTCTTGCCATTCCATCGATGAGGCGTCGAAGATTGTCATTTGTTTTGGCGACAGAGCATTGAAGCGCTTCATTTTGGTGGCCGAAGTTGTGATGCATTGCATGCATTTGTCTTTCAAGGCCGTCGAAGCGGTTGTCGATGTTCTTGAACTCGGCTTGTGTCTCGCCAAATTGTTCATCTTGTCGCGTCTCAAGGGCTTGGCAACGTTCATGCAACTCTTGGCAGACGATGAAGTGACTTGCGCGTGTCATGTATGGTCCATGTTCATCTTCTTGAGGAGGTGGTTGGCTCAACTCACCATGCCTATCCATCATGCAGAACACACAAGTATTGTATATGGAAGTGGAATATGGTGGTGTTAGCCTTGTACCTCACCTTTGGGATTGCACCAAACTAGAAACCACAAGTAAGAGTTATAATCGTGCAAAGTGGAATTGGAAAGAAAACTCACACTAAAGAAAGAACTAACTCTCAAAAGCTTGTTGGTGGTAGGTTAGGATTATGGAATGCCAAAGAACCAACCAAAAGAAAAGGGATAGTCAAAAGTGGGTAAAATCCAACAAAACTCAAGTCAAAGGCGAAGGTCAACAACTCAAAAGGGGTGTCAGGAACCTACGACTATACACATACACGTGGAGATAGTTGGGATTGACACGACTATGAAAATGAGCAAACAAAATGTCCTAACAAAGACTAAGCTCGTTGATGTGCCAATGCAAGGAGAGACCATGGCTCGTTTGCAAAGAAGAAAAATGAGCAACGGATTTGTGCACTTGCCTTGGGCGCTCTTCTTTCTCTCTTGCTCACAAGCATTGAGACTCTCTTTTGCTATGGGAGACTATTTTTCTTTTTCTTTTGCTTTGTATTTTTTCTTTCTCTTGTATTTTTTTTGCTCTCTCTTGATGCTACCAAGTCACTCTCCTGGGCCACCCGAATCATCTCCGCGATGACCAAAAATTTGGATGCCGCGCTTACAATGTGAAGATAAGACCTGAATAACGCCTAGCAACGCATCTACTATGCACTACCAGAAACATATCCGTACCTACAAGTACGATGAACATGCCTTGACGGACGCATCGAGTGCTCATACCCATACACTGGAATTCGACTCCTGTAAGACCTCCGTGGCTTGAGTCGAATTACGCCAGCACTTTTCCGAATTCGAGTCCGGGGACTCGGGTTTGAGTAGATTGTGTTGTTTTTCCCTAAGGCAGTTAACTAATACCGATACATCGGTTAAATCAGGCACGCATATCAACAATCCTGATGACATGAACTGAACGGTCGAAAAAATACTCAATCATGCATTCGAATGTTTTCATAAAGTCCCCAGTAGAATCTACGATTCCACTGGACACTCGGGGGATACTGACATGGGTATACCCTATAGGTACTCGAGTTTGGTATATATGGCCTGAATACTGCGGAAGCTCACGGCGTTGCCAATGTCCAAATGGAGAACTCGAGTGGCCCGCGGACTCTCGGTTGCTTGCGGGACAAGAAGAAGCCAAAGATAGAAAGTTTAAAGGGAAAACCCTAACCTGTAACCGACTTGATCTGCTACCCGAGACCTAGCCTATCTATATAAAGGCTAGGAGGGGGCGGCGAGGAGGACACACGCAACCCTAGTTTCCACAACTCTCGCCAGATTGCATCTGCGCGCCCCTATAATCTTCGATTCCTTCGTTAATTCCAAGAGCAGACAAGCAGGAGTAGGGACCTCTACGAGGCCTGAACCTGGGTAAACCTTGCGTCCATGTGTGCTTGTTTGCTAGCCAACGGATGCCTCCAGCGCTCCCTCCTTCTCCAAAACCCAAGTCCATAACAATGGGCATTTATGAGTTAAACCCTTGTCAATTGGCGCTGTCTATGGGAATTGGGAGTGCTAATGTCGCGGCTTCTTCGGCCCCATCAACCGCGATCTACAACTCTGCAACAGTGGAGATTCGCCAGCTCTTCGGCGCGTTCGACTTCACCGTCCACACACCAACCACTCGCCCGGCTTTAGTCCGTAGGCGATGGAATCAGCCTGGCGATTGGGAGCTTCCGCTTCCAGGTTGGTCAGATGGGCACGCTTCGCATGCTTGACCAGCCAACTGCACCCGCGATCGCTCCAGCGTCGTGGTTCCCGCCACCAATCGGCACCCTCATCGAGCTCAACACCTCAGCAACAGCTGGGAGCACGGACAGCGATAGCAGTCGCGGAGCTGATCCAGGTGACCTAGCAACGGAAGATGGAGTCTGCGGCTCCAGATCCGAAAGTTGCGGAAGCAACAGCTTCCCCAACTACTTCATGTGTGCTATCATCAATGCTGGTGACACCGCCGCCAATTGCGAAAATGTTGGCAATGGATCTGGCACCAATCCGCCCAACGGTGGCATACCTAATGGCGGACCACCCAACAGCGGCCCCACCAATGGTGGCAATGGCGCGCCCATCAACAACGGAGGGGCAGTCAACCTCCAACCATGGTGAACGAGCACACTGGTGAACATGTCATGATTAGACTCAACGATAACGAGTGGGCCCGCTGCCGAGAAGCTCTGCGAGGCAATCCTCTGCCTCCCGGCACGCCATAGGACATGCTGATGGGCTACCATTGGCTATTAAAGGAGGAGTACAGACGCTAGCTACATGCAATCGCGCAACTCGAAGGGCGTGAAAAGGCAGCGGATGAGTCGAGTCTTTGTCGAGCTGGGCTCTCCTCCCATGGAGGGATCCTCCTCCAAGGGTAACGAGTACGTGGCCAACAAGAGACGATCTTGGATGGCCCATCTCACCGAGCAAGAACACATAGAAGTCGCGAAAGTCCTCGACTTCGTCTCTATGACAGTCGACACGCGGGGCAACGTGGTCCCAAAGACACCGCAAGCCGCGGTGACAGCGGCCACCATGTACCTCCTCAACAACCAGCCACCAGCTGGAGATCCGCGAGCCGCCATGCACCGATCTACGATCGCGGGCTTGGGATTAGTCGAGGACGCTCTCGACAAAGAGCAAACGCCAGAGCCGAAGAAGGGCAAAGCTCTGGCAAAACGCTATTCCTCACCTTCATCCAGCGGCGAAAGTCACGATCTGTCTCGATGTTGCCGCTCACAGCGGCATGATCGCGATTATGATGCGCGCGACAATCTCGTGCAGCGCAAAATCGACAAAACAAGGGCAAGACACGCTCGTTCGACTGACTCCGAAGAGGATGAGACTGAACTCTGCGGCGCCAGATGCTTCAGCAGGGCCATCAGGCAGAAGCGAATGCCTAAAGGGTTCAAACTCCCGTCGGAGAATCCAAAATTCGACAGCCTACAAGACCCAAAGATCTGGTTGGAGGACCACATCTCCTGCGTCAGGCTACATGACGGGAGTCGAAGCACGACCATGCAATGCCTGCAGCTACAGCTGCAGGGCGCCGCCCGTGCATGGCTCAACAACCTCCTGCGCGGATCCATTCGCAGTTGGGAAGTGCCGGTTTACATCTTTGTACACAACTTCAAGGGCACTTACAAAAGGCCCGCATCAATCGAAGAGCTGAGGAGCTGCCAGCAAAGGTCGGGCGAGTCGCTATGCTCGTACATCCAGAGGTGGTCCATCATCAAGAACTCCGCAGAAAACATCTCGAAGGACCGTGCAATCGACGCATTCAACGGTGGTGTTCGCCGCATAGAGCTCAGGGAGGAGCTGGGCCGCTCGAAGCCCAAGACAATCGACCACCTGATGGAAATTGCGAATCAGTGGGCCGATGGAGAGGATTCGGTGAAAAACCGCACCTACTCTGATGACGATCTCGGGCGCAGACGCGACCGTCGAGGCAAGCGGCGAATGCGCGTCTACGATGACCCTGACGACGTCAACATGGTCGCAGCCGGCTACGCCGACAAACGCGACGACAACCACAACAGCGGCTATCGCAGTGGTGGATACCGCGAGTCCGGGAAAACCACGCAGGTGTGGCAACACCGCACTCGCGAGGAGGCACCCGCAACAACCATCGAGGACAAACTATCCGGACCATGCAACGTGTACTTCTACATCGACAAGCACGATGGCAAGAAAAAATCCAGCCACCTTCTCAAAGACTGCCACGAGGTTCTCAAGCTCCACGAGGGTCTGGCTCGAATGAATCGCGACGCAGTCAACAGGGGCTATGGAGTCGCCCCAGGCGCCGTGGCACACAGAGCTCCTCCACCACTGCCCAGAATACCACCACCCGTGGCTGCACCGGTCCAGAATCACGGTGGCAAACCATACCCATGCCCCGTGGGCAACATGGGGATGATCCAAAAGGGGCGTCCCTCAAATCGAGTGTAGAAGGCCATCACTCGCCAAGTCAACTTGGCGATCAACTCTCCACCTTCCACCACTGAGTAGCTCAGTGGAAGCGACTCCTGCATCACCTTCGACTGGCGTGACCACCTGCGCCAAGTCCCTCGTCTAGGCCACTGTCCCCTCGTACTCGAGGCGCAGATTGGGGCTTCGACATCAACCTAATGTTCGGGAGTACCTTGCGTGCAATGAGGATCCCTCTGACGTGTCTAGAAGTTTCAGACACAATGTTTCATGGCATTGTCCCAGGGAAAGGTGTATATCCCCTGGGCAAAATCAACCTCGACGTCATCTTCGGCACCCCGCAAAATTTTCGGCGAGAGTGCATCGACTTCGAGGTCGTCGATTGACCTTCACAATATCACTACATCCTTGGACGTGTCGCGTTCGCAAGGTTCATGGCGGTGCCACACTATGCCTACCTGCAGATGAAGATGTCGGGCCCAAATGGCGTAATCACAATAAACGACAACTTCGAGAGGTCCGATAGTTGCGACAGGGAATTCAACAGAATCTCCCAGTCCTTCGGAATGCAGGAGGAACTCGTAAGATTAAAGGAATCGACAGACAACAGTCTGCCTCCTCTGAGCCGGCCAAGTTCACCCGACCTGTCCTTTGACTCGTCGGTGCACACGAAGAAAGTCCAGGTCCACCCAACGGACCCGACCAAGACGACCCTCACCACCAACAACTTGAGTTCCGCATAGGAACACACGCTCGTCGAATTCCTCCATGAGCACTGGGAAATCTTCGCCTGGTGTCCAGCGGACATGCCAGGGGTTCCTAGGGAATTCACCGAGCACGCACTTAACATCAACCCAGACGCAAGGCCAGTCAAGCAGACAATTCGGCGACTGTCTGAACCAAGGGCAAAGGTGGTCGGAATGGAGATCAACAAACTCCTCGATGCCAAATTCATATGTGAGATCAAGGAAAGCACTTGGCTCGCCAACACGGTGCTGGTACCTAAAAAAGACACGGATATCCTGCGGATGTGCGTGGATTTCACCTCCCTGAATAAGCACTGCGCAAAGGATCACTTCCCGCTGCCGCGAATTGACCAAATCATCGAGTCCACCACGGGATGTGAGCATTTATGCTTCCTCGACGCCTACTCAGGCTATAACCAAATTCGAATGAAGGAGGAAGACCAAGAGAAAACAGCATTTACGACGCCTTTTGTTGTGTTCTGCTACAACACAATTCCCTTCGGGCTAAAAAACGCAGGAGCTAGCCACCTATCAGCAGTGCATGCAGGCTTGCATCAAGAACCAACTTGGTCGCAACATCCAAGTCTACGTTGATGACATCGTTATCAAAACAAAAGAGGAAGCCTCGCTAATCGATGATTTACGCGAGACCTTCGGCAACCTCGACCGCTACCGGATCAAGCTCAATCCAGACAAATGCGCCTTCGGCGTACCATCTGGGCAATTACTCGGATATCTCATCTCCACGAGAGGGTTTGAGGCGAACCCGGAGAAAATAAAAGCCATACTGGCCATGGAGAAGCCAAAAATGTAAGAGGCGTCCAGCGGCTGGCTGGGCGAATCGCGGCGCTCAGTCGATTCATCAGTCGAATGGGCAAAAAGGCACTGCCCTTCTACCAACTTCTCCGCAAAACTGAAAAGTTCGAGTGGACCGACGAGGCGCAGGAAGCATTTGAAGACCTCAAGCGTCTACTATCTATCTTGCCAGTACTAGTGACTCCATGCGAAAAAGAACCATTGTTGCTATACATCTCCGCCACCAACCAGGTGGTCAGCACAGTGCTCGTGGTGCAACGAGCCGAAGAAAACAAAGTCCACGGGGTGCAGTGCCCTGTCTACTACCTCAATGAGGTGCTCACGCCAACAAAGCAGCAGTACCCACACTATCAGAAGCTGGCATACGGCGTCTTCATGATAGTCAGGCGACTGCGCCACTACTTCCAAGAGCACCCAATCGTGGTGGTCAACGACGCCCCGCTTGGTCATATACTCAACAACCCCGATGACACCGGACGAGTCGTGCTTTGGGGAATCGAGCTGTCTCCACAAGACATTACATACGAAAAGCATGACGCGATCAAATCGCAAGTCCTCCTTGACTTCCTCGTGCACTGGATGGAGAACCAGCTCCTCGAAAAGCCAGATATGTCTTACCTCTGGACGATGCACTTTGATGGATCCAAGCGTAAGGACGGGGCTGGCGTAGGCGTCATACTGACATCGCCCCAGGGAGACAAGCTGAAATACATTCAGCGGATGAAGTTTACATTGATCGATGCCTAAGACTAACGAATATCCCTAACGAAGACTAGTTTTGGAGGACCATCTCTAGCTATTTGATGAATAGGTTGCAGTAGGTTCTGGAGTCCATGCGCCGATGCTTCGCTCCTGGTGCATGCCACGGTGGTGGTGTGTACACCTCTCCCGAGTCCTCTTCACTTGAGTCCTCGAATTCCACCTCTTCGGGGTCCTCCTCATCACTTCCTTCAGCAAAAGCGCCCGCTGCATATCCTCCATCATCGTCATCGCTTCCTTCTCCATCACTGCCTCCACCATCATCATTGTTACCTCCTCCACCATTGTTACCTCCATCTCCATTATCCGCATCATCGTCATCATCATCATCATCGTTCCCATCATCATTGTTGCCATTGTTTGGTGGAGGATTCTACTGTGCTTGAAGGGCAGTAATCTAGGCAGCCATGTCCACAATGGTTTGATCACGTTCGGCCACAACTTGATTCCTCTGCTCAATGGTTTGGTTCAGCGTTGCAATCGTGGCATCCCTTCCAATGAGGGCTTGCTCCATTGTATTCACAACAGTGTGCAAGGTTTCCATCTCATACCCTTGCAAGTGCACCGTGCCCTGAAAATAGTCCAGCTGCTCCTTTTGCTGCATCAACTTCTCTTCCCTCTCCCAAGCTTTGATCTCCATGTCTTCTAACTACTTCACTTGAAGCGGCATGTTGTTCCGATCACCTGTGGTAATCATCACAAGCCCTTGCTCATTCCGACCTCCAAATGCAAGGAAGGGTGAACCTGCGGGTAGTCAGTGTCGGTGGAGATAGCACAGGCGTGACAGGGTCTCGTGCATGGCTGACTCCACTCCTTGCTCCCAAGTAAGGTACTTCTTGGTGAGGTTCAGGTTCTCAATACTAGGCACGGTGGGGTCTGCAAGAACAATCGCGGTGATCTCCCACACCCGATCTCCAAGCACATAGGTGTTCATCCTTCTCCCTTTGAACATCGGCATCAACATGCCCAGTGTCTTGCAAACCTCCGCCAGCTGTCTCGCGAAGGGCCTTGGTGATTGGAGCTCAACATACTCAACTCTGGTAGCATCTCCCATCTATCAATTGTAAAGAGGAAAGAGTGAGAATAGCAAAAGAAAAGAATTTACTAGAATGAAAGGCATAAGAGTAAAGACAGAATTTAAAATAGGCTTAAGTAAACATAAGGCTTCCTATTCCAATCCTAGGTCACGATCCTACAGTCAACACACTGCTCTGATACCATCTGAAACGGTACAACCCACAAGGATTGCACCTCTATGTATCACGCCAATCCCTGGATCGGTTCATTGGCATACATAGTATCGATAGACATCAAAGAATTAATAGTGCATCATTATTACAGCGGTATGATCCAGAATATTTCATTTAATACAAGGGTTGCAAAGCATAACGCTCGCACAAATAAGCAAGTAGCAAAAGGATAGCATAAATAAAGTAGCTCCAGTCTCCATTAGACGCCACAGGCGAACAAAATGTTGAGTGGAGGGTCGCAACCAACTCTACTACTCAGAGTAACCGGAAGAGTAACCCGCAACATTAAACGTAACAGCCCCGAAGGGGCAGCACTTGGAATGCACTGGCAAGTGGAACAATGGGAGAACAACAAGGGTAATAACTATATGCATATCTGGCTTGTGGGGTTCAGGCTTAGTTGCAGCAGCAAAAACTTTATCCTAACCTTTGTAAATCATTTGTAAAACATTTAATCTTCAACAAACAACCCAATTATGTTCCAACCACAAGTTTTAGCAATTTCAAGTTAGAATGAATGAGAACTTGTCATAGCACCCACAATTCAGCAACTCAAACGTCCATTACCGGGGACACGGCTAAGCACTTAGTTTTACACCCTGTAGGGGTTGCACACTTTACCCATATGACTTGGTCGACCCGCTCGTACCACGACACGCATTTTGAGTCGTGATAGGGAGAAGTCCAAGAAGAGACAATTCGGGAAGTAGCTCCCCAAGCCCATCCACGCACCGTACTAACCTATCACATTCACTACATCTCTGGATACGAAGAGCTCGAGTCGCCACAACCTACTAAGTCCATCCAGCCACCCATAACTCACTGGCATATGGTTGCACACGGAAGCTACCAAATCAAGACACTAGTCATTTCTCAGAAACCTGGGTGGCCATCCACAAGTGAGCTACTCGGGTAAACCATAGACATGGGCCCGACATTCACGAACCAAGCAATTACCAATCCACCCGGATAGTTCATTAATTAAGTTGTTTTCACTTCCCAAACACGTTCTTTCAAAACAAGCTTTGCCATGGTGTATCCCACCCTCGTCTACATAAGCACAGCTAAGCACAACTACTTATGACGGCTCGCCTAACAAGAAAGACTACAACATAATAGGATAGCATAGCAATAGATAGAACTTGTAAAACAAAACAAGCTACAATGCATATAGAAAGTAAATAGGACATTTATGAAGCTCCACTTGCCTTGGTAGTTGCCGAAGTCAAAGGCACAGTCCGAACAGTCACACGGGTTACAATCCTCACAATCTACACGAAAGCAATTCAAACAATAAACAAACCACACATAGAGATCAACAGATGCAACACAATGCATGCATGGCACTTTAACAAAGCTTCAGTAGCTTGCTCAAGTTTTCTGATCAATACTACTACTGGATGATGCATGAGAAAACATTTAATGCAAAGAAAACAATTTATGCATAAAAGAGGTCTAGTTATTAGGTCTTTAGCCAAAACATTGCACCAAAGATGTAAATAGTGCAATACAAGTTTGAAAAAAATACTACTAGATAGATAACTCCAATTAGAGCCTAGACCAAAAGGAATTACGCCAAAAAGGTTTACAGAACTTTTTCTGTGAATTAAATACTACTTTAAGCCTTTCTATAATCTCAGGAAAATACATACAGTAAACCTGGAATATTATTGCAGAATAAAATTCTACACAATTTTGCGAATCCAACGATACCTTATTTGCAATTTTTGTCCAAGCAGATCTTTTCCTATGAATTTTTGAAGTTAAAACAAAGTTTCTGTCTTTTTATAAAAACTGATAAAACCGGGGGAATATTCCGGGAATATTCCCCGCTGACGCGTGGGACCGGCTGACGCGGCGCTGACTGGCTTTGACCAGTCAGCAGCTGACCGGTCCAGTCAACGGTCGATCTGGACCGTCGGTACGTGATCGGGCGGCTGGGAGCGCGCGGCGGCGTGCTCACCTGAGCTGACGGCGGCGGCGGTCGGCGGCGACGGGGCGGCGGTGCTCCGGCGGGTTTGGCGGCGGCGGAGTGGCGAACGGGGTGCGGCAGAAGGCGGCGGGTGCAGGGGCGAGGGCGGTGTGGCCGGCGGCGACCTCGGGCGGCGGCGAACAGCGGATGGAGCGGTGGCCGGCGTGCGGTCTCCGGCGGTTCTCCGGCGACCTGCATGGAAAGGAGAGGGCCAGGGAGGCGTGGCGCGAGGCAGCGGTGCGATTCCTGGGGAAAAGAGGAGGAGAGGCGGTCGGTGGAGCTCCCACCGACGGTAATGGCGGCGGTGGCGGCTCCAACTCCGGCGAGGAATCGTCGTGCGGTGGCGACGCGATAGAGGGCGGTTTTAGGGGGTTTTCGATGGGGAGGCCGAGGGCTTTAAGAGGGGGGTGGCAGAGAAACCGGAGGCGGAACAAACTCCCGCGGCAGTCGGGATTCCGGCGGGGTTCGGCTTCGGCGTCCGTGCTCGTGTCGAGCACGGTCTGCTCGATGCAGCGGCTGGCAAGTGGACCCGGGGCGGTGTGGGCTACGCGCTGCTGCGGGCGGCAGCAGCTATGCGCCGCTCACTGGCGCCGGTGGTTCCTAGGTGGGCCGCTGGGCCACGGTGGGCTGGCGATCCAGCCCGGCCGATGCAGTTTTCCTTTTTTTTAACTCTGACTGTCAGCTAACTGCACTGACTGTTAACTGAAACTGGAAAAAAAACACCAAAGACTAAAATCGGTCTAACTTTTGATCCGTAGATCCGAATCGAGCGAAACAAGTTTCTACGGGTTCGTAATTGAAAACTCTATACAACTAAGCATCTGAAATGACTATATAATGTCAAACAAGCAGATGCTAGGTAAAAACCCTAATAGGCTTGCAAAAGGGATGAACTAGCAAAAAGGAGGTGTTTTGGCAAAACCTTTAAAACTGAAACTTTTCGCAAAGATGCTCATGATGCAATGACATGTATGTATGCAATGGCAAATCTAAATTTTGGGATGTGACAGCACTAGCCACCAACTGCTGCCGCACGCACTCGCGAACTGCACTCAAACCCTGGAATCTCGCCAGAAGGGCCAACAGGCTTGAAGGGACAGCGTCCAGCGGAAACATCGTCTGATAGAGGTGCCTGAGGCATGACTGCGCCTTCTTCAAAAAATAAAGCACTCGAGAAGCACGATCCTGCAGAGTCACAAGTGTAATTGCACGGTCATGATCCACCCAGAAGTACCCACTCGCATGCAGTTGCTCCTGGGTCAAATCATGCATTCGAACAACGATCCGATCTTTTTCATCCTACGGATGGAGAGCACTGACAACTACACCACACAAAAGCAAAGTGTGAAAGATAGGCATCGCCATGACTGACTAAAGGAAAAGATAAGAGGATAGAAGGCTAACACTTGAACTACTCATTCAGCTGGGCCACCTCGTCCAATAGGCCACCTCCTCCAATCGGTGCTACCACGGAGGATGGGCAACTCACGCTCCAGTTGTTTAATACGGTCGTGCAGTCGCGAAAGCAACGACAACTCCTCCACCTTCGAACGAGGCTGCGCCAAGTTATCATCGGCAGAAGGAGGATCACAACGATCACTCGAAGGACCACTTGATGTACCCTACCACGAATCAAGCAAAAAGCAAATAAGAGATCAAGAATACATTTGGCAAAGGGCATATATGCATTTAGACACAGGAAAAGTTTTGATTGGGACACCCCCACAAAATCATTGTTCTAGAAAGCAAAAGGCTAAGCCACTGCAGCTATTACAGATGAAGACTAAGGCGCAGCATGTTTCTTCGACTTGGACTTAGGGCTCGGGGGCTTCGTCGCATCCGTGGCAGTCTCCGACGCCTCGGACTTGCCGGTAGAACCCCCAGAAGCCACAGCCTTCGCAGCCTTCGCTTGACGTCGCTCCTCGGAGTACTTGGCGAGTTTCTCGATAAGTTGGGGACCGTAATTTTTGCATTTACCAGCATAGGGAGCAAAAACTACCTGCTGGCCTCCAGCGTCGACAGGCATCGCCTCGGAGATAACTGCGGGATCCATCTCCATGCCATGGGCCTGCACCATTGTGAGTGCCATGGTGGCGCCGACGGAGCACTGTGAATTTTTGAAGTCCACGGGGATTCCTCCAGCCAGGGATTCCACCAGGTCGCCGAGGTTGTCGATCATCCCATCCTTGGGAGTCAAGTCCTCACGGATGCGACTGAGCACATCCTTGGCCTTCCCCAGTGTCTCCTGGAGGGAAACACATCGGTCCTCAACTGCGGCGATGGCACCAGCCAAAGCATCCGCGTGGCACAGACATTGGGCATCGAAACTCAAGCCGCTAGCATCTGCATAAAAAAGCATTAGTACAACAATCACACGTTAAAGCACAGAAGAGCAAGACATATCCAGATGAAAAAGTCATACCTGAGAGGGACTTGGAAATCGAGAGAAGCTGCTCCTCGAACATCTTCTCCCTCTCAGTAGTGGAGGCAAGGAGATCCTGCTCTCGCTTCCGCGACTCCTCCAAGGCTGCGACTGCCTCGTCACGATTCTTCGTCGCTGTGGCCAATGTCTTCTCCAATGCAGCAGCATGGCAAAGTAATTCATTGTGCTCAGCTGTAACAAACAGAGAGTGTTACCAAATCGAATCAAATAATATTCGCAAAAGACAAGGACAAAGTCAAAACTTACTTTCGACAATGCGATGGCGATTGTCCAGTCGTGCATGCTGTCGACCCATGTTAAGGACCTGCTCCGCCAGGCGAGCAGCTTCCTTCATGATGAGTTGCATCAGAGACATTCCAAGTTCAAGTAAAGCATGCCAAGAATAAATTCGACTGCCAACTACAAGATACTTACATGATCCTCCATAGACTCCAAAGAAGGTTGTTGCACAGTCATCCGGGTAACCATCTGATGCTCCCCAGCATGCGGGGAACTCGATGAGTTATGCCTGGAGTGGGCCGGAAATGGAGGAGAAGGAGAGCGCGAAGACACCTTCTTGGACTTGGAGTCCGTGACTCTGGACTCTTTCAAAAATTGGACATCATTAGAAGACGATGTCGCCACTTGACTGAAACACAAAATCAAACAAGAGCTTCAAGACAGATGATAACTCAAAGAAGAAACCAAAACAAATTCGCGAATACAAAACTTACCAGTCAAATCTATCGAGATCGAAGGACTGCTCCTCCAACTCCGACGATTCCTTTGGCAGTCGAAGCTTCTTCCGAGCAGGAGGAGCCATAGAGCGCATAGGAACGGCGGGTATCGGCTCCTCCGCACCGATAGATGGGCCCTCTGGAGTCGAAGGATACGAAGCATCCGAATCCTCGCTATGAGAATGCTTGCGAGTCTCTGGACCGCTGGACTCGGGGGCTTCCTCCTCCTCTTCAAGTGGGACGGTCGATTGCGACTCGTCCTCTTCATCTACTTCGCGAGGAATAACCCCCTCAGGAAGAGGGGGCAAACTAGGAGACACCTTCCAATCCTGCATTCAGAAAACAACTCATTATACATCAAGAAACTAGAAGCAATAGACAAATCAAGCTACTTCGTAGCACAATTCTACCTCAGGAGGAGGGTAAGAGGCGTCGAAGGGAGGTACGACTGGTTCGCCTAGGAGAACCTCCTTGGTGGTGTTCTTTGTCACCAGTCGCAACCTCTTATCTACTTCACCCGCAGAAATGCCATCGGCAGATACACGAGTGGCATCGTCTGCACCAGCCCATTGGAACATGGGATGGACTCTGGCCTGCAGAGGCTGGATGCGATGACGCAACCATGTGCGAATGAGGGCGGTGCCTCCCTCTTCTTTACCCATGCGTCTCTTGAGGTCACAGACGCGCTTGTACAGCACTTCCGTCTCCTCGGACTCGCCAGGCATCACCATGTTCTTCCAAGAACGCCTCCTCCTGCATGGCGTCGCGGGATCAAAGGGCGCGGGTCCGTAGTGCTCTCCGTCGGTCTTCTGGTCGCGAATGTAGAACCACTTGTCTCTCCACCCTTGGACGGACGCCATGAGCTTGATATCGAAATATGTGGCGGAGGAGTCGACATGGATCCTGCAGTCTCCTATGTTGTAGACTACGGAACCAGATGCCGACTGGCGCTTCAGCTTGAAAATCGTCTTAAAGAGGCCAAAGTGTGTCTCGATTCTGAGCCAGCACTCGCAAAGTGTAATATAGCAGGCGATGTGGAGAATAGAGTTGGGGGACAGCTGATGCAGCTGGAGCCCGTAGAAGCAAAGGAGGCCCCTGAAGAAAGGATGCAGGGGAAGAGAAAGACCGCGGATGATGAACGCTAGGAACATCACTCGGAAACCAGCAGGAGGACAAGGAGTTACCTCGCCACCTGGCACTCGCGAGTCATCCACCACGGGTGATAGAACTCCATCTTGATGCAGGAGATGGAGCTCGGAGGATTTTGATGATGGACGTGTGCCACACACCATTGGTGACACGGGTACCCGCGCCCTTCTTCTTCCTGGCGCCAGCGGCGCTGGTGCCTATAGTGGTGGAGCCGCCCTTCTTCTTGGCAGCAGCAATGGCGGCGGCAGTCTCAGCGGCGGCGCCTCCCTTCTTTTTCCCCATCTTGCGATGGCGGTGCGAGCGGAGGAAGTAGCTCGGGAACACGCGGAGGTGGTCCAGCGTCACGAAAAGGACGAGCTCTAGGAAGCAGAGAGTAGCAGCAATGGCGATGGAAGCACAAGCAGAGAAAGGGCAAATGGGAAAATTACCGCAGCTGCGTTGCTACTTAACCCCCTTGCGGATGCCATCCAACGGCCAGCAAAAACCCTACTAGACGCGTGGCGCACATCGCGGTTGACACATGGAGAGGCTAAAACATGAACCGTCCCCCACTATCTCCATTACGCGTGGAAATCGAGGAGACGCAGTTAAAACGAAAGATTACGCACGCCTGGTCAAATCAAAGTCAGAAAGTGGGACCGACTGCTCGTCACGTCCCGTCAAAGTCGCTCACGCGGGCAACTGAGGTCATCACATCGTCAGCACTGATGTCATCAAGATGAGCATTAGAAGACTTCGACTACTTTAGTCCTTGCTCGAGTCTTCGACTCCACCAAGCACTCGGGGGGCTACTCCCATAGGGAGCGTTGGTCGAGCACTCTACGATTTTCTTTTTATGCAGGAATATGAATATTCAAAGCATACCCAACCACTCGAATCTACGATTCGACTATGGATCATAGGTTACTCCCATAGGGAGCACTAGAAGCAAATTCGACTGAAACAAGCAACAAAAGACGACAGCAGTCACAAAATTTTAGTCCCTGCCTGAGTCTTTGACTCAACCAGGCACTCGGGGGCTACTCCCATAGGGAGCCCTGGTCGCGCACCCTATGATTATTTGTACACCGTACTGTGTGTTGATAACATCCACACTCGAATGCTGTGGCGACTCTGCCTCATATTTTCCCTACAAAGAGACTGCGTCTCTTGGGCCACCACCTGAATCATGTCCGTGATGACCAAAAATTCGGATGTCGCGCTTCCAGCATGAAGATAAGACCTGAATAACGCCTGGCAACACATCTACTATGCACTACCAGAAACATATCCATACCTACAGGTACGATGAACATGCCTTGACGGACGCGTCGAGTGCTCACACCCATACACTGGAATACGACTCCTGTAAGACCTCCGTGGCTTGAGTTAAATTACGCCAACACTTTTCCGAATTCGAGTCCGGAGACTCGGGTTTGAGTAGATTGCGTTGTTTTGCCCTAAGGCAGTTATCTGATACCGATACATCGGTTACATCAGGCACACATATCAACAATCCCTATGACATGAACTGAACAGTCAAAAAAATACTCAATCATGCATTCGAATGTTTCCATAAAGTCCCTAGTCGAATCTACGATTCCACTGGACACTCGGGGGCTACTGACATGGGTATACCCTACAGGTACTCGAGTTTGGTATATACGGCCTGAATACTGCGGAAACCCACGGCGTTGCCAAGGCCCAAATGGAGAACTCGAGTGGCCTGCGGACTCTCGGTTGCTTGCGTGACAAGAAGAAGCCAAAGATAGAAAGTTTAAAGGGAAAACCCTAACTTGTAACCGACTCGATCTGCTATTCGAGACCTAGCCTATCTATATAAAGGCTAGGAGGGGGCAGCGAGGAGGACACACGCAACCCTAGTTTCCACAACTCTCGCTAGATTGCATCTATGCGCCCCTGTAATCTTCGATTCCTTCGTTAATTCCAAGAGTAGACAAGCAGGAGTAGGGACCTCTACGAGGCCTGAACCTGGGTAAACCTTGCATCCCTGTGTGCTTGTTTGCTAGCCGACTGATGCCTCCAGCGCTCCCTCCTTCTCCAAAACCCAAGTCCATAACAATGGGCATTGATGAGTTAAACCCTCGTCAGGGGTTAACAAGGTGACGCAAGTTATACCTTCGTTGATGATGATGAACTTGGCGTCGGTGGTGCGAGATGATGTTCGTGGGACGTGGTGTCGATGAGCGCGGGGTTTGTTGATACGGAAGCTTGATGTTAGTTGACGACACACACATGGGAACAAACAAACAAGAGGAAATTAGCCAATGCAAGATAAGAGGCAAAACTGTCATAATCAGGCGTCAAGGTCGGAGACTCCGGGGTATCAGGCCAGAAAATCTGGTCCAGGCCGGAGACTCCGGTGTGGGTAGGCCGGAGACTCCGATGTGCAGGCCGGAGACTCTGGTCTGGAGTCAGATCACGAACTGCTTGTGTTCTTGAGTAGAAATCCATGCCTTGGGTCCTCAAATCCGCGAAAATTGGCCAAATTGGGCTAGGAAAACGCAGGATAAAGCTGGACCAACTCCCACGACAAGGTTTGGTCGGATCAAAACCACAAATAACACTCCAAATCAAGAGATCGATCCAAAGGCAAATTTGGGCTGTTTTTTGGGGATTTTCGAATTTTTGGTGGATAGAAGAAAATTTTGGGGGAATTCGTGAGCAATGAAGCTCTTGATACCAATATGTTGAGGGCAAACCTCTAGGGCGGCCCGATCTTTCACGAATCCCACTCAAATCAAGGATGGAGTGCGGGGAGAGGCGGGAAGGATGAACACGACGAACTCATGCATGAAGAACGCGATGAACACACACACGCAAAACCATGATACACACCAATAACTCACGCCGACGGTGACCGGTCCGGCACAATCCCTAGGATCGGCGACGGGCAGAGGACTCTCTCTCGAAACGACACGACGAGAAGGGAGACTCGGTGAGATCTTAACGTCTAGGCAAAGGGACTCCGATGCCTAGGCCTTGTACAACGCAGAGGCCTGATGCAAACTCCAATGAGGTTTGGGATATTTGGTGCACCTTTATCAAAGGAGCGTGAGGCAAGAACTAGATAGATCCACAAGGGGTTTCCACTAATTCCAAATATCATGCCTAGGGTTTACAATAGAGGTGGGGGACTATATATAGGCCAGCCACTCAGTCAAGGGTACTTTAGGAATAAAAGACAAGTTCTGGATGGACTAAAGGTTACATGGCCCGAAGGCCCAAAGCCCTTTTACATGCCTGGCGTCGATCGGTCTGGAGACTCCGGTCTGTGCCGGAGATTCCGGAGGGGTCTCCGGTGTGGTCTTTGGAGGGGCCATCTAGCTGTCCTGGAGCCTGGTTCAGGGGGTCAGACCAGAGGAGGGGTCGGATTCTCCGGGGTCTTCAGGCCAGAGACTTTGGCAGGCCGGAGACTCCAGTGTGTGCAGCCCAGAGACTCCGGTCTGGGCATCTCCAGTGGCTTCTGTTTCATGATCTGCTCCGTGTTCTCCATCCTTGGGTGCTTGGTGATGTGTTGGGGCTTCATACCTGATGATGCATAGAGTAGTTGCATGAAGTAGCACACCATCCAAGGAGGGATCAAATTGGCACGAGGAGAGGAGCGAGTTCACCTTAGCTTGTAGGAGTTTGGCTCGGGCACGAGTCATGGGTTCACTTGGGGGACTTGTTGGTGTAGATGTAGTAGCGTTCGTAGGACGGGCTGCATCATAAGGGGGGAGGGAGTCAGAGGTCGGTAAAACTCGCGAGAAACACCAAATTGTCGCCCAAGAAAGAATCTTAACGAAACAGGGAAAGAAATCATAGATTTGGAAGTGTCTTCCCGCGTAATGACTAACTATACAGGCGCGACCTGTATAGCTTCGGTCGTATAGTTGGTTCCGGGCAGATATTTCTAAATATCTCGGGTCCAGGTCGATTAAATCATGACTCGGAACCGACAATAACATTTTTTATGAATCAAGTAAAAGACAAACGAAAAGTGTCTGAGAGTTTAATGACCAACTATACGGCCGGAATTTTGGCTCTAGTCATATTGTTGTGACCGTATAGCTACAGTCATCGAAAATCAAAAGTGTCTGAGAGTTTAACGACCAACTATACGGCCAGATTTTTGGCTCTGGTCGTATAGTTGCGACCGTATAGATACAGACATCGAAAACAATTTCACCAAGATGATACAGAGAGTTTAATGGCCAACTATACGGCGAGAGCTTCCTCTCCGGTCGTATAGTTTCGCCCGTATAGTTGGAAAAAACCCTCTAAAAATTCAAAATAAACATAAGGAATTCAAAGGCAAAATTTTAAGAAGTAGAATTTGTGAAAAAAATCACTTATTTGGGTAAGAACACTTACCTTGCACTTACTGTTTGCTTATTAGGGGATGAAAAGTTCCTCCAACAACAAAGACTTCTTCTCTTTTGGAGGAATTGACCTTAGTTCATTGAACAATTCTTGTAAACGAAAATCACCAGGACTAAAGTTCCTCTCAACAAGATTGGTGTCTTGCTGGGCAAATATGGACACTACATCTAACATCTTTATTTCTTGCCTCTGCATAATCTGTAACTCAAATTCTTGAAGTGAAAGAATCCAACGAATCAGTCTTGGCTTATGGTCTTTCCTCTCAAGGAGTTCTTTTAAACCATCACGAGCCGTATGAACTCTTACCTTTGCATCAACTCTATAAGAACGAAATTTATCACAAGAGAAAAATACAGCAAAAAGTTCCTTTTCTTCTTTAGGGTAATTCTTGTCAGCACCATTTAAAGTTCTACTAGCATGATGTATAATGTTAAATCTCTGACCAATGTGTTGTCCCAGAGTTACTCCTATAGTATCATCACTAGCTTCACATATTAATTCAAAGGTTGTATCCCTGATAGGTGGTTTAATAATAGGAGCACGGGATAAAGCATTTTTGAGTTTATCAAAGGCTTCAAGACATTTATCATCAAAATTAAATCTTACTCCCTTTTGTAGGAGGTTAGTCAAAGGTTTAGATATTCCAAAGAAATTTCTAATGAACCTTCTAAAAAAGCCCACATGACCAAGGAAACTTCGTATACCTTTAATATCCCTAGGTTGTGGCATTCTCTCTATTGCCTCAACCTTAGCTCTATCAACTTCAATTCCATTACCTAATACCTTGTGTCCAAGGACTATACCTTCTTTGACCATAAAATGGTACTTCTCCTAGTTTAGAACAAGGTTGGTTTCTTTGCAACGCTGCAAAAATCTTTTGAGATTATCCAAGCAACTAGTGAACAAAGACGGAAAAGTCATCCATAAATACTTCCATTATAAGTTCTATAAAATCCGCAAAAATAGCAGTCATGCATCTTTGAAAAGTGGCCGGAGCATTACATAAACCAAAAGGCATACATCTATAAGCATGTAAACCATATGGACTAATGAAAGTTGTTTTAAGTTGGTCATCATGATGAACAACTATTTGAGAAAAACCAGAGTATCCGTCCAAGTAGCAAAAATGAGTATGGTTTGCTAACCTTTCTAAAGTTTGATCTTTGAACAGTAAAGGATAGTGATCTTTCCTAGTTTCTTTACTTAATTTTCTAAAGTCTATGCACATCCTATGCCCAACAATAGTTCTAGTAGGTATCAATTCACTATTTTCATTAGGAACAATAGTAAAACCACCCTTCTTAGGGACACAATGAACATGACTTACCCATTCATTTTCTTTAACAGGATAGATTATACCTGCGTCTAGTAAGCGTACAATTTCTTTTCTTACCACTTCCTTCATTTCAAGCTTCAATCTTCTATTAAATTCTGCAACTGGTTTAGCACCTTCTTCCATGAATATTCGATGGACGGTTATCATGGGACTAACTCCCTTCAAATCATCCATTGAGTACCCAAAGGCTTTGCGATGCTCCTTAAGTATCTTCATGAGTTCTTCTTCTGCTTCTCCTGAAAGTTTAGCACTAATAATAATAGGAAATTTATTCGTATCATCTAAAAACCTGTATTTGAGATTATCTGGTAGAGTCTTCAACTCTGGGGGGTGGTAGTTCCTCGTCCCCCCTCTTTTCTGGCTCTTCAAAAGCCTCATCAGTTGGAGGTCCCATAATGGGAAGTGAATCGAATTCATCTTCTAGTTCTCCCAGGGACTTGTCCTCCATAACTATTTCTTCATAATTTGGATCTTCATTTATTTCTTCTTCTTGATTGCTAAAGAAAAGAGCCACCATTTCCTCAATAGTTCTCTCTTCCTCCTCTTCTTGTATTTGTGGAGGCATGTCTTTAAATTTGGAAAAGTGGAATTCATTTTCCGCTCCCCCAAGCTTAAGAGACACAATCTCCTTCTTGAAATTAACATAGACACCTATATCACCCAAAAAGTTCCTTCCAAATATAATTGGGCAAAGAGTGTCAGCTGGCATATCAACAACTACAAAATCGATAGGAAAGTCTTTGTTGCCAATTGTGACAGTTGCATCTTCAACTACTCCCATTGGAATTCTAAGATTATTATTAGCTAACATAATCATCATATTAGTCTTTTCAATTGTAGCCGGTTTTATCTCTTCTTTTATTTCTAAATAGAAATCATAAGATATAACATTAACTTCGGTGCCAAGATCACATAAACCATTATGCGAGGTTTCTTTAAATATGCAGGGAAGAATAGGCTTACCCACATCTTTTACCTTTGTTTTACCTTCAACCAATACGGAAGTCTCTTCATCAAGTTCAACTATGTTACAATTTGCATACATAGCCATAATCGCTTCCTTGGTCACCTCTTCATCTTTGGTTTCTTCCAGATGTTCCATGACTTCTGGCATACTTTCTTCTACCTTCTTTCCCTGTACTGCTTTGACCTGTTCATATTCAAGAATATGCTTTTGTGCAGTGTTAGGGAAAGGCACCTCATTTGTTGGTTCTAGGGAGGCCAGTGTTGCTTTATCTTCTCTTTTCTTCTCAGGTTCAGGGGTGGATCATACTTGACCGGAACCTCTTTTGGAGCTTTGATATGTTCTGTAAAAGCTTTCACAACTTGCAACACAAGATATGAATCCAAGTAAAGTTCTTTAGATAATTCTTTAACATGGCCCTTTTTATTACAGTCATGAATGCAATCATGTTTTATTTCTACGCCTCCTTCACTTCCTAGACCAAAATTCCATGAAACTCTGTGATCATGAATTCTATTAAGTAAAGCCCAAGCTTTAGGTATAGTAAGATTCATAAAGGCTCCTTCCGCGAAAGGGTCTAGTTCAATTTTTTTAGGTTCAATTAAACTGCCATAAAATATATGCAATAAATACCATTCAGGTAAATCATGATGAGGACATAGACGTAGTAAATCTTTAAATCTAAATAAGCTCTTACTAGTCCTTCATTAGAGCGATTCCTCCACGTCATTATAAGACGCCTGATTCCAAAAGATTTTGATAATGGGTAATATTTTGATAGAAATTCACAGTCTAGATTATCCCAAGTAGTAATGTCTTCAGGGTAGAGATCTATACCATGAGAGAGCTTTACTAGTCAAAGTCTGACTAAAAAGTTTAACTCTTACCTCATCGGCGGTATATCTCGTCAATTGAAAAGTGCCACATATATCTTTGAAACATGCAATATGCTCATATGGAACATGATCTTCTTCATCTCCAGTAAATTGCTTCTTGTGTAGAATACCAAGTAGTAGAGGATTTATTTCAAACCCTCTTGTCTTCTCATTGGAGTTGTCTATTTTATAAATATCGTAGGGCTTCCGAAAGTAGTTGAGTGGGTTAGCACTAGTCATATGCTCAAACTCCATCATGTTGGTGGAAACCTGTAACTCAAAACAAAACTTAGCAAGACAAAAATAAATAAACAAAAACTAAAAGACCTACAACGCTTAGCTCCCGGCAACGACGCCAGAAAATAGCTTGATAACTGCAAGTGCACAGATCGTTTATAGCTAGTTTCGAAATAAAGATATCGATCTCATAGGGAGCAGGAGTCTGAAGTCTAATGATTCTTGAAATAAATATTATGATAGAAATGCTAAATAAAGTTCTAAGTGACAAGATAAAATGCGAGTATTGTGTAAAAGGGTGTTTTTGGGTTTTAGGAATAAGAGCAACAGTAAAGTAAAACAACTGAATACAGAAAGTAAGTATCGCGTATGTAATAGAGATTGGAACTGCAATAGGGAAAATGTGTTATTAGGGAGTAGCGGATACACCACTAGCATTATAAGGAGCTAAGATAAAGATTATTATCATGAACATTCTCAACTATGTATGTGTGGGAGGAACTCCGTATTTGGACAAATAGGTAGCAACCGCTGCTCACATCATCCTCATAACCACAATAGTCAGCAATCGACATCAATTGAATTACTGCGCTATTAAGGGACGTAATCCCGTAGGACGTATCCCATGGCATGGATAGTGTTCCGTGAGTTTTCTCGGTTTCCCAAGTTGATACGTAAGGAGTGCTAACAGCTTTATAGTCATTGTAAGTGCTAGCACGCCTCCATCTACCAACAAGTAGTTCCCTCCATCAAGTCCCCATGAGAGGTAAATATTGAGAGGTCGAATTCTCTCAACATCAAGATGTAGAAAATCTAACACATGGTCACAACGATGAATATCATAATAGACTTGATCTTATTTCAATCTCATACTAGGGTTTATCCATCTCCCTAAGAACTAATGATCTACTCAGACATGGAGGTAATCAACATCATGGCAATAACAATGAAATCTATCATAGATGAATAGTACTTGTATAAATCCACAACGAGTATGGAAATTACAACAAGATCTAGACAAGATGTAGATGGGATGGATGGAGATGGTGATGATGCAGCGGTGGATGATGAAGATCAATGCCTTAGCCTCCTGGATCTGTGCAGGGTGAAGATAGATCCCCGGTGGATGATTTCCCCCTCTAGTTACCCTCCAGAGGTGAGGTTTCTGCGATTTCTGGGTGTTCTGTATGTCGTCTCCCCGATCCAATTGCACGGGGTGAAACTATTTGAGGAGGCGAAGGCGGCGCCAACTATACGGCCGAAACTATACGGCCGGAATATTTATTCTGGTCGTATAGTTGGTCGTTGAACCCTCTGTTTCCTTTGTTCGCTTCTGGTTTTCTTCTAGTATTATTAATATTTCCCAAATAAGCGATTTACATTGTTTTTTACTCCTTTTCTCCACAGTGCAACTGCTCCAAGAATTGTATCCCTTGGATCCATCATCTGTCCTGATCCTGGTGAAAATAGACATAAAATGTGCATGCAAGTGCCGTAAAATACCAAGATCCTACATCTACAATGCAAAATAACAGTGTAAAACATGATGCAAATATGCACTCATCAATACTCCTCGCCCTCCTCCACCACCGCTATGGTCGGGGGCCCTGGGGTGACGGGGGCAAGAGTCTCTTGCGGAGGGGAGGCGGCCACCCCCTCTTCAGGCGCCACCTGCGAAGTATGGACCTTGCTCGACAAGTCTAGGGGGCGTACCACCGGCCAGCCCTTCTAGGAGGTGGTCTGCTTCACCCGTGGCTGCTTCTGTGGGTGACCTTCGCTACAAAGATCCTTCGAGTGAGCTAATATCAGAAGGCACTGGAAAGAGATGGGGGCTACCGGCGGGTACCTTCTATCGCCCCCGGTCGAGGGTTGCATGCCCCAGCGGCCCCATTTCGCGCTAAGGGGAATGAAGACCATGGCAGGACGGGACTCTCCACTTTCCGACGCAGCCTCCTCTAGAGGTGGACCCTCCTCACGGTCCCTCTTCTGTCGAGATGCCTCCTAAGGGCCGACCCCGGTGGCAGGAACCCCTGCCTCTGTGGCCTTCCCCGCCATAGTCCCAGGAGAGCCCTCGGACGAGGCAGCGGTGGGGTAAGCCATGTCTAGAGGGTTCGGGTGCTCACCCGCATGACTGGTAGGGACAATGCCCCACTCATCGAACCGAGGTAGGGAGGCCCGAATCTCCGCTCCGTGGGGGTCGAGGTAAAGGGGCAGGACTCCCTTGGGAACCTCGGAGGGGGCGGAGGTGTGCAGACGATCATGGATGAATCTCGCCACAACGGGATCGTCGGTGACACCGTCCCCTAGGGCCAGGAGGTCTCCCACAACAAAGTCCCACAGGTCCTTGTTGTGCTTCCGTAGCAGAGCGATCCTGAGGTGAAGGAAATCCATGGCGACGAGAGGTCCTGTCAGACCGGAGGAGTTGAGCTGCTCAACGCGGGCGACTAGGGCGTCCACCTTGTCCCCCTCCAGGTTCTCCGTGGGCCATCGGTTTTTGACCTTCTCGGCCAGCGCGGTGGGAGGCGAATGGCGAGGGCTATCCTCCACCACGTCCATCAGGAGCCACCACTTCCAGAAGTCATCCATGCGCTTCGTCCATCCATTTGTGGCCCAAACGACCCCTCCTTCATGAAGGAGGCGCAACCGGTGGTGCGTTTGGTGGAGGTGATGCATCGAGCATACATCTGGCACAGTAGCGCCACGGAAGGCTTCACCCCCACAAACATCTCGCACCAGAAGGCAAAGATAGCCAGGGTGGTGATGGAGTTGGGATGCAGGTGGAGAGCATAGATCTGGTAGTGCTCCAGAACTGCCATGAAAAAGGGGAGAATGGCAGAATCTACCCGCGATAATGGTGTGGTAGAAGAACGGGTGCACAAGGCCGGAGAGGCCTGCCGGATCCACCGATCTAGGCCACACCCGGGTCCTTCCCCACTCGTTTTGGTCGGTGGCAAGCTGCAGGTGACCCCGGTCGAGGCCGGTGTCCATCCGGATGGTGGAGGGCAGCAACACCTCTCCCATCTCCTCCCCCTCCTCTTCCTCTCGAGGAGGTCTAGGCGGAGGAAGCTTCCCCTTCGCTGCTGCCAGAGCTTCACGGTGAGATATCGTGCATGGTGTGTGAGGATGGTTTACCAAGGGAAGCAAGCAAAGGAGAGCAGGCGGAGAAGAATAGATCTTGGATCAATGAGGGTAGTCCCCCGTTTTATGGGCCGGGGGTGTTTATGATCGGGCGCACGCCTTTCTAGAAGGCCCCTAGAAAGGCATGCGTCTTGTGTGGCACCAGATGTTGGGATGGCCTTCCGGACTCTCTGCGACATAGGCATGGCGCTCGACCCGAATGACCGGGGATACTATCAAATAGCTGGTACAGGGGGTACCACGATCCGTCCTATGTCTGGCTTCTACAGTAGGCTCAAGTGAACCTCGCAAGGGAGGTGTTCCTCCCCTCATGAGGTGCGCCAGGACCCACCCACTAAAGGACCACCGGAGGGGGGAGCTGAGAGCGGAACACGTCTCCTTCCCAAGGGAAACGACAAGTGCAACCATCGCATTGGATGCCCCTGTCCCAACGGTCCCAGAGACCGGGTCTTGGTCTAAGGTGAAACCGACAAGGCTCTAGCCCATGGGACAGGAGGCCTCAGCAAGAGCAGGGCGGCTTAGTGTCACTTTGACGCGAAAGAGGCAGTAAGTCGTGCCATGCTAGTACAAAAGGGTGAAAGAGGATATCACTTTAGGAGCGGATGGGGAAGCCCTGGTGTCGAAGACCTAGTCCACCAAAAAGTAGTCTTGTAGACCAACGCCTCGGGGGGTGGCACTGTGGTGACCCTTCCCGTCCATGGACCGGGGAAGAGACTCGATGCCGCCCTATATAAGGAGCCCTTCTCCTACCTTGCAAGGGATGGATCCCAGATATAAAAAACCCTAGACTTTCATCCTCTATTGTATCCTCGCGAGGCACATGAGCAATACAATAAAGAAGGAGTAGGGGCTTTACCTCCTCATGACGGCCACAGACCTAGGTAAAAAACCCTGATGTCAACTCTTTGTCATGCGTTTGCTCTGCCATCGTCGCCATCGCTGAGTTCCTTCGGAATCACGTGTTCATCCCCCTCACGAACCAAGGGATCGTTGGACCCTAGTTCCTTCAAGAGACAAATCTCCGATAGGATGGGCATGCGGACCTCAAGAAAACGTGACACCACAGCGAGGGGTATGAAGAAAAGTGTGTCCCCATATGTTCTATTGTATCACCAACACTGTTTAGTGCTCCCGTGATATGAATCCACATGAGTTCAACATCCTGATTTGTTTGGCCTCCGAGAGGTGGCAGGAACCAGCGTGGTGATCCAAGATCAACATCTGCTACTACATCTTCAATCACTAAAGCTGGAATGATGCACGGGGCTGCGTGTGTACCTACGTGTTACTTACAGTCAATAAGCAGAATTTTGAATGGGATTTTACATGCTATATGAAACCATGACTTACGCCAGGTGAACGGCTCCAAAACACGCACGTCGCCGCTAGGTTCAGTGGCCGTGTAAATGCGTTGCGGTGTGTTGGAATAGTAGTTGGAGGTGAAGACGGCGTCGACATACTTCTCCAGCCGCAGGACGTCGGTGCGTAAGACTATCCATTCCTTGTCATCTGGGCATCTAATGAATGCGATTGCCTTGTCGAACACCACTAAGAGGTCATACTCCCAATGTTGCCACCCCTGCCGAGGTCTATGTTGGAGCTGTACCTTCAGGAGCTCAAGTTCCGCCATGTTGAACTTATAAGTGAATTCAGAGCTGGCGGCGGCAACCCGTTGTTGAATACAGTAATGCCGACACCCTCCAATGATGGCAGTGTAAATCTCAACAATCTGTAGGCATTTTTGAGAGACCAAGTAGTCCCGCCCTGGGTTAAAAGGACTAGACACTCGCTGTTGCCACACACCTAGTTTTGGTCATCTCCAATTTCCATCTCATCTTCCTCCCTGATATTCACCACTACTGATTGCGACCACTTATCCAGCAACATCAATTTTGCATGTATATTCTGCAAAGTTTGTTGTCAGTTGGTAGAATCACCAGCATGGGCCATTGTGAATACAATTTGACAACTAGACCTTCAGATTAAAGTAATATTGATGACTGTATCCTTAGCTCTTGCCTAAATTGCGCCCGTGTCACTACAAGAATACCCAAAATATCAAGTAGGAGCAGGGCTTCCCCCGAACAAACTCCTGATGGTGATCATACACAACTAGGGACATAATAGTCTTAAATCGTCTAATTTGTTTATTTTTTAGAAAACAGAATATCACCTATCAGGCATTCCGTTGCAAATCCAAATTGACAACTCATCTATCACCTAAATTAAGACTGTATCACTATGAAAATACCAGAATATCAAGTATGAGCAGAGCTTCCGCTGTATAGAATAGTCTTAAATGTTTTGATTTGTTCAGACCGTGCATGCACACAACACGTTCAATGGAAGGAACATAGGATTTCGATGAAAGTTCAGCACATATGAATCAACGATATGACTGAATCAATAAGAAAGATACATGAACTTACATGGCCGTCGTGGTCGTTTGGCCATTTGTTGGTATCAGGGTAAAGAAGGCTTGGCGTGTCGAACAGGAGTTTGTCCATTTCTCGAATATGGACCCGGTAGCCAGGGACGCAGCGAGCGACGTGACCGACGGAGATGATGTCCAACCCAGTGGCGATCCTTTGCATGTTCACAACGCTGAGGTTCTGCCATCCCCAATCCTCGCGGTGGTGGTCACCATGGCCAGCCCCGTCGTCGTCTGCCTTACGCTTCGGCCTGCTGCTACCCCAAGCTCTACCCATAGCGACAAATGGAGTCTGGAATCTGACATATTAATGGAGGCGGTGTGATCCGGAGGCGGATGGATTCGGGAGGGGATGGAATCAGGGAGGGGGGCAGTTTCTCGAGTAGGGAGTGAGCCAGTGAGGAACCGCCACCGCCGGTCTCGTCCGTGTGGAAGACAAGGAAGGGGGCTGTAATAATTGAGGGTGGGCACAAGAACCATCTAGAGGAAAAATTAATCGTAAGAGGAAAACTGTAGGGTCCCACCTGTTAGCGAGTGAAGGTCGGCACGCGCAAACGTGACTATGTTTGACTTAGATCGTGCATGGAAGACCTCGATTCCACTGCATGCAAGTGGCACAAAACCAATTTCAGGCAGCGCTAGTGTCACCGTGTAAAACCGCCATTTTTCTCCACCTCCACCCTACTATGAACGGTCATGCACCATTCTAGATATTATGAAGGGCAGTTGCAATCTTGTAGTAAGTAGTTTCACTTCTCCGTCTCCTTTCCTCCTCCACGGCCTCATCCATTTCCTCCGCCACGGCATCACCCTCTTCCTCCGTGTCCTTTTCTTCTTGCCTGTAGTCATGAACTGGCCGGATGTCCGAAATGACGGCATGATAGCGACTGCGTACATCGACATAAAAGTCCATGGCGAGAAGAAGATCAATGTCATCTACACCACCGACCCTTGGACGGTGAAGCACACTCTGACAAATTACGAGAATTGGCTGCGGATCAAAGAAAGCAGGTTCGTCGGTCTCGACCTCGAGTACAGGCGCGATCAGTGTAGGATCGCCGTGGTGCAACTCTCCATGAGGAGGCACGTCCTCGTATACCAGCCTTTTTCCAAGAAGGGGGTTGATCGGAACAGGTACACATTGTTGTCTTTTTGTTCCTGAACCGTCTGTTTACAAAATTTCTTGCTATATTATTTGTTTGAATTCATTTTCATGCAGGTGGGGCGAAAGGATTAGGTCGCTCTTTCATGACTTTCTCGTGAACCACCAGATAACATTTACTAGTGTTGACATCAGGAATGACACTCACCTGCTTGAAAGCCCGACTATCGTAATTAGCATCCCAACAGAGTACTGAGTGGACATCCAGGATATTTACTAGATCCCAGGGACGAAGGGCAGCATGAGTGGGATGGCCGATCTTGCCGCCAAACTCATCAACCTGTGCTACGCTGACATGAATGACAAACTACCGAAATGTTGGTGGAGGCGTTTAGGGCATGATTTCTAGGTGGATAAGCCGCTTTCTAAACCTAACCTGTAGTACGCTGCAATTGACGGGTATGTCAGCCACGAGCTATACCACCAGATAGTATTGTTTCGTTCTAGGCCTCACGCCATTGAACCACCACCAAGGCAAGTGGTTTGCCCCAGATGCCAGAGTGTAGAGGAACCTACAAGCCGAGGCAAGCAACCGAAGACATCCTGGGGTCGGTCGCCTTCCCCGCCAATCATTCCATCAGGCTAGGATTTCCCGTTTTAGTGCATGATTGTTGTGTTTGTATGGGGCTTGTTATGTTTATGAAAACATGTCAATTCACAAGTACTATGTGTGATAGCTACGTGTGAGCAATTCCAAACTAGTGTGTATTACCTTTTCGAACTATAATCTGAGTTTGTTTATGACCGCATCCTTTGCTATAACAGAAAATATGTCTGTACCACTATAGCCAAGCATGATGTGTCGAGTTTGCTAGCATCTTATATTATGAATATGTCAATAGATTGTGCCCTTTTGTGGAAAACATCATCTAATCTTGTGGATCCCACCATAATCTCAGGTAGCTATATTCAGTAGTAAACCCAGGCGCTGCATGGCAGTTCTAGATTCTGCCGCATGCAAAGGGCACAAACAGAATTTGTAAGTATGAATGTTGACCATATAAAAAGGGGAAATGTAATTCATATAGGTTAACTACCTAATAGCACACAAAATGCTTAGAAAATACAGGCGAGATAAAATACAGGCAAGATAAACTAGGAACGGAATGTGAAACTAGTAGTGGTAAACAACACACTCACTCATCCGCCAGATCCTGTTGAGCATCTCGTAGCAGACATACACGTCCTTGGTTGTGTACCGGATCACACTGTAATTCAGGTACCTCCACTCTCATGACTTGTGCAGGTGCTTCGGGAACTCGACCTTCATGCCGGCGTACTCATGGTCGATGATGTTGGCAGCGAGTCTAGCCATGCTAGGTTTTCCTGTATCGTCATCCGGGTACCTGCACATACGCCATAGATCAACGTGATTGACGACATGAACAAGGAGATCCCTCTCTAGCTTCGGAGTGTCATTCTTGATGTCGACGCTGGCGAAGTAGATCTCCCTCCTGCATAGGAACTCGCGAAGCTCTGGGCATACCCATTTGGCCCTGCATACATGGTATAGGAGGCAGTGGTTGCACATGGACAGCTGCAAAAGCGTTGCCCTCTTCCTATCACTGGTATACTCCACGTCTAGGCCGACGATCTTGTACTTATCCATCGGCTCCTGTAGCCACTGCTCGTACATTGCGATGACCTTGGCCACCTCCACTAACGCATTGGTGTGGATGATCGTCATCTCGGTGGTGCCATGGGCGATTATGGTGTATTCGTTAGTGAAGTCACTCCTGTTGTCGAACACGTCGTACTCTGCATCCATGGCAGAAGCTAATGTGGTGGTGGTGGCCTAGCGTCGGTAGCAGTGGCTGGGACTGGGCATGGCTGTGGAGAGATCTATTGCGGTGGTATGGCATGGCGGTGGCTGTGGCAGCGTCGATGGTTCTTGTGGTGGCTTAGGCAGCAATGGAAGGAGTTGGAGATTTTTTCATAGTGCTGTGTTGCGGGGACAGCAGGCGATGCATAAAAGGGGGTGGAATTGTAAATTGCATTTGCCATTATTTCGGTCATACGCACTCGGAAGCACGTTTGACCGGACGAGCACTGTTGGTTTCCAATCCTAGCGCTTAAATTGGGCGGCCGTGCCCGGTAGGCGATGGGATGGGTGAGCGACGTGGCTATGGCGTGGTGGAGACCGGTCACGAAGACCACCGCCCCGTTGCCGCTCTGCAGCGGGTGCGCGGTGCTGACACAATGTAATGTGACATGACAGAAGGAAGTGGACAACTATTTGTGGTCATTATGCCCAAGAAATTTAAGGGACTATAGGCATAGATGGACCTAGCATCCCTACACCCCGGGCAGCCGCCCAGGCCTGTCGATTGCACAAAGCTTGCAATTTCTTTTATTTTTTGTGATTTTGTCCTGAATTTGGCAACTTAAACTCATTTTCCCAGGCTTCTAGAAGTTTCTGGGTCCGCCACTAACTCTAAGCATGCATGATCTAGCAACTTTTCAACACATGTGTCAGTAGCATAGCATCAGGTTTCAACACACCACATACTTCCAGGGTCTAGAAACGGTAAGAGAATTAAACATTATTAGTGGTTGTGGCAGCACAGTCACGGGTTCGTCGGCTAGAGGTTGCCGATTCTAGGTAAGGGGACACCAGGCCAATTTTGACATACTCCCTCAAGAATTTGCCATAAGCAGCGTGCTTAGCCTTGGTCGCTGACATGTGTTTACTAGCCGGGCTTTTACCGATGCCAACCGCATGCGAAATCAAGCTGTCAATCCTTGGTTTGACTCCTTTCTTACATAAAGGGCACCTAAGCTCCCCAAGTCGAGTGCAGAAAGGGATTCTACCGCTCTTGAGCTTCTGCATGACATGGTGGCTCTTGTTGTCTCTGTCCTCCTTGTCAGAGTCCACCTCACTAGAATCTACCTGTAATTATAAATGCAAATAGAAATAAGAAAAATAATGAATAGATATTCAAACAACCATTCCAAGTTACTTTGAAAATAATCACATATTTATACAGGTTTAGTAGTTCATTACGGCTATATCCCTAGCTCGTTCCTAAATTAAGATTGCTTGTGTTCTTGATAACTTATTGATGTAGCCCGTCCTACGGACGCTCCTACATCTACACCACCAAGTCCCCCAAGTGGACCCATGACTCGTGCCCGAGCCAAACTCCTACAAGCTAAGGTGAACTCGCTCCTCTCCTCGTGCCAATTTGATACATCCTTGTATGGCGTGCTACTTCATGCAACTACCCTATGCATCATCAGGTACGAAGCCCCAACAGAACACCCAGTGCCCAAGGATGGAGAACAAGGAGCAGGATGTGAGGCAGAAGCTGCTGGAGCTGCTCAGACCGGAGTCTCCGGTCTGCACACACCAAAGTCTCTAGTCCGCAAAAGCTTCTGGTCTGAAGACCCCGGAGTCTTCGGCCCACCTCCAATCTGACCCCAGGATCGAGCTCGAGGACAGTCTGATGGCCCCTTCGGAGATGGACCGGAGATCGACCGGAATCTCTGGCCCAGACCGGAGTGTCTGGTCCACCACACTAGAGTCTCCGGACCGAGCGTCGCCAGGCATGTAAAAGGCCTTTGGGCCTTCAGCCCATGTACCCCTTAGTCCGTCCATAACTTATCTATTATTCCTAACGTACCCCTGTTTAAGTGGTTGGCCTATATATAGTCCCCCACCTCTATTGTAAACCCTAGGCATGATATTTGGAATTAGTGGAAACCCCTTGTGGATCTATCTAGTTCTTGCCTCATGCTCCTTTGACCAAGGAGCACCAAATATCACAAACCTCGTTGGAGTTTGCGTCGTGCCTCCGCGCTGTACAAGGCCTAGGCATCAGAGTCCCTTTGCCTAGACGTCAAGATCTCACCGAGTCTCCCTACTTGTAGCACCCTAGTAAAACCACTACTAGAAAATCGCTGTGTTTTTGTTTTGTGCATCATCATGACCGCATGCTCATGTCATCATGCCACATTGCATTTGAGCATCGTCATCATCATGCATATGTTTGCCTAAAACTATTTTCTAAAAGCATGTATTTGTTTTCTAAATATCCCCATCTTTATTTCAAATCAAAACCCTTGATCCATCGGGATCTTGTACTTGTCTGAAACTATTTTTGAAATGCTTTGTTTTATAAAAATAAATAAAAATAGTATTTTGTACCAGAGAGGCACCTCAGCCCGTAGGCCAGACTACCTACTACCCGGCAGCCCAAAACAACCTAGCCTAGCCCATCTAACAACAAACCCCTAGAGTAACTAAACCCTAACCACAACCGCCGCCAGAACCCATCCCACCCCAACACGCTTGCGTGAGCTACCCCAATCCTGCACACCACGCTCGCGCGCAGCCCTGCCTACACGCAGTCAACCCCGCTAGCCTGACCCCACCATCCCTGTCTGCGCCACCAACCCTGCCCAGATCCCACCAGGACCTGGCCCACCTCGACGCGTACATCCCCTCTCTCTGCACGCGATGCACGCCTCGCATCCCCACCCTGACCCCGCCACCGCCGCGCTCACACCTCAGACACGCGTGCGTGCCGCACCAACTGCATGCCACCACGCGAGCGCGGCCCCACCCACTCGTCGCCGCTTTGACCTGCCCCTCCTCGATCCGATCCCCACCTGCCCCGCCCTCGGGATCTTCGCACGCTCCCCAGCACTGGGCGTGGACCCATCCCATCGACGCGCCCCACCCCACAATCTCTGCTTCCTCTCTCTCGGTCCCTCTCCTCCCTGAGCCTGATGCCACCATAGCATACGCCCCGTCCTCTCGCGCTTCCTCAGCCTCAACCCGCAAGAGCGCCTCCGCTGCTAGGCTCGCCCAGCGCCGCTGCGCGCCCCTCGATGCCCTCGTCCGCTCCGGCCGTCGTTTAGCCCGGCCCCATGCTCCCCTGCACCGCCAGCGAACGCCGTCTCTGGCCCTGTATTACCGGCCGCTGCCCCAGTGCTCCTCCTCGCCGAGCCTCCTCCTGCGTGCCCTGCCGCCAGGGATTCTGCCCCCGAGCAGGGCCCCAGGTCCCCCCTCACCGCGTCGCCTCTCCCTGCGCCTCCTCTGCGCCTCTAGAAGCCGGTGTCGACCGTGCGGGCTCGACCTCGCCGGCCCTCAGATGCCTCCACCCTGTCCCCGTCGTGGCCTCCTCATCTGCACTCTCCGTTACCGTCCGCACGATGTCGTCGTCCCCGCTCGCTTCCTTGGAGCTCGTTGCCTCCCTCTGCAGGCGCCGCCCTGCTCTGGCCCGCAGCCGCGTGCCCCAGCGCGTCCTCGTCCTGCTTCCACGTCGCCCTGGCCTTGCACCTCCCCTGCATAAGCTCCTCCTCTGGCGCTCGTCCTCTACGCCCACAGCTCCGCCCTCCGCAGCAGCTCGTCCCAAGGTCCTCTACTCGACCTAGCCATGTAGCTTGTCGAGTTGTACCCGTCCAGCACGTCATACGGTGGAAGCACTACCCCGCACAGGTTGGACTCATGCCACTGCAACCACGGCAAGATCAAGCCCTCCGCCAAGTTGTCCTGAACCCTTAGGCTACGTGATCGAAGATGTGGCGCCCCGTGACAACCCCCACCAAGATCTTCGCGACAAACATGATGTGACCCAAAGCCGCACAACACCATCGGGTACCGCCGATGGAACCTTGTGTGGCCACTTGAAGATTGTACTAGGACATTGACCACATGAAGTTCTTCCCTGCGGAATGCCATGATCTTCTTCATGGATCGCCAAGACCTCCTTCACGGATCCAAAGGCCGTTGCCTCGAAGACCGGCCCCAAACCCCTTCGAACCCCAAGACCTTCGACCCCTAATGTGATCCCTTTTCCGAGACCCCTATTTTTATAATATATGCTATATCATTGTTGCATTTAAATTGTTCATGATTGCACGCATATTTTGTCATTGTGGTTATGTTATCGACTTACCTAATAATTAAATATGGAGACCATATGCGGGATTTTCTAGTCTCATATTAGCTCCATTTAAATTTGTGTAGTGAACCGATGCCATGTTTTGCATGGTTAAGACAACATTTAAATTGTGGGGTATCTAAACAACATGAATCTTCTAATTAATTGTTGGGACCCCGGTTCCTCTTAATATTGCTTAGTTGCATCGCACTTTTGCCATGTCATACATCATACATGCATCATGCCCGATCTTCTGCCGTAGTATTAAATAGTGCATCCGGTGTTTCTTTTAGTGCTTTGCTTCTTCACAGATTATGCCATTGAGTTGATGCGAGTATCGACAAGTCCTTCGAATATGTATCTTCGACAGTGTTTCCCAGGTGAGCATTCTCCCCCTTTCTACCTATTTTGCATTTCTAGTCTTTACTTCCTCCTGTTGATCTATTGCTATCCTTGTTACGATGCTTTAGTTTTTGTGCACCAGTTATATTCCCTGCAGCCTCTATATTGCCTTGGACACATCCTATTGCCTGTTGTTTGATAAACAGTCGGCCTTGCGAGTCGTAGTTGCTTGCTCAGGTGCTGCTTCGCGTCGTTGTCGTTCCACTGTTGTTGGAAGGTTAGCAAATGTTTAATGGTGGAGATGATCATGGCTTTAATTACAACTTGTTGAATATAATGCTGGAAATAGATATAGCTAATGCAGAGGCATCGGTGGGCAATAGATGTTATTTGGTTCTTCCATGCTCACTTGTGTCCCGTAGGCCCCGATTACTTGATACATGTTCCTTGACTATTCGCACTATCCACATACGAGAGAGTCTATGAATCCCCCTTAGCCAGAGCTTGATTCATTTCTTATTTCTTGGGGCCACAAACTAGTTTGGGGCTTTATTACTATCCTGTATTTATGCCATGCTTTACTGCTTTATTTACGATTGTGCGTGGAGCACCTGTACTATTTAGGAATTACGGAGTGTTTTCGCGGTATCGACAAGCCTAGTCACACTTTTGGGTTCCCAGTCGTTTACAGCCATTGGTGCAAACCTTGGGTCCGTCTCGGAGCCGGCCAACTTCGTTGCAGGTAGCTTAATGGGGTGCCCCCCTGAAATAATTTATGAATCCTGTGATTGCTTTGTCGTGAAAGCCTCGTTGGGTTTTGATTTGGTTTTTCCGAGGTTGATCGTGTGTGTGTTGCTATTTGTGCACCCCTGCAGGGTAAATCTTTCTGAAAGCCGTGTCCGCGGTTATGGACGACTTGGAGCACAGTATCTCGATCATAGACAACCATAACTAAAGCAGTGCTATAAATTTGACTTAATATGTGACTAGTAATCAACTTCACTACAACGGAATGAGTAAATAAAAGTGCCAACAACTATTGGTTTTGGGAGGTCTCCTACTATTTGTATCTGACTAGTAAGTGCTGCAACTATAATGGAATGAATAAAACTACCAACTGTGTGAGTTCCTCGGTTTGACTTCCTCGTGTGGTCTCGAGGGGGAAATACCAGGATGGGTATGATTGGTGTTAGTATCAGGTTGGTCCCGAATAGGTCTCTCTTATCCCTCTCTAATAGCCGACAGTTGCATCGAGTCTCCATAGGTTGTTTATGCATGATGCGCTACCGCTTCAGTCCACCATACCTATGTAGGCGAGAGCCGCCAAATTGTAGCCTCGCCATGTACTGGCCTCAGTACTGACGCTCCTCTTTTTCCTTTGCCCTTTGTCAGCACCCCTTTTGTTTTAGCAGGTTTGAGATCGATGCCGTTAGCAGGGTTAACCTTCCGGCTTGGCCTGGGCAGGGTTATGGACGCCATTGGTTATTCTTCAGGGCTCTTAGCCGCATTTGCATCTTATCCGTACTCGGATGTTGTATCGTTTTCGAGGTGATTTGGATCTTTGTACTGTATATCTGTATTCTTGACTCATGGAGTCGTTGTTGTATATATATGTTTATGTGGGTTCCATCATGGACTATTGTGTAATGTTATTACTTTGTTTTTCCACCCGCACGCAAGTGCCTGGTGGGCATCTTTGAATCGTTTCTATGCGGGTTTGGCAGGAAACGCTAAAATCTCCATAGGGCCGATTCGAGGGTGTTACACTACTCGCCGTGCCGGTTCGAGAGAGAGTCCTCCGCCCGACGCCGATCCTAGGGATTGCGCCGGACTGGTCACCACCAACGTGAGCTATTGGTGTGTATCGTGGTTTTGCGTGAGTGTGTTCATCGTGTTCTTCGCGCGTGAGTTCGTCGTGTTCATCCGCCCCTCCTTCCCCTGCAATCCATCCTCGATTTGGGGGGGATTCGTGAAAGATCGGCCCACCCTAGAGGTTTGTCCTCAATATATTGGTATCAAGAGCTTCGTTGCTCACGAATTCCCCCACAAAATTTTCTTCTATCCACCAAAAAATTCGAAAATCCCCCAAAAATAGCCCAAATTTTCCTTTGGATCAATATCTTGATTTGGAGTGTTATTTGTGGTTTTGATCCGACCAAATCTTGTCTAAGGTGTTGGTACAGCTCTATCTTGTGTTTTCCTAGCCCAATTTGGCAATTTTTCGCGGATTTGAGGACCCAAGGCGTGGATTTCCGCTCAAGAACTCGAGAAGTTCGCGATCCGACTCCAGACCGGAGTTTCTGGCCTGTAGACCGAAGTCTCCGGCCCACACCGGAGTTTCCGTCCTGTCCACACCAGAGTCTCTAGCCTAGACCGGAGTTTCCGACCCGAGACCCTGGAGTCTCCGGCCCTGATGCCTAATTTTGACAATTTTGCCTCTTATCTTGCATTGGCTAATTTCCTCTTGTTTGTTTGTGCCCGTGTGCGTGTCATCAAATAACAACAAGCTTACGCATCGACAACTCCCACGCTCATTGACACCACGACCCACGAACATCATCCTGCACTATTGACGTCAAGTTCATCATCACCAACGAAGGTATAACTTGTGTCACCTTGTTAACCCCTATCTTCCTTTGTGTGTACCTATCCCACGAGAGTGTCTCATCTCGTGTTTGCTTGAGCATTGTGCATTTGTCCTTGGATAGTGAGAGTGCAAGAGCAATAGCAAGTGTGACTAGGTAGCATCAAGGGAGAGCAAAAAAAAGATACAAAGCAAAATAAAAATAAAAATAGTCTCCTATAGCAAAAGAGAGTCTCAAAGCTTGTAAGAAAGAGAGAAAGAAGAGCGCCCAAGGCAAGTGCACAAATCCATTGCTCATTTTTCTTCTTTGAAAACAAGCCACGGTCTCTCCTTGCATTGACATGATAACGAGTGTAGTCTTCATTAGGACAGTTTGTTTGCTCATTTTCATAGTCATGTCAATCCCAACAATCTCCAAGTGTGTGTATATAGTGGTTTCCGTCACCCTTTTGAGTTGTTGACCTTCGCCTTTGTCTTGAGTTTTGTTGGATTTCACCCACTTTTGACTATCCCTTTTCTTTTGGTTGGTTCTTTGGCATTCCACAATCCTAACCTACCACCAACAAGCTTTTGAGAGTTAATTCTTCTTTAGTGTGAGTTTTCTTTGCAATTCCATTTTACATGCTTATAGCTCTCACTTGTGGTTTCTAGTTCGGTGCAATCCCCAAGGTGAGGTACAAGGCTAACACCTCCATACTCCACTTCCATATACAACACTTATGTGTTTTGCATGATGGATAGGCACGGTGAGTCGAGCCAACCACCTTTCCAAGAAGAAGAACATGGACCGTACATGTCGCGTGCAAGTCACTTCATCGTCCGACAAGAGTTCCGTGAAGGTAGGCCAAGCCCTAGAGACGCGACAAGATGAACAATTTGGCGAGACACAAGCCGAGTTCAAGAACATCGACAACTGCTTCGATGGCCTTGAAAGGCAAATGCAAGCAATGCATAACAACTTTGGCCATCAAAATGAAGCGCTCCAACGCTCTGTCGCCGAAACAAATGACAATCTTCGATGCCTCATCGATGGAATGGCAAGACCGCATTCACGTGCATCAAGATCTTCAAGCTCTTCGCGTCGTCATGTTCCTCCTCAACAAGATCTTCATCCAAGTGCTCCAAGATGCAATGATGCCCCCGTGGTTGAAGATGGAAGTTCTTCGAACTATGTACCTTCCCCACGGCACGCCGCAACATCAAGTTATGATGGTGATTTCTCTTCAAGACCACGAGCAAGGCAAGAAGCACACCGTCATCACGGAAGGGCATTGATGATCCAACAAGAGCAACCACAAGAAGAAACGTAAGTGCAACCGCAAGTCTACCACCATCGCCTGCGACACATACTTGACACAACAAGTGCTGACTCCAATCTGGAGAATCAAGCTCATCATCGACATGAAGCTCTCCAAGATCCTCCTCCTCGTCGTCACCGTCATGTACGTCCGCACCGACACCATGGCCATCATGAGGTGCCTCCTCCACAACACCAAAACATGGAGCGTCTAGTGGTACAAGTTGAGCGACGGCCACCACGTCAAGAGGCTCAACACCATGATCTTCGCTATGAGGCCCATGTGCCTAATCATCATCACCAACCGAGGGACGAGCCTCCTCTTCGTCATCAACTGCATCATGAGGCTCCACATCCTCAACACCCTCATGACGCCCAAGTGCCTCAACATCATCAACAAACACGCCAAGAGAAAGAGCAAGCTCCACAACAACAACATCAAGAGCAAGCTCCGCAACAAGGTCGCGAGAACCAAGTTCCACCTCCTCAACCACAAGATCATCAACAAGCTCCACAAGCTCGTCGTAATGCTCGCATGGAAGATGAAGACCGTCATCAACATGGCCACCATCACTACCGTGACCGCAATGAGGAAGAAATATTTGGCAAGCTCAAGTTCACGATGCCCAAGTTCACCGGATCAAATGACCCCAAAGAATACCTCCGGTGGGCACTCAAAGTCGACAAGATCTTCCGGATGCACAATTATAGCAACGAGAAGATGGTCGCCATGGCTTCGCTTGAGTTTGATGATTACGCCAACCTTTGGTGGGAACAAGTTCAAGTTGCTCATGACGCAAGACAAGAGCCGCCAATCACAACTTGGCATGATATGAAGGCTCACATGAGATCCTGTTTTGTTCTTGCGCACTACACGCGTGACCTCTTCAACAACCTTCAATCGCTGCGCCAAGGGACAAAGACCGTGGAAGAGTATTTCAAGGAAATGGAACTCAACTTGATCCGCGCCAACATTGAAGAGCGCACGGAGAAAACTATGGCACGCTTCCTTATTGGGTTGAACCACCCAATCAAGCGCATCGTCGAGTTCCAAACATACAACAACATGGTTGAGCTTGTGCACATCACAACAAAGGCCGAACGTTAAGTGCAAGAGGACATTAAGTACAACAAGCCCAAGACGTATTTCACCTACAAGCAAGCCTCAACCGCTACGCCAACAACCTTCAATGGAAGCTCCTCAAGTACCTCCAAGCCTTCCTTCAAGCCCACACTTCCTCAAGGAAAACTGCCCCCAAGTGGCAAACAAGCAAAGAGTGATACACCTTTCAACGGTGAATGCTACAAGTGTGGAGGCAAAGGACACAAGTTGGCCGAGTGTGGAAACAAGAAATTTTTGTTCGTCCATGACAATGGCGATGAAGAGTACTTGAGTGAAGATGAATTTGATGCCCGAGTCAAGGAAGCGATGACAAGGCAACGAGTGGGAACATGACCAAGAACTCCTCATGTGTGAAAATGACGCAAGTCCATCGCTTGTCATCACAAGGATCTTGACCACTCAAGCACAAGAGTATGAAGACCAATGCTCAAATATCTTCCAAACACGAGCCGGCATCAATGGCAAATCTATCAAAGTGATCATCGATGGAGGGAGTTGCCACAACCTTGCTAGCACTGAGTTGTGTGAAAAGCTCAACCTCACCCTACATCCTCACAAGCACCCCTACCACGTGCAATGGCTAAGTGACATGGGTATACCCTACAGGTACTCGAGCTTGGTATATACGGCCTGAATACAGCGGAAGCCCACGGTGTCGCCAAGTCCCAAATAGAGAACTCGAGTAGCCTACGGACTCTCGATTGCTTGAGGAACAAGAAGAAGCTAAAGATAGAAAGTTCAAAGGGGAAAACCCTAACCTGTAACCGACTCGACCTGCTACCCGAGACCTAGCCTATCTATATAAAGGCTAGGAGGGGCAGCAAGGAGGACATCCGCAACCCTAGTTTCCACAACCCTCGCCAGATTGCATCTGCGCACCATTGTAATTTTCGATTTCTCTGTTAATTCCACGAGCAAACAAGAAGGAGTAGGGACCTCTACGAGGCCTGAACCTAGGTAAATCTTCGAGTCCCCTGTGTGCTTGTTTGCTAGCCGATTGATGCTTCCAGCGCTCCCTCCTTCTCTAAAACCCAAGTCCATAACAATGGACATTGATGAGTTAAACCCTCGTCAATTGGCGCCGTCTGTGGGAATTGGGAGTGCTAATGTTGCGGCTTCTTCGGCCCCATCAACTGCGATCTACAACTCTGCAACAACGGAGATTCGCATGCTCTTCAGTGCGTTCAACTTCACCATCCACACGCCGGCCACTCGCCCGGCTTTCGAGTCCGTGGGCGAGGGGATCAGCTTAGCGATCGGGAGCTTCCGCTTCCAAGTTGGTCAGATGGGCACGCTTCGCATGCCTGACCAGCCGACGACACCATCGATTGCTCCAGCAATGTGGTTCCCCCCGCCGATCGGCACCCTCAGTGTGCTCAATGCCTCGATAGCAGTCGAGGATACGGTCAGCGACAGCAGTCGCGAATCCGATTTGGGTGATCTAGCAACTGAAGATGGATCCTACGGTTCCGGATCTGAAAGTTGTGGGAGCAGAAGCTTCCCCAACCACTTCATGTGCGCCGTCATCAATGCAGGCGACTCCTCCGCCAATCGCGACAACACGGGCAACGGTGGCCATGGCGCCGACCCGCCAACCGGTGGCATACCCAATGGTGGACCACCCAACGGCGGCCCTACCAACGGTGCCCCTGTCAATAACGGAGGGGCGGCCGAACCCCCCACCATGGTGAACGAGCAAACCGGCGAACACATCTTGATCAGGCTCAACAATCTCAAGTGGGCCCGCTGCCGAGAAGCTCTACGAGGCCACCCTCCGCCTTTCGGCTCCCCACAAGAACTACTGATGGGTTACCATTGGCTCCTGAAAGAGGAATACAAACGCCAACTGCAGACAGTCGCGCAACTTGAGGCGCGTACAAAGGTGGTAGACGAATCGAGCCTCGGACGGGCTGGGCTCTCCTCCCATGGAGGATCCTCCTCCAAGTGCAACGAATACGTCGCTAACAAGAGGCGATCTCGACTGGCCCACCTCACCGAGCAAGAGCGCATAGAAGCCGCAAAGGTCCTCGACTTCGGCTCCATGACAGTGGATACGCGTGGCAACATGCTTCCAAAAACGCCGCAAGCCGCGGTAACGGCGGCCACCATGTACCTCCTCAACAACCAGCCGCCAGCTAGAGACTCTCGAGCTGCCATGCACCGATCTACGATCGCAGGCTTGGGGTTAATCGAAGCTGCTCTTGACAAAGAGCCCATACCGGAGCCAAAGAAAGGCAAGGCTCTGGCAAAACGATATTCCTCGCCCTCATCCAATGACGAAAGTCACGACCTGTCTCGACGCTGCCGCTCATGGCGACACGACCACAACTATGACGCGCATGATGACATCACGCAACACGAAATCAACAAATCAAGGGCACGACGTGCCTGATCGACTGATTCAGAAGATGAAGATGTGGAGCTCTGTGGCGCTAGATGCTTCAGCAGGGCCATCAGGCAAAAGCGAATGCCCAAGGGGTTTAAGCTCCCATTAGAGAACCCAAAGTTTGACAGTCTGCAGGACCCGAAAATCTGGTTAGAGGACCATATCTCCTCCATCAGGCTCCACGGCGGGAGTCGAAGCACGGCCATGCAATGCCTGTAGCTACAGCTACAAGGCGCCGCCTAGGCATGGCTCAACAACCTCCCACGCGGATCCATTCGCAGTTGGGAAGAGCTGGTTGACAACTTTCTGCGCAACTTCAAGGGCACCTACAAAAGGCCCGCGTCAATCGAAGAGCTGAGATGCTGCCAGCATAGGTCGGGCGAATCACTACGCTCGTACATCCAGAGGTGGTCCATCATCAAGAACTCCGCAGAAAATATCTCGGAAGACCGCGCAATCAACGCGTTCAACGGCGGTGTTCACCGCATAGAGCTCAGGGAGGAGCTGGCCCGCTCGAAGCCCGAAACCATCAACCACCTGATGGAAATTGCGAATCGGTGGGCTGATGGAGAAGATTCAGTGAAGAATCGCGTTCACTCTGACGAGGAAGCAAAACTCGAGCACAGTCGCGACCACCGAAGCAAACGTCAAATGCGCATCTACAATGACCGCGACGACGTCAATATGGTCGTAGCTGGCTATGCCGACAGACGCGACGACAACCGCAACAGCAGCTACCGCAGCAGTGGATACCGTAACTCCGGGAAAACCACGCAAGTATGGAAGCGCCACACTCGCGATGAGGCGCCCGCCGCATCCATTGAAGACAAGCTGTCCGGGCCATGCACCGTGTACTTCTACATCGACAAGGATGATGGCAAAAAGAAATCCATCCACCTCCTCAAAGACTGCCGCGAGTCCCTCAAACTCCATGAGGGCCTGGCTCGGATGAATCGCGACGCAGTCAACAGGGGCTACGGAGCCGCCCCAGGCGCTGTGGAACATGGAGCTCCTCCACCACCACCCAGACCACCGCCAAACGCAGCTGCGCCTGACCAGCATCACAGAGGCGAGCCATACCCATGGGCCATGGGCACCATGATGATCCAAAAGGGTCGCCCTCCAACCGGGTGCAAAAGGCCATCACTCGCCAAGTCAATCTGGCGATAAACTCGCCACCATCCACCACTGAGTACCTCAGTGGAAGCGACTCCTGCATCACTTTCGATAAGCGCGACCATCCGCGCCAAGTACCTCGTCTAGGCCACTGTCCCCTCGTACTCGAGGCACAAATTGGAGGTTTCGACATGAGCCGCGTCTTCATGGACGGTGGAAGCGGCATCAACCTTACGAGCAATGAGGATCCCTCTGACCTGCCTAGAGGCCTCGGACACGACATTCCACAGCATCGTCCCAGGAAAGGGCGTATACCCCATTGGCAAAATCAACCTCGACGTCATCTTTGGCACGTTGAAAAACTTTTGACGCGAGCGCATCGACTTCGAAGTCATCGACTAGCCCTCATAGTACCACTGCATCCTCGGACGTGTCTCGTTCGCTAGGTTCATGGCAGTGCTGCACTACGCCTATCTGTAGATGAAAATGCCAGGCCCTAATGGCGTCATCACAATCAACAGGAGCTTCAACAGGTCCGACAGTTGCGACAGGGAGTTCAGCAGAATTTCCCAGTCCTTTGGCATGCAGGAAGAACTCGTGAGACTGAAGGAGTCGACAGACAACAGTCTGCCTCCCCTGAGCAGTACAAGTTCACCCAATCTCTCCTTCGACTCATCGGTGCACACAAAGAAAGTTCAGTTCCACCCATCGGATCCCGCCAAGACGGCCCTCGTCGCCAATAACTTGAGTCCCGCATAGGAACTCGCGCTCGTCGAATTCCTCCGTGAGCACTGGGAAATTTTCGCCTGGTGTCCAATAGACATGCCAGGAGTTCCCAGGGAATTCGCCGAGCACGCACTCAATGTCAACCCAGACGCAAGGCCAGTCAAACAAACAATTCGGCGACTGTCTGAACCAAGAGCAAAGGCAGTCGGAATGGAGATCAACAGACTCCTCGATGCCAAATTCATACGCGAGATCAAAGAAAGCACTTGGCTCGCTAACATGGTGCTAGTACCAAAAAAGGACACGGATATCCGGCGGATGTGCGTGGACTTCACCTCTGTGAATAAGCACTGCCCGAAGGACCACTTTCTGCTACCGCGAATCGACCAGATCATCGACTCCACTGCAAGATGTGAGCGCCTCTGCTTCCTCGATGCCTACTCAGGCTACAACCAGATTCGAATGAAGGAGGAAGATCAAGAGAAAACGGCGTTTACAACGCCCTTTGGTGTGTTCTGTTATAACACAATGCCCTTCAGGCTAAAAAACGCAGGAGCCACCTACCAGCGGTGCATGCAGGCGTGCCTCAAGAACCAACTTGGTCGCAACATCCAAGTCTATGTTGACGACATAGTAATCAAGACCAAAGAGGAAGCCTCACTAATCAATGACTTGCGCGAAACCTTCGCCAACCTCGACCGCTACCGGATCAAGCTCAATCTGGACAAGTGCGCCTTCGGCGTACCTGTGGTGCCAAGAGGCTCATAATATATGGCGACTCCAAGCTGGTCGTCAACCAGACAATGCACGAGTGCGACGCACTGAACGACAACATGATCGCCTATCGTGACCTCTACGACACACTCGAAGGGGACTTCGACGGTTGCGAGCTGCGGCACATATGCCGCGAAAGCAATGAAGAGGCGGACACACTCGCCAACATAGGCTCTACCTGCGCCCCCATACCACCTGGGGTATTTCTCGAGCGCATCTGCGAACGCTCCATCAAGCCAAAGGCCGCAGAGAAGAAAATAAGCGCAGCAGCAGACTCAGGGGCTGCGCCGCCCAATGAGCCAATGGCACTCGACGACCTGGAGCTTGACACAGGACTCGAAGGACCAATGAGCGTCATGATGATCGAGCCATCTTGGACTCAACCGTACATCACGTACCTCCTCAGCAAAAGGCTACCGGACGACCCGACTGACGCACGGCACATTGCGTGGCGATCCAAAGCATTTGCTGTTATCAACGGTGAACTGTACAAACGCAGCATCATAGGAGTACTCCAACGATGCGTCTCCAATGCTGATGGAAGAGCTGTTCTACTCGACATCCATGAGGGGACTTGCGGGCACCACGCTGGCAGTCGAGCCCTCGTCGCCAAAGCTCTACGAGCTGGATTCTACTGGCCTATGGCCATGCGTGACGCCAAGGACATCGTCCAAAAATGCAACGCTTGCCAGCGATTCGCGGACAAGCGACACACACCTGGCGCGGAACTCCGGCCAATTCCATTGGCCTGGCCCTTAGTGCAATGGGGACTCGGCATGGTCGGCAAGCTCCCAAAGTCCTCACGAGGAGGCTACGTCTACCTCCTGGTCGCAGTCAACAAATTCACCAAGTGGATAGAGGCCATGCCAGTGACTAACCAGTCAGGATATAGCGCAGTCAAGTTCTTCGAGTCTATCGTCCATCGCTTCGGAGTACCACACATTATCATCACGGACAATGGGACGAACTTCACATCAAGGAGTTCCAAGAATTCTACAAGAATCTGGGAATCAACATAGGCTATGCCTCTATAGCACATCCACAAACCAACGGTCAGGTCGAAAAGGCCAACGGGCTCGTCTGCAGCGGCATCAAAAAGCGACTCCTCAGGCCACTCGAACAAGCCACAGGCTGCTGGCCAGACGAGCTACAGTCAGTACTCTAGAGCCTGCGCACAACTCCAAACAGCGCCACGGGGTACACCCCATTCTTCATGGTGCACGGCGCTGAAGCGGTGCTACTCGCGGAGGTACGATACAAAGCATCACGAGTGGTCGCTTACAGCGAGCAGGAGTCAACTCTTGCACTCGAAGACTCCGTCGACCTCCTTGACGAGGCACGAGAAATCGCCGCAGAAAGATCAACGATCTACCAGCAGAACCTGCACAACTACCACAACAGAAGGCTACACCCCAGGTCCTTCGTCGAATGAGACCTGGTCCTGCGACTGAAACAGCAGGGGCATCTCAAGCTCGAGTCCCCCTGGGAGGGACCATACGTGATTACAGAAGTAATCCCAGATGGCGCCTATCGCCTTAAAGATTTTGAGACAGGAGTCACATACTCCAACCCCTGGAACGTCGCGCAGCTGCGACGCTTCTACCCTTAGTCGTCTTTTATTTTTACATTACAAATAAGGCTACTCAGCCAAGGCTACTTAGCCACACATTGTACCCCGTACTATCTTGCGAATGAATAAAGCTAAGTGCCCCAAAGCTCTGTGTTCCTTTTATTTTTGCAAAATATCCACTCGGGGGCTGCGCCACCCTATACACATCTGTTCTACGAACTAACGCGATATCCTGAGTAGCTGACGCACCAATCGAAACCCTTGACAAACACCAACCCAGTTGCAACGCACCTGGCAGGTTGGCAAGAGGCTGAGATAAACACAAGTCAGGCTAACAAAACGGAATCGTACAGTGCAACGCACTCCCAAAACATACACGCTAACAAGCTCTTTATATACATCCATGTTAATAAATTATACATAGTATATATATGAACTTTACAAACACTAGTGCAACTATGTGCAGGATACAAACTAAACTACGGTTGCAGCAAAGGAACGTTGGTCTGCTCCTCGAAGAAGTCGACGGTTTCCTCCGCTAGACGATCCACCGCCTGTAGTGAGGAACCATGTTCCAAGTCGAACCTGTTGGCGGCGCTGGCGGTCCGGCCGCAATTGCTGCAACATCCACATCAGGCATGTGTAGTCGCACCAGCGACAGAGCAGCCTTGGCACTAGCCACTAATTGTTGTCGTACACACTCGCGGACTGCACTCAAATCTTGAAATTTGGCAAGAAGGGCCAGCAGGCTCGATGGAACAATGTCCAGCGGGAACATCGTATGGTAAATATTCTTCAAGCACGATTGCGACTTCTTCAAAAAGTGAAGCACTCGCGACGCACGATCCTGCAGGGTCATCGGTGCGATTGCGCGATCATGATCCACCCAGAAGTATCCACTCGCCTGAAGCTGCTCTTGGGTCAGGTCATTCATGCGAATGGAAATTTTATCCTTCTCATCCTACGGATGGCGTGCACTGATAACTATAACAAGCAAAAGCAAAATAAGAAGACAACGAACTACTGAGAGTGACTACAAGGAAAAGATAAGGAAGAAGAGAGCTAACACTTAAACTGGTCGCCCAACTGCGTCACCTCCCCTAGCAGATATTGCTCTCGGGCGACGGCCTTCTTCGCCCTCGACTTCCATACATCCGCGTTACCACGGAGCACAGACAGTTTGCGGTCCAACTGCTTCAAGCGGTCGCGGAGTCGCGAGAGCAGAGATAGCTCATCCACCCTTGAGCGCGACTGCGCCAAAGTATCATCATGGGTGGCGTATTCCGAGGTTCAGTCAAAGGACCACTCGACGTGCCCTATCACAAGTCAAGCAAGAGACAATAAGAAGACTAAGGCGATGCATAGACAAAAGACTCGAGTGCATTCAAGCATAATAAAGTATCAGCAGATACACTCGCCAAAAGGCATGTTCTAGACAAAAGAAATAAGCTATTTAACTATTTATAGACACGACTACTGAGGAGCAACTGGCTTCTTCGACTTAGACTTTGGTTTTGGGGGCCTAATCGAGTCTATGGCAGTATCAGACGCCATAGACTTTCCGCCGGCCCCTGACGTCGCAGCCTTTGCCGCCTTCTTGGCTCGCTGCAGCTCCTCAGAGTACTTCGCAACTATATTGATCAGCTGTGGCCCGTACTTGCCACAAGCAGTTGCGGAGGGAGCAAAGACTAACTATTGGCCATCCGCGCTGACAGGCATCGCCCTGGAGACCGCTGCAGGATCAACCTCGACTCCATGGGCTTGAACCATCGCGAGTGACATTGAAGCGCCAGCCGCATGGAGTGAGTTCTTGAAGCTCGAAGGAATGCCTCCAGGAAGGGACTCCACCAGCTCATCCATATTTTGGATTAACTCTGCCTTGGGCGCCAGCTCCTCACGGAGGCAAATGAGCACACCCTTGGCCTTGGTGAGCGTCCCTTGTATAGCAGCACTGCGATCCTCAACTGCCGAGATGGCACCTGCCAGGGCATCGTCACGACGGAGCGCCTGGGGGTCGAAGCTCAGACCGCTGGCATCTACACAAGAATCAAGTGTTGGCACAAAAGTCAGCACAACAACAAATTCGAAAGAAGGGACACAACAAAAATCTAGACAAGGGAATACCTGAGAGAGCCTTGGCAATCGAGAAAAGTTGTTCTTCGAACAACTTATCCCTAGCTACGATGGAGGCACGCATATCCTCTTCGCGTTTCCGCAATTCGTTCTGTGCTACGATTGCCTCATCGCAGCTCTTCACCGCTGTGGCGAGTGTTTTCTCGAGGGAAGCGGTGTCACGAAGGAGTGCATTATGCTCAGCTATGACACAAACAAAAATAAAACCGCCAGTCGAATATATCACAAGGATGCAGAAGAAAAAGTAAAGAACACTCACTTTTAACCGTGCGATGGCGATTATCCAGCATTGCATGCTGACGACCCATCGCAAGAACCTGCTCCGCCAGACGAGCGGCTTCCTTCACAATGAGCTATGACAAAAGAAATAGTAAAGGGTCAGCAGATGGAATAGATGACAAATTTGACTGCAAAATCAGAAGAAGAGATACTACACATACATGATTCTCCAATGACTCCGAGGTTGATTGACGCGCACTCGTCCGGATAACCATCCGATGCTCCACGTCGTGGGGAGAACTTGATGAATTATGTCCGGAGTGGTCCGCCAATGGAGGAGAAGGAGTGCGCTCGACCACTTTCATGCCCTTGGAGGTCGCGACTCCAGATTCCTTCAAAAATTGGATGTCGCCAGAAGATGAAGACGCCGGATGACTGTAGAAGAAAACCAACATCAAGAGAATGCAATTCCAAAGAAGAACCAAAAAGGAAGACCTATATACTTACCAATCAAAATTTTCAAAATCGAAGGTTTGATCCCCCGACTCTGACAACGACTCCTTTGGCAGTCGCATCTTCTTGTGAGAAGATGGCGCCACGGCGCTCACAGGAACGGCAGGAATCGGCGACTCTGCACCAACAGCTGCACCTTCCGGAGTCGAAGGAGACGATGCATCTGAATCCTCGCTGCACGAACTCTCGCGAGTGTCCGGACTACTCGACTTGGGGGGCTTCCTCCTCCACATTAGATGGGATGGTCGACTCCGACTCGTCCTCTTCCAAGGCTTCACGAGGAATAACCCCCTCAGGAAGAGGGGGCATACAGGGTGACACACTCAAATCCTGCATACAACAAACAAGTTAGTACAAGTCAGGAAAAGAGAAGCATTCGACAAATAAAAGCTACTTCATAGCACAACCATACCTCAGGAGGAGGATTAATAGCATCGAAGGAAGGCACGACTGGTTCACTGGGGAGCACATCCTTGACGGTGTACTTGGTGAGTAGTCGCACCCTTTTATCTACCTCACTCGCGGAAATGCCATCGGCACATACGCGAGTGACATCATCCGCGCCAGCCCACTGGAACATAGGGTGGACTCTGGCCTGCAGGGGTTGGACGTGACGGCGCAGCCATGTGCGAATGAGGGTGCAATCTCCCTCCTCTTTTACCATGCGACTCTCGAGGTCACAGACACGCTCGTACAACACATCTGTCTCCATGGACTCGCCGGGCATCACTACATTCTTCTAGGATCGAAAGGCGCGAGTCTGAAGTGGTCTCTGTCGGCCTTCTGGTCACGGATGTAGAACCACTTCTCCCTCCATCCTTGGACGGACGCCATGAGTTTGATGTCGAAGTACGTGGCGGAGGAGTCGACATGGATACCGCAGCCGCCTACATCATAGACTATGGAGCCAAACGCCGACTGGCGCTTCAGCTTGAAGAGACGTTTGAAAAGACCAAAGTGCGGCTCAATTCCGAGCCAGCACTCGCAAAGAGTAATGTAGCAAGCTACATGAAGGATGGAGTTAGGGGACAGCTGATGCAGCTGGAGCCCATAGAAACAGAGAAGACCCCTGAAGAAAGGATACAGGGGCAGCGAGAGACCGCGGATGATGAACACTAGGAACATCACCCAAAAACCGGCAGGAGGAGAAGGGATTACCTCACCACCGGGGACACGCGCGTCAGCGACTGCGGAAGATAGAACTCCGTCCTAGCATAGGAGACAGGGCTCAGAAGACTTGATCATAGACGCGTGCCACGCGCCATTGATGACGCGAGTGCCCGCGCCCTTCTTCTTTCCGGTGACGGCGGTGCTGGTGCCCGCAGCGGTGGAGCCGCCCTTCTTCTTGGCAACAACAGTGGCGGCGACGGAATCAGCCACAACACCTCCTTTCTTCTTCCCCATCTTACGGTGGCGGTGTGACCGGAGGAAGTAACTGGGGAATACGCGGAGCTGGTCCAGCACCACGAGAAAAGATGAACACAAAGGAGCAGAGGAGTAGCAGCAATGGCAACGGAGGCAAAGGCAGAGAAAAGAGCAGATGTGAAAAATTACCGTCGCGACATTGTTACTTAACCCCCTGGAAGATGCAATCCAACGGCCAGGAAAAACCCTACCAGACGCGTGGCGTTCATTGTGATCAACACGTGGAGGACCTGAAGCGTGAACCGTCCCCCACTACCCCCATTACGCGCGGAAATCAATGAGGCACAGTTAAAACAAAGATTACGCACGCCCGGTCAAATCAGAGCCAGAAAATGGGATCCACCGCTCGTCACGTCCCGTCAAACCCGCTCACGCGGGTAACTGAGGTCATCATATCGTTAGCACTGATGTCATCAAGGATTGAGCAGTTCGACTACTTTAGTCCTTGCTCGATCCTTCGACTCCGCCAAGCACTCGGGGGCTACTCCCATAGGGAGCGCTGGTCGTGCAGCCTACGATTTTTTCTTTTTCTCTTCTACAGGAATATGGACATTCAAAGCATACCCAACCACTCGAAGCCACGATTCGACTATGGACATGGGTTAGTCCCATAGGGAGCGCTAGTAATAAATTTGACTGAAACAAACAAACAAAAGACGACAGCAGTCGCAAAAGTTCTTTAGTCCCTGCCTGAGTCTTCGACTCAACCAGGCACTCGGGGGATACTCCCATAAGGAGCGCTGGTCGCGCACCCTATGATTATTTGTACATCGTACTGTGTGTCGATAACATCCACACTCGAACCTTATGGCGACACCGCCTCATGATGTTTCCCTACAAAGAGACTGCGTCTCCTGGGTCACCCGAATCATCTCCGTGATGACAAAAATCAGATGCCGCGCTTGCAGCGTGAAGATAAGACCTGAATAAGGCCTGGAAACGCATTTACTGCGCACTACCAGAAATATATCCGTGCCAACAGGTACGATGAACATGCCTTGACGGACGCGTCGAGTGCTCAAACCCATATACTGGAATTCGACTCATGTAAGACCTCCACGGCTTGAGTCGAATTACACCAGCACTTTTCCAGATTCGAGTCCGGGGACTCGAGTTTGAAGTAGATTGCGTTGTTTTACCCTAAGGTAGTTAACTGATACCGATACATCGGTTAAATAAGGCACACACATCAACAATCCCTATGACACAAATAGAGCAGTCGAAAATACACTCATTCATGCACTCGAAAGGCTTCATAAAGTCCCCAGTCGAATCTGCGATTCCACTGGACACTCGGGGGCTACTGACATGGGTATACCCTATAGGTACTCGAGCTTGGTATATACGGCCTAAATACAGCGGAAGCCCACGGTGTCGCCAAGGCCCAAATAGAGAACTCGAGTAGCCTACAGACTCTCGATTGCTTGAGGAACAAGAAGAAGCTAAAGATAGAAAGTTCAAAGGGGAAAACCCTAACCTGTAACCGACTCGACCTGCTACCCGAGACCTAGCCTATCTATATAAAGGCTAGGAGGGGGCAGCGAGGAGGACACACGCAACCCTAGTTTCCACAACCCTCGCCAGATTGCATCTGCGCACCATTGTAATCTTCGATTTCTCTGTTAATTCCACGAGCAGACAAGCCGGAGTAGGGACCTCTACGAGGCCTGAACCTGGGTAAATCTTCGAGTCCCCTGTGTGCTTGTTTGCTAGCCTATTGATGCTTCCAGCGCTCCCTCCTTCTCCAAAACTCAAGTCCATAACAATGGGCATTGATGAGTTAAACCCTCGTCACTAAGTGACCAAGGGTCCGTGAAGATTAAGCATATTGCATCGGTAACCTTCTCTATTGGGCCATACAAAGACATGGTGGAATGTGATGTGGTTCCAATGACGGTTTGCCACATGTTGCTTGGTCGACCATGGCAATTTGACAAGGCTTCTCACAATGATGGTCGCACCAATGTGTACACCTTCAAATGGCTCAACAAAACATGTGTTTTGCAACCAATGACTCCTAGCCAAATAATTGCGGATAATGCAAAGGCTTTAGCGAGGGCGCAAACCACAACACCTCCTTGTGAGAAGAGCAGTGAGCAAGAGAACCACATCATAGTGAGTGAGAGCCACAAGCCAAACTTGAGTGAAAAAACTAAGAGTGTTCTCCTTGCCACCAAAAGTGAGATGCGAGATGTGCGGAACAACCCACCATCTTGCACTATGTCCTCATTTGCATGGGACTAGCGCAAGAAACTAATGACTTAACCAATGTTCCTCCATCTTTGATGTTTGTTTTGCAGGAATTCAAGGATGTTTTTCCCGAAGAGCTCCCACATGGACTACCTCCTCTTCATGGAATTGAGGATCGCATTGATCTCATCCCCGACGCACCTCTTCCAAACCGTGCCGCCTACCGCACAAACCTGGAGGAGACCAAGGAGATCGAACGTCAAATCAACCAACTCATCTCCAAAGGTTTGATCCAAGTTAGCACTAGTCCAAGTGCGGTACCCGTGATTCTTGTCACAAAATCGGATGATACGTTATGGTTATGCATGGACTGCCGTCCAATCAATGTTATCACCGTGCATTATCGACATCCTATACCACGTCCCGATGACATGCTTGATGAGTTGTGTGGAGCCACTATTTTTTGAAAATTGACCTTCGTAGTGGTTACCATCAAATACACATGGCAGAAGGTGATGAGTGGAAAACCGCCTTCAAGACCAAACTTGGTCTCTATGAATGGTTGGTTATGCCCTTTGGCTTATCAAATGCCCCATCCACCTTCATGCGCCTTATGAATCTTGTCTTGTGTTCTATCATTGGAAAAAGTGTTGTTGTCTATTTCGATGATATACTTCTTTATAGCAAGTTACTTGAGGACCATGTTAAACATGTCAAGGAAGTTTTGCAAATCCTTCGACATGAAAAGCTATATGCTAATCTTCCCAAGTGCACTTTTGCTAAAGGAAAGTTAATTTTTCTTGGATTTGTTGTTTCTTCAAAGGGCATTGAAGTTGATATTTCCAAGGTAAAGGACATACGAGATTGGCCCATCCCAACAAATGCGAGTGAACTCCAAAGTTTTCATGGGTTGGCCGGTTTCTATCGTTGCTTTGTGGAAGACTTTTTGACCATTGTTTGTCCTCTCAACGAATTGACCAAAACGAATGTCACCTTCATGTGGGGCAAGGCACAACAAAAAGCTTTTGATGAACTTAAAAAGAGGCTCACTGAAGCACCTCTTCTTGCGTTACCGGATTTCACTAAAACTTTTGAGATAGAGTGTGATGCTAGTGGTATTGGCATTGGAGGAGTCCTTATGCAAAACGGACGTCCTATAGCCTACCATAGCGATAAACTAGATGGTTCTCGCCTTAATTATCCGATTTGTGACAAAGAGCTTTTTGCCTTAGTTCGTGTCCTTCAAGTTTGGCAACACTACCTATGGCCTAAAGAATTTATCATACATTCTGACCATGAGTCATTGAAATATCTCAAAGGCCAAGCCAACTTGAGTAAGAGACACACTAAGTGGGTCGAGTTTATGGAGTCTTTCCCGTATATTGTCAAGTATAAGAAGGGCAAAGATAATGTAGTCGCAGACGCTTTGTCTCGCAAGCACACAAACCTTCTTACTCGACTTGAAATCAATGTGTTGGGTCCTGAGGAAATAAAAACTTTGTATGCTTCCGACCCGTTCTTTGAACCAATTTTCGCAAAGTGCTCCATTGACAAAGGAGTTGATGATTTCTATTTGCATAAGGTCTTTCTATTTAAAAAAACAAGCTTTGCATTCCGAAGTCGTCGCTCCAACTTTTGCTTCTCCAAGAATCTCATGGTGGAGGCCTCACGGGTCACTTTGGCCCTGACAAGACATTGGACATGCTCTCCACTTAGTACTTTTGGCCCAAGATGAAGCACGACGTGGAGCGCTACGTTCAACGAAGCACGACATGTGTTTAAGCTAAGTCGCAAGCTAACCCTTATGGTCTTTATATGCCATTGCCTATTCCTCATACACCTTGGTCCAACATTAGCATGGATTTTGTGTTAGGATTGCCTAGGTCTAAGGATGGTCATGATTCAGTATTTGTTGTCGTGGATTGCTTTTCTAAAATGGCACACTTCATATCGTGCCATAAGACCGAGGATGCTTCACATGTTGCAAATCTATTTATCAGGGAAATCGTCCGTCTTCATGGTGTGCCAAGAAAAATCGTCTCTGACCGTGACGTCAAATTCATGAGCTACTTATGGAAGACCCTCATGGCCAAGCTCGGCGTCAAGCTACTATTTTCATCCGCATCGCATCCCCAAACCGATGGCCAAACCAAAGTTGTCAACCGAAGCCTCGGGACTCTTCTTCGTGTGTTGATCAAGAAAAACCTCAAGGATTGGGAGGAATGCATTCCACACGCCGAGTTCGCCTACAACCGTGCTAAGCACTCAACAACCAAAATGAGTCCCTTCATGATCGTATATGGTTTCGAGCCCCTCACCATGCTCGACATCCTACCGCTACCTCTTCATGAGCGCACCAACATGGACGTCGACAAGCGCGCCCAAGCTATGAAGAAGCATGACGAAGAAATAAGAGCTAATATTGAACAACAAGTCCTTCACCAAGCTTCAAGGTTGAACAAAGACAAGCGAGAGTTGATCTTCAAAGAAGGTGATATTGTGTGGATACACCTCAGCAAAGACCGTTTCCCCAAGGAACGCGACTCCAAGCTAAAGCCAAAAGGAGATGGTCCCTTCAAGGTCATCAAGAGAATCAACAACAACTCCTACATCATCAACATACCGACCTCCAAGTACCTTGCAAGCAATACGTTCAATGTCAAGGACCTCTCACCCTACCATGGAGATGTTCAAGATGATACCCATGAAGAGTCGAGGACGACTCTTTCCCAGGGGGGGGGAGCTGATGCAGCCCGTCCTACGGACGCTCCTACATCTACACCACCAAGTTCCCCAAGTGGACCCATGACTCGTGCCTGAGCCAAACTCCTACAAGCTAAGGTGAACTCGCTCCTCTCCTCATGCCAATTTGATACATACTTGGATGGCGTGCTACTTCATGAAACTATCCTATGCATCATCAGGTACGAAGCCCCAACACAACACCAGTGCCCAAGGATGGAGAACAAGGAGCAGGGCGTGAGGCAGAAGCTGCTGGAGCTGCTCAGACTAGAGTCTTTGGTCTGTGCACATTGGAGTATCCGGTCCGCCAAAGCCTCCGGCCGACCTCCGGTCTAACCCCAAGATCGAGCTAGAGGACAGTCTGATGGCCCCTCCAGAGATGGACCACAGATTGACCGGAATCTCCGGCCCAGACTGGAATCTCCGGTCCACCACACCGGAGTCTCTGGACCAAGCATCGCCATGCATGTAAAAGGCCTTTGGGCCTTCGGCCCATGTACCCCTTAGTCCGTCTAGAACTTATCTATTATTCCTAAAGTACCCCTATTTAAGTGGCTGGTCTATATATAGTCCCCACCTCTATTGTAAACCCTAGGCATGATATTTGGAATTAGTAGAAAACCCTTGTGGATCTATCTAGTTCTTGCCTCATGCTCCTTTGACTAAGGAGCACCAAATATCACAAACCTCGTTGGAGTTTGCATCATGCCTCCATGTTGTACAAGGCCTAGGCATCGGAGTCCCTTTGCCTAGACGTCAAGATCTCACCGAATCACCCTACTCGCCGTGCCCGACGCCCGACGCCGATCCTAGGGATTGCGCCGGACCGGTCACCGCCGATGTGAGCTATTGGTGTGTATCGTGGTTTTGCGTGAGTGTGTTCATCATGTTCTTCGTGCGTGAGTTCATCGTGTTCATCCGCCCCTCCTTCCCCCGCACTCCATCCTCGATTTGAGAGGGATTCGTGTAAGATCGGGCCACCCTAGAGGTTTGCCATTAACACTTATTAATAAATAAATAATGTGTATTCATTTAGAACAGACTAAATCTTTGCATGCACTGGTTTGTATGGCGCATCTAATTCTTAGGACTATATTAAGTAGCACATGAACAAATTAAGTACTTCTTCTACATATTAAAAGGTACATCTAAAGCCCGGGCAGAAAATATGAAACATGGAGAAATATATGTACATCCGGGTACACGAGCGGAGCGTGTTCGTCGAACTCCATGCCCTCATTGGGGCCTCCGAAGTCGTCTGCACCGGTGAGCACATAGTCCCCATAGGGGTCGAACGGCACGTCCTCCTCGCCTTGGGCTGCATGATGCTCCTCCAGATCTGCCACAGGAAGCACCACATAACACGTAGTAGGAGCAACCATCCTGGTGGCGATGCATGCAGACTCACCCCCACGCACTGGTTTCATGGAGAAGGTTGGTGGCAATACGGTGAGGATTGTGGGGTTTTGCTAGTTTGGGAAGAGGGAGGAGTGGATGAGTGCGAGTGGAGGACCCGATGAAGACAGCTAGGTTTTTAATGTAGGGACATTTAGGTCTTCTCGAGGGGGCCCCAGTAGGCAGCTTTCGGGCTCCGGCTGACGCGTGGAAGGTTCGTGCAGTGGAGCCTATTAGAAGTGAGATTGCAGGCGCGCTGCGTAAAATGGGATAACCCGTGGATGACCCGTTGCCGTGTAGTGGACTACTAGCCTTTGCAGACTAGATTAAATGTGACATGACCACTCGTGGAATTATTTAATGTACGGCCCAGTGTTCCTTCTCGTAGAAGTGTTGTTGAGAGATACGCGACCCTAAAAAACCCAATTGATAAAACAGGGGGGCCAGATGGCAAGTGGACTTCCGTGTGTTCTTGCGATGTAGTGTGAAGGGCACGACATCATGCAGCGATCTGCGTTGGAGCAGAGTGGATCAACGGTAGGCGCGAACAATCCGCGTGAGAACTGTGTCAACCAATCAGCGCGTAGTAGGCAACATGAGCACACGTTTGTGTTTTGAGAGAGTTTGTGACTACGTAGAATCAAAAAACAAGCGCAAAACTGAGTAGAATAAAAAAACAAGGGCAAAATAGACTAAGGGATTCAAATAGAAAATAGAAGCAGTTTTAAAGACGGAAAATTCGTGTTTTTTCACAATGGAATACATACTAGCCTACGTCAAATTATCTACAATTGAAAAAACTATAAAGAACTATGATATTATATAGATATCATGTGAAAATATGAATCATGACGTATCACAAGGTAGCCATGTGGTTTAGGAAAAGAACACATACAATGACTCTAGGTGATCAGTGTGGTTTAGGAAAAGAACACATGCAATGAAACTAGTGGATCAGTGTGTCAAACCATGGTGATAGAGACTAAAAACACATAGGAAAGTAGCTTCCACATTGTGCAGCATCAGTGTGGCAGAATTTGCATTACAGAATCCACTGGAGTGTGTGTTGTCATATGGATCCATGTGGTTTTGGGAAAGAACACATGCAATGGCACTAGGTGATCAGTGTGGTTTAGGAAAAGAACACATGCAATGATACTAGTGGATCAGTATGTCAAACCACGGTAACAGAGACTAAAAATACATAGGAAAGCAGCTTCCACATTGAATGTTGCACCAGTGTGGCAGAAGTTGCATCACAGAATCCACTCGAGTGTGTGTTGTCATGAGGATGAGTGTGGTTTAGGAAAAGAACACATGCAATGACTCTAGGTGATCAATGTGGTTTAGGAAAAGAACACTAGTGGATCAGTGTGTCAAACTATGGTCATAGAGACCAAAAACACATAGGAAAGCAGCTTCCACATTGCATGTTGCACTAGTGTGGCAGAACTTGCATCACGGAATCCACTGGAGTGTGCGTTGTCATGTGGATCCATGTGGTTTATGAAAAGAACAAATCTAATGACTCTAGGTGATCAGAGTGCCCTAGGAAAACAACACATGTAATAACACTAGTAGATCAACATGTCAAACCTTGGTCACAAAGACCAAAAACACATAGGAAAGAAGCTTCCACATTGCTTGTTGCACTAGTGTGGCAGATGTTGCATCACAGAATCCACTGGAGTGTGTGTTGTCATGTGGATCCATGTGGTTTTGGGAAAGAACATATGCAATGACACTATTGGATCAATGTGGTTTATGAAAAGAACATATGAAATGACACTAGTGGATCAATGTGTCAAACCATAGTCAAAGAGACAAAAAACACATAGGAAAGCAGCTTCCACATTGCATGTTGCACCAGTGTGGTAGAATTTGCATCGCAGAGTCCACTAGAGTGTGTGTTGTCATGTGGATCAATGTGGTTAATGACACTAGTGGATCAGTGTGGTTTAGGAAAAGAACACATGCAATGACACTAGTGGATCAGTGTGTCAAACCATGGTCACGGAGACCAAAAGAACATAGGAAAGCAGCTTTCACATTGCATGTTGCACTAGTGTGGCAGAAGTTGCATCACAGAATCCACTGGAGTGTGTGTTGTCATGTGGATCAGTGTGGTTCAGGAAAAGATCACATGCAATGACTCTAGGTGATCAATGTGGTTTATAAAAAGAACACATGCAATAACACTAGTGGATCAGTGTGTCAAACCATGGTGAAAGAGACCAAAAAACACATAGGAAAGTAGCTTCCACATTGCATGTTGCACCAGTGTGGCACAAGTTGCATCATAGAATTCGCTCGAGTGTGTGTTGTCATGTGGATCAATGTGGTTTAGGAAAAGAACACATGCAATGGCACTAGTGGATCAGTGTGGTTTAGGAAAAGAACACATGCAATAAAACTAGTGGATCTAATAAGGGGTAACCCCGTGGGTGGCCCGATCTTCACGGATCTCGTGGTCAAATTGATGGGAAAGCGAGGGGAAAGGGAGAAGGTAGTGGAAGCGGACGCACACCTCGCGAAGAACACAATGAACACACGCAAAACTCACACGATACAAGGCCAATTGCTCTCGCCGGTGGCCACCGGTCCGATAAAATCCTCGCAAGGAAAGATCGGCCAATGTGCTCCCTCGATCCCAAGCAGAGAGGGAACAACACCTTAGAGAGGGTCTTGACGTCTTGGCAAAGGGACACCGATGCCAAGGCCTTGTACAACGAGGGAGGCGCGATGCAAACTCCAACGAGGTGGTGATGATAGTAGATCCCCTTTGGTAGAAGGGGATGAGGCAAAACTAGAGATTTCACAAAGGGGGTTGTATTTAGTCTATCATCTATGCCTAAGGGATACATGAGGGGTGGGGGCTCTATTAATAGGCCAGCCACTTACATAGGGGTAGTTTGGGCATAAATCTAGGTTGCATCATAATAAGGGGGATACATGGGTTGTGGCCCAACTGCTGTGCGCGCAGGCACTAGTGGATTAGTGTGGTTTAGCAAAAGAATACATGCAATGACACTAGTGGATCAGTGTGTCCAACCATGGTCATAGAGACCAAAAACACATAGGAAAACAGCTTCCACATTGCATGTTGCACCAGTATGGCAGAAGTTGCATCATAGAATCCACTAGAGTGTGTGATGGGGATACCCATACTATTCCATTATCTCCTACTCCTATTGACAATGAAGATGTTGCTTCAAAGAACACGTCCAATGAAATCAGGATTGGACCCATTACAAGAGCTCGTGCAAAGCTACTTGAGCAACAGGTGAATTCACCTTTAATTGAACCTGATGTTTTACTGAATGAGAACTTTATACTACCTAAGTCTATGCATCTTTGTATGACCAGGTTTATTGATAATACAAGCGTTGTACGAGAAGGCAGAGAGTTGCAGCAAGAAGGACACGCTGATTTCCAATATTAACAAGTGCGCGAGGGAGGAGCGGGAGGTAGGCGCACTAGGAGGCAATGAGGAAATCACGTATGAGCAAGCGAGAGATATGGCGCACCAAGAATTACACGTTTGAGATGTTCCATGACGTTTGGACTGCATGCCAATTAGGCCGAACCCATATATGGGTCGGTTTATATCAGTTTGAGTCGAATCGAGTCAGTTTGGGCCCAAAACCAGTTGGTTTTAGGCCTGGTTAGTGGGGAGGACGCCCCAGCCCTCATATATACTTCCGTAGCCGTCATAATTAGGTTAGACCACGTTAAAATAAACTCTAGTTCCAGATAGATCTGCTACAAGCGATCCTCTGAAATATTCATCACCAATTCGTATCGATCTGGTGTATTGCTACTATAAGCTGAGTGTGAGTAGTTATTCTATTGGGAATTAGCCAATTGCAAGTTTAAGTGTGATCTATTATTCTATTGGGAATCAGTAGATTGCATTACCGCTTCGTGGTCAGCGGCTGCGTGCGCAAGTGTGTGGAGTTGCGAATATCCAAAGGGTTGAGAGTTGTTGCATCTGGCAGCAGGAATTAGCTGGAGAGTTCTCAAATTCATATATGTTATCTTCATCATCTACATCGCCATCTACCACAGCTCATTGAGAAGATCGGGTCACCCCTTATCATCTTGGTATCAGATTCCAGCGTTTACTCGGTAAGCATTCACAAATCCATCCGTAGATTAGATTTTGTTTAGTCCTATACAAAAAAGGCACAGAAAAATATTAGGGTTCCTAGTTCTTTGTCATAGCGTAGATAAAACTGTTCGTGAGTTCTAGTTGCTGATCGTAGTCTTTTTGTATAGCCTTTTTTCTAAATCCGAGTCGTAGTTTTTATCTAGTTTTCGTTTGTTTTTGTTGCGTCGTCAGAGTCCTTAGACCGTTCTTCGTGTTCTTGAGACTGTTCGTGTTTATGAGAGTTAGATCTACTAGATCCGTTTTGTCTTTGTTGAATTGGAGTTGTAGATCGGTTTAATTCAGATAGTATCTGAGTTCCAACTGCGTACGTGAGCACGTGAAAAAAAGAGAGTCCAGATCGGACCGAACTTGAGTACTCGTACGTGAGTTTTCCTGGAGTTAAAAAAAATCTCTATCGCTACGTATCGCTTGACCACAGACACATCTATGCCAATACGTGTGGTTGAGGGGGGAAAATTTAGATCGGTACTGCACGTCTGACTGCAGACAGGTCTATTCTCCAGCGAGAAAATATTTTTGTCTGTTGACACCCTATCACAGTAGGATTTAGGACATTTTTTCTGGCGTGACAGAGACCAATTCTTAGGTTGATTTTTTTAATTATTTTACTGAATCCACGTAGCGTATCTATTCTTACTAGTAGAGTGCTCATGCCTTGCTACGGATCTTAGAAGAATAGATGATGAATGAACGAATTTTTTTCATTGCCTACTTCAAAAAAAGAAGAAAAAATTCTCATCGTCCCTTCGTCTTCACTATACATTTACTATGCCATAGATATGTAACGAGTGATGTGTTGATTTGAATCTAAAATACAAGTCACGATCCGTAGATCTTAGTTGCTATGTTATCTATCTACTATCTATTTATCTATCTATCTATCTATCTATCTATCTTCTATCTTTACTATATAAAGTCTACAGGTAGGTTAGTAGGTTGGTCGTACCCAGATTTCCGTCCGCTTTTTCTTGGATAGTTCTACCCCTGACTGTTCAGTGATATTATAGCTACTGCCACCGCCTAAGTCAAAAAGTTAAAAAAACGTTTCTCTCTCTTCTTTTTCCCTGCGCAGGGCCTTATCCCCGCGGTAAGCACGCACACGGCCGACCAACCAGCGCCGCCACCTACCCACCCTGCCTCCCGGGACGTTGCGCCGCTGCCGAACAACTGCACTGCACCTAACCTCTGCTCGCGTTGCCCTCACCTCGCGTGTCTCCTCCCGCCCTTACCACCGGCGCCGCCTCCCCTCCCAGCTATGCCCTGCCAGATCGATTGGCTCCACCCCGCACCTCTGCCCACGTGCACGCGGTTGTGCGCACCGGTAGAACGCCACGACGCGGGCTGGTGCTGCCCAACGCTGGCAGAGACGGCGAGTTCTGCTTGTCCGATTGCTCTCCTGGTCGCGATGGAGATGGTCCCCGAGGCTCTGCTCCATGCGGTGTGGATGTGCGGCTAGGCATGGAGGCACAGGATCTGGCGCCGCAGCTCACCACTTGTCCATTGTAGGCAGCAACATCACTGGCCCTCGATGTCGGCCAGTTCTCCCGTGGGCTCCAGCAACGTACGAGTGCATTTGCACCAGGGTTGTAGCTCAAAACTGACTTCTCCTGTCTGTACTGTTCCCATGCTTCACAAAAAGGTGAGTCAGGTACAAGTTCCTTGAAATTCTTCACGACAAGAAAACCAAGGAAGGATACTAATATGAAGTAGATAAGCTGGACCGCTGGACTATCAAAGGATTGCTTTTGAAGACCAAAAACTGGCACTAGAGTCTGAACAAGTTCCAAAACTGAGCCTTCTAGACAAAGGATTGATTTTCAAGACCAGAAATTGGCAAGAGCGTCTGAACAAATTTCAAAACCGAACCTTCTAGACAGAAACATGGAATTGCTCCAATTTCTCCTTCACGATTCTAAGAGCTTCGATATTAGATACTGCAAGCTTCATGGCTGAAGGAAATATGCCCTGAGAGGCAATAATAAAGTTGTTATTATGTATTCCTTGTATATGATAGATGTTTATTTTACATGCTATAATTGTATTGATAGAAAACATCAATACATGTGTGTTTAATAAACAAAAAGGGTTCCTAGTCATGCCTCTCTTATAGACTAGCTTGTTGATTAACAAGATGATCAAGGTTTCCTGATCATGGACATTGGATGTTGTTAATAACAAGGTCACACCATTGGGGAATGATGTGATGAACATTCATCCGAAGTATAGCATTACGATCAAGTCATTGTGTTTATATTGCTATAACATCATACGAAGTAATCTTTATCCTTAGATCATGAGATCATGTTAATTGCTAACACCGGAAGAGTATCTTGATAACATCAAATGTCACACCGTAACAGGGTGACTATAAAGATGGGTTCAGTGCTACGAAGGTGTTATGTTGAGGCTCATGGATCAAGAGTGGAATTTGTCAATCCAGATGATGGATAGATATACTCTGGACCCTCTCGGTGATATCACATTAGGATAGCTTGCAAGCAAGTGATGTGATCACTAGAATGTTATATCACGGGAACGAGAAAATAGTGCATGTCGGTAACGAGATCAAACTAGGTATGGAGATACCGATGATCGAATATCGGACATGTAATATATCGAGAGACAAAGGGATTTAGTTACAAGCGTTAAAGGTTCTTGCGATCACAGGAGTCATCGTTGAATGTGTAGGAGTCAGTACGGATCTCTAGGTCCCGCTGCTGATTATTGATCGGAGAAGGGTCTCGATCATGTCTGCATTATTCGCGAACCGTAGGGTGGCACACTTAAGAGTTACCGGACACCATTTTGGAGCACATATGTTTCAGACGAAAGAATTGCAAAGCGCAGGAATTGTTTCAATAGAAACCGGAAATTGTTTCGGGTGAAATTGCAGAAGGTGGTTCTGCATGTGATATTGAAATATTGCAAGGGGCTATATGTGAATGTTTGTTAATTAAAGTAATTAACAAAATTCTGAATAAATTTAATAAAAGAGTTTTATTAAATGAGAGAGCATTAAATTTGGAGAAACTTAATGCATTTAAAGTGGAGACTTTAAAAGGGAATGTGAAGAGGCATTTTAATGTGGAGGAGTTACCACCACATGAATGGGGGAGGTGAGGGGTCACCCCCCATGCGCCGGCCATGGAGAGAGGGGGGACCCCCCCTCCTCCTATAAAAGGCCACCCATTCCCTCCTTCATCCTCACACCTCCTTGTGAAGGATCTCTCTCCCCCTCTAGAATTATTCCCCCATGGTCTCGGATTAGCGAGATACATGTTCCCGGTGGCATTTCGTCTGGAAGGAGTTGCTGCTTCTACTGGATCGCTGGAGCGAGGAGGTGGAGGTTGTCCGGTGGCTTGAACGTGTGTGCGAGTGCGGATGCGCTGCTGAGTTGCGGCACTCGGACTTCCTCACGATCTTGAGATCAGCAAGTGTACGACTACATCAACCACGAGTTCCTACTCGTTAACAAAGCTCGTTGTCTTCGAGGGTAAGTTCTCTATGGATGTATGTCCACCCGTTTGCTTTGTACCTAGTAGATAGATCTTGGCGTGTAGTTCACACCGTAGGAAATTTTTTGTTTTCTATGCTGCGGACCCAACAGTGGTATCAGAGCCTGATCTATGTGTAGGTGCTTTGCACGGGTAGTACACATATGTTTATATGTGGGCGATGATGATCATGTTATTGCATCTTCTATGTACTTTGGATATTGGTGGCATAGTGGGATGAAGCGGCCCAGACCAACCTTACATGTCATCGTACATGAGACCGGTTCCACGACTGATATGCAACTTGTTTTGCATAAGTGGCTAGCGGGTGTCTGTCTCTCCTACTATAGTCAATATCTGATTTACAACGAATTGCTAATAACTTGGTTATCCTCATTGTGGTTCATGTTCGTAGGTTAGACAGGTTCTATCTCCGAAAGCCCTAAGCCACGTAAAACTTGCAATTGACAAATTAGAGGCGTCTAGTTTAGATCGTTGCTGGGCTAGTGTTTTGATATGGTATTGTTGTAAGTAGATGTATGATAGATACTCTTACAACTCACTTAACGTGTAAGTTCCATAGACCTTAGCCTTACACACAAAGGAATAATAGAGATCATACCACGATGCAAATGATAGAGATCAAATGCATGGACCATATCATCTCACTTCACACATTAGATGTTAGCATCTTATACTGCTAGTTTGGCGCGTTTGGTAGCATTATAAGATGATCCCTCATTTAGATATCAAGATAAAATGTGTTCTTCCTTAAGTATGCACCGTTTTGTGGATCGTGTTTTGAGGCATCACGTGATGATCGGGTGTTTTCAACTCTACGCTTTCATACAACGGATGTAAGACAGTTTTACACACGCAAATACTAAGGTTCTTACTTGACGAGCCTAGCATGTACAGACATGGCCTCGGAACACGGACCGAAAGGTTAAGCATGAGTCATATAGTTGATATGATGCCCATATAGATGCTCGCCTTTGAAGCTACACCGACTCACGTGATGATCGGACTTGGTGTAGTGGATTTGGTTCATGTAATCACCAAAAGGACACGTGGGATGTCGTTTTTGAGTGGGAGTTCATTAGTAATTTGGATTAGTCAAACTCAATCTATCATAAAATTAGTCTAAATATACTTTACAAATTCTGTTGTAGATGGCACCACCTGCTTTTAATTTCAATGTGTTCATGGAGAAAGAGAAACTTGCTGCGAATGGTAGCAACTTCACCAACTGGGCTATGAATTTGAGGATTCTCCTCACTGCTGCACAAAAGCAATATGTGCTAGATGCGCCGCTAGGCCTCCCACCAGCTCCTGATGCCCCTGACGAGGAAAAGAACGTCTATATAACTCGTCAGGAGGACCACAACTTAGTTCATTGCGGCATACTGTATGGGCTAGAGCCAGAACTTCGAAAGCGCTTCGAAAATGGCAATGCCTTTGATACCATGGGAGAATTGAAAATGATTTTCGATACCCATGATGCCGTAGAGAGTTATAATGCTACAGAAAAGTTCTTTAGCTGCATGATGGAGGAAAACAGCTCCGTTAGTGAGCACGTACTCAAAATGTCTGGGTACGCCGATAAGCTTGTGTCCTTGGGAATAACGATTCCCATTGACTTAGGCATACATCGTGTTCTCCAATCTCTGCCACCTAGCTACAAGAGCTTCGTGATGAACTATAATATGCAGGGCATGAAGAAGTCTCTTCCTGAGCTTCTGTCAATGCTTAAGACTGCAGAAGTGGAGATTAGGAAAGAACATCAAGTGTTGATGATCAATAGGACCACCGGTTTCAAGAAGGACAAGAAAGGCAAGCACAAGGGAAAGAAGGGTGGCAAGTTTGTTGCCACGCCTGAAAAGAAACCCCGAGCTGGCCCTAAGTCTGACACCGAGTGCTACTATTGCAAGGGGACTGGCCATTGGAAGCGCAACTGCCCCAAGTATTTGGCGGACAAGAAGTCCGGCAAGGCAAACAAAGGTATATATGATATACATGTTATTGATGTGTACTTGACTAGTACTCGCAGTAGCACCTGGGTATTTGATACGGGATCGGTTGCTAATATATGTAACTCGGTACAGGGGCTGCGGAACAAGCGACAACTAGCAAGGGATGAGGTCACGATGCGGGTCGGCAATGGATCAAGAGTTGATGTGATCGCCGTCGGAACGCTGCCTCTCCATATGCCATCGGGATTAGTTATAAACCTAAATAATTGTTATTTGGTGCCTGCACTGAGCATGAACATTGTATCCGGATCGTGTTTGATGCAAAGTGGTTATTCATTTAAGTCTGAAAACAATGGTTGTTCGATTTATATGAATAATATCTTTTATGGTCATGCACCTATGTTGAATGGTTTGTTTCTGTTGGATCTCGATAGTAGTATTACGCATATTCATAATGTTGATGCTAAAAGGATTAAACTTGATAATGATATATCTACATATATGTGGCACTGCCGTCTAGGTCATATTGGCGTTAAACGCATGAAGAAGCTCCATTCTGATGGACTTTTGGAATAACTTGATTTTGAATCATTTGATACATGTGAGCCATGCCTTATGGGCAAGATGACTAGAACACCGTTTTCCGGTTCAATGGAACGGGCGACAGATCTATTGGAAATCATACATATTGATGTGTGTGGACCAATGAGTGTGTCGGCGCGAGGTGGATATCGTTATTTTGTTACTTTCACAGATGATTTGAGTAGATATGGGTATATCTATTTGATGAAACACAAGTCTGAAACTTTTGAAAAGTTCAAAGAATTTCAGAATGAAGTGAAAAATCATCGTAACAGAAAGATCAAATTTCTGCGGTCCGACCGTGGAGGAGAGTATCTTAGTTACGAGTTTAGCACACATATGAAAGACTGCGGAATAGTTTCACAACTCACACCTGCCGAACACCACAACGTAATGGTGTGTCAGAACGTCGTAATCGTACTTTATTGGATATGGTTCGATCTATGATGTCTCTGACTGACTTGCCACTGTCATTTTGGGGTTATGCACTGGAAACAGCTGCATTCACTTTAAATCGGGCACCATCTAAATCTATTGAAAAGACACCGTATGAATTATGGTTTGGAAACAAACCTAAGCTATCATTTCTTAAAGTTTGGGGATGCAATGTTTATGTGAAGAAACTTCAACTGGATAAACTCGAACCCAAAGCGGAAAAATGCGTCTTCATAGGATACCCTAAGGAAACGACTGGGTATACCTTCTATCATAGATCCAAGGGCGAGATCTTTGTTGCCAAGAATGGATCCTTTCTTGAGAAGGAGTTTCTCGCGAAAGGTGTGAGTAGTCGGAAGGTAGAACTCGAAGAGGTTATTGAACCTTCTCTTCATGAAATGGCGAGTAGCACAGCTCTAGAAGTTGTTTCGGAGTTGACTTCACCTAATGAAGAGAGAGCTAATGATATTGATCATGAAACTCCGAAAGAGGACACTACCGAACCTCGTAGGTCAAGAAGGACACGTGCAGCTCCTGAACTGTACGGCAATCCTGTTGTTAATTTCATGGTTGATGAAATGGATGACCCTGCGACGTATGAAGAAGCGATGATGAGCCCGGATTCCAACAAATGGCTAGAAGCCATGAAATCCGAGATGGAATCCATGTACGAAAACCAGGTTTGGACCTTGGTGGACTTACCTCACGACCGAAAGGCCGTTGAGAATAAATGGATTTTCAAAAGGAAAACTGATGCTGATGGTAATGTGACCATCTATAAGGCTCGACTTGTCGCAAAGGGGTTTCGACAAATTCAAGGAGTTGACTATGATGAGACATTCTCTCCCGTAGCGATGCTTAAGTCGGTTAGGATTATGTTAGCAATTGCTGCATATTTCGATTATGAAATATGGTAGATGGATGTCAAAACTGCGTTCCTCAATGGTAAGATTGAAGAAGAGTTGTATATGATACAACCTAAGGGTTTTGTCGATCCTAAGGATGCTAATAAGGTGTGCAAACTTCAGCGATCCATCTATGGACTGAAGCAAGCATCACGAAGTTGGAATCTCCGCTTTGATGAGGTGATCAAAGAGTTTGGATTTGTCCAAACTTATGGAGAGGCTTGTATTTACAAGAAAGTGAGTGAGAGCAATGTGGCATTTCTGATATTATATGTGGATGACATATTATTGATTGGAAATGATTTAGATCTTTTAAACAGTGTTAAAAGTTATCTAAACAGCAAATTTTCGATGAAGGACCTTGGTGAAGCTTCATATATATTAGGCATTAAAATCTATAGAGATAGATCAAGACGCCTAATTGGGCTATCACAGAGTACATACCTTGATAAGATATTAAAGAAGTTTAATATGGACGGAAGTAAGAAGGGGTTCTTACCTATGTTACAAGGCAAGACATTGAGTAAGACTCAAAGTCCGGCTACGGCGGAAGAAAGAGAGATAATGGATAAGATCCTCTATGCCTCAGCCATAGGCTCTATAATGTATGCCATGCTATGTACAAGACCGGATGTGGCACATGCTATTAGTTTGACTAGTAGGTACCAATCTGATCCAGGTTCGGAACACTGGATAGCGGTCAAGATTATCCTTAAGTATTTGAGAAGAACTAAGGATATGTTTCTTATATACTGAGGTGAAGAAGAGCTAGTCGCTAAGTGTTATGTCGATGCTAGCTTTGACACTGATCCGGATGACTCTAAGTCTCAATCTGGATACGTATTTCTCTTGAACAGAGCAGCAGTTAGTTGGAGGATCTCCAAACAACCTGTGGTGGCTGGATCAACAACGGAGGCGGAATATGTTGTTGCTTCAGAAGCAGCGCAGGAAGCGGTTTGGATGAAGGAGTTCATAACGGAACTGGGTGTGGTTCCCAGTGCGTTGGACCCGATGGTGATCTATTGTGACAACAATGGAGCCATAGCCAACGCAAAGGAACCAAGGTCTCACAAGAATTCCAAGCATATTAAGCGTCGGTTTCACTCCATCCGCGAGCATGTCAAGGATGGAGATATAAAGATTTGTAAAGTGCACATGGACCTGAATGTAGCAGATCCGTTGACTAAAGTACTCCCTAGGGCAAAACATGATCAACACCAGAACTCCATGGGTGTTAGATTTATCACTATGTGAACTAGATTATTGTCTCTAGTGCAAGTGGGAGACTGAAGGAAATATGCCCTGAGAGGCAATAATAAAGTTGTTATTATGTATTCCTTGTATATGATAGATGTTTATTTTACATGCTATAATTGTATTGATAGGAAACATCAATACATGTGTGTTTAATAAACAAAAAGGGTTCCTAGTCATGCCTCTCTTATAGACTAGCTTGTTGATTAACAAGATGATCAAGGTTTCCTGATCATGGACATTGGATGTTGTTAATAACAAGGTCATACCATTGGTGGAATGATGTGATGAACATTCATCCGAAGTATAGCATTACGATCAAGTCATTGTGTTTATATTGCTATAACATCATACGAAGTAATCTTTATCCTTAGACCATGAAATCATGTTAATTGCTAACACCGGAAGAGTATCTTGATAACATCAAACGTCACACCGTAATAGGGTGACTATAAAGATGGGTTCAGTGCTATGAAGGTGTTATGTTGAGGCTCATGGATCAAGAGTGGAATTTGTCAATCCAGATGACGGATAGATATACTCTGGGCCCTCTCGGTGATATCACATTAGGATTGCTTGCAAGCAAGTGATGTGATCACTAGAATGTTATATCACGAGAACGAGAAAAGAGTGCATGTCGGTAACGAGATCAAACTAGGTATGGAGATACCGATGATCGAATCTCGGACATGTAATATATCGAGAGACAAAGCGATTTAGTTACAAGCATTAAAGGTTCTCACGATCACAGGAGTCATCGTTGAATGTGTAGGAGTCAGTACGGATCTCCAGGTCCCGCTGCTGATTATTGATCGGAGAAGGGTCTCGATCATGTCTGCATTATTCACGAACCGTATGGTGGCACACTTAAGAGTTACCGGACACCATTTTGGAGCACATATGTTTCAGACGAAAGAATTGCAAAGCGCAGGAATTGTTTCAATAGAAACCGGAAATTGTTTCGGGTGAAATTGCAGAAGGTGGTTCTGCATGTGATATTGAAATATTGCAAGGGGCTATATGTGAATGTTTGTTAATTAAAATAATTAACAAAATTCTGAATAAATTTAATAAAAGAGTTTTATTAAATGAGAGAGCATTAAATTTGGAGAAACTTAATGCATTTAAAGTGGAGACTTTAAAAAGGAATATGAAGAGGCATTTTAATGTGGAGGAGTTACCACCACATAAATGGGGGAGGTGAGGGGTCACCCCCCCATGCGCCGGCCATGGAGAGAGGAGGGGGCACCCCCCTCCTCCTATAAAAGACCACCCATTCCCTCCTTCATCCTCACACCTCCTTGTGAAGGATCTCTCTCCCCCTCTAGAATTATTTCTCCATGGTATCGGATTAGCGAGATACATGTTTCCGGTGGCATTTCGTCTGGAGGAGTTGCTGCTTTCGCTGGATCGCTGGAGCGAGGAGGTGGAGGTTGTCCGGTGGCTTGAACGTGTGTGCGAGTGCGGATGCGCAGCTGAGTTGCGGCGCTCGGATTTCCTCACGATCTTGAGATCGGCACGTGTACGACTACATTAACCACGAGTTCCTACTCATTAACAAAGCTCGTTGTCTTCGAGGGTAAGTTCTCTATGGATGTATGTCCACCCTTTTGCTTTGTACCTAGTAGATAGATCTTGGCGTGTAGTTCACACCGTAGGATTTTTTTTGTTTTCTATGCTGCGGACCCAACAATGGCTACATGTGATGACAGATTTAGCATGGTAACTAGAACTGATCTGAACTGATAAATTGAGGTTTGTGGTTTTTTTTAATCTTTCGGGACTAATTCATGCATAGGAGCTACATAAATATGTACATAGATATCAGTTATGTTCTTTTCTACTCCCTCCGTGGGGAGTATATTTTGAAACGGAGGGAGTATTTGTTAATCAAACATCACAACAATTTTGGGTCACAACAAAGAATTGAAGCTACAGAAATAAAGTATATGTGTATCATTTTTGGTCTTTTCAATTTGTTAATCAAACATTACAACAATTTTGGGTCACAACAAAGAATTGAAAAAATGAGTGAGAGAGAGTACGTAGTGGAACGCTTCTATGTTCTCTCTATGAAGAATTCGAGAGATTGTTTAAGAAAAATTATAGACAGTGAACCAGTATGAACTGAATAGCTAGGTGCCAAATATGTTTTAACATGGATGTGTAAGAATGACCTGTTTTAGTTGATCATTTCTGTTGATTCTAAATGCTTTCTTAAAAATGGGTTAAATACTTGGGCTACCCGTAGCAACGCACGTCGTCTCACATCTTTTTCAAATATAGGACAATTGTTTCATGTTTTATTTGTTCACATAATTTTTCTGGTTACCCCGTAGCAAGCGCACGGGCATTTAGCTAATATATATATATATATATATATATATATATATATATATATATATATTATATATACTAATTTACGTTGTGGTACGTTCGTCGCACACATTTTCCGTCTGCTTATTGTTTTGACGATTTTGCCCCTAGCAGTTCTAAGATATTACAAGGGATGCCACCGCTAAGTGAAGAACAGAGGTCAACGATCGGTCCCGATCCCTCTGCCCCATCTTTCCCCTTTCTCCGGCTGCCTTCCCATCGGCCGGCGTCCAGCCTCCGGTGCTCCCCCTCCCCGTCTCACGCCGGTGAGAGACCGCCCCTCACACACGCCGGTGTGAGCACGTCGCTCCGCCCCTGCTCTGCTCCTCTACCACCGGTGCTACGAAGGCTCCCTAGCGCCGAGGTCTTTGCATCCTCCTCCATGCGATAGTCCACGCTGGGCATCCTACTCCACGCGAGGCGATCTGGGCATCCGCCGCGTGACCCTCGGACTCCTCCATCCGTGACCGCTTCCTGGTAGGTGCTAGCTCGAGCTCCTCCGCAGCGTAACCCCCTTGAATCCCGATCCCGCGCTGACGGTGGACACATACATGCGCACCATCGGCAACCCAAATCGTCGGAGCCAGACCGGCCGTGCCACAGCTTGTCCCGGTGGCAGAATGCCCGCGTTTCCGCCCGGCTTTGGGAGCAGATCGATGCGCGAGATCCCAACCCCATCGATAAGAACTGCTCCGCGCATCGTCGAAGGTCGAAGGTAGAGGTGGGAAGCGGCGCACGGCCCTGGTATGTGACGACATCGATCCTACTACTCTCGGTTGCCCGTCACCGAGCTTCTTCCAATGAGTTGGTCCGAGGTGGCCTCTCCCTGTCACCATAGCTGGCTTCTGCCGGTGAGCCGCTCGTCCAAGGCAGATGTGACACTGCGCCACTCGGCTGGAATCAATCAGGGTCAGCGGCATGCCGCTAGCGAATTCTGTAAGTTTCATCCAAATTCATGCCACCAACGACCAGATCTGATGCGTCCTTCTTGTAGTACTGAGCTCGGATGTGTGAGTTCAATTGTGATCTGGCTAGCAGTTTATTCGAACGATTGATTGTCAAAATCAAGTCGGGATCTGATGGAATGAGAACAATTAAATTGGTCTGCGTTTGTACTGTGTTAGTCTGCGTTTTTTTAGAACAATTAAATTGAATCGATTAATCCTTTGCTCTTGTCTTATTTCAATGTTTCTTTTATTCTCTCCTCGCAAATAATTGACCATTCTAATTTGATCCTCAAAGTAGAGGTCGCTCTATTCAGGTTTTGGAAAAACCTATATTAATTTTCTTGTAGGACTTACTACTCTGAAAGGAAATTAAAAGTTAGTCAGTTTTTCCGTGTAGGTTTTGGGGAAGCTATCTAAAAATGTCTCAGTTTTGGAGGGAGCTTTAGAAAATCCCTGCTATGGATTTTAGTGTTAGAGCAACTCTAGCAGACATCATAAACTCGTCTAAACTGAAAAATAACCGCCTCTTTTCGGTTTTAAGCCAAGAAACTGACCCGAATAGACACCGTAAAGCTGATCGAATCTGAAAACCTTTTTCGGTGCACCGAGAATTTGCACCTCGCACCTCTATATGTCCAGGTTTCGTGGCTGAACCGAGGGGGGCATGTAAACGCATTGCAGTTTGGCGGGAGGGAAATTTTAGGACGCGTCGGTGTCCTTCTGTCGTGGGACACACTGGACCATCGCCGAAATCCGTTAAATTCGTCGCCTTTGGTCCTCCTCCAACGTCTCCAACCTCATGGACAGCTGGGATTGACAGTCGCCTCGCCGGAATTGGCCCATGCTCGCCGAAATCGGTCGCGGAACCGGACATGCGGGGCAGCAAGAGCCGCCCAATGGCGGGCGCCCAGGCGGCGGCAAGCAGGGGCGGCGCGGGACCAGGCGTGAGCGGTAGCGGACAACAGGGGATACGCAGGACCAGGCGCGAGCAGCGGCGGGTAGCGCAGGGATGACGCGGGGGCCTGGCATGAGCGGCGGCGGCGAGCAGCAGAGGCGCGCGAGCGGCGACGGCCAATAGCAGAGGCGCGGGGAGGGGGGAGGCTCAGGTGACGGGCGCATGTGGCGGTGGTTGGAAAGAGGATAAGAGGATAAAAAGATAAAATATATATTTCTGGGACCTAACTGAGTTTAGTTTTTCGGTATCTATTCTGCGGGAGGCCAAATAGGCCTATAAAACACGTTTTTGGAGGCCACAGATTTACAATGTCTGCTAGAGTTGCTCTTAGAATTGTTCTGCTGCATGTGAGTACATCTAATCCACTCAATGCAAGGACATGGTGTGGCCGCCGACGATAGGGAAAATAGAGAGCTGGTCAGTGCACTAAGGGGAGTGTCAAGTATAACATTGCCTGGAAGGCCTGTCGTCACATGAGAAAGTTTCGGGTCAAATAGCTAGGTGAAATTGACAGCGCCATGGAAAATTGACAAATTAAAAAGGTGGCTATACACAACATATGTTTGTGTTTACGAGATTGTTGTTGACGATGTTGTCGTCCCATGGCAACACATGGATAGATTAATTGTCTTAGCGTCCGTGATAGGTGCGTTCTCAGGTTTTTACGTTAAAATAGACCCTGGCCGAAGTTTTCTATCATCGTAACTATCCGGCAAGTGATCACCCTAACCGAAGTTTTGACGAGGACGATGCCATGCAGGATGCTAAGGACGGTATGTGACTGAGCTTCAAGTTCAGGATCAAGGAGAGTTGGAGAACAACATCATCCAGTATTTGCGCTAGGGCTTGTTTCATATTTCAATATTGTATTTTATGTTTAGAAACGTGGTGGAAAAAAACTTTGAGACCGTGGCAACGCATGGACACTAAACTAGTTATATATAATATATCTTAAATTAGTATTGCACAATCGCTGGGACACCATACCTTCCCTTGTCATTTTTACCCCATGCTCCATGTTTGGAACAACTCATGCTGGCATGTTTGGTGAACACTTACGTGCCTAGGTGTTTTCACGAGACAAAAAATATTATTGCTAATGTTCATGTGGTACAAGCAAACTTGGGCCCAAATTTGTATCTCATAGTCAGCACGACCGTAAAAACCAGCTGAAGGCCCGTGAGCCACCGCAACCTGCAGAGCAGCAGCAGCAGAGGTTAGACCATGTACACGCCTTGGTAAAAATCCTCCCTACCGATGCGCACCAACCCCTCGACGAGCACGGGGAACATGCACCTTGCCGGCTAGAAGCCGGTGGCCACCACCTCGTCCGGCCCGTCGATGACGTCATTTGTGTGGTGCTTCTTGAGCACGCCGATCACGCTAGCAGTGCCCCTCCCTGATGAACCTGCCATGACAAGAATGTTGATATGTTCAGAAGGTAGCAGTCCGATCAGCTGCTGCGTTGGAGGACTCCTCCTGCTTAGGGCATCTCCATCGGGCCGATCCAAACGGGTGACCAAAATAGTCCGTTTCTGTCCATTTGGGTCAGGCTGCGGTCGCTTTTGGGTCGCGGTCCAGCCTGTCCGGTCAGCCGCACCCAGCAGTCCGACTCATCTGTCCGTCTCCCCCCTGTCATCGTCTGACAACCTCGACGATGGGACGTTAATGGCGACGCGACATCGGTTATCAGCACCGGTGGCTTCCCGCGTGACCGGCGTTTCCCGCAATTGTAGCTTTCCATTTCCCGCGTGCGCCTCCCCGTCTGTTTCCCTCCTTTGTCGCCGTCTATAAAAGACGACTGTCGGGGCAGCTGAGACAACAAGCACAAGTGAGCAACCACTACCGGAAAAAAGCACCAACCACCAGCAGCTATGCCTCGCCACAAGATCGCTAACCGGACCAGGATTAGGGAGATGTGCCGCACCCACTTCCAGGAGGCCGACATCAACGCTGTCAACCTCCAGGCCAGGTTGCTAACCTAGCGCATGGCCGAGGCGGAGGTGGCGGCCTTCGAGAAGGAAGGTCGTGTGGCTGATGCGGCGCTGGAGCAGGTGCTGGAGGAGGTCGCACAGGTGTCGGCCCAATGGGCGGTGCATAAGGTTCACCACATCGCTGGCAAGGAGGCGGTGGACAAGGAGGCGGCATCAACGGCCCTCCGCGAGATCCGCCATGAGGCAGCCATGACCACGCTGGAGGAGGTGGCCAAGGAGGCCGCCAAGGTCGCCGTCTGCGAGCAACGCCGCCGCCACCGGTAGTGCGTTGGAAGGGGCAGAGCATGCCACTGACACGGCAGCGAAGGAGCTGCGCGTGGGTACGGCCGGGCTCTCGTCGACGGGGACGAGACAGAGGTGGAGGATGTCAACACCCGGATTTTTAATCCCAGGATTACCATTTTTGCGAGACATAACGGATTGGATATCACAGTACATCATCCATTACAAACCATACATAAGGTTTTACACAAATAAGGATCTCATGATCCAGTCTTTAATACAACAAGCAGCGGAAATAAACGATAGCGCAGCGGTGGGGTCCATCTTCAGGGGCACAGGTAATGCTGACGAAGGCAGATAGTCCTAGTTATCATAGCCGTCCTGCTGACCATCATCTTGATAATCTCCTTCATAGTCTGGCCATGATAATAGCCAGGGACAAAAGCCATGAGTACTCTTTAAGTACTCGCAAACTACTACTAGCAAGGAGTATAAATCTAAGTTAAAGTGCTGAATCTAAGTTAACAATCAAGTTAAGTTTGAAACCTAAGCTGAGTTCAGAAGCAAAGAAAGATAAAATAAGGTTCTAGAATCACTTAAGTTGGGAAGCTATTATCATCAACACAACCCTGTTATGGTCAAGTCAAAGTTCATCATTCGTTTCAATTTATTTAGAAAACATCTGACAACGAAACAGTATGGCCATTCCAACTGTCCATAACCGCGGACGCGGCTATTCGAATAGTTTGACACTCTGCAGAGGTGGTACACTTTAACCACAAGATTCGATACATCTGTCAGGGATAACCCTGAATCATCATACTTAGTATGCAGATAATAAAACATAACCTTCCCTTTACACACCCTAGTACAAGCACCTCTCCTATGAGCATGGCCTCCCAACCATGACCATCAGTCATCTTGGGCACTACATAGGTGGACAACATTGAGAGGTAGCCTCAGCTCAAACCTCTCCCGTGAGGGAACTAATACTAATGCATATAAATTTCCAGCTAAGCCTTACCCAATTCAGGTAATGTGGTTGTATGGTAAATTTGGAATGGTATCGCATCCGAATCCAACCATCAGTTTTATAAAAGGGTTAAGGATCATGCCTCATCATTTTCATCATCATAAACCAGTTGTGTTTCTCAACACATGTCAAAACATCTCAATAGAATGACTCATCATTTCAAGGTTTTCATAATTCATTTTCACCAAGTATTCCCATCTAGAGTGACTCAAGTTTTTGATCTATACTAAGATACTAAGTTAAGAGTGTTTACTAAGGTGGAAGTGATGGGTTCAATCTCCTGCCATAGAGTGACATCTAAAGGTTTCTAAGTAGGTCAAGTTTTATACTTTTTATGCTACCTTCAAAATTAAGTAAAGAACTTTGTGTAAACTAAGGGAGGTAAAACTTGTCAATAAGACTTGGGGTAGTAATAGTTAAAGGGGTGTGATCAAAGCCTTCTTAAGGCATCTTTGCTAAACCATCTAGTTTAATTCTAGCCTGCTAACAATATGTTGCCTTGGTTGGTGCAGTGGTTAAAGTTTTCTTCTTCTTCTTGGTAGAACTCCTCCTCCTCGAAAGCTTGGTCGGTACTAGCGTCTATAAATACATAGGGAGTGCACAATCACCAAACAGTACTTAACTAGGCTAAGTAGCATTCTAAAACACACATTTGATGATCTATTATCATCACAAACATCACAAGTTTTAATTCAATAGTTTCATCCTTTTTATTTTAGAAAAGTAATTTCTACTCATTGAAATATTAACTAAAAATATTCACCACCAAAATATGGGATCATGTGGACACATGTCCTCACCACATATTCTAACATGTGGGAATGATATTTAAGGGTTGGATCAATATTACTTTGGTTTAAGTTCATTATTTAATGATTTAAAGTGACTAGAAATGCCTATATAGCATTATTTTGGTACTAGTCCAAAGTCACTGCATGTTAACCTTAATATTATTACATGGTTAGATAGATATGATGAAATGTGATTTTTGAGAGTTGGAATCAACTCAAAAGCTAACTTGGTTGATTTTATAAAAATGTTGCAAGTTGCAAAAGCTTCTGTTTTGTTATTTTTATTAGGAGAGATCTATAACTCTAATTGAATTAAATCCAACGGGCTTGGATAGATCATTTTAATACCTTTCAGACAAAATTGGTTTCATACAATTTGGATTTATAAAACTCTTTGAATTGAATTTTGAAATAGGGGACAGAAACTAGATTTAACTAAAAAGGAAAAACCAGATTTGAATCTATGGGCTAGCGCGGGAAAGGACTTGGGCCGGCCCAGTGGCGCTCCGCGGCGCGAGGCTCAGCTGACAGGGGGTCCCACTTGTCAGCAGCACTTAACACGTGAAACGGTACGCACGCTGTGGGCCGTAGGATTAGAAGCGAGATCAATGGCTGAGGGTCGTCGTCGACGACGAACAGGTCGCCGGCGAGCTCGAACCCTAGCGGCTCGGTAGGGGTCTACTGGGGGCGTACTAGGGCTCCAGCAGGGTCGGCAAGGCAGGCAAACGAAGTGGAAGATGACGGCGAGGCGAGGCGTGGTCGCGGCGGAGCTTGGGGCGGTCGAAATCAACGGCACCCTTCTCCTCCAGAGGCAGCGGCTCCGGCTCCAATTCCGGCGAGCTGCTGCTCCAGTTGCTCCGGCTAAAGGTGGGTGAGGTTCAGAGAGGTGAGGGGAGTGGAATGGTGTGGAGAAGAATGACTGGGGAGGGCTCCTTTTATAGGCCCGACGGTGAGACCGAGCGGGATGGGCGGTCGACGGTGGCGACATGGCTACGGCGAGCTAGCGGCATGGCGGGGGATGGCGATCGATGGGCGGTTCCCTGGCGGTGCTCTAGGAATTGAATGCGGCCGTAGGGGCGGTGGCACGCGGTCTGGGCGAGGTGGCGCTCTGCGCGGCCGATGCGGCGGTGTCCACGGCGAGCGGTGGCTGTGAGGCTTTGGGCGGCGAACGGGGATGTCTGGGGTGTTCTCCAGGTCGAGGCGGAGCGGCGGGCGCATGCTGCGGTCGAGCGGCAGCGTGTGCATGCGTGCCGGGTGCGGCGCTCGGGCGTGCTCTCGGTCTGGTGCGGTGGCACTGGGAGCGGGTTGTGCTCGGTGGTCCACTGCTGCTCTTGGCTCGGCCAAGGGACAGGGAGTGGCGGTGAGGTGCTGGCTACCTCCTAGACATGGAGGGAGAGGGGAAGGTGGTCGGCTGGGGTGAGGGCAAGGTTGGCCGGCGAGTTGGTGCTCGGCATGGCTTGGCCTTTCCACTAGGGTGTAGGGGATGGGGTGGTAATGGCATGGTTTGATCAAGTGGAGATAGAGGGAGTGTTTTGTGGTCAATTGGGTGGCAAAACCCTGTAGAAACAGTGAGCTAGCTAATTGTGTTTGATTCTGCCTGCCATGTATTTGATGAAATGGCCGCAAGAGAAAAAGTTTTGAATTTTGAGTTCAAATTTTTTGAGTGATCTCCACCTAGTGATAGGTAGTCTCTGGTTGCAAGGGTTCTGGAAATGGAGCTCAAAAAGATGGTTTTTGGAATAGGGGTGATCTATGCATATGCATTAGATTCAATTTTAAACTGTCATTTAAAATAGTTAACAGAATATTTTTAGTAGATCCAAAGGTGGGCCTTGGTACCTCATTATGTGTACTAGCAAGGGGTGCAAAGATCAAGAATTGTTTCTGTTAATAATTGAGTACTAGGAATAGCCAAAGTAGGCATGAGAGTTAAATTTGCCAAAATGACCATTCCTTCTTTTTAATTCTTTTTTATTTGATTTTCTTTAGGAAAAGTTTGGGAATGATGTAGATGAGGTTTAAATCACCTAAGAAACATTTTACAAGCATTGGATCAATCAATCATGGCAATTCAAACAACTCCTATTTTAAATACACACATATATGAATGCTTTCATTTTAAATTTGGAAAAGTTTTTGTTAACCCTATTTTTGGATGATTTGATCTTGATAAGCTTGGATTAAAGTTTTGGGATGTTACAAACCTTCCCCCCTTAAACAAAATCTCGTCTCGAGATTTACAAAGAAAACTAGGAACTAAAGAGATCTGGGAACTCTGTTCTAATGTAATCTTCGGGCTCCCAAGTAGCTTCCTCCTCTATATGGTTGCTCCTTAATCTTGAGAAACTTGATACTCCTGGTCCTGGTGGTTCTGTTGGCTTCTTCTAAGATATGGATGGGTACTTCCCGATAGGTCAGGTCATTGTTGATTTCTACAGCTCTATGATCGATGTTCTTGAAAACTTCAGTCTTCTCAGGCACTTCCAAGCATTTGCAAAGTAACGAGATATGGAACACATTGTGGATGGCTGACATCTCTTCAGGCAGTTCTAGTTGGTACGATACTTCTCCTCGGTGGTTCAGAATCTTGAAAGGTCTGATATATCTGGGAGCTAACTTTCCCTTCAGACTAAAGCGTTGAGTTCCCTTCAATGGTGAAACCTTGAGATATACGAAATCTCCGACATTGAAAGTCAGGTCTCTCCTTCTCTTGTCAGCATAGCTCTTCTGTCTGGATTAGGCGGTCTTGAGGTGCTCACGGACTTTGTGAACTTTCTCTTCTGCTTCTCGGAGAATGTTGGGTCCAAAGATCTGACTCTCTCCTAGTTGCGACCAATTCAAAGGGGTACGACACTTTCTTTCGTATAGGAATTCGAATGGTGCCATCTGCAAACTAGCCTGATAACTGTTGTTATATGAGAATTCTGCGAAAGGCAGGCAGTCTTCCCATTTTGATCCGTATTCCAACACACAAGCTCTAAGCATATCCTCTAGGATCTGGTTGACTCTCTCGGTTTGTCCATCTGTTTGCGGGTGATAAGCGGTACTGAAATTCAACTTGGTTCCTAAACCTTCCTGAACTTTCTGCCAAAATCTTGAAGTAAACTGGGTTCCTCGATCTGAGACGATGGTCTTGGGGGTTCCATGCAGACTAACAATCCTAGCAATGTACAGCTCTGCTAGCTTTGCACTCTGGTAGGTTGTCTTGACTGGTATGAAGTGGGCTACCTTGGACAGTCTATCAACTATGACCCAGATTGAGTCATTTCCCCTACTAGAAGTAGGTAAACCGGTGATAAAGTCCATTCCGACAGAATCCCATTTCCATTCCGGAATCTGCAATGGTTGCAATAGTCCTGCAGGTCTCCGATGCTCTGCTTTGACTCGTTGACAGATGTCACATTTGACGATGTAGCTTCCGATCTCTCTCTTCATCTTGTGCCACCAAAATTGCTCTTTCAAATCCTGATACATCTTTGTTCCTCCGGGGTGGATAGAATAAAGAGTATCATGAACTTCCTTCATGATAATCTCCTTCAGCTCCGAATCTGCTGGCACACAGATACGTCCTTTGTACCACAGTACACCTTCTTCGTCTTCCGTGAATCCAGGTACCTTTCCTGTACCAATACGACGTTTGATTCCATCAATACTTTCATTTCCCTTCTGGGCTTCCTTGATTTGGCTAATCAAAGTGGGTTGAAGTTCAATGCTAGCTAGGAATCCTTTGCTAACTAACTCAGTCCTGAACTGCTCCAGCTCCTCGTACAAACTTGGTTGCTTCTCTTTGATCATGGTGTTAAGCCTACACGGCAATCTGCTAAGAGCATCCGCTACCACATTGGCTTTGCCGGGGTGATAGTGAATGTCAAGGTCATAATCCTTGATTAACTCTATCCATCTTCTTTGCCTCATATTCAACTCCTTCTGGGTGAAGATATACTTCAAGCTCTTATGATCTGAGTAAATCTCACAGCGATTACCCATCAAATAATGACGCCATGTCTTCAACGCTAGAACCACGGCTGCTAGCTCAAGATCATGGGTCGGATAGTTCTGCTCATGCTACTTCAGTTGTCGAGACAGATACGCGATGACTTTGCCTTCTTGCATCAATACACATCCTAGGCCAATCTTGGATGCATCACAATACACATCAAACGGCTTCTTGATGTCTGGCATGATCAAAATCGGGGCGGATATCAATCTCTTCTTCAGCTCCTGGAAACTGGCTTCACACTTGTCTGTCCATTCAAACTTCTTGTCCTTCTTCAACAATTGGGTCATTGGTCGGGCTATGGTCGAGAATCCTTCTACGAACTTGCGGTAATATCCCGCTAATCCGAGAAATGAACGAACTTGGGTTTGATTGGTTGGGGCTTCCCATTCTTCGACATCTTTGATCTTGGTGGGATCAATAGAGACTCCTCCGGCAGACACAATATGGCCTAGGAATCCTACTTCTTTCAGCCAAAACTCACACTTGCTGAACTTGGCATATAACTGATGCTCCCTCAGGATTTCTAGGATGATTCTCAGATGTTGCTCATGCTCTTCTTCTGACTTGGAGTAGATAAGGATGTCGTCGATAAACACAACTACAAACTTATCGAGGAAATTCATAAAGATCTTATTCATGAGATTCATGAAATAAGCAGGGGCATTGGTTAATCCAAAAGACATAACCGTATACTCGTATAAACCATAGCGAGTAGTAAAGGCGGTCTTCGGAATATCCGTTGCACGAATCTTAAGTTGGTGATAACCAGTCCTAAGATCAATCTTTGAGAATACCTGAGCTCCGGTCAACTGATCAAATAGATCCTCTATCTTTGGCAAAGGGTACTTGTTCTTGATGGTGACATCATTCAATTTTCTGTAGTCTGTACAAAGATGGTTGCCTCCATCTTTCTTGTCGACGAATAACACTGGTGATCTCCATGGCGATGCACTTGGTTGAATCAAACATGTTGCTAACATGGCATCCAACTGCTTCTTCAGTTCTACTAACTCTGAGGGGTTCATGGTATAGGGTCTCTGGGCTATAGGTCCGGTTCCGGGGATTAGTTCGATAATGAACTCAATATCCCTATCCGAGGGCATACCTGGCAATTCATCTGGGAATATGTCGGGGTATTCACAGACTACTCTGACTTGGTCAATGGTAGGCAGGGCTACACTCTTGTTGGACTTGAATTGACGGGGTAAGGTTTCGGAGATATGCTCTACTGTTACTCCAGAACTACTGGTCATGGTGATGGCTTTCTTAGCACACTCTATGAGTCCTTTATGCCTTGACATCCAGTCCATACCTAGTACTACTTCCAATCCTTTGGTTCCAAGTACAATTAGGTTGGCATAAAAATCTATCCCATGTATTCTCATAGGTACAACTTTGCAAATTTTTCTAGATTTTGTTGTTGAACTGGGGATTTGAACTATCATGACATGCTTTAGGTTGGTTGGGCAAATCTTACTAGTGCATACAAATTCTTCGGTGACAAATGAATGCGATGCTCCAGAATCAAACAATACTCTTGCTAAAACTGAGTTGACAGAAAACATACCCAGCACTACATCTGGCGCTTCCTGGGCTTCTTCTGCGTTCATGTGAAAGAGACGACCATTGCGGTTGTGCGGGTTCCCTGGGGCAAATCTCCTTCCTGGTTGAACACGACGCTGCTGCTGAGCTGGGGCATTCACGGGGGCATTGGCGGTAGTTTTCTTGGGACACTCATTGGAGTAGTGACCCTTCACTCCACACTCGAAACAAGTGATCTGGGACTTGTCCTTGTCTGCGACAGGTACAGCATTGCTGCCAGTTCTGGGTGTAGTGTTGTTGTTGTTGTTGCTCTTGGGAGGGGCACAGTTGAAATTGTTGGCATTTCCGGAGTTGTGATTGTTTCCTCCGGACTTCACATTGCCTCCACTGCGGTTGGGGTAGCTTGGGCGAGAATTTGGGGGTCGGTTGTTCCTTGGTGCATATCCTGGTGAGGGGTTAGGACGGTACTTCTGGTGACTACTGGATCCAGACTGCTGCATCATACGGCGCTTGCGGTTGTCGTTTGCCTGGTTAATCTTCCCTTCCATCTGAATGGCAGAGTCGACTAGCTCTTCGAGATCATAAAAACGGATGTTGACAAGGATAGTCTGCATCTCATCACGCAGTCCGTTTAAGAATCTCTCCTTCTTCTTGGCCTCCGTGTTGATCTCATCCGGTGCATATCTGGCAAGTGACAAGAATCTATCACGGTACTCCACCACAGTCATTCTTCCTTGCTTCAATTCACGGAATTCATCTCTCATCCTGTTGACAAGACCTTGCGGCACGTGGGTGCGGCTGAACTTGACCTTGAATGCTTCCCAGGTCATCACCTGGCCATGGTTCATATTGCGGATGCTATTCCACCAAGCTCTTGCATCTCCCGCCAGATAGTGGGTGGCAAAGAGAACTTTCTCATTCTCATCAACTCTGGCAACCTCTAAGTTGTTTTCCATGGTCTATAACCAGTCATCAGCATCTAATGGGTTTTCAGATTGGTTAAAGATTGGGGGATTTGTGTTCTGAATTTTTTTTAGTTTGGATCCTTGGTGATCCTGATTTCCATGTCCTTGGTTGTTGAGAGCCATTTGGGCAATCTGCTGCAATGTTGCTAAGTTGGCTTGACGCTCGGCCCTGCTTGCTTCACGGCCCGGGATAAGATTCTGCAAGATTTGCAGCATTGGGTCCTGTGACGAGCTGCTCCCTCCTTGGTTTCCACGAGTCATCTGAAGATTGAGATAGATATAGGGGTAAGAGGGAAATTCTAAGTTTCATGGTTTTGGGTTTTCAAAGCTAAAACTTTGAGTTAAACTCAGGTTTTTCAACTAACTTCTTTTTCATTCACTCATGCAAGCAAGCACACGATACAACACACACCACAACAAGCAAAGGGGAAAACAGATGGTTTGAAGAACCATTCTACAAGCTACGATACAATGAGATGCTACATCTCATGCTACGATAGTGCTCTAGTGCATCTATTCATCATCGATGAAGTCGGAGTCTTCATCATCAGTGTAGAAGTCCACAGCATCCTCCTCCAGAAAGTCATCATCGTTGCTGAGGTAAGAATCCATATCTCCCTAGATGTCTTCATCCTCATCTTCTTCTTCTTTGGCGGCAAGTTGAGCTTCCTGCTCTTTGACGGTCTTCTCGAGGTCGGCCACCTTCTTGCGAAGACGGTCGATGGTGCGATCCTTCTTTGCACGCTGGCGACGAAGAGACTGGCGATCTTGGATGAGCAGTGCGAAAGTCTGGGCCTTCTGGTCGGCGATGGCACGGTTCTGGTTGGCTAACTCTCTGGCATTGTCCAGTTCCTGCTGTCGGTCATGAAGCAAGAAGTCAAGGTTCTCCACTTGACGCCTCAACTCTGGGTGACTTGGCATCTCCATCGGCATTCCCATGAAGTCATGTCTTGCATAGTGGGCAAAACGGGTTCCTTGGATCTTGTTGACGCTGAGGGCACATAGACGTGCGAGAGCTTCATGCATTGCCCTGGCTAATCCATCTAGCCAGTTGTTCTCTCTCATGGAGAACTGAATTCTCCTGGAAGTTGGTGCTTCGATGCTTCCCCGAAGATCCGCGGTGACTAGCCACTGTAGGTCTCCTCCTGGGAGTTCTGGAAGTTGAGCTCCAAGAAACTCCGGATGTGGGCGTCCCAGTAACTCCGACAGCGAATCCAGATCCCTCTCGAAGATCAGCTGACCTCCGTTTCCCAACTGGTAAAACTTGCTGAACTGAGTCTCCATCTACAAGGATTAAGGATGAGGAAGTTACTGAAGTGATCAAGTGTGTCAAATTTTAAGTAGTAATGTAAGAATTTTGAGGAACATGAATTTTTGAGAAAGAATGAGTTCACAAGGGTAAGAGAGGAAATAGTGTTTCATAAATACTCACTTTGGTTTTGAAGCTAAGTTTTTGGTTTGGACGTCCATTCTAACTAGGGTCTCCTATGGTCAGGATGGCTCTGATACCAACTTGTCAACACCCGGATTTTTAATCCCAGATGCCCGTTATGCCATACCTCGCAATCCCAGGATTACCATTTTTACGAGACATAACGGATTGGATATCACAGTACATCATCCATTACAAACCATACATAAGGTTTTACACAAATAAGGATCTCATGATCCAGTCTTTAATACAACAAGCAGCGGAAATAAACGATAGCGTAGCGGTGGGGTCCATCTTCAGGGGCACAGGCAATACTGACGAAGGCAGATAGTCCTAGTTATCGTAGCCGTCCTGCTGACCATCATCTTGATAATCTCCTTCATAGTCTGGCCATGATAATAGCCAGGGACAAAAGCCATGAGTACTCTTTAAGTACTCGCAAACTACTACTAGCAAGGAGTATAAATCTAAGTTAAAGTGCTGAATCTAAGTTAACTATCAAGTTAAGTTTGAAACCTAAGCTGAGTTCAGAAGCAAAGAAAGATAAAATAAGGTTCTAGAATCACTTAAGTTGGGAAGCTATTATCATCAACACAACCCTGTTGTGGTCAAGTCAAAGTTCATCTGATGCAGCCCGTCCTACGGACGCTTCTACATCTACACCAACAAGTCCCCCAAGTGGACCCATGACTCGAGCCCGAGCCAAACTCCTCCAAGCTAAGGTACGAGCCCCCGCCGCATTGACCCACGAGCCCTGAAGCTGTACCTGAGCTGAAGCTACCTGAGCCGGAGTGTCCGCCCGAATCCAGCCGGAGTGTCCGGCGCAACCGGAGTGTCCGGCGCGACTCAGCCGGAGTGTCCGGCCTGCCCGAGCCCGGACCTGGCGTGGACATTCAGAAGGTCAAATCAGACACTCCTCGGACACCACCTGGAGTGTCCGACCACCCCGGACTGTCCGTCCATGCCGACCCGGACTGTCCGGCCCAAGCGATGGGCCTGTGAGCCTAGCTGGGCCCTATGGCCCATGCACCCCTCTACTTCGCCCAGAACTCTACTTTAATGCCTGAATTACCCCTGAACTTGTGGATGGCCTATATATAGACCCCCACCTCCATTGTAAACCCTAGGCTTGATATTGGAATTAGTGGAAACCCCTTTGTGGATCTATCTAATTCTTGCCTCATGCTCCTTGACTAAGGAGCACCAATATCCCCAAACCTCGTTGAAGTTTGCATTGTGCCTCCGCGTTGTACAAGGCCTAGGTATCAATGTCCCTTTGCCTAGACATCAAGATCTCACCGAGTCTCCCATCTCGTCGTGCCGGTTCGAGAGAGAGTCCTCCGCCCGACGCCGATCCTAGGGATTGCGCCGGACCGGTCACCGCCAGCGTGAGCTATTAGTGTTTATCGTGGTTTTGCGTGTGTGTGTTCATCGCGTTCTTCGTGTGTGTGTTCATCGTGTTCATCCTTCCCTCCTTCCCCCGCACTCCACCCTCGATTTGAAAGGGAATCGTGAAAGATCGGGCCACCCTAGAGGTTTGCCCTCAACATATTGGTATCAAGAGCTTCGTTGCTCACGATTTCCCCCACAAATTTTGCTTCTATCCACCAAAAATTCGAAAATCCCCACAAAAAACAGCCCATATTTGCCTTTGGATCGATCTCTTGATTTGGAGTGTTATTTGTGATTTTGATCCGACCAAACCTTATCTAAGGCGAGTTTCCCTAGCCTGATTTGGCCAGTTTCTCGCGGATTTGAGGCCCGAAGGCGAGGATTTCCGCTCAAGAACACGAGCAGGAAACCCGCGCCGGAGTGTCTGGCTCGTACCAACCGGAGTGTCCGGCCCGACCGGAGTGTCCGGCCGAACCATACCGGAGTGTCCGGCCAGACCGGAGTATCCGGCCCTTACAAACCGGAGTGTCCGGCTGTAACACCAGTTTTGATAGTTTTGCCTCATGTTTCACATTGGCTAATCTCCTGTGTTTGCTCGTGTCCCGTGTGTGTGTCAGTAACTACCAGCAAGCTTCCGCATCATCAACTTCCGCGCTCATCGACACCACGGACCACGAACATCATCCCGCACCACCGACGCCAAGTTCATCATCAAAGAAGGTATAACTTGCGTCACCTTGTTAACCACCATCTTCCTTTGTGTGTACCTATCCCATGAGAGTGGCTCATTTTGTGTTTGCTTGAGCATTGTGCATTTGTCCTTGGATAGTGAGAGTGCAAGAGCAATAGCAAGTGTGACTAGGTAGCACCAAGGGAGAGAAAAAAATAAAAAAAGATACAAAGAAAAAGCAAAAGAAAAATAGTCTCCCATTGCCAAAGAGAGTCTCAAAGCTTGTAAGCAAGAGAGAAAGAAGAGCGCCCAAGGCAAGTGCACAAATCCATTGCTCCATTTTCCTCTTTGCAAACGAGCCACGGTCTCTCCTTGCATTGGCACGACAACGAGCTTAGTCTTCGTTAGGACATTTGGTTTGCTCATTTTCATAGTCGTGTCAATCCCAACTTTCTCCACGTGTGTGTACATAGTCGTAGGTTCCCGTCACCCTTTTGAGTTGTTGACCTTCGCCTTTGACATGGGTTTTGTTGGATTTTTACCACTTTTGACTATCCCTTTTCTTTTGGTTGGTTCTTTGGCTTTCCACAATCCTAACCTACCACCAACGAGCTTTTGAGAGTTAGTTCTTTCTTTAGTGTGAGTTTTCTTTGCAATTCCACTTTGCACGCTAATAGCTCTCACTTGTGGTTTCTAGTTTGGTGCAATCCCCAAGGTGAGGTACAAGGCTAACACCACCATATTCCACTTCCATATACAATACTTGTGTGTTTTGCATGATGGATAGGCACGGTGAGACGAGCCAACCACCCCCAAGAAGAAGATCAAGGTCCATACATGACGCATGCAAGTCACTTCATTGTCCGCCAAGAGTTCCGTGAACGTTGCCAAGCACTTGAGACGCGACAAGATGAACAATTTGGCGAGACGCAAGCCGAGTTCAAGAACATCGACAACTGCTTCGACGGCCTCGAACGACAAATGCATGCAATGCATCACAACTTCGGCCACCAAAATGAAGCGCTCCAACGCTCCATCGCCGAAACAAATGACAATCTTCGACGCCTCATCGACAGCATGACAAGACCACGTTCACGCGCATCAAGCTCGGCAAGTTCTTCGCATCGTCATGCACCTCTTCCACAAGATCTACATCAAAGTGCTCAAAGACGCAATGATGCCCCCGTGGTTGAAGATGGAATCTCTTCGAACTATGTACCTTCCCCACGGCACGCCGCAACGTCAAGCTATGATGGTGACCTCTCTTCAAGGCCACGCGCAAGGCAAGAAGCACACCGTCATCATGCAAGGGCACTAGTGATCCAACAAGAGCAACCACAAGAGGAACCGCAAGCGCAACCGCAAGTACAACCGCAAGTCTGCCACCATCGACCGCGACACATATTTGACACAACAAGTGATGACTCCAATTGGGAGAATCAAGCTCGTCATCAACATCATGAACGTCAACAATGACACCATGGTCATCACGCGGCGCCTCCTCCCCATCAACAAAACTTGGAGCGTCAAGTGATACAAGTTGAGCGACGCCCACCACGTCAAGAGGCTCATGACCATGTTCTTCGCCGGGAGGCCCAGGTGCCTAACCAACATCACCAACCATGGAACGAGGCTCATCTTCATCATCAACCGCGTCAAGAGGCTCCACACCTTCGCCACCATGAGGCCCAAGCGCCTCAACCACGTCAACAACTGCGCCAAGAGCAAGAGCAAGCTCTTCAACAACAATATCAAGAGCAAGCTCCGCAACAAGGACGCGAGAACCAAGTTCCACCTCCCCAACTACAAGATCATCAACAAGGTCACCAAGCTCGTCGCAATGACCGCAACGATGAAGAAATTTTTGGCAAGCTCAAGTTCACAATGCTGAAGTTCATCGGATCCAATGACCTCGAAGAATACCTCTCGTGGGCACTCAAAGTCGACAAGATCTTCCGCATGCATAACTATAGCAATGAGAAGATGGTCGCCATGGCTTCGCTAGAGTTTGATGATTATGCCAACCTTTGGTGGGAACAAGTTCAAGTTGCTCGTGATGCAAGACAAGAACCGCCAATCACAACTTGGCATGACATGAAGGCTCACATGAGATCCCGGTTTGTCCCCGCGCACTACACGCGTGACCTCTTCAACAACCTTCAAGCGCTTCGTCAAGGGACAAAGACCGTGGAAGAGTACTTCAAGGAAATGGAACTCAACTTGATTCGCACCAACATTGATGAACGCATGGAGAAAAGAATGGCACGTTTCCTTATTGGCTTGAATCACCCAATCAAGCGCATTATCGAGTTCCAAACATACAACACAATGGTTGAACTTGTGCACATAGCAACAAAGGCTGAACGTCAAGTGCAAGAGGACATCAAGTACAACAAGCCCAAGACGTACTTCACCTACAAGCAAGCTTCAACCGCTACACCAACAACTTTCAATGGTAGCTCCTCAAGTACCTCCAAGAATTCCTTCAAGCCCACACTTCCTCAAGGAAAACTGCCCCCAAGTGGCAAGCAAGCAAAGAGTGATACACCTTTCAATGGTGAATGCTACAAGTGTGGAGGTAAAGGACACAAGTCGGCCAAATGTGGAAACAAGAAATTCTTGTTCATTCACGACAATGGTGATGAAGAGTACTTGAGTGAAGATGAGTTTGATGCCCGTGTCAAGGAAGCAATGGCAAGGCAACGAGTGGAAGATGATCAAGAACTCCTCATGTGTGAACATGACACAAGTCCATCGCTTGTAGTCACAAGGATCTTGACCACTCAAGCACAAGAGCATGAAGACCAACGCTCCAATATCTTCCAAACACGAGTCGGCATCAATGGAAAATCTATCAAGGTGATCATTGATGGAGGGAGTTGTCACAACCTTGATAGCACCGAGTTGTGTGAGAAGCTCACCCTCACCCTCCATCCACACAAGCACCCCTACCACGTGCAATGGCTAAGTGACCAAGGATCCGTGAAGATCAAGCATACCGTATCGGTCTCCTTCGCCATTGGTACTTACAAAGATACGGTGGAGTGTCATGTGGTTCCTATGACAGTTTGCCACATGCTTCTTGGTCGACCGTGGCAATTTGACAAGGCTGCTCAACATGACGGTCGCACCAACATATACACCTTCAAATGGCTCAACAAAACATGTGTTTTGCAACCGATGACTCCTAGCCAAATAATTGCGGACAATGCAAAGGCTTTAGCGAGGGCGCAAAGCAGAACACCTACTTGTCAGAAGAGCGGTGAGAGAGAGAACCACCTCATAGTGAGTGAGAACCACAAGCCAAATTCGAGTGGAAAAACTAAGAGTGTTCTCCTTGCCACCAAAAGTGAGATGAGAGATGTTCCGAATAACCCATCCATCTTGCACTATGTCCTCCTTTACAAAGGACTAGCGCAAGGAACTAACAAATTAACCAATGTTCCTCCATCTTTGATGAGTGTTTTGGAGGAATTCAAGGACGTGTTCCCCGAAGAGCTTCCACATGGACTACCTCCTCTTCGCGGCATCGAACATCGCATTGACCTCATCCCCGGTGCACCACTTCCAAACCGCGCCGCTTACCGCATGAACCCGGAGGAGACAAAGGAGATTGAACGTCAAATCAACCAACTCGTCTCCAAAGGTTTGATCCAAGTTAGCACTAGTCCAAGTGCCGTACCCGTGATTCTTGTTCCAAAGACGGATGATACGTTACAGTTATGCATGGACTGCCGTCCAATCAATGCTATCACCGTGCGTTATCGACATCCCATACCACGTCTTGATGACATGCTTGATGAGTTGTGTGGAGCCACTATTTTTTCGAAAATTGATCTTCGTAGTGGTTACCATCAAATACGCATGGCTGAAGGTGATGAGTGGAAAACCGCCTTCAAGACCAAACTTGGTCTCTATGAATGGTTGGTTATGCCCTTTGGTTTATCAAATGCCCCATCCACCTTCATGCGCCTTATGAATCACATCTTGCATTCTCTCATTGGAAAAAGTGTTGCTGTCTATTTTGATGATATTCTTGTTTATAGCAAATCACTTGAGGACCATATAACACATGTCAAGGAAGTTTTGCAAATCCTTCAACATGAAAAGCTTTATGCTAGTCTTCCCAAGTGCACTTTTGCTAAAGACAAGTTGATTTTTCTTGGATTTGTCGTTTCTTCGAAGGGAATTGAAGTTGATGTTTCCAAGGTAACGGACATACGAGATTGGCCCATACCAACAAATGTGAGTGAACTCCGAAGTTTTCATGGGTTGGCCGGTTTCTATTGTCGCTTTGTGAAAGACTTTTCAACCATTGCTTGTCCCCTTAATGAATTGACCAAAAAGAATGTCACCTTCGTGTGGGGCAAAGCACAACAAAAAGCTTTTGATGAACTTAAAAAGAGGCTCACCGAAGCACCTCTTCTTGCTTTACCGGATTTCACAAAAACTTTTGAGATAGAGTGTGATGCTAGTGGTATTGGAATTGGAGTCCTTATGCAAAACGGACGTCCTATAGCCTACCATAGCGAAAAACTTGATGGTGCTTGCCTTAACTATCCGATTTATGACATAGAGCTTTTTGCCTTAGTTCGTGTCCTTCAAGTTTGGCAACACTACCTTTGGCCTAAGGAATTTATCATACATTCTGACCACGAGTCGTTGAAATATCTCAAAGGCCAAGCTAACTTGAGCAAGAGACATGCGAAGTGGGTTGAGTTCATGGAGTCTTTTCCGTACATTGTCAAGTATAAGAATGGCAAAGATAATGTAGTTGCGGACGCATTGTCTCGCAAACATACAAGCCTTCTTACGAGACTTGAAATCAACGTGTTGGGTCTTGAGGAAATAAAATCTTTGTATGCTTCCAACCCGTTCTTTGAACTAATTTTCGCAAAGTGCTCCAATGACAAGGGAGTTGATGATTTCTATTTGCATAAGGGCTTTCTTTTTAAACAAAATAAGCTATGCATTCCGAAGTCGTCGCTTCAACTTTTGCTTCTCCAAGAATCTCATGGTGGAGGCCTTATGGGTCACTTTGGTCGCGACAAGACATTGGGCATGCTCTCCAATCACTACTTTTGGCCCAAGATGAAGCGTGACATGGAGCGCTACATTCAACGATGCACGACATGTGTTCAAGCTAAGTCACAAGCTAATCCCTATGGTCTTTATATGCCATTGCCTATTCCTCATACACCTTGGTCCGACATTAGCATGGATTTTGTGTTAGGATTGCCTAGATCTAAGCATGGTCATGATTCTATATTTGTTGTGGTGGATCGTTTTTCCAAAATGGCACACTTCATACCGTGCCATAAGACCGACGATGCTTCACATGTTGCAAATCTGTTTTTCAGGGAAATCGTCCGTCTTCACGGTGTGCCAAGGACAATCATCTCCGACCGCGACGTCAAATTCATGAGCTACTTGTGGAAGACCCTCATGGCCAAGCTCGGTGTCAAGCTCCTCTTCTCATCCGCATCACATCCTCAAACTGATGGACAAACCGAAGTTGTCAACCGAAGCCTCGGAACTCTCCTTCGTGTGTTGATCAAGAAAAACCTGAAGGATTGGGAGGAATGCATTCCACACGCCGAGTTCGCCTACAATCGAGCCAAGCACTCAACAACCAAGATGAGTCCATTCATGATCGTCTATGGTTTCGAGCCTCTCACCGCTCTCGACATCCTACCACTACCTCTCCATGAGCGCACAAACATGGACGTCGAGAAGCGCGCACAAGCTATGAAGGAACTTCATGAAGAAACAAGAGCTACTATCGAACAACAAGTCCTTCGCCAAGCTTCAAGGTTAAACAAGGACAAGAAGGAGATGATATTTCAAGAAGGTGACCTTGTGTGGATATACCTAAGCAAGGACCGCTTCCCCAAGGAACATGACTCCAAGCTCAAGCCAAGAGGAGATGGTCCCTTCAAGGTCCTCAAACGAATCAACAACAACGCCTACATCATCGACATTCCGACCTCCAAGTACTTTGCAAGCAATACATTCAATGTCAAGGATCTCTCACCCTACCATGGAGATGTTCAAGATGATATCCATGAAGAGTCGAGGACGACTCTTTCCCAAGGGGGGGGGGGAGCTGATGCAGCCCGTCCTACGGACGCTTCTACATCTACATCAACAAGTCCCCCAAGTGGACCCATGACTTGAGCCCGAGCCAAACTCCTCCAAGCTAAGGTACGAGCCCCCGCCGCATCGACCCACGAGCCCTGAAGCTGCACCTGAGCTGAAGCTACCTGAGCCGGAGTGTCCACTCGAATCCAGCCGGAGTGTCTGGCGCAACCAGAGTGTCCGGCCTGCCCGAGCCCGAACCTGGTGTGGACATTCAGAAGGTCAAATCGGACACTCCCCAGACACCACCCGGCGTGTCCGGCCACCCCGGACTGTCCGGCCCAAGCGATGGGCCTACGAGCCTAGCTGGGCCCTATGGCCCATGTACCCCTCTACTTCGCCAAGAACTCTACTTTAATGCCTAAATTACCCCTAAACTTGTGGATGGACTATATATAGACCCCCACCTCCATTGTAAACCCTAGGCTTGATATTGGAATTAGTGGAAACCCCTTTGTGGATCTATCTAATTCTTGCCTCATGCTCCTTGACTAAGGAGCACCAATATCCCCAAACCTCGTTGGAGTTTGCATTGTGCCTCCACGTTGTACAAGGCCTAGGCATCGGTGTCCCTTTGCCTAGACGTCAAGATCTCACCGAGTCTCCCATCTCGCCTTGCTGGTTCGAGAGAGAGTCCTCCGCCGATCCTAGGGATTGCGCCGGACCGGTCACCGCCGGCGTGAGCTATTGATGTTTATTGTGGTTTTGCGTGTGTGTGTTCATCGCGTTCTTCGTGTGTGTGTTCGTTGTGTTCATCCTTCCCTCCTTCCCCCGCACTCCACCCTCGATTTGAAAGGGAATCGTGAAAGATCGGGCCACCCTAGAGGTTTGCCCTCAACATCATCATTCGTTTCAAGTTATTTAGAAAACATCTGACAACGAAATAGTATGGCCATTCCAACTGTCCATAACCGTGGAAGCGGCTATTCGAATAGTTTGACACTCTGCAGAGGTGGTACACTTTCACCACAAGATTCGATACATCTGTCAGGGATAACCCTGAATCATCATACTTAGTATGTAGATAGTCAAACATAACCTTCCCTTTACACACCCTAGTACAAGCACCTCTCCTATGAGCATGGCCTCCCAACCATGACCATCAGTCATCTTGGGCACTGCATAGGTGGACAACATTGAGGGGTAGCCTCAGCTCAAACCTCTCCCGTGAGGGAACTAATACTAATGCATATAAATTTCTAGCTAAGCCTTACCCAATTCAGGTAATGTGGTTGTACGGTAAATTTGGAATGGTATCGCATCCGAATCCAACCATCAGTTTTATAAAAGGGTTAAGGCTCATGCCTCGTCATTTTCATCATCATAAACCAGTTGTGTTTCTCAACACATCTCAAAACATCTCAATAGAATGACTCATCATTCCAAGGTTTTCATAATTAATTTTCACCAAGTATTCCCATCTAGAGTGACTCAAGTTTTTGATCTATACTAAGATACTAAGTTAAGAGTGTTCACTAAGGTGGAAGTGATGGGTTCAATCTCCTGCCATAGAGTGACATCTAAAGGTTTCTAAGTTGGTCAAGTTTTATACTTTTTATGCTACCTTCAAAATTAAGTAAAGAACTTTGTGTAAACTAAGGGAGGTAAAACTTGTCAATAAGACTTGGGGTACTAATAGTTAAAGGGGTGTGATCAAAGCCTGCTTAAGGCATCTTTGCTAAACCATCTAGTTTAATTCTAGCCTGCTAACAATAGCTTGCCTTGGTTGGTGTAGTGGTTGAAGTTTTCTTCTTCTTCTTCTTCTTCTTGATGAGGACATCCCTACAATTACACCTACCCTAATGACTACTGAAGATGCTACAACTGTTGCAAGAAGGGTTCAGTCCAATGAGATTAGAATTGGACCTATTACAAGAGCTCGTGCTAAGCTACTAGAACAACAGGTGAATTTACTCCTAAACGAATCCGGTACTTTGATTGATGAGAACTTTATACTGCCTAAGTCTATGCATTTATGTATGATCAGGTTCGTTGGAGAAACAAGCATGGCGCGAGGAGGAGAAGGGCTACAAGAGAAGCCCAACATGATGATCGCCCAAGGATGCGCGGGGGAGGAGCGGGAGGAAGGCGCAAGAGAAGATCATCAAGACGAAGGCAAAAAGATCTGCCACGACCGGAGTGTCCGGCCAGATCCACCCGGACTGTCCGGCCTGGTCGAGAGGCAAACTGGTGTGGACATTTAGTATGCCAGTTCGGATACTACCCGGACACCACCCGGAAACTTCAGAGTTTCTGGCCAGACTGTACTATCTGGCACACTTCACCCGGAGTGTCTGGCTGGACCGGACTGTCCGGCCGAACTTGACCGGAGTGTCCACCCGCCGACCGAATCTGGTCCGAGTCGGTTTGTATCAGTTTGAGTCATTTGCGTTTAGTTTCGGTTTCTGGTTGCTCTGCCCTTATAAGCTATGGGACAACCTCTAGTTAGGGTTTAGACCACGTTAAAATATTTTGGAGTTGTTTCTTTCATAGAACCTCTAGAATTACCCTGTGTTCGAATCTACCAACTATAATTGAGTGTGATCTGTTGTTCCATTGGGAATTAGTAGATTGCATACTACCGTTCGTGGTCACGGCTGCGTGCGCAAGAGCGTGGTGTTGTGAATATCCTACAAGGTTTGAGAGCTGTTGCATTGGCATCAGGGATCGAGCGGGAGAGTTCATAGCTACAGGCTAGTTATCTATCATCCACCATTATCATTGTCGTCCGCTTACTGAGAAGATCGGGCCACCCCATATCATCTTGGTATCAGATTTCCAGTGTTGCCTCGGTAAGCATCCACAAATCCATCCATAGATTAGAGAGTGTTTTTGTCCTATACAGAAAAGGCCTTACAAAAAGATTTGCTATAGACTAGATTGCATCGTTTTCAAGTTTTTAGTTGCTGATTGTATCTTCTCGTAGATCCGATCTGCAGGTTTTTGCCTCATAGGAGTCTAGTTTCCGTTTGTGTCTAGGTTTAAGGTTTCATCTTGTTTTCCGTTGTTCCCACTGTTACCGTTTCCGCAAGTATTTATCGTTTTTCTGAGTCCACATAGCATACCTTTGTTTGCATACCATAGACATAGCCTATCTACAGCATCTGTGCCTAGGAACGTACCCACGAGACTAGTTGCTTTGCTCCGACAGGCTGCTCATTAGGGTTTGCAGTGCAGAAATTTTCGACAGGCAAACCGGACTATCCGGCCCCACCGGAGTCTCCGGCGCATATCAACCGGACTATCCGGCCCAGTTCTGTTATAACTTGCTGTGCTCGTTTGCATTGAGTAATATAGTTGAAAAAAAGAGAGAATCAGTATAAAAAAAGAGAAAAGAGCTACAAGCCTGACAAAAAAAAAGAGATATAGAAGTGTGCAATATTGGAGGCCTTGTTGTTTAGCACTGGTAGATTGAGCAATCTTGTGCCTGTTCTATTTGAGCTATTACTAGCGTCTCTCTTGTGCATTGCAATATTCCTGTACATAAATTGCTTTGCCACGTTTATCTCCACTGTGTGTGTTTCTTGGGTATTTGTACGATCAGCACTAGGACTTGTTTGCGGTGTAGATAGGGTACCATACCTATAGCTCCACCTTAAATAACCTGTGTGCCCTGCGATCGTTCTCTATACCTTTGATATTCACTTCATCACATCAAGTGCATCAGTCTTTGATTTCGTTTGGTAAAGCATCTCTATTCACTTTGGAACGGTAAGATCTCCTTTCTTATTAGTTGCGAGTGAGTTGTGAGAGTTTCCACCATACAGATTTTGATTTTTGCACTAACCTACTAATCATGTCTTCTAGTGATGATGATGTTGTGTTGCACAAAAATAAGGATGAGGAGCTCATCAATTGGCGTGAATATGAGGCTTTGAAATCCCACTTGACACGTGTGTTTACTAACATGATAGATGGCATTGACAAGAATCTCCAAGATATGAATATGAGATTGGATCAGCATGTTGGGACAGTTGATACTATCCAAATGCAAGTGGCTACGCTCAATGTCAATGTCACTACTTTGCAGTAGTCCATTGAGGGTTTGACAGCCGCCTTGCATAGAAGAGAAGATCCTCAACATGATGATGCCTTTGATGATGTCGATGAGGGTAGCGCTGATGCTGCTCCACATGTTGGCAGGGGACGTGTTATTCCCCCTGTCCATGCACCTGCTCATGGTCGTGGGTTTGCCCATCTTGGGTGTGGTCCACGTGTGCCCAACCAAGCTGCTGATGACGGTTTGGGCAAGCCAAAATTCTCGATTCCTAAGTTTGATGGTTCCATTGATCCTGAAGACTACCTCACCTGGGAATTTAAGATTGAGAAACTCTGGCGATTATTTGACTATCCAGAAGATAAGAAGGTCAAGCTTGCCGCATCTGAATTTGATGGTTATGCTTTGCGTTGGTGGGATGCTCTTGTGCAACATAGGAGGGAGGACAATGAACTTCCTGTGATGGATTGGCGGGAGATGAAGCAAATCATGAAGGCACGTTTCGTACCAACCAACTACTTGCGATCAGTTTTTGATAAATTGACGCAATTGAAGCAAGGCACCATGACAGTTGATGAGTACTACATGTAGATGGAGATGCTTATGCAGCGTGCTCGAGTTCATGAGTCCATTGAGATGACCATGCAGTGATTCCTAAACAATATGAAGTTACCAATCAAGAGCATTGTTCGTCATCACAAGTATGAGACCATGAATGAGTTGTTGCATCATGCTAGAGAGGCCGAATCCCAGTTGGCAGAAGAGGCGAAGTCACACGCTCGTTTTGCATCCTCCAGCAGATTTTCGGCCAGATCTACACCTCCTACAGTCACGCCACCAGCTGCTGCTCCATTTACACCATCGGCCAAACCAGCAAGTACACCTTCATTTGGTTCTAATGCTCGGAAACCCGCTGTTCCTACTGCTAGATCGGGTTCCAACATGTCTACTGCACGTACTCGTGATGTAGTGCGCCATACTTGTGGAGGTAGAGGTCACTACAAGAAGGATTGTCCAAATAGCAAGGTTATGTTTGTTAATGAACAAGGTGAAGTAGAAAGTGGAGATGAAGCTTCTGAGGATGATATTGATGACGGCAAGGATGGTGCTGATGCATATGCTGAGCGTGCACCCACCATTGTCGTATCTTCACATGTACTTAGTGTGCAACCGGTTGAGGAATCCCAGCGTTGCAACTTGTTCCAAACAAAAGCTCTAGTTGGACCAAACAAAGCTTGCAAGGTAATTATTGATGGAGGTAGCTGCAGAAATCTTGCAAGTAAGGAACTATGTGCCAAACTGAATTTGACATATTTACCTCATCCCAAGCCATACTACATACAATGGTTGAGCAACAATGGTGAGATGAAGATAAATCATATGGTACGTGTGAATTTTCAAATAGGGCCATACAAAGATTCTATTGATTTTGATGTGGTTCCTATGACTGTTTGTCACCTACTATTGGGTCGGCCTTGGCTCTATGATCGCCATGTGCAACACAATGGCCGAGCCAATACATATCACTTGGAACTCAAAGGAAAGAAGATTACTATGCAGCCAATGACACCACAAGAAATTGTGAATGATTCTCGCCAGAAGATAGAGGTGAACTTGAAGGAAGATACTACCACTCGGCGAGACTGTGTAACAGCTGTTCCTGATGTAATTGAGCCTAAATTGAGTGATATAACGAAAAGTGAGAGAGTGCCTGGTTTATTGATACTAGCCACCAAGGAGGATATGAGAGAGTTTCGTGAGGATCCTACAGCCATGCCACTTGTGCTCATGTATAAGGGCGAGGTATTGGTTTCTAACGACATGACCCCTATTTCTCTTGGTGTCTCTTCTGTTTTGCAGGATTTTGGGGATGTGTTTCCAGAAGACGTACCCGCAGGTTTGCCCCCATTGCGTGGTATAGAACATCAAGTGGACCTAATTCCTGGCGCCACACTTCCCAACCGTGCACCTTACAGGACTAATCCCGAAGAAACTAAGGAAATTCAGAAGCAAGTACAAGCGTTGCTGGATAAAGGGTACATTCGTGTCTCTCTTAGCCCTTGTGCTGTTCCTGTTATTTTAGTTCCTAAGAAAGATGGTACATGGCGCATGTGTGTTGATTGTAGAGCGATTAATAACATCACTATTCGATATCGTCATCCCATTCCACGCTTAGAGGATATGCTCGATGAATTGAATGGTGCTGCTATTTTCTCTAAAATTGACTTGCGTAGTGGTTATCATCAAATTAGGATGAAAGAAGGGGATGAATGGAAAACTGCTTTCAAAACTAAATTCGGTTTGTATGAGTGGTTAGTTATGCCATTTGGTCTTACTAATGCACCTAATACTTTCATGCGTTTGATGAATCATGTTTTGAGAGAGTTTATTGGTCGTTTCGTGGTTGTTTACTTGATATACTCATATACAGCCACACCGAGTCTGAACATTGCACTCATATTAGACAAGTTTTGTAAGTGTTACGTGATAATAAACTGTATGCTAATCTTGAGAAGTGTACATTTGCAAAAGATAAGGTCATATTCCTAGGATTTGTTGTTTCTAAGCATGGTTTATATACACCTCTCTCTGCACCGACTATTCCATGGGAAGATATTAGTATGGATTTTGTGCTAGGTCTACCTAAAACTCAGAGAGGTCATGATTCTATATTTGTGGTAGTGGATAGGTTCTCTAAGATGGCTCATTTTATTGCCTGCCACAAAAGCGACGATGCGTCGCATGTTGCTAACCTGTTTTTCAGGGACATCGTGAGATTACATGGAGTACCAAAGACGATTGTTTCTGACCGTGATGTGAAGTTCATGAGCTACTTTTGGAAGTCCTTATGGGGCAAGCTAGGAACGAAGTTGCTGTTCAGTACTACATGTCATCCCCAAACAGATGGTCAAATGGAGGTGGTGAATCGAACATTGTCACAGCTACTAAGGACCATGATTAAAAAGAATCTGCGGGAGTGGGAAGAGTGTTTGCCACATGTTGAGTTTGCTTACAACAGGGCTGTGCATTCAACTACTCAGCTTTGTCCTTTTGAGGTGGTGTATGGTTTCAAGCCATTGACGCCACTTGATATGTTGCCTCCGCCATTACATGAGAGAGTTGATATGGAGGCATCAAAACGTGCTGATTATGTGAAGAAAATACATGAGAAGAGTCGAGAGGCTATTGAGAAGAAAGGCAAGAACATTGCTGCTGCAAGGAATCAAGGAAAGAAGTGTTGTTCGAGCCTGGAGATATGGTTTGGGTGCATCTACGCAAGGATAGGTTCGCACTACTTCGAAAGTCAAAATTGAAGCCACGTGGTGCTGGTCCTTACAAGGTGTTAGCCAAGATTAATGATAACGCCTACTCGGTTGATATACCTATTGAGGAGTTTGGTGGAGTTAGCAATAGCTTCAATGTTGCTGATTTGTCACCATATGCTGGAGAAGACCTTGGAGCGTCGAGGTCGACGCCTTTTGAAGGGGGGAGATGGTGAGGACATCCCTACAATTACACCTACCCCAATGACTACTGAAGATGCTACAACTATTGCAAGAAAGGATCAGTCCAATGAGATTAGAATTGGACCTATTACAAGAGCTCGTGCTAAGCTACTGGAACAATAGGTGAATTTACTCCTAAACGAATCTGGTACTTTGATTGATGAGAACTTTATACTGCCTAAGTCTATGCATTTATGTATGATCAGGTTCGTTGGAGAAACAAGCATGGCGCGAGGAGGAGAAGGGCTACAAGAGAAGCCCAACATGATGATCGCCCAAGGATGCACGAGGGAGGAGAGGGAGGAAGGCGCAAGAGAAGATCATCAAGACGAAGGCAAAAAGATCTGCCACGACCGGAGTGTCTGGCCAGATCCACCCGGACTATCCGGCCTGGTCGAGAGGCGAACTGGCGTGGACATTTAGTATGTCAGTTCGGACACTACACGGACGCCACCCGGAAACTTCAAAGTTTCCGGCCAGACCGGACTGTCCGGCACACTTCACCCGGAGTGTCCGGTCTGACCGGACTGTCCGGCCGATTTCGACCGGAGTGTCCGCCCGCCGACCGAATCTGGTCCGAGTCGGTTTGTATCAGTTTGAATCGTTTGCGTTTAGTTTCGGTTTCGGGTCGCTCCAGCGGCCCTTATAAGCTATGGGATGACCTCTAGTTAGGGTTTAGACCACGTTAAAATATTTTGGAGTTGTTTCTTTCATAGAACCTCTGGAATTACCCTGTGTTCGAATCTACCAACTATAATTGAGTGTGATCTGTTGTTCCATTGGGAATTAGTAGATTGCATACTACCGTTCGTGGTCACGGCTGCGTGCGCAAGAGCGTGGTGTTGTGAATATCCTACAAGGTTCGAGAGCTGTTGCATTGGCATCAGGGATCGAGCGGGAGAATTCATAGCTACAGGCTAGTTATCTATCATCCACCATTATCATTGCCATCCGCTTACTGAGAAGATCGGGCCACCCCATATCAGCAATACTCGGCTAACTAAAAAGGGCCCTTCCCATATTGGGGAAAGTTTGTGCTTTCTTTTCTGTACAAGCCGGAGAACCAAATCGCCCTTATTGAAAGACCGGTTTCTGACTCTCTGGCTATGATACTTGCATAACTTCTGCTGATAGGTTGTTGATCTCATCTCAGCAACAACGCGAACTTCTTCGACTAAGTCGAGATCATTTTGTCAAGAAATTTCGGCATCTTCTTCAATATACGCGGCAACTCTAGGAGAAGTGTGAATTAAAGCACTAGGAAGAACTTCTTCTGCGCCATAGACCAAGAAGAAAGGCATGTATCCGGTTGACCTGTTCGGAGTTGTTCGTAAGCTCCATATTACAGAAGGTAATTCCTCAGCCCAAGCCCCCGCAGCACGTCATAGTGGTGCTCCGAGTCTTGGTTTTAGGCCTTGTAGGATTAAACCATTCGCTCTTTTGACTTGTCCATTAGCTTGTGGATGTGTGACTAACGCAATGTCAAGCCAGATATTTTGTTCATTGTAGAATTCGGCAAGCTCTCCCATAGAGAAATTACTCCCGTTGTCCGTGATAATGCTATGCGGATAACCGTATCGAATTATGACATCCTCGACAAATCTTCTAGCTATTCCTCCATCACAACTAGTGACGGGTTTAGCCTGAATCCATTTTGTGAATTTATCCACCATCACTAAGAGATGGGTAAATCCACTTGGAGCCCATTTAAACGGTCCTACCATGTCAAGCCCCCAGACCGCGAAAGGCCATGTTATAGGTATTGTTCGCAGCTGATCAGCCAAAACGTGAGCTTGTTTGGCGTATTTTTGGCAGCCTTTGCACATCTTGACCAGCCATTCGGCATCTGCCTTGGCTGTAAGCCAGAAAAAACCGTGTCGGAAAGCTTTTGCCACTAGAGATTTGGCTGCAGCGTGGTGACCACACCCGCCTTCATGGATTTCTCATAAGATTTCCACTCCTTCTGGAGATACACAGTGCTGAAAGACCCCAGACGCACTCCGCTTATAGAGCTCACCACTAATTATAGTGTAGGCTTTTGCTCGTCGGATGATCTGCCGGCTCAGAACTTCGTCTTCGGGTAATTTTCCGTCTACCAAGTAATCAAGGTAGGGTTGAGTCCAGCTGGGAATTGCATCCAGAACTGCTACTAAAGGTGAGTCGGATTTGGTTGGATATTCCTCGTCTACTCCCTTTATAGAGGGAACTTTGAGGTGCTCCAAAAAAGCGCCATCCGGAACCTTTTTCCGTGCAGAGCCTATACGAGATAGTTTATCTGCTTCCTCATTTTCTGTTCGAGGGATGTGTTGAACTTCAAACCCTTCAAACGATTTAGATAGTTCATCCACGACAGCTCTATATGCTGCCATGTGTTTATTCGCGTTACAGATATCCGACACTTGTTGAGCAACAAGATCTGAATCTCCATAACACATTAAACGTCGGATGCCGATATCCTTAGCAATCCGGATTCCATGTAGTAGTGCTTCATATTCGGCAATGTTATTTGTTGCCGTGAAGTGGATCTGCAATACATAGAAAAGTTTATCTCCTTGGGGTGATTTGAGCACCACGCTAGCCCCCGAGCCCCGAGCGCCTTAGACCCGTCAAAATGTAAGGTCCAGTACTTTGACTCTGGCACGGTCATATTCTCCGTTGTCTTTGTCCAATCAGCGACAAAGTCAGCAAGGATTTGGGATTTGATTGTTGTACGAGGTTTGTACTTAATGTCGAAAGCTGAAAGCTCTATGCCCCATTTTGTGACGCGTCCTATGGCATCACTGTTGTTGATTATGTCTCTCATGGCAGCTATGCTCACCACGGTAATTGGATGTTCCTGAAAATAATGCCGTAACTTACGGGATGCTAAGAACACACCATAAGCCAGCTTTTGATAGTGCGGATACCGCTGGTTTGATTCAGTTAAGACCTCGCTGAGATAATAAGTTGGACGTTGCACCAGGTGTTCCTGATTTTCCTCTGGTCTCTCCACTACCATGACGATACTGACGACTCTGTTTGTCACAGCGAGATAGAGCAACATCGGTTCCTGTGGTTCCGGTGCTGCAAGGATGGGAGCAGATGAGAGTACTGCTTTCAGGTCTAGTAGTGCAGCTTCATCTTCGTCGGTCTAAACGAACTTTTGGTCTTTTTCAGGAGCTTGTATAGTGGTGCGGCTCTTTCACCGAGCCGGCTTATAAACCGACTGACTGTGGCAATGCAACCATTTAGTCTTTGAATGTCCTTCGGGCGAGTCGGCCTAGAAATATTGAGTATAGCCTTAATTTTGTCTCGGTTTACCTCTATTCCTCTTTGAGACATGATAAAACCTAACAATTTTCCGGTTGGTATTCCAAAGAAGCATTTCTTCGGGTTAAGCATTATATTGTATTTTCGTAAATTGGCGAACGTTTCCTCCAAGTCGGAAATTAGAGTTTCCTTCTTTTTGGACATCACCACAATATCGTCCACATATGCATGCACATTGCGTCCGATTTGGTCGTGGAGGCAACGCTACATAGTGCGCTGGTACGTAGCTTCTGCGTTTTTGAGCCCAAAGGGCATCGTAACGAAACAGAAGGTTCTGAAGGGGGTTATGAATGAAGTTTTGACTTTGTCAGATTCCTTCATCCAGATTTGGTGATAACCGGAATATGCGTCGAGAAAACAAGGGAGTTCTGTTGGGGATATACTTTCTGGGTATCCTCACGGTCCTCACTGACCAGGGTGGCCCACTCCGGGTTAGAGCTTTGCTTCACGGGCGGCCCAGTCAGGGAGAAGAGACGGAGTCCAATCCGGCTACGGGAAGGCCCAGAAGACTTACCGACTTAGGCCCATAGTGTTACTTGTAGTTCAAGATGTACTCTGTAACCGACTCTTAGTCATAGCCGGACTGATCTCTCCTGTAAACCCTAGGCCGGATATCTATATAAGCCGTCCTAGGGAGAGCCTTTAGGGCACCCTCAATAGTTTACAATCTCAACTCGCACAGGCGAACCCTTGTAACCCATATTCCGGCTCTGCCGTATTATTGGATTGCTAGCAGGAGTAGGATCCGTCCAAAGCCGGCGGATTCGAACTTGGGTAAACTTGTGTGCTCACCGTCCCAGAACACCGTACATCTCACACCCCTCTCTTTCACATGCCTCGAGGACCCCCTCATGGCGTACTTGTCATTAATCCGACAACAGTTGGCGCCCACCGTGGGGCAACTGAGCTTCGGATCTGCGTTCCGAGCTGAATTTGCAAGAATCATAATCGGCGAGACCATCGCCATCGGCCGCATCCTCTACGCCAGCGACGTCCCTCTGATCGTTCTCGACGAGACCTGGATTCCGGCTAGGGAGGTTGTGACTGCCTACACAATCATGTCTTTCGGCGAGATCGATGTTTACATCGGATTTGCTGAACCTGTCCCACCCACCCCATCAGTGATGATAGAGGCAGGGGAAATTTCTGGATCCCCTTTGTCCGCGGAGGCGGCAGAGTTCCGGATCTCAGAAAACCCTAATCCCACCTAGCCCGTACCAGTTGCGGAGATAGTGGAGAAATCCGAGCCTGAAGCAGACCTAGCGGTCCAGGTCGAATCTGGAGTGGATCTCCTTGGAGAGGCCGAATCCCAGATTGACCCACCTACTGAAGTCGAAATCCAAGAGGAGCATATCAAAGACACTGATTCCAGCTCTGACGACGCCGGGACAGGCAAGCCTTTCCTGAGGTACACCCTGCGACGTATGATAATGCAAAACTTAGGCATGGATGCAATTCTCGAGACCATCAAAAGTTTCGACGAGGCTAATCCCGAGAGCCGCAGGTTCCTCAGGAAGCACGCATCGCACTTCATCGGGTATGTGGGATCCGGATCTGGCTCTGCCGATGCTGGAGACAACACCGACTCTGTGCTGGAGGCAATTGGAACAAACGCCGACGTACCCGCATCCTCGGATGAATCGATGATGTCAGCAGATTTCCAAAAGTTCTCCACAGAATATGAAGAGGAGTATAGCTCCAAAGCTGCAGAGAAAGGAGAAGCCATGGATGAAGGATCCGAGGAACACTCTCCCAAAACGCAGAATGACATGGAAATCGGAGATAATCCCGAGATCCAGAAGTCCGAAAGTACCGATGAGAGCTTGGCTCCTGGAAACAGACCCAAAGCCGTCTTTGCTATCGGTGCTCCCAAGAAGGCAAAGAAGAAGAACAAGACCCCGGCAAAAGACCCGCTGATAGAGGAGGTGACACCGAGGAATATGAGGAGGACTCGGATGGAGCACTTATCCTAGACGAGCCCAAAAAGAAGAACCGGTGGATGGACACGTGATCACTGAAGGTGCGCGTAAATTCATCAATGCTGCATTAACCACACATATTCCTACAGTTGCAGAACTTACTGCTGAAGAACTGGACGAGAGGGCACATGCCCTAGAAGCGCGTCGTCAAGTACTCCTCGATGAAGCCAAAAACATTGAAGAGGAAAAGAAACGCATAGCATCTGTGGGGAAGTACAACTCCAGGCAATACCAGAAGACCAGGAAGCGTCATACTAATGACAACCAATTCCCACAGATCCACGCCGTCCTTTTCGGAGAAGAGATGGGGAAGCCTCAGAAAGATAGCAAAGGGATTGGGTGTATCCAACCCCAGTACAGAATACCGTGGTGGCCTGAGAGATTCTATCGGCTAATCCAGGCCCGGAGGAGATCCGGTTGGGATTCAAACTACTTAACAAGGGACTGGAGTAGCAAAAGGTCACCATGTCCGAAAGTCAGAAGCTGGTTTCTGATTCTAACCAGTGTCGCACAGACCCGACATGGGCTGATGTAAGACCCCAGCGTGTTCCGGAGCAGCATCACCATTCCGATCGCATGGAGGAAAATTACTCGAGAACCGGATCTTCGGGACAACACCACAAAGTTGCCCATGACTGGTGAAAAGTCAACCCAGTCGGGGAGCAAGAGGCAATTGCTGCACTGAATCCGTGGAACCCGCCTCGGCGAGAGTCGAAAGACCATAGGGACGATGATAAAGAGAAACGTCGGGAGGATGTAGCATCCCAATTGTCTAACAATTGCAATGCTACTAGCCTAGTCTATATAAATGCTACTTCCTACTTATAATTAGTTGCATCATCATTATATCATGCTCATGTCATCATGCCACCTTGCAATTGAGCATCATATAAAACCCTTTTTGTTTTGGTTCTTCTCTCATATGCATTGTAAATTGTATTTGCCTCTTGATATTGTATTTGGTTATTGATATTTGTGCAAATGCCCAAGTTGAGTTGGGGGCATATCTTTTATTCCACTCCACCACCTTTTCTTTCACCATCTTATAATTCCACCATTCCATTATCCATGAGCTTGCATGTGTTTTTCTTTTGGTATTTAATCTAGCTCATGGGAGATAGGATGGATCCACTTCTACAAATCCTTAGCTTGGCCTTAAACCATCTTTGGGAATGCATAAAAATAATGCCATGTTAATAATATTGTTTTCACAAAAATAAGCATGGCATTAATTATTTTGCATGGGCCATGCAACCATCTCCAATTTTGCTCCTCCTTTGCTTATATTTGGATTTTTGGGTGAATCTCCCATCTCTCTCTCTACCTCTCTTCATGCTTGATCTTGTTGGTTCTTGCTAAAAACCCTCCTCTTCCACCTATTCTTGTTTGATCTAGCTAGATACATGCAAGTATAAAAACCCTAATCCCTCTCCCTACCCCTCTCTCCTCTCTCTTTACACCTCTTGTTTTGATCATGCTTCAAACCCTAGCTACCATACCACATCCTCTCCCTTAACTCTCCTCTCTAAACCACACCCCAACCCTAACCAAGGCTACCCCACCTAGCCACCCTTCCCCTGGCCGAGCTACCCCCTACCCAACCCTAACAATCTTAACCCGAGCCCCCTCTAGCTCCAACCCTAGCTCCATACCGAGCCTCTCTCTCTAGCTCTCTCCCTATGCCGTGCGACCCCACCAGGCCGAACCTGATCTACCTCCCCTCTTCCTGGCCCACCTGCCTGCCTCTGCTCCGCCCAGCTCGAGCCCGACCCGAGCACGTGAAGGAGAGGAGGGAAAAAGTGGCCGAAGCCACCTTTTCTCTACCCCACTCCCCCACGGCATCCTCCCCTCTCCCTCTGCTACCTACCACCACCTCCCGTCTCCTCTGCATCCCCAGATCTCCCTAGGCCGCCCCCTTCCTCTCCGTCTACACCTACCACCTTCTACACCGTCGCCGGCCAACCGTCGGTCTCCTCCGTTCCCCCTTCCTGCAGCCGGTGGCGAGGAGCTCTGGGTGTCGAGGAAGATCGAGGAGACTACTAGGAGGCCGCCGGTACCTGTCGCGAAGGAGGAGAAGGACCAGAGCCGAAGTTCACCGACGAGCCCAACGCCAAACCCTAGCTCCGGTCTGCCTGCGTCATCGCCGATCCCCTGCGTCCCAGGCCGTTCCGCCACCACCGACACACTCTCGGTGAGCACCCGACCCTCCCAGACACCTCCGCTAGCCGATCCGTTGCTTGCTCGCGTGGTGCGTTTCATCGAACGCTCTCGGCGCGGCGAGCTCCCATCGTCGAGGACCGTCCCTGCGTCACTTCACACCTTACCTGGCCGCGTTGTCCTCTCCTAACAATCCCCCTAGCCTACCGCAGCGGCTTCGCCCTCCGCACGCACGCCCAGGTCACGGGTTCGAGTACCCTGCGCTGCGCTCTGACGCGATCGGCATCGATCTGTCGCCAGTAACGCGTAGAAGAACAACAGTGTCGCGGCCCCCCTTTTTGCAGAAAACCCCCTTGTTGTTTTCTCGATCAACCCGCGCTCCTGCCGACCCACCTGTCAGCCTCTGTGGTTGTTTTGCAAAGAAGCACCCGCAAAGTCCGAGCCTCAACCCGCCGTCCCCGTCCGCGCCACGTGTCCCCCGCTCTCTCGTCCACTGGCGCGTGGGCCCATCCGCAGCACGGACCCGCTTGTCAGCGGCTGGGGCTGGTTAAGCCCGCGGTGTGAAACGTTTTCCATCGCTCTGTGCCGCCCAGTCAGCCTGGCCCCACTTGTCTGTGGCTGTGGCTAGGTCTGGGTTGAGTAAGAAAAGGATTTCTGTATTTCTGGTTTAATTCAAACTTTTCCAAATTAATTTAAATTCAAATTTCAAATCTGTTTTCAAATAACTTTTAAAATATAAATCCAAATAATACATGTAATATATGTTTTGAAATCAGAAAAATATGAGGAATTCAAATATGGCCTTCAAAATATGTTTTGGACACTTTAATTTTTCAAGCTGAATAAAATTGCAATAAAATTCCCTTTTCCTTATTTAATTAATAACTTTTGTTTTATAACTCCAAATTTGAAAAATAATATGTCTAAAATGATTTGCTCGACGAGACCTTTCTGTTTATGCATTCCATGTTCTGAATTGCAGCATGCATCATATAAATATAAAGTATACAGCAACTTTTATGAGGTTAAAATGTGACTAAAACCCAATAACATGCTTATTTCTTGTATTCCACACCTCACCCATGCCATGCTACTTTATTGCCATGCAATTTGTGCATCATTCATCATGGCATGATTGTTTGCTTGTCGCATTTTATTCATATGCTTGTGCACTTTATATATGTTGGCCCTTGTTTGTTTGGTTCTTCTTCGAATAGACGCTGAGCAGGGGATTTACCAAGAAAACCAGGAGCACTACCCAGAGCCTTCTCTCGCTTCAACTGAGCTGCCAGGCAAGCACTACCACATGCTTGCATACATATAGTACCTATTGCCTCTCTCTTATTCTTGCATCATTGAGTCGCGATTGCATTAAACTGAATCCCAAGTATTGCATAGCCTTTACCTTTAAACCCCACTGAAGCTTGTTCCTCCATCCCATGAGCCATTACTACAGGAGTTGATTGAGCCATGCGAGTCGTAGAACAGCATGTGTAGGGTATGTGAGTGTCTGATGGATAACGAGGTACCTAAACAACTTAACCTGAGTAGTAATGGGATAACTAATGAAAGTGGCACCGGTGAGCAATATTTGCTATTTGGTTTTTCATGCTCACTTGTGTCCCGTAGGACCCCGAGTACTTGATTCCTGTTCCTTGAATATTCGCGCTATCCACATCCGGGAGGCTTATGAACCCCCCTGAGCCAGAGCATGATTCATTCTTATTTCTTGGGGCCACAAAGTAGTTTGGGGCTTTATTACTATTCTGTACTTATGCCATGCTTTACTGTTTTCTTTAAGATTGTGCGAGGATGCACCTGTACTGTTTAGGTAAGCGGAGTGTTTTCGCGGTATCGACAAGCCCAGTCACACTTTCGGGTTCCCAGTCGTTTACAGCCATTGACGCAAACCTTGAGTCCGTCTCGCAGCCGGCCAACTTTGTTGCGGGTAGCTTAATGGGGTGGCCCCCTGAAATATTTCTGAATCCTGTGATCGCTTTGTCGTGAATGCCTCGTTGGGTTTTGATTTGGTTTTTCCGAGGTTGATCGAGTGTGTGTTGCTATTTGTGCACCCCTGCAGGGTAAAACTTTCTGAAAGCCGTGTCCGCGGTTATGGACGACTTGGAGCACAGTTTCTCGATCATAGACAAGTATAATTAAAGTACCGCTTTAATATGACTAAGTACCTGACTAGTAAATAGTGCAACTCTCATGGAATGGATAATAAAACTGCCAACGGATGGGGGGTTGTTCGTCCGCTTCCTCGTTGGAAAGCGAGGAGGAGGATGGATCTGTTAATGTTACCGTTATAACTATTGTTATTTAATTCATGGACATCCGTCTATCTTTGGTTAGGCGGATGGTTAGCGAGTATCTATAGAATTGTTAGGTATTATCTTTTGCTACAATTGCGTCACCCCAGGTTGTGTCCCCTTTAGAGGCATAAAGACTTGCTGAGTACCCCTAGGGTCTCACACGATAAATTGTTTGATTCAGATGAACAGGTAAATTCGCAAGATGGATACTGGGTGGAGGAGACGGACGATGTTGGCAACGATCACTCGGTGTAGAGATTCCGGGAACGGGGATCCGTGAGATCTGTGGGCGGGATGTGTTTATTTATGGGGCATCTTATGTCGATTTGCTTCTTATCCGTACTCGGATCTTGTTTTCCGCTTCCGCCTGATACTCTGATGTTTGATGTATGAGGAGATATCCTAAACTATTATATCTATCTAGGATATTTGGATCTTGCCGTATGGCGTTGCAATATTTCTATTTCTTTTAGATGGAATGGCTCTGAGGACTATTGTATGGTGTCTTGCATACATACTCATTTGTGTATGTAGTTGATCCCTTCGCCTGCCGATTACGCCGCTCGTTCTTGTCCCGACGTTTGGAAATGGTTAGGACGGCTGAAAGGTCTACCTGTGAGTGGCATTTGGCCCCACCGTACTATTTTAACCATTTCCGCTCATCCAGGCTTGTAACTAAGAGCGTAATTCACCGAGGTAGTTACAGAGGAGGATCGACAAAAAATGCCACCTCCTAGACATGAAAGCCGTCCGAACGACAGACGAAGGAACGACGGACACCATGCCGAGACAAGCCGGCAGGAGGCTCGCCACAATGAAGACCCTCCTCGGAACTGGAATAATGACGTTCCGGATGGAGGTCGGAGATCAGCTGGAAATAACCCAGCTGCTCCACCCTCTCCGTAAAAGTAGCCATCACAACAGCCCCCAGGGAGGCAATGGAGGGCGTCGTGGTGAAGGAGGTGGTGGCAGAAGCCAAAGTCCAGCTCCCAGGCACCGCAGCCACAACCGACACTCGGGACGATCTCCAGCCCCGAATGACGCAAGACACAGGATCAACTCCAATATAGAGGCACGATGCTACGAAAATGATGATATCTACATGGGCCCAAAGTGCTTCGGACCACGCATAAGAGCCACAAGATTCCCGGAAGGATTTGCTATCTCAAGGCATATCCAAGCCTACAATGGCATTGCTCAGCCAGATACCTGGCTACAGGATTTCTTTCAAGCTTGTTGCATTGCCAAAGGCGGAAACAGCCTGGTCGCAACCCGATATCTCCCACTCATGTTGCGGAAGACGGCACGATCATGGCTTAATGAACTTCCGGAGAACACCATCCACAACTGGTATGACATGCAATGTGCGTTCTTTCGGAATTTCGAAGGCACATACCGGAGGCCCTGTACGGTCGGGGACCTACAGCGTTGCACCTAGAAAGCCGGAGAAACTTGCCGGGATTATCTCGGACGATGGATCGACACCAAGAACTCATGTGAGGGAGTAAATGATCAAACTGCGATTGAAGCTTTCATTGCAGGTCTCCCAATTGGTTTGCTACGTCATCGCTTGAAGTGTGACAAAGTCACTGATTTGGGAGAGATGATAGAAACAACGAGCAGTACGCAGATGCTGACGATGATGCAGAGGGATTACTCAACGCCCTAGCTATGCCACAGTCGGCAAAACAACCAAAGCAACAAGCTCAGAAGTGCAAAAATACCTCAGAAGAGAAACCTAACGCGGAAACGGCAGTGGTTACTGCTACTTTCGGGTCTAGAGGACGAGGAGGACGCGGCGGAGGCCGTGGGCGTGGCCGTGGGACTTTGAGAGTTCAAGGTAGAGGAGACCAGCAACCAGGCAAAACCTACACTTGGGCCGACATTGCCAACAACCCATGTGTGCATCACCTAGACGCCAATGGGGGCTCGTCCCACACAAACGCCGAATGTCGTTTCAATGACGACATTAAAAGAGATGATACCGTAGGCTACAAAGCTAAGCGGAAGAAGGGAAAGAAGAATCCCGAAAAGGATAAAGAGACCAAGGAAGATTCCGACATGGAGGAAGCCGATGCTTTAAATCCCAAGCCGGAAGGGAAGAAAAATTTTCTGACCAAAAAAGACACTTATGTCACCTTCCTCGGTTCTCAACCAGCAAAGGTCAAGAAAGTAGTTCTACATGAGCTCAACGCAACAGTTCCGGCTGTCCCCCAATACCTGTACTGGTCGGAAGTGGCAATCACATTTGACTCCGCTGATCATCCGCCTAAGCTACACATGCGAGGAAAATACGCCTTAATCGTTAATCCACTTATTGACGGTTATGGTTTCTCCAAGACCCTCATGGACGGTGGCAGTAGTATCAATATTCTCTATGTTGAAATGCTACGCCGGATGAAGATCTCGGAGACCCAGCTGAACCATAGCTCTGTGATTTTTCACGGAGTTGTCCCAGGAAAACAAGCTAATTCCCTGGGAGAAATCACTTCGGATGTTACCTTTGGAACTCCAAAGAACTATCAGACGGAGGCACTTTCCTTCGAAGTGGTCCCGTTCAAGAGCGTGTACCACGCTATATTCGGACGTTCGACTTACTGGGCTTTTATGTCTTGTCCATGTTACATTTACAATATGATGAAAATTCTAGATCCCAACGGCGTAATCACCATCAGGGGAGACCCGAAGAAAGCGCGAGAGTGCGAGGATGGAAACGTCGCCTTTGCTAAAGCTGTGCTGCACGCCCAGGAGTACCAGGAGATCAAGAAGAGCATAGATCCGTCCGAGATGCCCGCAACAAAGAAGGAGGTGACAAAGCCGAATCCGGAGTTCAACGCATCAGAAGAGACGAAGAAGACGCCGTTGAAGGATGATGACCCTGCCTAGATAGCGCATAGGAAAGCGCGCTTGCCAAGTTCCTCAAAACAAATCAAGGTATCTTCGCATGGCAGCCATCTGACATGACTGGAGTACCTAGGGAACTTGCCAAGCACTCTTTAAATGTAAACCCGAACGCTAAACCCGTCAAACAATCCTTACAACGTTTTGGTAATGAAAAGCGTAAGGCAATAGCTAAGGAACTAGCGCGGCTCGAGTTAGCCGGATTCATAGAAGAGGTCATCCACACTGAGTGGTCGGCCAATCCTGTAATGGTCCCTAAAAAGGACACCACTGATTTGAGGATGTGTGTTGATTATATTGCCTTGAACAAGGCTTGTCCAAAAGATCCGTTCGCTCTGCCTAGGATTGATCAAGTTATCGATTCTACGGCAGGCTCGAAACTCCTCTGTTTTCTCGACGCATATTCCAGTTATCATCAAATCCAGATGAAGGAATCTGACAAAGTCAAAACCTCATTCATAACCCCTTTCGGAACCTTCTGTTTTGTTACGATGCCTTTTGGGCTGAAGAACGCAGGAGCTACCTACCAGCGCACGATGCAGCATTGCCTCCACGACCAACTCGGACGCAATGTACATGCATACGTGGATGACATTGCGGTGATGTCCAAAAAGAAGGAAAAGCTGATTTTCGACTTGGAGGAAACATTCACCAATCTACGAAAATACAACATCATGCTTAATATGAAGAAATGCTTCTTTGGAATCCCAGCCAGAAAATTGTTAGGTTTCATCGTGTCTCAAAGAGGCATAGAGGTGAACCGGGACAAAATTAAGGCTATACTCAATATTTCCAGGCCAACTCGCCTGAAGGACGTACAAAGACTAACTGGTTGCATTGCTGCAGTCAGTCGGTTTTTAAGCCGGCTCGTTGAAAGAGCCGTACCATTATACAAGCTCTTGAAAAAGACCAAGGATTTTGTGTGGACCGATGAAGCTGAAGCTGCACTACAAGACCTGAAGAAAGTACTCTCATCTGCTCCTATCCTTGCTGCACCGGAACCACATGAACCGATGTTGCTTTATCTTGCTGTGACGAACAAAGTCGTTAGTGAGGTTCAGGAACACTTAGTTCAGCGTCCGATGTACTTTGTCAGTGAGGTTCTGACAGAATCAAAACAGCGGTATCCGCACTATCAAAAGCTGGCTTATGGTGTTTTCCTAGCATCTTGTAAGTTACGACACTATTTTTAGGAGCATCCAATTACGGTGGTGAGCACAGCTCCCATGAGAGATATAATCAACAACAGTGATGCCACAGGACGCGTCGCCAAATGGGGCAAAGAGCTCTCAGCTTTCGATATTGAGTATAAACCTCGGACAGCAATCAAATCCCAAATCCTTGCCAACTTTGTTGCTGATTGGACAGAGACAAAGGAGAATATGACCCTCCCCGAGTCTGAATATTGGACCCTATACTTTGATGGGTCTAAGGCTCGAGGGGGCTCAGGGGCTGGCGTGGTGCTCAAATCACCCCAAGGAGATAAACTTCTATACGTGTTGCAGATCCACTTCACAGCGACAAACAATATTGCCGAGTATGAAGCATTGCTACACGGAATCCGGATTGCTAAGGATATCGACATCCGACGTTTGATGTGTTATGGAGATTCGGATCTTGTTGCTCAGCAAGTGTCGGATATTTGTAATGCAAATAAACACATGGCAGCATATAAAGCTGTCGTGGATGATTTATCTAAATCGTTCGAAGGGTTTGAGGTTCAACACATCTCTCGAGCAGAAAACAAGGAAGCAGATGCACTATCCTGGATAGGCTCTGCATGGAAAGAGGTCCCGGATGGCGCTTTTTTAGAGCACCTCAAAGTTCCCTCAATAAAGGGAGTGGATGAGGAATATCCGACCAAATCCGACTCACCTCTAATAGCAGTCCTGGCTGTAATTCCTAGCTGGACTAAACCCTACCTTGATTATCTGGTAGATGGAAAATTACCCGAAGACGAGGTTCGGAGCCGGCAGATCGTCAGACGAGCGAAAGCCTATACCATAGTTAAAGGTGAGCTCTATAAGCGGAGTGTTTTTGGGGTTTTTCAGCGTCGCGTATCTCCAGAAGAAGGAGTGGAGATCCTAAGAGAAATCCACGAAGGCGAGTGTGGTCACCATGCTACAGCCAAATCTTTAGTGGAAAAAGCTTTTAGACACGGATTTTTCTGTCTTACAGCTCAGGAAGATGCCGAGCGACTAGTCAAGATGTGCAAAGGCTGCCAAAAGTATGCCAAACAAGCTCATGTTCCGGCTGATCAGTTGCGAACAATACCTATAACATGGCCTTTTGCGGTCTGGGGGCTTGATATGGTAGGACCGTTTAGACGTGCTCCAAGTGGATTTACTCACCTCTTAGTGATGGTGGATAAATTCACCAAATGGATTGAGTCTAAACCCATCACTAGTTGTAATGGAGCAACAGCGAAAAGATTTATCGAGGATGTTATAATCCGGTATGGTTATCCGCATAGTATTATCACGGACAACGGGAGTAATTTTTCCATGGGAGAATTGGCCGAATTTTGCAACAAACAAAATATCCGGCTTGACATTGCGTCAGTCGCACATCCACAGGCTACCTGACAAGTCGAAAGAGCAAATGGTTTAATCCTACAAGGCCTAAAACCTAGACTCGAAGCACCACTACGGTGTGCTGCGGGGGCTTGGGTAGAGGAATTACCCTCTGTAATATGGAGTTTGCGAACAACTCCGAACAGGTCAACCGGATACACACCTTTCTTCTTGGTCTATGGAGTAGAAGTAGTTCATCCCAATGATTTAATTCATACTTCCCCTAGAGTGGCCACGTATATCAAAGAAGATACCGAGATTTCTCGACAAAATGATCTCGACTTAGTCGAAAAAGTTCACGTCGTTGCTGAAATGAGACCAACAACCTATCAGCATAAGTTACGCAAGTACCATAGCCAGAGAGTCAGAAACAGATCTTTCAATAAAAGTGATTTGGTTCTCCGGCTTGTGCGACAAAGAAAGCACAAACTTTCCCCAGTATGGGAAGGACCCTTTTTAGTTAGTCGAGTATTGCATAATGGTTCGTACTACTTAACTGAAATGAGGCCAGTCAAAGAAATACCTGCTACTAAGAAGAGAAAGAGAGCTGGAGGCAGTACAAATCCGGATGAATTAGACAGACCATGGAATATTGCTCAGCTACGTCCCTTTTATTCTTAGTTTATCCTTCTTTGTAATCATACATATGTACATGCTCTGTGAGAAATAAAAGTCTTGGTTGCCTCAAGTTTTTTCTGAGAAGTTTTTACCATCTTATTTCCGAATGATCATGTCATAGTCGAAAATCCCAGAATACTTGAAAGTACTTTATGCTCATGTTTGTTCTGGTTTAGATTTCTGGTTCTAAAAATGCTACCTTCGGGTATAACTCTAAAGTTCCTAGTCTATACTTGGTTATTTGTCTGATTGCCAGATGCAGGTATTTTCCGAGTAGTGAATTGTTGGTACTGAAAGCCGTCTTTGTTTCCGAGTTTAAACTAGTTTAGCAATTGAGCTCCATTGCTCGGCAAAGTTTCCGTGCAGAAAGTTTAGCCGACTCACGAAAGGGACGAGGCGGAAAGCTAGATAAGCGATAAGTATAGACAAAAAAGTATAAGTGCTTATGTAAACATTTCAGGCACATAAAAATTTAAAGCCAAAAGTGCTGAATAGATCAAAAGCTTAGCACTAGCGAAATTATAATACTGCATATTTTATAGACCCATAATGTTTCTCGAAATAATACAATTGTTTATGGTAATCTATGGTGCAGGAGAAGAGGCTGGCGCTGCCGGCTCACTGGACGCATCGGCCTCAGTTTGATAACGATCCGAGATGTTTAGATTTGATACGGTCTATTCATCATCGGAAAGTTCAGCTGCTTCTTCCGGAGGAGGGGGCGGTGTATCCACGCGAGTGAAGAAGGGAGTGTCATAGCTGGTTAAGTCAGCCACGCGACATCCGTATCCGGCGCAGGAGTCCATAATGGCACTGATATCTTGCTCCTGGCTGTCTTCATCCACCTTGCAGTACCCTCTGGTCACTTGCCATATCTCCATGTTTCCATGGTGGCTCATGACCATGGTGAGAGCGTTCTGCGCCGTGGATCACGCGTAGGAGCTGTTCCAGTCTCTGACGAGCTGCGGCATCTCCTTCGCCTGGTATCGCACCTGAAAGTCCGACATGTTGTGCATGTCTGGAACCCTAAGAGCTTTGCCAATATCCTCGATGGATTGGCGGAAGTCATGAAGTAGATCACCGACTTGGGTAAGTCGGTGGGTGCGAGGCTCGGTGGAGGCAGAGTCCGTCAAGTTAAGAGGACCTAAATATATAACACAAAAATGGTTAAGGAAATCCGACATCAAAAAAGTCGAAGAATATACACAAAGTCAAAAAGTTGGAAACATACCGAAGATGACGTCGTTAACTTTGGTCTTCTCTTCTTGAAGACTCCGGAGTTCAGCCCGGAGCGCCTCGGAAAGGTCCTTCTCTCTGCATAGCTCGTTGTTGAGATCCGAGATTCTCTAATCTTGAGCTGTAATCTTACAATCACGCTCATCAGTAGCCATGGAGGAGGATTCGAGAACTTGAGCGATGCTCTTCTCATGATCCGCCTTAAGCTTATCCAGCTCTTGGCGAAGTTCTTTGTTCTCCACCACCAAGGTTTTTAGGTTCTCGGCCTCTTCAATCATAGCGCAGGACTGTTTTACCAGTGCTGTAAGTCAAAAAGAACAACAGTTCAGTAAAAATAAAAAATAAGAAAATAATAATATTCAACTATGAAAACACAAAGACAAGCTTTGAGTCTCGGAATGTTTACCTTCGGCCTCATCCTTGGAAACGTTCAGCTCAGCATTTTCAAGTCGGAGAGCTCTTATCTCTCTCCGCTTGTTGCAGATGTTCTTCAACAAATCCTGGTTATATGAATTAACTTTCTATAAGTCAGAATACCCAGAGTTAGAAGTCTACTGAAGACTCGGGCTAATATTTTTACTAATATCAGCACGAGCCTTGGGGGCTACACTAGTTCATTCTTTGGCATCCTAAGAAAGCATAAACTCGGATTTGAATATCCTACTTCATGCTTGGGGGCTAGAGGATATGATATAAAATGCAATAAAGAAAATCGTGAGTTGGAATTCCGACTTACATGATGTTCATGTGTGAGTTTGCTCAGACACATGTTCACCTCGGTGGTAACCTTCTCGGCGAGGGTGAGTGGAATAACCGGAGGTGGTGGAAGCACACCAGCTCTAAGTCCCTCATCACGAAGACGAACTTGTTCAAGAAGGTCGGAGTATTTGATGTCCTCCGCCTCTTGTGCTTCTTCTTTGGCAGAGAGATTTCTCTTCTCCAGGCATTGCCAGGCCAGAAGCTGGATTTCTTCTACAGATTTCCGAGACAAGCCAAATTTGGCAAGTCCCAGATTATTCAGGAGGTTTTCGGCAAAGGTCTCTACCGAGGGATCATTACGTGAAGAGGGTTCACCCTTATCTAAACCTGGGCCACCCGCGGTGGCGTCATTCTGTGACTCAAGGGTCGTTGGCCCCATAGTAGGAGCCGGATCTTCTGCGACAGCCGGCGAAGTAGTAATCACCAGCGTTGCAAAGGGTTGTGGGACAGGAGTCGGAGGAGCCATGGCAGGAGAAGCTATGGTCAGCTTCATCTGTCGTAGGAGCTTCGAAGAAGTTCCCTTCTCCTTGCCCTTGATGAGCTGCTTAGCTCTGAGAATGTAATAGAATGGAAAACATTACATCTTGGAAGAAAATTCGAGTAAGGTACAAAGGCGAAAGTTGTGTTGAAAGTTACCTCTTCACGACGGGCACCTCCTTTGTGCCGACGGCCACTGTCGGAGCCTTGCGCTTCCTAGGCACAATGTCCGACAATGGGACCAGTTCCGCCTCCTGAGAAAACTCTGGAGGATATCCCTCGAGTGGAGCAAATTCTGACTCTGGGAGGTCGGCAAGCTGAAAAGAAGAAAACATCTCAGTATTGCGAGATAACTTAAAGGATGAAACACATAAAAGGGTTTATTATTGAAGCTTACCGGAACCAAAGGGTCTTCCGCTGTATGCATGTCCAGAGACAAGTCCGGAATCTTCCTTTCAATCTGCTCCTTGATTAGCCATTTAATCTGGCTTATGTAATCATGTGGCTTTAAAGCCTTAGGACTGATGCGGAGGGAGTCGTTCTTTGACACCGTGATGGAGTGCATCAGACGATCGCCGTGGTGTTGGAGAGGCTGGATCCAACGTGCGACCCAGCATTGGACTAGGTCAGATCCTTTCAAGCCCTTGTGTTTTATCAGATATTCGATCCGCCTCTTAGCGAGGATCCGATCGTCACTGAGAGCCGAAGGGGCCTCGTCCCAAGATGGTTGGGCTGTGGCGGCTCCGTCGATGAAAGCCGGCAAAGCAGTAGCAGGAATATCCTTATGGTAGAAGAAAGTGCCCTGCCATTGTTTGACCGAGTCACTGGCAGAAATGCGACGATAACTATGCTCACGTCTAACGGAAAGGCTAATAGTGCCGGTAATATACGTATTACCGACAGTGATGGAGTTTCTACAGACATGGAAGTAGAAACGAAACAAAGTGAGACTCGGCCTAATTCCGAGATACCCCTCGCACAAAGCTGCGTAAGAACTCATCTCTAAGAGAGAGTTCGGGGGAAGATGGTGGAGTTGTACACCGTAGTGATCAATCACCTCGGAAAAGAATTCCGAGGGAGGAAAGGACAAACCTCTGTCGAGGTGGGTGCCGAAGTGGACCCGCTCGTCGGCGCGCGGGTGGGGGATGGTTTCGCCGAAACTGCTCCGCCAGTCGCTAGCACGGAGGAGACCTTCATTCTCCACACCTTGGAGTTTCTCGTCGTCGAGCAGGCACGGGATCCAGACGCCCCGGTTGCTCTCCTTCTCTGCCACAGCTGTTGCCGCCACCGCCACCGCCATGGCCGCTGCCAAGCCGGAAGAGGAAGAAGAAGCCATTTCTCTGGTACGACGGTGACCTTAGATGGGAGGTGCTAGGAAATCTAGGAGGAGGGAGAACTCTGTGCGCTGGGGAGATGCGGAGGAGAAGAAACGGCAAAGGGAACAGGTGAAGAGAGGAGAAGGAGAATCCTCACCCCTTATAACCACCTACTTGCGCCAAGATTCATGCGAGCAGCATTGTGTAAATGCCACGCGTCGTGGAAATAACTGGGAAGGACCCGCGTGATGATTACGTCGCCTCGATCTCTGCGTACATATTAAAAAGACGCCTCGGTTCCGCGAACGGCGGACCTACCAACGGTCGTGCTGACAGGATGTTTATCAGATGACGTGACTTAACCATGACGAGTGTCAGATGATGTCAGAGACCAAGTTCTGGCTTAGTTTGAAATCAAGCTGGAAAGTCCGAGTAACATGTTGATAGGTCCGACTTATTTTTAAGACTCGGATCGTATTTTTTGTTGTGAAATTTCAGGAACCCTTCAAGATTCTGCAAGCCGAAGATCAAGCTAGACGATGATGAATCCGACTTTGGATCTTGGAGACTTCCGGGGGCTGCTGTTGGGGATATACTTTCTGGGTATCCTCACGGTCCTCACTGACCAGGGTGGCCCACTTCGGGTTAGAGCTTTGCTTCACGGGCGGCCCAGTCAGGGAGAAGAGACGGAGTCCAATCCGGCTACGGGAAGGCCTAGAAGACTTACCGACTTAGGCCCATAGTGTTACTTGAAGTTCAAGATGTACTCTGTAACCGACTCTTAGTCGTAGCCGAACTGATCTCTCCTGTAAACCCTAGGCCGGATATCTATATAAGCCATCCTAGGGAGAGCCTTTAGAGAGTGCTTGGCAAGTTCCCTAGGTACTCCGGTCATGTCAGATGGCTGCCATGCGAAGATATCTTGATTTTCTTGGAGGAACTTGACGAGCGCCCTTTCCTATGCGCTATCTAGGCCTACACCTATCTGGGTCACCTTGGAGGGATCATCATCCTTCACCGGCATCTTCTTCGTCTCTTCCGATGCCTTGAACTTCGGATTCAGCTTTGTCACCTCCTTCTTTGTCATAGGCATCTCGGACGGATCAATGATCTTCTTGATCTCCTGGTACTCTTGGGCGTGCAGCACGACTTCAGCAAAGGCGGCACTTCCGTCCTTGCACTCTCATGCCTTCTTTGGGTCTCCCCTGATACGCCTTTGGGACCTAGAATTTTCATCACATTGTAAATGTAACACGGATGAGCCATAAAAGCCCAGTAAGCCGGACGTCCGAATATAGCGTGGTACGCGCTCTTGAACGGGACCACTTCCAAGGAAAGTGCTTCCGTCCGATAGTTCTTTGGAGTTCCAAAGGTAACATCCAAAGTGATCTCTTCCAGGGAATTTGCTTGTCTTCCTGGGACAACTCCGTGAAAAATCACAGAGCTGTACTTCAGTTGGGTCTCCGAGATTCGCATCCGGCGTAGCGTTTTGACATATAGGATGTTAATATTGTTGCCGCCGTCCATGAGAGTCTTGGAGAAACCATAGCCATTAATAAGTGGATTGATGACTAAGGCATATTTTCCTCGCATGTGCAACTTAGGCGGATGATCAGCATGGTCAAAGGTGATTGCCACTTCCGACCAGTCCAGGAATTGGGGGATAGCCGGAACTGTCGCGTTGAGCTCATGCAGAACTGCTTTATTAACCTTAGCTGGTTGAGATCCGAGGAAGGTGACGTAAGTGTCTTTCTTTGTTGGGAAGTTTTTCTTCCCTTCCGGCTTGGGATTTGAAGGATCAGCTTCCTCCATGTCGGAATCTTCTGTGGTATCTTTATATTTTTCGGGATTCTTCTTTCCCTTCTTCCGCTTAGCCCTGTAGCTAGCAGTATCGTCTTTCTTGATGTCGTCATTAAAATGACACTCGGCGTTTGTGTGAGACGAGCCCCCATTGACATCTAGGTGATGCACACATGGGTTATTGGCAATGTCGGCCCAGGAGTAGGTTTTGCCAGGTTGCTGGTCTCCTCTACCTAGACTCTTGATGTCCCAGATACGTTGCAAACGTATCTATAATTTTTGATGTTCCATGCTTGTTTTATATCTACTTTCTTATGTTTTGTCCACACTTTGGAGAATTTTTAGACACTTTCTGGGACTAACCTATTAACAAGATGCCACAATGCCAGTTGCCTGTTTTCTTCTGTTTTTGGTACCAGAAAAGCCAGAAAATGAATATTCTCGGAATTGGACGGGACAAAAGCCAAAGTCGATATTTTACCGGAAGACTCACGGAGCCAGAAGACGAGACGGAGAGGGGCCAGGGGCTGGCCACACCATGTGGTGGCACGGGTCCCCCTGGCCGCGACACCAGGTGGTGTGGGCCCCTCGTCCACCCTCTAACATCGCCCTTTCGCCTATAAGAAGCCTCTGATGTAGAAACCCTAAATAATCCAGCCTCTAGCCACGAAAGGTTCTGCAGCGCCGCCGCCGCCGAAGGGGAGATTCGGGGGACAGAAAGTCTCTGTTTCGGCACCCTGCCAGGACGAGGAAGTTCCCCCAGAGCCATCTCCATCGATCTCCACCACCATCTCCATCGTTGTTGCTGATTCCCATGATGATGAGGGAGTAGTTCTTCCTCGAGGCTAAGGGTTCTACCGGTAGCTATGTGTTCATCTCTCTCTCTATGCATGATCATATTGTGATCATGAGCTTTGTAATCAAGTAGATCTACCTTGCTATTCAAGTGCTTTAATAGATCTCTGCTCTCCCCATGTGTGTGAAAGTGACAGCGTGCACACCATGGTGGCACTTAGGCTAGAGATTACAATTACTTGTTATGAGTTATATTTGGAGTTGGATGTCTCTATGAAATTGTGGTGTTTGTTGGAACCATCTAGAGCTCAAGGTGACAGTGTGGGGTTATCTAGATGGGGAAAGCGGACTTTGAGGTGTGCTGTTATAGCCCTACCATGGATTAGAGTGTCCAACCGGAGAGTAGTTCAGAGTAGTATCATGAAGAGAAGATATTTATATGAGAGTGTTCACTAGTGAAAGTATGATCCCTAGACCTTGTTTCTAAACATTGAAACACTGTTTGCAACTAGATCTGTTACATGTTTGCTTGCTTCCATCTTTTTGCCTTTAGTCTTTTCCTCCCATCAAGCTCTTTTCTGGCACCGTTGTCTTATATCCATACCACTTGTATTTTACTATCTCTTCGCCAAACTAGTGCACCTATACACCTCACAAGTGTATTGGGTGTGTTGGGGACATAAGAGACTTCTTGTATCTTGATTGCAGGGTTGCTTGGGAGGGATACCTTTGACACTTCCTCCCCGAGTTCGATAAACCTTGGGTGATCCACTTAAGGGAAACTTGCTGCTGTTCTACAAGCCTCTGCACTTGGAGGCCCAACAACTGTCTACAAGAATAGAAGTGCGTAGACATCAGTCCCACAACTGCATCCGTGGACGCTGCCACGTCCTCCAGACCCGAAAGTAGCAGTGACCACTGCCGTTTCGGCATTGGGTTTTTCCTCCGAGGTATTCTTGTGCTTCTGAGCTTGCTGTTTTGGTTGTTTTGCTGACTGTGGCACAACTAGGGCATTCAGTAATACCTCTGCGTCATCGTCAGCATCTGCATACTTGCTCGCTGTTTCTATCATCTCTCCCAAATCAGTGACCTTGTCACACTTTAAGCGATGACGTAGTAAACCAATTGGGAGTCCTGCAATGAAAGCTTCAACCGCAGTTTGATCATTTACTCCTTCACAGGAGTTCTTAGTGTCGATCCATCGTCCGAGGTAATCTCGGCAAGTTTCTCTGGCTTTGTGGGTGTAATGCTGTAGGTCTCCTACCGTACAGGGCCTCCGATATGTGCCTTGAAATTCCAAAAGAACGCACTTTGCATGTCATACTAGTTGTGGATAGTGTTCTCCGGAAGTTCATTGAGCCATGATCGTGCCGTCTTCCACAACATAAGTGGGAGATACCGAGTCGCGACCAGGCTGTTTCCGCCTTTGGCGATGCAACAAGCTTGGAAAAAATCCTGGAGCCAAGTATCCGGCCGAGCTACACCGTCGTAGGGCTGGATGTGTCTTGAGATAGCAAATCCTTCCGAGAATCTTGTTGCTCTTATGCGTGGTCTGAAGCATTTTGGGACCATGTATATATCTTCGTTTTCGTAGCGTCGCTCCTCTATGTTGGAGTTAATCTGGTGTCTCGCGTCACTTGGAGACAGAGATCACCGTCCTGATTGACGGATGTGGCTGTGGTGCCTTGGAGCCAGACTTCGGCTTCTGCGACCACCTCCTCCGCCATGACGCCCTCCTTGGCCTCCTTGTGAGCCGTTGTGATGGCTACTTGGTGGCGAGGGTGGAGCAGTTGGATTGTTTCTGGCTGATCGTCGGTCTCCGTCTGGAGCATCATTATTTCGGTTCCGGGGACGATCTTCATTACGACGAGCTCCCTACTAGCTTGACTCGGCGCGGTGTTCGTCGTTCCTTCGTCCGTCACTCCCAGTGCGGTGGGGCTCAGCAAGACGGCTTGTATGTCTAGGAGGTGGCATTCTTTGTCGGTCCTCCTCCTGACATTTCTCTTTGTCTTCTTCCCTGCGATCGTTCGACTCTCGCCGGGGAGGATTTCTCGGATACAGTGCAGCAATTGCCTGTTGCTCGGTGGCTGGAGCAACGTTGCGCCAATCACGTGCAGTTATGTGGTACTGTACTGAAATTCCGGTTCTTGAGTGATTGTCTTCCCGACGGTCGGAACGGTGATGCTGTTCCGGAAACCGTTGGGGTCTTATGTCATTCCAGGCCGGATCCGTGCGACATTGGTCGGATTGGGAGACCAGTTTTCTACTTCCGGATTTCACGACCTTCTGCTGCTCCAGACCCTTGGTGAGTAGCTTAATGCCCAATCGAACCTGTTCCGGGTCCGGGTTATTCGCCAGGATGTCTTAGGCTGCAGCGGTGTTTTGCACTAGTGTTGGATACACCAGATCTCCATTACTGTCAAGCCGAGGCATCCCCGGATCTCCCTCAAAGAGAATTTTGCGTACTTCTGGAAAAAATTTCACGTGTGTGTCGTTTCTGGTTCTTCTGATGTTGAAGAGAGATGAGCTTCTCCGCCTTGGCCATGCGCTTCTTCTCTTCCTCGATGTTTTTGGCTTCATCCAGGAGTACTTGGCGACGCGCTTCTAGGGCTTGGGCCCTTTCGTCCAATTCTGCAGCAGTGAGTTCTGCCACAGTAGGGATAGGTGTGGTTAATGCAGCATCGATGAGTTTACGGGCACCTGCGGTGACCACGTGTCCATCCACCGACTCTTCTTTGGGCTCGTCTGGGATAAGTGATCCATCCGAGTCTTCCTCGTATTGCTCGGCAATCACCTCCTCTACTGGAAGTTATTTTGCCGGGGTTTTGTTCTTCTTGTTCCTCTTCTTTACCTTCTTGGCAGCGCCGGTAGCAAAGACGGCTTTGGGTCCGTTTCCCGGAGTCAAGCTCTCATCGGTACTTTCAGACATATGGACCTCGGGATTATCTCCGAGATCCATTGTATCCTGTGCTTTGGGAGAGTTTTCTCCGGATCCTTCATCCATGGCTTCTCCTTCTTCTGCAGCTTTGGAGTTGTACTCCTCTTCATATTCTATGGAGAACTTTCAGAAATCCACCGACGTCATCGAGTCATCCGAGGATGCGGGTAAGTCGGTGTTTGTTCCGATCGCCTCCAGCACCAAGTCTTTGTTGTTTCCAGCCTCGGCAGAGCCGGATCTAGATCCAACGTATCCGATGAAGTGCGATGTGCGGGTCCTGAGGTAGTTGCGGCTTTCCTCGTGGGCTTCCTCGAAGATCCTGATGGTTTCGAGAACTTCATCCACGTTTGCTCCTTGCAGCATCATACGCCTCAATGTATGCCTCAGGAAAGGTTGGTCCGTTCCGGCATTGGCAGAGCCGGAACCAATGTTGTTGTTCTGCTCCTCCTGGATTTCAACCTCGGTGGGCAGATCGATCTGGGATTCGGCCTCGCTAGGGAGATCCACTCCAGATTTGACTTGAACCGCAATATCTGCTTCAGGTTCAACTTTCTCCACTATCTCCGCAAATGGTGCGGGCTGGGTGGGATTAGGGTTTTCTGGGATCCGGAACTCTGCCACCTCCACGGACAAAGGGGACCCAGAAATTTCTTCTGCCTCTATCATCACCGCTAGGGTGGGTGGGGCAGGTTCAGCGAATCCGATGTACACATCGATCTCGCCGAACAACATGATGGTGTAGGTAGTCACGGCCTCCCTAGCCGGAATCCAGGTCTCGTTGAGAACGATGAGAGGGACGTCACTGGCGTAGAGGATGCGACCGATGGTGATAGTCTCGCCGATTCCGATTCTTGCAGATTCCGCTCGGAACACAGATCCGAAGCTCACTTGCCCCATGGTGGGCGCCAACTGTCATCAGATTGATGACAAGTACGCCATGAGGGGATCCTCGGGGCGTGTGGAAGAGAGGGGTGTGAGACGTACGGTGTTCCGGGACAGTGAGCACACAAGTTTACCCAGGTTCGAATCCGCCGGCTTTGGACGGATCCTACTCCTGCTAGCAATCCAGTAATACGACAGAGCCGGAATATGGGTTACAAGGGTTTCGCCTATGCGAGTTGAGATTGTAGACTATTGTGAGGGTGCCCTAAAGGCTCTCCCTAGGATGGCTTATATAGATATCTGACATAGGGTTTACAGGAGAGACCTATCCGGCTACGACTAAGAGTCGGTTACAGAGTACATCTTGAACTACAAGTAACACTACGGGCCTATGTCGGTAAGTCTTCTAGGCCTTCCCGTAGCCGGACTGGACTCCGTCTCTTCTCCCTGACTGGGCTGCCCGTGAAGCAAAGCTCTAACCCGAAGTGGGCCACCCTGGTCATTGAGGCACAGTGAGGATACCCAGAAAGTATATCCCCAACAATGTTCAACCCTCAACTGGCGGATATCCTCTCTATTAGCCACACTGTTGTTCCGACGAGAGTCCTCAGCCACATGATCCTCCACAAACCTATCACCAGTGTCATCATAGGAAAGGTTGTGTCGGCGACCATCCCTACCAATCCTTAGTGAAACCTTCGTGCGACCACGGGAGTCATCTATACCTGAGAAAATGAGAAAGGGATGTAGCAGGGGATAAGCACACTAGCACAAAAGATCAAAAGCTAGCAACTGGAGCAATTCAAATCGTCAGAGGGTTGAGCACCAGAGTTTCAACCGCAGTAGCCCCGGAGTTCCACTACAACCAGAGTCTCTGGTCTAGAGGGACCGTAGTCTCCGGACAGATACTTGGCTGTGCAGGGAGAGCTTTAGTGCGACGGGTAAGTGATGAATCGGGATTGTAGAAGTTTCTAGGGACACAAATTTCACGTAGGAAGATGATGCATTGGACGAGAACTTGGAAAAACCATTTCAAAAACGTTTCTAGGGCAAACCCTAGAAAGGAGAGAGAGAGAGAGATGGTTACTTGGGGGGGGGGGGTCCATGGAGAAGCTCGGCCGGTGGGGGAGCTCCCAGCAGCAGAGAGGTGGCAGGGGCTGACAACAATGGCAGAATCCGGGGGCGGCGATGCACCCGACGACATAGATGGTGAATAGAGGCGGCGGGGTGGGAGATGAGGGGCTCGAAGGTGAATGGAAAAACATACCCCAAGTCCCTTAAATCAAAAGATGGAACCGCCCAAGTCTAGAGTCTCTGGGTGCAGGACACCGGAGTCTCCGTCCCATCTAGATATTATGGCGTGTGCACACCGGAGTCTCCAGCCTCTTCAACCAAAAACGCAGGAAATAAGCTGGATAAGTGCGTGGCAAGAAGAGCATGGCTATAGGGGTGGAAAAAGGCTTGATATAGATCAACAAACTAATAGAAAGCCAAAGCACACGAAAAACAACCACAAGATCCAAATGAAGAACCTCAAAGATACAATGTCAAAGATAAGTCAAATAAGATTGAAATCCTCAACAAAGTGAGGGTCAGTGGCCGGGGCCACCATGTTTGAGTATACTTGGCTTGGCACTGCGGAGATATATCCTAGGTCCATTACCTAAACTCACCATTGAAGCTCACATATCACAAAATGATAGTAAGAGGATGATTTTCTCACTTTGGGCATAATGGGGGAGGGATAGCCCAATCGATTAGGACATCACTCCCCCTATATCCATGCCTACATCTAGATAGAATAACATATGAATGCATCGGTAAGGGTGCATGGTCTCAAGCCACATTGCTCGAATCTATGATATTTAGCTCATTCCTTAACTCTAGGAATCTCTTCTCATCAAGGGAATTGGTGAATAAATCTGTAAGATTCTTCTCGGTGCTAACATATGAGATGTCAATATGTCCATTATTCACATGCTCCCAGATGAAGTGATGAAAAATATCAATATGCCCCGTTCTTGTGTGTTGCACCGGGTTGTAGGCAATCTTGATTGCACTTTCATTATCACAAAGAAGAGGCACTTTGTCACATGTGACACTGTAATCCTTTAAAGTTTTCCTCATCAACAACAATTGTGCACAACAACTAGCGGCCGCAATATAATCGGCCTCGGTGGATGACAAGGAGACACAATTTTGCTTCTTAATGAACAACACACCAAGGAACTACCAAGGAATTGGCAAGCCCCAGAGGTTGATTTCCTTCCAACTTTGTCTCCCGCCCAATCCGAGTCCATGAATCCATGAAGTACAAAGCTTGAGCCCTTGGGATACCATAAGCCAAAGTTTGGGGTATCAACTAAATATCAGAAGATTCGCTTGACCAACACTAGGTGGCTTTATTTTGGTGCGGCTTGAAACCATGCACAAATATCCACTCTCAACATGATATCCAGTCTAGATGCACAAAGATGGAGTAAAGAACCAATCATAGAACAATATACCTTTTGATCCACATCTTTACCCTTAGTATCAAGAGTGATATCACATTTGAGAGGCATGGGAGTCTTGGCTCCATTTAAGTCCATCAACTTGATCTATTGAGCATATTTTGAATGTATTTGGCTTGATTGATGAAGATACCTCCAAACAATTGCTTCACTTCAAATCCAAGAAAGAATTGCAATTTTCCCATCATAGTCATTTCAAACTCATCGGTCATTATCTCAGCAAAAACATCATTGAAAGCTTTGTTAGGAGAACCAAAGATAATATCATCAATGTAAATTTGACATATGAACAAGTTTCCTCCAACTTAGTAAAAAGAGTGGGGTCAATTAGCCCAATTACGAAATAATGGTCTACCAACAACTTTCTAAGGAGCTTGTTTAAGTCCATAGAGTGCCTTATAAAGTTTGTAGACGTGGTTTGGGAACTTGGGATCCTCAAAACCCGGAGGTTGCTTGACATACACCAACTCATTAAGGGGACCATTAAGAAATGCACTTTTAACATCCATTTGTTGCAACTTGAAGTTATGATGAGATGCATATGCAAGCAAGATACGAATGGATTCAAGATGGGCAACATGGGCAAAAGTTTCATCGTAGTTGATACCCTCGACTTGGGAGAAGCCTTGAGCCACCAATCTTACCTGTTGCGAATGACCATCCCATTTGCATCTTTCTTGTTGTTGAAGATCCACTTTGTCCCAATGACATCATGGCACTCCTTGGGTCTCTCCCAATGACCACACTTTGTTGCGCTCGAAGTTGTGAAGCTCCTCATGCATGGCTTCAAGCCAATCCGGGTCTTCAAGTGCTTCATAAACCTGTTGGGGCCCTACACAAGAAATGAAACTATCATGGCCAAGAAAGTTAGCCACTTGGTTACGAGTAGTAATGCCCCTTTCAAGATCACCAACAACATTTTCAAGGGCAAGTCCTTCTCGGATGAGCTTGGTGATCCTTCTTTCTTCACAACAAGCTTGAGCTTCCTCAATGGATTCTTGAGAAGCTACTTGGTCATCACCACAATTTTAATCCTCGTATTGACCTTGAAACTGAGCTTGCTCATCTTCTTGAGCTTGCTCAACATTTTGGCTTTGTCCTTCTTCATGATCTTGGCCTTGGTCAACATGAGGTGGCATGCACCCATCCATCCTTTGTTCTTGACCTTGATCATGAGTTATCTCTTCAACCATGGTATCTTGATGTTTATGGGGTTGATGTAGATCTTGAGTAGGTGAGGGATCCACTTGAGTAGAGCATTGTCCTTATCCTTCCACCACAAGGGGTTCCTCAATGGGGCGTAAAAAAATCCCACACCCATTCTTCTTATGGCTTGAGGAGGAATTTCATCACCTACATCACCAAGATCAATTTGCCCCACTTGGAAACCTTGATGCTCATCGAACTTCACATTGAAAGCTACTATAACTTGCCCGGTGGACTTGTTATAGACTCTATAAGCATGAGAGTCTAATGCATAAACAACGAATATACCTTCAATAGCACGAGGCTCGAATTTAGATAACCGGTTACCTTCCTTGAGAATATAGCAGTTACACCCAAACTCTCGAAGGTAGTGGATACTTGGTTTCTTACCGATGAGGATCTTATAGGGATTCATGTTCAAGTTCTTGTGAAGATAAACCCGGTTGGCAATATGACAAGTGGTTGAGATAACTTTGGCCCAAAAGTTATACATAGACTTGAACTCTGCAATCATGGTTCTTGCCATATCCATAAGTGTCCGGTTCTTCCTTTCTGCCACACCATTTTTTTGAGGGGCATATGGAGCGGAATAATGATGCTTGATCCCCTCATCACCAAGAAACTCATCTAAGGTGTAGTTCTTCAACTCGGTACCATTGTCACTTCTAATGGCCAAGATCTTCTTGTTATGTTGACGTTGCACTTCATTGGCAAGTCGGTGACGGTTTGTTGTGTCTCACTCTTTTTCTTGAAGAAATATACCCAAGTGTATCTTGAGTAGTCATCCACATTAACCAAACAATACTTCTTCCCCCAAGGTTATCAAAGGATGGAGGACCAAAGATGTCCATGTGAAGAACCTCCAAGATCACATCAGAATAGATGGTTGTTGTGGGGGGATGAGCCGTCTCATGGAGCTTCCCTACACACACAATCTTTGACAAAACACACATTATCTTTTATTCCAAGGATGTGACCTCCTGTGTGAAGGCTTTGCAAAGAACTCATGTTGACATGGGCAAGACAGCGATGCCAAAGCCATCACATGTCACCTTTAGCCATTAGGCAAGCCGCGATAGGTGTGGGTTTCTTATTGAAATCTACCACATACAAACTGTTATTGGCATGCCCAACAAAGGTTGTAAAGAGAGTCTTGCTCCATATGAGAACCACAACCTTAGCAGTAAAGTAGGCTACAAAGCCCATAAGATTGAGTTGATGAATGGAAAGTAAATTGTATGAAAGGGTTTTGACAAACATAATGTCCACAATGGATATATTCGGTGTGACCACTACCTTACCCAAACCTAATACCTTAGAGTTTGATCCATCTCCATAAGTGACACACATGTTGGAAGAATTAGGTATCGTCTCATCAAGCATCTCCTTGCTTCTGGTCATATGACTCGTGGCACCACTATCAACCACCCATTTTCTCCCACCAGAAGCATAGTCCTACAAGGAACCAATGCTTGTTTTTAGGTACCCATTGTTAAATGGGTCCTCTTTTGTTAGTAACAAGTATCTTAGGAACCCAAATGGCCCAATGGTAATCATCACCATAAGAGGTGCCTACATATTTAGCATAGACATGACCATCATAAGGTTTCATAAGAACATAGGATGTGTTATATTTTCCCGCAAAATCATTATGAGAGGGTTCATCACCACTCTTAATGACACTTGGTTCCTTCTCTTTTGCCTTCCCCCCTCCTTCACAAAGGTAATCATTTTGGAAGGGGGAGTGGTCAAGTTCTTCTTCTTCTTCTTGCCCTTGCTCTTCTTCATTGACTTGGTTGCAAATCCAAGTCCTTCCTTAGACACATTGTCCCTTTGGTTACTCAAAAGTTCATTTAGGATTTTCTCATGTTGAATGCATGAGACAAGGCCTTTCTCAGTTGTGGCCTTCAACCTCTTGTTCTCCTCGAGAGGAACTCCATGCTCACAACAAGGGTTAGTAGAACATGAAGCAATACTAGTTGACAAGGTTGAAACATCTTTTGTCACTTGAGTTTGATGTTGTTCATGTGAGTTTGAAAGATTAGAGAATTTTCTCAACAAGGCCTCATGTTCCTTCTTGAGTTTCTCAAAGCCTTCATTTAGTCTATCATGAGAAACCTCAAACTCAAGATTTTCCTTTTTAAGGACTTTAGTTAATACAAGAGCATGGTCACATTCTTTAACAAGTTTAGAGACATAAACCCTTGAAATATTCTTCATGGGCAATATAGTGAAAGGATAGAGATGTCGCGTAGAGGCGGGGTGAATAGGCAATTTCAAAACAATTACGGTTTTGTCTTGATAGAATGCGGAATTAAACTAACCTTTATTTTACAAGAACAAAACCTAAATACAGTAGGCTCAAATAAGTGCACCAACAACAAGTTAAGCTAAGCAAGATAGCACAAGATAAATATACCACAAGTGATAGGAAAGATATAAGTACTTCAAGCTCGATGGCATCATAAGGAAAGTAAGCTCGGGTATAAAGATAACCGAGGCACGCAGAGACGAAGATGTATTCCCGTGTTCCCTTACAAGTAAGGTACGTCACATTGGAGAGGTGTGGGATTCCATGAAGAATTTCCCAACGCCACGAAGGCTCACCTTCTTCTCCGAGTCTATCCCACGAAGGAATAGGCCCTTTCCTTATGGCTAGCTTTTCCTCCACTCCGTAGATGGCAAGCTCCACAACCACTTCACAAGCTCCACGAATGAGAAGCTTGGGTCTCTTCACAATCTTCCACGAAGAGGACACCGCGGAATCAACCACCAAGCCAACTAGGAGGTAACCCTATAAGAGTAACAATCTCATGGTCTCTCACTCGAACAAATCGTAATGGACATCTCAACACTTATGCAAGAACGCAAAGCAAGACCACCAAGGGTGCTCAAATCCTTCACTCTCATATCCCACCAAAGCAACAAGTGCTAGGGAAGAAGTAGAGAGAGGAACAATGGTGGAAGTCAATCAATGACTCCAAGATCTAGATCCAAAGGGTTTCCCTCACTTAGAGGATGAATTTATTGGTGGGGATTGTAGATCTAGATCTCCTCTTCCAAAGCCCTCAAAAAGGTGCAAGAATCATAGGAGGGAAGGGAGAGGAAGCAAGATCAAGAGATTCAACAATGGAGGTCAATTTCGAGCTCAAGAACACCCAAAAACGTTGGGAGGGAGAACCCCCAGGGGAAAGCAAATATGGTCGTTGGGAGGATTTCTATGAGAACTCGGTTGGACTGGCCCCGGGACCGGGAAACTCGGTCCCTAGGCCGATGGACCGGCCTACAAACTAGAATAGCTTTGTTTACCAACTCAGAATAGACTCGGTCGTGAAAACCAGAAAATCCGGTTTTAGATCCGGTCTACCGGCGATGGAGCCGGACCGTCTGGTGTGGGAGTCGGTTGGACCGGATCCACAACCGGGATGAAACAGACTTTACGAAAAACGCAATAACCTTTGCATCCGGACTCCGATTTCGATGATATTGGGCTTGTTTTGACGAGGACAACAAGATCTACAAGATGGTGCATAAAACATCATAGTAAAACAAAGGAGGATAGAACAAAATGAAGAAAGGTATGAAGCCTCCCTACAAGAACAACCGGTAAAACCTTCAAACTTGAAAACGCCATAGAAGATCCATACGAATTCCATTTCTGATGAACTTGGGCTTGTTGAAGATCTAGCTACAAGCTCAAGAACCTCACATGGAGAAACATCAAGAAGAAACAAAATAGGAAGATGCAAAGTATGCAAAGGATTGAGCTCCCTACGACGATATGATCAAGTTACCCAACCGAAAGCCCCTCTTGATAGTGCGGATATCTATCCTATAACTTAGTCTCACAACAACCACCTTAAGACTGGTAAAAGCAAAACCTAGCAAGGACATACCTTTGCCTTGCGCATCCTGCTTGATCTTGATGACAACGCTTCAAGCTCCATCCAAGCCAGAATGTATCACTTGATCATTGTTGCTTAGTGATGACTCATAATTTGCTCCCCCATACACCACTATTGAATTGCTTCATTAAGACACGTCTTCACATGTACATCATCACCAATATGGATGGCAAGCTTCAAGCAAATGATATTGTTGAGATGCTTATCGTGAACTTGCCCTTCTCAACCTTGATGACGATCATCACTTGATGTCATCCTCTCATGGGCTATATGAGATCTTCATGTTTGAAGAATTCCCATGGAAATATACCTATCCCATATAGAAAAAGCAAAGGCACATATATAATGGGTTAGTTCATGGTGCATAAATGACAAGGATTGCCATACCACAAGATCCATGTGGTACATTCTTTATGCTTCATGTGTTGACCAACTTGAAATCACTCTTCACTCTTTGTATTGGTCAACCAAGTATCTTCTCATGCTCCATCTCAATATCTTGAGGAACTGATACGTCCAAAATGTATCTACTTTCCCAAACACTTTTGCTATTGTTTCTTCTCTAATTTGTGTGATTTGGATACAACTAATGCAGACTAACAGTGTTTTCAGCAGAATTGCTTTGGTGTCTCGTTTTTGTGCAGGAAATCAACTTTTAGGAAAAATCCCGGAAAATATCGCAAAACTCCTATTTTACCAGAAGACTCACGGAGCCAGAAGATGATACGAAGAAGAGCCACGAGGGGACCACACCACCTGGTCGCGCGGGCCAGGCCAGGCCACGCCAGGGGGTGGTGTGGCTGCCTCAGACTCCGTCTCGACCTCTCCTTTCACCTATAAAAGCCCTTTGACCTAAAAAAAGATGGGGGGTTCGACGTTTTTCCAGAGAGAGTTCCGCTGCGCCGCCACCACCAGATACCGCGATTCGGAACCAGAAACTCCGTTCTAGCACCCTGCCAGGATGGAGAATTGGAGGAGATCATCGCCACATCATCACCATCGCTTCTCCATCAACCATCCATGATTCCCCCATCCATGAGTGAGTAATCCCCCGCTGCAGGCTATGGGGATGGTAGGGATTGGATGATATCGTTCATGTAATTGCATCAGATTGTTAGGGAATGGTGCCTAGTATCTATGAGTGCTTTTTGACTTTGTTGCAACTTGTTATGTTTAATGCTTGTCACTAGGGCCCGAGTGCCATGATTTTAGATCTGAACATGTTATTGATTCATGAGGATATTATTGTTTATGATCTTACCTGCAAGTTGTATACACATATTATTTCCCGGAACCAAAGGCCCTGAAGTGACAAGAATCAGGATAACCAGAGGGAATGGCTGTGATATGAGGATCACGTGTGTTCATGGAGTCTTAATGCTTTGCTCCGACGCTCTATTAAAAGGAGCACCTTAAATTGCTAGTATATTCCCTAGAGGCCCCGCTGCAACAGGCTGGCAGGACAAAAGATGTTGTGCAAGTTCTCATTACGAGCACGTATGACTATATATGGAACATATGCCTATGATTATTTAGTACTTGGATGCTTTACCTTATTTATCTGCAAACACCCTATATCTTGATTGTTATATGAATTGTCTTGTCCATGCAACGCTCGTCCATCCATCCCTATGCCTATCGCGCTTTAATCCTACTGTTTACTGCAATTGTTACTATTGTCTTTACTTTTACTATTATAGTTACTTTGCTATTACTATTACAAAACTGTTGCTACTGATAAACTACTACGAGCAAGATTGTTTCCAGGCGCAGCTGAATTTACAACTCAGTTGTTAAGGCTTATAAATATTCTTTGGCTCCCCTTGTGTCGAACCAATAAATTTGGTTTTACTTCCCTCGAAGACTTTGCGATCCCCTATACTTGTGGGTCATCAAGACTATTTTCTTGCACCGTTGCCGGGGAGCATAGCTCTATTTATCAAGTTCACTTGGTATCACTATTGTTCACTGCTATCCATTCATCATGGGTAAATCTCGTGATGGAAAGGTTCCTATATTACCATCCACTACAAGGAGAGGTACAGTTATGAACACCTCTGTTGCTCTTGATTCACCATCTGTGATGAGTAAGCTCCTCACACCACCACCACATACACATGCTACACATACTGCTACTTCTATTGAATCTAAAACTTCTGATACTTATGATGCTGCTTCTATTGTGCTTGATAAGAGTGGTTCATTAGGTCATTTCCTAGATGCTACGATTGCTAGAACTATAGCTAGAAATACTGAAACTCCTAATGAAGATATTACTACACCTGTTAGTTCACCTGAGTCTAGAGAGAGCTATTATATTGAAGATGGATATATAGAAATGACTGATGAATTTATTAAAGAATGCCAAAACACTCATGGTAGGAGTGCTATTAAGAGTCTTCTTGAGAAACATATTGTTAGAATTGTCTCCTAATGCTAAGTTTGCTACATCTCCCATAAACATTAAAGATAAGGATTATGATTTCTCTCTTGATTTATCTTACATAACCATTGTTGAGAAAGAACCTTTTTGTGGGACTAAAAATGAAAGTGTTGTAGCACATATGACTGAGCTTTCTACCATGAGTGGCCTATTTTCCGATGATATGAAGATGTGCACCAACTTTGTTGCTAAATTTTTCCCTTTTTCACTAAAAGGAGAAGCTAAAGTTTGGTATAATAATTTACCTCCTGGATCTATTAATAGCCCTGATTGCTTGATTGATACTTTCTTTCAGAAATATTTCCCTCCTAGTGCTGGACATGCCATTCTGCAGGAACTTTTTTATTTTAAAAAAAGGAGAAAAGGAGATATTGCCTGAATCATGGGCAAGGTTTTGTGCTTCGATTCATGCATAGCCTATGTGTCCATTACCTAAAAATGAGCTTCTTGATATATATTATAAGGGACTAACTGAAGAATCTAGGACATACCTGGATAGTTGTGTTGATTGTGTTTTCAGGAAGAGAACTCCCAAAGAAGTTTATGAATTAATGGCTAAAATAAGCAAGAATTATGATGACTGGACTTCACCTGAGTCAACTCCATCTGAATCAACTACACCTGAGTTAACTATGCCTGAGCCAACACCAACACCAAAGAAGAGGGGAGTGATCGAACTAAATGATGAAGTGATGAAGGAAGCTAAGAAATGTCTTAAAGAGAAGGGTATTAAATCTGAAGATGTGAAGAATTTACCTCCTATAGAAGAATTATGTAAGCCAATCTCCCACTCATCCACTATTGAGGTACACTCTCTCCAACATTTTGATGAAGGTAATATTCCTTATTCTAAACCTCCTGATCAATGCTTAGAAGAATTTGATATTTTTATTGTTAAGCAAGATAATTTTAATAAAAGAGTGCAGAATCATTTGATGGAAAACTCTAGAGCTATTATTGAGTTAAGGGATATTGTGGAAAGAACCTCTAATGATGTTAAAATGCTTGTTAAACATTTCCAAATGGTTCAAACTCAAATTTACCATCTTATTAAGGTACAAAAAGATTTGCTAGTTAATGCTTCTAAAGAAAAACATGCTTATGAAATTAGAACTATAAGTGGTGCTACCACCTAGGATCCTCTATATCCTGAGGGGTATCCCAAAATAATTGAGTAGGATTCCCAACAAATTGAAAATAGTGGTACTTCTTCTAAGAGAAAGAAAAAGAAACATAAAACAGTTGTAGAATCTTCTGAACTGCTAAAGATCCTAATAGTATATCTTTCTCTGATGCTGAAACTGAGAGTGGTAATGATAAAAATGATGCTCCTGATAAAGAAGAAATTGAAGAATAACCTTAAAGGAACACTAAGAATGCTAAGTACACTAAGGAAGATTTTGTTGCTAATAAACATGGTAGTGAAAGAGAGCCCTGGGTTCAAAAACTAATGCCTTTCCCTGATAAGAAACACAAGTCAAAGGAAGACGAACACTATAATAAGTTTTGTGAGTGGATGAAACCTTTATTTTTGCAAATTACTTTAACTGATGCTATTAAATTACCTCCTTATTCAAAGTATATGAAGGATATTGTCTCTAATAAAAGGAAGATCCCTAATGAGGAAATTTCTACTTTACTTGCTAATTATTCCTTTAATGGTAAGGTTCCGAAGAAACTTGGAGACCTAGGGATTCCAACTATTCCATGTTCTATTAAAAATAATTATCTTAGAACTGCTTTGTGTGATTTGGGAGCAGGAGTTAGTGTTATGCCTTTATCTCTCTACAAGAGACTTCAATTGGAGAAACTAATACCAACTGATATATCTTTGCAAATGGCTGATAAATCTACCACTATTCCTGTTGGTATATGTGAGGATGTTCGTGTTTAAGTGGCTCATAATTTCTTGATATTAACTAACTTTGTTGTGCTTGAAATGCCTGAAGATGACAATATGTCTATTATTCTTGGGAGACCTTTTCTTAATACGCAGGAGCTGTCATTAATTGCAATCAAGGAAAGGTAACTTTTAATGTTAATGACAAGGAGCATACTATCTATTTCCCCAAGAAGATTGATAGGACTTATGGCTTAAATTCAATTGAAAATATTGAGGGCATCCAAGTTGGAGAAATATATTGTCCCATACCACGAGAAAAATATGAAACTATTATGATTGGGACCATTGCTATCAAGGTCGAGGTAATATAATCATTTAGTGGAATACAAAGTTTTGTTTCATATAAAATTGTTTTCGTAACAAGACCTGATCACCCTTGTTAACAAAGGGATTTTAATGAACAAAACAATGTTTTCACCATGATTATCCTTGCTTACTTTTATTTTATCCATTATAATTTTTGCTTTCACTTAGTTCACTTTTCTATTGCTAGATGCTTGCATAATAAAGTGTCTTAGAACTTCTGAAGTTTTAGTTTTGTTTTGTTATTACATCATTCCAATATTATCTTTCTGTCAGAAAATCATTTATCAATACCTGAAAATTGCTAAAAATAAAGTGTCTCGAAAAATTCCAGAAAATTCTTATTTTTACGTGAAAAAAGAGGCATAGAAGTACCTGGAGTGACCTAGGGGGCCCACTAGGCAGGCACACCACCTGGTGGCGCATCCACACCAGGGGCGCACCTAGCCATGGTGTGGGCCACCCCTGGCCCTCCACTTATTCTCCTACCTGCCACTCATTTCTCTCTCCTGAGAAAACACCACTTCATTGCTCAAACCCGTGTTCTTACTGTTCTTTCTCGTGATTTTCGATCTCCTTGCTCAGCTCATCTTTGCTGCTGAGATTTGGAGCATTTGATCTTCGGTATGTGACTCCTCCGCTTGTCCAAGTAGATTTGTGATTAGTGGATTATATCTTGAGTATTTTGCCACTATAGGTGACAGGTTATGTGAGCTTGCATGCTTGTTCAATGCTTAGAGAAATTATTTTGATGCATGTTTAGGCCTCTTGCAAGTCCCTATAAGTAGTTCCTTTCATTATGTAATCACTTTGCAATCACTTGTATGATGGTTGTCTAAAATTTCAGAAAAGGGAGAGATGGACAACCACACTTTTGGGGAAGTATTTGAGAGAGACACGCCCAGGAGAGCAAGACCTTCAAGATCAGCATCGCAATTTAGGCCATCATATAATGAAGATCTTATTGCACCGCGCTTTGGCAATGAAGGGGATGAGGGAGATGCTCATCCATCCACCTTCCCTTGCTTTGCCTTTTTGCAAGCTTCAGGGATCCTTGATGATTTCCTACTTCTTGTTTAGAGGGTTGGTCTAACCACTTGCATGCAGGATGAGAGTGAGCAATATGCCGTGCTCACCAAAACTTTCGTTGAAAGTTTCACTTTCACTAACACCCCTTATCGGTCAACTATTTTGTTCAAAATTTATAATATGCCTATTACCATTCCATTGGAAAGATTTTGCAGCATTATAGGCATATGCATGACTGGGACGGTGAAGAAGATCCAAGGTCGACCCTTTGATTTGCTGGAGCTCTACCGAAGTGTGACAAATGACGATGACCGCACAACTCAGCGCGGGAAGACAAGGAACATTCAACTCCCAGCTCTTAGATATTTTGCTTACTATCTTCCCACTAGCATTCTTGGTAGGGAAAACACTAGTAATATTTCTAATTATCATTTAGCCTTTCTTGCTGCTGCACTTAATAATGATACCAAGTATAATCTCGGTTCTCTCATTGCCCGTAGCTTAGCTGCTAGAGGACCCATTTATGGGGGCATTATTGCCACACGCATGGTTGCTGCCTTAGAACTTTTTGTTGATCCTAATGACACTGTGTTGACACCACAAAGGCTTGACCTTGCTGCTATGAAAAAACATCACTTTGTTACTACTGACTCTAGTACCGAGAGTTTAGTTTATAGGATGTTGTTTACTGACAGAGACGAGATGGAAATTCCTTTGCCACAGTCCACTTTGTTTAGTATTTGCAGGATGCCATGGTCGCGTTCCAAGGAGGAGGTGGACGAGTAGCTCTGCTTGCTTGGTTTCCACGGGTAGCACTAGGGGGATGTGCCCTCTTACGACTACTATGCGCACTACGCTGGGGCATCCTCGAGTTCATATCAGGATGAAGGCACTTCTTCGCCATATTATGGAGGCACTCCTTCCTGGCTAGCTTGGGATTGATGCCCACTTAGGCCAAAAGCCTAAGCTTGGGGGAGGTATACCGACATCACACTCATCTACATATCATGTTCAATCGGTACTTTGTATATCCATGTTTCGTTTTCTTTTTAGTTTTTGTTCTTGCTTTATTTCTGTTTTCAAAAACACAAAAAGACAAAAAATATTTTCGTTATTTCTCTTTGTTTGCTTCTTTATCTTTTAGCCTTGGTTTGCTTCATCCCTTTTAGCTTTGTTTTGATTATTCGAAAAACCCAAAAAGTTTTCGCTTTGCTCGTTCTTCTCTTTGGTTCTTGCCTTTAAAAATCGAAAACCCAAAAATATTTGTTGTTCTTCTCTAGTTTTGTAAAGTTTGTTGCAGGGTTCAGTGGTCCTCACTGACTCCTTGGAGTTTGGTTTTATCTTATTATTCAAGTCGCACAAGTGAAAAGCAATGATGATTTATGACAACTCGAGGTGTAGTAAGAGGCTGGTATGAACTCTGTTTGTTTTCATTCTTGTACATATACTCATCATAGTGAGCATGCTTAGTCTGTTTATGAAAGGTGTATGTTATTTAATGGATACTTAGTGGTCCTTGCCTTCTTATGATCAGTTCCAATCCATTATAGTTCATAACATGTCATATAAATGTTTGCTCGCATTGTTCTATTCATAACTTGGCATGACATTGTGGTGTCCTCCTCTGAATGTTCTATTTGAATTGACTTGGCACATTCTCACGCATGCATATGACTAAATAAAAGGTCAGTTAAGCCTCGATAATTTATTCTGCCTCAAAGTTCTTGTGTCACTTTTATGCCACTATCAATTTTGTTTTGTCGCGAGCATGATTATGATAGTTACTGCTCTCTCAATTGTCGCTCCCTTTCTATTGCTATCCTTCACTTGTGCTGAGTATAAGCTTTACTCGTGCATCCCACTCCCTAAAACCAAAGTTGTTAAAAAGAGTCCACCATATCTACCTATTAGCATTATTGCTATTCCTTGCATATTTATTATGCTCTATTTTCTTCCAATAAAAATGTTTGCTTGTTATGTGAAAATTAGTTAGTAAAGCTCTCACGAACTTGATGGCACACTTTACTTTCTTGCACTTAATAAACTTGAACCATTGTGCCCATCTATGTTGCGTATATGCTTGCGCTTTGTAAGTTGTTAATTAGCAGAACCATGTTATCATGGGGAACGCTTTCAACATTGCACTTTATTTAGTTGATATCATGTTCTTTTGCTTATGGATCCCGGCAGTGTGAAATGAAAGGGGAGCTTGTAAGCTCATGGAGTTTGTATATGTGTTAGAGAAATGCCTAGGTAGCTAGCCTAAGCCATGCCTAATCATGGTGGAAACTTGCAGCATAACCATAGTGAGCAATCTGTGAAGCATCCTCAATAAAAACCTATGCAAATAGCAAATAAAAAGATCGCTGAGATGCTCATTGTCTGCTTGCCTTGTCATTTTGATATGGGAAAGGTTCCGTATCATCAGGCAAGGGGTACCCTATTGGCGGTTCTCTATGATACACATGTATTTACAATGACAAGGACTTACTCGTAACTAAAGTTGAGTAGCATGAGGTCTGGTACTCGTAAGCACGGGGCATGAGATTTTCAACTTATAACTTGTCAAGCATATCCTCATATTTGTTCACTTTAACCTTAATCACCTAAAGATGCTTATGATAGGGCAATGAGAGCTCAAAGCTAATGAGTACCATACTTTCAACATTTGGAAGCCTTTCAAACTTTTCAATCTTTTTATTTCACTTTTATGTTGAGTCACCATTTATTCTTTGAGCACCTTCCTGAGAGCATAGCTGTCATTCTTAGTGTAATGTGCTTGTCCCAAAACACGGTTAATTATGACATAACTTTGACACTTGTATCTTTGATATTTTTATTTCTAGTCTTCACTTAAACTTCAGAGGTGCCTTGGCATTTATGTTTTGCTCCAAAGAAAGGCAAGCGAGACACCACTTTATCATATCTTCTTATGAGCACTACAATCCTGCATATGCTTATGTGTCATGTTGCTTATTATTAATGGGTTGGAATCTCTTCATAGCTTGCATGACCATTGGGTAAACTTATTTGCATACTCCTTATTATGAATTGCCTAAGTATTTGATCCTATGCTAGGAATATATACATATTATGAAGCAAATGTGTTCGTGAAAGTTTCTTTTATCGCACTCGGTTTTCAACTGAATTGCTTGAGGACAAGCAATAAGCTAAGCTTGGAGGGAGTTGATACGTCCAAAACGTATCTACTTTCTCGAACACTTTTGCTATTGTTTCTTCTCTAATTTGTGTGATTTGGATACAACTAATGCGGACTAACGCTGTTTTTAGCAGAATTGCTTTGGTGTCTTGTTTTTGTGTAGGAAATCAACTTTCAGGAAAATCCTGGAAAATATCACAAAACTCCTATTTTACCAAAAGACCCACGGAGCCAGAAGATGAGAGGAAGAAGAGCCACGAGGGGCCCACACCACCTGGCTGCGCGGGCTAGGTCAGGCCGCGCCAGAGGGTGGTGTGGCCGCCTCGGACTCCGCCTCGACCTCTCCTTTCGCCTATAAAATCCCTCTGACCTAAAACCGATGGGGGTTCGATGTTTTTCCAGATAGAGTTCCACTGTGCCGCCACCACCAGATACCTCGATTCGAAACCAGAAACTCCGTTCTGGCACCTTGTCGGGATGAGGAATTGGAGGAGTTCATCGCCATCATCATCACCGTTGCTTCTCCATCAACCATCCATGAATCCCCCATCCATGAGTGAGTAATCCCCTGCTGTAGGCTATGGGGATGGTAGGGATTGGATGAGATCGTTCATGTAATTGCATCAGATTGTTAGGGCATGGTGCCTAGTATCTATTAGTGCTTTTTGACTTTGTTGCAACTTGTTATGCTTAATGTTTGTCACTAGGGCCCGAGTGCCATGATTTCAGATCTGAACATGTTATTAATTCATGAGGATATTATTGTTTATGATCTTACCTCCAAGTTGTATACACATATTATTGTCTGGAACCAAAGGCCCCGAAGTGACAAGAATCGGGATAACCGGAGGGAATGGATGTGATATGATGATCACGTGTGTTCATGGAGTGTTAATGCTTTGCTCTGGTGCTCTATTAAAAGGAGCACCTTAATTGCCAGTAGATTCCCTAGAGGCCCCGCTGCAACGGGCTGGTAGGACAAAAGATGTTGTGCAAGTTCTCATTACGAGCACGTATGACTACATATGGAACACATGCCTATGATTATTTAGTACTTGGATGTTTTACCTTATTTATCTGCAAATGCCCTATATCTTGATTGTTATATGAATTGTCTTGTCCATGCAACGCCCGTTAATCCATCCCTATGCCTACCGCGCTTTAATCCTACTATTTCCTGCAATTGTTACTACTGTCTTTACTTTTACTACTATTATTACTTTGCTATTACTATTACAAAATTGTTGCTACTGGTAAACTACTGCGAGCAAGATTTTTTCCAGGTGTAGCTGAATTGACAACTCAGTTGTTAAGACTTATAAATATTCTTTGGCTCCCCTTGTGTCGAATCAATAATTTGGGTTTTACTTCCCTCCAAGACTGTTGTGATCCCCTATACTTGTGGGTCATTAGTTACATAAGTAACTCTTCATTTGATTACATGCTCTAAATCTTAGTCAACCATAGCTCAACTAATGAGGTTATCATGACACTGACTTAGAGCCATATCTTGAATTCTTCTATTGAGATCACACTCTCAAGATCTTGATCATATCATATTCTTCTTCAACTCGATGATCTTGATGCCAATACTATCTTCATGGCATCTATACTTGAATCAAACACATGGACTACAAGCATGACCTATGGAATATTCCTTCATATAAAACTCAATGAAAACATTAGTCCATAGGGATTATCGTTAATCACCAAAACCACACATGGGGGCAATTACCCTTTCAATCTCCCCCATTTTGGTAATTGATGGCAATAACAACAAGAGTTTTTATATAATGAATATTAGAAACAAGTACGCAACTTATCCGATAATAAGTTGTATACAGGAGGTTGTATTTGATATGGTTAAGTAACTCAAAGATACTAGCCCATATCAAAACCGATTCTACTCACACAAACTACAACTAATGCAGGAGATGTGAGTAGAATCGACATATATAGAGAAAACTCCCCCACAATGTATGCATGTGTGATGAACTTGAATTTCATTGCATACATTGTCAAGCATAACCTTGGGGAGAGTTTACACTATATATTCAACCATGCAAAACATAATAAAGATGAAATGCATGAAAGGAAAACACTTAAGAACAAACCAATCTTAAGTACAAAACCATTTCCCTTAAACCCCTCTAAACTTCTCCCCCATTGACAGCAAGTGCCAAAATGGATGACAAGGTTAGAAGGACAATATAGTATGAGTTCCTACCCAAGGTGTGCATTACTCGTAATATGAGTGAAATCATATCCACATATCCAATGATGAATACTTGGAGGAAATAAAACTATATTGAGGATCAAATATTGCTAAAAGGATAACAAGGTGAAGAAAAAAACTTCAACGGATGAAGCAAGCAATTAAAAGATCAAGATAATCAAATAGAAAAATAGTGCTCTAAATGAAATAAGGAAGCTCCCCAAGGTTCGTGCATACATTAGTTGTTTCATTTGAATACAATATGCACAAACATGGAATCCTCACTCCCTCTATATCATTTAGAACACAACCAAGATACAAGTAGTATAGATATAAATCAATACACTTGTCAAGACAAGCTTAAGTCCAAAAGAAACCAAATATGAGATATGAGTGCGTGAAGATGCAATAAAAGTAAACCGAGCACTCTAAGTGGGCAAAACATGTGAATAATCCACAAAGAAACATCCACACATAAGAGGTTAATAAAAATAAGAAAACATGATATCCAAAAGGAAGTCATAAAATATACCTTAAAATGATGTTTTGCTTAAGTGAATATATAGCCCATGGCTCTATTTTCTCTCATGGTATGTCAATGAACTTCACCAAAGAAAAAAAGAAAAACCTCAAAAACATCACAACTAACACTAAGGGAACAAATGCTAGTTGGGATATTTTGTGAAAAGGCAACAAGTAGCAAAAGGAAGGATTTAATGCAATTTCAACAATATTGCACATGAGAGTACCTTGAGGAATTGATATGCAATAAATTGCTAGAAGGCATATTTGGGATTGGTGAATCATGGGCATGATTTTATATGCTACCCAAAATATGCATCATCTCAAATTACTCACATAAGCAATAAGGATAGAAAAGTATTTCAAAGATCCTTGAAAGAACTGCAACATTTACAAACAAATAAATTCATGCCAAGATGCAACCTACACGAGATTGGATGGAAGAATAGTATGTATGAATAAGATACTTGTTACCGAGATAGCAATGGTATGATATAGTAGATAAGAATTCTTCAATCATCCTAGCTTGGCTCCAATTATCATGTAGTGATAACACCTTCGTTATAGATGAGACAAGCATCCATTGCATCTCCAATTTACCTAAAACAACATTCAGGTACATCTTGGTCCTCAAACTTATTGGGTCCAAATTGGTTAGACTAACCATAACACATAGGACACACTCCGTAAAAATATGTGCATATTTAGAGATGAAATTTTAATTTCATGCACATGTTAGCCGTTTTAGGATTTGATGGAGTATACCCTATATACTGGATCAAAAAAATCAAAACATGATATAAGATATATATTTAGTAAACATGCATGCTCAGACTTTCAAGATCCAACAAAGATGTGATTGGGCAAAACACCAAAATATTCATGAAGGCATACAAGATATAACAAAACACATTTGTTGTACAAACTATATCAAAGAATCAAATCAACAAAAGATTTGTTCAACAAAGTTCAACAAATGAACCAAGAAAAAACTATTGAGCATAAAAGATGAAGTAAAACACAATGCTCAAAGATTTATCTCATTCAAGAAAACACAATAAAGAAGAAAGAATGAGATAACAAACTCCCAAAAGAGTAAGGTTTCAACAAATAAACTAAATGCTTAACACTTTTCACAATGGCACAAGGTTTCAAGAAGAAAAGGTTTGTCTTCCACTAAAACATATTTGATATTAATCAAAAACATCATCAAAGAGATGTTCAAAATCCAAGAAAGACAAGGGGAGCCACAACATTTTTTTTGGAAATAAAATAAGGCAATAAGAGGTGAAATCCAAGATGAATATGATCCACAAATGCTACCACACACAGGTATATCAATTGTCAAAGACAATGAGTGTATTGGAATTGATTTTCGGTGGTATATTGCATGGATATTAAAGATAAATCTTCACAATAAAAAGCATAGGATAGGAATAAAAAGATTAAGCACTATGCAAATATAGAGATTCTTGATAGCTTCAACTAGTCACACAATCATGCAAAGCAATTATTAGAATAACTTGAAGCAAATGGTCTCCCAAATAATATATAGAGATATGTATGTGAGGAAGGCCTCACCAAGAATTTCTTACTCAAACAAAGACCAAAAAGATGAGCAATAAAAGCTTCTAACAAAAATAGGACCTTATTTGAGCAAACATGTCACTTAGAAACAAGATAATCAACAATATCAACTCTAAGTGGCACCACCTCATATGTTCACATTTCCTAGGATTGTGATATGCAAAATAAGCATATTACTCCGCCATAATGTGATATTCATTTTTCTTAATAAGAGGCAAAACAACCTCAACTAGAGATAATTAATGGACATTTAAAATTTGAATTTCTCATGAGCATGACACACCACATAGTGACTAGATAAGCTTGCAATATCAATACTAAGTGGTAGTACTCATGTGCACACATTTTAAGGTTTGAGAGACGCGTGAGGCATATCACTCCCCCAAAATGGGATGCTCCACTAATCACTCGAAAAGAGCCAAATAAGATATCATCAAGATGCATTAGTGGCTCAAAACAAAGAACACGAGTAGATGATGGGCCAAACACCTATACATACTTGAATACACAAAACAAGCAAGCATTAGGCACACCAAATACAAACACATACTTGGTACAAAACCAAAACATGTAAAGGGGCAATTAACTTACAATATAAACGAGTTAAGTACAAGTTACCGTGAAGAGGTGCATTGGATATAAGATAGGGAGATGATAATCCTTATGACTTGGCTTAATCAAATATAATATATGAATACCCCTTAATTCTTCATGAGTTAGCCAAGTATCCAATGCCCTCCACAAACACCTATTGATCAAGTTTGAGCTTGTTGGTCCCCAACCAAGTTGGTGAAGGGAATATGCCCGAGAGGCAATAATAAAGTGGTTATTATCTTATTCCTTGTTTATGATAAATGTTTATTTTGCATGCTATAATTGTATTAATTTGGAAACATTAATACATGTGTGTTTAATAAACAAAAGGAAAGTTCCTAGTTATGCCTCTCTTATAAACTAGCTCGTTGATTAACAAGATGATCAAGGTTTCCTGATCAAGGACATTGGATGTTGTTAATAACAAGGTCACAACATTAGTGGAATGATGTGATGAACATTCATCCGGAGTATAGCATTACGATCAAAGTCATTGTGTTTATATTGCTATAACATCATACGAAGTAATCCTAGTCCTTAGACCATGAGATCATGTCAATCACTAACATTGGAAGAGTATCTTGATAACATCAAATGTCACATCGTAAAAGGGTGATTATAAAGGTGGGTTCAATGCTACGAAAGTGTTATGTAGAGGCTCATGGATCAATAGTGGGATTTGTCCATCCTGATGACGGATAGATATACTCTGGGCCCTCTCGGTGATATCACATTGGTTAGCTTGCAAGCAAGTGATGAGATCACTAGAATGTTATATCACGGGAACGAGAAAAGAGTACATGTCGGTAACGAGATCAAACTAGGTATGGATATACCGATGATCGAGTCTCGGACATGTAATATATCGCGAGACAAAGGGATTTAGTTACTAGCGTTAAAGGTTCTCACGATCACAGAAGTCATCTTTGAATGTGTAGGAGTCAGTATGGATCTCCAGGTCTTGCTTCTGATTATTGATCTGAGAGGGGTCTCGATCATGTCTGCATTATTCACGAACCGTAGGGTTACACACTTAAGGGATACCAACACCATTTGGAGCAAATATGTTTCAGATAAAGATTTAAGAAAACGCTGGAATTATTTCAGTAGTCATCGAAACTGTTTCGGGTGAAATTGCTGAAATTGGTTCTGCATGTAATATTGAAATGTTGCTGTGGGTTTTATGTGAATGTTTGTTAATTAAAGTAATTAACAAAATTCTGAATAAAATTAATAAAAGATTTTTATTAAATGAGAGAGCATTAAATTTGGAGAAATTTAATGCATTTAAAGTGGAGACTTTAATGGAGAATGTGAAGAGGCAAATTTATGTGGAGGGGGTTACCACCACATGAATGGGGGAGGTGAAGGGTCACCTCCATGGGGCACCGGCCATGGGAGGGGTACCCTCCCTTCCTCCTATAAAAGGCCCCCCTATCCTCACTTCTCACTCACACCTCCTCGTGAAGGATCTCTCTCCCCCTCTAGTATTTTTCCCCATGGTCTCGGATTAGCGAGATACATGTTCCTGGTGGATTTATCTGGAAAGGAGTTGCTGCTTTGTAACACCCTCGGAATCGACCCTATGCAAGTTTCAGCGCTTCCCGCCAAAACCCGCATAGAAACGATTCAAAGGTGCCCACCAGGCACTTTCGTGCGGGTGGAAAACGAAGTAATACCATTACACAATAGTCCACGATGGAACCCACAGAACAGATATATACAGCAGTGACTCAAAGAGTCAAGAATACAGATATACAATACAAAGATCCAAATCACCTTGAAAACGATACAGCGTCCGAGTACGGACAAGATGCAAATTGAGCTAAGAGCCCTGAAGAATAACCAATGGCGTCCATAACCCTGCCCAGGCCAAGCCGGAAGGGTAACCCTGCTAACGACGTGGATCTCAAAACCTGCTTAAACAAAAGGGGTGCCGACAAAGGGCAAAAGAAAAAGAGAGCGGTCAGTACTGAGGCCAGTACACGGCGAGACTAGAATTCGGCGGTCCTCGCCTACATAGGTATGGTGGACTGAAGCGGCAGCGCAGCATGCACTAAACAACCTATAGAGACTCCATATAACTGTCGGCTATCAGAGAGGGATAAGAAAGACCTATTCGGAACCAACCTGATTCTACCACCAAACATACCCATCCTGGTATTTCCCCCTCGAGACCAAACGAGGAAGTCAACCGAGGAACTCACACAGTTGGCAGTTTTAGTTATTCGGTTATCGTTGCAGCAATTACTAGTCAGGTATAGATAGTCATCCTGATATAATAAGCAGTGGGCACTTTTAGTTAACCATTCCGTTGTAGTTGCAACACTTACTAGTCAGATACAATAAGCATGAGATATCCCAAACCCAGCAGTTGTTGGTACTTTTATTTAGCCATTCCGTTGTAGTGGAGCTGATTACTAGTCATATCGGATACAAGTCAAATTATAACAGTAAACTTTAGTTATAGTTGTCTATGATCGAGAACTATGATCCAAGTCGTCCATAACCGCGGACACGGCTTTTCGAAAAGATTTAACCCTGCAGGGGTGCACCAAAGTATCCACACGCACTTCGACCCTTTTTGCCAGATCAGTTAACATACACCCATCGGTATGTCGGCGGGGCCTAAGTCATGACGTTTCCCAGACCCAAAGCAAGTACATGGGGGCCACCCCACTAAGCTACCCGCAACGAAGTTGGCCGGCTCCGAAACGGACCCAGGGTTTGCGTCAGTGGCTGTAAACGACTGGGAACCCGAAAATGTGACTGGGCTTGTCGATACCGCGAAAACACTCCGCTTCCCTAAACAGTACAGGTGCAGTACCTCGCACAATTTTAAATAAAGCAGTAAAGCATGGCATAAGTACAGATAGTAATAAAGCTCCAAACTACTTTGTGGCCCCTAGTACAATACTTTGAAATCAGGTACTAATCGATGGGGGTGCCCACACACCCCACCTGTGGTTAGCGCGCTCGATCTCGGAACAGGTGTCAAGAACTCGGGGTCCTACGGGACACAAGTGGACGGTTAACAACCAAATAACATCTATTGCCCACCTGTGCCTCTGCATTTAACTACCTACTTTCAATTTTAGTTATTAAACAATAATTATAGCCATGATCATCTCCAACATAAAACATATGGCAGCCTTCCAACAACCGTGGAACTGGACGACACGCAACAGCACTTGAGCAAGCGACTACGACGCGCAAGTCCAACTATCTACCAATCAATAGGTAATAGGATGTGTCCAAGGCAATATAAGGCGGCAAGGGATATCACGGGCACGAAAACTAGAGCATCGCAACACAGATAGCAATAGATCAACAGGAGGGAATAAATACTATAAAAGTAAGATAGGTAGAAAGGGGGAGGTGCTCGCCTGAAAACATTGTCGAAGGTTCATCCGAAGATCGGGTCGACACTCGCATCAACTCATCGGCCTAATCCGTGAAGAAGCAAAGCACTAGAAGAAAGACCGGATGCAATATGTATTACTACGACAAAAGATCGGCATGATGCATGTATGATGTATGACATGGCAAAGGATGCGATGCATTTAGGTCATATTAAGCAGAACCGAGGCCCCGACAATTAATTAAACGGTTCAAGTTATTTATCTACCCCGCAAATTAAATGTTGGATTAGCAAGACAAAACATGGCTTCGGTTCGCTATGCCAATTTAAATGGAGTCCGGAATAAGACAAAGATATCCCGCATATAGACTCCATGTTTAATTATGAGATGAATTGGCATAATGCCCCCAAACCACAGACAAGTATGCATGCATGAACAATTTAATATGCATCAGTTGATAATGTCTTATTATAAAATAATGGGGTCTCGGATAGGGAATCACATTAGGGTTCGGCGAACTGGGCTCCGAGAGGTTCGGGGTCGGGTCTCAGGGTCCGGATCTGGGGTTCGGCAGGGGAAACGATGAAATTCAGACTCGCGATGGCAAACTTGAGTAGATCGGGTACCGGGGTCTTTGGATCTGGGAAGCAGATCTTGTCGCACGGGCGTCAATGCTTCCGGGAAGGAGAACTTGTCGTTCAGGGTCTCAATGTCCGGGGTGAAGTACTTGGCGTCCTCGAGGAAGTACTCCACGCATCTATGGATCGGTCCTCGGGGTCGAAGAACTTGGCGCGCCAGGGTTCGGTCTTTGGACTCGGGGAGAAGAGCTCGGTGTTCGCATCGAAGGTCTTGTCGATGGATCCTCGATTCATGCGGCTCCTTGAGGCGAACTTGTCGATGTGTCGGATCGGAGATCTTGTCGGGGGTCTTGGAATGGTACTCCGATGGTGCTTCGGGTTCCGGGTAGAAGAACTTGTCGTTCTTCACGCGATCCTAGTGCCGATCTTGGAGTCCAAAATGGAAGAGGCGATCTCGGTGCCGGTAGACCTTGGTGTTGTAAGCGGGATTCACGAGCGGTACCACGATGAGGCTTCGATAGCTGGGTCAGCCACTAACCACACATTCTGTGTAGCCAAGATTGCAAAGCCTAAACACATGTAGATAAGGTACATGTTCAGAGAACGAGCTAGCACAAAAGTCTGCGCAGGCACCGAGCGGCAGAGCACCGACGGCGAGGACAGGGAGCCGCGCTGGGGAGGCCGGCGGCAGAGCACTGCGGCTAGACACGACGAGGGGGGTCCGGGGGCGAGGACGGAGCTCTGTACGGGGGGGAAGGTCGACGCCGACGATGGCCAGGTGGCCGCGGGAGGAGGACGCAGGTGACGGTTGCGGCTCGGAGAGGCGGAACGCGCGGGGACCCGAGAGGGCGCCGGCGGCGGGGCCGAGCCGGGGAAGGAGGAGCGCGGGGTCGAGCGGGGGAGTGGCGCTCGCGGTCGCGCCGAGAAGGAGGCCGGCGAGGACGGCGGCCTCGGGGACAGGTGGCGCGCAGAGGCGGCCGAGCGACGGGGCCGAGGCGCTCGGGCTCGGGCGACGCACGGGGAGGAGAGGGGGTGGTCGAGGCGAGGTCGGCCATGGCGGAGGAGGACGCGGCCGACGGCGCAGAGAGGAGGGCGAGAGGAGAGGGGAGACGGGGGTCGGTGGGGACGACGGGGGCACGGACGAGGGAGGCCGAGGCGAGGAGGTGGCGGCCGATGACGGCTCCGGCCCTGGTGGCGGGGTCGAGCACGGCTCGGGCGCGGACGCGCGATGGGGCCGGCGGCGGGGCTTGGCGCGCGGAGGCGATGGCGGAGCAAGGACGGACCGGTGGCAGCGGCCCTAGCCAGGCGGCGGCGACGCAAGGCGAGATGCGAGCGGAGAGGCGGTGCGGGCGTCGCGTCCTGGCGGCGGCTCGCGAAGGGAGAGGGAGGCGACGAGGGAGAGATGGTTGGTGGGGGAGGTTCGATGCGGGGGAGGAAGGCGAGGAGGAGCGAGAGAGGAGGCACGGGCGCGTCGGTGGGGTGGGCCCGCGGGGAGGGAATCCCGGTGGGATTTGTTGGGAGCGGGCGGGAGATGAGGTGGTCGGGGTGGGGACGCGCGGGTCAGGTGGGGTGGGGCGCGGAGCGCGCGGTGGGGCCAGGGTGGTCGGGTGCGGGATTTCTGGGGAGGTTGGTGGGTGGTGGGACCGGGGGAGTGGCGGCGGTGGAGTGGGGGCTGTGGGCCAGGTGGGCCAGCAGGTGGGGTGGTTCTCAGGTGGCAGGGAGTTGGGGCAGGTGGCGGGCTATGAGTGGATGGGGTGGAGGAAGTGGTGAGGTGGCGCGAGGTGATAGGGTGGGGTGAGGTGGCTGGGGATGGGTAGGATAGGGTGGGTAGGAAAAGGTCTGGGTAGTCTGGTTTTGTACTGGGGGTGGCCGACTGGGTCGGATCGGCCCGGTACGGCTGCCCCTAAAAATAAAATAAATATTTTATTATTTAAAGCGGCGCTTTTGAAATCCATTGGTAGACGAAACAAAATAATCCGGGGACCCGGGTTTTGGATTTGAAATAAAGGCGGGGTATTTAGAAAACGAAATATGTTTTTCGAAAATAGTTTCAGACAAACAGATGCATGATGATGACGATGCTCAAATGCAATGTGGCATGATGACATGAGCACCCGGTCATGATGATGCAATACACAAAAACAACGCGATTTTCTAGTAGTGGTTTTTGCGGGATGCCACATGCTTCCACTGCTTCGCTAGAGGAAGGGATGGAGGTTGTCAGGGTTCCGGACGTGTGTGCGATCAGGGATGCACCGCTGCTACTCGGTGCTGGACTTGGTGGTGCTGGACTTGCTGGAGCTAGATCTGATGGACGTGCTGGAGCTGGACCTGCTGGACCTACTGGACTTCATCACGATCTTGAGATCGGCAAGTGTATGACTACATCATCCACGAGTTTCATCTCATTAACAAAGCTTTGTTGTCTTCGAGGGCATGTTCTCTATGGATGTATATCCACCTGTTGCTTGTATCTAATAGATAGATCTTGGTGTATAATAGTTCCCATCGTAGGTAAAATTTTGTTTTCTATGTTGCGAACCCTTCAGTGGTATTAGAGCCTGATCTATGCGTAGGTGCTTTGCACGGGTAGAACACATAAGAGTATGTGGGAGGTGATGATCATGTTATTGCTTCTTATATGTACTTTGGATATTGGTGGCATAGTGGGATGAAGCGGCCCGGACCAACCTTACATGTCATCGCACATGAGACTGGTTCCACGACCGACATGCAACTAGTTTTACATAAGTGGCTGGCAAGTGTCTGTCTCTCCTACTATAGTCAACATCTGATTTACAACGAGTTGCTAATAACTTAGTTATCATCGTTGTGGTTCCATGTTCGTAGGTAAGACCGGTTCTATCTCCAAAAGCCCTAAGCCACGTAAAACTTGCAATTGATAAATTAGAGGCGTCTAGTTTAGATCGTTGCTGGGCTAGTGTCATGATATAGAAATGTTGTTAGTTGATGTATAGTTGATACCCTTACAACACACCTAACATGTAAGTTCCATAGATCTTGGCCTTACACACAACTGAATGATAGAAATCATACCACGATGCATATGATGGTGATCAAATGCATGGACCACATCATTCCACTTTACACACATGATGTTCGCATCTTATATTGTTAGTTTGGCACTTTTAGTAGCATTATAAGATGATCCCTCATTTAAATATCAAGATAAAATGTGTTCTTCCTTAAGTATGCACCATTCTATGGATCATGTTTCGAGACATCACGTGATGATCGGGTGTACTCGACTCTGCGCTATCATACAACGGGTGTAAGACAGTTTTACACACGCGAGTACTAAGGTTCTTACTTGGCGAGCCTAGCATGTACAGACCTGGCCTCGGAACACGGACCGAAAGGTTAAGCATGCGCCATATAGTTGATGTGATGCCCATATTGATGCTTGCCTTTGAAGCTACACCGACTCACGTGATGATCGGACTTGGTGTAGTGGAGTTATTCATGTAATCACCAAAAAGGCACGAGGGATGTCGTTTTTGAGTGGGAGTTCATTTCTAATTTGGATTAGTCGAACCAAATTTGTCATAAACTAAATCAAAGTGAATTTTGCATAATTTGTTGTAGTCATTGGCATCTGTTTACTACCTTATTCTTAGTTTTAATTGAGATAATAGAACTATAGAATTCTTGATATTTACTTTACGAACTGGTATCGTATTGTTTTGAATGTCAATTTAAAGTTTAGAAGTCCTATTGCAAACTCTCAGCAAACTCTATTTACTCCATGAAGTTTAATAAGTAGTATTAAATCAAGAGTAAGAATTCCAATGTTAGTATCTAAAGTATCATGTTTGCCTCCATGATTCTTGATATTCAAAAGTTGTTTTAATATCGAGGTTATCTAGGAGCTGAAAGAATTGTTTCAGAAACCATCATGTGTGAAAGATATTGTGATATCTGAAACAAAGTTTTTGGTTGCATTATGATAGAGTATAATTTAGCAAAATACATGTTCTCATATTGTATGAGAATTTGTGAAGGATGGAGATGCTAGGCATCCGAATCTCCCAAAAGGTTTTGGGGAACTAAAATTATACTCGGCATTCTTCCTTATAGGCTATAGTAGCTTAATCATGAAAGTTGTCATGATAAGGATGAATAGAATATATAAGTAAAATGTTTACTACACTAATAGATTACTAAAGAATATAATTTTGAAAGAATGCCAAACATTTGATGATGGTGATCCACTTCAAAGTGCAAGTCCAAAGGTATTAGTATTTGACTATATACACTTTGTACTATGTGTCATGTGAATAACACCACTATTGATGTTGACAGATTCTTTTAAAAGTAAAGGAATTGCTGAAAGAGAATCTATAAAATATTTGGCAGAAAAGAAAAGTTGGTGATGTCCAACTTAGGTATATAGAAGATATACATGTTATGGCTGTATTCCTTGCTTGTTAAATAATGTGGTTCTTAGGTATTGGATACCGGTATTGGATACCGAATTGGTTGGTGTGAAATGTCATACAGAACAACACAATTCATGAACTGCAACAGCCTAAGTAACTAGCAAGATAATAAGTGATGATGTTCATAGAAAACAAATAAAGTATTATTGTGTTTTTCGTTGTCGTCAAACCTAACCTTCAAGATTTGTTTTAATAATTGTTATTTTGTTCTGGTATTACGAGAACAATGGTTGTTCAAATAATTACCGTATTCCATATAGGATGGATGAACTTTTACAAGTCTAGTTAGAGAAATCACATCCATAAACATTATTGCTAAAATGTCGTAAGACAAATGATTGGAATCTCACTTATGAAGTGACATCGCTGTTTGAATTATATTGGAAAGTAAACATGAAGAAACTCCATGATTGATGGATTTTTGGAGTCTTTGATTTTGATCAATTGACGCTTGTGAGACTTTCCTCGAGATAATTGGAACTCCGTTCATAGGCCAAAGAGGAACGAATGACTAGCTTATTGGAAATTGTGCATGCTGATGTGCATAGTCTATTATGTGTAGCCATATGCGATGGATATTTTTACTTCATATGCTTTCTCCAGAAATTTGAGTGAATATATCTATATATTTACTTAATAAGGAAGAAGTATGAAACATTTGAAAATTGTTCAAAGTATTTCAAGATGAAGTGGAAAATCATTGTAACTAGAAAATAAAGAGTTTATGATTTGATCATAAAGGAAGATATTTGAGTTACATGTTTAGCAAAACACCTAAGATTTTAGGAATTGTTCCATGAATTTGCACTTCCTGATAAACCACATGAGTATGGTATGTTCGAGAGATCAAATCAAACCTTGTTTGACATGGTAAGATCAAAGATGTCATTTATAAAACTGCCATTATGTTTTAAGGATTAAAGCTTTAGAGACTACCGCTTTTACACTGAAAAGAGCACCATCGTGATCCGTTGAAATGACACCATATGAGTTATAGTTTGGGATAGAACCTGAGTTGTCTTTTCTTAAATTTTGGTATGCTATGCATAAGTAAAATGTTTACAACCAAAGTCGGTTAAGCACGTCTTTGTAGGTTATCCCAAAGAATTTGTTGGGAATTCCTCCATAACACCGAGGACAAAAGAGTTTGTCGCTTGGAACGTCAAGTTTCTTGAGAAGGATTTTTTCGTGAAAAGTTAAGCGGGAGGACAATAGAACTTTGATAAGGTTGTTGAACCTTAGCTATTTGTGCTAAGTAGCGCAGCACCGGAAAGTGTCCCGGTGGTGGCCACAATGCTCATGGCTCCCGTGATTACAAAGGTTGTGATCTCGGAGGTTAGAGTTCCTATTGAACCGTGTGCGTCGGTAAGAATCAAATAGTGAGATTTGATAATCAAGTCATTATTGTTTTGACAATGATGAACCGACTACATGCAAAGAAGCGATGATGGGCCCTGACTCCATAAAATGACTAGAAGTCATAGAATCCGTGATAGTATCCATACACGAGAAATCCAGTTTCTGAACTTGGAAGACCCTCCGAAAAGGTGTGAAGCCTATCAGTCATGTTTGGATCTATAAAGAAATATACGTGGATGTTTAACATCTATGAAATAATCGACATGTCGGAAAGAAGTTTATGACAATGTTCAAGGAGTTGACTATGAAAAGATTTGATCTTTCATAGCGATATTTAGTCTTGACGGATTAATGTAGCAACCACTACATATAATTTGGTATATAGTAGTTGAATAAACAAAACAAGGTTCTTCTAATAGAATGGTTACCTAGGACGTGTACATGACACGGTCCAAAGGGTTTTGTTAATTCAAAGGGTGCTAAAAGGGCATGCAAACTTCAATAGTTGAAGTGAGCATAGCGGAGTTGGAATCTTCACCATGATGAAAATGTTAAAGGAGTTTAAATTCATCGGAGACGATGAAGATGCTTGCATTTGCAAGAAATTAAGTGGGAGCGCTGAGACAAATTTCCAATACATTATGCAGAGTACATATTGTTGATTGGAAATGATGTATCTTTTATTGACACAAGTTAAGAATTTTATTAAAATAGGATTTCGATGAAAGACTTGGGCAAAACAGGAATATTTGGCATCAATGTCTATATGGATAGATTGAGGCGCTAATATGGTTGTGCCAGACGTACATATATGAGATATTGAAAGGGTTCAATATGGAAACAACAAGAAAGGTTCTTGCTGCATGGAAATGATTGTATCAAGATTCAAGTGTTTCAACACTTGGTGAGTAAAATCACATGAAGATTTTGATCGATTATATCATGATATGTATATATCCAGATATGTCCTATGCTCTAAATGTTATGAGCTCATACCAAGAATTATTCATAAGATGATCATTGGACGATAGTAAAGATATTATTATGAGCTTTGGATGAACTAAGAATATATCATGTATAAGTGACAAATAGTTAAAGGTAGTTCATTATAAAGTGTTACATTGATACTAGTTTTGTCACAAGATACAAATTAAATTTATTTCAATTTAGACTATGGGTGGCACAGTATACTGGAAAAGATGTTCCATGATGGTTTTAGATGAGTTCCAAAGTTGAGACATTGTGACGGATACTACAACAAAAGGCTAAGTATATGACTGCTATAGTAGCAGCATAGGAGGGCATTTGTGTTAAGTAGTTCGTTATCAAACTAGGTGTGGTTCAAAGTGGGCTAATACTATGAAGATATATTGTATGACAATAATATCAACATATTTTAACCCGAACAAACTAAAGGTCTCACCAAAGGACCAAATTTATACAATGCCATCTCATTTGACAATGAATGATGCGTAGAGACGCAAAGACATGCAAATACACACGGACCTGAAACTGTCAGATCCGGAGATTATGTTAACCACTAGCAATCTCGTGTATGCAACACCAGAAAGCCATAGGTGTTCAATACGCAAAGTTTTTCAAACTAGATTATTGACTCTAGTGCAAGTGGGAGACTGAAGGGAATATGCCCGAGAGGCAATAATAAAGTGGTTATTATCTTATTCCTTGTTTATGATAAATGTTTATTTTGCATGCTATAATTGTATTAATTTGGAAACATTAATACATGTGTGTTTAATAAACAAAAGGAAAGTTCCTAGTTATGGCTCTCTTATAAACTAGCTCGTTGATTAACAAGATGATCAAGGTTTCCTGATCAAGGACATTGGATGTTGTTAATAACAAGGTCACAACATTAGTGGAATGATGTGATGAACATTCATCCGGAGTATAGCATTACGATCAAAGTCATTGTGTTTATATTGCTATAACATCATACGAAGTAATCCAAGTCCTTAGACCATGAGATCATGTCAATCACTAACACTGGAAGAGTATCTTGATAACATCAAATGTCACACCGTGAAAGGGTGATTATAAAGGTGGGTTCAGTGCTACGAAAGTGTTATGTAGAGGCTCATGGATCAATAGTGGGATTTTTCCATCCTGATGACGGATAGATATACTCTGGGCCCTCTCGGTGATATCACATTGGTTAGCTTGCAAGCAAGTGATGAGATCACTAGAATGTTATATCACGGGAACGAGAAAAGAGTACATGTCGGTAACGAGATCAAACTAGGTATGGATATACCGATGATCGAGTCTCGGACATGTAATATATCGCGAGACAAAGGGATTTAGTTACTAGCGTTAAAGGTTCTCACGATCACAGAAGTCATCTTTGAATGTGTAGGAATCAGTATGGATCTCCAGGTCTCGCTTCTGATTATTGATCTGAGAGGGGTCTCGATCATGTCTGCATTATTCACGAACTGTAGGGTTACACACTTAAGGGATACCAACACCATTTGGAGCAAATATGTTTCAGATAAAGATTTAAGAAAACGCTGGAATTATTTCAGTAGTCACCGAAACTGTTTCGGGTGAAATTGCTGAAATTGGTTCTGCATGTAATATTGAAATGTTGCTGTGGGTTTTATGTGAATGTTTGTTAATTAAAGTAATTAACAAAATTCTGAATAAAATTAATAAAAGAGTTTTATTAAATGAGAGAGCATTAAATTTGGAGAAATTTAATGCATTTAAAGTGGAGACTTTAATGGAGAATGTGAAGAGGCAAATTTATGTGGAGGGGGTTACCACCACATGAATGGGGGAGGTGAAGGGTCACCTCCATGGGGCACCGGCCATGGGAGGGGTACCCTCCCCTCCTCCTATAAAAGGCCCCCCTCTCCTCACTTCTCACTCACACCTCCTCGTGAAGGATCTCTCTCCCCCTCTAGTATTTTTCCCCCATGGTCTCGGATTAGCGAGATACATGTTCCCGGCGGCTTTATCTAGAAAGGAGTTGCTGCTTCCGCTGCTTTGCTGGAGCGAGGGATGGAGGTTGTCGGGGTTCCGGACGTGTGTGCGATCACAGATGCACCACTGCTTTGTGGTGCTGGACTTGGTGGTGCTGGACTTGCTGGAGCTGGATCTGATGGACGTGCTGGATCTGGACCTGCTGGACCTGCTGGACTTCATCACGATCTTGAGATCGGCAAGTGCACGACTACATCATCCACGAGTTCCATCTCGTTAACAAAGCTTTGTTGTCTTCAAGGTTATGTTCTCTATGGATGTATATCCACCTGTTGCCTGTATCTAATAGATAAATCTTGGCATATAATAGTTCCCATCGTAGGAATTTTTTTGTTTTCTATGCTATGATCCCTTCAGTTGGGTCCTAAGAGGTTAGTCACAGGTTAGTCACAATAGGCCTAGCAACCCAGATGGTTCTTTTCTTGACACCACTTTGAGTTCCAACAAACTTGGCAAACACATTGCCATCCTTATCCTTCCCAAGTGAATAATCATCATAAACAATGATAGGGTTAGGTAAGGTACTATTTGAACATGAAGAGGCTGCCCCTTCTCACGACATATGTAGCAAAAAGTGCTCCCCTTTATCTTCCTCATTAATTTATTGGCTTGGGGAGCCTTATCTTGATTTTTCTTGGGAAGTGGCCTAGCTTCGACTTGAGGTTGAGATTGGTCTTGACCTTGAACTTGTGGCAGCTTCCCTTGTTGCTTCTCACTCAAGTGCTTTTTCTTTAATGGACAAGATCTTACATGATATCCTAACACCTTGCACTTGAAGCAAATAATCTTGGACGAATTCTTTACTTGGACTTGTCCCTTATTATTGTTGCTCTTGAATTTGTTCTTGTTATTGGATTTGAATCCAAGTCCACTTTTATCATTGGGGAATTTTTGCACACTCAAAATATTACCGAGTGTGGATTTCCCTTCATGACTATTTTTCAAGTCTTTCTTCAAAGAAGTGACTTGGTCCTTGAGCTCTTTGATTCCCTCTACATGGTTAGTAGAAATATAGGTACTAGAGAAAGTAGAAGCTTCATTGTTAGAGCAACAAGGCAAAGCAAGTAATCCAACTCAAGGTTTATCACTCGTATGACTAGAAGGATCACTAGGACTAGCACATGGCAAAATAACATTTTGAGTAGAAGTTGTGCTAATGTCCGAAAGAGGCTCACAAGATGTCACCTTAGTAATACTTGCCTCACGAGCTAACTTTATCCCATCATGGGAGATTAGAAGATCATTATGAGAGCCCGAGAGCTTTTCATGACTTTCTTCCAATTTCCTATACTTGATAGTTAGCAACTCAAGTTGACCCCTTAGCTCAACATTCTCCTTTAGGGTATATGCTTCACAAGAAATAGAGTTAGTAGCACAAGCATCATTATTGGAATTTTCCATTTCAAGCTCATAAGATTCAATTTTTTGTGTGAGGAGACAATTAGTGTGCTTCTCCTCAGCAAGCTCTTGTTTAAGGAGATTGAGTCTCCGACTCCCATCATCAAGTTGGAAATCCAACTCCTCTATGGTTCCCCTTTGTTTAGTTATGGTGTCCATAACGTGTTTGAGACAAGTAACGACCTTATTATTACCATTAAGAGAGGTACACAAAAAAGTCAACTCAAGCACGAGAGAACTAATATCTTCATCAATGTCATCATCACTATCATCATTATCATTGCTATTATCTTTAGAAGATATGTTGGGATCCAAAGTAGGACATACCTTTGATCCTCTTGCCATAAGGCACATGTGAGAACGGGAGGATGAAGATGAGGATATTGTTGAATCTTCATTCATTGCTCCATGGAATGTTTGATTTCCTCTACATTGTTAGATAAAAAACTAGAGGAAATAGAAGTATTTTTTTATGGGAGCAAGGAAAATCAAGCATATCATGTACACTAGTACTCAAATAATTTCTAGATGATATGCAAGGACTAGCAACACAAGGGGATATAGCATCATTGTTGCAAGAAGTGTTTAAGTTTAAAGAAGAAACATTGCAATGGGATAGTGATGAAGGATCATCATTAGTGAGCACAATATCAAATTGCAATTTCCAACACCACTCACCATATCATTTACCTTGTGTCTTGTCACACGTTGGTGAAGTGGATGAAGATGAGAACTCATCGCGGCCGGAGGTGGAAGCAACTTGGAGCTCTTCATTATGTGAAGGAGAAGAGAGCTCCACGGGGAGACCACCAACAATATGAGGAATGGAACCACCAAATATTTCTTTAAGCTTGATCCACTTCTCATGAGATGACTTGTGCTTTACAATCGTCAAGGACAAATTATCTGTGGGGCTCAAAGAGAAAATAAGCTCATTAGATACTTGAGCTTCGAGATGTAAATTTTTCTCATCCTCAAAGGATAGATTTTGGGGATCCATCGGAGGAGAAAAACCTAAATCTAGAAATCGCTCTATTTTTGGACACAAGGTCCGAAGAATACAAAGCAAGCGATTTCTCCACAAAGTATAATTTGTGCCATCAAAGATAATTTTGTCATTGAGCACTATACTACTAGCCGACATCTTTACACTCTAGGCGGTGAAGCCTAAACAAGGAGAGACCTTGCTCTGATACCAATTGAAAGGATAGAGATGTCGCCTAGAGGGGGTGAATAGGCAATTTCAAAACTATTATGGTTTTGGCTTGATAGATTGCAGAATTAAACTAACGTTTATTTTACAAGAACAAAACCTAAATACACTAGGCTCAATTAAGTGCACCAACAACAAGTTAAGCTAAGCAAGATAGCACAAGATAAATATACCATAAGTGATATGCAAGATATAAGTACTTCAAGATCGATGGCTATCACAAGGAAAGTAAGCTCGGCTATAGAGATAATCGAGGCACATGGAGACGAAGATGTATTCCCGTGTTCCCTTACAAGTAAGGTACGTCACGTTGGAGAGGTGTGGGATACCACGAAGGATTTCCCAGCGCCACGAAGGCTCACCTTCTTCTCCGAGTCTATCCCATGAAGGAATAGGCCCTTTCCTTATGGCTAGCTTTTCCTCCACTCTAGAGATGGCAAGCTCCACAACCACTTCACAAGCTCCACGAAGTAGAAGACCGGGTCTCTTCACCATCTTCCCCGAAGAGGACACCACGACACCAACCTCTATCAACACCAGGATTTTTAATCCCAGATGCCTGTTATGCCATACCTCGCAATCCCAGGATTACCATTTTTGCGAGACATAACATAATTGGTACCACAGTACATCATCCATTACAAACCATAATAAGGTCTTACAAATAAAGGATCTCATGATCCAGTCTTAATACAAATCAAGCAACGGAAAATAAAGGTAGTAGGGGCTCCATCTTCAGAGTCACAGGTAATGCTGACGATGGGAGATGATCCTAGTTATCGTAGACCTCCTGTTGTCCATCATCCTGGTAGTCCTCCTCATAGTCTAGACATGGGAATAGCCAGGGACAAAGCCATGAGTACTCTTTAAGTACTCGCAAACTATCACTAACAAGTAAGGTAGTTCTAGTAGGAATCTTAAGCTCTAGGTTTATTTGCAAAAAGCCAGGTTTATTTCATACTGATTTTAGAAGTAACGGTAACTAAGTTAATGTTCTAAATCACTTAAGTGGGAAACTATTTTTCATATCCACAACCTTGTTATGGTTAAGTCAAAGTCATAGTTCAATTCACAAATCATTTTGAAAACATCTGACGATGGAACAGTATGGCCACTCCAACTGTCCATAATCGCGGACGTGGCTATTTGAATAGTTTGACACTCTGCAGAGGTGGTACACTTTCACCACAAAATTCGATACATCTGTCAGGGATAACCCTGAATCATCATACTTAGTATGCGGATAAGCAATCATAACCTTTCAATTGCACACTCTAGTATAGGCACCTCCCCTATGAGCTTGTCCTCCTAGCCATGGCCATCTGCCATCCTGGGCACTGCATCAGTTGACATTCACACTCACTAGGTAGCCTCAGCTCAACCTCTTCCGCGAGGGAACCCATACTAAGGCACATAAACTTCTAGTTAAGCCCTATCCAATTCAGGTATTGTGGTTGTACGGTAAAATTGGAATGGTATCGCATCCGAACCCAACCATCGGTTTTTATAAAGGGCTAAGGCTCATGCCTCAACATTTTCATCATCAAATCCTTTTGTGTCCATAACACATGTCAAAACATTTCAATAGAATGAATCCTCATTCCAAGGTTTTCATAATCATTTTCACCAAGTATTCCCATATAAAGTGATCAACTTTTATGCTTAGCACTAGCCACTAAGTTAAGAGTATCCACTAATGAGGGGGTTAATCAAGGGTAACTATCCAACTCTAATCTCATGCCTTGGAATGACATCTAAGTATAACTACTTAGGCCTAGTTTTATACTCTTTATGGTATCTATACTATTTTTCCAATACTCACAAAGCACTAACTGAAAGTAAAGAACTTTGGCAAAGTAAAAGAATAAAGCTTGCAAGAAAAACTTGGAATTGGTATAATCAAAGTTATATAACCAAGCATGCCTAATGCATTTTTCTTAGGTTATCAAGTGGGCAAGTGTTAACTTTCATAGTTAACTTGTAGTGCTAGGCTTTCCTTGAGTAGTGCAGTGGTTGAAGTTTTCTTCTTCTTCTTGGTAGTACTCCTCCTCCTCGTATCCCGGGTCGGTACTATCGTCACAATCACCAAATAATACTTAACTAGTTCTATTTAGAAAACTAAGGTGCACACTAGATGATCTTAGCATCATCACTATCATCACATGAAATAAAAACTTAATCTTGTTTGTCTTATTTTAGAAAAGTAATTTCTACTCATTGAAAAATACTTAAGATTTAATATTCTCCAATTAAAATATGGGATCAAGTTGACACATGTCATAACCACATATTCTAATACATGGGAATGTGATTTAAAGTGTTGGTCATATTTTATAAAGTTTAAGATTATCATTTAATAGAATTAAAGTGACTAGAAATGCCTATATAGCATTCTTTTGGTACTAGTCCAATGTCACTGCATGTAAACATAAATATTTTTACATATTTAGATAGATCTTATCAAATGTGATTTTTGAGAGTTGGAATCAACTCAATAGCATTTATGCTTGATTTTTGAAAAATGTTTGAATGTGGAAAAGTCTCTATCTTATTATTTTTGGTATAGGTGATCTCTAATTCCAAATGACTTGAATCCAACAGGCTTGGATAGATAATTTAAATACCTTTTCTAACAAAATTGGAATCATGCAATTTGGTCCAGTGAATCTCTTTGAATTGATTTTTGAATCTACTGATAGAATCTGGTTTTAACTAAATTGGAAAATAACTATTTGAATTCACAGGCCTACCCAGGAAACCTACTGGGCCGGCCTATTCTGCACAGCGCAGCGCAGAGGGCTACAGACAGAGGGGTCCCACTAGTCAGTGACTTTATCTAACCGAAACGGTATCTTTCATTCTAGGCCCTACGATTAGAACCTGATCTAACGGCTAAGGTTCATCATCGACGATGAACAGCTCCAGCGAGGTTCTAACCCTAACGCGGTGGTGGGGGTCGTGTGAGGCTCACCAGGGCTCCAGCTAGGGTCGGCAATGGGAGCGAACGATGTTGTCGACGATGTCGGTTCGAACGGTGGTCGCGGCGGCTTCTGGGGCGGCTCCAATTGATGGCTCCTCTTCTCCTCTGCAGTGGCAGACTCCGGCCAAATTCTGGCTATGCGGTGCTCGCCTTGCTCCGGGGAGAGGTGTGGGAGGTGTTGTGAGGAATGGGGAGTGAGGTGGTGTGGAGAATTGAGGCGATGGGGGCCTCTATTTATACACCGGCGAGAGGGGCATTGCGGCATGGGCTGGCTCCTCCGGCAACGGTGGTACAGTGAGCTAGTGGCATGGCTGAGGGTAGGAGGCGACGCGGTGCTCCCTGGCGGTCATCACGGGCTTAAAGGCGCGGCACGGGGCGGTCGAGACTGGTCGAGCACGGGCGGTACTCTACGCGGAACTGGTGGTGTTCGAGACGGCGCACGGGGGCTACGGGTCGCGCGGCGGTGAACGAGGATGTCTGGGAGCTAGCAGGTGTTATGGCGAGTGTGTGCACGCGCGGAGAGGGCGAGGCGCGGCGCGTGCGAGCTGGTCGGCTGAGGCGCTCTGGCGCGCTCTTGGCACGACACAGAAAAGTGGGCGCGGCGGTTTTCTGGTGGTCCATGGCCTGGCTGCAGCCAAGGGCTGGACAGGGGGGCGGTGGACGGTGGCCTGTCTTGTGGTCGTCGTGGGAGAGGGCGGTGTGGCCTGTGGCAAACGGTCCATGGTCGGCCGGCGTGGCCATCTTCGGGCGGCGGTGCACTAGCGCAACGGCAAAGGGGGGTGCGTGTCTTGTGCTGCTAGATGCTGGGGGAGACAGGGGAGTGCAATGAGGGCAATTGGTCGAGTGATCAATGCTCCAAATAGTGTAGTTAGGCAGAGTTTGATTTGTGTCTGCAAGGTGTTCGACTAAATGTCCGCAAGAATTTAAATTTGAAATTTTTGAATGGAATTTGGTGAGTGTTTTGATCTTATGCTTGAGTGTCTATGGTTGCTTAGAAAATTCAAGGTGAATTGGTTTGTGTGGTTTTTGCAAAATGGTGATCTTACCATATGAACTTGATTCAATTTTGAAATGTCCTTTAAATAGATTTGAAAATAGTTTATGTGAGTTTGTAAAGTGGGCTTGGGTTCACTTCTACTTGGTCTAGTAAGGGGTGAAAAGAAATAGAAATGTTTCTGTTAGAAATCCTTTACTAGGAACTCACAAAGTATCCTAGTGGTTAATTTTGGTCACAATGAACATTTGCTTATTTAATTCATATTTGATTTCTTTTTCTTTGGATTTTGTTTGTAATTGGCCTAGATGATGTAGTATTCATCTTTAAACCATTTCTTATCATTTTTAGCAATCAAACATGGCAATTTCACTCAATCATACACTAATGCAAAACACACATGCATTCATACTCAATTTAGTAATAAAAGTTTTTGTTAACCCTAAACTTGGGTGATTAGAACTTGATAATCTTGATTAGTATTTTTGGGGTGTTACAAACCTTCCCTCCTTAAACAAAATATCATCCCGAGATTTAAGAAAAACTAGGAACTAAAGAGATTTGGAAACTCAGTCCTAATGTAATCTTCTCGCTCCCAAGTAGCTTCTTCTTCGGTATGGTTGCTCCAGTGGATCTTGAGAAACTTGATACTCCGGGTCCGGGTGGTTCTTAAGGCTTCTTCCAAAATACGAATGGGTACTTCACGATACGTCAGATCCTTGTTGATATCTATGGCTCGGTGATTGATGTTCTTGAACACTTCGGTCTTCTCCAGAACTTCTAGGCATTTGCGAAGTAACGAGATATGGAACACATTATGTATGGATGACATCTCCTCTGGTAGTTCCAGTTGATAAGATACTTCTCCTCGGCGATTCAAAATCTTGAACGGTCCAATATATCTGGGCGTTAACTTCCCTTTCAGTTGAAAACGCTGCATTCCCTTCAAGGGCGATACTTTGAGATACACAAAATCTCCAACATTGAAGGTCAGGTCTCGACGTCTCTTGTCAGCATAACTCTTTTGTCTTGATTGGGCGGTCTTGAGGTGTTCACGGACTTTTTGAACCTTCTCTTTAGCTTCTTGTAGGATGTCGGGTCTGAAAATCTGACTCTCTCCTACTTGCGACCAATTCAGGGGGTACGGCACTTCCTTCCATACAGAAATTCAAATGGGGACATTTGCAAACTAGCTTGATAACTGTTGTTGTATGAGAATTCTATGAAAGGCAGACAATCTTACCATTTTGATCCATATTCTAGAACACAAGCTCTCAACATATCTTCTAAGATTTGGTTGACTCTTTCAGTTTATCCATCGATTTGCGGGTGATAAGCTATGCTGAAATTCAGCTTGGTTCCTAATCCTTCTTGGGCTTTCTGCCAAAATCTTGAGGTAAACTGGGTTGCTCGGTCCGATACTATGGTCTTAAGGGTTCCATGCAAACTGACTATTCTAGCAATGTACAACTCTGCTAGCTTTGAACTCTGGTATGTAGTCTTGACAGGTATAAAATGGGCTACCTTGGACAGTCTATCAACTATGACCCAAATATAGTAATTTCCCCTACTAGAAGTAGGCAAACCGATGATAAAATCCATTCCGACCGAATCCCATTTCCATTCCGGAATTTGCAATGGTTGCAAAAGTCCTGCGGGTCTCTGATGTTCCGCTTTGACTCGTTGATAGATATCACACTTGGCTATGTAGCTTCCAATTTCTCTCTTCATATTGTGCCACCAAAATTGCTCCTTCAAATCCTAATACATCTTCGTTCCTCCGGGGTGGATAGAATAAAGAGTATCATGAGCTCCCTGCATGATAACTTGCTTCAGCTCGGAATTTGTTGGCACATAGATACGTCCTTTGTATCACAAAACTCCTTCATCCTTGGTGAATCCGGGTACCTTCCCTGTACCGATACAACGCTTGATTCTGTCGATACTTGCATTTCCTTTATGTGCCTCCTTGATCTGACTGATCAAAGTGGGTTGAAGTTCAATGCTAGCTAATAATCCTTTGCTAACTAGCTCCGTTCTAAACTGTTCCAACTCGTCATGCAAACTTGGTTGGGCTTCTTTTATCATACTGTTTAATCTACACGGCAATCTGCTAAGAGCATCCGCTACCACATTGGCTTTGCCGGGGTGATAGTGGATGTCAAGGTCATAATCCTTGATTAACTCTATCCATCTCGCCTCATATTCAGCTCCTTCTGGGTGAAAATATACTTCAGACTCTTGTGATCCGAATAAATCTCACAGCGGTTACCCATAAGGTAATGACGCCATGTCTTCAAGGCTAAAACTACGGCTGCTAGTTCAAGGTCATGGGTAGGGTAGTTTTGCTCATGCTGCTTCAGTTGTCGGGACAGATATGCTATGACTTTGCCTTCTTGCATGAATACACATCCTAGTCCAATCTTGGATGCATCACAATACACATCAAAAGGCTTCTTGATATCCGGCATAATCAGAATTGGAGCTGAAATCAATCTCTTCTTGAGCTCTTGAAAACTTGCGTCACATTTGTCAGTCCATTCAACTTCTTATCTTTCTTCAACAATTGGGTCATTGCTCTTGTGATGCTCGCAAATCCTTCAACAAACTTGCGATAATATCCTGCTAATCCGAGAAATGTACGGACTTGGGTTTGAGTGGTTGGGGATTTGAATTCTTCAACATCTTTCATCTTGGCGGGATCGACAGCGACTCCTCCTGCCGACACAATATGTCCTAGGAATCCTACTTCCTTTAACCAGAACTCACATTTGCTGAACTTGGAATACAACTGATGTTCTCTAAGGGTTTCAAGGATGGTTCTCAGGTGTAGCTCATGGTCTTCTTCTGACTTGGAATAGATCAGAATGTCGTCGATAAACACAACGACAAACTTATCCAGGAAGTTCATAAAAATCTTATTCATGAGATTCATGAAATAAGCAGGGGCATTGGTTAATCCAAAAGACATGACCGTATACTCATACAATCCATATCTGGTGGTAAAGGCAGTCTTTGGAATATCTGTTGCACGAATCTTGAGTTGATGATAACCAGTTCTAAGATCAATCTTAGAAAACACTCTGGCACCAGTCAACTGGTCAAACAGATCCTCTATCTTCGGTAGTGGGTACTTGTTCTTGGTGGTGACATCATTCAGCTTCCGGTAATCCATGCACAAACAGTTACCTCCATCTTTCTTATCTACATACAAAACAGGCAATCTCCATGGCGACACACTTGGTTGAATCAGACCTTTCTCCAGCATAGCATCAAGTTGTTTTTTCAGCTCCACTAATTCTGATGGGTTCATACTATAAGGTCTCTGAGCTATGGGTCCAGTTCCAGGAATTAGTTCAATGATGAACTCGATATCCCGATCTGGGGGCATACCGGGCAATTCATGTGGGAATACGTCGGGGTATTCACATACTACTCTGACTTGGTCTAGGGTTGGTTGGGCTAGACTCTTGTTGCATTTGAATTAACGGGTCAAGGTCTTAGATACATGCTCTACTGATACTCCAGAGCTATTGGTCATGGTTATGGATTTCTTGGCACAGTCGATTAATCCTTTATGTTTCGACATTCAATCCATTCCTAGTACTACTTCCAAACCTTTGGTTCCAAGTACTTTCAGATTGGCATAAAAATCTATTCCATGTATTCTGATAGGTACATGCTTGCAAATTTTTCTAGCTTTGGTGGTTGAACCATGTATTTGAACTATCATAACATGCTTCAATTTTGTTGGTTGAATCTTACTAGTGCATGCAAATTCTTGTGTAACAAACAAGTGCGATGCTCCAGAAAACATACCCAGCACGACATCGAGCGCTTCCTGAGCTTCTTCAGTATTCATGTGGAACATACGGCTGATACGTCCATTTTGCATCACTATTCTATATCATAATTTACTGTTGTTCATTGATATATTTCATATTAAGAGATGATACTTATGTTATTTCATCTGTTTTTGCATGGTTGATGACTTTTGGATCATGGACCGCTGCAGTCAGGATTCTGATGGAAAAGGGGCTGTTTAGAGGCGAAATTCATGAAGATCAGAAAATCTGGGAAAATACATGGAAAATTCTATTTTTCTAGAAGATGAAGATTGCCAGAAGAGGGAGTGGAGATGGGCCATAGGGGGCCACACCACCCCCTGGCGCGGGCAGCCCTAGGTCATGCCAGCAGGTGGTGTGACCACCCTGGCCCACTCCAGGCTCTCCCCTCTGGCGTATATTATCCCCTCGAAACCCTAATACCTGGGGAGCGACCATAGAAAGATTCCATCACCTCTGCGGGGCAGAAAACACTGAGAGAGAAAGATCTCTCCGTTAGACAGAATTCTGCCTGGGGAATTCCTTCCTGGAGAGGGGAGATCGTCGCCATCAACACCACCATCAAGCTGGACTTCATCGGGATCATCATCACAATCATCACCATCATCGTCTCCACCAGCACCATCATTACCACTCCATACCGCTATAACAATTGGGTTGAATCTTGCATAGTTCTTAGGGGAAACTTTCCCGGTGTTGATTACTTCTTGTAGTTGATGCTATTGAGTGAACCATTGAATTATCGTTTATGTTCAGATTGTTACATATCATTATATCATCTCTGATCTTGATCCATATGATGTCTTGTGAGTAGTTCGTTTAGTTCTTGAGGACATGGGAGAAGTCATGTTGTTAGTAGTGGAATTGTGTTGAGAAAGATTCAATGGTTTGATATTTAAGTTGTGGTGTATTTCTTCTAGTGGTGTCATGTGAACATCGACTACATGACACTTCACCTATATGGGCCTAGGGGAATGCATTGTGTATTTGGCTACTAATCGTAGGGGTTGCCGGAGTGACAGAAACCTGCACCCCCGTTAGGAAACCTTTGCACAAGGGATGTTAGGGTCTTAGAGTTTAAAGTTGTGGTTAGGTTTCTACCTTAATTACTTTCTTGTACTTGCGGATGCTTGCAAGGGGTATAATCACAAGTATGTATTAGTCCTAGGAAGGTGGTACATTATCACAGGTTCACCCACACAACACTTAACAAACTAAAGTAGATTAAGCAAACTATATGAAGCGAAAGCACTTGACGATATTCCCGTGTGTCCTGGAGAACGTTTGGTCATCTTAAGTAATACAACCGGATTGTCCTTTTGCTAAAGAAAGGATTGGGCCACTTGATGCATTTATTCTTATTGTCTTTTATTTACTCGCACTTTATTTATCTGCATTATCAAAAACCCCTAAAAATCCATTTGCTAAGTATTTACAGAGAATTCTTGCTCCAAGCCACTCATCAACACCTTCTGCTCCTCGTTGGGTTCGACACTCTTACTTATCAAAAATACTGCGATACACCCCCTATACTTGTGGGTCATCAAGACTATTTTCTCGCACCGTTTCCAGGGAGTGAAGCGTTATTGGAGAGTGGAACTAGTAAAGGAAACTTCTATTGTGAGTGAGTATTGTTTACTTCTATTAGTTACTTTATTTTCAATATGGATAATTCGCTGAGTTTCTTATTTCGTAATGCTACTACCACTGCTAAGGTAGTAGATGAACCACCACCTGCTGAGAATGATACTTTTAAAATATCTACAAGAATTATTGATCGTGTTATGGATAACTACTATTTTGGAGATGGAACTGTCCATCCCGGTGATCATTTGCTCTTTATACACGAATTATGCGGGTTCTTCAAGTCTGCAGGTATTACAACAGATCAAGTCAAGAAGAAGTTATTCTCATTATCACTAAAAGGAAGAGCTGAGGAATGGTATAAGCTGCTGAAGAATGGTCAAGCTCTTGAATGGGAGGAAATAGTGCCTCTCTTTTATTCAAAATTTTATCCTCCTAGTGAGATTCATAAAGATCGAAATCAAATATACAACTTTTGGCCTCTTGATGGAGAGAGTACAGCTAAATCTTGGGGGAGATTGAAGTTACTAATGCTCAAATGTCATATTCATGAGCTCCCTCACAATATTATTATCAATAACTTTTATGCAAGACATTCTCTTCATGATAAGAATTTATTGGATGCCTCTTGTGCTGGATCATTTACATGCATGGAAGAAGAAGCTAAATGGGATGTTCTAGACCGTATTCGAGACAATGCTGAAGCATGGGAGAATGATAAAGGAAGAAAGTCAGGTATAAATTATGATTATGAATGCATTGAATCTTTTATGGGAACTGATGCTTTTCAGAATATTAGTAATGCTTATGGTCTTGATTCTCAAGTTATTGCAAATTGTTTTAAGGCTTTTGCCTCTTATATTGAAATTCCGAAAAAGGAATGGAACAAGTATCATGCACCTTATAAAGATATTGTTGATTATGTTCCTGTTAGAAGTACTGAATTTTGCACTATTGATCACATCTTACCTGAACCTTATATCGAGAAAATACCCTTCCCGGATAAGGTAAAGGAGCACCCTATGATAACTAGTGTAATTAATAAAAGTACAAAGAGAATTGTAAAACCTGATGAACAAATAAACATTGAACCTGCAGTAGCAATTGTGAAAGACCTAGTCACTAAAAGTGTAGAAGATGGACACATTGTCTTTTGTGAGGATGCTTCTAATATCGCATCACATCCAAATAGAACTAAAAAGGCTAGTGTCCATGTGCTTTCTGTTAGAATTGGTGATCATTTCTATTATGGTTTATGTGATATTGGTGCAAGTTCAAGTGATATTCCTTACGAGCTTTATAAAGAAATTATGCATGAAATTAGTCCTTGCGAACTAGAAGAGATTGATGTGGTTATTCACCTTGCTAATAGAGAGACCATCTCTCCAATTGGTATTGTAAGAGATGTGGAAGTTCTTTGTGGTAAGATTAAATATCCTGCTGATTTTCTAGTACTTGGTTCAGCTGCTAGTAAAACCTATCCTATCATTTTTGGTAGACCTTTCTTGAACACATGTGGAGCCATTATAGACTGTAAAAGGGAGAAAATTTTAACTAAATTTGATGGGGAATCTTATGAGTTTAATTTTCGAAATTTACTAAAGTTCCTTGTGAAAATGAAGTCCCTAATGAGGATTCTAGAGTTGAACAACTTGCTTCTATCTCTCTTGCTCCTAACAATGCTTTGCAGCAATTTATGGAAGACCACGAAAGTGAAATCTTCATGGAAGAAAGAAATGATATTGACGAGATTCTCCATCGTCAACCAAAGATGCTTAAGCATAACTTGCCTATGGAAGATTTGGGCACCACATTGCCACCTAAAACATATCCGGTTTTCGATCTAAAACCTTTACCGGATGATATTAAATATGCTTACGTTGATGATAATAAAATATATCCTATTATTATTAGTTCTAAACTTTTAGGGAAGGAAGAGGAAAGATTACTGGAGGTATTGAAGAAGCACCAAGGAGCTATGGGCTATACTCTGGATGATTTAAAGGGGATTTCTCCTCCTATATGTCAGCATGCTATCAATATTGAACCAGATGCAAAGCTAGTGGTAGAACATCAACGTCGTTTAAATCCTAAGATGAAGGAAGTGGTAAGAAACGACGTATTAAAACTCCTTGATGCTGGTATTATTTATCCTATTGCTGATAGTGAATGGGTTAGTCATGTTCATTGTGTCCCTAAAAAGGGGGAATTATCGTTGTGCCTAATGATAATGATGAGCTTATTCCCCAAAGAATAGTAGTAGGTTATAGGATGTGCATTGATTTCAGAAACGTTAACAAAGTTACTAAGAAAGATCATTACCCACTTCTTTTTATTGATCAAATGTTAGAAAGGTTGTCTAAAAAGACCCATTTTGTTTTCTAGATGGATACTCTGGGTTTTCTCAAATTGCTGTTAAACAACAAGATCAAGAAAAAACTACTTTTACATGCCCTTATGGAACCTATGCTTATAGACGTATGCCTTTTGGTTTGTGTAATGCTCCTGCTACCTTTCAAAGATGCATGTATGCTATCTTTCATGGTTCTTGTGAGGAAATTGTGGAAGTATTCATGGATGAGTTTTCTGTCTATGGAACTTCTTTCGATAATTGTCTGCACAACCTTGATAAAGTTTTGCAGAGATGTGAAGAAACTAATCTTGTTCTTAATTGGGAGAAATGCCACTTCATGGTCAATGAAGGGATTGTCCTTGGACATAAGATGTCTGAAAGAGGCATAGAAGTTGATAGAGCTAAATTTGAGGCAATTGAGAAAATGCCCTGTCTAAGAGACGTCAAAGGTATTCGTAGTATCCTTGGTCATGCTAGTTTCTATAGAAGGTTTATTAAATATTTCTCTAATATATCAAAACCCCTCACTAATATTCTTCAAAAGGATGTACCCTTTGTCTTTGATGATGATTGTAAGGAAGATTTTGAAACTCTAAAGAAGGCTTTAACTACTGCTCCTATTGTTCAACCACCTGATTGGAGCTTACCCTTTGAAATCATGTGTGACGCTAGTGATTTTTCTGTAGGTGTTGTCCTTGGGAAACGAATAGATAAAAAGTTAAATGTTATCCATTATGCTAGTAAGACTCTTGACGCTACTCAAAAGAATTATGCTACTACTGAAAAAGAATTCTTAGCTATTGTCTTTGCTTGTGATAAGTTTAGACCTTATATTGTTGACTCAAAAGTTACCATTCATACTGTTCATGCTGCTATTAAGTACCTTATGACGAAGAAAGATGCTAAGCCTAGGCTTATTAGATGGGTGTTGCTCTTACAAGTTTTTGACCTACATATTGTAGATAGGAAAGGTGCTGAAAATCCTGTTGCTGATAATTTGTCTCGATTGGAAAACATCTCTTTTAATCCTATACCTGTTAATGATAGTTTCCAAATGAACAGTTGGCTGCAGTAGGGGTAAGCTCATGAGGGAGCCCTTGGTATGCTGATTATGCTAACTTTATTGTCTCCAAGTATTTGCCTCCAACTTTTACAGCTCAGCAAAGAAGGAAGTTCTTTTACGATTTGAGGCATTATTTTTGGGATGACCCACATTTATATAAAGAAGGAGTAGATGGTATTATGCGAAGATGTGTTCCAGAATATGAACAAAAGGAAATATTGTGGAAATGTCATGGTAGTGCCTATGGAGGACATCATGCAGGAGATAGAACCGCACAGAAGGTGCTACAATCAGGTTTTTACTGGCCTACCCTTTTTAAAGATGCAAGAAAATTTGTCTTATCATGTGATGAGTGCCAATGAGTTGGTAACATTTCTAGATGCAATGAGATGCCTATGAATTACTCTCTAGTTATTGAACCATTTGATTGTTGGGGATTCGACTTTATGGGTCCTTTTCCCCCATAAAAAGGTTATACCCATATTCTTGTTGTTGTTGACTATGTTACTAAGTGGGTAGAAGCCATACCTACAAAAAGTGCTGATGGGGAGACCTCTTTAAAAATGCTTAAGGATATTATCTTTCCTAGGTTTGGAGTGCCTAGGTATCTTATGACTGATGGAGGGTCTCATTTCATTCCCGGTGGTTTTAGAAAGACCCTTGCTAAATATGATGTTAATCATAGAATTGCTTCAGCTTATCATCCCCAAACTAGTGGGCAAGTAGAGCTATCAAATAGAGAAATTAAATCCATCTTGCAAAAGACTGTTAATAGATCTAGAAAAAATTGGGCTAAAAAGTTGAACGATGCTTTATGGGCTTATAGGACTGCCTATAAAAATCCTATGGGAATGTCTCCTTACAAAATGGTTTATGGGAAAGCTTGACACCTGCCTTTAGAATTAGAACACAAAGCTTATTGGGCAGTGAAAGAACTTAATAGAGACTGCAAACTTGCTGGTGAGAAAAGATTATTTGACTTAAGTTCATCGGATGAATGGAGGAGTGAAGCATATGAGAATGCTAGACTCTTTAAGGAAAAAAGTTAAAAGATGGCATGACAGGAGAATTCTTAAGAGAGACTTCCATGTTGGTGAGAAAGTTCTATTGTATAGGTCTTGTCTCAGATTTTTTGCAGGGAAACTACTTTAAAAATGGGAAGGATCTTTTGTTATCGAAGAAGTATATCGTTCAGGTGCAATAAAAATTTCTTCTTTAAAAGATAACACTACACAAGTGGTGAATGGTCAGCGACTCAAGCACTATATTGCTGGAGATTCTTACAATGAAGATATTGATGCTATTCAAGTAGTAACTCTGGAAAAATGTATCAAAGACCAAATTCAGAGACCTATAGAGTCTGTTTTCGAATAGGTAACAGTTCTGGTAAGAAAAATTCCGTGAAAATTCCGTCCAGTTATATTTTTGTAGTTTTTATCCAATAAGGAAAGCAACGAAGCGAAAGAGGGACGGAAACGGAGCCAGGGTGGCTCACACCACCCCCTGGCGCGGGCTCCCCTGGTTGCGCCAGCAGGTGGTGTGGCCACCCCGGACTCCGTCTCTGACCCGTTTTCTCCCAGTACCTTCCTTATGTTGTAAAAATCCGTAATGTATAATCCCCCGGATCCCCCGAGGTTCGTATATCGTGTTCTCATCGTGTTTTTGTTTCGATTTGTTTCTGCCATGAACTATTCTTAAAGTTTAGAAGCATAATGGTCTTCGCCAAGGATAAGGGAAAGGAGCCTACAGAGGAGGATCCCCAAGACCCTGGGCAGGAGAAGGAGATCGATGAAGAGGAGGCAAAGAAAAGCCAGCATCCACACACCGGCACTACCATTGCAAGCATTGGAGTGGTGGCAAACCCTGCCAGGATCAAAAGGAATGCACGGATGTCAACTGGAGGGAAGCCTCTGTGTCATTGCTTGGCTCCACGGTCACCTTATCCATGCACCAAGAATCCCTTCCATACCCTTATCCATGAGCATCAATTCCAGAATATGCCCAAGGAGAAACTACCCTCCAATTGGGATATGCCTCGTTCTAACCATGCAGGAAAAGAAGACTTCAAGGAGGAAGAGTGGGGAAAGAATCGTACGAGCTGGGATTCGCAACCCGACATGATCATGCACCGCATCGAGCACAACTTGGAGTTGATTCATATTCTCACCTTCGAGATTGAGGACTTGAGGAAATTAATAGAAAAGCTCGTCGAGAGAACACCACCACCACCGAAGGAGTAATTCGTCATCAGGTTTTGGCATCCCCTTGGTTTGTTCCAAGCTTGGGGAGTGTCGCGGTATCATATCACTATCTTCTATCTTTTTACCTTTTTAGTAGAGTCATATCATGAATAGAGAAGTTATCATGTAGGATTATTTGCATTATGGAAGTATGCCTCCTCTCATTAGATATCTATGTATCCCTTGGTGTGAGTTGCCGTTATGGAATATTAATGAGAAGTTCTTTCATTTACTCTTTTCCATATCTTATATTAGTTTTCAATTCATGCTATATGATTGATCTTGTTGTTAGTATTGGTATCACTTTGGGATCATTGAGTTAATTTAGTTGGTTTTGGCAAACCTGGCTCAGTCAGTAGCAACACTATTTTTGAGAGTTGAATGAAAAGATAAAAGTACTCTAAAGAAATATAATTTCATCATCTTTCTTTCTTGATTTGCTCATAAGTTTAGTATTCTCTAGTTAAGATCTTTTGTGCTTCCAAGGAAGATTGCATGTTTGTATTTATCACTTGTATGTTTGTTTGTTTCCTTCAACTCTTATACTTTCTACCCAGCCTTGCTAGCCTAAAACTTGTACTGAGAGGGAATGCTTCTCGTGCATCCAATCCTTAAACCAAAACCTATGCCATTTGTTTCCACCATACCTACCTACTAGCACTATTGCTATTCCAAGTAAATTCATGTTTTTATATACCTTCCGAATTAAACTTTCTATGTGAAAATTAGTGATTAAAGCTCTCACGAACTTGATGGCACACTTTACTTTCTTGCACTTAATAAACTTGAACCATTGTGCCCATCTATGTTGCGTATATGCTTGCGCTTTGTAAGTTGTGAATTAGCAGAACCATGTTGTCATGGGGAACGCTTTCAACATTGCACTTGTACATTGTACCTAGTTGATATCATGCTCTTTTATTTATGGATGTCGTCGGTGTGAAATAAAAGGGTAGCTTGTAAGTCCATGGAGTTATGTATGTGTGTTAGAGAAACGCCTGGGCCGCTGGTCTAATCCATGCCTAATCATGGTGGAAACGTGCAGCGTAACCATAATGAGCAATCTATGAAGCATTCTTCTTATAAAAAAGAGATGGAGATTGAGAAAAAGAAAAAAAGATGAGAAAATAGGAAAGAGAGAAAAAACACCATTTTCCCATGGTAAATAAGAAGATTGCTGAGATGCTCGTTGTCTGCTTGCCTTGTCATTTTGATATGGGGATTCTTCCGTATCATCGGGCAAGGGGTACCCCGTTGGCGGTTCTCTATGATACACATATACTTACTATGACAAGAACTTACCAGTAACTAAACTTGAGTACCATAAGGAGCAACCCTCGTATTCAAGGGACATGAGATTTTCAATTGACAACTTGTCAAGCATCTCCTCATATTTGATCACTTTAACCTTAATCACCTAAAGATGCCTATGATAGGGGCAATGAGAGCTTAAGTACCATAATTTTTGGAAGCTCTTTATGAAACTTGAAATCCCTGCTTCCCTCTACGAAGGGCCTATCTTTTACCTTTTCGTTGAGTCAGTACACCTATTCCCTTCTATCTCAGCAAGTATTTTGAGTTGTTGTGTTTCATTCATTCATATGATGATTTATTCAGTGATGTTTCCTATGTTCCTTGTTTTGGACATTTCTCTTATCTTAGTGAATACTACTTTGAAAGCTATCATTGAAAACCCTTTATGTGTGAACTCCTACAAATTGTCAACTATTCTTCGACCAAGAGTTAAGTTTGCCATTACCAATTATGAATTACTTTATGTATCTTTATTGTGTTTTCTTTACTCATTGCAAGATAAGTTATATAATAGTGAGTTATCTTCTATTATGATTTGTGTATTGATGAATGTGATGCTTCTTGTCCGTATTCTTTTATCGACTCTTCACTCCATAAACCTGAGGTCATGTTTATTGAGCTCAGTTTTCGCTTAGGGACAAGAGAAGTCTAAGCTTCGAGGAGTTGATACGTCCATTTTGCATCACTATTCTCTATCATAATTTACTGTTATTCATTGATATATTTCATATTACGAGATGAAACTTTTGTTATTTCATCTATTTTTGCATGGTTGATGACTTTTGGAGCATGGATCGCTGCAGTCAGGATTCTGATGGAAAAGGAGTTGTTTGGAGGCGAAATTCACGAGCATCAGAAAATCCGGGAAAATACATGGAAAATTCTATTTTTTAGAAGACGAAGATTGCCAGAAGGGGGAGTGGAGATGGGCCACAGGGGGCCACACAACCCCCTGGTACGGGTAGCCCTAGGCCACGCCAGCAGGTGGTGTGGCCACCCTGGCCCACTCCAGGCTCTCCCCTCTGGCGTATATTATCCCCTCGAAACCCTAATACCTGGGGAGCGACCACAGAAAGATTCCATCACCTCTGCGGGGCAGAAAACACCGAGAGAGAAAGATCTCTCCGGTAGACAGAATTCTGCCGGGGGAATTCCTTCCTGGAGAGGGGAGATCTTCGCCATCAACACCACCATCAAGCTGGACTTCATCGGGATCATCATCACAATCATCACAATCATCACCATCATCATCTCCACCAGCACCATCATTACCATTCCATACTGCTGTAACAATTGGGTTGAATCTTGCATAGTTCTTAGCGGAAACTTTCCCGGTGTTGATTACTTCTTGTAGTTGATGCTATTGAGTGAACCATTGAATTGTTGTTTATGTTCAGATTGTTACATATCATTATATCATCTATGATCTTGATCCATATGATGTCTTGTGAGTAGTTCGTTTAGTTCTTGAGGACATGGGAGAAGTCATGTTGTTAGTAGTGGAATTGTGTTGAGAAAGATTCAATGGTTTGATATTTAAGTTGTGGTGTATTTCTTCTAGTGGTGTCATGTGAATGTCGACTACATGACACTTCATGTTGAGGGCAAACCTCTAGGGGGGGCCGATCTTTCACGATTCCCTTTCAAATCGAGGGTGGAATGCGGGGGAAGGAGGGAAGGATGAACACGACGAACACACACACGAAGAACGCGATGAACACACACATGCAAAGCCACGATAAACACCAATAGCTCACGCCGGCGGTGACCGGTCCGGCGCAATCCCTAGGATCGGCGTCGGGCGGAGGACTCTCTCTCGAACCTACATGGCGAGATGGGAGACTCGGTGAGATCTTGACGTCTAGGCAAAGGGACACTGATGCCTAGGCCTTGTACAACGCGGAGGCACAATGCAAACTCCAACGAGGTTTGGGGATATTGGTGCTCCTTAGTCAAGGAGCATGAGGCAAGAATTAGATAGATCCACAAAGGGGTTTCCACTAATTCCAATATCAAGCCTAGGGTTTACAATGGAGGTGGGGTCTATATATAGGCCATCCATAAGTTCAGGGGTAATTCAGGCATTAAAGTAGAGTTCTGGGCGAAGTAGAGGGGTACATGGGCCATAGGGCCTAGCTAGGCTCGCAGGCCCATCTTCAGGCTGGACAGTCTGGGTCAGAACAGCCGGACAGTCCGGGGTGGCCGGACACTCCAGGTGGTGTCCGGGGAGTGTCTGATTTGACCTTCTGAATGTCCACGCCAGGTCCGGGATCGGGTAGGCCGGACACTCCGGCCGAGTCACGTCGGACACTCCGGTTGGGCCGGACACTCCGGCTGGATCCGGGCGGACACTCCGACTCAGGTAGCTTCAGCTCAGGTGCAGCTTCAGGACTCGTGGGTCGACGCGGCGGGGGTTCGTACCTGATGATGCACAGAGTAGAGGTATGCAGTAGTACGCCATCCAAGGAGGTATCGAATTGGCACGAGGAGAGGAGTGAGTTCACCTTAGCTTGTAGGAGTTTGGCTCGGGCACGAGTCATGGGTCCACTTGGGGGACTTGGTGTAGATGTAGAAGCGTCCGTATGACGGGCTGCATCAGCTCCCCTCCTTGGGAAAGAGTCGTCCTCGACTCTTCATGGATATCATCTTGAACATCTCCATGGTAGGGTGAGAGATCCTTGACATTGAATGTATTGCTTGCAAGGTACTTGGAGGTCGGAATGTCGATGATGTAGGTGTTGTTGTTGATTCGTTTGAGGACCTTGAAGGGACCATCTCCTCTTGGCTTGAGCTTGGAGTCATGTTCCTTGGGGAAGCGGTCCTTGCTTAGGTGTATCCACACAAGGTCACCTTCTTGAAATATCATCTCCTTCTTGTCCTTGTTTAACCTTGAAGCTTGGCGAAGGACTTGTTGTTCGATAGTAGCTCTTGTTTCTTCATGAAGTTCCTTCATAGCTTGTGCGCGCTTCTCGACGTCCATGTTTGTGCGCTCATGGAGAGGTAGTGGTAGGATGTCGAGAGCGGTGAGGGGCTCGAAATCATAGACGATCATGAATGGATTCATCTTGGTTGTTGAGTGCTTGGCTCGATTGTAGGCGAACTCGGCGTGTGGAATGCATTCCTCCCAATTCTTCAGGTTTTTCTTGATCAACACACGAAGGATAGTTCCGAGTCTTCGGTTGACAACTTCGGTTTGTCCATCAGTTTGAGGATGTGATGCGGATGAGAAGAGGAGCTTGACGCCGAGCTTGGCCATGAGGGTCCTCCACAAGTAGCTCATGAATTTGACGTCGCGGTCGGAGACGATTGTCCTTGGCACACCGTGAAGATGGACGATTTCCCTGAAAAACAGATTTGCAACATGTGAAGCATCGTCGGTCTTATGGCACAATATGAAGTGTGCCATTTTGGAAAAACGATCCACAACAACAAATATAGAATCATGGCCATGCTTAGATCTAGGCAATCCTAACACAAAATCCATGCTAATGTCGGACCAAGGTGTATGAGGAATAGGCAATGGCATATAAAGACCATAGGGATTAGCTTGCGACTTAGCTTGAACACATGTTGTGCATCATTGAATGTAGCGCTCCACGTCATGCTTCATCTTGGGCCAAAAGTAGTGATTGGAGAGCATGTCCAATGTCTTGTCGCGACCAAAGTGACCCATAAGGCCTCCACCATGAGATTCTTGGAGAAGCAAAAGTTGAAGCGACGACTTCGGAATGCATAGCTTGTTTTGTTTAAAAAGAAAGCCCTTATGCAAATAGAAATCATCAACTCCCTTGTCATTCAAGCACTTTGCGAAAATTGGTTCAAAGAACGGGTCGGAAGCATACAAAGATTTTATTTCCTCAAGACACAACACGTTGATTTCAAGTCTCGTAAGAAGGCTTGTATGTTTGCGAGACAATGTGTCCGCAACTACATTATCTTTGCCCTTCTTATACTTGACAATGTACATAAAAGACTCCATGAACTCAACCCACTTAGCATGCTCTTGCTCAAGTTAGCTTGGCCTTTGAGATATTTCAACGACTCGTGGTCGGAATGTATGATAAATTCCTTAGGCCAAAGGTAGTGTTGCCAAACTTGAAGGACACGAACTAAGGCAAAAAGCTCTTTGTCATAAATCGGATAGTTAAGGCGAGCACCATCAAGTTTTTCGCTATGGTAGGCAATAGGACGTCCGTTTTGCATAAGGACTCCTCCAATGCCAATACCACTAGCATCACACTCTATCTCAAAAGTTTTTGTGAAATCCAGTAAAGCAAGAAGAGGTGCTTTAGTGAGCCTCTTTTTAAGTTCATCAAAAGCTTTTTGTTGTGCTTTGCCCCACACGAAGGTGACATTCTTTTTGGTCAATTCATTAAGGGGACAAGCAATGGTTGAAAAGTCTTTCACAAAGCGACGATAGAAACTGGCCAACCCATGAAAACTTCGGAGTTCACTCACATTTGTTGGTATGGGCCAATCTCGTATGTCCTTTACCTTGGAAACATCAACTTCAATTCCCTTCGAAGAAACAACAAATCCAAGAAAAATCAACTTGTCTTTAGCAAAAGTGCACTTGGGAAGATTAGCATAAAGCTTTTCATATCGAAGGATTTGCAAAACTTCCTTGACATGTGTTATATGGTCCTCAAGTGATTTGCTATAAACAAGAATATCATCGAAATAGACAACACTTTTTCCAATGAGAGAACGCAAGATGTGATTCATAAGGCGCATGAAGGTGGATGAGGCATTTGATAAACCAAAGGGCATAACCAACCATTCATAGAGACCAAGTTTGGTCTTGAAGGCAGTTTTCCACTCATCACCTTCAGCCATGCGTATTTGATGGTAACCACTACGAAGATCAATTTTCGAAAAAATAGTGGCTCCACACAACTCATCAAGCATGTCATCGAGACGTGGTATGGGATGTCGATAACGCACGGTATGCTTGATCTTCACGGACCCTTGGTCACTTAGCCATTGCACGTGGTAGGGGTGCTTGTGTGGATGGAGGGTGAGGTTGAGCTTCTCACACAACTCGGTGCTAGCAAGGTTGTGACAACTCCCTCCATCAATGATCACCTTGATAGATTTGCCATTGATGCCGGCTCGTGTTTGGAAGATATTGGAGTGTTGGTCTTCATGCTCTTGTGCTTGAGTGGTCAAGATCCTTGTGACTACAAGCAATGGACTTGTGTCATGTTCACACATGAGGAGTTCTTGACCATCTTCCACTCGTTGCCTTGCCATTGCTTCCTTGACACGGGCATCAAACTCATCTTCACTCAAGTACTCTTCATAACCATTGTCGTTAATGAACAAGACTTTCTTGTTTCCACATTTGGCCAACTTGTGTCCTTTACCTCCACACTTGTAGCATTCACCGTTGAAAGGTGTATCACTCTTTGCTTGCTTGCCACTTGGGGGCAGTTTTCCTTGAGGAAGTGTGGGCTTGAAGGAAGTCTTGGAGGTACTTGAGGAGCTACCATTGAAAGTTGTTGGCGTAGCGGTTGAAGCTTGCTTGTAGGTGAAGTACGTCTTGGGATTGTTGTACTTGATGTCCTCTTGCACTTGACGTTCCGCCTTTGTTGCTATGTGCACAAGTTCAACCATTGTGTTGTATGTTTGGAACTCGACGATGTGCTTGATTGGGTGATTCAAGCCAATAAGGAAACGTGCCATTGTTTGGTCCATGCATTCATCAATGTTGGCGCGAATCAAGTTGAGTTCCATTTCCTTGAAGTACTCTTCCATGGTCTTTGTCCCTTGACGAAGCGCTTGAAGGTTGTTGAAGAGGTCACGCATGTAGTGCGCGGGGACAAACCGGGATCTCATGTGAGCCTTTATGTCATGCCAAGTTGTGATTGGCGGTTCTTGTCTTGCATCACGAGCAACTTGAACTTGTTCCCACCAAAGGTTGGCGTAATCATCAAACTCTAGTGAAGCCATGGCGACCATATTCTCGTTGCTATAGTTATGCATGCGGAAGATCTTGTCGACTTTGAGTACCCACGAGAGGTATTCTTCGGGGTCATTGGATCCGGTGAACTTGGGCATTGTGAACTTGAGCTTGCCAAAAGTTTCTTCATCGTTGCGGTCATTGCAACGAGCTTGGTGACCTTGTTGATGATCTTGTAGTTGGGGAGGTGGAACTTGGTTCTCGCGTCCTTGTTGCGGAGCTTGCTCTTGATATTGTTGTTGAAGATCTTGCTCTTGCTCTTGGCGCGGTTGTTGACGTGGTTGCGGCGCTTGGGCCTCATGGTGGCGAAGGTGTGGAGCCTCTTGACGCGGTTGATGACGAAGACGAGGCTCGTTCCCTTGTTGGTGATGTTGGTTAGGCACCTGGGCCTCATGGCGAAGAACATGGTCATGAGCCTCTTGACGTGGTGGGCGTCGCTCAACTTGTATCACTTGACGCTCCAAGTTTTGTTGATGGGGAGGAGGCGCCGCGTGATGACCATGGTGTCGTTGTTGACGTTCATGACGTTGATGACGAGCTTGATTCTCCAAATTGGAGTCATCACTTGTTGTGTCAAGTATGTGTCGCGGTCGATGGTGGTAGACTTGTGGTTGTACTTGTGGTTGCGCTTGCGGTTCCTCTTGTTGTTGCTCTTGTTGGATCACTAGTGCCCTTGCGTGATGACGGTGTGCTTCTTGCCTTGCGCGTGGCCTTGAAGAGAGGCAACCATCATAGCTTGACATTGTGGCGTGCCGTGGGGAAGGTAATAGTTCGAAGAGATTCCATCTTCAACCACGGGGGCATCATTGCGTCTTTGAGCACTTTGATGTAGATCTTGTGGAAGAGGTGCATGACGATGCGAAGAACTTACTGAGCTTGATGCGCGTGAACGTGGTCTTGTCATGCCATCGATGAGGCATCGAAGATTTTCATTTGTTTCGGCAACGGAGCGTTGGAGCGCTTCATTTTGGTGGCCGAAGTTGTGATGCATTGCATGCATTTGTCGTCCGAGGCCGTCAAAGCGGTTGTCGATGTTCTTGAACTCGGCTTGCGTCTCGCCAAATTGTTCGTCTTGTCGCGTCTCAAGTGCTTGGCAACATTCACGGAACTCTTGGCGGACGATGAAGTGACTTGCACGCGTCATGTATGGACCTTGATCTTCTTCTTGGGGGGGGGGTGGTTGGCTCGTATCACCGTGCCTATCCATCATGCAAAACACACAAGTATTGTATATGGAAGTGGAATATGGTGGTGTTAGCCTTGTACCTCACCTTGGGGATTGCACCAAACTAGAAACCACAAGTGAGAGCTATTAGCGTGCAAAGTGGAATTGCAAAGAAAACTCACACTAAAGAAAGAACTAACTCTCAAAAGCTTGTTGGTGGTAGGTTAGGATTGTGGAAAGCCAAAGAACCAACCAAAAGAAAAGGGATAGTCAAAAGTGGTAAAAATCCAACAAAACTCAAGTCAAAGGCGAAGGTCAACAACTCAAACGGGTGACGGGAACCTACGACTATGTACACACACGTGGGGAAAGTTGGGATTGACACGACTATGAAAATGAGCAAACCAAATGTCCTAACAAAGACTAAGCTCGTTGTCGTGCCAATGCAAGGAGAGATCGTGGCTCGTTTGCAAAGAGGAAAAGTGAGCAATGGATTTGTGCACTTGCCTTGGGCGCTCTTCTTTCTCTCTTGCTTACAAGCTTTGAGACTCTCTTTGGCAAAAGGAGACTACTTTTCTTTTGCTTTTTCTTTGTATCTTTTTTTTGCTCTCCCTTGGTGCTACCTAGTCACACTTGCTATTGCTCTTGCACTCTCACTATCCAAGTACAAATGCACAATGCTCAAGCAAACACAAGATAAGCCACTCTCATGGGATAGGTACACACAAAGGAAGATGGGGGTTAACAAGGTGACGCAAGTTATACCTTCTTTGATGATGAACTTGGCATCGGTGGTGCGGGATGATGTTCGTGGTGTCGATGAGCGCGGAAGTTGATGATGTGGAAGCTTGCTGGTAGTTACTGACACGCACACGGGACACGGGCAAACAAAGGAGATTAGCCAATGCGAAAAAATGAGGCAAAACTGTCAAAACTGGCATTACAGCCGGACACTCCGGTCTGTCTGGGCCGGATACTCCGGTCTGGCCGGACACTCTGGTCTGATTCGGCCGGACACTCCAGTCGGTATGAGCCAGACACTCCGGCGCGGGTTTCCTGCTCGTGTTCTTGAGCGGAAATCCTCGCCTTGGGCCTCAAATCCGCGAGAAACTGGTCAAATCAGGCTGGGGAAACGCAGGATAAAGCTAGACCAACTCCTTAGATAAGGTTTGGTCGGATCAAAACCACAAATAACACTCCAAATCAAGAGATCGATCCAAAGGCAAATATGGGCTGTTTTTTGTGGGGATTTTCGAATTTTTGGTGGATAGAAGAAAAATTTGTGGGGGAAATTGTGAGCAACGAAGCTCTTGATACCAATATGTTGAGGGCAAACCTCTAGGGGGGCCCGATCTTTCACGATTCCCTTTCAAATCGAGGGTGGAGTGCGGGGGAAGGAGGGAAGGATGAACACGACGAACACACACACAAAGAACACGATGAACACACACACGCAAAACCACGATAAACACCAATAGCTCACGCCGGCGGTGACCGGTCCGGCGCAATCCCTAGGATCAGCGTCGGGCGGAGGACTCTCTCTTGAACCGGCACGGCGAGATGGGAGACTCGGTGAGATATTGACGTCTAGGCAAAGGGACACCAATGCCTAGGCCTTGTACAACGCGGAGGCACAATGCAAACTCCAACGAGGTTTGGGGATATTGGTGCTCCTTAGTCAAGGAGCACGAGGCAAGAATTAGATAGATCCACAAAGCGGTTTCCACTAATTCCAATATCAAGCCTAGGGTTTACAATGGAGGTGGGGGTCTATATATAGGCCATCCACAAGTTCAGGGGTAATTCAGGCATTAAAGTAGAGTTCTGGGCGAAGTAGAGGGGTACATGGGCCATAGGGCCCAGCTAGGCTCGTAGGCCCATCTTCAGGCCGGACAGTCCGGGTCGGAACAGCCGGACAGTCCGTGGTGGCCGGACACTCCAGGTGGTGTCCGGGGAGTGTCCGATTTGACCTTCTGAATGTCCACGCCAGGTCCGGGCTCGGGTAGGCCGGAAACTCCGGCCGAGTCGCGCCGGACACTCCGGTCGGGCCGGACACTCCGGCTGGATCCCGGCGGACACTCCGGCTCAAGTAGCTTCAGCTCAGGTGCAGCTTCAGGGCTCGTGGGTCGACGCGGCGGGGGTTCGTACCTAATGATGCACAGAGTAGAGGTATGAAGTAGTACGCCATCCAAGGAGGTATCGAATTGGCACGAGGAGAGGAGTGAGTTCACCTTAGCTTGTAGGAGTTTGGCTCGGGCACGAGTCATGGGTCCACTTGGGGGACTTGTTGGTGTAGATGTAGAAGCGTCCGTATGACGGGCTGCATCACTTCACCTATATGGGCCTAGGGGAATGCATTGTGTATTTGGCTACTAATCGTAGGGGTTGCCGGAGTGATAGAAACCTGAACCCCCATTAGGAAACCTTTGCACAAGGGATGTTAGGGTCTTAGAGTTTAAAGCTGTGGTTAGGTTTCTACCTTAATTACTTTCTTGTACTTGCGGATGCTTGCAAGGGGTATAATCACAAGTATGTATTAGCCCTAGGAAGGTCAGTACATTAGCACAGGTTCACCCACACAACACTTAGCAAACTAAAGAAGATTAATCAACTATATGAAGCGAAAGCACTTGACGATATTCCCGTGTGTCCTAGAGAACGTTTGGTCATCTTAAGTAATACAATCGGCTTGTCCTTTACTAAAGAAAGGATTGGGCCACTTGCTGCATTTATTCTTGTTGTCTTTTATTTACTCGCACTTTATTTATCTACATTATCAAAAACCCCTAAAAATCTGTTTGCTAAGTATTTACAGAAAATTCCTGCTCCAAGCCACTCGTCAACACCTTCTGCTCCTCGTTGGGTTCGACACTCTTACTTATCGAAAATACTGCGATACACCCCCTATACTTGTGGGTCATCAACGGCCGTTGCGGTTGAGCGAATTCCCTGGGGCAAATCTCCTTCCAGGTTGAACACGACGTTGCTGCTGAGCGGGTGCATTCACATTGGTGGCTACTGCAAGCTTCTTGGGGCACTCGTTGGAGTAGTGACCCTTGACTCCACATTCAAAGCAAGTAATATGGGACTTGTCTTTTCCTGCAACAGGCACAACATTGCTTCTAGTCCTTGGGGCAGCATTATTGTTGTTGTTGTTGTTGGACTTGGGCGGTGCACGGTTGAAGTTATTGGAGTTGCCGGGGTTGTTGTTGTTGTGGTTTCCTCCAGACTTCAGGTTTCCTCCGCTATGATTGGGATAGTTTGGACGGGACATAGGGGTCTGTTGTTTCTTAGGGCATATCCTGCAGACGGGTTGGGGTGATACTTCTGGTTATGGTGGGATCCAGCCTGGTGCATCATCCTGCACTTGGGATTGTCATTGGCTTGGTTTATCTTCCCTTCCATCTGAATGGCAGAATCTACTAGCTCTTCTAGGTCTGCAAAATGGATGTTGACTAACACAGTCTGCATCTCATCATGTAGTCCATTCAGGAACCTTTCCTTCTTCTTCGCTTCAGTGTTAATCTCATCAGGGGCATATCTAGCTAGTGACAGAAATTTGTCATGGTACTCAACTACCGTCATCCTTCCTTGCTTCAGTTCCCTGAACTCATCCCTCATCCTGGTGACCAAACCTTGGGGCACATGGGTCCGGCTGAACTTGATTTTGAATGCTTCCCAAGTCATCAACTGCCCTTCATTCATGGTACAGGTGCTATTCCACCAGGCTCTTGCATCGCCTGCTAGATAATGGGTGGCAAACAGTACTTTTTCATTGGCTTCAACTCCTATGACCTCCAGATTGTTCTCCATGCTTTGCAGCCAGTCACCAGCATCTAAGGGATCCTCAGACTTACTAAAGATAGGTGGGTTGGTATTCTGAAAGTTCTTGAGCTTGGATCCATGGTGATCCTGGTTTCCGTGACCTTGGTTATTGTGGGCCATCTGAGCTATATGTTGAAGAGTGGATAGGTTGGCTTGGCGTTCGGCTCTACTAGCTTCACGGTCAGAAACTAGCATTTGCAGAATCTGCAGCATCGGGTCCTGAGATGAACTGCTTCCTTCGGGGTTTCCACGAGTCATCTGAAGATTGAGATAGATAATGAGATAAGAGGGAAATTTCTAAGGTTCATGGTTTTGTTTCAAAAAATTTAAACTTTGAGTTTGACTTAGGTTTTTCAAACTAACAACTTCCTGTCATTCATTCATTCATTCAAAGCACACAATACAAACACACACCACAACACAAATACAAAACAGATGGTTTTAAGAACCATTCTGTGAAATTATGATGCAGTGGGACTGGTACAACTCATTCCTATGGTAGTTCTAAAGTGCATCTAATCATCATCAATGAAGTCGGAATCATCATCATCAGTGTGGAACTCCATGGCATCATCCTATAGGTAGTCGTTGTCATCACTAAGGTAAGAGTAAAGATCTCCCTGGATATCTTCACCTTCCTCCTCCTTCGCTTCAAGCTCGATTTCTTGTTCACGGATTGTATTCTCGAGAGCGGACACCTTCTTGCAAAGACGATCAATGGTGCGATCCTTCTTGTCGCGCTGACGACAAAGTGATTGGCGCTCCTTGGCGAGAATTGCGAGGGTCTGATCCTTCTTGACTGCAATGGCATGGTTGTGGTTGGCGTAGGTGCGGGCGTTGTCTAACTCCTTCTACCTATCATACAACATGAAGTCAAGATTGTCCACCTGGTGCTTCAGCTCCGGGTGTCCTGGCATCTCCAAGGGCATTCCCCTAGAATCACGCCTTGTGAAGTGAGAAAAGCAAGTTCCCTGGATCAGGTTGATGTTTTGCCCACACAGACGGGCAAGAGCTTCATGCATAGCCCTGGCTAATCCATCTAGCCAGTTGTTCTCACGCAAGGTGAATTGGATCTTCTCCGAAGTGGGTGCTTCCATCTTGCCTCTGAGATCTGCAACTATCAGCCATTGTAGATCTCCTCCTATGTGATCGTTGAGTTGGGCCCCAAAGAATTCCGGGTGCGGGTGCTCAAGATACTCTAATAGTGCATCTAGATCCCTCTCAAAGATCAGTTGGCCTCCGTTGCCCAGCTGGTAGAACTTGCAATACTGGACTTCCATCTATAAGAATTTAGGGTGAGTAATTTAGTGAGGTGATCAAGTGTGTCCAATTTTATGTAGGAATGCAAGAATTTTTGAGGAACGTGACTTTTTTTTGAAAGAATCGAGGATAAGAGTGGGAATAGGTTTTCATAAATATTCACTTCTTTTGTTTTGAGACTAAGTTTTTGTTCGGATGTCCATTCTAACTAGGGTCTCCTATGGTTAGGATGGCTCTGTTACCAACTTGTCAACACCCGGATTTTTAATCCTAGATGCCTGTTATGCCATACCTCGTAATCCCAGGATTACCATTTTGGTGAGACATAACAGAATTGGTACCACAGTACATCATCCATTATAAACCATAATAAGGTCTTACAAATAAAGGATATCATGATCCAGTCTTAATACAAATCAAGCAGCGGAAAATAAACGTAGTAGGGGCTCCATCTTCAGAATCACATGCAATGCTGACGATGGGAGATGATCCTAGTTGTCATAGACCTCCTGCTGTCCATCATCCTGGTAGTCCTCCTCATAGTCTGGCCACAGGAATAGACAGGACAAAGCCATGAGTACTCTTTAAGTACTCGCAAACTATCACTAACAAGTAAGGTAGTTCTAGTAGGAATCTTAAGCTCTAGGTTTATTTGCAAAAAGGCAGGTTTATTTCATACTGAGTTTAGAAGTAAAGAAAACTAAGTTAATGTTCTAAATCACTTAAGTGGGAACCTAGTTTTCATATCCACAACCCTGTTGTGGTCCAGTCAAAGTCATAGTTCAATTCACAAGTCATTTTGAAAACATCTAACGACGGAACAGTATGGCCACTCCAACTGTCCATAACCGCGGACGCGGCTATTCGAATAGTTTGACACTCTGCAGAGGTGGTACACTTTCACCACAAAATTCGATACATCCGTCAGGGATAACCCTGAATCATCATACTTAGTATATGGATAATCAATCATAACCTTTCAATTACACACTCTAGTATAGGCACCTCCCCTATGAGCTTGGCCTCCCAGCCATGGCCATCTGCCATCTTGGCACTACATAGGTGGATATTCACACTCACGAGGTAGCCTCAGCTCAACCTCTTCCGCGAGGGAACCCATACTAAGGCATATAAACTTCCAATTAAGCCCTACACAATTCAGGTATTGTGGTTGTACGGTAAAATTGGAATGGTATCGTATCCGAACCCAACCATCAGTTTTTATAAAGGGCTAAGGCTCATGCCTCAACATTTTCATCATCAAATCCTTTTGTGTCCATAACACATGTCAAAACATTTCAATAGAATGAATCCTCATTCCAAGGTTTTCATAATCATTTTCACCAAGTATTCCCATCTAAAGTGATCAACTAATGAGGGGGCTAATCAAGGGTAACTATCCAACTCTAATCTCATGCCTTGGAATGACATCTAAGTATAACTACTTAGGCCTACTTTTATACTCTTTATGGTATGTATACTGTTTTTCCAATACTCACAAAGCACTAACTAAAAGTAAAGAACTTTCGTAAAGTAAAAGAATAAAGCTTGCAAGAAAAACTTGGGATTGGTATAATCAAAGTTATATAACTAAGCATGCCTAATGCATTTTGCTTAGGTTATCAAGTGGGCAAGTGTTAACTTTCATAGTTAACTTGTAGTGCTAGGCTTTCCTTGAGTAGTGTAGTGGTTGAAGTTTTCTTCTTCTTGTTGTTGGTAGTACTCCTCCTCCTCGTATCCCGGGTCGGTACTATCATCTATGAATGAATACGAGGTACAAAATCACCAAACAATACTTAACTAGTTCTATTTAGCAAACTAAGGTTCACACTAGATGATCTTAGCATCATCACAATCATCACATGAAATAAAGACTTAATCTTGTTTGTCTTATTTTAGAAAAGTAATTTCTACTCTTTGAAAAATACTTAAGATTTAATATTCTGCAATTGAAATATGAGATCATGTTGACACATGTCATCACCACATATTCTAATACATGGGAATGTGATTTAAAGTGTTGGTCATATTTTATAAAGTTTAAGATTATCATTTAATAGAATTAAAGTGACTAGAAATGCCTATATAGCATTCTTTTGGTACTAGTCCAATGTCACTGCATTTAAACATAAATATTTTTACATATTCAGATAGATCTTATCAAATGTGATTTTTGAGAGTTGGAATCAACTCAAAAGCATTTATGCTTGATTTTTGAAAAATGTTTGAATATGGAAACGTCTCTATCTTATTATTTTTGGTATAGGTGATCTCTAATTCCAAATGACTTGAATCCAACGGGCTTGGATAGATAATTTAAATACCTTTTCTAACAAAATTGGAATCATGCAATTTGGTTCAGTGAGTCTCTTTGAATTGATTTTTGAATCTACTGATAGAATCTGGTTTTAACTAAATTGGAAAATAACTATTTGAATTCACAGGCCTGCGCAGGAAACCTACTGGGCCGGCCTATTCTGCACAGCGCGGCACAGAGGGCTACTGACAGAGGGGTCCCACTAGTCAGTGCCTTTATCTAACCGAAACGGTATGTTTCAATCTAGGCCCTATGATTAGAACCTGATCTAACGACTGAGGTTCATCATCGATGACGAACAACTCCGGTGAGGTTCTAACCCTAACGCGGCGGTGGGGGTCGTGTGAGGCTCACCAGGGCTCCAGGTAGGGTCGGTGATGGGGGCGAACGACGTTGTCGACAACGTCGGTTCAAACGGTGGTCGTGGCGGCTCCTGGGGCGGCTCCAATCGATGGCTCCACGTATCCTCTGTTGCGGCAGACTCCGGCCAAATTCTGGCGATGCGGTGCTCGCCTTGCTCCGGGGAGAGGTGTGGGAGGTGTTGTGAGGAGTGGGGAGTGAGGTGGTGTGGAGAATTGAGGCAGAGGGGGCCTCTATTTATACACCGGCGAGAGGGGCATTGCAGCATGGGCTGGCTCCTCTGGCGACGGCGGTACAGCGAGCTAGCGGCATGGCTGAGGGTAGGGGGCGACGCGGTGCTCCCTGGTGGTCATCACAGGCTTAAAGGCGCGACACGGGGCGGTCGAGACTGGTCGGGCGCGAGCAGTGCCTGCGTGGAACTGGCGGTGTTCGAGATGGCACACGGGGGCTACAGGTTGCGCGAAGGCGAACGAGGGCATGGTGGTTTTCTGGTGGTCCATGGCCTGGCTACGGTCAAGGGCTGGACAAGGGGTGGCTGTGGACGGTGGCATGTCTGGTGGTCATCGTGGGAGAGGGCGGCGTGGCCTATGGCGAACGGTCCATGGTCGGCCGGCGTGGCCAGCTTCGAGCGGCGGTGCACTGGCGCAACGGCAAAGGGGGTGTGTGTCTTGTGCTGCTAGATGCTGGGGGAGACAAGGGAGTGCAATGGGGGCAATTGGTCGAGTGATCAATGCTCCAAACAGTGTAGTTAGGCAGAGTTTGATTTGGTGTCTGCAAGGTGTTCGACTAAATGGCTGCAAGAATTTAAATTTGAAATTTTTGAATGAAATTTGGTGAGTGTTTTGATCTTATGCTTGAGTGTCTATGGTTGCTTGGAAAAGTCAAGGTGAATTGGTTTGAGTGGTTTTTGCAAAATGGTGATCTTACCATATGAACTTGATTCAAGTTTGAACTGTTCTTTAAATAGATTTGAAAATAGTTTCTGTGAGTTTGTAAAGTGGGTTTGGGTTCACTTCTACTTGGTCTAGCAAGGGGTGAAAAGAAATAGAAATGTTTCTGTTAGAAATCCTTTACTAGGAACTCACAAAGTGGCCTAGTGGTTAATTTTGGTCACAATGACCATTTGCTTATTTAATTCATATTTGATTTCTTTTCCTTTGGATTTTGTTTGTAATTGGCCTAGATGATGTAGTATTCATCTTTAAACCATTTCTTATCATTTATAGCAATCAAACATGGCAATTTCACTCAATCATACACTAATGCAAAACACACATGCATTCATATTCAATTTAGTAATAAAAGTTTTTGTTAACCCTAAACTTGGGTGATTAGAACTTGATAATCTTGATTAGTATTTTTGGGGTGTTACAACCTCCAAGCCAACTAGGAGGTAACCCTATAAGAGTAACACGCTCACAGTCTCTCACTCGAACAAATCATAATGGAGAGCTCAACACTTATGCAAGAATGCAAAGCAAGACCACCAAGAATGCTCAAATCCTTCACTCTCAAATCCCACCAAAGCAACAAGTGCTAGCGGGGAATTAGAGAGGTAGAACAATGGTGGAAGTCAACCAATGACTCCAAGATCTAGATTCAAAGGGTTCCCCTCACTTAGAGGAGGAATTGATTGGTGGGGATTGTAGATCTAGATCTCCTCTTCCAAAGCCCTCAAAAAGGTGCAAGAATCATAGGAGGAAAGGGAGAGGAAGCAAGCTCAAGAGATTCAACAATGGAGTTTAATTTAGAGCTCAAGAACACCCAAAAATGTTGGGGAAGAACCCCCTTATATAGCGGAAAGCAAATATGGCCGTTGGGTGGATTTCTGTGAGAACTTGGTTTAAAAGTTGGTTGGACCGGCCCCGGGACCAGGGAACTCGGTCCCCAAGCCGGTGGACTGGCCTACAAACCGGAATAGCTCTGTTTACCAACTCGGAATAGACTCCATCACGAAAAATGGAAAATCCGGTTTCAGATCCGGTCTATCGGCGCTGGCGTCGGACCGTCCGGTGTGGGAGTCGGTTGAACCGGATCCACAACCGGGATGAAACACTTTACGAAAAACGCAATAACTTTTGCATCCGGACTCCGATTTCGATGATATTGGGCTTGTTTTGACGAGAACAACAAGCTTTAAAAGATGGTGCATAAAAAATCATAGTACAACAAAGTAGGATAGAACCAAATGAAGAAAGGTATGAAGCCTCCCTATAAGAAGAACCGGTAAAACCTTCAAACTCGAAAATGCCATAGAAGATCCATATAAATTACGTTTTCGATGAACTTGGGCTTGTTGAAGAGCTAACAACAAGCTCAAGAACCTCACATGGAGGAACGTCAAGAAGCAACAAAATAGGAAGATGCAAATTATGCAAAGGATTGATCTCCTTACGACGATGTGATCAAGTTACCCAAACGAAAGCACCTCTTGATAGTGCGGCTATCTATACTATAACCCGGTCTCCTAGCAAACACCTTGAGACCGCTAAAAGGAAAATCTAGCAAGGCCATACCTTTGCCTTGTGCATCCCGCTTGATCTTGATGACAACGGTTCAATCTCCATCCAAGCCAGAATGTATCACTTGATCATTGTTGCTTAATGATGACTCATAATTTGCTCCCCCATACACCACTATGGGATTTCTTCATTAAGACACATCTTCACATGTACATCATCACCAATATGGGCAGCAAGCTCCAAGCAAATGATCTTCTCGAGATGCTTATCTTGAACTTGCCCTTCTCAACCTTGATGACGATCACCACTTGATGTCATCCTCTCATGGGCTATATGAGACCTTCATTTTTGAAGCATTGCTTGCTCAATATGTAGAGCTCGTTAGGGAACCCCAAGAGGAAGGTATGATGAGCACAGCAACAAGTTTTCCCTCAGTTATGAAACCAAGGTTATCAAACTAGTAGGAGCAAGGAAACACCTCCAAGGTGTTGTTTCCAACTTGGAATCCTGCACAACACAATCACAGAACTTTACCCCCAACTTACAGTGAGGTTGTCAATCTCACCGGTTTTGCTGAAAACAAAGGATTAACCGTATTGTGTGGAAGATAGTAATTTCTTGCAGAAAGTAAATAGAAAATAGTAAATAGCTTTGTAGATTGATGGTAAAAGAATGGACCAGGGTCCATAATTCACTAGTGGCGATTCTCCTTAAGATAGATGACATGTTGGGTGAACAAATTACACGGGGGCAATTGACAAACATCGAGAAAGCATACATGCATATACTAATCATCTTGACTTCTATGAGATTCCATTGGGAATTACAACATTATACATAGACTATAATCCAACTGCATCTATGACTAATAATCCACCTTCAGGTTATCATCCGAACCTCCTCCAGTATTAAGTTGCAAGCAACAGATAATTGCATTAAGCAAAGTGTGTAAAGTAAACAATATGATTGTTCTATGAACAAAGGATTCTTGTTTTCTCCCTAGTAGCAATAGCACATCTAGTACCTTAGAGATTTCTATCACTTCTCCAGATTCCTAGAGGCACGAATCCACTATCGAGCATAAATACTCCCTCTTGGAGTTGCTAGCATCTACTCGGCCAAGATAGCTACTAAGAACAGAGAGCATGCAAGATCACAAATAACAAAGACATGATAGAATCAATAATTAATCTGAAATAGCATCTCAATATCCATCAGATCCCCGCAAACACAACATATAGGATTACAAATAGATGATCTTGATCATGAACGGGGCTCACAAGATCTAAACATGGTAGCACAAAGGATAAGAACCAACCATCTAGATACTACATGGACCCGTAGTCTAGGGATGAACTACTCACGCATCACACCGGAGGCAGGCATGGTGATGAAGAAGGCCTCCAGGGTGATCTCTCCCCTCCAGCAGGGTATCGGGAAGAGCTTCAGATCCCTCCCGATCTAGGGATGGAGATGACGGTGGCTACAGACTCTTTCGTGGAATTTTGATCGGGTACTTAGGGTTTCTGTATTGGAGGCTTCTTATAGGCGAAGGGGCGAGGTCGGTGGATTACCAGGGGACCCACACTACCCCCTGGCGCGGCCTGGCCTAGCCCGCGCCACCAGGTGGTGTGGTCGGCCCCTGCCCCCTCTCCATCTCGTCTTCTGGCTCCGTGAGTCTTCCGGTAAATATTGACTTTGGCTTTTGTCCTGTCCAATTCCGAGAATATTCATTTTCTGGCTTTTTTGGAACCAAAAACAGCAGAAAACAGGCAACTGGCACTGTGGCATCTTGTTAATAGGTTAGTCCCAGAAAGTGTATAAAAATACTCCAAAGTGTGCACAAAACATAAGAAAGTAGATATAAAACAAGCATGGAACATCAAAAATTATAGATATGTTTGCAACGTATCAACATCCCCAAGCTTAACTCCTGCTCGTCTCGAGTAGGTAAGTGATAAAAAGAAAGAATAATTTTTGAGGTGACATGCACCATCATAATCTTGATCAAAGTATTTGTAGAACATTGATAGTTGGGATCATAGTACTTTAACATAGCATGAAAGATATAGTTCTAACAATAAGACATATCAACTATGTTGTAACATGAAAAGGTACAAACAAAAGATTCATGGATAGCAATGCTCTGAAAGACGTTTGTTTGTTTCACATAAAGAAAACATAATGGGAATGGTATTCAGCTTGTCCCTCATAGTGTAGCAAAACATAAATGCATAGGACACCTTCGAAGCTCATAAGGGTGACTAGATACAAATAGTTTAAGAACAAGCAATATCAAAGTTATGCATCAATCAACAAGTCTTGGGACAATGCACGTTAAACTAAGAATGGCCACTATGCTCTCTTAATAGGTGCATAAAGATAGAAGACGGAGACTCAACATAAAAGTAAAAGAAAGGCCTTCATAGAAGGAAGCAGCGATTCAAGTTTCATAAAGAGCTTCCAAAAATTATGGTACTTAATAGCTTTCAACTCTCATTGCCCCTATCATAAGCATCTTGAAGTGATTAAGGTTAAAGTGAACAAACTATGGAGTATATGCTTGACAAAGTATAAGTTGGCAATCTCATGTCCCTTGAATACGAGGGTCGCTCCTCATGCTACTCAAGTTTAGTTACCGGTAAGTTCTTATCATAGTAAGTACATGTGTATCATAGAGAACTGCCAACGGGGTACCCCTTGCCTGATGATACGGAAGAATCCCCATATCAAAATGACAAGGCAAGCAGACAATAAGCATCTCAGCATCTTCTTATTTACCATGGGAAAATGGTGCCTTTTTCTCTATTTCCTCTTTTCTCATCTTTTTTTGTTTTTTTTCTCAATCTCTATCTCTTTTTTTATAAGAAGAATGCTTCATAGATTGCTCATTATGGTTACGCTGCAGGTTTCCACCATGATTAGGCATGGATTAGACCAGTCGCCCAGGCGTTTCTCTAACACACATACATAACTCCATGGACTTACAAGCTCCCCTTTAATTTCACACCAATGACATCCATAAACAAAAGAGCATGATATCAACTGGGTACAATGTACAAGTGCAATGTTGAAAGCGTTCCCCAAGACATCATGGTTCTGCTAATCCCCAACGTATAAGTGTAAGCATATACAAGATAGATGACACAATGGTTCAAGTTTATTAGGGGCAAGAAAAGTAAAGTGTGTCATCAAGTTCGTGAGAGATTTAATCACTAATTTTCACATAACAAGTTTAATTCGGAAGGTAGATAAAAATATGAATATACTTGGAATAGCAAATGCTAATAGGTAGGTATGGTGGACTCTTTGGAATAACTTGGTTTTATTTGGAGTTGGATGCATGAGTGGAACTCATACTTGGTATGGAGGCTAGCAAAAGACTGGGAGCGACCAACTAAGACAACAATAATGGCCATAATCATGCAAAGCGACAAAACATCATTAATTAAAGCATAAAGTGATATTACAAGTCAAAAACTAAAGGATCATAGAGGCTATGGTGACTTGGTATAGTCTTAACATGGTGTGAGCATGCGCCAAGTCAACCCAAATAAAGCATCAAAGAAGAATACCACAATACTATGCTTTAATATGCTAAAACAATGCACGATTCTTTCAAGGCACATTAAGCAATCTCAATTATTTGTAACATGTCATGCTACAGCAAAAATCACTAAGCATAAAGCCAAAACAATATCAGGCATGACATGAAAAATCATAGGCCACAGTCAAAACCAAGCTCCTTTTTACCACATAAGCATGAACATTTCCTACTCTTTTCCAATCCAAACCAATCTTATTTTAAAACTAATATATGAATGAGGGGGTCCAACCAATTTATTCAAGCAAACTAAGCAAACCAAGCAAATGAAAACCAAAAACAAAAATGAAGACGCTCCAAGAACAACACAATTGTGCATGAAACAATAAAAATGAAGTGTTTGGAAGAAACCTGAGATTTTTAGTGAGGAAGAAGGGGATGCCTTGGGCATCCCCAAGCTTTAAAGCTTGTACTTCTTGGATATTTCTTGGGGTGACACGGATGGCATCCCCAAGCTTGAGATTTTGTCCATACTTCATCTTATCACATTACTCTTCCCTACACTTAAAATTTTCCTTCATACAAAACTTCACACAATCTTCATTAGCAACATTAGTGTACTCAAGATAATAAGTATTTTGGTTCAGTTCCAACACAAATAAAACTTCCATTAAAATGAAAGCTATTGTAGCACTTCCTTTAAAAAGTTCAAATGATCAAAGAGAACTCAAAGAGAAAGAGATTAAAAGGCAAATGCAAATTATGGCAGAAATCTGTCAAAACTGACCAGCAGGTAAAAACCAATTTTTTCGAAGACCTTCTGTTGCTCAAATCGAAAAGTGTTGAACTAACAAAAGTTGGATAACAACCTGGGGCAGAAGCACAAAAAATTATAGCTCAAACTGACGTACAAAGAGTTTTCACGAATGTTTACAGGGAAGCACAAAAATCTGTTTCGGGACAGCAACTTTCCCAAGCATTACTTCTCTCTCATTAGAGGTTACTCTTGGCACAAAAACCACACAAAAATGATAAGGAGAGGTTATTACTGAAGCAATAACTTCCAAGACTCAACTAAAACTTTTGGGTTATCTCCCAATAAGTACTTTTCTTTAACGCTTTTAAGTTAGGCATGATAATTTCGATGATGCTCACATAAGAAATATGAATTGAAGTAAAAGAGAGCATCAAGAAGCAAATTCAAAACACATTTAAGTCTAACCCACTTCCTATGCATAGGAATCTTGTATGCAAATAAATTCACAAAGAACAAAGTGATAAGCATAGGAAGATAAAACGAGAGTAACTTCAAAACTTTCTGCAAATAGAGAGGTGTTTCAGTACCATGAAAACTTTTACAACCATATTTTCCTCTCTCATAATAGTTTTCAGTAGCCTCATGAATAAACTCAACAATATAACTATCACATAAAGCATGCTTTTCATGATCTACAAACACATAATTTTTATGAAGCTCAAAAAGAGTGGGATTAAAACCTTCAAACCCACTTTTAACAATTTTATAACAAGATGACTGATCAATCTCATTTTCAATAGTAGTACAATTAATATTATCAACCAATATAGGACCATAATCTAGAGCTTTATTATAAACATTTTCAAAAGAATCCACAGGAACATAACATTCGTCCTTCTTTGGTAAGCATGGGGGACAATCAAATAATGTAAGGGGTAAAGAGTTACTCTCATTAGAAGGTAGGAATGGGTATATCCATTCTTCCTCCTCTTGATCATCACTCTCATCCTCTTTTTCATCCAAATGAGCTTCCAGTTTCAGCAATTTCTTCTTCCATAGGCTCCTGCAAGGCATTAGTCTCTTCCGATGGTGGAGAGCATCTATTAAGATATTCAAGAATATAGCCATTTTCTTCCTTTTAATTATCAAAGCAAAATTTAAGTATATCATAAACCTCATATTTATAAGGTTCATCATCAGTATTTTCAAGCAAAGAAGCTAGTTCGAATGCACCCTACCAAGCAATAAATTCTTCAATTTGTTCCACATCATAAAAGTCATAATTTACCTTAACATAAGAAGATATGGTTACATCATCATTATACTCACATTGAAAAGGGAGGTGTTTATACCTCTTACAGCAACAAGATTTATCAAAGCAATAAGTAACATTATAAGTAGAGCACATGTTTCTACAATGGTATACAATTTATTAATTTGTTCCCATAAGTGTTTCCCTTTTTGTGACAAGCGGTGTTCCTTATAATAATATTTTTGTTCTTCTCTGAACCCGCCTTGCCAATTAGATTTAGTTTCAAAGAAACCAACCATTGATAGAAAGCATGATAAAGCAAGACAATAATAGACCAACGAAAATAACAACTATAGTAGGAACTAATTTTTTTATATTTTTGATAAAAATAACAAGCAAACAAAGCAGAAATAAACTAAGCAAAACAAATAAACAAAGTAAAGAGATTGGTTATGAGCGACTCCCCTTGTGAAGATGTCCTTGCTCCCCGACAACGGCGCCAGAAAAAGTCTTGCTTGCTCAATATGTAGAGCTCGTTGGGGAACCCCAAGAGGAAGGTATGATGAGCACAGCAACAAGTTTTATGAAACCATGGTTATCGAACCAGTAGGAGCAAGGAAACACCTCCAAGGTGTTGTTTCCAACTTGGAATCCTGCATAATACAATCACAGAACTTTGCCCCCAACTTACAGTGAGGTTGTCAATCTCACCGGTTTTGCTGAAAACAAAGGATTAAACGTATTGTGTGGAAGATAGTAATTGCTTGCAGAAAGTAAATAGAAAACAGTAAATAGCTTTGTAGATTGATGGTAAAAGAATGAACCGGGGTCCATAGTTCACTAGTGGTGATTCTCCTTAAGATAGATGACATGTTGGGTGAACAAATTACAGCGGGGCAATTGACAAACTTCGAGAAAGCATACATGCATATACTAATCATCTTGACTTCTATGAGATTTCATTGGGCATTACAACATTATACATAGACCATAATCCAACTGCATCAATGACTAATAATCCACCTTCAGGTTATCATCTGAACCCCCTCTAGTATTAAGTTGCAAGCAACAGATAATTGCATTAAGTAAAGTGTGTAAAGTAAACAATACGATTGTTCTATGAACAAAGGATTGCTATTTTGTACCTAGTAGCAACAACACATCTAGTACCTTAGAGATTTCTGTCACTTCCCCAGATTCCTAGAGGCATGAACCCACTATCGAGCATAAATACTCCCTCTTGGAGTTGCTAGCATCTACTCGGCCAAGATAGCTACTAACAATGGAGAGCATGCAAGATCACAAATAATAAAGACATGATGAATCAATAATCAATCTGAAATAGCATCTCAATATCCATCGGATCCCCACAAACACAACATATAGGATTACAAATAGATGATCTTGATCATGAACGGAGCTCACAAGATCTAAACATGGTAGCACAAAGGAGAAGAACCAACCATCTAGCTACTACATGGACCCGTAGTCCAGGGATGAACTACTCACGCATCACACCGGAGGCAGGCTTGGTGATGAAGAAGGCCTCCAGGATGATCTCTCCCCTCCGGCAGGGTGCCGGGAAGAGCTTCAGATCCCTCCCGATCTAGGGATGGAGATGGCAGCGGCTAGAGACTCTTTCGTGGAATTTTGATCGGGTACTTAGGGTTTCTGTATCAGAGGCTTCTTATAGGAGAAAGGGCAAGGTCGGTGGAGTACCAGGGGGCCCACACCACCCCCTGGTGTGGCCTGGCCTAGCCTGCGCCACCAGGTGGTGTGGCCGGCCCCTGGCCCCTCTCCGTCTCGTCTTCTGGCTCCGTGAGTCTTCCGGTAAAATATTGACTTTGGCTTTTGTCCCTTACAATTCCGAGAATATTCATTTTCTGGCTTTTCTAGAACCAAAGACAGCAGAAAACAGGCAACTAGCACTGTGGCATCTTGTTAATAGGTTAGTCCAAGAAAGTGTATAAAAATACTCCAAAGTGTGGACAAAATACAAGAAAGTAGATATAAAACAAGCATGGAACATCAAAAATTATAGATACGTTTGCAACGTATCAAGCATGCCCATGGAATGATACCTATCCCATATAGAAAATGCAAAGGCACATATATAATGGGTTAGTTCATGATGCATAAATGACAAGGCTTGACATACCACAAGATCAATGTGGTACATTCTTTATGCTTCATGTGTTGACCAAATTGAAATCACTCTTCACTCTTTGTATTGGTCAACCAAGTATCTTCTCATGCTCCATCACAATATCTTGAGGTATATAAGGAACTCTTCATTTGATTACATGCTCTATATCTTAGTCAACCATAGCTCAACTAATGAGGCTATCATGACACCGACTTAGAGCCATATCTTGAGTTCTTCTATTGAGATCACACTCTCAAGATCTTGATCATATCATATTCTTCTTCAACTCGATGATCTTGATGCCAATACTATCTTCATGGCATCTATACTTGAATCCAACGCATGGACTACAAGCATGACCTATGGAATATTCCTTCATATAAAACTTAATTAAATCATTAGTCCATAGGGATTGCCATTAATCACCAAAACCACACATAGGGGCAATTACCCTTTCATATAGGTTCTTTAAGAGTAACTCTTTTACTTCGCTCTTCCTTAAGAGCATCGGTCAAGGCGGCAATGTCCATGGTGGCCTCACAAGCATGCCCAAACATCTCCGAGATGGAATCATCTCTCTCGTCAATGATATAATGTGCTTCACCTAGTTGGCTCATGAGAGCCTCAACACACATATTGGCTTCTCTTTCCAAGTTATTCAGGCAACTAGTGGATTACACTATTCCTTCTTAATCTTGAGACTCATATCATCATCATACAAAGATGTATCAATAGAAGGAGGGATAGTGGTTGGAGGAGTTACCACAGAGGCTTTAGCCATGAGACATGTAGGGTTGGTGATGCGCTTGTTTTTATTGGGAGAATCGAAGAGAGATGTCGGTGAGGATGTTGTGGTAGTAGTAGCAGAAGCGGTATCAATTGTGGCAATGGCATCCACACCCACAATCTCTCCTTCATTGTCATCATCACTCCCATTCTCATTATTCTCTTCGAATTCTTCACGAGCCACCAAAACATATTTGTGTGGATCCTTCTTTTTGAGGTAGTTCTTGTTGTTGAAGTTCTTGTTTTGGACTTTCTTGAAAAAATTCTTGTTTGGAGTGGGCTTGAACTTGGACTTCAATATAAGTCTTCCTCCATGGTCTTCTCTCTACTCATATGTGCACTTGGCGATAAAGTGGTTAGTTTTCTCCACAATTGTAACATGATGTCATCTTGGGTCTTGAGATACTTGTGATAATCTTTGATGGATTACCCTTTCCTTGATTCTTCCAAAAACTTCTTGAGGCTAAAGACAATTGCTCATGTAAGGCACACTTGATGACTTCGTCATCACCTTCTATCATTACCAATGAATCAACTTCTTCTTCATAAACATGAGCCTTGGCCTTCAAAGCAAGATTTGGAGAATACATTCTCCGAGCAAGAGCAAGAGAATCATCGGCGGTCTTGTTCATGATTCCAAGAGCCAAAAACTCACTTAGCACTTCATTAGAGGACATGGCATAGAAGTCCGCCCTTGAGCGAATATTGTTGGACATTTCTCTTGGAAAGGCAAGATGGCTTGCATGAACTTGCGCTTGATCCACTTATCATCCTCATCCCTACTTCCATGGTCAATCATCCTAATCGAAAGGGTTGTGGCCCTTCAATAGAGGTCTCCGGGAGTCTCATCTTCCTTTCCAACAAAGGCATCAGTTTCATAATGCATTTCTTCAAACTTGGAGCTTTGGATGCTTTCATTGCCAAGATAGACTCTTTGAAGAGCATTCCAAGCTTCCTTGGTGGTGTCATAAGAACGAATGTGGGTCATTTGCTCATGAGTCAAAGCATCTTGAAGGATGGCCATGGCGGTGGCATTGAGTTGATTGTTGATTTCCTTGGTGGGCGTCATGTTGTAAGGGTTGAGAGGATTGAAGCCAAACTCCACAACCTTCCAAAGATGAACACTATAACTTCTGAAGTGAGAGCGCATTAGATATTGCCAATTGGCGAAATTCAAATCATCAAGCTTAGGTGGAAGACCATGATGGTTTATATGAGGTGTGGGAATGGGAGTGGTATTATAACTAGGTGGTGGTGGCACACTTCCAAAGGGGTTTCCTTTGTCCTTGTTGCTACCCTCACCAGTGGAAGAGTCCTTGAGGAGATCTTCCGTCAGTTTGGTACCACTTGATTGGTTATCAATGGTATCGGCAACAACAACTTCTTACCAAGATATAACTAAAACATGGCTCTCATCTCTTGTCGGACCGTATCCATCAATTCAACAAGCTATCTCTTAGAGATGGTTGAGTCATCGGGAGTGGTTTCACTCCCCTTATTCATGTCGCTCATACTTCTCTTAGGCATTTAAGCCAAAGAAGAGCACCTTGCTTTGATATCAATTGAAAGATCGGTATAAGCGACTAGAGGAGGGTGAATAGGCGCTACTCATTTTTTAGCTTCTTTTCAAATTAAGGCTTGACAAAAAGTAAGTTCTCTAGATATGCAACTAGGTGAGTGAACCTATATGACAAGAAAGCATGCAAACACAATAGTAGAGAGTAAGGATAGAAATAACCATAGGAGACACTGAGATGTTTTCTTGAAGTTCATTCCTTTTGAGGGGAAGTACGTCTCTGTTGGAAGGGTGGGTGGTACTAGGACCACCAACGCCACAGAAGGGCTCACCCTATTCTCCCACGCACCCGCCTCACAGCAAGCACATGATCCACTATACGGATCCTTGGGGCACTTCTCCACAACTGAATTGGAGGCTCCCAAGACGACCCTGAAGCTCTTACACATGAGGATGAGCTATGGAAGGCGACTTCTTCAAGTTATGGTTTCCTTAAACCCTAGAGCAACAAATTCTTACACAAATGGTGGGGAAACACAAATACCTTTGGTGGAAAGCTAGGTCTAGGTCTCCTTCCTTGATTCCCTAAGGGGCATCAAGTTCTAGTGGCTAGGGAGGGACAACTAGGAGTTTGGAGCTCAGCAACAATGGAGGAGAGAGAGTATAAGCCACAACCTTCACTTGGGGAAGAAGGGAGTATCTATACCCCCCTCAAAATAGAGCCGTTGTTGTCCACTTAACCCAGAATCTCTGGTTCCCACTAGACAGAGTCTCCGGACAGGCCAGAAACTCTGCTTGGAATGGTGGAGTCTCCGAATCTCTACCAGAGGCTAGCAGTGAGCAGACCTAAGTGTGAAAGCTGGAATCTCTGGCTTGGTCGAGGCGGATACTCTGAGCAAGGCGGAATCTCCAACATAGGAGCCAGAGTTTCTGACTAGACACCAGGGGCTAGCAGCTGCAGACTCGGGGACACCAGGCCAGAGTCTTCGCCGACATGATTTCAGAGTCTCCAGGGAACAGGGGAGTAGAAGCCTTGATTTTCAGGAAAACTTTGCCAGGATATCTCCTTTTTCTATTTCAATAAAATCTACTAGTGCAAGTTCTTGAAAACACCTGAAACCACTTAGCACACGGTTAGACCAGCATTATGTTGTCAACAAACACCAAAACACATTAATAGGGAAATGCCCTTTCAATATCCCAACCAATCATAGGAGGAACTATTCTCAATAGGTGTTTGTTGGTAGCAAAGATAGTGTAGTTCACAAAGGAATGCAAGTGGGGAGAAGTCGTACAATGTTTATACCTTTCGTCACCGTCTTCACCCTTTATTGTTGGATTCTTTCTTGCTCATGGAATTTGGATGGAGTAGATAGCATGAACAACTAGTATGATTATGTAGAGATCATTCTCCTCTTCGAAACGAGCTAAAGAATACCAAAATCTGAGTTTGAATGCAAAAGTTACATATGCTCAAAACCGTGAGGAAGGTCAAAACAGTTTTCTGCTGGAATTTTGTTGCGAGCCTCTGATGCAGGGGCGGAAACTTTGGCCTCGGGGGGGCGGATAATCCGTCCTGGAGTCACTTATGGCGGAAACTCCGGCCCGGGGGCGGAGACTCCGGTCCTGGGGATTCTAGAACACGAATGGGACATGATTTGGGAGGAAATACTCAAACTAAAACCTCAAATTTATGGGGGAAATCAGGGAATTAGGCTATGGGAATGCAGAGGAATATAGATCAAAAAGTTTAGAAAGTAAACCACAGATCAAAACCTACCAAAACTCACTCAAATCACAGAACAATCCATAACACGAAATTGGGCTATCTTTGGTGGAAGTTTTGAATTTATGGGGAAAAGGCCAAATCGGTGAGAAATCTGTGGCAACTAAAAGCTGTTGATACCAGATGATAAGGGTGAACCTCAAGGGTGGCATGATCTTCACGGATCTCGTGGTCAAATCGATGGGAAAGCAAGGGGAAAGGATAGGGGTAGCGGAAGCGAACACACACCTCATGAAGAACACGATGAACACATGCAAACACGACACAATACAAGGCTAATTGCTCCTGCCAATGGCCACCGGTCCGATAGAATCCTCATAAGGAAATATCGGTCAACGTGCTCCCATTAATCCCAAGCGGAGGGGCAAGAACACCTTGGAGAGGATCTTGACATCGATGCTCACACACTTGCAAACATAGGCCTTGTACAACTATGGATGCGCTATGCAAAGTCCAACGAGTTTTGTGATGATAGTTGGTCCCATTGGTAAAGGGGATGAGGAAAACTAGATGTTCCACAAAGGGGGTTATCTTTAGTCTATCATCTATGCCTCCAGGATACAATCAGGGGTGGGGCTCTATATATAGGCCAGCCACTAGAATCGGGGTAGTATGGGCATAAAACTAGGGTTTGGAACGGACTAGAGGGGTACATGGGCCGAAGGCCTAGCTGGTGGCGCGCAAGCCCATCACTTAGGCCAGAGACTCCAGTGTAGTCGGGCCGGAGACTCCGGTCTGGGGCGGAGACTCCGGGGTAGCGGGCGGGACTCCGGACGTAGTCCATGAGCTTGCAGATGTGCATAGCTAGGGGTCGGACTAGAGACTCCGGGCGCGTGTGGGCAGAGACTCTGGGTTCTGGCGGAGACTCCGAATTCTTGGCAGAGACTCCGTATTGAGTCTAGGGGCTTACAGCTGGGCTTCGAGCAGAGGGAGGCCGAAGACTCCGAGGCTTGGGCGGTAGAGACTCTGTTCAGAGCCGAGACTCCGGTCCTGGAGTTGGCTGCTTCTTCCGTCTCATCTTCCAAGCCACCATCTAGTCGGGCTTGATAATCTAGGCTTCCTCCCTTGTATCTGAACTTGCCGGTGTGAACCTATAATGGTAATGGAATGGAGTATGAAGTAGTATACCATTCAATAGGGTAGGAAGTGGACTCGCACAGAGGATAGGATTCATCTTTGGAGTCCATGACGACTTGGCATAAGTTGGAGACCATGATGTGGTAACAATCGTAGGTCGGGCTATATCAGGGAGGGAGATGAAAACGAACTCACACGCGATGAACACGGAAAAAATACATGCAACACAAACACGATACAAAACTGATGGCTCATGCTGGTGGCTACCGGTTCAACATAATCCCTTGGATTGGTGTTGATCAAGACTCTCTCTCGAACCTAATCGGTATGAGATAAGAACCTTGGTGAGATCTTGAAAATTTTACTAGAGACCACTCAAAGTAAAGCCCTTGTACAACTTGGATTCTCAATGCAAAATCCGGAGGTGGGGATAATATGTCTTCCTTGGGAAGGAAGGGAAAACCAAACTAGATAGGTTCCTATTAGAGATTATCTTCTAGTTCAATTATCAATTCTAAAGTCAAATGGTGAGCCGTAGGGGCTATTTGTAGTACTAGGGGCGAAGGGGTAGGTAAAGGTAATATTCAAAGTCATCGAACCCAAATCTGTGCAGAGAGAGGCAGTTCTAGTGGCAAGTCCGGTGGTGCCGAACATGGTGCCGGTTTCATTCTGGTGGGCGTCGGGTTGCTCCGACGGACATCGAACCAGTATACTAGGAGCCATTTGCCGGGGCACCGGGATTGGAGGGTGTCCACCGGGATTGGCGCCAGGTTGAGCGGAAGGTTCCAGTGGCCGGGTCTGGTGCTAGATCGCCCTAGCGATTTCGGTGGTAGGTCCGGTTGGCCGGGCGTGGCGCTAATTTGAGTTGGTGCTTCTCTTGCATGCACTTAACTCTGTCTTCTCTTGACATTCCCTCTTGGCATCACCCTTGGGGTTTCTAGCTGAAGATGCATAAGGTATGATGAGGATATATACAGGGATTATGATGATTCTGATTGTTTGGACTAGAAGGAAATATTGAGTCAAATCAATGATGACTATCAGGTGAACTCATTCCTAGTGGAACATGATACTTTGATTTATAAGAACTTTATACTACCTAAGTAGTTGTATTTGTGTATCATTAGGATTGAAATAATAAAGAGTGTGGTGTGTGGAGAAGAAGAAAAGATGCAAAAACAAGCACTGATTTCCAATATCAGCAAGTGTGCAAGGGAGAAGAGGGAGGTACACTCACTAGGAGGCAATGAGGAGATCAAGCATGTTTGAGCGAGAGGTTTGGTGCACCAGGAATTACATGTTGGAGGTGCACCACGACATATGGCCCGCGCGCCAAGTAGGCCGAACCCATCTATGGGTTAGTATGTATCAGTTTGAGTTGAACCGGGTCAGTTCGGACCAAGATATGACTATTTTTAGGCCTGGTTAGTGGGGAGGACGCCAAGATATTCGTACCAATTCGTATCGATCTGGTGTTTGTTGCTACTATAATTTGAGTGTGATTAGTTATTCCATTAGGAATTAGCCAATTGCAAGTTTGAGTGTGATCTGTTTTTCCATTGGGAATTAGTAGATTGCAATACCGCTTCGTGGTTAGTGGCTACGTGCGCAAGTGTGTGGAGTTGCAAATATCCAAAGGTTGAGAGTTATCGCATCTAGCTGCAGGGATTAGTTGGAGAGTTCATGAGCATCATACAAGATATCTATCATCATCACCATCGCCATCTACCCCAACTCACTAAGAAGATCGGGCCACCCCATATCAAGGTATTTGCAAGAAATACCAGACCATTTGAAGGGGAGTCAAAGTCACACATGGAGAGGAGCGAGTTGATACGTCCAAAACGTATCTACTTTCCCGAATACTTTTCCTATTGTTTTTCCTCTAAACTTGTGTGAATTGGATGCAACTAACACGGACTGGCACGTTCAGGTCTTGGTGAAATGGTCTTCACTTCCATCATCAATGGCTACTTGGGAAGATAATGATGTACTGCGCTCTAGGTTGGTTCTATTTATAGGCGCATTTCATCACCAAGAAAGAGTTCCAGACTCTCAATTGAGAGGCTCCCTTCCGCAGGTTCCCCATCTTTCGATTGGTAAGTATGAATTGGTTGATCGATTTCCTTGATTTGATCGCTACTTATGGGCGTGCGCTCGCCGATACTCGTCGGTACCCTCTTGTCCTGGAGTCGGTGGAAAAGGGTGGAATTTACTAATCCCGTGTCCAAGTTAGTCTACCTAAATCTGACCATGGCTAAACAGTTGTTTTTAGCAGAATTACTTTGGTGTCTAGTTTTTGTGCAGAAAATCAACTATCAGGAAAAATCCCGGAAAATATGCCAAAAATCCTATTTCACCAGAAGACTCACGGAGCCAGAATACGAGATGGAGTGGGGCTAGGCCCAGGCCACACCACCTGGTCGCGCTAAGGGGTGGTCTGGCCGCCCCAGACACCCCCTCGGTCTCCCTCTTTGCCTGTGAGTTGCCTTCTGACCTAAAATCTCAGGGGGGTTTGACGTTTTTCCAGAAAGAGTTTCGCTCCGCCACCACCACCAGATTCCACGATTCGGAACCAGAAACTCCGTTCTGGCACCCTGCCGGGATGAGGAATTGGAGGAGATCATGGCCATCATCATCACCATCGCTTCTCCATCGACCATCCATGTTTCCCCCACTATGAGTGAGTAATCCCCTGATGTAGGCTATGGGGATGGTAGGGATTGGATGAGATCGTTCATGTAATGGCATCGGATTGTTAGGGCATGGTGCCTAGTATCTACTATTAGTGCTTTTTGACTTTGTTGCGACTTGTTATGCCTAATGCTTGTCACTAGGGCCCGAGTGCCATGATCTTAGATCTGAACATGTTATTGATTCATTATGACAATATTGTTTATGGTCTTACCTGCAAGTTGTATACACACGTTGTTGTCCGGAACCAAAGGCCCCAAAGTGACAGAAATCGGGATAACCGGAGGGAATGGCTTTGATATGAGGATCACATGTGTTCACGGAGTGTTAGTTCTTTGCTCCGGTGCTCTATTAAAAGGAGCACCTTAATTGCCAGTAGTTCCCTTGAGGCCCCGCTGCAAACGGGATGGCAGGACAAAAGATGTTGTGCAAGTTCTCATTGCGAGCACGTATGACTATATTGATGGGTTCGTAGCATGGAAAACAAAAAAATTCTACCGCAAGAACGAACAAAACCCAGATCTAATCTAGATAAAAGCCAAGATCTGATCTATTAGACATGTGCAACGAGATAGATCTGTACTAACCCTTGTAGTTTCGAAAGCCTTGTTCGAGATCGGATCTCGTGGTTGATGTAGTCGATCACTTGCCGATCTCAAGATCGAGTAGACGATCCTTCCGGCGCCGCGTTCCGGCAGCGCTACTGCAGTCGGTCACACGTGCGGAGTCGAAGCAAACCTTCCTCTCCCTGTTCCAGCGAGCAGCCGAGGTAGTAGATCTCTCCACGGAAACCCAGCAGCACAACGGCGTGGTGGTGGCGGTGGAGTAGAGAATTCTGCAGGGCTTCGCCTAAGCCAGAGCAGATGGAAGGAGGAGGAGAGAGGCGGCTAGGGTTTGGAGTGGGGAGGGGGCCAGGGGGGTGGCGCCTCCACCCCTCTATATATAGAGGGAGGGGTGTGGCCTAGGGTTCCCACCCCTAGGCCCACCCCTTAGGGCCGGCGCACCAAGGTGCTTGGGGGGAGAGTCCTTCCCCCCCAAGTTTCCTTTACTTACCCTTTAAGTTTTCCCTTATCCTATCTTGGTTTTCAAGTAAACTCCAAAATATCTTCTAGAACCTTCCGGAACATTCCGAAACCTTCTAGAATCCTCATACAAACACTCCGGAACATTTCCTACCTTAGAAAATGATCCCCATTATATGAATCTTATTCCCCGGACAATTCCGGATCTCCTCGTGATGTCCCGGATCCAATTCGAGACTCCAAATAACATTCGGTCTCCAACGCACATTCAATATCTACTTAAAATAACTTCGAAACTTAAGTGTGTCACCCTACGGTTCGTGAATATGTAGACATGATGGAGACACCTCTCCGATCAATAACTATCAGCGGGATCTGGAGATCCATAAAGGCTCCCACATACTCAACGATGACTTCATGATCGGTAGAACCATTAACATACAAAACCAATTCCCTTTGTCACGCGATACTCTACTTATCCGAGGTTTGATCGTCGGTATCTCCATACCTAGTTCCACCTTGTTACAGATAAGTACTCTTTACTCGTTCCATGTTATGTCATCCCCTGTGACCTAGTCACATGCTTGCAAGCTAACTAGATGACATTCCACCGAGAGGGACCAGAGCATATCTATCCGTCATATGGATGGACAAATCCCAATCTTGGTCCATGCGCTTCAACACATACTTTCAGAATACCCAATGACACCTTTATAACCACCCAGTTACGAAGCGGTGTTTGATGTCATCAAAGTGCCCATCCGGTGATGGTGATTAACATAACCTCATGGTCGAAGGATTAGGTTACTATGCATTTGAAAGACTAGCAATACAAACTTAATGACTTGATCTTATGCTACGCTTACTATGGGTGCGTGTGTCCATCACATCATTCTCCTAATGATATAACCTTGTTATTAATGACATCCAATGTCCATGATCAGGAAACCATGATCATCAATTAACCAACAAGCTAGTTCAACAAGAGGCTTACTAGGGACTCTTTTATGTTTACAAAACACACATGTATTAGTGTTTCCTTATAATACAATTATAGCATGGGATGCAAACATTCATCATAAACACAAAGATATAATAATAACCACTTTTATTATTGCCTCTTGGGCATATCTCCAACAGTCTCCCACTTGCACTAGAGTCAATAATCTAGATTACATGGTAATATACCTAACACCCATGGCGTTCTGGTGTTGGTCATGCTTTGCTCTAGCGAGAGGTTTAGTCAACGGATCTGCCACATTCAGATCAGTGTGTACTTTGCAAATCTTTATGTCACCATCTCGGACATACTCGCGAATAGCATGGAACCGTAGCTTGATGTGCTTCAGCTTGCTATGTGACCTTGGCTCCTGTGCATTAGCTATGGCACCTGTGTTGTCACAGTAGATGGCCATTGGGTCCAACGCACTAGGAACCACGCCAAGTTCAGTAATGAACTCCTTCATCCATATGGCTTCTTGTGCAGCCTCCGAAGCAGCTATGTATTCCGATTCAGTTGAAGATTTCGCCACAACGCTTTGCTTGGCACTCCTCCAGCTCACTGCAGCACCATTCAAAATAAATACGTTTCCAGACTGTGACTTCGAGTCATCTGGATCGGTGTTCCAACTAGCATCAGTGTAACTGTTTACAACAAGTTGTTCATCACCTCCATAAGAAAGAACCATATCCTTAGTCCTATTTTAGGTACTTTAGGATATTCTTGACCGCTGTCCAGTGCTCCATTCCAGGATCACTTTGATATCTGCTAGTCAAACTAATAGCATGTGCTATATCCGGTCTTGTACACAGCATGGCATACATGATAGAACCTATGGCCGAGGCATAGGGAATATTATTCATCTTCTCTCTATCTTCTGCCGTAGCTGGACTTTGAGTCTTACTCAAGGTCTTCCCTGACAACATGGGCACGAACCCTTTCTTGCTCTCTTCCATTCTAAACTTCTTTAGAACTTTGTCCAAGTATGTACTTTGTGAAAGCGCTATTAGGCGTCTTGATCTATCTCTATAAATCTTGATGCCTAGAATATATGCCGCTTCGCCAAGATCCTTCATTGAAAAACTATTATTAAAATAGGCTTTGACACTATTAAGAAGTTCTATATCATTCCCAATCAACAATATGTCATCTACATATAGTACTAGGAATGCTACAGAGCTCCCACTCACTTTCTTGAAATACAAGCTTCTCCATAAGTTTGTATAAATCCAAAGTTTTTGATTACTTTATCAAAACGTTGATTCCAACTTCGGGATGCTTGCTTCAGTCCATAAATGGAGCGCTGAAGTTTGCATACCTTGTCAGCATCTTTAGGATCGACAAAACCCTTGGGTTGTACCATATACAACTCTTCCTCAATGTCACCATTAAGGAACGCCGTTTTGACATCCATCTGCCAAATCTCATAATCGAAATATGCAGCTATTGCTAACAAAATCCTCACAGACTTTAGCTTCGCTACTAGTGAGAATGTCTCATCGTAGTCAACTCCTTGAATTTGTCAGAACCCTTTCGCGACAAGTCGAGCTTTATAGACGGTAACATTACCATCAGCATATGTTTTTCTTTTGAAAATCCATTTGTTCTCGACAGCCTTATGGCCATCCGGTAAGTCCACCAAAGTCCACACTTGGTTTTCGTACATGGATCCCATCTCGGATTTCATGGCTTCTAGCCATTTGTCGGAATCTGGGCTCACCATAGCTTCTTCATACGTCGCAAGGTCATCAATGTTGTCCACCAACATGACGTTCAAGGCAGAGTCATACCAATCAGGAGTGGTACGAACCCTCGTTGACCTGCGAGGTTCAGCAGCAACTTCATTCGAAGTTTCATGATCACCATCATGAGCTTCCTCTCCAATTGGTGTAGGCAGCACAAAAACATCTTTCGGTGCTGTGCTACTCTCAACTCCAAGAGAAGGTTCAATAACCTCGTCGAGTTCTACTTTCCTTCCAGTCAATTCCTTCGAGAGAAACTCCTTCTCAAGAAAGGATCCATTCTTGGCAACGAAAACTTTGCCTTCGGATCTATGATAGAAGGTATACCCAATTGTTTCTTTAGGGTATCCTCTGAAGACGCATTTCTCCGCTTTGGGTTCAAGCTTATCAGGTTGTAACTTCTTTACATACGCTTCGCAACCCTAAACTTTAAGGAACGACAACTTAGGTTTCTTTCCAAACCACAATTCGTACGGTGTCATTTCAACGGATTTAGATGGTGCCCTATTTAAAGTGAATGCGGCTGTCTCTAATGCATAGCCCCAAAACAATAGCGGTAAATCTGTAAGAGACATCATGGACCGAACCATATCTAACAGAGTTCGATTACGACGTTCGGACACACCATTACGTTGTGGTGTTCCTGGCGGTGTCAACTGCGAAAGTATTCCACATTTCTTTAAATGCATGCCAAACTCATAACTTAGATATTCACCTCCGCGGTCAGAACGCAGAAACTTAATCTTCTTGTTATGATGATTTTCCACTTCACTTTGAAATTCCTTAAACCTCTCGAAAGTTTCGGACTTATGTTTCATAAAGTAGACATACCCATATCTACTTAAGTCATCCGTGAAAGTGAGAACATAACGATATCCACCACGCGACGCTACACTCATTGGACCGCACACATCGGTATGTATTATTTCCAATAAGTCTGTAGCTCGCTCCATTATTCCAGAGAATGGACTCTTAGTCATTTTTCCCATTAGACATGCTTCGCATCTTTCAAGTGATTCAAAATCAAGTGATTCAAGAAGTCCATCAGAATGGAGTTTCTTCATACGCTTCACTCCAATGTGACCAAGACGACAGTGCCACATGTATGTAGAATTATCATTCAATTTTGTTCGTTTAGCATCTATGTTGTGAACATGTGTATCACTACTATCGAGATTCAGTAAGAATAAACCATTCATCTCAGGTGCATTACCATAAAAGATATTACTCATATAAATCAAACAACCTTTATTCTTGAACTTAAAAGAGTAACCGTCTCGCAATAAACAAGATCCAGATATAATGTTCATGCTTAACGCAGGCACCAAATAACAATTATTTAAATTTAAAACTAATCCCGAAGGTAGATGTAGAGGGAGCGTGTCGACGGCGGTCACATCAACCTTGGAGCCATTTCCAACGCATCGTCACCTCGTCTCTCGCCAGTCTTCGTTTATTCCGCAGCTCCTGTTTCGAGTTACAAATATGAGCAACCGAACCAGTATCAAATACCCAGGCACTACTACGATTACTAGTAAGATACACATCAATAACATGTATATCGAATATACCTTTCTTCTTGATGTTGCCGTTCTTCAGATCTGCCAGGTACTTGGGGCAGTTACGCTTCCAGTGACCAGCACCCTTGCAGTAGAAGCATTCAGTTTCAGGCTTAGGACCAGCCTTGGGCTTCTTAGCAGGTGCGGCGGCTTTCTTGCCGTCCTTCTTGAAGTTGCCCTTGTTCTTAGGCTTGCCCTGTTTCTTGAAATTGGTGGTCTTATTGACCATCAACACTTGGTGCTCCTTCTTGATCTCCACTTCAGCAGTTTTCAGCATGGACGATAGTTTAGGCAACGTCTTGTTCATGCAGTGCATATTGTAGTTCATCACAAAGTTCTTATAACTCGGTGGCAGTGATTGGAGGACATGGTGAATCCCTAACTCATTAGGAATTGTTATCCCCAACTCTTGGAGCTTGTTTGCGTGCCCATACATGGTGAGCACATGCTCGCTAACGGAGCTACCCTCTTCCATCTTATAGTTAAAGAACTTTTTGGAGGCCTCATAGCTCTCCACGGCCGCGTGAGTCTCAAAAATGAGCTTGAGCTCCTTAATGATCTCGAACGGGTCGTGGTGCTCAAAGCGCTTCTGAAGCTCCGTTTCTAAACCGTACAGGATGGCACACTGAACTGTGGAGTAATGATTTTTCCGAGTGGCGTAAACATTCTTTACGTCATCGGTGGCATCTTCTGCAGGTGGGTCACCTAGCGGTGCTTCGAGCACATAGGTCAAATGACCAGCCCTGAGGACAATCTTCAGTCCACGGAGCCAGTCAGTGAAGTTGCTCCCATTGTTCTTAAGCTTTTCATTCTCTAGGAACGCATTGAAATTGATGGATAGGTTCGCGTAATCTACAACAAATTTGCAAGTAGTTTAGACTAAGTTTATGATGAATTGAGTTCAATTTTAATTCTTAAATAACTAGGTGAACTCCCACTCAAAACAACATCCCTCACATTGTCTTAGTGATTACACGAACCAAGTCCACTACACCAAGTCCGATCTTCACGAGAGAAGATGTAGTTTCATTGGCGAACAATCTTCATGTTCATCATATCATTTATATGACTCGTGCTCTACCTTTCGGTATTCCGTGTTCCGAGACCATGTCTGTACATGCTAGGCTCATCAAGACTAACCTTAGTTTCCGCATGTGCAAATCTGGCTTGCACCCGTTGTATGCACACGTAGAATCTATCACATCCGATCATCACGAGATGCTTCGAAACGACGAGTCTTAGCAACGGTGCCAACTAAGGATGAACACTTTATTACTTGATATTTAGTGAGAGGGATCATCTTATAATGCTACCGTCACGATCTAAACAATACAAGATGCATAAAGGATTAACATCACAGGCAATTCATAATTAGTGTGATATGATATGGCTCTTTCTTCTTATGCCTTTGATCTCCATCTCCAAAGCACGGACATGATCTCCATCATCACCAGCATTGCGTCAAGGTCAGTGGCGCCGCTTCATGGTTGTCCATCATCATGAGCAACTATTACAACTACTTGGAATAAAGCTATTACAAGATGAATAGACACGCATGTCTTAACAGAATTAAAGACAACCATTAGGCTCCTGCCGGTTGCCATATTACAACAAGGATCATTGCATACATCAAATATAATCACAATCACATGATGGCCATATCACATCACAAAACCCCTGCAAAAACAAGTTAGACGCCTCTAATTTTCTTTGCATGTTTTACGTGGTTTGGGGCTTTCGAATAAGAACGGATCTTACCTACGAAACTGAACCACAACATTGATACAAGTGCTATCAAGTGAAAAGTGTAGATTGGATCTATACTATGGTGGGAGAGACAGACACCGGCAAAGCCACTTGTGCAAAGAAAGTTACACGTCAAGCGTGGAGCAAGTCTCATGTGCGATGACATGTAAGGTTAGCCCGAACCGCTTCATCCCACCATACCGCAAGATGCAAAGTACACAAAGCAAAAGATGACACGAGCACCAACGCCCACAAAACCATTGTGTTCTACTCGTGCAACAGATCTACGCATAGACAAGGCTCTGATACCACTGATGGGTTCGTAGCATGGAAAACAAAAAAATTCTACCGCAAGAACGAACAAAACCCAGATCTAATCTAGATAAAAGCCAAGATCTAATCTATTAGACATGTGCAACGAGATAGATCTGTACTAACCCTTGTAGTTTCGAAAGCCTTGTTCGAGATCGGATCTCGTGGTTGATGTAGTCGATCACTTGCCGATCTCAAGATCGAGTAGACGATCCTTCCGGCGCCGCGTTCCGGCAGCGCTTCCGCAGTCGGTCACACGTGCGGAGTCGAAGCAGACCTTCCTCTCCCTGTTCCAGCAAGCAGCGGAGGTAGTAGATCTCTCCACGGAAACCTAGCAGCACGACGGCGTGGTGGTGGCGGTGGAGTAGAGAATTCTGCAGGGCTTCGCCTAAGCCAGAGCAGATGGAAGGAGGAGGAGAGAGGCGGCTAGGGTTTGGAGTGGGGAGGGGGCCAGGGGGTGGCCTCTCCACCCCTCTATATATAGAGGGAGGGGTGCGGCATAGGGTTCCCACCCCTAGGCCCACCCCTTAGGGCCGGCGCACCAAGGTGCTTGGGGGGAGAGTCCTCCCCCCCCAAGTTTCCTTTACTTACCCTTTAAGTTTTCCCTTATCCTATCTTGGTTTTCAAGTAAACTCCAAAATATCTTCTAGAACCTTCCGGAACATTCCGAAACCTTCTAGAATCCTCATACAAACACTCCGGAACATTTCCTACCTTAGAAAATGATCCCCATTATATGAATCTTATTCCCCGGATAATTTCGGATCTCCTCGTGATGTCCCGGATCCAATCCGAGACTCCGAATAACATTTGGTCTCCAACGCACATTCAATATCTACTTAAAACAACTTCGAGCCTTAAGTGTGTCACCCTACAGTTCGTGAATATGTAGACATGATGGAGACACCTCTCCGATCAATAACTATCAGCGGGATCTGGAGATCCATAAAGGCTCCCACATACTCAACGATGACTTCATGATCGATAGAACCATTAACATACGAAACCAATTCCCTTTGTCACGCGATACTCTACTTATCCGAGGTTTGATCGTCGGTATCTCCATACCTAGTTCCACCTCGTTACTGATAAGTACTCTTTACTCGTTCCATGTTATGCCATCCCCTGTGACCTAGTCACATGCTTGCAAGCTAACTAGATGACATTCCACCGAGAGGGCCCAGAGCATATCTATCCGTCATATGGATGGACAAATCCCAATCTTGGTCCATGCGCTTCAACACATACTTTCAGAATACCCAATGACACCTTTATAACCACCCAGTTACGAAGCGGTGTTTGATGTCATCAAAGTACCCATCCGGTGATGGTGATTAACATAACCTCATGGTCGAAGGATTAGGTTACTATGCATTTGAAAGCTTGTAGCAATACGAACTTAATGACTTGATCTTATGCTACACTTACTATGGGTGCGTGTGTCCATCACATCATTCTCCTAATGATATAACCTTGTTATTAATGACATCCAATGTCCATGATCAGGAAACCATGATCATCAATTAACCAACAAGCTAGTTCAACAAGAGGCTTACTAGGGACTCTTTTATGTTTACAAAACACACATGTATTAGTGTTTCCTTATAATACAATTATAGCATGGGATGCAAACATTCATCATAAACACAAAGATATAATAATAACCACTTTTATTATTGCCTCTTGGGCATATCTCCAACATATATATGTAACACATGCCTAGGATTATTTAGTACTTGGATGCTTTATCTTATTTATCTGCAAATGCCCTATGTTCTGATTGCCATGTGAATTGTCTTGTCCATGCAATGCCCGTCCATCCATCCCTATGCCTACCGCGCTTTAATCCTACTATTTATTGCAATTGTTACTACTGTCTTTACTTTACTTCTGCTATTAGTTTACTATTCCTACTACAAACCTGTTGCTACTGATAAACTGATGTGAGCAAGATTGTTTCCAGGTGCAGCTGAATTGACAACTCAGTTGTTAAGGCTTATAAAAATTCTTTGGCTCCCCTTGTGTCGAATCAATAAATTGGGTTTCACTTCCCTCGAAAATACTGCGATACACCCCCTATACTTGTGGGTTATCAAGACTATTTTATGGCGCTGTTGCTGGGAGCATAGCTTTATTTATCAAGTCCACTTGGAATCATTATTGTTCACTGACATCCATCCATCATGGGTAAGTCACGTGATGGCAAGGTTCCTATTTTACCATCCACTACAAGAAGAGGTACGGTTCTGAACACCTCTGTTGCTCTTGATTCACCATCTGTTATGAGTAAGTTCCTTACACCACCACATACACATGCTACACACACTGCTACTACTGCTGAATCTAAAACTTCTGATACTTATGATGCTGCTTCTACTGTGCTTGATAAGAGTGGTTCATTAGGTCCTTTCCTAGATGCTACGATTGCTAGAACTATAGCTAGAAATACTGAAACTCCTAATGAAGACACTACTACACCTGTTAGTTCGCCTGAGTCTAGTGAGAGCTATGATATTGAAGACGGTTATATTGAGATGACCGATGAATTTATTAAAGAATGTCAAAACACGCATGATAGGAGTGCTGCTAAGAGTCTCCTTGAGAGGCGTACTATTAAACCCAAATTGTCTCCTAATGCTAAGTTTGCTGCGTCTCCCATAAACATTAAAGATAAAGATTATGATTTCTCTCTTGATCTATCCTATATAGCTATTGTTGAGAAAGAACCTTTTTGTGGGACTAAGAATGAAAGTGCGGTAGCACATATGACTGAGCTTTCTACCATGAGTGGCCTGTTTTCTGATGATATTAAGATGCGCACCTACTTTGTTGCTAAAATTTTCCCCTTTTTGCTAAAAGGAGAAGCTAAAACTTGGTATAGTAATTTACCTCCTGGATCTATTGATAGCCCTGATTGCTTGATTAGTACTTTCCTGCAGAATTATTTTCCTCCTAGTGCTAGACATGCTATTTTGCAGGAACTTTTTGATTTCAAACAAGGAGAAAAGAGATATTGCCTGAATCATGGGCAAGGATGTCCATTACCTAAGAATGAGCTTCTTGATATATTTTATAATGGACTAACTGAAGAATCTAGGACATACCTGGATAATTGTGCTGATTGTGTTTTCAGGAATAGGACTCCCAAGGAAGCTGAGGAACTAATGGCTAAAATAAGCAAGAATTATGAAGATTGGACTCCTCCTGAACCAGCTATACCTGAAACAATTACACCTGAACCATCTATACCAGCGCCTATACCAACATCTAAGAAGAGGGGAGTTATTGAACTAAATGATGAAGTGATGAAGGAAGCTAAGAAATGTCTTAAGGAGAAGGGAATTAAAGCTGCAGATGTCAAGAATTTACCTCCTATAGAAGAATTATGTAAGACAATTCCCCATTCACCCACTATTGAGGTACACTCTCTCCAACACTTTGATGAAGGTGATATACCTTACTCTAAACCTCCTAATCAATGCTTAGAAGAATTCGATATTTTTATTGTTAAGCAAGATAATTTTAATAAAAGGGTGCAAAACCAACTAATGGAAAACACTAGAGCTATTGTTGAGTTAAAAGATATTGTGGAAAGAACCTCTAATGATGTTAAAATGCTTGTTAAACATTTTCAAATGGTTCAAACTCAAATAGATCAACTTATTAAAGTGCAAAAAGACTTGCTAGTTAATGCTGCCAAAGAAAAACATGCGTATGAAATTAGAACTAGAAGTGGTGCTGCTACCCAGGATCCTCTATATCCTAAGGGGCATCCTAAAAGAATTGAGCAGGATTCTCAACAAGCTGAAAATAGTGGTACTACTCGTAAGAAAAGAAAAAAGAAACATAAAACTATTGTAGAACCCTCTGAACCTGCTAAATATCCTAATAGTATATCTGTGTCTAATGCTGAAACTGAAAGCGGTAATGAAGAAAATGATGTTCCTGATAAATAAAGAGTTGAAGAAGAACCTGAAAAGCACACTAAGAATACTAAATACACTAAAGAAGATTTTGTTGCTAAGAAACATGGTAGTGAAAGAGAGCCTTGAGTTCAAAAACCTATGCCTTTCCCTGATAAGAAACACAAGTCAAAGGAAGATGAACACTATAATAAGTTTTGTGAGTGGATGAAACCTTTATTCTTGCAAATTCCTTTGACTGATGCTATTAAATTGCCTCCTCATTCAAAGTATATGAAGGATATTGTCTCGAATAAAAGGAAGATCCCTAATGAAGAAATCTCTACTTTGCTAGCTAATTATTCCTTTAATGGTAAGGTTTCAAAGAAACTTGGAGACCCGGGGATTCCCACTATTCCTTGCTCTATTAAAAATAGTTATGTTAAAACTGCTTTGTGTGATTTAGGAGCAGGAGTTAGTGTTATGCCTTTTTCTCTCTACAAGAGACTTCAACTGGAAAAACTAATACCAACTGATATATCTTTGCAAATGGCTGATAAATCTACCACTATTCCTGTTGGTATATGTGAGGATGTACCTGTTCAAGTGGCTCATAATTGCTTGATGTTAACTGATTTTGTTGTGCTTGAAATGCCTGAAGATGATAATATGTATATTATTCTTGGGAGACCTTTTCTTAATACTGCAGGAGCTGTTATTAATTGTAATCAAGGAAAGGTAACCTTTAATGTTAATGACAAGGAGCATACTGTCTATTTCCCCAAGAAGATTGATAGGACTTATGGTTTGAATTCAATTGAACATGTTGAGGGCATTCAAGTTGGAGAAATATTTTGTCCCATACCAAGAGAAAAATAGGAAACTATTATGATTGGGAGCATTGCTATCAAAGTTGAGGTAACATAATCATTAGTGGAATACAAAGTTTTGTTTCATATAAAATTGTTTTGATAACAAGACCTGATCAACCTTGTTAACAAAAGGATTTCATTGAGCAAAACAATGTTTTCATCATGATTATCTCCGCTTACTTCTATTCTATCCATTTAGTTTTTGCTTTCATTTAGTTTTCTTTTCTGTTGTTAGTTGTTTGCGTGTTAGAGTGTCTTAGAACTTCTGAAGTTCTAGCCTTGTTTTGTCTTTGCATCATTCCAGAAAATTTTTTCTGTCAGAAAATCATTTTGTTGTGCCTGAAAATTGCCCCAAAATAAAGTGTCTTGAAAAATTCTAGAAAATTCATATTAAATTTTTACGTGAAAAAAGGGGCAGAGGAGTGCCTGGAAGGTACCAGGGGGGCCCACCAGGCAAGCACACCACCTGGTGGCACGGCCAGCCCAGGGGCGCGCCTGGCCATGGTGTGGGCCACCCCTGGCCCTCTACTCACTCTCTCACTTGCCACTTTCTTCTCTCTCTCAAGAAAATACCAGTTCATTGCTCAAAATCGTGTTCTTGCTGTTCTTGCCCTCAATTTTTCGATCTCCTTTCTCAGCCCATCTTTGCTGTTGAAATTTGGAGCATTTGTTCTCCGGTATGTGACTCCTCCGCTTGTCCAAGTAGATTTGTGTTTAGTGGTTTATATCTTGAGTATTTTGCTGCTATAGGTGACAGGTTATGAGAGCTTGTAAGCTTGTTCAATGCTTAGAGATATAGTTTTGATGCATGTTTAGGCCTCCACAAGTCCCTACGAGTAGTGCCCTTCATTATATATTCACTTTGCAATCACTTGTTTAATAGATGTTTAAATTTCAGAATATCAAACATGAACAACCACACCTTTGGAGAAATATTTGAGAGGGATACACCTAGGAGGTCAAGGCCCTCAAGATCATCCTCTCAGTTTAGGCCATCATACAACGAAGATCTCATTGCACCTCGCATTGGTAATGAAGGAGATGATGGGGATGCTCACCCATCTACTTTTCCTTGTTTTACTTTCTTACAAGCTGCAGGGATTCTTGATGATTTCTTGCTACTGATTCAGAGGGTTGGTTTGACCTCATACATGCAAGATGAGAGTGAGCAATACGCTATGCTCACCAAAACTTTTGTTGAGAGTTTTGTTTTTACTAACACCCCCTATCAGTCAACTGTCTCTTTCAGAATTTATAATCTGCACTTTACCATGCCATTAGAAAGATTTTGCAGTATTATAGGTGTAGGCATGACAGGGACCGTGAAGAAGATTCAAGGGCGACCCGTTGATTTGCTAGAGCTCTATTGGGGTGTGACCAATGACGACGACCGTGTAGCTCAGCGCGGGAAAATAAGAAACATCCAACTCCATCCTCTTAGATACTTTGCCTATTATCTTGATACTAGCATTCTTGGTAGGGAGAATACGAGTAATATCTCCAATTATCATTTGGCCTTCCTCGCTGTCGCGCTTAACAATGATACTCGGTACAATCTTGGCTCTCTTATTGCTCGGCGCCTAGCTACTAGGGGGCCTATTTATGGGGACATCATCGCTTCACGTATGGTTAATGCATTAGAGCTTTCTGTGGATCCAAATGATACTATATTGGCACCACAAAGGCTTGACCTTGCTGCCATGAAAACACATCACTTCGTCACTACTAACTTTGATATGGAACGTCTAGTATACAGGATGTTGTTTACTGACAGGGATGAAAGGGAGATTCCTTTGCCGCAATCTACTTTGTTCAGTGTTCACAGGAGGCCGTGGTCACGCTCTAAGGAGGAGGTGGACGAGCAGCTCCGCTTGCTGGGTTTCCACAGGCAGCACCCGGAGGATGTGCCCTCCTACGATTACTCTACGCACTACGGTGGGGCGTCCTCGAGCTCGCACCAGAACGAGGGTACCTCCTTGCAGTACTATGGAGGCGCTCCATCTTGGCCATCTTGGGATTGATACCCACTTACGCCAAAATCCTAAGCTTGGGGGGAGGTACACCGACATCACACTCATCTCCATATCATGTTTCGTCGGTACTTTGTATATTCATGTATTATTCTCTTTTTAGTTTTCGTTCTTTCTTTGTTTTTGCTTTCTAAAACACAAAAAGACCAAAAATATTTCTGTTGTTTCTCTTTGTTTGCTTCTTCTTCTTTTTGCCTTGGTTTGGTTTTTCCTTTTTGCTTTGTTTGAACTATTCGAAAAAACCAAAAAGATTTCTCTTTGCTTGTTCTTCCTTTTTGTTTCTTGCTTTTAAAAATCGAAAACACCAAAAATATTTGTTGTTCTTCTTTGGTTTTGTGAGTTTGTTGCAGGATTCATCAGTCCTTAGTGGAATTTGGTTTCATGTTATTATTCAAGACACACAAGTGAAGGGCAATAATGAGGATTAATGACAACTTGAGGTATGGTAAGAGGCTGGTAACGAACTCTATTTGTTTTCATTTTTGTACATATACTCATCATTGTGGGCATGCTTAGCCAGTTCGTGTAGGGTGTAGTTATGGATACTTAGTAGTTCTTCCTTTCCTATGCTTAGCTCCAGCTCACTAATAATTTATAGCATGTCATATGAATGTTTGTTTGCATTGCTCTATTCATAATTTGGTATGACATTGTGGTATCTCCCTCTGAGTGTTTCACTTGAATTGACTTGGCACATGCTCACGCATGCATATGGCTGAATCAATAATCAGTTAAGCCTCGATGAATTATTTTGCCTCAGGGGTCTTGAATCACTTTCATGCATGATTAGTCCTGTTTTCTTGCAAGCATGATTATGACAGTTATTGCTCTCTTGGTTGTCGCTCCCTTACTATTGCTAGCCTTCACCTGCACTGAGTATAAGTTTTACTCGTGTTTCCAACTCCCTAAAACTAAATATTGCCAAAAGTGTCCACCATACCTACCTATTAGCATTATTTGTTGTTCCGTGCATATTTAGTATGCCTTGTTTTCTTCCGAATAAAATGTTTGCTTGTTATGAGAAAGTTAGTTAGTAAAGCTCTCACGAACTTGATGGCACACGTTACCTTCTTGCACTTAATAATCTTGAACCATTGCATCCATCTTTGTTGCGTATATGCTTGCGCTTTATAAGTTGAACTTTGCAGAACCATGTATCATGGGGAACGCTTTCAAAATTGCACGGGTACTTTGTACCTCTTTAATATCATGATTCTTTTGCTTATGTATCCCGGTGGTGTGAAATAAAAGGGGAACTTGTAAGATCATGGAGTTTGTATGTGTGTTAGAGAAACGCCTGGGCCGCTAGCCTAAGACATGCCTAATCATGGTGGAAACTTGCAGCATAACCATAATGAGCATTCTATGAAGAATCCTCAATAAAAACCTATGCAAATAGCAAATAAAAAGATCACTAAGATGCTCATTGTATGCTTGCCTTGTCATTTTGATTATGGGATAGCTCCTGTATCATGTGCAAGGGGTACCTTGTTGGCGGTTCTCTATGATACATATGTACTTGCAATGACAAGAGCTTACTTGTGACTGAAGTTGAGTAGCATGAGGTCCGGTACTCGTAAGTAAGGGGCATGAGACTTTAGCTTATAACTTGTCAAGCATATCCTCTTACTTGTGTCACTTTAACCTTAACCATTTAAAAGATGCTTATGATAGGGGCAATGAGAGCTCAAAGCTAGCGAGTACCATACTTTCAGCATTTGGAAGCCTTTCAAATTATTCAAAACCTTTTTCATTTCTTTGTTGAGTCTCCACATATTCTATGAGCACCTTCTTGAGAGCATAGTTGTCATTCTTAGTGTAATGTGCTTGTCTCAAAACTTGATTATTTGTGTTATGACTTTGATCCTTGTATCTTTGATATCTTTACTTCTAGTCTTCACCTAAACTTCAGAGGTGCCTTGGCAATCACAATCAAAGGCAAGAGAGATACCACTCTATCATACCTTTTTATGAGCAGTACAATGTTGCTTGTGTTTATGTTTCATGCTACTTATTATTTTTGAGTTGGCATCTCTTCATAGCTTGCATTGACTATTAAGTAAACTTAGTTGCATACTCTTTATTATGAATTGCCTAAGTAGTTGATCACATGCTGAGAATATATACATCATATGAAGCAAATGTGTTCGTGAAAGTTTCTTTTATCGCACTCAGTTTTCAAGTGAATTGCTTGAGGACAAGCAATAAGCTAAGTTTGGGGGAGTTGATACGCCCAAAACGTATCTACTTTCCCGAACACTTTTGTTATTGTTTTTCCTCTAAACTTGTGTGAACTGGATGCAACTAACACGGACTGACGTTGTTTTCAGCAGAATTACTTTGGTGTCTAGTTTTTGTGCAGAAAATCAACTATCAGGAAAAATCCCGGAAAATATGCCAAAAATCATATTTCGCCAGAAGACTCACGGAGCTAGAATACGAGACGGAGTGGGGCTAGGCCCAGGCCACACCACCTGGCCGCGCGGGCTAGGCCTGGCCGTGCCAGGGGTGGTCTGGCCGCCCCAGACACCCCCTCGGTCTCCCTCTTCGCCTATAAGCTGCCTTCTGACCTAAAAACTCAGGGGGTTTCGACGTTTTTCTAGAAAGAGTTCCGTTCCACCGCCACCACCAGATTCCACGATCCGGAACCAGAAACTTCGTTCTGGCACCATGCCGGGATGGGGAATTGGAGGAGATCATCGCCATCATCATCACCATCGCTTCTCCATCAAACATCCATGTTTCCCCCATCTATGAGTGAGTAATCCCCCGCTGTAGGCTATGGGGATGGTAGGGATTGGATGAGATCGTTCATATAATGGCATCGGATTGTTAGGGCATGGTGCCTAGTATCTACTATTAGTGCTTTTTGACTTTGTTGCGACTTGTTATGCTTAATGCTTGTCACTAGGGCTCGAGTGCCATGATTTTAGATCTGAACATGTTATTGATTCATTATGATAGTATTGTTTATGGTCTTACGTGCAAGTTGTATATGCATGTTGTTGTCCGAAACCAAAGGCCCCGAAGTGACAAAAATCGGGATAACTGGAGGGAATGGCTTTGATGTGAGGATCACATGTGTTCACGGAGTGTTAATGCTTTGCTCCGGTGCTCAATTAAAAGGATCACCTTAATTGTCAGTAGTTCCCTTGAGGCCCCGCTGCAAACGGGCTGGCAGGACAAAAGATGTTGTGCAAGTTCTCATTGCCAGCACGTATGACTATATATAGAACACATGCCTAGGATTATTTAGTACTTGGATGCTTTATCTTATTTATCTGCAAATGCCCTATGTTCTGATTTCCATGTGAATTGTCTTGTCCATGCAACGCCCATCCATCCATCCCTATGCCTACCGCGCTTTAATCCTACTGTTTACTGCAATTGTTACTACTATCTTTACTTCACTTCTGCTATTACTTCACTATTCCTACTACAAAACTGTTGCTACTGATAAACTGCTGTGAGTAAGATTGTTTCTAGGTGCAGCTGAATTGACAACTCAGTTGTTAAGGCTTATAAATATTCTTTGGATCCCCTTGTGTCAAATCAATAAATTGGGTTTCACTTCCCTCAAAAATACTGCGATACACCCCCTATACTTGTGGGTCATCACGAGTTCACCTTATCATGTAGAAGCTTGGTGTAACACCCCAAAAATATTAATCAAGATTATCAAGTTCAAATCACCTTAGTTTAGGGTTAACAAAAACTTTTATTATTAAATTTAATATGAGTGTATGTGTGAATTGCATTAGTATATGAATGAGTGCAATTGCCATGTTTGATTGTTACAAATGATAAAGAATGGTTTAAATATGAATACTACATCATCTAGGCCAATTACAAACAAAATCAAAAGAAAAGAAATTCAAATATGAATCATATAAGCAAATGGTCATTTTGACCAAAATTATCCACTAGACCACTTTGAGTGTTCCTAGTAAAAGATTTCTAATATAAACTTTCTCAATTCTTTTCACCCCTTGCTAGACCAAATAAAAGTGAACCCAAGCCCACTTTACAAACAAACAAAAACAAATTCCAAATCTATTTAAAGGACATTGCAAAATTGAGTCAAGTTCATATGCATAGATCACCACTTTTCAAAAACCACTCATATCAATTCATCTTGACTTTTCAAAGAAACCATAGACTATCAAGCAAGTACTCAGAACACTCACCAAAATTTAGCCAAAAATTCAAATCTTAAATTCATGCGGCCATTTGGTCGAGCACCTGGCAGACACAATTAAACACTGCCTAACTTCTACTATTCTGAGCAGTGATCAATCACCACTAGGGCCTTAATTCTCTCCCCTGGTCTCCCTTAGCACCTAGCAGCGTAGTGGAGACACTCCCCCTTTGCCGTTCGCACTAGTACAGTGCCGCCCGAGCTTGCCGCGCCGGTCGACCAAGCCCCACTCGCCACATACCGTGCTGCCCTCTCCCACGATGTCCAGGAGACAGGCGCCGCACCACCGCCACCCTCTGTCCACCCCTAGAACAGAGACACACCATGGACCGGCCGTGATCGCCGTGCCCACCTCTTTGTCTGCCATGCCGAGAGCACGCCAGAGCGTCACAGCCGACATGCGCACACACACCGCGCCTCACCCTGTCCGCGTGTGCTTGCACTCACCGTGACCCCAGCTACCCCCCAGACACGCTCGTTCGCCGCCCGCGTGGACCGTAGCCACTGTGCGCCGTCTCGAAAACCGTCGTTCCCGCACAGAGCATCGACCACTCCCGACCGTTCTCGACCGCCCCTTGCTGCGCCATCACTCGTATGACAACCGCCCTGAAGCACCGCGTCGACCCCTACCCTCTATAACAATGTCGCCGATGAGCCCGAGCCATGCCGCTCTATCCCTCTCGCCGGTGTATAAATAGAGGCCACTCCAGCCCTCATTAGCCACACCATCCCACTCCCCTCTCTCTCAGACACCTCCTACACCTCTTCCCTGAGCAAGGCGAGCACCACACCGCCGGAATTTCACCGGAGCCCGCCGATGTAGAGGAGAAGAGGAACTGGAGCTAGGAGCCGCCCTAGGAGCCGTTGCGACCACCATTCAAACCGTCGTCGACGACAACCTCATTCGCCCCCATCGCCAACCTTAGTTGGAGCCCAGGTGAGCCCCCACGTACCCCCACCATCGCGATTAGGGTTTAGTCTCGCCGAAGCTGTGCCATGGAGACGACGATGCTCAGTCGTCGATCGCGCTCTAATCGCATGGCCCAGATTGAAAGATACCGTTTCAGTTTAGATGAGCCGCTGACCAGTAGGACTCGCCTGTCAGTAGCCCGCTGCGTGCGTGCCGCGTAGCTAGGCCGGCCCAGTTAGTTTCCCGCACAGAGCCCATGAATTCAAATAAGCTTTTTCCATTTTAGTTAAAACTAGATTCTGTTAGTAGATTAAAAATCAATTCAAAGAGACTCACTAAACCAAATTGCATGATTCCAATTTTGTTAGAAAGGTATTAAAAATATCTATCCAAGCCCGTTAGATTCAAACCATTTGAAATTATAGATCACCTATAGTAAAAATAATAAGACAGAGACTTTTCAAACTTCAAACATTTTTCAAAAATCAACCATAAATGCTTTTGAGTTGATTCCAACTCTCAAAAATCACATTTGACAAGATCTATCTTAATATGTAAAAATATTTAGGTTACATGCAGTGATCTTGGACTAGTACGAAAGGAATGCTATTTAGGCATTTCTAGTCACTTTAATTGTATTAAATGGTAATTTTAAACTTTATAAAATATGACCACCACTTTAAATCACATTCTCAAGTATTAGAATATGTGGTGATGACATGTGTCAACATGATCCCATATTTTAATTGGAGAATATTAAATCTTAAGTATTTTCAATGAGTAGAAATTACTTTTCTAAAATAAGAAAAATAAGACTAGGTCTTTATTTCATGTGATGATTGTGATGATGCTAGATCATCTAGTGTGATCCTTTGTGTGCTAAATAGAAGTAGTTAAGTATTGTTTGGTGACTGTGTATCTCGTATTCATTTATAGATGATAGTACCGACCCGGGATACGAGGAGGAGGAGTACTTCCAAGAAGAAGAAGAAGAGAACTCCAACCACTGCACTACTGAAGGCAAGCTAACACTTGGAAACCTCATATATGTGGAAGCCTAACACTACAAGTTAACTATGCAATCCATCACTAATTGAAAGCTATAAATATGCAAGCTAATGATACGTCCATTTTTCATCACTATTCTATATCATAATTTACTGTTATTCATTGATATATTTCATATTAAGAGATGATACTTATGTTATTTCATCTGTTTTTGCATGGTTGATGACTTTTGGAGCATGGACCGCTGCAGTCAGGATTCTGATGGAAAAGGTGATGTTTGGAGGAAAAATTCGCGAATATTAGAAAATTCGGGAAAATATACGGAAAATCCTATTTTTCTAGAAGACGGAGGAAGCCAGAAGGAGGAGTGGAGATGGGCCACAGGGGTCCCACACCACCCCCTGGCGCGAGCCACCCTATGCCGCGCCACCAGGTGGTGTGGCCACCCTGGCCCACCTCTGGCTCTCCCCTCTGGCGTATATAATCCTCCCAAAACCCTAATACTCGGGGAGCGACCACAGAAAGATTCTGCTGCCTCTGCGGGGCGGAAAACACCGAGAGAGAAAGATCTCTCTAGCAGACAGAATTCTACCGGGGGAATTCCTTCCCGGAGAGGGGAGATCATCGCCATCAACACCACCATCAAGCTGGACTTCATCGGGATCATCATCATCGTCATCACCACCATCATCGATATCAGCACCATCATCACCATCTCCATATTGCTGTAACAATTGAGTTGAATCTTGCAATAGTTCTTAGGGGAAACTTTCGCGGTGTTAATTACTCTTTGTAGTTGATGCTATTGAGTGAACCATTGAATTATTGTTTATGTTCAGATTGTTATATATCATTATTCCATCTCTGATCATGATCCATATGATGTCTTGTGAGTAGTTCATTTTGTTCTTGAGGACATGGGAGAAGTCATGTTGTTAGTAGTGGAGTTGTGTTGAGAAAGATTCAATAGTTTGATATTTAAGTTGTGGTGTACTTCTTCTAGTGGTGTCATGTGAACGTCGACTACATGACACTTCACCTATATGGGCCTAGGAGAATGCATTGTGTATTTGGATACTAATCGTAGGGGTTGCCGGAGTGACAGAAACCTGAACCCCCGTTAGGAAACCATTGCACAAGGGACGTCAGGGTCTTAGAGTTTAAAGCTGTGGTTAGGTTTCTACCTTAATTACTTTCTTGTACTTAAGGATGTTTGCAAGGGGTATAATCACAAGTATGTATTAGTCCTAGGAAGGTCGGTACATTAGCACAGGTTCACCCACACAACACTTAGCAAGATAAAGAAGATTAATCAACTATATGAAGCGAAAGCACTTGATAGTCTTCCCATGTGTCCTCGAGAACGTTTGGTCATCTTAAGTAATACAACTGGCTTATCCTTTGCTCATAAAGGATTGGGCCACTTGCTGCATTTATTCTTATTGTCTTTTGTTTACTCGTACTTCGTTTACTTGCTTTATCAAAAAACACTAAAAATCCGTTTGCTAAGTATTTGCAGAGAATTCCTGATCCATACCACTATCCAGCACCTTCTTCTCCTCGTTGGGTTTGACACTCTTACTTATCGAAAATACTGCGATACACCCCCTATACTTGTGGGTCATCAAGACTATTTTCTGGCGCTGTTGCCAGGGAGTGAAGCGCTATTGGAGAGTGGAACTGGTAAAGGAAACTTCTGCTGATATGGGGTGGCCCGATCTTCACAGTAAGCACTTGTCGGTGGTGATGGTGGATGATAGATAACTAGCCTGTAGCTATGAACTCTCTCGCTCGATCCCTGGTGCCAATGCAACAGCTCTCAAACCTTGTAGGATATTCACAACACCACGCTCTTGCGCACGCAGCCTTGACCATGAATGGTAGTATGCAATCTACTAATTCCCAATGGAACAACAGATCACACTCAATTATAGTTGGTAAATTCGAACACAGGGTAATTTTAGAGGTTCTATGAAAGAAACAACTCCAAAATATTTTAATGTGGTCTCCCCCTAATCTATGACGCCCCCATCTATTTATGGGTCCAAAGGGCGGCGGCCTATGGTAGAACCCGAGTCGGTTCCACCCAACCTGGATACAAACCGGCCACAAGTGGCTCGGCCAAGACTGGCTCTGCCGTGGCAGAGTCCTAGTCGGTTTTCCTGCCGTGGCAGAGAAACGAGGCTTTTCTCTGCCGCGGCAGAGAACTTCCTCCTCTTGTTGATCTTCGTCCTGGACAGCTCCTTGCGCTTCCTCCCTCTCCTCCCTCGTGCATTCCTCATTGATCAACACGCCATGTTCCTTCAGCTCCTCACTCTATGCTATGCCTTCTTCTCCTAAGTACCTGATCATACAATAATTCAAAGACTTAGGTAGTATAAAATTCTCATTAATTAGAACACCAGGTTCATTAAGAAACAAGTTCACCTTTAGTAGCTTGGCACGAGCTCTTGTGATTGGTCCAATCCTTATCTCATTGGATTGATCCTTCTTTGCAATTGGAACAACTTCATTAGCAATTGGGGTAGGTGTAATTGTAGGGATGTCCTCATCATCTCCCCCCCTTCAAAAGGCGTCGACCTCGACGCTCCAAGGTCTTCTCCAGCATATGGTGATAAATCAGCAACGTTGAAGTTGTTGCTAACTCCACCAAACTCCTCAATAGGTATATCAACCGAGTAGGCATTATCATTAATCTTGGCTAACACCTTGTAAGGACCAGCACCACGTGCCTTCAATTTTGATTTTCTAAGTAATGGGAACCTATCCTTGCGTAGATGCACCCAAACCATATCTCCAGGCTCGAACAACACTTCTTGTCGTGTTTGATTCCTTGCAGCAGCAATGTTCTTGCATTTCTTCTCAATAGCCTCTCGAGTCTTCTCATGTATTTTCTTCACATAATCAGCATGTTTTGATGCCTCCATATCAACTCTCTCATGTAATGGCAGAGGCAACATATCAAGTGGCGTCGATGGCTTGAAACCATACACCACCTCAAAAGGACAAAGCTGAGTAGTTGAATGCACAACCCTGTTATAAGCAAACTCAACATGTGGCAAACACTCTTCCCACTCCCGCAGATTCTTTTTAATCATGGTCCTTAGCAGCTATGACAATGTTCTATTCACCACCTCCGTTTGACCATCTGTTTGGGGATGACATGTAGTACTGAACAGCAACTTTGTTCCTAGCTTCCCCCATAAGGTCTTCCAAAAGTAGCTCATGAACTTCACATCACGGTCAGAAACAATCGTCTTTGGTACTCCATGTAATCTCACGATGTCCCTGAAAAACAAGTTAGCAACATGCGACACATCGTCGCTTTTGTGGCAGGCAATAAAATGAGCCATCTTAGAGAACCTATCTACTACCACAAATATAGAACCATGAACTCTCTGAGTTTTAGGTAGACCTAGCACAAAATCCATACTAATGTCTTCCCATGGAATAGTAGGTGCAGAGAGAGGTGTATACAAACCATGAGGCTTCAGCTTAGATTTTGACTTGTGGCATGTAATACATCGGCTCACAAATCTGTACACATCACGTCTCATCTTGGGCCAATAAACGTGATCAGCAAGCATGAGCAACGTCTTCTCACGCCCAAAGTGACCCATCAAACCACCAGCATGTGATTCCTGCACTAAGAACAAACGCAACGACGATTCTGGAATACATAGTTTGTTAGCTCGAAACAAATATCCATCATGTATATGATACTTATCCCATGCGTTTCTAAGAGCACACAAACGATATGGTTCAGCAAAATCATGGTCAGTTGCATAAAGTGCACAAATAGCTTCTAATCCAGGAATTTTAACATCAAGATTGGTTAATAGCATGTTCTTCCTAGATAGAGCATCAGCAACCACATTTTCTTTTCCCTTCTTATAATTAATGATGTAAGGAAAGGACTCAATGAACTCAACCCATTTAGCTAATCTTCTTTGCAAGTTGGATTGAGCTTTCAAGTATTTCAATGCTTCATGATCAGAATGTATGATGAATTCCTTTGGCCACAAATAATGTTGCCAAACCTCAAGTACTCTAACAAGTGCATATAATTCTTTATCATAGATAGAATAATTCAAACGAGCACTGGTCAATTTCTCAGAAAAATAAGCTATAGGCCGACCCTCTTGCATCAAAACGCCACCTATGCCTATACCACTAGCATCACATTCAACTTCAAATTGCTTCGAAAAATCAGGTAATGCAAGTAATGGTGCAGAAGTAAGCAAACGTTTCAATGTATCAAAAGCAATGTCTTGGGCCGCGCCCCATACAAAAGGAACACCTTTCTTTGTCAAATCATTCAAAGGTGCAGCAATGGTGCTAAAATCTTTCACAAAGCGCCTATAGAAACCAGCGAGACCGTGGAAACTACGCACTTGACTTACATTCATTGGAGTAGGCCAATTCTGAATTGATTCAATTTTAGATTGATCTACCTCTACTCCATGCTTAGAAACAACAAATCCTAGAAATATGACCTTATCTTTTGCAAATGTACACTTCTCAAGATTAGCATATAGTTTATTATCACGTAACACTTGCAAAACTTGTCTAATATGAGTGCAATGTTCAGATTCGGTATGGCTGTATATGAGTATATCATCAAAGTAAACAACCACGAAATGACCAATGAACTCTCTCAAAACATGATTCATCAAACGCATGAAAGTACTAGGTGCATTAGTAAGACCAAAAGGCATAACTAACCACTCATACAAACCGAATTTAGTTTTGAAAGTAGTTTTCCATTCATCCCCTTCTTTCATCCTAATTTGATGATAACCACTACGCAAGTCAATTTTAGAGAAAATAGCAGCACCACTCAATTCATCTAGCATATCCTCTAAGCGTGGAATAGGATGACGATATCGAATAGTGATGTTATTAATTGCTCTACAATCAACACACATGCGCCAAGTACCATCTTTCTTAGGAACTAAAATAACAGGAACAGCACAAGGGCTAAGAGAGACACGAATGTACCCTTTATCCAACAACGCTTGTACTTGCTTCTGAATTTCTTTAGTTTCTTTGGGATTAGTCTTGTAGGGTGCACGGTTGGGAAGTGTGGTGCCAGGAATCAAGTCCACTTGATGTTCTACACCACGCAAGGGAGGCAAACCTGCGGGTACGTCTTCTGGAAACACATTCCCAAAGTCCTGCAAAACAGATGAAACACCAAGAGAAATAGGGGTCATGTCGTTAGAAACCAATACCTCGCCCTTATACATGAGCACAAGTGGCATGGCTGTAGGATCCTCACGAAATTCTCTCATATCTTCCTTAGTGGCTAATATCAATAAACCAGGCACTTTCTCACTTTTCGTTATATCACTCAATTTAGGCTCAATTACATCAGGAACAGCTGACACACAATCTCGCCGAGGGGTAGTATCCTCCTTCAAATTCACCTCTATCTTCTGGCGAGAATGATTCACAATTTCTTGTGGTGTGATTGGCTGTATAGTAATTTTTCTTCCTTTGAATTCCAAGTGATATGTATTGGCTCGGCCATTGTGTTGCACATGGCGATCATAGAGCCATGTCCGACCCAATAGGAGGTGACAAACAGTCATAGGAACCACATCAAAATCAATAGAATCTTTGTATGGCCCTATTTGAAAGTTCACTCGTACCAAATGATTTACCTTCATCTCACCATTGTTGCTCAACCATGGTATGTAGTATGGCTTGGGATGAGGTAAATATGTCAAATTTAGTTTGGCACATAATTCCTTACTTGCAAGATTTCTGCAGCTACCTCCATCAATAATGACCTTGCAAGCTTTATTTGGTCCAACTAGAGCTTTTGTTTGGAACAAGTTGCAACGCTGGGATTCCTCAACCGGTTGCGCACTAAGTACACGTGAAGACACGACGATAGTTGGTGCACGCTCAGCATATGCATCAGCACCATCCTCGCCATCATCAATATCAACATCAGAAGCTTCATCTCCACTTTCTACTTCACCTTGTTCATTAACAAACATAACCTTGTTGTTTGGACAATCCTTCTTGTAGTGACCTCTACCACCACAAGTGTGGCACACCACATCACAAGTCCGTGCAGTAGACATGTTGCAACCCGAGTTAGCAGCAGGATCAGCGGGCTTCCGAACATTAGAACCAAACGAAGGTGTAACTGCTGGTTTGGCCGATGGTGTAAACGGAACAGCAGCTGGTGACGCAGTTGTAGGAGGAATAGGTCTGGCCGAAAATCTGCTGGAGGATGGAAAACGAGTATGTGACTTCGCCTCTTCTGCCAACTGGGATTCGGCCTCTCTAGCATGATGCAACAACTCATTCATGGTCTCATACTTGTGATGACAAACAATGCTCTTGATTGGTAACTTCAAATTGTTTAGGAATCGCTGCATGGTCATCTCAATGGACTCACGAATTCTAGCACGCTGCATAAGCATCTCCATCTCCATGTAGTACTCATCAACTGTCATTGTTCCTTGCTTCAGTTGCGTCAATTTATCAAAAACTGAACGCAAGTAGTTGGTTGGGACGAAACGAGCTTTCATGATTTACTTCATCTCGCGCCAATCCATCACAGGAAGTTCATTGTCCTCCCTCCTATGTTGCACAAGAGCATCCCACCAACGCAAAGCATAACCATCAAATTCAGATGCTGCAAGTTTGACCTTCTTATCTTCTGGATAGTCAAATAAGCGCCAGAGTTTCTCAATCTTCAACTCCCATGTGAGGTAGTCTTCAGGATCAATGGAACCACCAAACTTAGGAATTGAGAATTTTGGCTTGCCCAAACCATCATCAGCAGTTTGGTTGGGAACACGTTGAGCACGCCCGAGAGGAGCATACCCACGGCCATGAGCAGGTGCATGGGCAGGTGCATGGGTAGGTGCATGGGCAGGGGGAATAGCACGTCCCCTGCCAACATGTGGAGCAGCATCCACAGCGCTACCCTCATCAAAATCATCAAAGGCATCATCATGTTGAGGCTCTTCCCTTCTATGTAAAGCGGTTGTCAAACCCTCAATGGACTGTTGCAAAGCAGTGACATTGACATTGAGCGTAGCCACTTGTGTTTGAATAGTATTAACCGTTCCAACATGGTGATCCAATCTCACATTCATATCCTAGAGATTCTTGTCGATGGCATCTGTCGTGTGAGTAAACACACGTGTCAAGTGGGACTTCAAAGCCTCATATTCATGCCAATTGACGAGTTCTTCATCCTTCTTTTTCTGCATCACAACATCATCATCACTAGAAGACATGATCAGTAGGTTAGTGCACAAAAGCAAAAATCTGTATGGTGGAACTCTCACAGCTCACTCACAACTAATAAGAAAGGAGATCTTACCGTTCCAAAGTGAATAGAGATGCTCTACCAACGAAATCAAAGACTGATGCACTTGATGTGATGAAGTGAATATCAAAGGTATAGAGAATGATCACAAGGCACACAAGGTATTTATGGTGGAGCTGTAGGTATGGTATCCTAACTACACCGCAAACAAGTCCTAGTGTTGATCGTACAAATACCCAAGAAACACACACGTGGAGAAAAACGTGGCAATGCAACTATGAAGGGTGTTGCACTACGCTCGAGAGACACTAGCAAAGCTCAAAGTAAACAGGCACAAGATTGCTCAATCTACTGGTGCACAAAGATAATACTAGGCCTCTTGCTCAAATTCTCCTTTTTTTATACAACTTTTTCTTTTTTTCTTTTGGATAGCTTTTCCTTGATACTTTTCTTTTTGCTATCTTGCTTTTTTTTATAGATAACACACGGCCAATTACAAAGTACGGCACCAAAAGTCCTAAGAGCAGCCTGTCGGAGCGGAAACTAGTCTCAATAGGCAAGTTCCTACACCTATGTAGTAGATTGGCTGTGGCTAAGGGTTTTGGAAAAGTGCAAATCGATCACACTTTGTAATTATGGTGTCATGGCAGAAAAACAGCTCAAAATCCTGCCGTGGTAGAGCGGTAACTTGGTAACTCAGAAAGTCCTGCCGTGGTAGAGGAAAACACAGAAATCCTGCCGTGGCGGACTTGGTAACCCAGAAAGACCTGCCGTGGCAAAAAAAGACACCGAAATCCTGCTGTGGCAGACTCGGTAACCTGGAAAGTATTTTTTTTTAATTCCGACTCAGCCAAGAGTAGAAGACGAGGACTCTTAGAGTAGATCGGATCTGACTTGATGGTGGCGGAAAACAATGGTGGCAAACGACTAAAAACAAGAGAACAAAACGACGAAGAACAGATCTAGATCGAAACTAAAGGATGAACACGACCAGCAACTATTACTCGTCTACGATGCAATCTAGTCTATGACAACTTTTTTTGTGGGGCTTTTTCTAGATAGGACTAAAAACACTCTCTAATCTATGGATGGATTGTGGATTGCTTACCGAGGCAACGAGGAAATCTGATACCAAGATGATATAGGGTGGCCCGATCTTCTCAGTAAGCACTTGTCGGTGGTGATGGTGGATGATAGATAACTAGCATGTAGCTATGAACTCTCCCGCTTGATCCCTGATGCCATTGCAACAGCTCTCAAACCTTGTAGGATATTCACAACACCACGCTCTTGCGCACGCAGCCTTGACCACGAACGGTAGTATGCAATCTACTAATTCCCAATGGAACAACAGATCACACTCAATTATAGTTGGTAAATTCGAACACAGGGTAATTTCAGAGGTTCTATGAAAGAAACAACTCCAAAATATTTTAACATGGTCTCCCCCTAATCTATGACGCCCCCATCTATTTATGGGTCCAAAGGGCGGGGGCCTATGGTAGAACCCGAGTCGGTTCCACCCAACCTGGATACAAACCGGCCACAAGTGGCTCGGCCAAGACTGGCCTGCCGTGGCAGAGTCCTAGTCGGTTTTCCTGCCGCGGCAGCCTGCCGTGGTAGAGAAACGAGGCTTTTCTCTGCCACGGCAGAGAACTTCCTCCTCTTGTTGATCTTCGTCTTGGACAGCTCCTTGCGCTTCCTCCCTCTCCTCCCTCGCGTATTCCTCATTGATCAACACGCCATGTTCCTTCAGCTCCTCACTCTATGCTATGCCTTCTTCTCCTAAGTACCTGATCATACAATAATTCAAAGACTTAGGTAGTATAAAATTCTCATTAATTAAAACACCAGGTTCATTAAGAAACAAGTTCACCTGTTGTTCTAGTAGCTTGGCACGAGCTCTTGTGATTGGTCCAATCCTTATCTCATTGGATTGATCCTTCTTTGCAATTGGAACAACTTCATTAGCAATTGGGGTAGGTGTAATTATAGGGATGTCCTCATCATCTACTATGAGTATTGTTTACTTCTGCTAGTTGCTTTATTTTTGTTATGGATAATTCGCTGAGTTTCTTATTTGGTAATGCTACTACCACTGCTAAGGTAGTAGATGAACCACCACCTGCTGAGAATGATGCTTTCAAAATACCTACAAGAATTATTGATCGCGTTATGGATAACTACTATGTTGGGGATGGAACTGTCCATCCCGGTGATCATTTGCTCTTTATACACAAATTATGCGGGTTGTTCAAGTGTGCAGGTATTACTACAGATCAAGTTAAGAAGAAGTTATTCTCATTATCACTAAAAGGAAGAGCTGAGGAATGGTATAAGCTGCTGAAGAATGGTCAAGCTCTGGAATGGGAGGAAATAGTACTCTCTTTTATTCAAGGTTTTATCCTCCTAGTGAGACTCATAAAGATCGGAATCAAATATACAACTTTTGGCCTCTTGATGGAGAGAGTACAACTCAAGCTTGGGGGAGACTGAAGTTACTAATGCTCAAATGGTCCCATTCATGAGCTCCCCAACAATATTATTATCAATAACTTTTATGCAAGGCTTTCTCTTCATGATAAGGATTTATTGGATGCTTCTTGTGCTGGATCATTCACTCACATGGAAGAAGAAGCTAAATGGGATCTTCTGGACCGTATTCAAGATAATGCTGAAGCTTGGGAGAATGACAAAGGTAGAAAGTAAGGTATAAATTATGATTATGAATGCATTGAATCTTTTATGGGAACTGATGACTTTCAAAACATTAAAAATGCTTATGGTCTAGACTCTCAAGCTATTGCTTCTTATTTTAAGGCTTTTGCTTCCTACATTGAAGTGCCTAAAAAGAAGTGGAATAAGTATCATGAACCTTATAAAGATATTGCTAAGAGAGTTCCTGTAAGAAATACTAAAGTTTATATTGCTGATACATTGCAAATGTATCTATAATTTTTGATGTTCCATGCTTGGTTTTATCTACTTTCTTGTGCTTTGTCCACACTTTAGAGTACTTTTCATATGATTTCTTGGACTAACCTATTAACAAGACCCATAGTGCCAGCTGCCTGTTTTCTGTTGTTTTTGGTTCCAGGAAGTCAAAAAATGAATATTCTCGGAATTGGACGGGACAAAAGCCAAAGTTTCTATTTTACCGGAAGACATCTGGAGCCAGAATACGAGACAGAGAAGGGCTGGGGCTTGGCCACACCACCTGGCCGCGCGGCCAGGCCTGGCCCGCACCAGGGAGTGGTCTGGCCGACCCCAGCACCCCCTCGGCCTCTCCTTCCGCCTATATATTGCCTCCGATACCAAAACCCTAAGTACCCGATCAAAAATCCACGAAAGTGACTGTAGCCGCATGCATCTCCATCCCTAGATCGGGAGGGGTCTAAAGCTCTTCCCGACACCCTGCCGGAGAGGGGAATTCACCCTGGAGGCCTTCTTCATCACCATGCAAGCCTCCGGTGTGATGCGTGAGTAGTTCATCTCTGGACTACGGGTCCATGTAGTAGCTAGATGGCTGGTTCTCCTCCTTTGTGCTTTCATGTCTAGATCTTGTGTGCTCTGTTCATGATCAAGATCATCTATTTGTAATCCATACATGTTGTGTTTGCGGGGATCCGATGGATATTGAGATGCTATTTCAGATTGATTATTGATTCTATCATGTCTTTGTTATTTGTGATCTTGCATGCTTTCCGTTGTTAGTAGCTATCTTGGCCAAGTAGATGCTAGCAACTCCAAGAGTTAGTATTTATGCTTGATAATGGGTTCATGCCTCTGGTAATCTGGGGAAGTGACAGAAATCTCTAAGGTACTAGATGTGTTGTTGCTACTAGGGAGAAAACAACAATCCTTTGTCCATAGAACAATCGTATTGTTTACTTTACACGCAATTCGTAAATCAATAATCTGTTGCTTCCAACTTAATACTGGAGGGGGTTCGGATGATAACCTGAAGGTGAATTATTAGTCATAGATGCAGTTGGATGGCAGTCTATGTATAATGTTGTAATGCCCAATCAAGTCTCAAAGGAGTCAAGATGATTAGTATATGCTTGTATGCTTTCTCGATGTTTGTCAATTGCCCCGCTGTAATTCGTTCACCCAGCATGTTATCTATCTTAAGGAGAGACACCTCTAGTGAACTATGGACCCCGGTCCTTTCTTTTACATACAATCTACAATCAACTGTTTACTGCTTTGTGTTTACTTTCTGCAAACTATTACTTCCTTCCATTCGATACGTTTAATCCTTTGTTTTCAGCAAAACCGGTGAGATTGACAACCTTATCGCAAGTTGGGGACAGAGTTCTGTGGTTGTGTTGTGCAGGTCTCCACGTTGCTGCTGGCACTAGTAGTGTGCCCTGCCAACGTTTAGCTAGCTACATCTTTGGGGTGTTTCCTTGCTCCTACTGGATTGATAACCTTGGTTTCATAACTGAGGGAAACTTACTGCTGTGCTCATCATACCTTCCTCTTGGGGTTCTCCAACGAGCTCGACATCAACCACGAGCCAGCAACTGCTAATCATGTTTTACCTGAACCTTACATTGAGAAAATACCTCCCAGTTAAGATAAAGGAACATTCTATGATAGCTAGTATGGTTAATGAAAGTACAAATAAAGTTGTTGTACCTGATAAACAAATGGTTGATGAACCTATAATAGAAAATGTGAAAGACTTTGTCACCAAATATGTAGAAAAGGGACACATTATCCTTTGTAAGGATATCCCTAATATTGTTTCACAAAGTAGAGTTATGAGAACTAGTATTCCTGTGTTTTCTGTTAGAATAAGTGATAATTGTTACGATGGTCCTTGTGATAGTTATATTGTTAAGTTTATGCATGATACTGAAAGTTACTATGCGAGAGGGAAAAGTGTTCTTATGTATCTCAATAATATCAAGTTTCCTCGTTTTATGCTGAAAGTTTTTATGTTACACTTCTTTTGCCCTCCTATGCTAGTAGCCTCTGGTTTCAACAACTTGTTTGTTTACAAAATTCCCTTGCATAGGAAGTGGGTTAGACTTAAACGTGTGTACTTTGGCTTCTTAATTCTCTCTTTCACTTCAATTCATATTCTTATGTGAGCATCTTCAAAATTATCATGCCCATCTTAATGGCTATAAAGAAAGAGCTTTTTAGGAGACAACCTAGTTTATTTTTGCTTTTAGTTTATTTGTGTTTCTTTGAGTCTTAGAAGTTATTACTTTTGTAATAACCTCTCCTTATCCGTTTTATTTGGTTTTTGTGTCAAGATCAACCTCTAATGAGAGAGAAGTAATATTTCGGGAAGTTGCTGTCCCAAAACAAATTTTTGTGCTTCACCGTAAAAATTCATGAGAGATCTCTATATGTCAGATTGAGCTGTAATTTTTTGTTATTCTGCCCTAGGTTGTTATTTAACTTTCGTTAGTTTTGCACTTTTTTATTTGGGCAATAGAAGATTTTCGAAAAAAATGATCTTTACCTGCTGGTCTGTTTTGACAGATTTTGCCACTCTTGCATTTGCTTCTTTATTCGATTTCCTTTTTGAATTCTTTTTGAGTTTTTGGAAGGAGTTGCTACAATAGCTTGTGTTTTGATGGTTTTCAGTTGAAATTGGACTCAAAAGGTTTTATCACTTCACTTATACTAATGTTGCTAATGTGAAGTTTTGTGTGAAAGAAATTTCCAGGTAGGTAGAGAAGATGGTGTAATGAGAAAGTGAAAGGTTTCATGACTCACAATAAGTGTATGAAGATGAAGATATTGATGTTATTCAAGTGGTGACTCCAGAAGAATCTACTAGATACCAAATTCAGAGACCTACATAGTCTGTTTTCAAATAGGTAATAGTTCTGGTAAGAAAAGTTCCGCGAAAATACTATCCAACTATATTTTTGCAGTTTTTATCCAACAAGGAAAGTTACGAAGCGAAAGAGGGATGGAAACGGAGCCAAGGTGGCTCACACCACCCCCTGGCGCGGGCCCCCTGGCCGTGCCACCAGGTGGTGTGGCCACCTCGGACTCCGTCTCCGACCCGTTTTCCCCCAGTACCTTCCTTTTGTTGTGAAACTTCATAATATATAATCCCTGGATCCCCCAAGGTTCGTATATCGTGTTCTCGTCGTGTTTTTGTTTCGGTTTGTTTTATTCAGATGTCGTCCAGGGGTTCATCTTCAAAGGATTATGAGCTGCGATGTCGTCGCGAGCTCCATCATAATCTTGAGCAGAAGACTTTCGCAGGATGGGTGGAAGAAGAAAGGATCGCAACTAGGCGCGAATACATGGATCGGAATGGCAGGGAGGAAGTAAAGGACATGATAGCAGGCATGAAGGGGCTGATATCTCCAACTCTTGATCTCAGTTCTTGCCCTGCAGCAGTGGAGGCTCTACGAGTCACTGATGAGTTCTGCGACAAGTACCGAGTCTTGAGGAGGAAGGTGGATATGCTTCAAGAGGAAAATAACAGGCTTCGCAAGATGCTGGAAGATTTCCTCGCGCCAACCGAGAGAATACCACCACCACCGAAGGAGTAATTCGTCATCAGGTTTGGCATCCCCTTGGTTTGTTCCAAGCTTGGGGGAGTGTCGCGGTATCACATCACAATCTTCTATCTTTTTACCTTTTTATGTAGAGTCATATCATGAATAGAGAAGTTATTATGTAGGATGGTTTGCATTATGGAAGTGTCCCCCCTCTCGTTAGATATGTATCCCTTGGTGTGAGTTGCCGTTATGGAATATTAATGAGAGGTTCTATCATTTACTCTTTTGCGTAGCTTATATTAGTTTTCAATTCGCGGTTATATGATTGATCTTGTTGTTAGTATTGGTATCACTTTGGGATTATTGAGTTAATTTAGTTGGTTTTGGCAAACCTGGCTCGGTCAGTAGCAACACTATTTTTGAGAGTTGAATGAAAAGATAAAAGTACTCTAAAGAAATATAATTTCATCATCTTTCTTTCTTGATTTGCTCATAAGTTTAGTATTCTCTAGTTAAGATCTTTTGTGCTTCCAAGGAAGATTGCATGTTTGTCTTTATCACTTGTATGTTTGTCTGTTTCCTTCAACTCTTATACTTGCTACCTAGCCTTGCTAGCCAAAAACCTGTACTGAGAGGGAATTCTTCTCATACATCCAATCCTCAAAACCAAAACCTTTGCCATTTGCGTCCACCATACCTACCTATTAGCACTATTGCTTTTCCAAGTAAATTCTTGTTTTTATCTACCTTCCAAATTAAACTTGTTATGTGAAAATTAGTGATTAAATCTCTCACGAACTTGATGGCACACTTTACTTTCTTGCACTTAATAAACTTGAACCATTGTGCCCATCTATGTTGCGTATATGCTTGCGCTTTGTAAGTTGTGAATTAGCAGAACCATGCTATCATGGGGAACGCTTTCAACATTGCACTGGTACTTTGTACCTAGTTGATATCATGTTCTTTTGTCTATGGATGTCGTCGGTGTGAAATGAAAGGGGAGCTTGTAAGTCCATGAAGTTATGCATGTGTGTTAGAGAAACGCCTGGGCCGCTGGTCTAATCCATGCTGACATGGTGGAAACCTGCAGCGTAACCATAATGAGCATCTATGAAGCATTCTTCTTATAAAAAAAGAGTCCGATGTTGAGAAAAAAGAGAAAAAGAAAAAAAGAGATTATGAAAAGAGGAAAGAGAGAAAAAAGCACCATATTCCCATGGTAAATAAGAAGATTGCTGAGATGTTTGTTGTCTGCTTGCCTTGTCATTTTATATGGGGATTCTTCCGTATCATCGGGCAAGGGGTACCCCGTTGGCGGTTCTCTATGATACACATGTGCTTACGATGACAAGAACTTACCGGTGAATAAACTTGAGTAGCATGAGGAGCGGCCCTCGTATTCAAGGGACATGAGATTCTCAATTTACAACTTGTCAAACATATCCTCGTATTTGATCACTTTAACCTTAACCACCTAAATATGCCTATGATAGGGGCAATGAGAGCTGAAAGCTAATAAGTATCATAATTTTTGGGAGCTCTTTATGAAACTTGAAATCCCTGCTTCCCTCTGCAAAGGGCCTTTCTTTTACTTTTTAGTTGAGTCAGTAAACCTATCCCCTTCTATCTCAGCAAGTATTTTGAGTTGTTGTGTTTCATTCATTCATATGATGATTTATTCAATCATGTTTCTTATGTTCCTTGTTTTGCACATTGTTCTTATCTTGGTGTCTACTACTTTGAAAGCTATCATTGAAAATCAGTTATTTGTGAACTCCAGCAAATTGTCAACTATTCTTCGACCAAGAGCTAAGTTTGCCATTACCAATTATGATTCACTTTATGTATCTTTACTGTGTTTCCTTTACTTATTGCAGGTTTAGTTATATAATAGTGAGTTGTCTTCTATTATGATCTATGTATTGATGAATGTGATGCTTCTTGTTTGTATTCTTTTATCGACTCTTCACTCCATAAACCTGAGGTCATGTTTATTGAGCTCAGTTTCGCTTGGGGACAAGCGGAGTCTAAGCTTGGGGGAGTTGATACGTCCATTTTGCATCACTATTCTATATCATAATTTACTGTTATTCATTGATATATTTCATATTAAGAGATTATACTTATGTTATTTCATCTGTTTTTGCATGGTTGATGACTTTTGGAGCATGGACCACTGCAGTCAGGATTCTGATGGAAAAGGTGCTGTTTGGAGGCAAAATTCGCGAAGATCAGAAAATCCGGGAAAATATATGGAAAATCCTATTTTTACAGAATACGAAGGAAGCCAGAAGGAGGAGTGGATATGGGCCACAGGGGGCCCACACCACCCCCTGGCGCGGGCCACCCTAGGCCGCACTACCAGGTGGTGTGGCCGCCCTGGCCTACCTCTGGCTCTCCCCTCTGGTGTATATAATCCTCCCGAAACCCTAATACTCGGGGAGCGACCATAGAAAGATTCCGCTGCCTCTACGGGGCGGAAAACACCGAGAGAGAAAGATCTCTCCGGCAAACAGAATTTTACCGGGGGAATTCCTTCCCGGAGAGGGGAGATCGTCGCCATCAACACCACCATCAAGCTAGACTTCATCGGGATCATCATCATCAGCACCATCAGCACCATCATCACCATCATCACCATGTTGAGCCACGCAGAGAAAAACAAAACTTTTTCCTACGCGGTGATCCCAAGGTCTAGCTGAGGTAGTAGGCCACGAGAATTACCACTAGACGCGCGGTTGCGAAATCGATGAAGCACGTCGCTTGATGCAGTGCAGTCCTCACGATCTGTTCCGATCCACGATCGTCGAAGTGCTAAACATACAGCACCTCCGCCAGTATCCACACGTACGAGGAGGAGTGTCGGCGATGGACTGCTAGGTCCGGTACGGCGACGACAGGACTGGACTGGACTGGAGCTAGGGTTTCCAACACATGGAGTGACCTAACCGTGTGCTCCAAGCACCTGCGCCCTAGCTTATATAGGGAGTGAAAGTGGGCTCCACTCACTTGTGGCCCATTCACAAAAAGTCCTATATTAGTCACTGCGAGTCCAACTCACTGACTCTGTCTGTTTCCTTTTTGGGTCCAACCCAAATATGCTCCCGCTCTTAAGTGTGTGACCCGACAGGCTCATGGTGACCCGGACACGATCCGAGTCTCACTCGTGACCGATCAGTTGGTAGCGGCTCCTAGCAGAACGTGCCAACTCTCAAGTACCGAAGAGTCATGACGACATACCTTCCAATGCGACTTTCGTCTGAGTCCCTTTTGCCTCATGATATACCTTGTTGGACTATAGGCAAAATGATCGTCATCCCTTAAATAGTCCGACTCTCTTTCTCGATCCGAGATAAGTGATTCATCCGACTAACTCTTAGTCGGTTGCCTCGGTTAACACTTAACCGAGTCACGCATGGCCATGCTTTCCGAATCATATCTTCCGAGAGGGCCCAGAGAATATCTCTCTAGACAGAGGGGCAAAATCCCATCTCGGTTATTCACATCATGCAGCTTGATTCTCAGTTGACCCGAACTCCGCCTTTATAACTGCCCAGTGACGGAACAACGTTTGACAGAACCTAAGTCGGTGATCCTCAACTCGGATTGTGCAATAACCTCAGGTCTAAGGATTACATTGATTGAGACATGCAAATGACGACTTGTTCGTTGCATCTCAATATGGGTCAGTCTGACTCGCTAAACTCTTTAGCCGAATCCGTGTAAGTCGGAATAGCATCTCCATGCCCATGACAAGTGGAACCTAGTCATCTGCCGACTTTCACATTGGTATAAGTTGTGTGTCCAGCACAACCTCAATGACCAAGGACAATTAGTATAAACAACATGAATATATAGTTCCACAATCAAATCACATATTCGATGATACATAACAACAGTTCATACATGGACCATAAGCTTATGAATACATTGGGAATAACATCATACATGATTGCCTCTAGGGCATATTCCCAACAGTCTCCCACTTGCACTAGAGTCAATCATCCGACATCACATGTCTAGGCATCTAATGCCCATAGCTCTCAGGTGCGCCTCATGCTTTGGATGTGGAAGTGGCTTTGTCAACGGATCCGCAATGTTTGCATCCGTGTGTACCTTGCATAACTTGATATCACCTTGTTCCACAAACTGGCGAATAAGGTGGTACCGCATGAGTATATGTTTGTTCTTCTGGTGTTGTCTAGGTTCCTTGGCTTGTGCAATAGCACCAGGTGGACAATCTTGACTTCATGTTTTATGATAGACATAAGGAGTTGGACAACGCCCGTGCCTACGCCAACCACAACCATGCCATTATAGTCAAGAAGGACCAGACCCTCACCATCCTCGCCAAGGAGCGCCAATCACTTCGTCGTCGGCGTGACAAGAAGGATCGCATCATCGATCATCTTCGAAAGAAGGTGGCCACTCTTGAGAAGACCATCCGTGAACAGGAGATCTAGCTTGAAGCGAAGGAGGAGGAAGGTGAAGATATCCGTGGAGATCTCTAATCTTACCTCAGTGATGATGACGACTACCTGGAGGACGAGGCCATGGATTTCCACACTGATGATGATGATTCCGCCTTCATTGATGATGATTAGATGCACTTGAGCACTACCATAGGAGTGAGTTGTACCTGGTCCCACTATATCCTAGTTTTGCAGAATGGTTCTTAAAACCATCTGTTTTCTATTTGTGTTGTGGTGTGTGTTTGTATTGAGTGCTATGAATGAATGAATGAGATGAAGTTGTTAGTTTGCAAAACCTGAGTCAAACTCAAAGTTTCAAGCTTTTGAAACAAAACCATGAACCTTAGAGATTTCCCTCTTACCTCATTATCGATCTCAATCTTCAGATGACTGGTGGAAATCCCGGAGGAAGCAGTTCATCTCAAGACCCAATGTTGCAGATTCTGCAAATGTTAGTTTCTGACCGTGAAGCTAGTAGAGCCGAACATCAAGCCAATTTAGCCACTCTTCAACAGATAGCTCAGATGGCCCACAATAATCAAGGCAACGGAAACCAGGATAACCATGGATCCAAGCTCAAGAACTTTCAAAACACCAATCCCCCTATATTTAACAAGTCTGAAGAGCCCTTAGATGCCGATGACTGGCTGCAAACCATGGAGAACAACTTAGAGGTTGGAGGAGTTGAAGCCAATGAAAAAGTACTGTTTGCCACCCATCATCTGGTAGGTGATGCAAGAGCTTGGTGGAATAGCACCCGTACCATGAACGGAGGTCAGATGATGACTTGGGATGAGTTCAAAATCAAGTTCAGCAGGACTCATGTGCCCTCGGATCTGATTAAGAGGATGAGGGATGAGTTCAGAGATTTGAAACAAGGAAGGATGACTGTGGTGGAATACCGTGACAAATTCTTATCTTTAGCTAGATATGCCCCAGATGAGATTGACACAGAAGCAAAGAAGAAAGAGAGATTCTTGAATAGACTGCATGATGAGATGCAAACCGTGCTAGTCAACATTCCCTTTGATGATCTTGAAGATCTAGTGGACTCTGCTATTCAGATGGAAGGAAAGATCAACCAAGCCAATGACAATCACAACCGCACGATGATACATCAGCCTGGATCCCACAATACACAGAAGTATCGCCCCAACCCGTCTGCAGGATATGCCCCCAGAAACAACCGACCCCCTATGTCCCGTCCAAACTATCCTAATTGTGGCGGAGGAAACTTAAGGTCTGGAGGAAACCACAACAATAACCCCGGCAACTCCCATAACTTCAACCGTGCACCACCCAAGTCCAACAACACCAACACCAACAACAACAATACTGCCCCAAGGACTGGAAGCAATGTTGTGCCTATTGCAGGAAAAGACAAGTCCCTGATTACTTGCTTTGAATGCAGAGTCAAGGGTCACTACTCCAAAGAGTGCTCCAAGAAGCTTGCAGCAACCACCAATGTGAATGCACCCGCTCAGCAGCAATGCCATGTTCAGCCTGGAAGGAGATTTACCCCAGGGAACTCGCTCAACCGCAACGGCCGTTTATTCCACATGAGTGCTGAAGAAGCTCAGGAAGCGCCAGATGTCGTGCTGGGTATGTTTTCTGTTAACTCAGTACTTGCAAGAGTGCTGTTTGATTCTAGAGCATCGCACTCACTTGTTATAGAAGAATTTGCATGCACCAGTAAGATTCAACCAACAAAACTGAAGCATGTTATGATAGTTCAAATACCTGGTTCAACCACTAAAGCTAGAAAATTTTGCAAGGTTGTACCTATCAGAATCCATGGCATAGATTTTTATGCTAATCTAATAGTACTTGGAACCAAAGGTTTGGAAGTAGTACTAGGAATGGATTGGATGTCGAAACATAAAGGATTAATCGATTGTGCCAAGAAAGCCATAACCGTGACTAGTAGCACTAGAGTATCAGTAGAGCATGTATCTGAGACGCTGCCCCGTCAATTCAAATGCAAGAAGATTCTAGCCCAACCAACCCTAGACCAAGTCAGAGTAGTCTGTGAATACCCCGACGTGTTCCCAGATGAATTGCCTGGTATGCCCCCAGATCGGGATATCGAGTTCATCATTGAACTAGTTCCTGGAACTGGACCCATAGCTCAGAGACCTTATAGTATGAACCCATCTGAATTAGTGGAGATGAAGCAGCAACTTGATGCTATGCTGGAGAAGGGTTTGATACAGCCAAGTGCATCGCCATGGAGATCACCTGTTTTGTTTGTGGATAAGAAAGATGGAGGTAACCGTTTGTGTATGGATTACCGGAAGCTGAATGATGTCACCATCAAGAACAAGTACCCACTACAGAAGATAGAGGATATGTTTGACCAGTTGACTGGTGCTAGAGTGTTCTCTAGGATTGATCTTAGAACTGGTTATCATCAACTCAAGATTCATGCAACGGATATCCCAAAGACCGCCTTCACCACCAGATATGGATTGTATGAGTACACGGTCATGTCTTTTGGACTTACCAATGCCCCCGCTTATTTCATGTATCTCGTGAATAAGATTTTTATGAACTTCCTGGATAAGTTTGTCGTTGTTTTTATCGATGATATTCTGATCTATTCCAAGTTAGAAGAAGACCATGAGCTACACCTGAGAACCATCCTTGAAACCCTTAGAGAGCATCTGTTGTATGCCAAGTTTAGAAAATGTGAATTCTGATTAAGGATGTTGAAGAATGGAAAGCCCCAACCACTCAAACCCAAGTCCGCGCATTTCTTGGATTAGCGGGATATTACCGCAAGTTTGTAGAAGGATTTTCAAGCATCGCAAGACCAATGACCCAACTATTGAAGAAAGATCAGAAGTTTGAATGGACGGACAAATGTGAAGCAAGTTTTCAAGAACTCAAGAAGAGATTGATATCAGCCCCAATTCTGATTATGCCGGATATTAAGAAGCCTTTTGATGTGTATTGTGATGCATCCAAGATTGGTATCGGATGTGTGTTGATGCAAGAAGGCAAAGTCATATCATATATGTCCTGACAACTGAAGCAGCACGAGCAAAACTACCCTACACATGAATTAGAACTAGCAGCCGTAGTTTTAACTTTGAAGACATGGCGTCATTACCTTATGGGTAACCGTTGTGAGATTTATTCAGATCACAAGAGTCTGAAGTATATTTTCACCCAGAAGGAGCGGAATATGAGGCAAAGGAGATGGATAGAGTTAATCAAGGATTATGACCTTGACATTCACTATCACCCCGGCAAAGCCAATGTGGTAGCTGATGCTCTTAGCAGATTGCCGTGTAGATTAAACACCATGATTAAAGAAGCCCAACCAAGTTTGCATGAAGAGTTGGAGCAGTTTAGAACGAAGCTAGTTAGCAAAGGATTTTTAGCTAGCATAGAACTTCAACCCACTTTGATCAGTCAGATCAAGGAAGCGCAGAAAGGAAATGCAAGTATTGACGGAATCAAGCATCGTATCGGTACAGGGAAGGTACCCAGATTCACCGAAGATGAAGAAGGAGTTTTATGGTACAAAGGACGTATCTGTGTACCAGCAAATTCCGAGTTGAAACAAGTCATCATGCATGAAGCTCATGATACTCTTTGTTATATCCATCCCGGAGGAACAAAGATGTATCAGGATTTGAAGGAGCAATTTTGGTGGCACAAGATGAAGAGAAAAATCGGAAGCTACATAGCCAAGTGTGATATCTGTCGGAGAGTCAAAGTGGAACATCAGCGACCCACATGTCTTTTGCAACCATTGCAGATTCCGGAATGGAAATGGGATTCTGTTGGAATGGATTTCATCACCGGTTTGCCTACATCTAGTAGGGGAAATGACTCTATTTGGGTCATAGTGGATAGACTGTCTAAGGTAGCCCATTTTATACCTGTCAAGACCACCTACTAGAGTTCGAAGCTAGTAGAGCTGTACATTGCTAGAATCGTCAGTTTGCATGGAACCCCTAAGACCATAGTATCGGACCGAGGAACTCATTTTACCTCAAGATTTTGGCAGAAAGTCCAAAAAGGATTAGGAACCAAGCTGAACTTCAACACAACTTATCACCCACAAACCGATGGACAAACTGAAAGAGTCAACCAAATTTTAGAAGATATGTTGAGAGATTGTGTGCTAGAATATGAATCAAAATGGGAAGATTGTCTGCCTATCGTAGAATTCTCATACAACAATAGTTATCAAGCCAGTTTGCAAATGGCCTCTTTGAATTTCTATATGGAAGGAAGTGTCGTACCCCCTTGAATTGGTCGCAAGTAGGAGAGAGTCAGATTTTCGGACCTGACATCCTACGAGAAGCCGAAGAGAAGGTTCACAAATTCCATGAACACCTCAAGACCGCCCAATGGAGACAGAAGAGTTATGCTAACAAAAGACGTTGAGACCTGACCTTCAATGTCGGAGATTTTGTATATCTCAAAGTATCACCCTTGAAAGGAATGCAACATTTTCAACTGAAAGGGAAGTTAGCCCCCAGATATATTGGACCCTTCAAGATTTTGAATCGCAGAGAAGTATCATATCAATTGGAACTGCCGGAGGAGATGTCATCCATACATAATGTGTTCCATATCTCGTTACTTCGCAAATGCCTAGAAGTTCCGGAGAAGACCGAAGTGTTCAAGAACATCGATCACCGAGCCATAGATATCAACAAGGATCTAACTTATTGTGAAGAACCCATTCATATTTTGGAAGAAGCCTTCAGAACCACCAGGACCCGGAGTATCAAGTTTCTCAAGATCCAGTGGAGCAACCATACTGAAGAAGAAGCTACTTAGGAGCGAGAAGATTACATTAGGACTGAGTTTCCAAATCTCTTGAGTTCCTAGTTTTTCTTAAATATCGAGACGAGATTTTGTTTAAGGAGGGAAGGTTTGTAACACCCCAAAAATATTAATCAAGATTATCAAGTTCAAATCACCTAAGTTTAGGGTTAACAAAAAACTTTTATTCTTAAATTTAATATGAGTGTATGTGTGAATTGCATTAGTATATGAATGAGTGCAATTGCCATGTTTGATTGCTACAAATGATAAAGAATGGTTTAAAGGTGAATACTACATCATCTAGGCCAATTACAAACAAAATCAAAAGAAAAGAAATTCAAATATGAATCATATAAGCAAATGGTCATTTTGACCAAAATTATCCACTAGACCACTTTGAGTGTTCCTAGTAAAAGATTTCTAATATAAACTTTCTCAATTCTTTTCACCCCTTTCTAGACCAAGTAAAAGTGAACCCAAGCCCACTCTACAAACAAACAAAAACAAATTCCAAATCTATTTAAAGGACGTTGCAAAATTGAGTCAAGTTCATATGCATAGATCACCACTTTTCAAAAACCACTCAAATCAATTCACGTTGACTTTTCCAAGCAATCATAGACTATCAAGCAAGTACTCAGAGCACTCACCAAAATTTAGCCAAAAATTCAAATCTTAAATTCATGCGGTCATTTGGTCGAGCACCTGGCAGACACAATTAAACACTGCCTAACTTCTATTGTTCTGAGCAGTAATCAATCGCCACTAGTGCCTTAATTCTCTCCCCTGGTCTCCCTTAGCACCTAGCAGCGAAGTGGACACACTTCCCCTTTGCCGTTCGCACCAGTGCAGCGCTGCCCGAGCTCACCGTGCCGGTCGACCAAGCCCCACTCACCATAGACCGCGCCGCCCTCTCTCACGATGTCCAGGAGACACGCGCCACACCACCGCCACCCTCTAACCACCCCTAGACCAGAGACACACCATGGACCGGCTGTGATCGCCGCGCCCACCTCTCTGTCTGCCATGCCGAGAGCACACCAGAGCGCCGCAGCTGACACGCGCACACACGGCGTGCCTCGCCCTCTCCGCGCGTGCCCACACTCGCCGTGATCCCAGCTACCCCCTAGACACGCCCGTTCGTCGCCACGTGGATTGTAGCCACAGTGCGCCATCTCGAACGCCGCCGTTCCCGCACAGAGCATGGACCGCTCCCGACCGTTCTCGACCGCCCCTTGCCGCACCATCACTCGTATGACAACCGCCCTAAAGCACCACATTGACCCCTACCCTTAGCCATGCCGATAGCCCTCTGTAATGACATCACCGACGAGCCCGAGCCATGCCGCTCTGTCCCTCTCACCGGTGTATAAATAGAGGCCACCCCAGCCCTCATTTGCCACACCATCCCACTCCCCTCTCTCTCAGACACCTCCCACACCTCTCCCCGGAGCAAGGCGAGCACCACACCACCGGAATTTCACCGGAGCCCGCCGTTGTAGAGGAGAAGAGGAACTAGAGCTAGGAGCCGCCGCGACCACCATTTGAACCGTCGTCGACGACAACCTCATTCGCCCCCATCACCGACCTTAGCTGGAGTCGAGGTGAGCCCCCACGTACCCCCACCGTCGCGATTAGGGTTCAGTCTTGCCGGAGCTATGCGACGGAGACGACGATGCTCATCCATCGATCGCGCTCTAATCGCACAACCCAGATTGAAAGATACCGTTTCGGTTTAGATGAGCCGCTGACCAGTAGGACCTGCCTGTCAGCAGCCCACTGCGTGCGCGCCATGTAGCTGGGCCGGCCCAGTTAGTTTCCCGCACAGAGCCCGTGAATTCAAATAAGCTTTTTTCCATTTTAGTTAAAACTAGATTCTGTCAGTAGATTCAAAAATCAATTCAAATAGATTCACTGAACCAAATTGCATGATTCCAATTTTGTTATAAAGGTATTCAAAATATCTATCCAAGCCCGTTGGATTCAAACCATTTGAAATTACGGATCACCTATAGTAAAAATAACAAGACAGAGAGTTTCTGACTTCAAACATTTTTCAAAAATCAACCATAAATGCTTTTGAGTTGATTCCAACTCTCAAAAATCACATTTGACAAGATCTATCTGAATATATAAAAACATTTAGGTTACATGCAGTGATCTTGGACTAGTACCAAAGGAATGCTATTTAGGCATTTCTAGTCACTTTAATTGTGTTAAATGGTAATTTTAAACTTTATAAAATATGACCACCACTTTAAATCACATTCCCAAGTATTAGAATATGTGGTGATGACATGTGTCAACATGATCCCATATTTTAATTGGAGAATATTAAATCTTAAGTATTTTCAATGAGTAGAAATTACTTTTCTAAAATAAGAAAAATAAGACTGGGTCTTTATTTCATGTGATGATTGTGATGATGCTAGATCATCTAGTGTGATCCTTTGTGTGCTAAATATAAGTAGTTAAGTATTGTTTGGTGATTGTGTACATCATAATCATTTATAGACGATAGTACCGACCCAGGATACAAGGAGGAGGAGTACTACCAAGAAGAAGAAGAGAACTTCAACCACTGCACTACTCAAGGCAAGCTAACACTTGCAAACCTCATATATGTGCAAGCCTAACACTACAAGTAAACTATGCAAGCCATCACTAATTGCAAGCTAGAACTATGCAAGCTAACACTTGCAAACTTGATAACCTATGCAAGATGCATTAGACATGCTTTGGTTATGCAACCTTGATTATACCAATCCCGAGTTTTTACTTGCAAGCTTTATTCTTTTACTTTTACCAAAGTATTTACTTTTAGTTAGTGCTTTGTGAGTATTGGAAAAATAGGATAGATACCATAAAGAGTATAAAACTAGGCCTAAGTATTTATACTTAGATGTCATCAAAAGGCATAAAACTAGAGTTGGATAGTTACACTTGATTAGCACCCCTCATTAGTGAATACCCTCAACTTTAGTGGCCAGTGCTAAGCATAAAAGTTGATCACTTTAGATGGTAATACTTGGTGAAAATGATTATGAAAACCTTGGAATGATGATTAATTCTATTGAAATGTTTTGACATGTGTTGAGAAACACAATGGTTGATGATGAAAATGTTGAGGCATGAGCTTTAGCCCTTTATAAAAACTGATGGTTGGGTTCGGATGCGATAGCATTCCAATTTTACCGTACAACCACAATACCCGAATTGGGTAGGGCTTAACTGGAAGTTTATATGACTTAGGCTCCATTTGGTACCTATTGTTTTTTCTCAGTATTGGAAAGATACCGTAGTATCTAAAAATACTATAGTTTCCAATACTTTGAGCCGTTTGGCCATAGTAAAATACCAAAGTTTCAAAACTGTAGTATTGCAAAAACAGAGTTTTTTTTGCCCTAGTCAAGAAAGAGGTCTGGAGCTCTTTTTTTACAAATACTCTGGTTTCTGCAAACTGCAATATTGCTTGCCCAGGCGTTGCTATACTATGGTTTTAGAATACTTTGGTTTCACAAAAACCAAGCAGCCAAACGAAGCCTTAGTATGGGTTCCCTCGCGGAAAGAGGTTGAGCTGAGGCTACCTCGTGAATGTGAATGTCCACCTATGCAGTGCCCAGGATGGCAGATGACCATGGCTGGGAGGCCAAGCTCATAGGGGAGGTGCCTATACTAGACTGTGTAATTGAAAGGTTATGATTGATTATTCGCATACTAAGTATGATGATTCAGGGTTATCCCTAATGGATGTATCGAATTTTGTGGTAAAAGTGTACCACCTCTGTAGAGTGTCAAACTATTCGAATAGCCGCGTCCACGATCATGGATAGTTGGAGTGGCCATACTGTTCCGTTGTCAGAAGTTTTCAAAATGATTTGTGAATTGAACTATGACCTTGACTTGACCACAATAGGGTTGTGGATATGAAAACTAGGTTCCCACTTAAGTGATTAAATTTGATTATTTACTTTTGAACTCTTATGAAGTAAACCTGGCTTTTTTTAAATAAACCTAGAGCTTAAGCTTCCTACTAGAACTACCTTACTTGTTAGTGATAGTTTGCGAGTACTTAAAGAGTACTCATGGCTTTGTCCCTGGCTATTCCCGTGGCCAGACTATGAGGAGGACTACTAGGAAGATGGACAACAGGAGGTCTATGACAACTAGGATCATCTCCCATCGTCAGCATTGTCTGTGCCCCTGAAGATGGAGCCCCTACTACCTTTACTTTCCGCTGCTTTGATTGTATTAAGCCTGGATCATGAGATCCTTTATTTGTAAGACCTTTATTATGGTTTGTAATAGATGATGTACCGTGGTACCAATTCTATTACGTCTCGCAAAAATGGTAATCCTAGGATTGCGATGTATGGCATAACAGGCATCTGGGATTAAAAATCCGGGTGTTGACACTTGGGTCGGGCACGGGTCATCCGTCCACTTGGGGGACTTGGCGTTGTAGATGTTGTGATGTCGGTAGTACGAGCTGCATCACCCCCGGTATGCCATGGGGAGTGGGAAAGAGGTACACCCGACGCTTTTCAGAAAGGAACGATGACACTCGCAAGTGTTAAGACGTCGATGTCAAGACAACGGGGATTTCTCCCGACCCCCCCCAAAACCACATCTCTAGATAATCCCTCGCGCTCAACCAAACTTGCCACCCACCAACATACGCCACCATGGTTTTGAAGTCACCATCGTCGTATCACCATGGCAAACGCTGTGAGGCAGGCTAGACTAATAGGAAACGACTGTAGACAAGAGGTGGAAAGACCATAACCACGCGGGAGGAAACAACCTCCACCGCCATAGGCGGTAACCGCCCGTACACATCGGCAAGAGCACACCACACCATTGGAGCCGGTAGGCGGTAGCAGTAAGCCTCCTGGAGGATGCCTCCACTGCTAAAGACAGGTGCCGACCAGACGCGGCAATAGGGACACACCAGGCTGGATCACCGCTACCCACATGTTCAGCACCATAGGCCCAACCAGACCAAGGAGGGCCCGCAAAGCTTCCACCGTCACGATGTAGAAGGCGTGACGTCGTCGTCGCCACCCCATTCTTCAACCTCATGTCAGACTACCCGGAAGCAGCAGGGCCGAGCCAGGCCCGTCCTGACCTAGATCGGGCCCATATCTAGGCATGTAGGGCATCTGGAGCTCGCCGGCCACCCACACCACCTAAAGTGGCGTCGCCGCCATGTGCACCGCCCGCGCGGCTACAGAACACCCCGCTGCCTCAGTCGGACCTCCGCCGCTTGGGGACACCGCCTGGTGTCACGCCGCCTCGTGCGAGGACACCACCGAGTGGGAAGTAGGGGGCTGTCGCCACCGCTCGGGCCTAGCCCGGCGCCGCACGTCGACAATGACAGGGAGAAGGGGAGGGAGGAGCTCAAGGAGAGGCATGCTGGTCAAAAGAGCTAGAGACGTGACTGGTTGCTATCTGTCATTTTTATACAACTCAAAATGCAAAATATTTAAAATTAATATTTTGCACGTTTGTGATATAAATCATGGGCTACATTCAAATATTTTCAATATTTTTTGAAACTTATAAATATAATTTTGAATTTTTTAAAATAGCAAGAGCACGGAGCCAAAAAATCTCCGCTCCAGTTGGGCCACGTTAGGATGCGTTGTCGACTGCCGATTGGGCCTCTTGTCCAAGACACAGCCCAGCCACTTGCGCAGATACGATCCGCACCCGTCCTCAAAGAAGCAAAAATCCATTGTCTCCAGAACCTTCCGAGGCCACGCTATCGACGCGTAATCTGAATCTTCCACAGCCTTCCCGACGTGTCCGGATGTGATCAGTACGGACGGGTATTTAGCACCGATTTCCCTTTCTTCTACCGCCACTCTCCGCGAGCGCCCGTCCCAAACCAACCCAACCCCCACGAGATTTCCCTTTCTTCTACCGCATAACAATCTCCCCCCTTTTTTTTAACAATCTCCAGTTTGCTTGCTATTGCTGGTGCTGTTCTGCCGGAAACAACCCAGGATTTTTTTTTGCCAAATATATCCCAGGATTTCTTCCGACCTTTTGCCAAAGCAAGCTCGTGGCAAGTAGAGTTAGTTGGTGTTCTGGTTCTTGCTCCGATTCGAGTTTCCGGATGCCGCGGGTCGAATCCTTGGTTTGATTTGTTGGTGTTTTTGGTTGGATAGGTGGGGCCCGTGGGGGTCATGGACCTGGTGGCGGAGGGCATTGTGAAGGAAGAGCTCCTGGAGCAGCAGGACGGAGCACCGCGGCCGATGGAGGGGCTGCACGAGGCGGGCCCGCCGCCGTTCCTCACTAAGACGTACGACCTGGTGGAGGACCCATCGACGGATCAGGTGGTGTCGTGGAGCCGAGCGGGCAACAGCTTCGTGGTGTGGGATTCGCACGTCTTCGCCGAGGTGCTGCTCCCGCGACTCTTCAAGCACAGCAACTTCTCCAGCTTCGTCAGGCAGCTCAACACCTACGTGAGCACGTTTTCCCTAGTCATCAACCCGTGTTCTTCTTACGGTTTTGGTAATTACTCCCTCGGTTTCAAGATATAAGATGTTTTAGTCTTTTTTTTTAATACACATCCATGTAGACTTTTAGTGTCTAGTTTCAGCTCGAACCTACACACTAAAATGGTATATGTGCCTTTTAAAAAAGGCTAAAAGATTTTATAATTTGGAAGAAATGGAGTAATTTTCTGCTTAGTTCGGTAATCTGTGGTGGTGATCAGTGCGCATTGCAGACACATTTTGTCTATTAATCTCGCCAATTTCCTCCAGTCATGAGTGCTAACTAGTTTTGGTGATTAGTTTGGTACTAATTGTTATTCAGGCCTGTGTCATGTTGTGCAATCAGGTGGACGCAACATTTCTTGTTGATGCGAGCCATGCTAACTAATGCTGCTAATTTTCTCTCATGTCATGGATCCTAGTTAATCTTGTTGCAATGCTTGAAGGCTTAGACCGCATCAGATTCTTACGTAGGCATTCATGTTTCATAGTCTTGGTAACTCAGCAACATTTCCGAGAGGGATGGAGCAGAAACTAAGCTCAAGGGGGGCAAGGCATGTGTGTGATCTCAGTGCGGGGGACTAAGGTAGCTAAATTAGCTTAAACAAGGACCTGCCTTGGCTAACCTTCCTATGAAAATCATATGCCCCCCCCCCCCCCCCCCCCCACCACACACACACACACGCGCGCGCGCGCACACACACACACACTTCTCTATTTACTCCCTCCGTTTCATAATATAAGACTTTTGTAAAATATAAGACTTTTGTAAAATGAATGTATCTAGACATGTTTTATCGTGTAGGTTCACTCCGAATGTACACACTAAAAGATGTCTAGATACATTCCTTTTACAAAAGGTAAAACATCTTATATTTTGAAAAGGGGGGTACTTGCTTGTTCTTCTATGGCAATAGTGTTGAAGAGTATATGTGGAAACGGCCAGTGCAATCCACATGTTCACTTCAACAAATAGGTGCATTGAGCTAGATATACTTGTTGCAAATGTTGTTGTTGCCTGTTGACTTGGAACGGGCAAGCCCAATCTACAAAGCAGATACAGGGCTTCATTTCCAACTCCTACATTCATAGTTACCTGATTTCCTTTTGACCTCTCCTCATCTCATACAGAACCTGGCTTCATTATGGTATGGGCTTCAGGTTCAAAGCAGAGTTTGGAGGAATAAGTGGCATATTTTAAAACGGAACCCTATCATGACTTGGAAAACCTCATTCATCCTACATATGCTTACATGTCACATCACTACTAACCACTTGCCTGATCATTGCATGCTTGTTAAACCAGGACTCTTATCATATCCAGCTCATAGGCATGGGCGGCCCCAGCATCCCTCCAGCCCGGTCAACCGCCCAGGCTTGCTTACGTTTTTATCAATTTTACAGCGATTTTGTCTGAAAAATTCACATCTTAAGCTCGTTCGCTCAGGTTTCCGAAAGTTTCTAGGCCCGCCACTCTGCTGGTAGGTTGTACTGTTTGATGAAAACTTGACCCATTGTAAAATAAACTAATCATAGGTGTAAGGCTTCAGTGCAAAGTATACAGTTTAATCCACATTCTGGTTCTGAAACTTTTGTCATTGTACTGATTATGTATGTGCAATTTTTTTTGAATTTGCTTATTCTTGAAACAATGGTTTCTCCGGTGACTTCAACTGATGGTGAGGCACAGAGATGTGTTCTCCCAGACAATTGTATCATCCTGACAAAATTCCTTAAACTTCTTAGGACCTGTTCGGTACGTAGGAAATGCAAAGGAATTTTGGAGGCTTGCTTTCCTTAGGATTTTTTCCCTTCAGGGGTGTTCAGAACAAAGGAACGAGGTGCACCCATTCCATAGGAAAGGAAACGTTTCCTATAGTTTTGCTGGAGACCGTAGGATTTCAAACATCTACCGCGAGCTCATTTTTTCGCTGATGCCCGAGGCGAGGCACTCCAGCAGTGACAGTTAGCAGAGAACCCAAGTGAAAAAGCTAGTCTGCCCACGTGAGGATTAGTATAGTTACCCTTGTAGCCAAGTAAAAAAATACTAAAACGAATGCTTCACTTTCCTCCGTTCTGAACAGGCCTCGGTGATGTTTTCCTACGTTTCAGGGTCCTATGTTTTGCAATTGCTATCATTTCTAATTCCTGCATTTTTTTCCTGACCCTGCGTTTTGGATTCCTCCGATCTGAACAGGGCCTTATTATAGCTAGATGGACAAGATACTGGATGAAGTACAGGAACCAGATTATTTTGTTCTAGAAGACTACTGATCACCTTCAAATGATATAGTATACTGATGATCAGGCAATAATCTAGAAGTTACAGCATATCTATTGCAGGTCAATCATGTTGCCTTGTGACTATTGTAAGTTCTGTTCATGGCCTAACAGTGTGTAATTACTTACCTATTGCAATCTGCAGGGTTTCAGAAAGGTTGATCCAGACAGGTGGGAGTTCGCAAATGAAGGTTTCCTTAGGGGTCAAAGACATCTCCTGAAGATGATCAAGAGGAGGAAGCCACCATCCAATATGCCTCCATTGCAGCAGCAGGCTATCACAACTTGCGTGGAGGTTGGTGAGTTTGGATTTGAGAAAGAGGTTGGCAGGCTGAAACGTGACAAGAACATCTTGATCACAGAGGTAGTGAAGTTAAGGCATGAGCAGCAGGCTACTAAGGATCACGTGCAAGCCATGGAAGGGAGGCTAACCGTGGGTGAACAGAAACAGGCCCAGATGATGGTGTTCTTGGCGAGAGCAATGCGTAATCGACGGTTCTTCCAACATTTAGTTCAACAGCAGGATAAGAGGAAGGGGCTTGAGGATACCTTCTCGAAGAAAAGAAGGTGTCCCATAGACAGTCTTCCATTCTATGGCCTTGGAGTAACAAGTCAGAGCGAGCAGCATGATTCAGATTGTTTGTTTGATTCAGGTGTCCTTAGTGAGCTCAATGAACCTGGAATACCTAGGCTGGAGAATTTAGCTCAGAACATTCAGGAGCTTGGGAAGGGTAAAAGAGATGAGGAGAAGATGGTTCAAGCTAATGGACAGGTGGAGCTCAACAATGAATTCTGGGCAGAGCTGTTTTCTGATGATTTTGGAGACGGGTCTGGGCTGTCAGAGTTGGAGGGAAGGAGACCTGAGGATATTGATGAACTGGCGCAGCAGTTGGGGTATCTGAGTTCTACTAGCCTGCAGTAGAGTTTTGTTGGCAATGCTACTTCAACCAACAAACATTGCTTCTTCGGTACTGCCGACGAGCGTCGTTGGGATGGAGACGTGGGAGAGACCTCCAGCTCCCACACCTACCGCGACGACGTGAGCAGCGCCCCCCCCTCCACCTCGTGCCTGGCCCACCGCGCTACTCCTACTGGACGTGTCTCGGCCAAGGTCCGGCTTGGCCCCCGCTCCGAGATCCAGCGCGTCAACTCTGGCGCCTCCGTGGTCGACGAGGAGGGATTCCAGCAGCAGATCGTCACCGGTGCGAGAAACACCGCAACGCCGTGCTGGAGGCAGGTGCTAGCCTATGCCACCGCTTCTTGATGTCGGGCCACGTCGTCTGGGATTGCACTAGGGAGGTACGTTGCCACAAGTGTCTGTACTCGGGCCATAAATCCTGGCAGTGCGACATGCGCCACAACGAGTGCGGCGAGCTCGAATGATCTCTTCCTCTGCCCTGCACGCACTCCGGCCATCGGACCTCCCCGCGCCGCTCCGGCTCCCTTGCTTGCGGTGACCACCGCCCGCACCATCGAGCTGTTCCAGCGGCGACCCGCTTCGCCACCGCCCGCCCTCGCCCCTGCCATGGCAACCTTGGCCCTGACTCTCGCTGCTCCGTCGCGTGTGATCATCTCACGCACCGTGGAGATGGAGGAGGCAGAGGAGGTGCTCTAGCTCGCCATGGTCGCCTTGATCACCGGCACCAGGCCTCGCGACACCGTCAACCAAGTCGAGCATCTGATCTGCGCTCGCTTTGATCTGCGACAAGGCGACTTCACGGTGCACCTACACTACCCAGAAGACTTCTTGATCACTTTCCACTCCAAGCCCGCGTTCAACATCGTCTCCGGCGACCACTTCCTCAAAGACCTGAGCTTTTCCTTATCGATGCAGCCATGGTGCAAGCTGGCCCATGCCAATCCTGACCGCCTCGAGTACCATGTGGAGCTTGAGTTGCGGGGGATCTCGACGTAGGCCATGTTCAGGATGCAGGCCACGGCCCGCAAGCTTGTAAGTTGGAGCGCACGTTCCACCGATAACGTGAGACAGAAAATGGCGCTCTCCCACGAACTGCTGATGCGGCTTGACAAAGCGCATGAAGACAGAGCATTGTCGACCGTCGAGGATTGGCTACGGTGACCTCACAAAGGTCTCCTACCTTGGCCTAGCCTCTCCCGACAGAACAATTGCTTGCCAACGTGCCCACATTTCGGTGTCGAAGGACGGACACGCCAACACATCTTTCTTCCATCGTCACTTCACACCATCGGCAGAAAAACAGGACCGAGAGTGTCTGAAGGAGGCAGGGTGCTTACTAACCATCACGACATGCTAGAGGTTGCGTTCACTCACTTCAACAACCTGCTCGGTACTAAGGCTACCCACGATTTCACGCTAGAGCTTGAGCAGCTCTTGGAACCCGTGATGGACCTCGACGGCCTCGACACTCCTTTTGGGGCGGAGGAAATCTGGAGCACGATCCAGAGATTGCCGGCACGAAAAGCTCCAGGACCGGACGGATTCACTGTTGAATTCATGCGGGCGTGTTGGCTCATGGTTAAGGAGGATTTCGTGGCCGTATTCCGGCAGTTGTTCGAGCTTTGAGGACGAGGATTCAGCAAACTAAACCAGGCGCTACCAATGCTCCTACCCAAGCGACCAAATGCTAACAAGCTCAGCGACTACATGCCCTTTAGCTTGATCCACTTGGTGGCAAAGATTTTTGCCAAGCTGCTGTCGCTCTGCCTCGCTCCCAAGCTGGCTCTGCCTCGCTCCCAAGCTGGCCAACATCGCCAGCCTTGTCCAGAATGCTTTCTTAGCTGAAAGAAGCTTGCATGACAACTTCATGCTCGTCCGTCAATCGGCGCGCATGCTGCATCACCTTGGGGCCCCTAGGATCCTATTAAAGCTGGACCTAGCACGCGCTTTTGACTCACTGTCATGGCCATTTCTGACGGAGGTACTAAGAAGGTTGGGCATGAGCGACAAGTTCTTAGGATGGGTGGCCATCTTATTCACCTCTGCCAGCAACAAGGTGCTTCTGAACGGCGAGCCGGGACCGCCAATCTGGCACCAGCGAGGCCTACGACAAGGAGATCCCTTGTCGCCGCAGCTCTTCGTCATTGGGGTTGACGTCCTAGGCAAGCTCATCTATCGCGCTGTCGAGCTTGGACTCCTACAACAACTGTACCCCCGACGCACAATACCGCCAATCTCCTTATCCACGCCGAGGCTAGCGACATTGAAGCAGTCCGAAAAATTCTACAAATCTTCTGACAGGCCTCTGGGCTTCAAGTTAACTTCCTCAAAAGCTCGGCCGCGTTGATCAGATGTGTACCCGAGACCATTGCGCCCATGTTGCTTTCCTTGGGTTGCCCAATTGCTGAGTTCCCTCTCACCTACCTAGGGATCCCTCTCACGCTGCGCAAGCCAACGTCAGCACAGATGTAGCCTCTGATAGACAGAATGGTTGGCAAACTACCCACCAGGAAGGCACGACTATTGCAAAAGCCAGGGAGATTGGCGCTAGTGAAGTCAGTCCTTGGAGCTACCACAATCCACCAACTACTCGTCCTAGCGCCATCAAAGAAATCCATCTAGGCCATGGAATGTATCGAGAGTGGATTCCTTTGGGAGGGCCGAGAATCGGACAAAGGAGGAAGCTGCCATGTTAACTAGAAACGTGTCTGCAGGTCTATCTCGCTTGGAGGGCTGGGAGTGTGAGAACTGGCCACCATAGGAACTACGATGCGCCTATGTTGGCAATGGCTCAGTAGAACAGATCCCATCAGGGCATGGAGCGGCCTGGACCTACAGGTTAGCGAGGAGGAACGTGGCCTATTTTTCGCCTCCACATACATGGGAGTTGGGAGACGGTCTATCACAAATGCATACATATTATCTAATTCTTTAAGCCTGAGCAAAACCGATGCCTTTCAGATAACTTGGGGTGATCACTTGGGGTGCGCGATGTGGTTTGCTGTCTCTGCGTGTGGACCATCTTCTTGTGTTGCCTCGCGATGCTTCGGTCAAAGCGGGCGTTCCTTCGCCTGCCTGTCTCGCGACCTTTCATGGACGGCACCACGCGTCCCCCATCGTTCCATCCGTGTCGAGCGGCCGACCATAGATGGACGGAATCAAGGGCATGTAGCAGGGTGAGCCGCGCGGGAGGTTGACGACGACGCGGTGAAGTTGGCCGGCGATGGCCACCTGCGCGCTCTAGGCCTTAGCCAGGTGGTTCAGGTTGCCTCGCGGTGGGGCCAACAGCACCAGAAGGAGCAACGGGAGAGCCACGACACCGGCGGGGAGTAGCGGGAGAGCCTAGACGTCGACGGAGAGATGAAAGAGGCGGACAGGACCAGGCCGTTAGATCTCTAGCCAAGGCCGAAATTTTCTCTTCCAAAATATTCCCTTGGCCGCGGATATGGAGTCCGACGGCGAGTGTCGGCATGACGACCACGAGCGCTTTCGCTACGTTGGCCATCTCTTCTCCTCCCTCCCCCATGACATTGGTCTTCGCGCTCTACAGGCCGCTGTCGAGCTCCTCGCCATCCTCGCTGGCGGAGACGAGGTCGTGGTAGCCTAGCTCGCCCAACTCGGCCGGTCCACCTACATGGGCTCACCCGAGAGCAGCCAGAGCAGTAAGACCGCCAACCGGATGGCTGCCGTCGGCGCCATGGTCAACCTAAGAGAGTCCCTGGCCTTCATCGACGTCGCTAGGCTCAACGTGCGTCAGTTCCTAGACGTGGTGTCCAGGGCATGGCAGGTCTCGCGTCTTGGAGATCTTTGGCCCGCGCGTGCTGAGCTGAACTTCGCGTCCGAAGGCGTCATGTGTTACATCATCAAGGACCTCAACACGCTGCTGGAGGTTTGGGATGGCCAGGAGGAGGTCAATGTGCTTACATGGGCAGTGTGTCTCTCTCTCCCTTCGATGGTTTCGATTTCAGGGCACTCCATTGATTTTCTCTATATGATTTGTGCTCATTTAAAAGCGATACTTTTTCCATATGTTGCATGTTGTGTGTTTGACCAAATGCTTACTAGCAGTAGTGTGGCGACCTCCCTGTCGATTTTCAGTGGAGATGCCACTAACAGTTACCCTTCACTCGATGAGGCATTGTCAATATTTATTCTCCATGCTTAATGCTCTAATGGAGGTTACCAATTCGAAATGGTTCCTGGTTGCTTTTCCTGGTGTGGGGTCTAACCGCGCTTCTTTTGTTACAGATTTTTTAACCTGTTGAAGCAGCTTATTTTTTGGATGAGGCGCCTTTGGAATATGAATTCATCACTATCTGAAGGTTAGCTTCTTACCCTATGAGTCTAATAGAGATGTCTTGAAGTCCAGTATGGATATGATGCATACGAGAAATGTGAATTATTATGAGAGTTGTTTAGTGAGACAACAAGTATAAGAAATCCTGTTGTGCTTATAGAAGGATAATCGGTGTTGGGGATATATTTTTCGGGTATCCTCACAGTTCCTCACTGACCAGGGTGGCCCACTTCGGGTTAGAGCTTTGCTTCACGGGTGACCCAGTCAGGGAGAAAGACGGAGTCCAATCCGGCTACGGGAAGGCCCAGAAGACTTATCGACTTAGGTCTATAATTACTTGTAGTTCAAGATGTACTCTGTAACCAACTCTTAGTCGTAGCCGGATAGATCTCTCATGTAAACTCTAGGCCGGATATCTATATAAGCCGTCCTAGGGAGAGCCTTTAGGGCAACACCTGAATAGTCTACAATCTCAACTCGCACAGGCGAAATCCTTGTAACCCATATTCCGGCTCTGCCGTATTACTGGATTGTTAGCAGGAGTAGGATCCGTCCAAAGTTGGCGGATTCGAACCTGGGTAAACTTGTGTGCTCATCGTTCCGGAATACCGTACGTCTCACACCCCTCTCTTTCGCACGCCTCGAGGACCCCTTCATGGCGTACTTGTCATCAATCCGACGACAGTTGGCGCCCACCGTAGGGCAAGTGAGCTTCGGATCTGCGTTTCAAGCGGAATCTGCAAGAATCGGAATCGGCGAGTGACATGGGTATACCCTATAGGTACTCGAGCTTGGTATATACGGTCCAAATACATACAGGCCCACGGTGTCGCCAAGGCCCGGATGGAGGGACTCGAGTAACCTACGAACTCTCGATTGCTTGAAGAACAAGAAAAAGCTAAACATAGAAAGATTAAAGAAAACCCTTACTTGTAACCGACTCGACCTGCTATCCGAGACCTAGCCTATTTATATAAAGGCTAGGAGGGGGCGGCGAGAAGGACACACGCAACCCTAGTTTCCACAATCTTCGCCAGATTACACCTGCGCACCATTGTAACTTTCGACTCCTTCAATAATTCCACGAGCAGACAAGCAGGAGTAGGGACCTCTACGAGGCCTAAACCTGGGTAAATCCTTTGTCCCCTGTGTGCTTGTTTGCTAGCCGATAGATGTCTCCAGCGCTCCCTCCTTCTCCAAAACCCAAGTCCATAACAATGGGCATTGACGAGTTAAACCCTCGTCAATTAGCGCCGTCTGTCGGAATTGGGAGTGCTGATGTTGCGGCTTCTTCGGCCCCATCAACTGCGATCTACAACTCTGCAACAGCGGAGATTCGTCAGCTCTTCGACGCCTTCGATTTCACCGTCCACACGCCGGCCACCCGCCCGGCCTTCGAGTCTGTGGGCGACGGAATCAGCCTGGCGATTGGGAGCTTCCGCTTCCAAGTTGGTCAGATGGGCACGCTTCGCATGCCTGATCAGCCGACAACATCGGCGATTGCCCCGGCATCATGGTTCCCTCCATCGATCGACACCCTCAGCGAGCTCAACGCTCCGGTGGCAGTCGAGAACACGGTCAGCGACAGCAGTCGCGACTCCGATCTAAGCGATCTGGCCACTGAAGATGGAACCTACGGTTCTGGATCTGAAAGTTGTGGAAGCAACAGCTTCCCTAATCACTTCATGTGCGCCGTCATCAACGCAGGCGACACCTCCGTCAATCGCGGCAACGGTGGTAACACCGGCAACGGCACCGATCCGCCCAATCACGGCAACGGTGGTAACACCGGTAACGGCACCGATCCACCCAACGCCGACAACGGTGGCAACGGCGGTAACGGTGGCAACGGAGGAGCAGTCGAACCTCCTAGCATGATTAACGAGCAAACCGGCGAACGCGTCGTGATCAGGCTCAACGAGCAAGAGTGGGATCGCTGTCGCGAAGCCCTACGAGGTGCACCTCTACCCTTCGGGTCCCCGCAGGAACTACTGATGGGCTACCACTGGCTCCTAAAAGAGGAATTCAAGCGCCAAAAACAAGCAATCGCGCAACTTGAGGCGCGTAAAAAGGCAGTAGACGAATCAAACCTTCGTCGTGCTGGGCTCTCCTACGGAGGATCCTCCTCAAGAGGCAACGAGTACCTCGCCAAGAAGAGGCAGTCGCGGATGGCTCACCTCACCGAACAAGAGCACATAGAGGCCGCGAAAGTCCTCGACTTCGGCTCTATGACAGTCGACACGAGAGGCAACGTGGTTCCCAGGACACCGCAAGCCGCGGTGACAGCAGCCACCATATACCTCCTCAATAACCAGCCGCCAGCTGGAGATCCCCGAACGGCCATGCACTGATCTACGATCGCGGGCCTGGGGCTAATCGAGGCCGCCCTCGACAAGGAGCCGGTACCAGACCCAAAAAAGGGCAAAGCGCTACTCCTCGCCCTCGTCCAGCGATGACAGTCACGACCTGTCTTGACGCCGTCGCTCACGGCGACACGATCGCGACTACGATGCGCGCGACGACCTCACACAATGCAAGATCGACAAGTCAAGGGCACGACGCGCTCGGTCGACTGACTCGGAAGAGGAAGATGGGGAGCTCTGCGGCGTCAGATGCTTCAGCAGAGCCATTAGGCAGACACGAATGCCTAAAGGGTTTAAACTCCCATCGGAGAACCCGAAATTCGACTGTCTACAGGACCCTAAGATCTGGCTGGAGGACCACATCTCCTCTGTCAGGCTACACGAAGGCAATCGAAGTACTGCCATGCAATGCTTGCAGCTACAGCTGCAGGGCGCTGCCCGAGCATGGCTCAATAACCTCCCACACGGATCTATTTGCAGTTGGGATGAGCTGGTCTACAGCTTCGTGCGCAACTTTAAGGGCACGTACAAACGGCCCGCCTCAATCGAAGAACTGAGATGCTGCCAGCAAAGATCTGGCGAATCGTTGCGCTCTTACATCCAAAGGTGGTCCATCATCAAGAACTCCGCAGAGAACATCTCGGAAGACCGCGCGATTGATGCATTCAACGGTGGTGTCCGCCACATGGAACTCAGGGAGGATCTAGGCCGCTCAAAGCCCTAGACCATCGACCACCTGATGGAGATCGCGAATCGATGGGCCGATGGAGAAGATTCGGTGAAGAATCGCGCTCACTCTGACGAGGAGGCAGAACTCGAACGCGGACGCGACCGCCGGGGCAAGCGTCGCATGCACGTCTACAACGATCACGATGACGTCTACATGGTCGCAGCCGGCTACGCTGATAGACGCGACGATAACTGCAACAACGGATACCGCAGCGGCGGATACCGCGACTCCGGGAAAACCACGCAAGTATGGCAACGCCGCACTCGCAATGAGGCACCCGCGACCTCCATCGAGGACAAACTGTCCGGGCCATGCACGGTACAATTCTACATCGACAAGCATGATGGCAAGAGAAAGTCCAGCCACCTCCTCAAGGACTGCCGCGAGTTCCTCAAGCTACACGAGGGATTGGTTCAAATGAACCGCAACGCTGTCGAAAGAGGCTACGGAGACGCTCCAGGCGTCGTGGCACATGGCGCACCACCACCACCACCCGGGCCACCCCCGAACGGAGCTGCACCGGACCAGCACCACGGAGGCGAACCGTACCCACGGGCCATGGGTACCATGATGATCCAAAAGGGGCGCCCCTCCAACAGGGTGCAGAAGGCCATAACTCGCCAAGTCAACTTGGCCACGCGCTCGCCACCATCCACCACTGAGTACCTCAGTGGCAGCGAGCCATGCATTACCTTCACAAACACGACCACCCGCCTCAAGTACCTCGCCCAGGTCATTGCCCCCTCGTACTCGAGGCGCAAATTGGAGGCTTCGACATGAGTCGCGTCTTCATGGATGGCGGAAGCGGCATCAACCTCATATTCGCAAGTACCTCGCGAGCAATGAGGATCCCTCTAACCTGCTTGGAGGCATCGGACACAACGTTCCATGGCATCGTCCCAGGGAAAGGCGTATACCCCTTGGGCGAAATCAACCTCGACGTCATCTTTGGCACACCAAAGAACTTCCGGCGCGAGCGTATCGACTTTGAGGTCGTCGACTGGCCCTCACAATACCATTGCATCCTTGGGCGCGTCGCATTCGCCAGGTTCATGGCAGTACCCCACTACGCCTACCTGCAGATGAAAATGCCAGGTCCCAACGGCGTCATAACGATCAACAGGAACTTTGAGCGATCTGACGCTTGCGACAGGGAATTCAACAGAATCTCCCAGTCTTTCGGCATGCAGGAGGAACTCGCAAGACTGAAAGAGACGACAGACAACAGTCTGCCTCCCTTGAGTAGGCCAAGCTCACCTGATCTCTCCTTCGACTCACCCGTGCACACAAAGAAGGTGCAGGTCCATCCATCGGATCCCGCCAAGACGGCCCTCATCGCCAACAACTTGAGTCCCGCATAGGAACTCGCGCTCATCGAATTCCTCCGTGAGCACTGGGAAATTTTTGCCTGGTGTCCTGCGGACATGCCAGGAGTTCCTAGGGAATTTGCCGAGCACGCACTCAACGTCAACCCCGATGCAAGGCCAGTCAAGCAAACAATCAGGCGACTGTCTGAGCCACGAGCGCAGGCAGTCGGAATGGAGATCAACAGACTCCTCGAGGCCAAGTTCATACGCGAGATCAAGGAAAGCACTTGGCTCGCCAATACGGTGCTGGTACCAAAAAAGGACACAGACATCCTCCGGATGTGTGTGGACTTCACTTCTTTAAACAAGCACTGCCCAAAAGATCACTTCCCGCTGCCACGAATCGACCAGATCATCGACTCTATCGCGGGATGCGAGCGCCTCTGCTTCCTCGACGCCTACTCAGGCTATAATCAAATTCGAATGAAGGAGGAAGATCAGGAGAAAACAGCGTTTACAACGCCCTTTGGTGTGTTCTGCTACAACACAATGCCCTTCGGGCTAAAAAACGCGGGAGCCACCTACCAGCGATGCATGCAGGCTTGCCTCAAGGAACAACTAGGTCGCAACATCCAAGTCTATATTGACGACATATTAATCAAGACCAAGGAGGAAGCCTGTCTAATCGATGATTTGCGCGAAACCTTCGCTAACCTCGATCGCTACCGGATCAAGCTCAATCCAGACAAATGCGCCTTCGGCGTACCATCTGGGCAGCTACTCGGATACCTCATCTTTGCGAGGGGGATCGAGGCGAACCCGAAGAAGATAAAAGCCATACTGGCCATGGAGAAGCCAAAGAACATAAGAGGCGTCCAACAACTGGCCGGACGAATCGCGGCCCTCAATCGATTTATCAGTCGGATGGGTGAAAAAGCACTGCCCTTCTACCAGCTCCTCCGCAAAGCCGAAAAATTCGAGTGGACCAATGAAGCACAAGAAGCATTCGAAGATCTCAAGCGCTTGCTATCCACCTCGCCAGTACTGGTGACTCCACGAGAAAGGGAACCACTGTTGCTGTACATCTCCGCCACCAACCAGGTGGTCAGCACAGTGCTCGTCGTCGAGCGAGCCAAGGAAAACAAAGTCCACGGCGTACAACGCCCGGTATACTACCTCAGCGAGGTCCTCACGCCAACAAAACAGCGGTACCCGCACTACCAGAAGCTGGCGTACGGCGTCTTTATGACCGCCCGACGACTGCGCCACTACTTCCAGGAACACCCAATCGTGGTAGTCAACGACGTCCCGTTGGGGCATATCATCAATAACCCCGACGCCACGGGGCGAGTCGCGCTTTGGGGAATAGAGCTGTCTCCACGAGACATCACATACGAAAAACGCGACGCCATCAAGTCGCAAGTGTTTCCTGACTTTCTCGTGCACTGGATGGAGAACCAACTCCCGGACAAGCCAGATATGTCCTACCTCTGGACAATGCACTTAGATGGGTCCAAACGAAAAGATGGAGCAGGCGCAGGTGTCATATTGACATCACCTCAAGGGGAAAAGCTGAAATATATCCTGCGAATGCAGTTCACAGCCTCAAACAACGAGGCTGAATACGAGGCCCTGTTGCACGGGATGAGGATGGCAAAAACGTGTGGAGCCAAAAGGCTCATCATATATGGCGACTCCAAGTTGGTCGTCAACCAAACAATGCACGAGTGCGACACACTGAACGACAACATGATCGCGTACCGCGACCTCTACGATACACTCGAAGGAGACTTCGATGGTTGCGAGTTGCGACACATAGGTCGTGAAAGCAACGAGGAAGTGGACACACTCACTAACATAGGCTCTACGTGCGCCCCCATACCACCTGGGGTATTTCTCGAGCGCATATGCGAACGCTCCATCAAGCCAAAGGCCGCAGAGAAAAAACAAGTGCAGCAACGGACTCGGGGGCTACGCCACCCAAAGAGCCAATGGCACTCGATGACTTGGAGCTGGACACAGGACTCGAGGGACCAATGAGTGTCATGATGATCGAGCAATTTTGGACGCAGCCGTACATTACGCATCTCCTCAGCAAGAGACTACCGGACGATCCGACAGACGCACGGCACATCGCGCGGCGCTCCAAGGCATTCACCATCCTCAACGGCGAACTGTATAAATGCAACATCACAGGAGTACTACAACGATGCGTCTCCATGGCTGACGGAAGAGCAATACTCCTCGACATCCATGAAGGGACCTGCGGGCACCACGCAGGCAGTCGCGCCCTCGTCGCCAAAGCTCTACGAGCTGGATTTTACTGGCCCATGGCCATGTGCGACGCCAAGGACATACTCCAAAAATGCAATGCTTGCCAGCGATTCGCGGACAAGCCACACGCACCAGGCGCAGAGCTATGGCCTATTCCATTGGCCTAGCCCTTCGCACAATGGGGGCTTGATATGGTTGGCAAGCTGCCAAGATCCTCGCGCGGAGGCTACGTCTACCTCTTAGTGGCAGTCGACAAATTCACCAAGTGGATCGAGGCCATGCCAATGACCAACCAATCAGGGCACAGCGCAGTCAAGTTCTTCGAGTCCATCGTCTACCGCTTCGGCGTGCCACACAACATTATTACCGACAACAGGACGAACTTCACATCCAAGGAGTTCCAAGAATTCTGCGAGAACCTGGGGATCAACATCAGCTACGCCTCAGTAGCACATCCACAGACCAACGGTCAGGTGGAAAAAGCAAACGGGCTCGTTTGTAGCGGCATCAAGAAGCGACTCCTGCGACCACTCGAACAAGCGGCGGGTTGCTGGCCAGATGAGCTGCAATCCGTACTCTGGAGTCTATGTACAACTTCAAACAGCGCCACGGGCTACACGCCATTCTTTATGGTGCACGGAGCAGAAGCAGTACTACCTGTCGAGGTACGGTACAAAGCGTCGCACGTGGTCGCTTACAGCGAACAAGAGTCATCCCTCGCACTCGAGGATTCCGTCGACCTCTTTGACGAAGCAAGGGAAATCGCCGCGGAAAGATCAACGATCTACCAGCAGAACCTGTGCAACTACCACAATAGAAGGCTTCGCCCCAGATCCTTCGTCGAAGGTGACTTGGTCCTGCGACTGAAGCAGCAGGGGCATCTCAAGCTCGAGTCCCCCTGGGAAGGACCGTACATGATTACAGAAGTAATCCCAGGTGGCGCCTTCGCCTTAAAGACCTAGAGACAGGAGACGCATACTCCAACCCTTGGAACGTCGCACAACTGCGACGCTTCTACCCCTAGTAGTTTTACTTTTTACATCGCAAACAAGGCTACTCAGCCAAGGCTACTTAGCCGCATATTGTATCTCGCACTGTTCTTCGAATAAATAAAAGCTAAGTGCCCCAAAACTCCGTGTTCTCCTTTACTTTGTCAATTTTTATACTCGGGGGCTGCGCCACCCATACGTCTGTTCTTCGAACCAGTAACGCGATATCCTGAGTAGCTAGCACATCAATCGAACCCCTTAATACAAGCCCTACCCAGCTGCAACGCACCTGGCAGGTTGACAAGGGACCAAGGAAAAAGATGGCCAGGCTAACGAAAAGGACTCGCATGGTGCAACGCACCCCACGCTTACAAAGCTATTTGTACACATTCAACAATAAATTATCTACAAATATATATGAACTTTACAACATAAGTACACTTATGTGCAGGATACATATTTGGCTACCCTTGCAACAGAAGAACATTAGTTTGTTCCTCGAAGAAGTCGACGATCTCCTCGGCTGGCGGTCCACCGCCTGATTGTGCGGCACCATATTCCAGGAAGATCCTGCTGGTGGCGCTGGTGGCCCAGAGGCAATGGCGGCGACATCCACGTCAGGCCTGTGCAAACGCACCATTGAGAGAGCAGCCTTGGCACCAGCCACCAACTGCTGCCTCACGCACTCGCGAACCGCGGACATATCTTGAAATTTGGTCAGGAGAGCCAGCAGGCTTGATGGAGTATCATCCAGCGGGAACATCGCCCGATAGATGTTCTTCAAACACGACTGCGACTTCTTCAAGAAGAGCAGCACTTGCGAGACGCGATCCTATAGGGTCGCCAATGCAGTCGCACGATCATGATCTACCCAGAAGTATCCACTCTCCTGAAGTTGCTCCTGGGTGAGATCATGAAGGCGGATGGCAATCCTATCCCTCTCCTCCTATGGATGGCGTGCGCTAACAACTACACAAAGCAGCATCAACAACATGAGTATAACGTACCATTGCGACTAACTACAAAGGAAAAGATGAGGATGAGCAAACTAACACTTAAATTGGTCGCCCAGCTGCGTCACCTCGACAAGCAGATATTGCTGGCGAGCAGCGGCTTTTTCAGCCTTCGACTTCCACACGTCCGCGCTACCGCGGATCACGGGCAACTCACGCTCCAGTTGCTTAACGCGATCACGAAGTCGCGAAAGCAAGGATTGATGGGTTCGTAGCATGGAAAACAAAAAAATTCTACCGCAAGAACGAACAAAACCCAGGTCTAATCTAGATAAAAGCCAAGATCTAATCTATTAGATATGTGCAACGGGATAGATCTGTACTAACCCTCGTAGAACCGAAAGCGTTACGAGATTAGATCTCGGGGTTGATGTAGTCGATCACTTGCCGATCTCAAGATCGTGTGGACGATCCTTCCGGCGCTGCGTTCCGACAGCGCTTCCGCAGTCGGTCACACGTGCGGAGTCGAAGCAGACCTTCCTCTCCCCGTTCCAGCGAGCAGCGGAGGTAGTAGATCTTCTCCACGGAATCCCAGCAGCACGACGGTGTGGTGGTGGTGGTGGAGTAGAGAATTCTGCAGGGCTTTGCCTAAGCCTGAGTAGAGGGAAGGAGGAGGAGAGAGGCGGCGGCTAGGGCTTGAAGTGGAGGGTGCAAGGGGGTGGCGCCCCCACCCCTCTATTTAAAGGAGGGAGGCGCCATGGGAGGGGGGGGGGTCCTAGTAGGACTCCCCTCCTTGGCCGGCGGGTTGGGAAGGGAGGGAGGAGTCCTCCCCCACGAATCCGTGTCTAGCCCCCACAAGGTTTCCTTTGATCTTTCTTGGTTTTCAAGCAAACTCCAAGAACTCTTCTAGAACCTTCCAGAACATTCCGAAACCTTCGAGAATCTCCATACAAACACTCCAGAACATTTCCTAACTTATAAAATGATCCCCAATATATGAATCTTATTCTCCGGACCATTCTGGATCTCCTCGTGATGTCCCGGATTCAATCCGAGACTCCGAACAACATTCGGTCTCCAACGCATATTCCATATCTACTTAAAACAACTTCGAACCTTAAGTGTGTCACCCTACGGTTCGTGAATATGCAGACATGATAGAGACACCTCTCCGATCAATAACCATCAGCGGGATCTGGAGATCCATAACGGCTCCCACATACTCAACGATGACTTCGTGATCAATAGAACCATTAACATACGAAACCAATTCCCTTTGTCACACGATATTCTACTTATCCGAGGTTTGATCGTCGGTATCTCTATACCTAGTTCTTCCTCGTTACTGATAAGTACTCTTTACTCGTTCCATGTTATGTCATCCCTTGTGACCTAGTCACATGCTTGCAAGCTAACTAGATGACATTCCACCGAGAGGGTCTAGAGCATATCTATCCGTCATATGGATGGACAAATCCCAATCTTGGTCCATGCGCTTCAACATATACTTTCAGAATACCCAATGACACCTTTATAACCACCCAGTTATGAAGCGGTGTTTGATGTCATCAAAGTACCCATCCGGTGATGGTGATTAACATAACCTCATGGTCGAAGGATTAGGTTACTATGCATTTGAAAGCTCACAGCAATACGAACTTAATGACTTGATCTTATGCTACGCTTACTATGGGTGTGTGTCTATCACATCATTCTCCTAATGATATAACCTTGTTATTAATGACATCCAATGTCCATGATCAGGAAATCATGATCATCATTTAATCAACAAGCTAGTTGCACAAGAGGCTTACTAGGGACTCCTTTATGTTTACAAAACACACATGTATCAGTGTTTCCTTATAATACAATTATAGCATGGGATGTAAACATTCATCATAGACACAAAGATATAATAATAACCACTTTTATTATTGCCTCTTGGGCATATCTCCAACAGTCTCCCACTTGCACTAGAGTCAATAATCTAGATTACATGGTAATATACTTAACACCCGTGGCGTTCTGGTGTTGGTCATGCTTTGCTCTAGGGAGAGGTTTAGTCAATGGATCTGCCACATTCAGATCAGTGTGTACTTTGCAAATCTTTATGTCACCATCTCGGACATACTCGCGAATAGCATGGAAATGTAGCTTGATGTGCTTTAGCTTGCTATGTGACCTTGGCTCCTGTGCATTAGCTATGGCACCTGTGTTGTCACAGTAGATGGCCATCGGGTCCAACGCACTGGGAACCACGCCAAGTTCAGTAATGAACTCCTTCATCCATATGGCTTCTTGTGCAGCCTCCGAAGCAGCTATGTATTCCGATTCAGTTGAAGATTTTGCCACAACGCTTTGCTTGGCACTACTCCAGCTCACTGCAGCACCATTCAAAATAAATACGTATCCAGACTGTGACTTCGAGTCATCTGGATCGGTGTTCCAACTAGCATCAGTGTAACCGTTTACAACAAGCTGTTCATCACCTCCATAAGAAAGAACCATATCCTTAGTCCTATTCAGGTACTTTAGGATATTCTTGACCACTGTCTAGTGTTCCATTCCAGGATCACTTTGATATCTGCTAGTCAAACTAACAGCATGTGCTATATCCGGTCTTGTACACAGCATGGCATACATGATAGAACCTATGGCCGAGGCATAGGGAATATTATTCATCTTTTCTCTATCTTCTGCCGTAGCCGGACTTTGAGTCTTACTCAAGGTCTTACCTGACAACATGGGCACGAACCCTTTCTTGCTCTCTTCCATTCTAAACTTCTTTAGAACTTTGTCTAAGTATGTACTTTGTGAAAGCGCTATTAGGCGTCTTGATCTATCTCTATAAATCTTGATGCCTAGAATATATGCCACGTCGCCAAGATCCTTCATTGAAAAACTATTATTCAAATAGGTTTTGACGCTATTAAGAAGTTCTATATCATTCCCAATCAACAATATGTCATCTACATATAGTACTAGGAATGCTACAGAGCTCCCACTCACTTTCTTCTAAATACAAGCTTCTCCATAAGTTTGTATAAATCCAAAGTTTTTGATTACTTTATCAAAACGTTGATTCCAACTCCGGGATGCTTGCTTCAGTCCATAAATGGAGCGCTGAAGTTTGCATACCTTGTCAGCATCACTAGGATCGATAAAATCCTTGGGTTGTACCATATACAACTCTTCCTCAATGTCACCATTAAGGAACGCCATTTTGACATCCATCTGCCAAATTTCATAATCGAAATATGCAGCGATTGCTAACAAAATCCTCACAGACTTTAGCTTCGCTACTGGTGAGAAAGTCTCATCATAGTCAACTCCTTAAATTTGTCGGAACCCTTTCGCGACAAGTCGAGCTTTATAGACGGTAACATTACCATTAGCATCTGTTTTTCTTTTGAAAATCCATTTGTTCTCGACAGCCTTACGGCCATCCGGTAAGTCCACCAAAGTCCATACTTGGTTTTCGTACATGGATCCCATTTCGGATTTCATGGCTTCTAGCCATTTGTCGGAATCTGGGCTCACCATAGCTTCTTCATACGTCGCAGGGTCATCAGTATTGTCCACCAACATGACGTTCAAGGCAGAGTCATACCAATCAGGAGTGGTACGAACCCTCGTTGACCTGCGAGGTTCAGAAGTAACTTCGTTCGAAGTTTCATGATCACCATCATTAGCTTCCTCTCCAGTTGGTGCAGGCGGCACAAAAACATCTTCCGGTGCTGCGCTAATCTCAATTCCGAGAGAAGGTTCAATAACCTCGTCGAGTTCTACTTTCCTTCCAGTCACTTCTTTCGAGAGAAACTCCTTCTCAAGAAAGGATCCATTCTTGGCAACAAAAACTTTGCCTTCGGATCTATGATAGAAGGTATACCCAATTGTTTCTTTAGGGTATCCTATGAAGACGCATTTCTCCGCTTTGGGTTCAAGCTTATCAGGTTGTAACTTCTTTACATACGCTTCGCAACCCCAAACTTTAAGGAACGACAACTTAGGTTTCTTACCAAACCACAATTCGTATGGTGTCATTTCAACGGATTTAGATGGTGTCCTATTTAAAGTGAATGCGGCTGTCTCTAATGCATAGCCCCAAAACGATAGCGGTAAATCTGTAAAAGACATCATAGACCGAACCATATCTAAGAGAGTTTGATTACGACGTTTGGACACACCATTACGCTGTGGTGTTCCCGGCGGTATCAATTGCGAAAGTATTCCACATTTCTTTAAATGCATGCCAAACTCATAACTCAGATATTCACCTCCGCGGTCAGAATGTAGAAACTTAATCTTCTTGTTACGATGATTTTCCACTTCACTTTGAAATTCCTTAAACTTCTCGAAAGTTTCGGACTTATGTTTCATAAAGTAGACATACCCATATCTACTTAAGTCATCCGTGAAAGTGAGAACATAACGATATCCACCACGCGACGCTACACTCATTGGACCGCACACATCGGTATGTATTATTTCCAATAAGTCTGTAGCTCGCTCCATTATTCCAGAGAATAGAGTCTTAGTCATTTTTCCCATTAGACATGCTTCGCATCTTTCAAGTGATTCAAGAAGTCCATCAGAATGGAGTTTCTTCATACGCTTCACTCCAATGTGACCAAGACGACAGTGCCACATGTATGTAGAATTATCATTCAATTTTATTCGTTTAGCATCTATGTTGTGAACATGTGTATTACTACTATCGAGATTTAATAAGAATAAACCATTCATCTCAGGTGCATTACCATAAAAGATATTACTCATATAAATCGAACAACCTTTATTCTCAGACTTAAAAGAGTAACCGTCTCGCAATAAACAAGATCCAGATATAATGTTCATGCTTAACGCAGGCACCAAATAACAATTATTTAAATTTAAAACTAATCCCGAAGGTAGATGTAGAGGGAGCGTGTCGACGGCGATCACATCAACCTTGGAGCCATTTCCAACGCGCATCGTCACCTCGTCTCTTGCCAGTCTTCGTTTATTCCGCAGCTCCTGTTTCGAGTTACAAATATGAGCAACCGAACCAGTATCAAATACCTAGGCACTACTACAATTACTAGTAAGATACACATCAATAACATGTATATCAAATATACCTTTCTTCTTGATGTTGTCGTTCTTCAGATCCGCCAGGTACTTGGGGCAGTTACGCTTCTAGTGACCAGCACCCTTGCAGTAGAAGCACTCAGTTTCAGGCTTAGGACCAGCCTTGGGTTTCTTAGCAGGTGCGGCAGCTTTCTTGCCGTCCTTCTTGAAGTTGCCCTTTTTCTTAGGCTTGCCCTGTTTCTTGAAATTGGTGGTCTTATTGACCATCAACACTTGGTGCTCCTTCTTGATCTCTACTTCAGCAGTTTTCAGCATGGACGATAGTTCATGCAACGTCTTGTTCATGCAGTGCATATTGTAGTTCATCACAAAGTTCTTATAACTCGGTGGCAGTGATTGGAGGACACGGTGAATCCCTAACTCATTAGGAATCGTTATCCCCAACTCTTGGAGCTTGTTTGCGTGCCCAGACATGGTGAGCACATGCTCGCTAACGGAGCTTCCCTCTTCCATCTTGCAGGTAAAGAACTTCTCGGAGGCCTCATAGCTCTCCACGGCCGCGCGAGTCTCAAAAATGAGCTTGAGCTCCTTAATGATCTCGAACGGGTCGTGGTGCTCAAAACGCTTCTGGAGCTCCGTTTCTAAACCGTACAGGATGGCACACTGAACTGTGGAGTAATGATTTTTCCGAGTGGCGTAAATATTCTTTACGTCATCGGTGGCATCATCTGCAGGTGGGTCACCTAGCGGTGCTTCGAGAACATAGGTCATCTGACCAACCCTGAGGACAATCTTCAGACCACGGAGCCAGTCCGTGAAGTTGCTTCCATTGTTCTTAAGTTTTTCTTTCTCTAGGAACGCATTGAAATTGATGGAGAGATTCGCCATAATCTACAACAAATTTGCAAGTAGTTTAGACTAAGTTTATGATAAATTGAGTTCTACTTTAATTCTTAAATTAACTAGGTGAACTCCCACTCAAAACAACATCCCTCACATTGTCTTAGTGATTACACGAACCAAGTCCACTACACCAAGTCCGATCTTCACGAGAGAGGATGTAGTTTCATCGGCGAACAATCTTCATGTTCATCATATCACTTATATGATTCATGCTCTACCTTTCGGTATTCCGTGTTCCGAGACCATGTATGTACATGCTAGGCTCATCAAGATTAACCTTAGTTTCCGCATGTGCAAATCTAGCTTGCACCCGTTGTATGCACACGTAGAATCTATCACATCCGATCATCACGAGATGCTTCGAGACGACGAGTCTTAGCAACGGTGCCAACTAAGGACGAACACTTTATTACTTGAAATTTAGTGAGAGGGATCACCTTATAATGCTACCGTCGCGATCTAAGCAATACAAGATACATAAAGGATTAACATCACAGGCAATTCATAATTAGTGTGATATGATATGGCCCTTTCTTCTTATGCCTTTGATCTCCATCTCCAAAGCACGGACATGATCTCCATCATCACCAGCATTGCGTCAAGGTCAGTGGCGCCGCTTCATGGTTGTCCATCATCACCAACAACTATTACAACTATTTGGAATAAAGCTATTACAAAATGAATAGACACGCAGGTCTTAACAGAATTAAAGACAACCATTAGGCTCCTGCCGGTTGCCATATTATAACAAGGATCATTGCATACATCAAATATAATCACAATCACATGATGGCCATATCACATCACAAAACCCCTGCAAAAACAAGTTAGACGCCTCTAATTTTCTTTGCAAGTTTTACGTGGTTTGGGGCTTCCGAATAAGAATGGATCTTACCTACGAAACTGAACCACAACGTTGATACAAGTGCTATCAAGTGCAAAGTGTAGATTGGATCTATACTATGATGGGAGAGACAGACACCCGCAAAGCCACTTGTGCAAAGCAAGTTACACGTCAAGCGTGGAGCAAGTCTCATGTGCGATGACATGTAAGGTTAGCCCGAGCCGCTTCATCCCACCATACCGCAAGATGCAAAGTACACAAAGCAAAAGACGGCACAAGCACCAACGCCCACAAAACCATTGTGTTCTACTCGTGCAACAGATCTACGCATAGATACGGCGCTGATACCACTGATGGGTTCGTAGCATGGAAAACAAAAAATTTCTACCGCAAGAACGAACAAAACCCAGATCTACTCTAGATAAAAGCCAAGATCTAATCTATTAGATATGTGCAACGAGATAGATCTGTACTAACCCTCGTAGAACCGAAAGTGTTACGAGATTAGATCTCGGGGTTGATGTAGTCGATCACTTGCCGATCTCAAGATCGTGTGGACGATCCTTCCGGCCCTGCGTTCCGGCAGCGCTTCCGCAGTCGGTCACACGTGCGGAGTCGAAGCAGACCTTCCTCTCCTCGTTCCAGCGAGCAGCGGAGGTAGTAGATCTTCTCCACGGAATCCCAGCAGCACGATGGTGTGGTGGTGGTGGTGGAGTAGAGAATTCTGCAGGGCTTCGTCTAAGCCTGAGCAGAGGGAAGGAGGAGGAGAGAGGCGGCGGCTAGGGCTTGAAGTGGAGGGTGCAAGGGGGTGGCGCCCCCACCCCTCTATTTAAAGGAGGGAGGCGCCATGGGAGGGGGAGTCCTAGTAGGACTCCCCTCCTTGGCCGGCGGGTTGGGAAGGGGGGGAGGAGTCCTCCTCGCCCACGAATCCGTGTCTAGCCCCCACAAGGTTTCCTTTGACCCTTTCTTGGTTTTCAAGCAAACTCCAAGAACTCTTCTAGAACCTTCCAGAACATTCCGAAACCTTCTAGAATCTCCATACAAACACTCCGGAACATTTCCTAACTTAGAAAATGATCCCCAATATATGAATCTTATTCTCCGGACCATTCCGGATCTCCTCGTGATGTCCCGGATTCAATCCGAGACTTCGAACAACATTCGGTCTCCAACGCATATTCCTTATCTACTTAAAACAACTTCGAACCTTAAGTGTGTCACCCTACGATTCGTGAATATGCAGACATGATAGAGACACCTCTCTGATCAATAACCATCAGCGGGATCTGGAGATCCATAACGGCTCCCACATACTCAACGATGACTTCGTGATCGATAGAACCATTAACATACGAAACCAATTCCCTTTGTCACACGATATTCTACTTATCCGAGGTTTGATCGTCGGTATCTCTATACCTAGTTCTTCCTCGTTACTGATAAGTACTCTTTACTCGTTCCATGTTATGTCATCCCTTGTGACCTAGTCACATGCTTGCAAGCTAACTAGATGACATTCCACCGAGAGGGCCCAGAGCATATCTATCCGTCATATGGATGGACAAATCCCAATCTTGGTCCATGCGCTTCAACACATACTTTTAGAATACCCAATGACACCTTTATAACCACCCAGTTACGAAGCGGTGTTTGATGTCATCAAAGTACCCATCCGGTGATGATGATTAACATAACCTCATGGTCGAAGGATTAGGTTACTATGCATTTGAAAGCTTACAGCAATACGAACTTAATGACTTGATCTTATGCTACGCTTACTATGGGTGTGTGTCCATCACATCATTCTCCTAATGATATAACCTTGTTATTAATGACATCCAATGTCCATGATCAGGAAACCATGATCATCATTTAATCAACAAGCTAGTTCCACAAGAGGCTTACTAGGGACTCTTTTATGTTTACAAAATACACATGTATCAGTGTTTCCTTATAATACAATTATAGCATGGGATGTAAACATTCATCATAAACACAAAGATATAATAATAACCACTTTTATTATTGCCTCTTGGGCATATCTCCAACAAGGATAGCTCCTCTACCCTGGAGCGCGGTGGTGCCACTGTATCCTCAAGAGATGGCGAGTCCTGGGTTCCCCCCACGGGACCACTTGATGTACCCTACCAAAAAGTCAAGCTAGAGGCAAATAAGGCGACCAACTTAACACAAAGTCAAAAGTAACAGATGCATTCAGGATCAGCATAAAGTATCCACAAACACACTCGCTAGCAGGCATGTTCTCCAATCAAAAGGACAATTCATCAACTATTACAAAAGCCTAACTACGGAGCAGCTGGCTTCTTCGACTTCGACGGCTTCAGGGGCTTCATCAAGTCCGTGGCAGTATCATACGCCACTGACTTTCCGCCAGCTCCAGAGGCCGAAGCCTTCACGACCTTCTTAGCACGCTGGAGCTCCTCCAAATACTTGGCAACAGTACTTATCAAGGAATGGCCATATTTGGCACAGGCAGTCGCAAAGGGAGCGAATACTACCTGCTGACCATCCGCGCCAATAGGCATCGTCTTCGACATCGCAGAGGGATCTATCTCGACTCCGTGGGCTTGCACCATGGCAAGTGACATGGTCGCGCCAGCCACGCGGAGGGAGTTCTTGTATGTGGCAGGCACACCCCCGGCGAGTGACTCCACCAGCTCGTCCACATTGTCGACCAGCTCCGCCTTTAGCATCAACTCCTCCCGGAGGCGACTAAGGGTGACCTTGGCCTTGGACAACGTATTTTGGACAGCGGCGCTACGGTCCTCGACTGCAGACACCGCGCCTGCCAGAGCGTCATCGCGACAAAGGGCCTGCGGGTCAAAGCTCAAATCGCCAGCATCTGCACAGAAACCCACACATGGATGAAATCTCTAGCGCCATCGGCAAAACTCCAGATGCAGAGAAGGACAACAATAAAATATCTACTGGCAAAGGTACCTGAGAGGGCCTTGGCGACTGAGAACAGTTGCTCTTCGAACAACTCTTCCCTAGACGCAAAGGAGGCACGCAGATCCTCTTCGCGCTTCTATGCATCATTACTAGCCGCGATTGCCTCGTCGCGCCCCTTCACATCTGCGGCTAACGTCTTTTCCAAGGTGGCAACGTTGCGCAGTAAAGCATTATGCTCAGCTACATGGCAACCAAAAGTTGACTATCAGTCGACTATACCAAAAAAAAGGGAGGAGACGAAAAAGAATAAGTGTCGAACACTCACTTTCGACGACGCGGTGACGCGACTCCAGCATTGCATGCTGGCGGCCCATTGCCATCACTTGCTCCGCCACTTGCGCGGCTTCCTTTACAAGGAGCTGTCGCACAAAACAAGGGGTCAGAAAGGGCAACAGAAAACATCGACTGCCACATTAAAAAGAAAGGAAGATATACTTACATGGTCCTCTAGCGACTCCGAAGAGGTTTGCTGAACCATCATCCGAGCAACATTCGATGCCCCCTACGTGAGGAGAGCTCAAAGAATTGTGCCCGGAGTGGGCCGCCGCCGGAGGAGAAGGAGCGCGCTCGACCTCTACCTTGGCCCTTGAAGCCGCGACTCCCGATTCTTTCAAAGACTCGACGTTGCCAGAAGATGACGACGCCTCTTGACTACAAGACCAAATCCACAGTGAGAAAAGGGCAAACTCCAGGGCAAAACCAACAAGAAGAAAAACAGAAAAGAATGAATGACCTAGCAAACTTACCAGTTAAAGTTGTCAAGATCAAACGTGGCCGCCGCTGATTCCGACAAAGACTCCTTGGGCAATCGCATCTTCTTGCGAGAAGACGGTGCCACAGCCCTCACAGGAACGACTGGAATTGGCGACTCCCTGCCAACAGCCGCGCCTCTTGGAGTCGAAGGAGTCGACGCATCGGAGTCCTTGCTACGCGAACGCTTGCGAGTATTCGGGCTCTCGGACTCGGGGGCTTCCTCTTCCACATCAGAAGGGACAGTCGACTCAGACTCGTCCTCTTCCAAATCTTCACGAGGAATAATCCCCTCAGGAGAGGAGGCATACAAGACGACACCGCCCAATCCTGCATACAAACAGAACAAGTAAGCAAACAGAAAAGCAATCGTGAAAATAAGCTACTGCGTAGCACAACTATACCTCAGGAGGAGGATTCGAAGCATCAAAAGGAGGAACAACTGGTTCACTCGGAAGCACATCCTTGACAGTGCACTTCGTGACCAGTCGAATCCTCTTATCCACCTCACTCGCGGACATGCCATCGGCAGACACGCGAGTGGCATCATCATCGCCACTCCATTGAAACATGGGATGGACTCTAGCTTGGAGAAGCTAGACGCGACGGTGCAGCCAAGTTCTGATAAGAGCGCAGCCTCCCTCTTCTGCGCCTATGCGACTTTCAAGGCCGCAGACGCGTTGATACAGCACGTCCATCTCCGCGAGTTCGCCGGGCATAACTACGTTCTTCCAAGAACGCATCTTCTTGCAGGGAGTCGCCGGATCGAAGGGCGCGAGTCCAAAGTGCTCATCTTTGGCCTTCTGATCGCGGACATAGAACCATTTGTCCCTCCATCCCTGGACGGACTTGGTAAGCTTGATGTTGAAGTAGGTGGCGGATGGGTCGACATGGATGCCGCAACCACCTACGTCATAAACTAAAGAGCCAGATGCGGACTGACGCTTCAATTTAAACAAGCGCTTGAAAAGACCAAAGTGTGGCTCGATTCCGAGCCAGCACTCACAAAGGGTGATGAAGCAGGTGATATGGAGAATCGAATTTGGGGACAGCTGATGGATCTCGAGCCCGTAGAAGCAAAGAAGACCCCTAAGAAAGGGGTGGAGAGGCAAGGAGAGACCGCGAATGACGAATGCGAGAAACATCACTCGAAAGCCAGCGGGAGGAGCAGGAATGGTCTCACCGCTGGGGATGCGCGCATCAGCGACTACCGCAGAAATAACTCCATCCTGGCGAAGAAGACGGAGATCTGACGCCTTGATAATGGAGGGGCGCCATGCACCATTGGTCACGCGAGTGCCCGCGACCTTCTTCTTCACGCCGGCAGCGGCGCTGGTGCCCGCAGCAGCGGAGCAACCCTTCTTCTTCGTCGCGGCGACGGTGGCCGCGGAATCAGCGGCAGCACCTCCTTTCTTTTTCCCCATTGCGCGGCGGCGATGAGAGCGCAAGAAGTAGCTTGGAAACGAGCGAAGGTGGTCTAGCGCCGTGGAGGAGATGAGCGCAGGGAAAAGCAGAAGAACAGCAGCAATGGCGATGGCAGCAAGGAAGAAAGAACGCAGATGGAAAATTACCACCGCAGCACCGCTACTTAACCCGTAGGAGATGCAATCCAACGGCGGACAAAAACCCTATTGGACGCGTGGCACGCATAGCGTTTGACACGTGGAGAAGAGGAAGCATGAACCGTCCCCCACTTCTACCATTACGTGCTGAAATCGAGGAGGCACAGTTAAAAAATAAGATTACGCACGACCAGTCAAATCAAAGTCAGAAAGTGGGACCCACCGCTCGTCACGTCCCGTCAAACTCGCTCACGCGGGCAACTGATGTCATACAAGCATCAGCACTGCCGTCACCAAGGCTACGCACTGGAAAACTTCGACTATTTTTAGTCCTTGCTGGAGTCTTCGACTCCACCAAGCACTCGGGGGCTACTCCCATAGGGAGCGCTGGCCGCACACCCTACAACTTTTTCTTTTCTTGTTGCAGGAACATGGACAATCACAAAAGCAAACCCAACCACTCGAAACACAGTTCGATTATGGACATGGGTTACTCCCATAGGGAGCATCGGAAACAAATTCGACTGAAACAAGCAGGCAAAAGACGACAGCAGTCGCGAAAGTATTTAGTCCCTGCCTGAGTCATCGACTAAAACAAGTAAGCAAAAAGACGACAACAATCGCAAAAGTTCTTTAGTCCCTGCCTGAGTCTTCGACTCAACCAGGCACTCGGGGGCTACTCCCATAGGGAGCGCTGGTCGCACACCCTATGATTATTTGCACAAAAATTGTGTGTTGATAACATCCGCACTCGCAACCTTTGGCGACACCGCCTCACAAATTTTCCCTACAAAGAGACTACGTCTCCTAGGACGCCCGAATCATCTCCGCGATGATAAAATTCGGATGCCGCGCTTACGGAGTGAAGGTAAGACCTGAATAAGGCCTGGCAACGCATTTAACTGCGCACTACCAGAAATGTATCCGTGCCTACAGGCACGATGAACATGCCTTGACGGACGCGTCGAGTGCTCACACCCATATAACTGGAATTCGACTCCTGTAAGACCTCCGCGGCCTGAGTTGAATTACGCCAGCACTTTTCTGGATTCGAGTCCAGGGACTCGAATTTGAGTAGATTGCGTTGTTTCACCCTAAGGTGGTTAACTGATACCGATACTTCGGTTATATCAGGCACGTATATCAACAATCCCAATGACACAAATAAAAGCAATTGAAATGTACTCATTTAGGCACTCGAAGGCTTCAAAAAGTCCCTAGTCGAATCTACGATTCCACTGGACACTCGGGGGCTACTGACATGGGTATACCCTATAGGTACTCGAGCTTGGTATATACGGTCCAAATACATACAGGCCCACAGTGTCGCCAAGGCCCGGATGGAGGGACTTGAGTAACCTACGGACTCTCGATTGCTTGAAGAACAAGAAGAAGCTAAAGATAGAAAGATTAAAGGGAAAACCCTAACTTGTAACCGACTCGACCTGCTACCCAAGACCTAGCCTATCTATATAAAGGCTAGGAGGGGGCGGGGAGAAGGACACACGCAACCCTAGTTTCCACAACCTTCGCCAGATTACATCTGCGCACCATTGTAACTTTCGACTCCTTCAATAATTCCACGAGAGACAAGCAGGAGTAGGGACCTCTACGAGGCCTGAACCTGGGTAAATCCTTTGTCCCCTGTGTGCTTGTTTGCTAGCCGATAGATGTCTCCAGCGCTCCCTCCTTCTCCAAAACCCAAGTCCATAACAATGGGCATTGACGAGTTAAACCCTCGTCAGCGAGACTATCGCCGTCGGTCGCATCCTCTATGCCAACGACGTCCCTCTCATCGTTCTCGACGAGACTTGGATTCCGGCTAGGGAGGCCGTGACTGCCCACACAATCATGTCCTTTGGCGAGATCGATCTTTACATAGGTTTCGCTAAACCTGCCCAACCCACCCAAGCGGTGACGATAGAGGCAGAAGAATCTTCTGGGTCCCCTTTGTCCATGGAGGCGGCAGAGTTCTGGATCTCAGAAAACACTAATCCCACCCATCCTGCACCAGTTGCAGAGATAGTGGAGAAATCCGAGCCTGAAGAAGACCTAGCGGTCCAAGTCGAATCTGGAGTGGATCTCCCTGGAGGAGCCGGATCCCAGATCGACCCACCCGCGGAAGTCGAAATCCAGGAGGAACATATCAGTGACACTGATTCTGGCTCTGATGATGCCGGGATAGACAAGACCTTTCCTAAGGTACACATTACGACGTATGATACTGCAAGGCGAAAGCACAGATGCAATTCTCGAGACAATCAAAAGTTTCGACATGGCTGATCACGAAAGCCGCAGGTACCTCAGGAAGCACGCGTCGCACTTCGTTGGGTACGTGGGATCCGACTCTGCCGATGCTGGAGAAAACACCGACTTGGTGCTGGAGGCAATTGGAACAAACGCCGATGTACCCGCATCCTCGGATGAATCAATGACGTCAGCGGATTTCCAAAAGTTCTCCGTGGAATATGAAGAGGAGTATAACTCCAAAGCTGCAGAAGAAGGAGACGCCATGGATGAAGGATCCGGGGAACACTCTCCCAAAGCGCAGGATGACATGGACGTCGGAGATAATCCCGAAGTCCAGATGTCCGAAAGTACCGATCAAAGCTTGACTCTGGGAAACGGACCCAAAGTTGTCTTTGCTACCGGTGCTGCCAAGAAGGCGAAGAAGAAGAACAAGAAGAACAAAACCCCGGCAAAAGACCCTCTAGCTGAGGAGGTGATTGCCGAGGAATACGAAGAAGACTCGGATGGAGCACTTATCCCAGACGAGCCGACAAAAGAAGAATCAGTGGATGGACACGTGATCACCGAAGGTGCGCGTAAAGTCATCGATGCTGCATTAACCACACCTATCCCTGCAGCTGCAGAACTTACTGCTGAAGAGCTAGACGAAAGAGCCCAAGCCCTAGAAGCGTGTCGCCAACAACTCCTCGATGAAGCCAAAAACATCGAGGTGGAGAAGAAACACATGGCAACCAAGGTCTACATGTCTCGGTTGCATCAGAAGACACGAAAGCGTCACACAGATGACAACCAATTCCCACATATCCGTGCCGTCCTTTTCGGAGATGAGATGGGGAAGCCACGGAAAGATAGCAAAAGAGATTGGATATATCCAACCCCAGTACAGAATACTGTGGCGGCCCGAGAAATTCTATCGGCTAATCTAGGACCAGAGGAGATCCGTTTGGGTATCAAGCTACTCAACAAGGGACTGAAGCAGTAAAAGGTCGCCCTGTCCGGAAGTCAAAAACTGGTCTCGGATTCCGACCAATGTCAAATAGATCCGGCATGGGCTGACGTAAGACCCCACCGCGTTCCGGAGCAGCATTATCGCCCCGAACGACGGGAGGACAATTATTCGAGAACCAAATCGTCAGGACAACATCGCAGGACTGCACGCGACTGGAGCAACGTCGCACCAGCGGCCGAGAAAGAGGCCATCGCTGCTCTGAATCCGAGGAATCCTCCCCGACGAGAATCTAAGGATCTAAGGGGAGAAGATAAAGAGAAACATCGGGAGGAGGATCGTCAAAAAATGCCACCTCCTAGACATGCAAGCCGTCCGGCTGAGCCCCACCATGGTGGGAACGACGGACGAAGAAACGACGGAAACCACGCTGGAACAAGCAGGCAGGGGGCTCGTCGTAGTCAAGACCCTCCCCGGAATCGGAATAATGGCGTTCCGGACGGAGGCCAGCGATCAGCCAGAAACTATCCAGCTGCCCCACCCTCTCCACCACACAGTCATCACAACGGCTCCCATGGAGGGCAAGGAGGACGACGTGGCGGAGGAGGTGGTGGTAGAAGCCGAAGTCCGGCTCCAAGGCACCACAGCCACAACTGACATTCAGGACGATCTTTATCCCCGAACGACGCAAGGCACAGGATCAACTCCAACATAGAGGCTCAGCGCTACGAAAACGATGATATCTACATGGGCCCAAAGTGCTTCGGACCACGCATCAGAGCTACAAAATTCCCGGAAGGATTTGCTATCTCAAGACATATCCAAGCCTACGATGGCATTGCTCGGCCAGATACCTGGCTACAGGATTTCTTCCAAGCTTGCTGCATCGCTAAAGGCGGAAACAACCTGGTCGCAACTCGATATCTCCCACTTATGTTGCGGAAGACGACACAATCATGGCTCAATTAACTTCTGGAGAACACCATCCATAACTGGTATGACATGCAAAGTGCGTTCTTTCGGAATTTCGAAGGCACATATCGGAGGCCTTGTACGGTCGGAGACCTACAGCGTTGCACCCAGAAAGCCAGAGAAACTTGCCGGGACTACCTCGGATGATGGATCGACACCAAGAACTCCTGTGAGGGAGTAAATGATCAAACTGCGATTGAAGCTTTCATTGCAGGTCTCCCAATTGGTCTACTGCGTCATCACTTGAAGTGTGACAAGGTCACTGATTTGGGAGAGATGATAGAAACAGCGAGCAAGTATGCAGATGCTGACGACGATGCAGAGGGATTGCTCAATGCCCTAGCTGTGCCTCAATCGTCAAGACAACCAAAGCAACAAGCTCAGAAGCGCAAAAATACCTCGGAAGAAAAACCCAACACGGAAACAACGGTGGTTACTACTGTTTCCGGGTCTAGAGGACAAGGAGGACGTGGCGGAGGCCGCGGGCGTGGCCGTGGGACTTCAAGGGTCCAAGGTAGAGGAGAACATCAACCAGGCAAAACCTACTCTTGGGCCGACATTGCCAATAACCCATGTGTGCATCACCTAGACGCCAATGGGGGCTCGTCCCACACCAACGCTGAATGTCGTTTCAATGACGACATCAAAAGAGATGACACCGCGGGCTACAAAGCTAAGCAGAAGAAGGGAAAGAAAAATCCCGAAAAGGACAAGGAGACCAAGGAAGATTCCGACATGGAGGAAGCTGATGCTTCAAATCCCAAGCCGGAAGGGAAGAAAACTTTTCCCACCAAGAAGGACACTTATGTCACTTTCCTCGAATCTGAACCAGCAAAGGTCAAGAAAGTAGTTCTACACGAGCTCAATGCAACAGTTCCGGCTGTCCCCCAGTATCTGGACTGGTCGAAATTGGCAATCACGTTTGACCACGACGATCATCCGCCTAAGTTACACAGGCAAGGAAAATACGCCTTAATCGTCAACCCACTTATTGACGGTTATGGTTTCTCCAAGACCCTCATGGACGGTGGTAGCAGCATCAATATTCTCTATGTCGAAACGCTACGCCGGATGAAGATCTCAGAGACCTAGCTGAACCATAGCTCTGTGATCTTTGACGGAGTTGTCCCATGAAGACAAGCTAATTCCCTGGGAGAGATTACTTTGGATGTTACCTTTGTAACTCCAAAGAACTATCAGACGGAAGCACTTTCCTTCGAAGTGGTCCCGTTCAAGAGCGCATACCACGCTATATTCGGACGTCCGGCTTACTGGGCTTTTATGGCTCGTCCGTGTTACATTTAAAATATGATGAAAATTCTAGGTCCCAACGGCGTGATCACCATCAGGGGAGACCCGAAGAAAGTGCGAGAGTGCGAGGATGGAAATGCCGCCTTTGCCGAAGCCGTGCTGCACGCCCAGGAGTACCAGGAGATCAAGAAGAGCATAGATCCGTCTGAGATGCCCGCAACAAAGAAGGAAGTGACAAAGCCAAACCCGGAGTTTAAGGCATCAGAAGAGACAAAGAAAGCGCCGTTGAAGGATGATGACCCCTCCAAGGTGACCCAGATAGGCGTAGGCCTAGGTAGCGCATAGGAAAGCGCGCTCGTCAAGTTCCTCCAAGAAAATCAAGACATCTTCGCATGGCAGCCATCTGACATGACCGGAGTATCTAGGGAACTTGCCGAGCACTCTCTAAATGTAAACCCTAGCACTAAACCCGTCAAACAGTCCATACGACGGTTTGGCGACGAAAAGCGTAAGGCAATAGCTAAGGAACTAGCGCGGCTCGAGTTAGCCGGATTCATAGAAGTGGTCATCCACACTGAGTGGTCGGCCAATCCTGTAATGGTCCCTAAAAAGGACACCACTTATTTAAGGATATGTGTTGATTATACTGCCTTGAATAAGGCTTATCCAAAAGATCCGTTCGCTCTGCCTAGAATTGATCAAGTTATCAATTCTACGGCAGGCTCGGAACTCCTCTGTTTTCTCGACGCATATTCCGGCTATCACCAAATCCGGATGAAGGAATCTGACAAAGTTAAAACTTCATTTATAACCCCTTTCGAAACCATCTATTTTGTTACGATGCCCTTTGGGCTGAAGAACGCAGGAGCTACGTATCAGCGCACGATGCAGCGTTGCCTTCATGACCAACTCGGACGCAATGTACATGCATACGTGGATGATATCGCGGTAATGTCCAAAAAGAAGGAAACACTGATTTCCGACTTGGAGGAAACATTTGCCAATCTACGAAAATACAACATCATGCTTAACCCGAAGAAATGCTTCTTTGGAATACCAGCCAGAAAATTGTTAGGTTTCATCGTGTCTCAAAGAGGCATAGAGGTGAACCGAGACAAAATCAAGGATATACTCAATATTTCCAGGCCAACCCGCCTGAAGGACGTACAAAGACTAACTGGTTGCATTGCTGCGGTTAGTCGATTTGTAAGCCGGCTTGGTGAAAGAGCCGCACCACTATACAAACTCCTGAAAAAGACCAAGGATTTTGTCTGGACTGACGAAGCTGAAGCTGCACTACAAGACCTAAAGAAAGTACTCTCGTCTGCCCCTATCCTGGCAGCGTCGGAACCTAATGAACCGATGTTGCTCTATCTTGCTGCGACAAATAAGGTCGTTAGTATCGTCATGGTGGTGGAGAGACCAGAGGAAAATCAGGAACACCTGGTGCAGCGTCCGACTTACTTTGTCAGCGAGGTTCTAACAGAATCAAAACAGCGGTATCCGCACTATCAAAAGTTGGCTTATGGTGTTTTTCTAGCATCTCGTAAGTTACGACACTATTTTCAGGAGCATCCAATTACCGTGGTGAGGACAACTCCCATGAGAGATATAATCAACAACAGTGACGCCACAGGACGCGTCGCCAAATGGGGCATAGAGCTTTCAGCTTTCGACATTGAGTACAAACCTCGGACAACAATTAAATCCTAGATCCTTGCCGACTTTGTCGCTGATTGGACAGAGACGAAGGAGAACATGATCCTCCCCGAGTCGAAATTTGGACCCTCTTTTTCGATGGGTCTAAGGCTCGAGGGGGCTCGAGGGCTAGCGTGGTGCTCAAATCACCCCAAGGAGATAAACTTTTATCCGTGTTGCAGATACACTTCACAGCGACAAACAATATTGCCAAGTATGAAGCACTACTGTATGGAATCCGGATTGCTAAGGATATTGACATTCGACGTTTGATGTGTTACGGAGATTCAGATCTTATTGCTCAGCAAGTGTCGGATATTTGTAACGCAAATAAACACATGGCAGCATATAAAGCTGTCGTGGATGATCTATCTAAATCGTTCGAAGGGTTTGAAGTTCAACACATCCCTCGAGCAGAAAATGAGGAAGCAGATGCACTATCTCGGATAGGTTCAGCGCGGAAAGAGGTCCTGGATGGCGCTTTTCTAGAGCACCTCAAAGTTCCCTCAATAAAGGGAGTAGATGAGGAATATCCGACCAAATCCGACTCACCTTTGATAGCAGTTCTAGCTGTAATTCCCAGCTGGACTCAACCCTACCTCGATTATTTGGTAGATGGCAAATTACCCGAAGATGAGGTGCTGAGCCAGCAGATTATCCGACGAGCAAAATCCTATACTATTGTTAAAGGTGAGCTCCATAAACAGAGTGTTTCTGGGGGTTTTCAGCGCTGTGTATCTCCGGAAGGAGTGGAAATCTTAAGAGAAATCCACGAAGGCGAGTTTGGTCACCACGCTGCAGCCAAATCTTTAGTGGCAAAAGCTTTTAGACACGGATTTTTCTGGCTTACAGCTCAGGCAGATGCGAACGATTAGTCAAGACGTGCAAAGGCTGCCAAAAGTACGCCAAGCAAGCTCATGTTCCGGCTGATCAGCTGCAAATAATACCTATAACATGGCCCTTTGTGGTCTGGGGGCTTGATATGGTAGGACCATTTAAACGAGCTCCAAGTGGATTTACTCACCTCTTAGTGATGGTGGATAAATTCACCAAATGGATTGAGGCTAAACTTGTCACTAGTTGTGATGGAGCAACAGCCAAAAGATTTGTCGAGGATGTTATAATACGGTATGGTTATCCGCATAGCATTATCACGGACAACGAGAGTAACTTCTCTACGCGAGAATTGACTGAATTCTGCAATGATCAAAATATCCGGCTTGACATTGTGTCAGTCGCACATCCACAGGCTAACAGACAAGTCGAAAGAGCAAATGGTTTAATTCTACAAGGCCTAAAACCGAGACTCGAAGCACCACTACGACGTGCTGCGGAGGCTTGGAAAGAGGAATTACCCTCTGTAATTTGGAGTTTACGAACAACTTCAAACAGGTCAACAGGATACACACCTTTCTTCTTGGTCTATGGCGCAAAAGCAGTTCTTCCTAGTGATTTGATTCATACTTCTCCTAGAGTGGCCACGTATATCGAAGAGGATGCCGAGATTTCTCGACAAAATGATCTCGACTTAGTCGAAGAAGTTCGTGTCGTTGCTGAAATAAGATCTATAGCCTATCAGCAGAAGCTACGCAAGTATCATAGCCAGAGAGTCAGAAACCAATCTTTCAATAAAGGCGATTTGGTTCTCCGGCTTGTGCAACAAAGTAAGCACAAACTTTCCTTAGTATGGGAAGGGCCATTTTTAGTTAGTCGAGTATTGCACAATGGATCGTACTACTTAACTGACATGAGGCCAATCAAAGAAAGACCTGCTACTAAGAAGAAAAAGAGAGCTGGAGGCAGTACAAATCCGGATGAGTTAGACAGACCATGGAATATTGCTCAGCTACGTCCCTTTTATTCTTAGTTTATCCTTCTTTGTAATCATATATATGTACATGATTCTATGAGAAATAAAAGTTTTGGTTGCCTCAAGATTTTCTGAGAAGTTTTCACCATCTTATTTCCGAATGATCATGTCATAATCGAAAATCCTAGAATGCTTGAAAGTACTTTATGCTCATGTTCGTTCTAGTTTAGATTTCCGATTCTAAAATTGCTACCCTCGGGTATAACTCTAAAGTTTCCAGTCTTTACTTTGGTTATTTGTCTGATTGCTGGATGCGGGCATTTTCTGAGTAGTGAATTGTTGGTACTGGAAGCCGGCTTTGTTTCCGAGTTTAAACTGGTTTAGCAATTGGGCTCCGTTGCTCGGCAAAGTTTCCGGCAGAAGGTTTAGCCGGCTCACGAAAGGGACGAGGCGGAAAGCCAGATAAACGATAAGTAGAGACAAAAAAATACAAGTGCTGAATAGATCAAAAGCTTAGCACTAGCAATATTTCAGGCACACAAAAAAACTCAAAGCCAAAAGTGCTGAATAGATCAAAAGCTTAGCACTAGCAAAATTACAGTACTGCATATTTACAGATGCATCATGTTTTCTGGAATAATACAAAAATTTCTGGTCTATGATGCAGGAGGAGATGAAGGAGCTGCCGGCTCGCTGGAGATTCTGCCTTGATATCGTTCCGAGATGTCCGCATCCGAGGTGGTGCGTTCATCGTCGGAAACTTCTGTTGGTTCTTCCGGAGGAGGAGGCGGGGTAGCCACGCGGGTGAAGAAGGGGATCTCGTAGCTGGTCAGGTCAGCCACGTGACACCCATATCCGGCGCAGGAGTGCATGATGGCTTGAAGGTCCTGCTCCTAGCTGTCTTCATCTACCTTGCAGTACCCTCTGGTCACTTGCCATATTTCCATGTTTCCATGGTGGCTCATGACCATGGTGAGAGCATTCTGCGCAGCAGTCCGCGCGTAGGACATGTTCCAGTCCCGAACAAGTTGCGGCATCTCCTTCGCCTTGTCCCGCACCTGAAAATCCGACATGCTTGGCATGTCCGGAATCTTGAGAGCTTCGCCGATGTCTTCAAGGGACTGGCGGAAGTCATGAAGCAGGTCACCGACTTGGGTAAGCCGGTGGGTGCGGGGCTCGGAGGAGGAAGAGTCCGTCAAGTTCAGAGGACCTATACATAAAACAAGTTAAGAAAAATCCTACATTGATAAAAGTCAAAGAATGAGACAAGTCAGATAGATGGAACGTACCAAAAATGACGTCGTCAATTTTGGTCTTCTCCTCCCGGAGACTCTGGAGTTCAGCCCGGAGCGCCTGGGACATATCCTTTTCTCTGCTAAGCTCATCCTTGAGGTCCGAGATTATTTTATCTTGAGCAGCGATCTTGCGATCACGCTTTTCAGTAGCCATGGAGGAGGATTCAAGGACTTGAGCTATGCTCTTTTCATGATTTTCCTTGAGCTGGTCCAGCTCTTGGCGAAGTTCCTTGTTCTCCACCACCAGGGTCTTGAGGTTCTCGGTCTCTTCAATCATGGCGACGGATTGTTTCACCAGCGCTGTAAGTCAAAAAAGGAACAACAGTTCAAGAACAAATTCGACATTGAAAATACAAGGACAAGGTTTGAGTCTCGGAATGTTTACCTTCGGCCTCATCCTTGGCAATTTTAAGTTCAGCATTCTTAAGCCGGAGAGCCTTGATCTCTCTCCGCTTATCGCAGACATTTCTCAGTAAATCCTGGTTATAGGAACATACTTTCTGTAAGTCAGAATACCCAAAGTCAGAAAGCTACTAAAGACTCGGGCTAATATTGTTGCTAATATCAGCACGAGCCTTGGGGGCTACACTAGTTCGTTCTTTGGCATCCTAATAAAGCATAAACCCAGATTGTTTATCCTACTTCATGCTTGGGGGATAGAGGATATGATATAAAATACAATAAAGGAAAAACAGGAGTTGGAATTTCGACTTACATATTGTTCGTGGGTGAGTTTATTCAAACCCGTGTTCACTTCAGCCGCCACCTTCTCAGCGAGAGTCAGAGGAATCACTAGGGCTGTTGGAATCTCACCAGTCCTAATCCTCTCGTCGCGGAGGCACACTTGAGCGAGAAGGTCGGAGAACTTGACGTCCTCTGCTTCTTGCGCTTCTTCTTCGGCAGATAAAGTACTTTTATCCAAGCATTGCTTGGCTAGCCGCTGTATTTCTTCAGTAGATTTCCGGGACAAGCCAAACTTGGCATGACCCGGATTGCTGATGAGGTTTTCGGCGAAGGTTTCTGCCAAGGGATCATTACCCAAAGAGGGTTCACCCTTATCTAGATCTGACGCACTCATGGTGACGTCAGTTTGTGACCCAAGGTTTGCAGGCCCTGTTGAAGGAGCCAGATCTTCTGCAGCGTCCGGGGAGATCACCGGCGTTGCAGAAGGTTGAGGGGCAGGAGTCGGAGGAGCCACCGCAGGAGAAGCTATCGTAAGCTCCGTCTGCCGCAGCGGCTTCGAAGGAATCCCTTTCCCCTTGGCCTTGACGAGCGGTTTTGCTCTAAGAATGTAGTAAAATCAGAAAACATTACATCTCGGAAAGAAATTTGAATAAGGTACAAAGGCGGAAGTTGTGATTGAATGTTACCTCTTCACGACAGGCACCTCTTTTGTGCCAACAGCCACTGTTGGAGCTTTGCGCTTCTTGAGCGCAAGATCCGGCAATGGAACTACCTCCACCTCCTGAGAGAACTCCGAAGGATATCCTTCGAGCGGAGCAAGTTCCGACTCGGGGAGGTCAGCAAGCTGAAAAGAAGAAAACATATCAGTATTGTGATATAACTCAAAGATTGGAACACATAAAAAGGTGTATTGATAGAAGCTTACCGGCACTACGGGGTTATCCGCCGTGTGCATGTCCAGAGAAACCTCCGGGATTCTCCTCTCAATCCGCTCACAGATCAGCCACTTGATCTGGCTTATGTAGCCTTGAGTGGTGTAGGCTTTGGAGCTGATGCGGAGGGAGTCTTTCGGAGACGACGTGATGGAATGCATCAGTCGGGTTCCATGATACTGGAGGGGCTGGATCCAACGTGAGACCCAGCACTGGACCAAGTCGGATCCCTTCAGATCCTTGTGTTTGATCAAATATTTGATCCGCCTCTTAGCGAGGATCAGATCGTCGGTGAGAGCCGGAGCAGCCTCGTCCCAAGAAGGTTGGATCGTGGCGGCTCCGTCGATGAAAGCCGACAAAGCAGTGGCTTTGCCGGGAGCCGGAATATCCCTATGATAGAAAAACGTGTTTGGCCATTGTTTGACCGAGTCACTAGCTAGAATTTTGGGATACGCGCGCTCGCGTCTAAGCGAAAAGCTGATAGTGCCGGTGATGTAAGGAACACCGGTAGTAATGGAGTTTCTCCGGACATGAAAATAGTACCGGAAAAGAGTCAAACTCGGCCTAATACCGAGAAAGCCCTCGCACAATGAAGCGTATGCGCTCATCTCTAACAGAGAGTTGGGAGGAAGATGATGGAGTTGTGTCGTGGTGGTGTCACGACAGATGCCATGGATAGGCTAAAGGTGGGGACTAATAGCACTAGGGGAATCCAGGGAGGGATAGTGAGGTGATTCCCCACACAGAAGCTTTGTATTCGATTCAGTTCACAGATTACAAGTGCTCCTAGAGCTGTATTGGCGAGAGGAGGAAGAAGGAGCTCTCTTACTCTCACCCACAGTTAACCCGTACAAGACCCTTAGAACCTAGAACCTTTTAGAATAGAGCCATCCCTTCTACAGAGGCCCTAGCCCTCCTTATATAGGGGTGGCTAGGTCTCTACTTAGGGCATACATGGAGGCATATTTCAAGGAATATGCCTCCTCCCAAAATAGCAAACCGACCGGGGTGCTTTTCCCCTGTGTCACCCATGCAGAGGCTACGTGAGCCTCTGCGGCGCCTATGTCAGCCGACATGGGCGTCGTCACCTCTGTCGGCCGCGCCTCGGTGGTCCTGCCCTCTTTTGCTTCGCTCCTGCAGTGTGTACCGGGGCTTCTTTTGACCAGCGAGATTCCTTCCTTCTCCTAGAAGCTAGATATGACCCGGATCATAGTTGATCCGGCCACACCCGTTCCTGCATACAAGTTAAATACGCCATTCCGACTTACGGCTTAAGTCGGTTGAGACCTAGTTAGGTGGACGCCCCCTGGTCCGGGTTACTCCGTGATTCGGCCTGCCTTGAGGTGACCCGGCCAGCATCCGCTTTAGCCTTGCCGACCCTCGGCTAACTCGGCCTTTATACCCCGGCGTGACCCTACCCGGGGGTATCCCCCCAACATTAGTCCCTGAAGCTGATGCGGTCTTAGCTGCCTTAGCCGCTAAGGCCACAGTAGGTTCAATTTCACCGAGCTTTGTGCTCCTTCTCCGGGTTCCCTCCTTGTCTCGGATTCTCTGGATTTACTTTCCCTTGGCACGTTCCAAGCTCTCACTTGCTGGCCGGGTTACCACCCTAACTCGGACCTCATGGTTTTACTTTCCCTTGGCACATTCCAAGTTTTCACTTGCTGGCCGGGTTACCACGGTCTCATCCGGGTCTTCTTTCCTTCTCTCGTACGCTAGCCCACGTGGAGGCTAATCATTAGATTGCCTCATTTTAAGGGCCAGCCATAGTAACTGCTGCAGTAATTGTCAGTTGTCACTGTGGCGCACGTCACGTCTGGCCTGCCTCCTCGTTAACCGCATCAGTGCGTCACGTCATGGGATCTGTTACACCCTGTGACCCTCCGTGTGGCTTGCTGCTGATTGGTCGACGCGGGCAATACACGGCCACACCATGCAGCGTACTCGTTTGACACGATCCCACTTCCCCCTCGAGGGAGTGGTTAAATAGGGGAGGGGCGCACCCTTAGGTCTTTTTCCCCCTTCCGCGCCCCTCTGCCTCTAGCACTTCTTCTTCTTCGTCTTCCCTGCGACAGCGCCGCCGCCACTGCTTCCCCACGCCTCTGCATCACCGCCACCGCTACGCGCCTCCGCCACGGGTCGTTGCCAATCTAGGCCGCTTCCCCCACCGCGGCTAGCGACAGTGAGGGCAACGAGCTAGAGATGACAGAGGAGGAGCTCGCCGTCGCCGAGCAAGAGATGGAGGAAGACACCGCCACGACGGACCGCGGTGCGTGGGCCGGGTTCTAGGTCTGCCAAGACGACCTGTATTGGCTCTACCGCACCAGACGCATTCCCGCCGGAGTCATCGCGCGCCTCGCCTCCGCCGAACTCGCCCCCTCACCCAATCCGGGTGAGTACGTTGTGTTCTTGTCGCACTTCCAACGGGGGTTTGGTTTGCCGGTCAGCGATTTCTTCCATGATTGGTTAAGCACATACGAACTCCAGCCGCACCACCTTCCTGCCAACGCAATCACTTCTCTTTCTGCTTTTGCCTCTACGATCGAGGGCTACGCTGGATTATGGCCCATGAAGGAGCTATGGATCCGGTTTTTCAGCCTTCGTCGTAATGTCATTCCGAATATTCAACTCGATCCGGAGGACAAGCAGCTCACTCAATTCGGAGCTGCATCCATCTCACCCCGGAGGCTATCCGTTTTCCCCCGAGTCACCGGGCTGGACTCCTGCAAAGGATGGGCCTGGACTTTCTTTTATGTCCGGAATGAGGGCACTGAAGACTTGATCCGGCTGCTTCCCTATGCTTTGGGTCCACCTAACCCGGAGTTGTGGGACATTGTCCCCAAGAAGCCCACAGTATTGACCAACCAGGTCCATAAAAGGTTCAAGGAGCTGAAGCATCTCGGGTTGCGCAACGAGGACGCCATGATCACATTTGTCCGCAACCGGATCTCCCCTCTCCAGAAGCGCACTCACAAGGTGTGCCACATGAGCTGGGGTCACGACCCCAACCGGACCTCGTCCTTCGAGCTTAGCAACAACGAAATCTACCGCCGGGTCAAGGCGCTCTTCACCACCCACAAGGACTTCTCCTCAGATTGGACATGGGGAATTGAGCATTATTGCCGGGATAGGCTTCCTCCCGTGGTAAGCTTCGTGCCACCAACTCTCTCCGGATTAGATCTTATGTCGGTTGCCGTCTTATTTTTAACTCCATTGTCTTTTTTCTCCTTTAGCAATTCCTTCAGCAGACAATTGAGGATGGCCCCGACCCTACCCTCAAATGCGCGCCCGACCGGGAGAGCTCGGACGAGGAAGAACCGGACCAGGAGATGTTCCTCCCAATGTCCGATGCGACCAAGCGACCCACCGGTAAACTCTCTTCTATTAGAGATTGGCCCGACGATGAGGATAACTCGAATATTGAGGTGATGGAAGCTGTTGACGTTGTCCCCCTTTCTTATGCTTTTCCGACATCAGCTAACCCTAGTGGGCAGATCCACGAGGACCCTCCCCTTGCCACGGGTGAACCCGTTCCGGCAACGCCGAAGAAGAGGCATGGAGCCGCATCAAGTTCCTCCTCCAGACCTTCTCAGCCCTCCAAAAGGCGAAAGAAGTCCGGAAACAAAACCGCTTCCAAGCCAGCAGGCAAGGCCCAGCACGAAGGGCTCGGAAACCCAAGGAGCCCCTGACCTCGGATGCGTAAGCCTCTTTTCCCTCTGCAACTTATTCTTCCTTGCATTGTTTTAGTCTCTCTTCTGACATTATTTGATTTGGCAGTGCTACGGAGGATGTTCCCCAGAGTGGATCTAGCATCTCTTCACCGCTCTGACCTAGCCCTTCTCCTCCTCGTGACGATGAGTCACACCCGCTCAGCCCTATTCCAGAGGGTTCTGTGGCTGCTCCGGGTTCCATCTCACCTCGTCAAGAGGGGCAACCCCGGAGCGGGGGAGACGACCCAGCCGAGGCACCGGCATCCACCACTTCGGCTCCGCCGCAACCAGCAACTACCGAGACTACCTCTGCACCAGCACCAGCACCAATTTCGGCACCAGCACCAACTCCGGCAGCAAGGACTTCAGCAGCAGCACCAGCTCCAACAACAAGGGCACCAGCGCCAAGCTCCTCCGCCTCGTCCGAGTCTTCTCAGTCTCGGCGAGGAAGTACCCAGGCAGCTCCTAAGGGGAAATCTTTCGCAACCACTTCCTCCTCTCAGCAAGCCAAAGGCAAGAAAGCCCCTAACGTCACCAAGGTAGTGTCCACCGGGTCTGGACAACGCACCCTCGCGTCCATGTTTGCCCAGAAAGCTCTAGCACCGAAGGACGCCCCTGCCGAGCCAACTAGTGCGCAGCAACTTGTTCTACACACTAGTCCAGCCCTTGCTCAAGTTGAGAGGAGAGAGGCACATGCGAAGGGCTTGGTGGCGCCCCACATGCTCAGCGGTGAGCGATATCCTCCGACCTTGATCGAGTTTATGAACAACTGGAACAAGGCGGAGTTCGTCTATAACGACGATCTCTTGGAGAAGTTTGGTCCCGCCGAGTTCGCTGCTTAGATGAACACAACCTCTAAGGCGATTAACCTCGCGGGCCGGATGATGGAGGTACGTTACTTCACCTTTTCCTTAGCATGCACTAGCGATATAACCATTAGTCCCCGAGCCTCTGGGGGAGTAACTTGTTACTCGGCCGGATGCTCCTTAGAAAACTAACGTAGCTCCCTGACAACTTCAAATATGCACACACCTAGAGCCGGGTTAAGTTCCACTTGGCCCGGATCTTGCACACTTCGAATATGCACACACCTAGAGCCGGGTTAAGTTCCACTTGGCCCGGATCTTGCACACTTCAAATATGCACACACCTAGAGCCGGGTTAAGTTCCACTTGGCCCGGATCTTGGGCACTTCGAATATGCACACACCTAGAGCCGGGTTAAGTTCCACTTGGCCCGGATCTTGCGCACTTCGAATATGCACACACCTAGAGCCGGGTTAAGTTCCACTTGGCCCGGATCTTGCACACTTCGAATATGCACACACCTAGAGCCGGGTTAAGTTCCACTTGGCCCAGATCTTGTGCACTTCGAATATGCACACACCTAGAGCCGGGTTAAGTTCCACTTGGCCCGGATCTTGCGCACTTCGAATATGCACACACCTAGAGCCGGGTTAAGTTCTACTTGGCCCGGATCTTGCACACTTCGAATATGCACACACCTAGAGCCGGGTTAAGTTCCACTTGGCCCGGATCTTGCACACTTCGAATATGCACACACCTAGAGCCGGGTTAAGTTCCACTTGGCGCGGATATTGCACACTTCGAATATGCACACACCTAGAGCCGGGTTAAGTTCCACTTGGCCCGGATCTTGCGCACTTCGAATATGCACACACCTAGAGCCGGGTTAGGTTCCACTTGGCCCGGATCTTGCACACTTCGAATATGCACACACCTAGAGCCGGGTTAAGTTCCACTTGGCCCGGATCTTGCGCACTTCGAATATGCACACACCTAGAGCCGGGTTAGGTTCCACTTGGCCCGGATCTTGCACACTTCGAATATGCCCAAGGCTTAAGCCAAATTTTTGTACTCTTTTCAGGTGACCACCAACCGCCGTAGTGTTGAGTTCCAGCGTCTCCTGGATACCCACAAGATGCTGCTCGCAAAGCACAATGCACATCTCGCTGAGCATGAGAAAAGGGGTAAGTTCCCTTCTTCACATTTTTCTGTTTTCCTTCATCTTTTTCTGCAGAACTAATCCGTCATTCGGTTTTCGCAGCTGGGGTGGAGGCTGAGAACAAGCTCATGAGGAAGAATCTGGATCAGATTAAGGGTAAGCTACTTTTGTCCGACCCTGCTTTGCTTTCCATCTCCTTTTCTTCTTGGCTCTGCAAACATTCATACCTCGGCTCTGCCGGGTCAACACGCTATTTCAGCATCTCTTGAAGATAGTGTGCTCGTGCCTGACATGATGCTGCATTTTCTCGAACAAGCAGGACAGCATCAGGCCGAGCTCAAAAAGAAAGACGATGAGCTTGCCCTCCTCCGAACCAAGAACGACGAGATTGCCAAGCTAAAGGCAGAAATGAAGAAGATGAAGGCGCAACACCAAACCGAGCTTGAAAAGGCTGGCCAGGACTTCACCGAAGAGCGCGAGTGCCTCAATCTCCAAATTGCTAAGGACCGCGAACTTCTCCAGGAGGCCGACGTCAAACTCGAGTCGGCAAACGCTGAACTGGTGCAGCTCCGTCAAAGACGCGATAATTGCATCAATGAATTGACCTGGATCCACAGCCACATTTTACGTAAGTTCCTTTTCCATATCCGGCATACTTCTCCGGGTTACCTCACATGTCTTTTCATTACTTGCTTCTCTTGTTCTGTTTTTAGGCAAATTTCTAGAGGGTACTCCCATTGCGAGCGTCGCTGTTGCCAATTTCCATCGAGAGAGGGGTACTCCCGTCGCTCCTGACGGTGAGGACATTCCCTATGACATGGAGGACCTGTTGGTCAGCCTGTCATCTCGTGTGGAAATCATCGAGAACTACGGCAAGGATCTCCTCGACATTTTAGTTCGAGTCTTCAACACGTTCTGGCCAGGCGAGGACACTCCGGAGAGAATCACAATCCTTGCTGAAAAGCTGACGGAGATCGAGACCCAGCTCGACCTTTGGAGAGAGACCGCTGGACGTGCTGCAGCTGAGACCGTTCTCCACCACATACTCACGTGGTATGAGAAGATCGATCTCAGCCTCCTGACGCGCCTGCGCACCGGATCCAAGTGGACCAATGACCCGGAATGGGTAGCTCGGCGCCAGGCTTGCGCCCATAGTCTCATTGAATATGCTCCCATTCATGAATGGACTGAGGGTCCGAGCTTCCTGAAAGCCGCTGGTGACGAAAAGGTCGAAAATGTTGAAGATGGTTCGGGCGAGGATGGAGAGGACGATGCCTCGGATATCGAAGAAGGCGAAGATGACGCCGAATTTCCTCCTCCTGCTGCTCCTTAAGTAAAAACACTTGAAAACTTATCAGATCCCCGGTATGCCGGGTGGAATTGTATCCCGTACTCATGTGATACTTTGCTACTAAGTTTGTATGCCGGATTAACTTGGGCGTAGTCTCCGAGTTTCATTTTCTTGTTCGTCCAATCTTCTGGATCGGTTCGTGTCTACCTTGATTCGGTTGTGCGACTTACGAACCCAAGCTTCAAAAATTGTTTTAACAATACTTAGAAACTTTTAGGCTTAGCTCAAAATAATTCAGCATAATAATTTGAAAGTAAATACAAGGTTAGTCCGAAAAACAAACGTCGGCTCGATTAAGTTCTTTTCCTTAGTAGTTTTTCATGTGCTACACATTTCTAAACGTGTGCTCTTGCTTGCCATGAAGCCAATTCTTGTTGGACAGCAGCAAGTCGAAGAGTTGGGTTTTTGGTGCTTACACATTACTAATCCGAGTTCAGTAGAACAACTTACTCCAGCTGACGTATAAATGATAAAAGACAACAAATATTATTAAGGCATTCCTCGAGTTACTGCCCGAGGTGCCAACATTTCATTGATAAGCTCATTGCCGGCATACATACCGACATATGAGAAGACTCGGATACATACACTTCTCTACTTAGTGTAGAAAGGACGAAGTAGAGCTACATTCCATGGACGCTTGGATTCCTCGTCGGACCTGTCCGCCTTGTTCTTTTCCTGTGGCTTTGCATCGATAAGATAATAAGAATCATTGTGCAATGCTTTGCTCACAATGAATGACCCTTCCCATGGGGGGATAATTTATGCATGCCAGCAGTACGTTGTACCAACCGGAGCACCAGATCGCCTTCCCGAAAGACTCGGGGGCTTACTTTCCGGCTATGATAGCGTCGGAGATTTTGCTGATATATGGCGGATCTGGACAATGCCAATTCTCTCGCTTCTTCCAGCAGATCAACATCATTTTGCCGGGCTTCTTGCACTTCGGCTTCTGTGTATTGGGTGACCCTAGGCGAATCATGCGCTATGTCGGCTGGTAATACAGCTTCTGCCCCATATACCAGAAAAAACGGCGTATAGCCTGTTGATCGATTCGGAGTTGTTCTTAAACTCCACAGTACCGCTGGTAGTTCTTCTATCCAGCACCCCGCTGATCTTTGCAGCGGCTCAATGAGCCGGGGTTTTATCCCGGATAACACTAATCCGTTGGATCTTTCCACATGTCCGTTCGATGCGGGGTGGGCTACCGAGGCAACGTCCAGCCGGATCTTCTTATCCCGGCAGAATCGCGCAAATGCTCCTTCAGCAAAATTTGTGCCATTATCAGTTATGATACTGTGAGGATAACCGTATCTCAAGATAATGTCTTTGAGAAATGTTACGGCCGTAGCTCCATCACACTTTCTTATAGGCTTCACTTCAATCCATTTTGTAAACTTATCCACCATGACCAAGATGTGAGTCATATTTCCCCTTGCTGGTTTAAATGGGCCAACCATATCCAAGCACCATGCGGCAAATGGCCATGTAATTGGTATGGTCTTGAGTTCTGATATTGGCATATGTGTCTTGGTAGCATACCTCTGACAACCATTGCATTTTCTCACCAGATCTTCTGCTTGTTCTAAGGCACTTGGCCAGTAGAATCCGTGCCGGAATGCTTTTGCCACCAAGGCTCGGGACGAGGCATGATGCCCGCACTCCCCTTGATGTATATCTCGAAGGATGTCAAGCCCTTCTTCCGGGTCAACGCACCGCTGGAGGACATTGGTCACACTCTGTTTGTACAGCTCGGAATTGATAATTGTGTATGCCTTTGCTCTCCTCTGAGTTTGCCTGGATAACACCTCCTCAGTGGGTAACGTTCCATCTTTCAGGAATTGAAATATAGGCAGTGCCCAAGCTAGTATTGCTCGCACATGGAACGCATCCTCATCAATTTCCATCTGATCCACCGGCATAACTTCAACCGGATCACGCTGAGCAGTCCCCGGGTCCTGCGAGGCAGTCCCTGGGTTCGCTGAGGCAGTTCCCGGGTTTGCTGATGCAGTCCCCGGGTTTCGCGCACCACCTCCCATGTCAATGTCCATGGGCTCAGCTCCAGATTCTGTATTTTCCGAGACATAGATTGAGTCGGTTCCTGGGGACGGCCTGACAGATGGTTTTCTGAGGTGTTCCAGTGCTACACCCGGTGGAATTGCTTGTCGGGTTGATACGAGCTTTGACAGCATGTCGGCAGCCTCATTTTCCACCCGGGGTACATTGTGAAATTCACACCCCTCAAAGTAACCAGATATCTTCTGCACATGAAATCTGTACAGAGCCATGTTTGGATCCAGGGCGTCCCACAACCCCGACACTTGCTGTATCACCAAATCCGAGTCGCCTAAGCATAGTATCCGACGTATCCCAATCTCTTTTGCCACTTTGAGCCCATGCACAAGTGATTCATACTCAGCGACATTGTTCGATGACGCGAAATGGATTTGTAGCACATATTTCAGCTGGTCCTTCTTTGGCGAGGTAAGCACAACTCCGGCGCCTAGCCCGGTTTTTGTTTTTGACCCGTCAAAATGCATCCTCCAGTAGTTCGGATCTGGTGGCGGTGGTTCGTATTGTACCTCGGCCCAGTCCACAAAAAAGTCCGCCACAGCCTGAGACTTGATTGCTTCTCTTCTGTCATATTGTGGCGCATAAGGAGCTAGTTCGATTGCCCATTTTGCGATTCGACCACTTGCATCCTTGTTACCCATTATATTGGATATGGGATCTTCACATATTACTTTGATGGGGTGCTACTCAAAGTAATGCTTTAACTTCTTTGCTGTCATATAGACACCATATGCCACCTTTTGAAAGTGTGGGTAGTTCTGCTTTGAGGCAGATAATACCTCGCTCAAGTAATACACTGGCCTCTACACCGACTTACTCTCTTCATCGTGCTCTACCACAATCATTGCACTTACAACTCGGTTGGTTGCGGCTATGTAGAGCAACATTGGCTCCTTTGATAGTGGAGAGGCTAACACTGGTGCAGTGGCTAACATCTTCTTTAAGTGGGCAAAGGCTTCATCGGCCTGTGGCATCCAAACGAACTTATCCGACTTTTTCATGAGTTGGTGGAGAGGCAATGTCTTTTCTCCCAACCGAGATACAAACCGACTTAACGATGCCAGGCACCCAGTGAACTTCTGGACATCGTTAAGACACTTCGACAGCTCCATTCGTTCAATGGCCCGGATCTTAGTTGGATTAACTTCAATACCTCGGCTGGAGACGAGAAATCCGAGTAATTTTCCAGTCGAGACACCGAAGGTACATTTTTCCGGGTTAAGCTTCATTCGGAACCTTCTTAAGTTCGCGAATGTCTGCCTGATGTCGTCAAGGAGCGTTTTGCTTTCCTTGGTCTTGATAACCACATCATCCACATACACTTGTACATTTTGACCTATTTGGTCGTGCAAACATTTTTGCATACATCTTTGGTACGTTGCACCTGCATTACGTAAACCAAACGGCATGGTGCGATAGCAATAAGCCCCATACGGGCTGATAAATGCGGTCTTTATTTGATCATCCGGATTCAGAGGTATCTGGTGGAAACCAGAATATGCATCAATGAATGACAACAGTTCACATCCCACGGTTGAGTCTATGACCTGATCTATCCTCGGCAGTGGAAATAGATCTTTTGGACATGCCTTGTTCAGGTTCATGTAATCGACACACATACGCTAAACTACTGCCACGTTCGGGTCATCCTTCTTCTTCTCCACCAACACCGGATTAGAGAGCCAATCCGGATAGAGTACTTCGATGATAAATCCTACTGCTAGCAACCGAGCTATCTTGTCTCCAATGACTTTTCTCCTATCCTCGGCGAAGCGGCGGAGAGGTTGCTTCACCGGCCTTGCTCGGGGTCTCACGTTCAAAGAGTGCTCGGCCAACTCCCTCGGAACACCTTGTAAGTCCTGTGTAGACCAAGCAAAAATATCCCGATTCTCATGGAGGAAGTTGACGAGCTCGCTTTCCTATTTATCATTCAACCCGACACCAATTGTTACGGTGCGCTCTAGGAACATATCATCAACACGCACTTTCTTAGTATCCTTTGCGGCTTGGAACGAAACGCTACCATGCGGGTTACTCAACGCCAGCATATACTGCTGCGCGGACTGAGCTAATGCTGCCACCTCTTGGATTTTTCTTTTCTCTTGCGTAATCACAAGTGACTCGGCTAGGTTAGACCCGGCTGAGGCACACTCAATGGAACGTCGGAAATCTCCATCAATGGTAATCACTCCATTTGGCCCAGGCAACTTCATCTTTAGATAACTGATATGGCAGCTTGCCATGAACTTGTTCAATGCTGGTCTTCCGAGTAATGCGTGATACGCACTTTCCAAGTTCACCACTTCAAACTCCAGATTCTCAGTTCGGCAATTATCTCTCGTGCCGAATAACACGTCAACCCGGACTTTGCCTATGGGCTCACAAGAAATGCCTGGTACAATACCATGGAAAGTTGTCCTTGTAGCCTGGAGCATGTTCTCCGAGATACCCAACTTGCGCATTGTATCTGTATACATGATATTAATGCCTGCCATTGTTAATCAGTACCTTGGAGAGCCTCACATTGATGTTAGGCCCAATGAATGTCAGGTCCAGTACCAACGCATACGATCCAGGACTCGGCATAAGCTTGGGATGATCTTTGATGTTCCAAGTGATTTCTTGGTCCGACCAAGGCATATACCTCGTCACCGCTGGCATTACCGCATTGACCTCCATATGTCGGCGCTGCAAACTCTTCCTATCTGTTTCCTCGGTGGTAAACACACAGTAGCTCTGATGATGCTCCCTGTACTCATTCCTCCCCTCATTTCCAGGGTACCTCTGATCCGGCTGATGCTGGTTTTCTACTTGATGCACCGCATCCCTTCTCTCATGGTTATCATACCTCGGCGGAGGGGGAGGCAACAATAGCTGTTGCGTGTTTGCTCCAGAGAGCAATTGCTGCCGGGGTAACTCCTGCCGAGGTTGATCATTCCGGGGTGCCTGAGCATTTCCCGAACTACCTTGTTCTATCTTACGCATCCATTCACATTGCCTCGTTGTATGACCCGCTGGGTTACTCGGATTTGGCATGTGAAACTTACACGGCTGATCCAACATTGATTCGTAAGTATATCTCGGACGGTCCTTCTTTTCTTGCCACTTTTTCTTCTGTTCTGGCGTCCAAGTTTTCTTGCCATCATTCTTTGGTGTCCATTGTTGCCCTCCAGTTTTCTGACGCTGATTGCTCCCTGTTCCTGGATGATCTTGATTCACGCCTGCAACTTGTTGCGAACTGTACCGGTGATCCGGTCTATCATCTCTCCTTTTACCTATGTAATCGTTCCTCCAGGATGATCCGGCTCCATCTCTCTGGTAGTACTCCTCATTCGACTCGTTGGACACGAGCCTAGGTTGAGTCGGATCACCCAAAGCATACGAATCAGCAATCCGGATCATCTCTGCCAACGTAGTTGGCATTTTCCTTTACAACTTTTGCCACAGCTCGCTTGCATATCTGCATCCTTGCGCAAACCATACTATGGCATGTGACTCTATCACACCCTCACACGAGTTTCTCACAGTACACCACCGGGTCAAAAACTCCCGGTCCGTCTCATTCGGTCTTTGCTTGCACATAGCTAGGGTCTGTGGCCTATTTGGCCTGTGATACGTACTCGAGAAATTGTTGATGAACATTTCCTCAAAATTGATCCAGCAGTTAATACGTCCGGGCGGCAAATTGTTCAACCACACCCTTGCTGGCCCATCCAACATCTGGGGTACGTATCTCACAGCCCATCGCAAGTTACCTGTAGCAATTTTCACAGCCGTAGCATAATTTATCAACCAATCCTCCGGCTTAGTGCTATCGTCATACGTCTTCGTGCCTCTGGGTAACTGGAAGTTAGGTACCGGTGGCTCTTTCATGATCCGGGGTCCAAAACATGCAGGACCCGGAGGACCTTGACTTTCAAACTGCTCCGACCTATACAGTCGATCCAGTTTCAACCTGGCATCATCCCGCATAAAATCCCTGCTTCCCAATCTCGACCCTATCACATGATAGTCCGGCCTTGGGTATCCTGCATTCACCATTTCCGAATCTCCATCGTTATACCGGTCTCGCTCTCGTGGCGCATCTCTCTGTTGCATACCTCGGCCGGCACTTTGCTCTTGCCTTGGTATATTCCGCTGCTGCGGTTGTCCTGCAGAGTTGCGCTGTCCGGCATTGCCATTAACAACGTTTCCTTGACCAGCATTGCCTTGGTCACGATTACCTCGGCCAGCTTCACCTCGGCTTACACTCCGTCGTTCGTCGTTTCTTCGTACCTCTTTTGCTTTTCCTGCCCTTGTTGGGTCATACGGAACAATTTGCTTGTTTCTCCTGGCCGAGGTTACTACCTCCTCTCTCCTTGGACCACCATGAGGAGATGATGTGGCTCCAGCGGATTTCTCCGGGTTACCCACCGCCGAATGAACGATCTTGGAGGCCCCAGCTCTCTCCGGGTTTGCCCTGAGCAGTTCCTCATTTTGCCTGTTCGCGATCCGAACCAACTCATTGACCTGATCTTGCTGTCTCTGACGGGCTTCACCCGTCAGACCCTCTAGCTTGGATGCAGCTGCATCCGCTGCTCTGAGGTTTTTCGCCAGGGTACTATACTTCGGCAGCCCCACGGACAAACAGTTTTCTGACTCCTCAATCCGAGTGTCACCCTCTTTGTTCATTTCACTCATGATATTTCTCCCCTTCACTTTTATAGCATCTACTTTATTTGCCTTTGCGTACTCACGCAGCGTCATGTTCAACGACTGCTGAGCCGCAGCAATCTTTTTCGCTCCCTCTAGAATTTTCTGCCTAGTTTCCTCTAGCTCGGCCTGTGCCTGAGCCGGATCTACCACTGCTGGTACCGGGTTTGCCAAGCTATCCATAGTTTCTCTCAGTACATTTTCAGGCCTCTCTAGTGGAGGTCCTCTACCTTTCCTCGGTGCCTTAGGTGTTACCTCTGGATCCGGTGATGGATCCTTGCTTGCGCCTGCACCTGGCGCAGTCATCATCACCTCAGCACGGTCCGGGGAGCGAGTGATACGCGCCCCGTGAACCACGCTAAGGGGTGGCTCCCCTGCCTCGACGATGTGCCGCGGATGAACGCATGATACCGTCCACAGCAACGTAGACCTTGTGCGCACCCAACTTGACAAAGAGGCCGTTGCGCAGAAGTGGGCGCGCGCCGAAGCAGCCAGCGTTGTCGCCGACGAAGTCTAGCGCTCCAAAGCGCTGAACGAGCCCGGAGATGATGCGTTCGCCGGTGCCGATGAGGTTTCCCGTCCGGATCTTCACCCCTGCTAGCGCCGCTAGCCCCACTGTGGGCACCAACTGTCGTGGTGGTGTCACGGCAGATGCCATGGATAGGCTAAAGGTGGGGACTAATAGCACTAGGGGAATCCAAGGAGGGATAGTGAGGTGATTCCCCACACAGAAGCTTTGTATTCGATTCAGTTCACAGATTACAAGTGCTCCTAGAGCTGTATTGGCGAGAGGAGGAAGAAGGAGCTCTCTTACTCTCACCCACAGTTAACCCGTACAAGACCCTTAGAACCTAGAACCTTTCAGAATAGAGCCATCCCTTCTACAGAGGCCCTAGCCCTCCTTATATAGGGGTGTCTAGGTCTCTACTTAGGGCATACGTGGAGGCATATTCCACCCCCCAAAATAGCAAACCGACCGGGGTGTTTTTCCCCTGCGTCACCCATGTAGAGGCTACGTGAGTGCCTGCGTCAGCCGACACGGGCGTCGTCACCTCTGTCGGCCACGTCTCGGTGGTCCTGCCCTCTTTTGCTTCGCTCCTGCAGTGCGTACTGGAGCTTCTTTTGACCAGCGAGATTCCTTCCTTCTCCTAGAAGCTAGATATGACTCAGATCATAGTTGATCCGGCCACACCCGTTCCTGCATACAAGTTAAATACACCATTCCGACTTACAGCTTAAGTCGGTTGAGACCTAGTTAGGTGGACGCCCCTGGTCCTGGTTACTCCGTGATTCGGCCTGCCTTGAGGTGACCCGGCCAGCATCCGCTTTAGCCCTTGCCGACCCTCGGCTAACTCGGCCTTTATACCCCGGCGTGACCCTTCCCGGGGGTATCCCCCCACCAAGTTGAACTCTGTAATGATCTATCACCTCGGAGAAGAACTCCGAGGGAGGAAAGGATAGACCTCTGTCGAGATGGGTGCCGAAGTGGACCCGCTCGCCATCGCGTGGGTTGGGGACGGTTTCTTCGAAGCCGCTTCGCCAGTCGCTGGCGGCAAGAAGTCCCTCCTTCTCCACGTTCTTGAGGCCCTCCTCGTTGAGAGCACAGGGAATCTAGAGACCGCGAAAGCTCTCCTTCTCCGCCACCGCTTCCGCTGTCGCCGCCGCTGCCGCCAAGTCGGAGGAATAATATGAAGCCATTTCTCCGGTGAGTGGTCGACCTAAAAGGGGCGGCGCTGGGAGTTTTTTGGGGGAGGAACGGGGAGCTCTATGCGCGCAGGAGGATTGGGAGGAGAAGAAAAGGCAAAGTGTTGGGTCCGCAGCATAGAAAACAAAAAATTTCCTACGGTGTGAACTACACGCCAAGATCTATCTACTAGGTACAAAGCAAACGGGTGGACATACATCCATAGAGAACTTACCCTCGAAGACAACGAGCTTTGTTAATGAGTAGGAACTTGCGGTTGATGTAGTCGTACACTTGCCGATCTCAAGATCGTGAGGAAGTCCGAGCGCCGCAACTCAGCAGCGCATCCGCACTCGCACACACGTTCAAGCCACCGGACAACCTCCACCTCCTTGCTCCAGCGATCCAGCGGAAGCAGCAACTCCTTCCAGACGAAATGCCACCGGAACATGTATCTCGCTAATCCGAGACCATGAGGGAATAAATCTAGAGGGGGAGAGAGATCCTTCACAAGGAGGTGTGAGGATGAAGGAGGGAATGGGTGGCCTTTTATAGGAGGGGGGTGCCCCCTCTCTCCATGGCCGGCGCATGGGGGGGTGACCCCTCACCTCCCCCATTCATGTGGTGGTAACTCCTCCACATTAAAATGCCTCTTCACATTCCCTTTTAAAGTCTCCACTTTAAATGCATTAAGTTTCTCCAAATTTAATGCTCTCTCATTTAATAAAACTCTTTTATTAAATTTATTCAAAATTTTGTTAATTACTTTAATTAACAAACATTCACAAATATCACATGCAGAACCACCTTCTGCAATTTCACCCGAAACAATTTCCGGTTTCTATTGAAACAATTCCTGTGCTTTGCAATTCTTTTGTCTGAAACATATGTGCTCCAAAATGGTGTCCGGTAACTCTTAAGTGTGCCACCCTACGGTTCACGAATAATGCAGACATGATCGAGACCCTTCTCCGATCAATAATCAGCAGCGGGGCCTGGAGATCCGTACTGACTCCTACACATTCAACGATGACTCTTGTGATCGTGAGAACCTTTAACGCTTGTAACTAAATCCCTTTGTCTCTCGATATATTACATGTCCGAGATTCGATCATCGGTATCTCCATACCTAGTTTGATCTCGTTACCGACATGCACCCTTTTCTCGTTCTCGTGATATAACATTCTAGTGATCACATCACTTGCTTGCAAGCTATCCTAATGTGATATCACCGAGAGGGCCTAGAGTATATCTATCCGTCATCTGGATTGACAAATTCCACTCTTAATCCATGAGCCTCAACATAACACCTTCGTAGCACTGAACCCATCTTTATAGTCACCCTGTTATGGTGTGACGTTTGATGTTATCAAGATACTCTTCCGGTGTTAGCAATTAACACGATATCATGGTCTAAGGATAAAGATTACTTCGTATGATGTTATAGCAATATAAACACAATGACTTGATCGTAATGCTATACTTCGGATGAATGTTCATCACATCATTCCACCAATGGTGTGACCTTGTTATTAACAACATCCAATGTCCATGATTAGGAAACCTTGATCATCATGTTAATCAACAAGCTAGTCTATAAGAGAGGCATGACTAGGAACCCTTTTTGTTTATTAAACACACATGTATTGATGTTTCCTATCAATACAATTATAGCATGCAAAATAAACATCTATCATATACAAGGAATACATAATAACAACTTTATTATTGCCTCTCAGGGCATATTTCCTTCAGTCTCCCACTTGCACTAGAGACAATAATCTAGTTCACATAATGATAAATCTAACACCCATGGAGTTCTGGTGTTGATCATGTTTTGCCCTAGGGAGTACTTTAGTCAACGGATCTGCTACATTCAGGTCCGTGTGCACTTTACAAATCTTTATATCTCCATCCTTGACATGCTCGCGGATGGAGTGAAACTGGCGCTTAATATGCTTGGAATTATTGTGAGACCTTGGTTCCTTTGCGTTGTCTATGGCTCCATTGTTGTCACAATAGATCACCATCGGGTCCAACGCACTGGGAACCACACCCAGTTCCGTTATGAACTCCTTCATCCAAACCGCTTCCTGCGCTGCTTCTGAAGCAGCAACATATTCCGCCTCCGTTGTTGATCCAGCCACCACAGGTTGTATGGAGCTCCTCCAACTAACTACTGCTCCGTTCAAGAGAAATATGTATCCAGATTGAGACTTAGAGTCATCCGGATCAGTGTCAAAACTAGCATCGACATAACACTTAGCGACTAGCTCTTCTTCACCTCCGTATATAAGAAACATATCCTTAGTTCTTCTCAAGTACTTAAGGATATTCTTGATCGCTATCCAGTGTTCCGAACCTGGATCAGATTGGTACCTACTAGTCAAACTAATAGCATGTGCCACATCCGGTCTTGTACATAGCATGGCATACATTATAGAGCCTATGGCTGAGGCATAGGGGATCTTATCTATTATCTCTCTTTCTTCCGCCGTAGCCGGACTTTGAGTCTTACTCAATGTCTTGCCTTGCAACATAGGTAAGAACCCCTTCTTACTTCCGTCCATATTAAACTTCTTTAATATCTTATCAAGGTATGTACTCTGCGATAGCCCAATTAGGCGTCTTGATCTATCTCTATAGATTTTAATGCCTAATATATATGAAGCTTCACCAAGGTCCTTCATTGAAAATTTGCTGTTTAGATAACTTTTAACACTGTTTAAAAGATCTAAATCATTTCCAATCAATAATATGTCATCCACATATAATATCAGAAATGCCACATTGCTCCCACTCACTTTCTTGTAAATACAAGCCTCTCCATAAGTTTGGACAAATCCAAACTCTTTGATCACCTCATCAAAGCGGGGATTCCAACTTCGTGATGCTTGCTTCAGTCCATAGATGGATCGCTGAAGTTTGCACACCTTATTAGCATCCTTAGGATCGACAAAACCCTTAGGTTGTATCATATATAACTCTTCTTCAATCTTACCATTAAGGAATGCAGTTTTGACATCCATCTGCCATATTTCATAATCGAAATATGCAGCAATTGCTAACATAATCCTAACCGACTTAAGCATCACTACAGGAGAGAATGTCTCATCATAGTCAACTCCTTGAATTTGTCGAAACCCCTTTGCGACAAGTCGAGCCTTATAGATGGTCACATTACCATCAGCATCAGTTTTCCTTTTGAAAATCCATTTATTCTCAACGGCCTTTCGGTCGTGAGGTAAGTCCACCAAGTTCCAAACTTGGTTCTCGTACATGGATTCCATCTCAGATTTCATGTCTTCTAGCCATTTGTTGGAATCCGGGCTCATCATCGCTTCTTCATACGTCGCAGGGTCATCCATTTCATCAACCATGAAATTCACAACAGGATTGCCGTACAGTTCAGGAGCTGCACGTGTCCTGCTTGACCTGCGAGGTTCGGTAGTGTCCTCTTTTGGAGTTTCATGATCAATATCATTAGCTCTCTCTTCATTAGGTGAAGTCAACTCCGAAACAACTTCTGGAGCTGCGCTACTCGCCATTTCATGAAGAGAAGGTTCAATAACCTCTTCGAGTTCTACCTTCCGACTACTCACACCTTTCGCGAGAAACTCCTTCTCAAGAAAGGATCCATTCTTGGCAACGAAGACCTTGCCTTCGGATCTGTGATAGAAGGTATACCCAATCGTTTCCTTAGGGTATCCTATGAAGACGCATTTTTCCGCTTTGGGTTCGAGTTTATCCGGTTGAAGTTTCTTCACATAAACATCGCATCCCCAAACTTTTAAGAAATGACAGCTTAGGTTTGTTTCCAAACCATGATTCATACGGTGTCTTTTCAACGGATTTAGATGGTGCCCGATTTAAAGTGAATGCAGCTGTTTCCAGTGCATAACCCCAAAATGACAGTGGCAAGTCAGTCAGAGACATCATAGATTGAACCATATCCAATAAAGTACGATTACGACGTTCTAACACAACATTATGTTGTGGTGTTCCGGCAGGCGTGAGTTGTGAAACTATTCCACAGTCTTTCATATGTGTGCTAAACTCGTAACTAAGATACTCTCCTCCACGGTCAGACCGCAGAAATTTGATCTTTCTGTTACGATGATTTTTCACTTCATTCTGAAATTCTTTGAACTTTTCAAAAGTTTCAGACTTGTGTTTCATCAAATAGATATACCCATATCTACTCAAATCATCCATGAAAGTAACAAAATAACGATATCCACCTCGCGCTGACACACTCATTGGTCCACACACATCAGTATGTATGATTTCCAATAGATCTGTCGCCCGTTCCATTGAACCGGAAAACGGCGTTCTAGTCATCTTGCCCATAAGGCATGGCTCACATGTATCAAATGATTCAAAATAAAGTGATTCCAAAAGTCCATCAGAATGGAGCTTCTTCATGCGTTTAACACCAATATGACCTAGACGGCAGTGCCACATATATGTAGATATATCATTATCAAGTTTAATCCTTTTAGCATCAACATTATGAATATGCGTAATACTACTATCGAGATCCAACAGAAACAAACCATTCAACATAGGTGCATGACCATAAAAGATATTATTCATATAAATCGAACAACCATTGTTTTCAGACTTAAATGAATAACCACTTTGCATCAAACACGATCCGGATACAATGTTCATGCTCAGTGCAGGCACCAAATAACAATTATTTAGGTTTATAACTAATCCCGATGGCATATGGAGAGGCAGCGTTCCGACGGCGATCACATCAACTCTTGATCCATTGCCGACCCGCATCGTGACCTCATCCCTTGCTAGTTTTCGCTTGTTCCGCAGCCCCTGAACCGAGTTACATATATTAGCAACCGATCCCGTATCAAATACCTAGGTGCTACTGCGAGTACTAGTCAAGTACACATCAATAACATGTATATCACATATACCTTTGTTTTCCTTGCCAGACTTCTTGTCCGCCAAATACTTGGGGCAGTTGCGCTTCCAATGGCCAGTCCCCTTGCAATAGTAGCACTCGGTGTCAGACTTAGGGCCAGCTCGGGGTTTCTTTTCAGGCGTGGCAACAGACTTGCCACCCTTCTTTCCCTTGTGCTTGCCTTTCTTGTCCTTCTTGAAACCGGTGGTCCTATTGATCATCAACACTTGATGTTCTTTCCTAATCTCCACTTCTGCAGTCTTAAGCATTGACAGAAGCTCGGGAAGAGACTTCTTCATGCCCTGCATATTATAGTTCATCACGAAGCTCTTGTATCTAGGTGGCAGAGATTGGAGAACATGATGTATGCCTAAGTCAATGGGAATCGTTATTCCCAAGGACACAAGCTTATCGGCGTACCCAGACATTTTGAGTACGTGCTCACTAACGGAGCTGTTTTCCTCCATCATGCAGCTAAAGAACTTTTCTGTAGCATTATAACTCTCTACGGCAGCATGGGTATCGAAAATCATTTTCAGTTATCCCATGGTATCAAAGGCATTGCCATTTTCGAAATGCTTTTGAAGTTCTGACTCTAGCCCATACAGTATGCCGCAATGAACTAAGTCGTGGTCCTCCTGACGAGTTATATAGACGTTCTTTTCCTCGTCAGGGGCATCAGGAGCTGGTGGGGGGCCTAGCGGCGCATCTAGCACATATTGCTTTTGTGCAGCAGTGAGGAGAATCCTCAAATTCATAGCCCAGTTGGTGAAGTTGCTACCATTCGCAGCAAGTTTCTCTTTCTCCATGAACACATTAAAATTAAAAGCAGGTGGTGCCATCTACAACAGAATTTGTAAAGTATATTTAGACTAATTTTATGATAGATTGAGTTCGGCTAATCCAAATTACTAATGAACTCCCACTCAAAAACGACATCCCTCGTGTCCTTTTGGTGATTACATGAACCAAATCCACTACACCAAGTCTGATCATCACGTGAGTCGGTGTAGCTTCAAAGGCGAGCATCTATATGGGCATCATATCAACTATATGACTCATGCTTAACCTTTCGGGCCATGTTCCGAGGCCATGTCTGTACATGCTAGGCTCGTCAAGTAAGAACCTTAGTATTTTCGTGTGTAAAACTGTCTTACACCCGTTGTATGAAAGCGTAGAGTTGAAAACACCCGATCATCACGTGATGCCTCAAAACACGATCCACAAAACGGTGCATACATAAGGAAGAACACATTTTATCTTGATATCTAAATGAGGGATCATCTTATAATGCTACCAAACGCGCCAAACTAGCAGTATAAGATGCTAACATCTAATGTGTGAAGTGAGATGATATGGTCCATGCATTTGATCTCTATCATTTGCATCGTGGTATGATCTCTATCATTCCTTTGTGTGTAAGGCCAAGGTCTATGGAACTTACACGTTAAGTGAGTTGTAAGAGTATCTATCATACATCTACTTACAACAATACCATATCAAAACACTAGCCCAGCAACGATCTAAACTAGACGCCTCTAATTTATCAATTGCAAGTTTTACGTGGCTTAGGGCTTTTGGAGATAGAACATGTCTAACCTACGAACATGAACCACAACGAGGATAACCAAGTTATTAGCAACTCGTTGTAAATCAGATATTGACTATAGTAGGAGAGACAGACACCCGCCAGCCACTTATGCAAAACAAGTTGCATGTCAGTCGTGGAACCGGTCTCATGTACGATGACATGTAAGGTTGGTCCGGGCTGCTTCATCCCACCATGCCACCAATATCCAAAGTACATAGAAGATGCAATAACATGATCATCATCGCCCACATATAAACATATGTGTACTACCCGTGCAAAGCACCTACGCATAGATCAGGCTCTGATACCACTGTTGGGTCCGCAGCATAGAAAACAAAAAAATTCCTACGGTGTAAACTATACGCCAAGATCTATCTACTAGATACAAAGCAAACGGGTGGACATACATCCATAGAGAACTTACCCTCGAAGACAACGAGCTTTGTTAACGAGTAGGAACTCGTGGTTGATGTAGTCGTACACTTGCCGATCTCAAGATCGTGAGGAAGTCCGAGCGCCGCAACTCAGCAGCGCATCCGCACTCGCACACACGTTCAAGCCACCGGACAACCTCCACCTCCTCGCTCCAGCGATCCAGCGGAAGCAGCAACTCCTTCCAGACGAAATGCCACCGGGAACATGTATCTCGCTAATCCGAGACCATGGGGGAATAAATCTAGAGGGGAGAGAGATCCTTCACAAGGAGGTGTGAGGATGAAGGAGGGAATGGGTGGCCTTTTATAGGAGGGGGTGCCCCCTCTCTCCATGGCCGACGCATGGGGGGTGACCTCTCACCTCCCCCATTCATGTGGTGGTAACTCCTCCACATTAAAATGCCTCTTCACATTCCCTTTTAAAGTCTCCACTTTAAATGCATTAAGTTTCTCCAAATTTAATGCTCTCTCATTTAATAAAACTCTTTTATTAAATTTATTCAGAATTTTGTTAATTACTTTAATTAACAAACATTCACATATAGCCCCTTGCAATATTTCAATATCACATGCAGAACCACCTTCTGCAATTTCACCCGAAACAATTTCCGGTTTCTATTGAAACAATTCCTGCGCTTTGCAATTCTTTCGTCTGAACATATGTGCTCTAAAATGGTGTCCGGTAACTCTTAAGTGTGCCACCCTACTGTTCGCGAATAATGCAGACATGATCGAGACCCTTCTCCGATCAATAATCAGCAGCGGGACCTGGAGATCCGTACTGACTCCTACACATTCAACGATGACTCCTGTGATCATGAGAATCTTTAACGCTTGTAACTAAATCCCTTTGTCTCTCGATATATTACATGTCCGAGATTCGATCATCGGTATCTCCATACCTAGTTTGATCTCGTTACCGACATGCACTCTTTTCTCGTTCCCGTGATATAACATTCTAGTGATCACATCACTTGCTTGCAAGCTATCCTAATGTGATATCACCGAGAGGATCCAGAGTATATCTATCCGTCATCTGGATTGACAAATTCTACTCTTGATCCATGAGCCTCAACATAACACCTTCGTAGCACTAAACCCATCTTTATAGTCACCCTGTTACGGTGTGACGTTTGATGTTATCAAGATACTCTTCCGGTGTTAGCAATTAACATGATCTCATGGTCTAAGGATAAAGATTACTTCGTATGATGTTATAGCAATATAAACACAATGACTTGATCGTAATGCTATACTTCGGATGAATGTTCATCACATCATTCCACCAATGGTGTGACCTTGTTATTAACAACATCCAATGTCCATGATCAGGAAACCTTGATCATCCTATTAATCAACAAGCTAGTCTATAAGAGAGGCATGACTAGGAACCCTTTTTGTTTATTAAACACATATGTATTAATGTTTCCTATCAATACAATTATAGCATGCAAAATAAACATCTATCATATACAAGGAATACATAATAACAACTTTATTATTGCCTCTCAGGGCATATTTCCTTCACAAAGGACTGGTGGAAGGAGAAGGAAGAAATCCTAACCCCTTATATCCACCTAACTGCGCCAAGATTCGTGCAAATGCTACAGTGTAATCGCCACGCAACGTGGAAGGAACTGAGAAGGACCCATGCGATGATTGCGTCGCCTCGATCTCCACACACGCATTGAAACGACGCCTCGGTTCCGCGAACCGCGGACCCACCAACGGTCGTGCTGACGGAATGCCTGTCAGATGATGTGACTTGACCATGACTTGTGTCAGGTGGCGTTGAGAACCAAGTTCCGGCTTAGTTTGAAATCAAGCTGGAAAATCCGAGTAACCTACTGATAGGTCCGACTTATTTTTAAGACCCGGATCGTATTTTTTGTTGTGAAGTTTCAGGAACCCTTCAAGATTCTGCAAGCCGAAGATCAAGCTAGACGATGATAAATCCGACTTTGGATCTTGGAGGCCTCCGAGGGTTGCTGTTGGGATATACTTTCCGGGTATCCTCATAGTTCCTCACTGACCAGGGTGGCCCACTTCGGGTTAGAGCTTTGCTTCACGGGCGACCCAGTCAGGGAGAAAGACGGAGTCTAATCCGGCTACGGGAAGGCCCAGAAGACTTACCAACTTAGTCCCATAATGTTACTTGTAGTTCAAGATGTACTCTGTAACCGACTCTTAGTCGTAGCCGGATAGATCTCTCCTGTAAACCCTAGACCGGATATCTATATAAGCCGTCCTAGGGAGAGCCTTTAGGGCAATACCTGAATAGTCTATAATCTCAACTCGCACAGGCGAAACCCTTGTAACCCATATTCCGGCTCTGCCGTATTACTGGATTGCTAGCAGGAGTAGTATCCGTACAAAGCCAGCAGATTCGAACCTGGATAAACTTGTGTGCTCACCGTCCCGGAATACCGTACGTCTCACACCCCTCTCTTCCGCATGCCTCGAGGACCCCCTCATGGCGTACTTGTCATCAATCCGACGACAATCGGTTCTTCCACGCCACAATATTTTGCTTGCTTCTGTCACGTGGCAAAAAGAACTCAAACCCAAGTATTTTGATTGTTAGCTTTAAGCCTGCACTCTTAATAACATAATTGATTGTTTTTTTTTGTTCCGGATGAACATGTATATATGTGTTGTCCTTGCTTCAAGAGTTCAAATTAAGTCTTCTCTGGTTTGTTTACATCTCTGTCTTTGGACTCTACTAAAGCCGATGGAAACATTTTCAGAAAAAGGATATAAAAATGCATTCTACTAATTAGCTCTTACCATGCATTTTCACGTGTATGGTAGGGGGAAAGTTATCATCTATATATATGGGAATATTAGCTTACTTTTTAGTCTTTGTCGAATTAATGCGTACATATAGTAATATCATGTTCGTTCTTTAGCTGTATTTAGATCATGCTTATAGATATTACATGACCTGAAATAAATATTACTAAATCTCATTTTGAACCTCCTAATTTTGTAGATACGGATTGGCACTATTTAGAGTGGTCTGCAGCACATTCAGTTAAACCCTGCAGTAAGCCTTTGTTCTCTGCATTTACAAATCAGCCAATAATGAAGCAGTTTGCTTTAATGTTTATAGAAAACTTTACTGATGTTTTAACTATGGAGAAGATGCGAATGGTGTATGTTCTTCCTCTAATAAACGCAGAACCTCTAGTAAACACTAAATATCAGATCTTCTGCATGGTAATTTACTAAATCTGTCTTTGAGGATTTAAAAAAAAGATATGATGCTTGGACTTTGTACATTATCATTTCAGTTTAACCAACTTACTGCATTTCACAAAATCATGGTTAATAGTTCTAGGTTACATTCACTTGCTGTATGAGTGCATGTTTTATTGTTATCTTTCAACTTTTGTGAAGAGATCAGTGATGCTTTTCTTTCGTCTGGATAGTGCATGAAGAAGGAACTGAGAGCAAACGACTTTTGCGATTTGTGCATTGTGTTTCTCTTCACAACCGAATTGGATGACAATTCTTAACTCTTTATTTTCAAAGGCGCAAGGTATCATCTAATTTCTTTGCGACACTCTGCTCATTAGAATTAGTATTCTTGGTGCCATTTCCATTTATTGGTCTATCAGTTCATACCTCTTTATTACTTCTGATCCTTTCATTCAGACCATGGATTATTTGAAGAGATTCACAATGACTACGAGTAAGTCACAACAAGCTGAGAGGATAAAAGGGATGGATGAGATAGATTATTAGTTGGATGAGACGCCCCAAGTGTCTTCCGTAATGGAATACATTGGGCTACAGTGCAGGTTATTTTGTATTTCTGATCATACTTCTGCTATAGTCGATGCAACATATGTTCATATCTTTAAAAATCATTCTGCTCCTTCCGTAGTTTGGCTCTAAAAATTATTTTGCTCCTTCTGTAGTTTTCCCTACAAATGATGTGACTAACGAAATAAACAATGTAGTTTTTTATAAAGTTTTTGGAGAAGTGAGGTCTCTTAAATCTTCGAGTAGGATCTAGAAGGATTTGCAAATATGTACACATATATATTACTTACAGTTAATCACCTGGGGAGTGCTAATCAATCAACATCTTTTGTCTACAAATTGGGATCCGCTTGAAATGTGCACTCGTTTATAGCAAGGTAAGTGTGGATAGTCCATATTTGCCTGAACTAATTACATGGTGAACGTTTTCGATTAAGACTCCAATTTTTTTTCAATATGGTTGGTTCATGTCCTAGATCACTTGCAGATTTTCTAATAGGAATTCTAGTGCCCGTTGAGAGACCAACCTGGGCACTTTCTGTACAACGGGTTTCTGTTGTCGTTGTTGCCACACAAGTCAACAGTCCACCAAATTATTAGCAGGGACATGTGAACATATTCTTAAGTATGGCATGTGTTTCCATTTCGGTAACTTTAAAAATAGAAGAGATGTTTCTAGGCGGAACCACGAGTTTAATGTCTGGAACAGTTATTGAATTACCAGATACAAGACCATTTACAATGGTTATTTTTTCTTTCGTCAGCAGATTATATACAACACTTCTAAGAAAGTATGCTCTGTATATTGAATCCTAATACGAATTCTATTTAATTTGCACCCTTTAGATCAAGTAGCTCCAGTTTTAATTGATGGATTGTATTCTTCCAGGTATCAAACAACAATTGTTTCCTTCATTCTGTTTCCTTCTAGGTCTATCTTCTTCGAGCACTAAAAGTTATATACTCTTATATTCATAGAAAATCAAATATTCCTCCGTGTTGCACTGTTCACTTCTCTATTTTCATCGTAGTGTGTGCCTTCATTAAAAAAAATTACTTGCATATAGGTCAACAGAGAAAATATTCGGATTTTGCGCTGAAGCTATCAGTGGTAAGTCTATTTTTTCTTTTATCAGAAGATTCTATACAACACTTCTAAGAAAGTATGTGATGTATATTGATTCCTAATACCAATGCTATTAATTTGCTCCATTTAGATCAAGTGGCTCCAATTTCAATTAATGGATGGTATTCATCTAGGTATCAGACAACAATTGTTTCCTTTATTATGTTTCCTTCTATGGTATATCATATATTCTTATATTCATAGAAAATCAAATATTCATGCACGTTGCACCGGTCACTTCTCTATTTTCATTGTAGTGTGTGCCTTCCTTCACTAAAAAATTATACTTGCATATAGGTCAAACGATAAAATATTTAGATTTTTCCGGTCAAAGGTGTGTCTCACTAAAGCTATCAGTCATAAGTCCTCGCACTGTTTGCACACACTGAGGAACACATGGATCAAGAAACACATCGAGCTTATACAAGTTTGACTTCATTGTTTTTGATTGAGGTACTCCACTACAAATCCAGACATTTGATTTTCTCAGTGTGCAGAATCAATTTGAATTTCTGAGAGAGCAGCATCTATTAATCTAAGTATGAACTATAATTTCCTCACGCTGTCATGGTGCATAATTTGTTTGAGTTCCTATAAGAATAATATGTCTTAGTCTTGAGGAAAGTTAATTTCCCTCCTATGGGTCATAAAACGTCTGGATGGTACGTTAACATCTTATTGTGTTAGTTCTGTGATAATCTATGCCACAAAGTGTTGAATTGTTGGTCGCTTAATTTATAAGAGCAGGTCACGTCTTTCGTTCACTTTTCTTTGTGATTTCTAACTCTCTGAGCTCTGTTGTGTTTGTTGCAGGCCAACCGATGCTGAGCCATCAATCTCATTCGAGGACGAGGCTGAGCTTGCTCCAGTCGTCGACCTCCCCGTGCGAACCAAAAGCTCGTCATTCTCTCTTCTTATATTTAGTAGTGTGATCTAATCAGCTGTAATCTACCATGCAATACGATGTGAATAGGATGTACCAGTGAATTTATGTTCTCCGTGTTGTGATTAACATCCTATTTTATATACACTCGGATAGAAAATATTCACCACACGCCACGCCATCTTTCCTAGTGTTAATTATTGTTTAGCTTTTGCTTACACTAAAAGAGAGAAAGCATTATTGCATCAAAAACTTTTATCATTAGATATTGAGGGGTCACAGTGATGTGGAACTACTACATTTCTCATGTATATAGAGTTATGGATATAACTAATCCTTAAGGAGATGTTTCCCTGTTATTTCATGGCAGGTTTGAAAGGAAATTCCATTTAAAATGCACATCGTTTTTTGGATTTGGATGTAGCAATGTGTTGTTCCCCCCTTCGGAAATATAAGACGTTTTAGCTTTGTGAATAGAATGTATCTAGACGTCTTTTAGTGTATAGGTTCGTAGAGCTTCAGAGTGAACATATACCCTAAAAGGTGTCTAGATACATTCATTTCACAAACCTAAAATGTCTTATATTTATGAACGGAGGTACACGTAATGTTGTCAGTGTCACTTATTAGGTCAGATGACTACCAGAGAATCTAAGTGGAAAGATTTCCAGGTTGTGTCTCTAGAGATGAAAATATTAACTACAACTTTTCGGTGCCAACCATTCAAGGTATTCTTCACATTATCTGTAACATCCCAATTTCAGCAACCCTGATTTGTTGTCCAGAATGCAAAAATGAGGGGGAACGACAATTTTTTCTTGTTCATTAGTGCAGTATTGCTAGTTGTTTGACTGTCCTTGTGCATGTGAGTGTATACCATATGATACTCCTTACCTTACCATCAGTTGACAAAAGCTATTTACCAAAACTATCCTGGCTCATTCTACATATTCTCAAATGTTCTGGCATTTCAAAATCTGAGCCAAGATGCTTATGCAATCAAAACTATTTTAGTAGCCTCTATTGACAAAACTATGGAGAGTTATATAATATAACCTCCTTATGTTTTCAAGACAGAACCCTCAACTAATCTTATCTCTAGTTTTCCCAAAACCCCTTTTCAAAGCAATTGAATTCCACTCTTGGTAGAGGTATCAAGGACTCTCATCCTATTCAAAACCCCAACCTCTTAAAAATGCCCCAACCTCACCTCAAGCTAAGCTTGATGGTAACCCTAGTAGTAGTTGATTTGTTTATAAGATGAGTTGCCTTAATCTGCTGTCTGATGAGTTGCCTTGATCTGCTGTTTGACTTGTTTGCTTAGGAAGTAGTATGATCTACTCTAGGAGCTCATCACTAGGATCAAGTTGTTTCCATATCATCATCCCTAAGCAAGAATACAAATCTGGATATGATCCCTAGCTAATAGGTGATCATCTAAAACCCTTAACCAGATCTATTCTGAAGATTTCCATTCTAGAAGCTCCCAAGTCCAGGAAGACCAATATCAAGCCTAGATCCCTTCTACTCAATCTACACTTCAACATCATCCACTTTATGATGCTTTGGTACCTTGCAACCCCTCCAAAAACATTCCCTCTCATACTCCAGTCAAAATCCTCAAAACTGCCAAATTTTACTAAGTTTGGAAATAGTTTCAACATGACCTTTTTGAATGCCTCCCTTTCTCAACCCTTGTGCATTTTTGAAAATTCATATGAACCATATTGTCTAAGGACTACCAAGGCCCACCTTTTTCCTTGGTTAGATCATCCTCCAACCCACTTGTTCTTGATGGTTTTGCAGGCAAGAAAATAACTTTTCCTACAAATCTAGTCAACATGCCTACTTTGGTAGAAGCTCACACCACCATCCAACCTTCTATGGACCAACTCTCTGCATGGTTGTGTTCTACTCATATAAGTCTATCAATATCTACTTCACTTGTTCCAAGTGGATCTTTGTGCTCCTTAAACCCCCAAGGTTTTGAAGGCTAGTTGATAATCTGCTTTGGCAGGCTTATTTTATTCAAAGTTTAAAAGCCTGTCTTGGTGAGCTTAAGCAGGATCATGCTCAAACCCCTACACCATTGCAATCTACACCACTTGGTCTATCAATCCATATAACCCATGCCCCAAGGGGAGATCTTAACTCCAAGATACAACCATGTTTTGATGGTATGAAATTAACACCACCCTAGATCCCTAATCTAGGGTATTCCACCAAAATCAACTTGGATTCTCCAATCCCAAGGTTGAAAATGCTTTCTACACCTTGTCTACATCATCTACCTTGATCATCAAGATTTATCAAATATTATCCATAATTATTATGGCCCCAAAACTATTTAATTCCTTTAGTTGACAAAATCTCAAAACCCCTTTCCCAATGGAAAGTTTGGTTTTTGTGAAAACATTTCCCCAAATTTTTGCTCATGTGAGTTCCATACATCATACCCTATCTTCCCATCTCAAAAATAAATATTTTTGAGAAGCTTTATTATTTCTTTTTGCCCATTTTCTTAAATGGCTAAAATGGAATAATAATTGTCTTAAATACTTTTAAGCCACAATAAATCTTGGAAAAATTCCCCTAAGTGTGTATTCACATTTGGGACCCTCTCAAACCAGAAACCAACCTTGTCCAATGTAAAAATATCAAATGATCTTCTAGAAACCACTTCTGTCCTTTTTAAATAAATGGATTTAAAAGGACTAAAACCCCTTATAAAAATCTCAACTAAATCCTAGGAGTCTACCTTGACCTCATCTATCTACCAGTACCATTTCCTCATCTTGTCCAATGCAACATTTTGGACCTACTTCATAACCATCTATTTTGATCAAAGTTGCCAATTAAGCAAATCCATTACTCACACCACTTCCCACTCTCATCAAAACTTGCTCAATGCCTCTCCCCAGCATCAGGGCACACCCCAGGTCGACACCACTATAGCTGCACCCCAACATTGCCCATTTTACCCTTGTACTAGTAGAAAGAGAGAGAGAGACAACCCCAATCTTACAAGATTTGTCACAATTAATTACCACAGCTGCCCTATCCCTCCCTGCCCGAGCCAATCTCTTTCCTACCCCTCCCCACCGTCCCCTGGACCAATCCTTGGCCAGCAATCCCCCTCCTCCATGTCCAAATTGGACATTTACACCATCTACTCCTCCTCGGTTTATAAGCCAGCAGTCCACCCCCAGTGAGCCCTTGCCCCTCATTTGCTCCCTCTCCTTCCCACTTACCTCCCCCAGCACTCCCTCTTCCTCCCTTGCTCTGTGCTGTCCAGAAGAAGAAGGAGGAGCTCTCGGCCTCCTCACAAAACCGAGCAAGGCTCCCTCTCCCCTGCTCCCCTTCCTCTGCATGTTGGTCCTCGAGATCCTCTCCTCCTCCTCTATCTAACCATGCCCCTTTTCTTGCCCAGGAACGACTCCTCCATCGTCGCCGCTGAGCTCCGACAAGGTCACCTTCGGCCTCCCTCGCGCGAGCACCTTCCTAGGTGTGAACCAGACCGTGCTGCCCCTCGATCTGCTCGCCGTCATCCACCGCGTCGCCCAACACCCTCCACGGCACCTCTCGAGCCCTCTGGTAAGCTCCCCCGCCGCCACCTGAGCCAGCTAGGGTTTCCGCTCGCCGGCCCCGTCGTGAGGATGACGATGACCACAGGTCGTCCATCGCAACTTAAACCGACGGCCAGATCTGGCCGATACCTCCTTGGACCGCCCGCTCCCACTGACCGCCGGGCCCCGCCTGGCAGGTTCAAGCCGTGACTCCCGCGCGCCGCGCCGCCCGCCGTGGGCCGGTTCTCCCCCTGCGGCCCAGTACCTCCCCAGATCCAGCTGCCCGGTTGCCTTTCTTTTATTTTCAGACCCAGAAAAGACCAGTAGGATTAAATCCTTTTGAAAATGATAAATAACTCCAAATGGACATATCTAAATTTTCTTAGATGTCTACCTGTTTTGTGCATCATACAGAACTGGTCCCTTGCCAAAAGTAATTTTTATTATTTATTGGAAATTAATCCACTAAAATGTATCTGGTACACTAAATAAATTCCTCTGTGAGCTAGCCTTGCTCATTTGAGATGGAACAAAGCTCTACTGAAAGGTATTTGAAATACCAGTCATCTAGCATAGGTCTTATGCCAAGGTGAACATAAGTGTGTCTTTAACAAAAATAACAAAGATATCCTTTATCTGCCTTGGATAAATTCTCTAGGCCAAACCAAATGTGGTATTGACCTGTTTCCACCTCCCAGTACCTCATAATATCAGTATCTATCAAACCCTAGCAGCTCAGATTTTATTGAGCTCTAGTTGAATTTTAGTGATTTAATTACTTCTGTAAGTGGTTTTATCACTAAATAATTCACTCCAGGAGTTTGACAACTCCAAAAGGAGTGAATCCAATTCCTACATAAAGGCATTCTGAATGCCTACCACATGCCCTTGGATTCAACTCAAGAGATTCTATGGAATTAATCTGGTGAAAAAGATAAAAACCATACAGAACTGCCTTTGGGAATTTCCTGAGGGCATTCTGTTAATTATTTTGACAAGGCTCCAACTCTATGTGGTTCAGTACATCAAACACTACCAAACCACCCAAGGAAATACTTTTTGGGCCTCCAGATAAATTCTGGTGAATTATTTCCTCAAACTAGAGTTTATTCCACTATAAAAGGCATATTTAAATCTAGGTAATTGATAATCAAGTGAAACCACTTGTGTTGGTTTTGTTTTGTCAAGACCTATATGAGGATATCACTGTTGCACATTGGTATCCTATAGACCTCAGAACCCCAATCCAAGTTCATGGTATTTATCCTAGGCATCTATCTTCCAAGAGAAAAACACTACAATGGCAATCTAGTAATTTCCATTCCTAGTATCCCACTCCTCCAAAACCTACTGAGTTAAATAGGATTCCTTATATTTGTTTGCTGTATGGTTTGATGCATGTATGCCTTGTATTGATTGTGGTATTGTCTGCTTGCATGTATACTCGATGACGGCGATAGTGTGAGTGTTTGACGACAAGAATGAATGGACTTCTTATTATTATTTATTGGGTATTATTGGTTATCTAAAGAAGTCCAGGGACTTATTGCTGATCACAGGCAAGCCACCATTTCCCGAATTCTGATACTTGTCCTACTCCTTTTATTACGTGTTTGTATCCTCTTTATAAATTGCATTGTTTACCTGCATGTCTTGTTTTATAAATATTGCGATAATAACCTGGCTCCTCCAAGTTATGACTTTGTGTCCCTCGTGGCACCACCTTGATGTACCTACCATTTTATCCCTTTAGACTGAGAGTACGATGGTTAGCATCCTACCTCGTTGAAAACCCCGGCTTTGAGAAAATGAACTGTTTTGGGATTTACCCTACTACGAATGTTTCAAAACTGCTTTGTAAAACCCTTGGGAAGAGGCATAGTTCCAGGCGGATGTTTTAACGAAAGAAAATGGTGTTGATGAGGAATGAGAAACTGAAGGGATGTTCTACGCCTTTACCGGAACAATTCTATCAGTGCAACCACATTACCCCAGGTGCTGGGGCTTAGCTCGTAGTTTGTCTTCATTAGCCGAGGCAGCTTGTACAATTCTTACAGGGAGAGATCCCTTGCGCCCGGACAGGCGCTAACAGATCTATGATCTGGAGCTTGTAGCTTGCTTCGGCAAGAGTGAGCCTGTTCTGACAGGAGTGCCGGTGCAACAATTGGGTCTCCCGCGGACGGTATGACTTAGGTGGTACGGAAGGAACTGGAGTCACTAGATTAAGGTATACGCCAAGTTGCGGCTTGGGTATACGCGTGTACGGAAGGCAGGACTATGGCTAGGAGCCACATACTCGTTTCCGGGGAGAACAAACCCAAAAGGAAAAGCAGCCTTTGCTAGGGTTGATAAGCGAAAGGTTAGATTTGATTATCCTAACCCCCATCTACAGTTGGTAGTGGGTCGTGGTTGTATCCCGGCGGATGTATTGATTCTTGTGGGGAAAGTGCACAAACTCTGCAGAGTATAATCTATTCAAATAGCCGTGTCCACGGTCAAGGACGGTTGTAAAGGTGTTGGCTAGGAGTACCCAAACGGTGTTTGTTTGGAAATAATGGATGAAATAATGAAGCTTTCGGGGGAACCTGGGTTCGAAGGTGTGTTTTGACCAGAGGTGGTCAAAAAGGTTTAAAAAGGGTTTCTACTCCAAAACTGTTTTCAAATCTCTTTTTCAACAAAGATATGGAGATGTCTTGAATTATAAAATAGGGGCATGTTTCAAAACTCTTTTTCAACAAAGATATGGAGATGCCATAACTATAAGAGGTAGTCTAGGATTTTCAAAAACAACCCTAGATAGAGCTATCTCGCCACAGCCAAACTTGCATTTCCTTATTTCATTTATCCTGGTGGTCTGCGAGTACATTCAAAAGTACTCACGGCTTTGTCCCTGGCTATTTACTTGGCCAGACTTTCAGAGGTTCGACATCGAAGGATTAAAGTGACGTCTAGCGACCTAAGCCGTCTTCCCAGTCAGTCGCCTGTAGGTTGAGGCACGATTGGGCTCTGCGCGTGATGATGTTCCGCTGCTAAAGATGTTGTAGCCTTAATGGCATTTATGTAAGTCTTGTATTTTCGTTATGTTTCGGATGATGTAATGATACTTGTCGGTTATGTTCCACGGCTCACTGATCATGGGAACGTGATGTATACATAACAGAGATTTCTCGGATGGATAATCCGGGGAGCCCAAAGACTTGGTATCAGAGCCATCCTGACTGTAGGAGACCTTAGTTAGCATGGATGTTAGACAGGAAACGACAAACCTATTTTCAAAAGAGACAAGGGAGAAAAGTTGACTATTTGCAAAAGTGCTTATGTCTTTTCCCCCTCTGTTTTGAAAAATACCTGCATTAATATGATTTTCTAATCTTAAAATCTTGCAAACTTGTCACTAACCCAACCACATCTCAAATATCTGCTGTAGATGGCCTCTTTCTGCTCAGAGCGCATCATCATTGGAGACAGTTTCTGGCCTTTTGAAGATCAACTTCACAACCTGCTGAAGATAGTCAAGAGGCCCTCGCCGAAAATTGAAGGAACCGAGCTTCCTCGCAGTAACACCAATTTGATGCAATGGGTCATCAAGGCTGTGATTCGCTCCCCCGATGAGGACACCGCGCCCATAATCTTCACCTTCCTCGACAGCAACTGGGTAGATGGCATGGTGAGAGCCATACAAGAGATCATGGCGCGCCTCTGCAAGATCCACGCAGATGAGCTGAAGGATACCCCTTACCACCTATTCGGAAAGTGCGACCAAGATAGACTTCCCACCGAGTCCTTCCTTACCTGCTGCATCGGGAATCAGTTAGAGAACATGGAATACCTACTCCAACGTTCCCAGGAAGATCTTGACAAGGCCAGGCGAGAGAATCTGCTTCTAAAGATGGATATCAACCTACTCCGTAAGCGTGAAAGAAGTCTGAGAGCCACCAATGCTCGCTTGGAGAAGAAGCTGACCATTGAAGTACCCCCAACCCCTGAAGACGAGAATCCCAGGACTGACAACGAACTCTCCTTCCTCAATGAGTAACACCCCATCGTACAGTCACCCGCTCCGACCGAGTCAACCTCCAACCCTGCACTCTGGGAAGGCACCACTCTCACCTTCACTGAAGACGAGCTGAATATTCCACAGACCCTAGAGGATCTGCAGTAGTTGAAAACCCTGGAGTCAATAACGAACCACAGATGCACCCCCCGAGTAATCACCCATGTTGCGGAACTCGCCCATTTAGCAATAGGGTAGAGTCATGTATCGTCCCTGAACGCGTTTTGTAATGCTTAAGTACTGTTGACACCTTCGGGTGCAGATTGGTTGGTTTTGTAATAACTTCCTTGGATTGTTGTGCTTGCCTTGAATTGTTTTCCCTCTTGCGTGTTTTACCCAAGACGTTGCATCAGACCCCAACCCGGAACGCTTACCACCAACGGGAAATTCCTCACTAGGAAGCCAGAGTACTGCAATTCCCCGAAGACGAGGATGCATGAAGACAACGAGTCTACTCTGCCCTCAAGCAGAAGCAACACAAGAGATTCAAGTGAAGACCTCTCCACCAATGCCGGCTGCACCAGCCCTGAATAAACGCTAGCCAGGAGAGTCATAAACCGCTACCTTGCCCTGAGCTCCCTCCATAAAGCTTCGTTAGGAAACCTCCCTCGCCAAGGTGCATAGAATAGGGCGTCACTTGACGACCTTAGCTCAGGACTCCAGGAAGATGCAGCCTCCCGCTAACCCCAGGACAGCTCTCCCAGGCCGAAGGTCGGCACCACTCCTAAATCACCTTAATGAAGCTCTAAGGTGGAAAGACTGCGTCTTTCCACTCATCCCTCAGAAGAATGTCTACCCGAGGATACCACAAGAGCCTCCAGAATGGGACGCCTTCTAACGATATCGACTCCTGGAGAAACCTGGAAGTCAGCTTTCAAAACATCCATCCGCGCCCCCAAGAAGGAAGGACGCGTCAACTCTCCGACCTACCCCAATCTAACCCTAAGGGGAAAAGACTGCGTCTTTCCTGCAAAAGGGAATAATCCTCTGCCAGAAGCAATCCAACAGTTGGACCCAAGGACGTATACTGGAATACAATAATCCCTTAGGACAGACGCCGTAAATCCTTATAGCAGGAAGATCCCTCCTCGCAATCCTGGTTGAAGCCTGCTCCGCCCCCATGTTTCAAGGCAATTGAAGTTCAACCTCACTAACGAAGTGATCCTGATCAAAGACAAAGCCGGCAAGTTAGTACGCAAGAAACACATAGCACTAACTCAAAGACTAATCCCCTAACCTTACTCTCTCGAATCTCGGGACGAGATTCTTTTAAGGGGGAAAGGTCTGTAACATCCCAATTTCAGCAACCCTGATTTGTTGTCCAGAATGCAAAAATCAAGGGGAACAACAACTTTTTTTGTTCATTAGTGCAGTATTGCTTGTTGTTTGATTGTGCTTGTGCATGTGAGTGTATACCATATGATACTCCTTACCTTACCATCAGTTGACAAAAGCTATTTACCAAAACTATCCTGGCTCATTTTACATATTCTCAAATGTTTTGGCATTTCAAAACCTAAGCCAAGATGCTTATGCAACCAAAACTATTTTAGTAGCCTCTATTGAAAAAACTATGGAGAGTTATATAATATAACCTCCTTATGTTTTCAAGACAAAACCCTCAACTAATCTTATCAATAGTTTTCCCAAAACCCCTTTTCAAAGCAATTGAATTCACTCTTGGTAGAGGTACCAAGGACTCTCATCCTATTCAAAACCCCAACCTCTTCAAAATTCCCCAGCCACACCTCAAGCTAAGCTTGATGGTAACCCTAGTAGTAGTTGATTTGTTTATAAGATGAGTTGCCTTGATCTGATGTCTGATGAGTTGCCTTGATCTGATGTTTGACTTGTTTGCTTAGGAAGTAGTATGAGCTACTCTAGGAGCTCATCACTAGGATCAAGTTGTTTCCATATCCTCATCCCTAAGCAAGAATACAAATCTGGATATGATCCCTAGCTACTAGGTGATCATCTAAAACCCTTAACCAGATCTATTCTGAAGATTTCCATTCTAGAAGCTCCCAAGTCCATGAAGACCAAGATCAAGCCTAGATCCCTTCTACTCAATATACACTTCAACATCATCCACTTGATGATGCTTTGGTACCTTGCAACCCCTCCAAAAACATTCCCTCTCATACTCTAGTCAAAATCCTCAAAACTGCCAAATTTGACTAAGTCTGGAAACTGTTTCAACATCACCTTTTTGAATGCCTCCCTTTCTCAACCCTTGTGCATTTTCGTAAATGCATCTGAACCATCTTGTTAACCATCCTAAGTACTACCAAGGCCCATCTTTTCTCTTGGTTAGATCATCCTCCAACCCACTTGTTCTTGATGGTTTTGCAGGCAAGAAAATAACTTTTCCTGCAAATCTAGTCAACATGCCTACTTTGGTAGAAGCTCACACCACCATCCAACCTTCTATGAACTGACTCTCTGCATGGTTATGTTCTAATCATATAAGTCTATCAATATCTACTTCACTTGTTCCAAGTGGATCTTTGTGCTCCTTAAACCCCCAAGGTTTTGAAGGCTAGTTGATAATCTGCTTTAGCAGGCTTATTTTATTAAAAGTTTGAAAGCCTGTCTTGGTGAGCTCAAGCAGGATCAATCTCAAACCCCTACACCATTGCAATCTACACCACTTGGTCTATCCATCCATATAACCCATGCCCCAAGGGGAGATCTTAACTCCAAGATACAACCATGTTTTGATGGTATGAAATTAACACCACCCTAGATCCCTAATCTAGGGTATTCCACCAAAATCAACTTGGATTCTCCAATCCCAAGGTTGAAAATGCTTGCTACACCTTGTCTACATCATCTACCTTGATCATCAAGATTTATCAAATATTATCCATAATTATTATGGCCCCAAAACTATTTATTTCCTTTAGTTGACAAAATCTCAAAACCCCTTTCCCAATGGAAAGTTTGGTTTTTGTGAAAACACTTCCCCAAATTTTTGCTCATGTGAGTTCCATACATCATACCCTATCTTCCCATCTCAAAAATAAATATTTTTGAGAAGCTTTATTATTTCTTTTTGCCCATTTTCTTAAATGGCTAAAATGGAATAATAACTGTCTTAAATACTTTTAAGCCACAATAAATCTTGGGAAAATTCCCCTAAGGGTGTATTCATATTTGGGACCCTCTCAAGCCAGAAACCAACCTTGTCCAATGTAAAAATATCAAATGATCTTCTAGAAACCACTTCTGTCCTTTTTAAATAAATGGATTTAAAAGGACTAAAACCCCTTATAAAAATCTCAACTAAATCCTAGGAGTCTACCTTGACCTCATCTATCTACCAGTACCATTTCCTCATCTTGTCCAATGCAACATTTTGGACCTACTTCATAACCATCTATTTTGATCAAAGTTGCCAATTAAGCAAATCCATTACTCACACCACTTCCAACTCTCATCAAAACTTGCTCAATGCCTCTCCCCAGCACCAGGGCACACCCTAGGTCGACACCACTGTAGCTCCACCCCAACATTTCCCATTTTACCCTTGTACTAGTAGAGAGAGAGAGAGACAACCCCAATCTTACAAGATTTGTGACAATTAATTACCACAGCTGCCCTATCCCTCCCTGCCCGAGCCAATCTCTTTCCTACCCCTCCCCACCGTCCCCTAGACCAATCCCTGGCCAGCAATCCCCCTCCCCCATGTCCAAATTGGACATTTACACCATCTAATCCTCCTCCTTGGTTTCTAAGCCAGCAGTCCACCCCCAGCGAGCCCCTGCCCCTCATTTGCTCCCTCTCCTCCCCACTTACCTCCCCTAGCACTCCCTCTTCCTCCCCTGCTCTGTGCTGTCCAGAAGAAGAAGAAGGAGGAGCTCTCGCCCTCCTCACAAAACCGAGCAAGGCTCCCTCTCGCCTGCTCCCCTTCCTCTGCATGTTGGTCCTCGAGATCCTCTCCTCCTCCTCTATCTAACCGTGCCCCTTTTCTTGCCCAGGAACGACTCCTCCGTCGTCGCCGCTGAGCTCTGACGAGGTCACCTTCGGCCTCCCTCGCACGAGCACCTTCCCAGGTGTGAACCAGACCATGCCGCCCCTCGATCTGCTCGCCGTCGTCCACCGCATCGCCTGGCACCCTCCACGACACCTCTCGAGCCCTTTGGTAAGCTCCCTCGCCGCCACCCGAGCCAGCTAGGATTTCCGCTCGCCAACGCCGTCGTGAGGATGACGACGACCGCAGGCCATCCATCGCAACTTAAACTGACGGCTAGATCTGGCCGATACCCCCTTGGACCGCCCGCTCCTAGTGACCACTGGGCCCCGCCTGGCAGGTTCAAGCCGCTGCTCCCGCATGCCGCGCCGCCCGCCGTGGGCCGATTCTCCCCCTGCGGCCCAATACCTCCCAGATCCAGCTGCCTGGTTACCTTTTCTTTTATTTTTAGACCCAGAAAAAGACCAGTAGGATTAAATCCTTTTGAAAATGAAAAATAACTCCAAATGGACATATCTAAATTTTCTATGCCTACCTGTTTTGTGCATCATACAGAACTGGTCCCTTGCCAAAAGTAATTTTTATTATTTATTGGAAATTAATCCACTAAAATGTATCTAGTACACTAAATAAATTCCTCTGTGAGCTAGCCTTACTCATTTGAGATGGAACAAAGCTCTACTGAAAGGTATTTTAAATACCAGTCATCTAGCATAGGTCTTATGCCAAGGTGAACAGAAGTGTGTCTTTAACAAAATAACAAAGATAGCCTTTATCTACCTTGGATAAATTCTCTAGGCCAAACCAAATGTGGTATTGACCTGATTCCACCTCCCAGTACCTCATAATATTAGTATCCATCAAACCCCAACAGCTCAGATTTTATTGAGCTATGGTTGAATTTTAGTGATTTAATTACTTCTATAAGTGGTTTTATCACTAAATAATTCACTCCAGGAGTTTGACAACTCCAAAAGGAGTGAATCCAATTCCTACAGAAAAGCATTCTAAATGCCTACCACATGCCCTTGGATTCAACTCAAGAGCTTCTATGGAATTAATCTGGTGAAAAAGAGAAAACCATACAGAACTGCCTTTGGGAATTTCCTGAGGGCATTCTGGTAATTCTTTTGACAAGGTTCCAACTCTATGTGGTTCAGTACATCAAACACTACCAAACCACCCAAGGAAATAATTTTTGCGCCTCCAGATAAATTCTGGTGAATTATTTCCTCAAACTAGAGTTTATTCCACTATAAAAGGCATATTTAAATCTAGGTAATTGATAATCAAGTAAAACCACTTGTGTTGGTTTTGTTTTGTCTAGACCTATCTGAGGATATCACTGTTGCACATTGGTATCCTACAGACCTCAGAACCCCACCCCAAGTTCATGGTATTTATCCTAGGCATTTATCTTCCAAGAGAAAAACACTACAATGGCAATCTAGTAATTTCCACTCCTAGTATCCCACTCCTCCAAAACCTACTGAGTTAAATAGGATTCCTTATGTTTGTTTGCTGTATGGTTTGATGCATGTATGCTTTGAATTGATTGTGGTATTGTCTGCTTGCATGTATACTCGATGACGGCGATAGTGTGAGTGTTTGACGACAAGAATGAAGGGACTTCTTATTATTATTTATTGGGTATTCTTGGTTATCTAAAGAAGTCCAGGGACTTATTGCTGATCACAGGCAAGCCACCATTTCCCGAATTCTGATACTTGTCCTATTCCTTTTATTACTTGTTTGTATCTTCTTTATAAATTGCATTGTTTACCTGCATGTCTTGTTTTATAAATATTGCGCTAATAACCTGGCTCCTCCAAGTTATGAATTTTTGTCCCTCGTGGCACCACCTTGATGTACCTACCATTTTATCCCTTTAGACTGAGAGTATGATGGTTAGCATCCTACCTCGTTGAAACCCCCGGCTTTGAGAAAATGAACTGTTTTGGGAATTACCCCACTGCAAATGTTTCAAAACTACTTTGTAAAACCCTTGGGAAGAGGCATCGTTCCAAGCGGATGTTTTAGCGAAAGAAATGGTGTTGATGAGGAATGAGAAAGTGAAGGGATGTTCTACGCCTTTACCGGAACAATTCTATCAGTGCAACCACATTACCCCAGGTGCTGGGGCTTAGCTCGTAGTTTGTCTTCATTAGCCGAGGCAGCTTGTACAATGCTTATAGGGAGAGATCCCTTGAAGCCCGGGCAGGCGCTAATAGATCTATGATCTGGAGCCTATAGCTTGCTTCGGCAAGAGTGAGCCTGTTCAGGCAGGAGCGCCGGTGCAACTATTGGGTCTCCCGTGGACGGTATGACTTAGGTGGTATGGAAGGAATCGGAGTCACCAGATTAAGGTATACGCCAAGTTGCGGCTTGGGTATACACGTGTACGGAAGGCAGGACTATGGCTGGGAGCCACATACTTGTTGCCGGGGAGAACAAACCCAAAAGGAAAAGCAGCCTTTGCTAGGGTCGACAAGCGAAAGGTTAGGTTTGATTATCCGGACCCCCATCTATAGTTGGTAGTGGGCCGTGGTTGTATCCCGGCAGATGTATTGATTCTCGTGGGGAAAGTGCGCAAACTCTATAGAGTATAATCTATTCGAATAGTCGTGTCCACGATCAAGGACGGTTGTAAAGGTGTTGGCTAGGAGTACCCAAACGGTGTTTGTTTGGAAAGAATGGATGAAATAATGAAGCTTACGGGGGAACCTGGGTTCGAAGGTGTGTTTTGACCAGAGGTGGTCAAAAAGGTTTAAAAAGGGTTTCTACTCCAAAGCTGTTTTCAAATCTCTTTTTCAACAAAGATATGGAGATGTCTTGAATTATAAAATAGGGGCATGTTTCAAAACTCTTTTTCAACAAAGATATGGAGATGCCATAACTACAAGAGGTAGTCTAGGATTTTCAAAAACAACCCTAGATAGAGCTATCTCGCCACAGCCAAACTTGCATTTCCTTATTTCATTTATCCTGGTGGTCTGCGAGTACATTCAAAAGTACTCATGGCTTTGTCCCTGGCTATTTACTTGGCCAGACTTTCAGAGGTTCGACATCGAAGGATTAAAGTGACGTCTAGCGACCTAAGCCGTCTTCCCAGTCAGTCGCCTGTAGGTTGAGGCACGATTGGGCTCTGCGCGTGATGATGTTCCGTTGCTAAAGATGTTGTAGCCTTAATGGCATTTATGTAAGTCTTGTATTTTTGTTATGTTTCGGATGATATAATGATACTTGTCGGTTATGTTCCACGGCTCACTGATCATGGGAACGTGATGTATACATAACAGAGATTTCTCGGATGGATAATCCGGGAGCCCACATTATCAATTAAATCTTTTTTTATTTCACTATTAAATGGAGAACATCAATGTAAGAGGTACATAATCATCATTATTCATGGGACCATCTTTTTTATTTCAAATGCATAAGAGGCATGGTTGTCTGCATTGCTTATTCATCCATCCGTCTCATTGTACTCAACCACTACTAAGACGGCTACTTACCTAAATAGCATATTCTCAAGTTATGTACCCTATGATAGGAGATCATGGATGGAAATAACCTATATTAACCCTACAAAAATTAGAAGACAAGCTAGAAGGCTAAGGACAAAGAGGTGGAAAGGAGCAGATGATTGACCAAAAGTTTTCCGAAGGCCAAGAATATTCTCCAAGATAGAAATATACATTGAGCGTGGGATTTTTTTAGAACTATCATAGTGTGTTCTTACATGCATACTCCAATTTTTTTTAGCTTTTAACTAGGATAAAAGGATCGATCATTGAACTAAAAATCATGTTACCTGTTCCTGCTCATGGTATTTAACTAATGGTTATCAACAGTCGAGTACATTGAAATAATGTATAACATAAGATGTAACTGATAATCATCGTGTTACAACCACAACGGATACCACTTTTAATTTACAGGCTACTTGAATGAAAGGTAGATGAAAACGTGTTATAACGAAACGGCAGCAGCACCACTGAACAAACATGCAAGTCCACATCACATACCATGGAATACGAAAACCTATTGTAGGCGGCGCAGCAAAGCGCGCTTGAGCATCTAGTATATCTTAATTCTCCTGGCATAGCAAGCAAATTTGTTGCATATACTGGCACATGATGTACTCGTCTGGTTTTATCAGCACCACAGTTGTCTTTTGGCTAAAATCAACATCTTGGGTAAATCTTGTTATCACAGAATTCTACTACTTGTGTTGCAATACCGTCGTCCATAGAAAAATATTAAACATTCTAATTGCCGGTTTAGGGAAGATACTCAAAGATGATTATAGTGGGCCTGGTGACACACATGATATTTGGAAGTTGAGTCTCCTTTGTTGGTACCAATTTCAATGTTGTAGCAACTCCTGCTAATTAAAACCTTGTTCAAATCGTCTACCGCTGCTTCAGCCCTCCGCTCCCCGAACCTTCCTCCTCTGGTTCTCCCTCAGTAGGGCCACTTGGCCCCTCCCCCATCCTCTCCGGCGTTCGCCGGTGGCGTGATAGGGTGAGGGTCCCACCCCGGTGTACAAAAGTAGATCTAGTAGGTTCTTTAGGTTTTAGTGTTCTGCCCTGGTGGCGTCTGCCAATATGGCGATTGAGGGTCGGTCAGAGGGCTCCCGCAGCCAGTACCTCTGCTTCTTGCGCTTCTCCTACTCGGCGATGCCCCGTCGGTGGCAAGCGGTGGCGTCTTTGGGCTGGAGCCGCGCCTGCATCCCTCCCAATAAGGTCTGCTCTTGGTGCTTCGAGCTCGATCTGTTGGACTGCAGATGGCTCGATGCGGGCCTTCTTTCCTTTGCTACGGAGCTCTCATGGCGGGAGCCGGAGGTGGCGTTGGTGAAGATCCCCGCTCACCTCTCCAATAAAGTCCTTGCAAGCACCTTCTGCTACTCTTTCCGGCCATCTCCTCTAGCTCGTGGCAGGAGTCGGGAGTTTGACGACGGGCAGTGCTTCCTGCAAGGGTGGTTGGTGGCTTGTGCGTCTGGCGAGGACAAGGTTCGTCCTGATCTCCTTCCTCCCCTGCATCCATCGAGGTGATGGGCAGGGCGTAGGCTTGGGGGATCTTGATCCTTGCTCTCTCCGGTGGGGATTTGCTGCTACTCTTCGTGGAGATTCCAAGCGACAACAAGTTTGTGCCGCTGCTATCTTCGGTCTAGGGGACCACTCCAGGCGGCGATTTGCTAACCGTTGCTTCTTCAACCTCCGGTGGTGGAGGCTCTTCCGCGACTTCGTCTCGGCAATCTTCGGCTCACCAGCGTCAAGTGGTCGCGTCCCCGGCGTTGGTGTCGCCGGCCATGGTGTCGATTGCGCCATTGATTCCGGTGGAGAAGGACTGGATCGCTTTTTTTATTTTTTCTGTAAGGTCCTTTTTGTAAAAGTCCAGGGCTTGACTGTAATTCTGCCTTTTTCCAGAGCCCTGTATGTAACTTTATCCACCGTTTAATGCAGCACCCGGATCCTTCTGGGTCCTTCCCCTGGTTTAAAAAAAAACTCCTACTAATTTAAAACAATAAAAGATGCAGTAGTGCAATGACAATGTTTATATCTCCTTATTTTTTGGTGGTAACAAGATAAAACTTTTATTACCACAGAAAAAAACAAATACGTTGTATAGCTATGGAACTTGAAGAAAAACAAATACCTGTTTAACTAAAACGCCTCCCTTCCTTAAACTTCTCCCATTTGAAATGGGTCATTTCATTGTGCAATGCACAAACTGCATCGTGACTCAGTTTGTTCAAATTTTTAACTCGTGGTTGGTGCAAAACCTGGGTATTCCCGGTTTAAAGCGGTTTCTACTAGTTTCTCAAACCAAACCGTAGTTACCAGTTTAAACTGGGTTGGTTTGGTTTAGACTGCTTAGGCAAGAGGGTGCGGGTTGGTTACATGGTTTAGACGGTTTCACACCGTTTAATGCTGAACAAACACATGCTTTCAGACGCGCATGCACAAGACAGTGTAGCCATGTACACCATCTGAAAAAGGACCATGTACAAATATGCTGAGTTGCTGACATGCACAGGTCTAGTTTGGCAACAAAGTTTTTCTTAGACTGAAGTATTACAAAATTGAAGTATTCCAGTACACGGGGGAGGAATACTACAGTTTCTTCATACTATAGTATTTTTCAGTTTTGACAAAAACTGCAAGGCGTTTGGGAAGTGATATATATGTACCATCTCTTTGACTGATTGTTATGTTTCATGTATGGTTTCTCTTGACCGGTAGATGCTTGCATGGCTACTGTATGCATTATTGTTGGGTGAGTTGGATCAAACCATGCTTGTACTGCAAGCACGCATAAAACTAGGATCCTAGGTGCATGTCACCTGCCGCAGCGAGCGCTTTTCTCCGTTTTAGCGAAAAAAGAGGTCGTGGCTAAAGTTTCCAAAACATCAAAAAAACTGTAGTTTTTCGGATACTTCAGTTTTTAAAGCTACGGTATTCTTTGGAGCCAAACGATATAAAGTATTTGATACTTCATTATTTCTAGAAACTGAAGTATTCTTTGAATACTTCAAAAAAACGGAGCTACCAAACGGGGCCTAAATAATTACAGAAAATCATAGGTAGCAATTGTGCAGAATGAATATTAATCCCTTCGTCCGGATAGTTCAATTTATTTTTGCAAGAAAAATCCATAAACCATTCAAAACGCTTCAGATTAGGCCTAAATTTCGAGTTTCAAACAGATCTTGGCCTCCATCACACACCTGTCGTCGAGGACCTCCACCATCGTCGCCGGCCTCCCGCCGCACATCCTCCCCAAAATCAACGCCTCGCACGAGGCCCGCCTTGCGGCTTCCATCTCCGCAGCTCCCAAATACCGCAACGTACCAAGTGGGGACACTGCGCTCCACCTAGCTGCACGGCTCAAGCTCCACTCCCCGCCGTCTGCGCTGGCCACCGCCGGCTAGCGTCCTAGCCCAAGCTCCGCCGCCAAGCACTCGTGCTCTCCGTCCTTCTGTTCCAGGTCCTGGCCCTCCACACCCTTCGTCTTCCTCTTCCATGTCCCTGTCCCTCCGTGCCCTTCGTCCTCCTCTTCCAGTCCTAGCCCTCCGCGCCCTCTGTCCTCCTTTTCTAGGTCCCCGGCCCTCCGTCCTCCGCTTGTCAGGAAGCCGTGGATCGATGGAATCCACGCCGTCTTCTCCCACTCTGGTCGCCGCTTCCCCACTTGAGCTCGACACCGTCACTGAAGTGTCACCCACGTGTGTGCTGCTTATCCCTGCCGCCGGTGGAGCTCGCTGCTTCTGCTCCTACAGGTTGAGCACAAGGTTCAGAAATTGGATAAACAGTGCCAATTTGCTTGGGAGGGAATTGTCACCGATAAGAAACAGTTTGCAGTATATGCCTATTCTAAATGGCATCATGTATCCCTTCACGAGCACCAACCACTCACATAATTATCACCTATACTTCATAAATTTTAGACCTTCTCCATGTCAATATCCTTAAGCAAGACACAACTCATGTGGTTTGCCAAGAATTAGACATTAAAATTTTCTCTATGATAGCTGAAATTATTTACGTTTCACTACAGAGCAGAATACCCAAAGAGGAGCAAAACATAAAAGATGGTAGCATCAACTACATCACTACTACTCCTCGCATGCAGCTAATCACCGTTCCTCTTCACATCCTTCTCTCTCACATTTTGATAAATTCAGTAGCAAATGTTGATAAACGTTGATACTTCAAGATTTCAGCACAGACAGATACAGATGCAAGAAACCTCTTCACAACGGAGAGAGCCAAAACAAATATTCGGCTGGACCAATGGAACCAACAAATATCAAATCAATGGACGTTGGTACTTCAAGAATGATCCGATGCAAGAATTGGACCAGGTGAAGGACTTCTACTACCACAGAGAGATTTCACCACAGGTAGATACAGATAAGAAAGAGGGGAGAAGGGAGACGAACCTTTGCCATGCGAAATTCCCTTCGAGAATCGGGCGGGCGCTGAGAGGATGGCGTAAATTTCGTCGCCGTCTCGCCCTCGCCGCTGCCGCTGCACGGGGCACTCATTCCGCCGCCACTGGCTCCTTCCGCTTCTGTCGAACCCCAGCCTCCAGCAACCCACGCCAGAGTACTCCATGTCCGCTACAGCCCCAGCCCCGGCGACCGTGCCCTCGCCTCCGCCGACGACCGTGCCCTCGCCTCCGCCATGCCCTAGCGCCGGCGGCGATGTATGAGATGCTTTCGATGTGGGATTTGACGGTTTGGTCGGTTTCGCCGGGTCCAACCCGTCTCAAACCAGTTTAGAGTTTTTAATTGCTGTTTGGTCGGTTTATTACGCAGTAACCGGCAGCAACCGGTTATCCGGTGTGGTGTGGATTGGACTCACGGTTTGGCCAGTTTGAGACCGTACTATGCTCACATTTAGGTGCAAAACCATAGTTACCATCACTTGCCTAAAACTACCCCCAGTTCATGGCAACTCGAAGTACTACTCTGACCAATACTAGCGGAAACCCCGTGACGGCGTATAGCTTGCAACCAGCTGTCATCCGTGAGGGCTTCCATGTATACACATAAGACGGAGAAGTCGGACGCACACCACCTTCACCGTCTCTCGACTTCCCTAGACCCAAGTCGACTCTCGCCACCAGAAGCCTAGATTTGTTGAAGGCGTCCTTGTTGTCCTTCCTGCTGGCCAGGAGGTTTGCTCTCCATCTTCCCCACCAACATGCTCACTTTCATTATTGCTTTGCTCAATTGATACATAGATCATTGGATGAATCAGTAATATGCATTTATTCCAACCCCAAATCAAGCATTGCTTCCAGAAACATATTGCTCCACAGATATGTCTATGAAATAACCAACTACAACTCTCGAAAGTTTCAGAAGGCTCAAACAAACAAACCATTGCAATCGATTTTTGTTAATATCAGAGACATTGTTATTTTGCTCAACCAAACTATGAAACTAATGAAAGACTAAATTTCAAAACTGTAATTATCTAACATGATCATGGACCTATCCGATGAAGTGCTTCAACTAAAACGTGAGGTGTACCATATGTGTCCTCTGGCCGGGTCTTGTACCACGCGGACGTGCGCAGCGGCGGCCTCCCGGTGGCGACCTGGGCAAAAATGTTGTAACATACTATCCTAAGATATTATCAGGATAAATGTTGAGTTAGACCATTTGATTACATGAAACCAACAGAAGCAACCTACAAGTATGTACATAGATGAAAGACATGATTTTTCTTAAATATTTGGCACCAAAGCAACCATAGTAACGCAATGGGATGGCAAGATAACCATATAATTATGCAGCAGCTAAACTTCCTTTGTATTGAGTGAGGTTGCCAGAAAGAATATAGCTGATGCACGTGTATGCTCAAAACATTAATAAAACTACAAATATGTGCATGTACAAGGCTCCTTTGTCTATCTCTGCTTTCTTAGTCATGAATTGTCAGAAGTTGAACCTGCATGTAAGATGAAGATTTGAACCATTAATCAAATGCAAATTTTGTCCATGAAAAGGTAGAGAGTTGAGATGTTCATGCACCCCTCAATCATAAGAATTTAATCAACAAGAAACAATGCAACATCGTGATTATAACATGATAGTGGTAAGTTAACATGTAAATGCTAATTGATCGACATGATGGTGTGTTGCAGTGAAATGCTAGAAGGGTGCAACAAAGAAGATTTAGGCAGGGAGGCTGCTGTGCATATACGTTTGCGGGGCGAGCCATTCGTCCCACATCGGCCGAGTCCATGGTGTCGCCTGTTGAAGAATTCATCACTGGTGTTTGTGACGACTTAGATCTCACTGATGAGTGGGTATGTGGCCCCGTGGCCAAAGCTCGTGACGCAGGTAGTTGGATCCAACAATGACGCAATAATAATATACAGTGGAAGGGGCAATCAAATTATTTGCTACATGAAAGAGGAAAAGTTTATTTTCTCGAAATGCTAAAAATACAAACTTCTATACTTCAAACTTAAGAAGACATTTTGTGATGCTCTCTATTATTTTCCCTGTACTAAATTATTTACACGCTATCTAGTTTCATTCCAAGAGCAATACCTTATACAACGAAATATTTAAATAATATGAATAATTTTCCCTAAAAATATCTAAATAGGTGATTATGGAATAGCAAATCAGAGTTCAATGGCTTTTACAAGAAGTGCAGAATGTCACAAGAACTAGACCTGTTTTTCGCAACTAACACGACACTTAACCAGTCACTACTCTCAATCTAAGAACCCATCAATGAAGGATAAATCTCCAAGTTAATAAAAAAACTAAACCACGGTGGAAGTTTTCCATGATTTGCATGCTAGATTCGCTTTGTGCTAATTTTACGGATTCACGTGTATATGAGGAGCCTACAGTTTACCATTGCAGAGGTTCAGTGAACTGGTACATATCACACAAGAAATAGGACCAATTTTGTGGATTGATAAAAAAAGCCATCATACCTACAAAGGACGCATGAATCCTGGTCTAGCAAATTTAGACCTTATACGAGTTGATCAGAGTGGTTGTAATTACAATATATGCATTATATTGCTGCAACCATTATCGCGTTGCATCTATTTGCTCCTGATGACTATCACCTCATGCTCTCCAAATTTCTTTCCTATCCGCACATTTGCGAAAATAGCATACTCGTTGTTGTATAACCTGTGCTGATGGGGACCACACTGAGAGCAGGCCATACATGGATTGACATGATAGCTAGGTCCTGCCATACCCTAGTATATCGGTCCAATCTGGACCTTTTGCTTGTGAATACACATAATGCACTTGTTCAGTTGTTCTGATAAAGATTCTCATATTATTTTAAACATAAAATAAATTGTCGAGCAAGAAATAAAAGACACAGGAAAATTCATGTATGAAACAAACAAATGAAGCTACTGAATTGAATCAACAAATTATGTTTCAAAATCTCGTCAGTATACTAATATTGATCGCAAAATATAATAAAGGCAACATGATGTCAATCCATGTAAAGGCAACATGATGTGACAGATGTTACTGTTCAACCATTGTACTAAATTTTTAGGGCTTCCTAAGTTACTCTTAATATACAAAAATAAGGCAACCAGTCGTTGATCAGCATATAAATGATGATGGCAGTAAGAGGATTTGTTTACCAAGTAAGGAGATTGCTTTCCTCTTATTCATTCATAGATTCAGAACAAGAAAGCCAATAAAGAATTGCCAAGCAACAAGAAGCAAAGTGGAGGCTTGACCGCACAACATTGAAGACCATACAATTGCACAAGTATCCTGTGAGATCCTGAAATGGCAGAAGTATGGACCAACGTTGAAATTCACTTCAATCATATATAGAATAAAGAACACATGCACTGATAGCTTGTTCCCATGAGTGGATTGTGAAATCACATGTGGCAGCTCACTCCGTATAAATGAGGAGGAGGCAATTTAGATAAGCTCTGGCAAAGCCACTCGGTTTAGGGAGGCTGCGGAGACATCAAAGCGCGCAGGGCAGCACCATCCATGGCATACTCGTCCTCAAGGCACGGTGTAGCCCTCTGGCGCGGCAGCAGACCAGCTGTTGCTCACGCCGCTGTCAATAGAAGTGTTTCCAAGCGTATCCACTTATCTTAAGTTACTATGTTCTTTCAAGCAGTATTTAGTCACCATAAAAAATATGGAAAATAACTTATCTGAGAAAACAAAACACACTGTGAATATTCAGGAGTATTCAAGATAAAGGCAGTTAGCTTAGAGCATCTGCATCCTTGATGCTTGATGTGAGAGAATTTACCTAGCAGCAATGGTAAGATTGTGAGAAGATGCTAAATTAAAAAGAGCTACAGCTTTGAGCGCGTGAGACTCTGAATTCCAGCACCACTAGGCTGCCATTTTTTTGCACCTGGCCATTAGACCTAACATTAGAGGAAATTGGACAAACCACCACTTATTGCGGTCGATGTTGCGTAAAACACTAACTTTTTATGTTTTTTGCACAAACCACCAACTATTGGTGTAATTGGTTGCACACAGGTCTAAATCTCATATTAAGTGGGTTAACCGCAATCCTTACGACTGGGCCCATGACATAAGGATCTGATGTCCATGTGTCATTATCTAGTGTTTTTTATGTTTTGAAAAACATAAAAATTCCAACTGTTGAAAAAATATTCTTTCAAAAATTTCTGGATTAGTTAGTTTAGGATTGTTTATATTATTTCAATTACCGAAAGTTTTTTATTTTTTTGAAAAGGTTTGAAAACAAATCACTAAATAATGACACGTTGACACCATATCAACCTAATCTAGGATTTGGATATGTGTGCAACGTATTACACGAATAGTTGGTGATCCGTGCAAAAAACAGGCGAAGTTGGTGCTTTGCGCAACAATGGCAGCAATGTGTAGTGGTTTGTACAATTTGCTCCCTAACATTATGGTAAATACAAAAATCTAAGAACATGCATATCTTTTCAAAAGGGCATGCGCTTACCAGCGGCATACACTGCAGCTCCCGACGCCCCCTGATACATTGCAAATGTATCTATAATTTTTGATGTTCCATGCTTGGTTTTATCCACTTTCTTATGTTTTGTTCTAACTTTGGAGTACTTTTCATATGATTTCTTGGACTAACCTAAAAACAAGAGTCACAGTGCCAGTTGCCTGTTTTCTGCTGTTTTTGGTTCCACGAAAGTCAGAAAATCAATATTCTCGGAATTGGACGGGACAAAAGCCAAAGTTCCTATTTTACCGGAAGACTCACGGAGCCAGAAGCAGAGACGGAGGAGGGCCAGGGCCTAGCCACACCATATGGTGGCGCGGGCTAGTCCTAGCCGCGCCACCAGGTGGTGTGGGTCCCCTGGCACTCCACCGACCTTGCCTCTTCGCCTATAAGAAGCCTCCCGATGCATAAACCCTAGATCATCAAGCCTCCAGCCACGAAAAGTTCCGCAGCGCCACCACCACCGAAGGGGAGATTCGGGGGACAGAAAGTCTCTGTTCCGGCACCCTGCCGGGACGGGGAAGTGCCTCCGGAGCCATCTCCATTGATCTCCACCGCCATCTCCATCACCGTTGCTGATTTCCATGATGAGGAGGGAGTAGTTCTCTCTCGAGGCTAAGGGTTCTACCGGTAGCTATGTGTTCATCTCTCTCTCTTTATGCATGATCTTATTGAGATCGTGAGCTTGTAATCTATAGATCTACCTTGCTACTCAAGTGCTTTAATAGATCTCTGCTCTCCCCATGTGTATGAAAGTGACAGCGTGCACACCATGGTGGCACTTAGGCTAGAGATTACAAATACTTGTTATGAGTTATATTTGGAGTTGGATGTCTTTATGAAATTGTGGTGTTTGTTGGACTTATCTAGTACTCAAGGTGACAGTGTGGGGTTTTCTAGATGGGAAAGGCTTACTTTGAGGTGTGCTGTTATAGCCCTACCATCGATTAGAGTGTCCAACCGGAGAGTAGTTCAGCGTCGTATCATAAAGAAGAATATATTTATATGAGAGTGTTCACTAGTGAAAGTATGATCCCTAGGCCTGTTTCTAAGCATTGAAACACCGTTTGCTACTAGATCTGTTACATGTTTGCTTGCTTCCATCTTTATTTCAGTTTTTCTTTAGTCTTTTCCACGCCATCAAGTTATTTTCTATCACCATTACCACTTATAATTATCCATACCACTTGTATTTCACTATCTCTTCGCCGAACTAGTGCACCTATACACCTGACAAGTGTATTGGGTGTGTTGGAGACACAAGAGACTTCTTGTATCTTGATTGCAGGGTTGCTTGAGAGGGGATACCTTTGACCACTTCCTCCCTGAGTTCGATAAACCTTGGGTGATCCACTTAAGGGAAAACTTGCTGCTGTTCTACAAACCTCTGCACTTGGAGGCCCAACAATTGTCTACAAGAATAGAAGTGCGTAGACATCAAGCTATTTTTTGGCGCTGTTGCCGGGGAGGTAAGGTAAAAGGTATTCACACCGGAGGATTAAAGAAGAAGAACCTCCCACGGCAAACGCCTATTTTCTGGCGCTGTTGCCGGGGAGGTAAGGTAAAAGGTATTCACACCAGAGGATTAAAGAAGAAGAACCTCCCACGGCAAACGCCTATTTTCTGGCGTCGTTGTCGGGGAGGTAAGGTAAAAGGTACTCACATCCTCCGGTGTGGGTGCTCGAAGTTATTTCCTTTAGATTCTGCAATTTTGTCTTTTTGTTTCTTGTTTTCACTAGTTAGTCTTAATGGAAAACAATAACAAAATTAGAGAGCTTTATAGCATTTACCTTGAGTTAGGACATGAAGTGTTTCAAGAGAAAATTAAAAAACCTATGGAACTTTATTTGCGTGCTAATAGCAATGTTATTACTATGAATTCTTTGGACACCATTATTGCTAATGATATGGAAAAGTCTAAGCTTGGGTGACATGGGTATACCCTACAGGTGCTTGAGCTTGGTATATACGGTCCAAATACATACAGGCCCACGGTGTCGCCAAGGCCCGAATGAAAGGACTCGAGTGACCTACGGACTCTCGATTGCTTGAAGAACAAGAAGAAGCTAAAGATAGAAAGTTTGAAGGGGAAAACCCTAACTTGTAACCGACTCGACCTGCTACCCGAGACCTAGCCTATCTATATAAAGGCTAGGAGGGGGCGGCGAGGAGGACACACGCCACCCTAGTTTCCACAACCCTCGCTAGATTGCATCTGCGCACCATTGTAACTTTCGACTCCTTCGATAATTCCACGAGCAGACAAGAAGGAGTAGGGACCTCTACGAGGCCTGAACCTGGGTAAATCCTTTGTCCCCTGTGTGCTTGTTTGCTAGCCGATAGATGTCTCCAGCGCTCCCTCCTTCTCCAAAACCCAAGTCCATAACAATGGGCATTGATGAGTTAAACCCTCGTCAATTGGCGCCATCTGTGGGAAGTGGGAGTGCTGATGTTGCGGCTTCTTCGGCCCCATCAACTGCGATCTATAACTCCGCAACAACAGAGATTCGCCAGCTCTTCGGCGCCTTCGAATTCACCGTCCACACGCCGGCCACCCGCCCGGCCTTCGAGTCTGTGGGCGACGGAATCATCCTGGCGATTGGGAGCTTCCGCTTCCAAGTTGGTCAGATGGGCACGCTTCGCATGCCTGATCAACCGACAGCACCGGCGATTGCCCCGGCATCATGGTTCCCTCCATCGATCGGCATCCTCAGCGAGCTCAACGCCCCGGTGGTAGTCGAGAATACGATCAGCGACAGCAGTCGCGATTCCGATCTGAGCGATCTGGCCACTGAAGATGGAACCTACGGTTCCGGATCTAAAAGTTGTGGAAGCAACAGCTTCCCCAATCACTTCATGTGCGCCGTCATCAACGCAGGCGGCACCTCCGCCAATCGCGACAACGGTGGTAACACCGGTAACGGCACCGATCCACCCAACACCGGCAACGGTGGTAATGGCGGCAATCGCGCTCCCATCAACAACGGAGGAGCAGTCAAACATCCCAGCATAATCAATGAGCAAACCGGCGAACGCGTCGTAATCAAGCTCAACGAGCAAAATTGGGATCGCTGCCGCGAAGCCCTACGGGGCACACCTCTACCCTTTGGGTCCCTGCAGGAACTGCTGATGGGCTATCACTGGCTCCTGAAGGAAGAATTTAAGCGCCAACTGCAAATAATCGCGCAACTTGAGGCGTGTAAAAAGGCAGCGGACGAATCGAGTCTTCGCCGTGCTAGGCTCTCCTCCTACGGAGGATCCTCCTCAAGAGGCAACGAGCACCTCGCCAAGAAGAGGCAGTTGTATGTCTAACAATTGCAATGCTACTAGCCTAGTCTATAAAAATGCTACTTCCTACATATAATTGTTGCATCATAATTATCTCATGCTCATGTCATCATGCCACATTGCATTTGAGCATCATATTAAACCCCTTTCATCTGGTTCTTCTTCATATGCATTTGTTTTATATATTGTAGTTGCCTCTTGATATATTGTATTTGGTTCTTGATAAATATTTGATGCCCAAGTTGAGTGGCAGGCATATCTTTTAACTCTTTTCCACCTACTAACATGAGCCAACTTCCTTTGTGAATCCATCTTAATTCTACCATATATATGAGTGTGGCTATTTCTATTTTGCTTTGGTATTTATTAAGGCCACACACATCTATATGGATCCTATTTTGGTAGCTATGTATACTAGGGAAAAACAAAAACGTGAGAGTAGGACTGCTTTCACTTTTCTTCTTATCCACCCACCACCCTTTTCTGGTAAGGAAGTGTAACGTTTATCAATCCTCGTCTAAAAACTTCAAACTAGGATTCACGTGTTCCGGGTTTCTGTAGTACCATAGAATGTGTGTGTGTGTGTGTAATTCCTTGTCTATCTGTTGCATGCAACCTTGTTGTCGCAATCTGCCTTTTGTTATCAACTGTTGGTACATTCCATACTGACAGGCTTTTGTAAACCGACGCGATCTATCTGACTCCTTGTTAACCGGCGCCATCTTGTTAAAGGTGTTCATTCTTTAGCATGTTTCACAGAATGTGGAGTTGCTAATCTCTATATGATAAGTGGTTTTGCGCATTTATTGGTATTTTAATGCCCAAAAATGCGGAATTTTTTCTTTGATACATCTATGTTTCCACACTCCTCTTTAGTCGTGTGTGAAACATTATCTATCTTCCTTTTATCGGCATGTTCATGCTAACTCATTCTTTTGTCACCGGCGCTTGATCCTGGAGTTTTACTTCATTTTCAAAATCTTCTGGGCTAAATACATAATGGGTGTCGATCCGATGCTTGTAATTGTAATTTGGTTCTCGGCATAGCTATATGACACTTATCATGAGTGGAGTATGGTTAATGCTATCATTTTCATCCTCCAAACGATGGCGGTTATCTCTTGTGATTTTGAGTTATACCGTGATCATATATTTATCATATTCAAGTATCTTTGTCAATTCGGAGTTTTTCTTAAGGCCCTACGGTGGTCTATCATCTGTTCATCATGATGCACATCTTTTTGAACTCCATATCTACAAAATTCTCTTTGATATGAGGGAATTTCATCTTTTCGTCTCTGATAGCTTTGCTTAGGGTATGAGCTATCATCGTTTCCTTATCCAAGATCTCTTTATCTTTGTAAGCGGTGATCCGATCGACAATGTGAACTAGGTGGCATTTCTTGTTCTCTTCTGAAGGACCAGATAATCTATTCTGCTAGTGCATCTTCTTCAACACGAATCTGTGCTCTTAGTGTTAATCTTTCAAAGAGCATTGAGCTCAGGAAGTGTTTCGAGCACTTGTCCGTTTCTCTCGCCTCTTGAACTTGATATTCTCGGAATATCTTGTTAATCCGTGGTGGTATATCTTGATGATATGCTTGCTTATTCTATATCAATGGAAGAACATGGAAGTTCATATGTGTCTCTTTCTCTCAAGCTTCGTGAACACTGCCTGTGTGCAAAGTTCTCAAAGTGTAAATTCTGGCTTCTTGAAGTCACCTATCTCGACCACGTCCTTCTGCTAAATACATCGCTTCAATTCTAGAATCAGCAAGCCCATTGTTAATTCCATCCTCCACCTTCAACCAAAACCGGAGCTTTTCCTTGTTGGTAAGTTATCATTCGTCGTTCCGCCGAAGTTTCCCTAAAGACAGCTAAATCTCCCTTTGTTCTTCTCAAGAAGGACGATAAACTCGGTTGATCTCCACTCATCAAGTAACCTTTGAAACCCTCTCGTTCTATCGTCTATGCTCAATCCACCGGAGGCCATGAAGACTTTTCATATCTTTTGTAATCCTTCTGTTCAAATTGGTGCTATCTTTTTCTCTACCTGTTGAATCTTGCAGTTGTTCTCTGTAATCTTCCTTCATATCTTTTCCGGTGGTTTGGATCTTCCGACACAATGACAACATCATCATCCTTATCTATCTTGGATCCGGCGAATCATTTGCATCATATCTTTGTTTTCTTATGGAGTTCCATGAGTTCTTTTTGTCAAGATCTTCAGTCTGTCTTTGGGAGTTGGGTTGCATGATTTTCTTATTCATGTACGGAGTAATGCTTTGAGTGCGGGATGGAGTAGCTACCATACCACTACTCTTATCATTCGCTCTTGTGCATTGGATTGGCGGATTAATGCAATTTCACTCATTCCACGGAAGTTAGAAGTGGCATTTATCCCTCGATACTTTTACTTCCGTCCTTGTTTTTCCGGAGTGCTCTCTCGAAGAAAGTAATCAAGAATCTCTTGTTGGTGATCTCGTCTTTTTCAACATGGAGCAAAATCTTCAATTATCTAGTGGAAGCAGATGCATTTATCTTTTCGGTTACTCTTCATTCCACCGGTGCTTGACATCCTCAAACAAGATGGAAGGAAACTATATCGGTCTTCAATTTGACAAATCCCTTTCTCTTGGTAAAGCCAATTATGGTTGATGCCATCAGTCGCAAATCTATTGCATTAGCCTCAAGGTTAAATAAAGCAATAAGTATCTCTACAATAAACTCCAGATCCTCCATATTCTTTTCTTCTCGGGATTCTACCATAAACTAGCATCCCCCTTCTCTTGAAGTGATATCCGCGCACCTCAATTGCGTGATCCTTTGGTTCTTACCGGCGCAAGAAAGATCTAATCCGAGAACTCCTAACCCAAATCCTTCCATTGATCTCAAGGAACTCTATTGTTTGAAGGCAATATTATTCTTCAAACTTCTTTTCCTAAATCTTTGGGATGATACAATGCTATTTTCATAGTGGTTGATAACTTCTCCAAAGTTATTCTTTTCTTCCGGTGAGACAAAGATTCACCCTCTCTTGTATCTGTAAATCTTTAATCCTGATGGTTTGGTTTTCCTTCTCTCTCGATACATCGTCTTTTCATATTCTTTCAAGTGGTTCTATTCTTTTATCCTGTTTCTCGAGAACACCGGAGCTATGTTCATCCTACCTTCTTTTCTCGCGACAATCCTTCAACTCTTCTAACCTGTTGTTTCTCAAGCAAAACTCAAGACTCGCAACAAGTCTAGCAAGTTTTTGTAAGGTGTAGTGGTCGCACCATTCCGTTGTTAATCAACTTGGGAACGTGAGGACCACCTTCGTTCCGAACACCGCCTCTTCTTGTGTTGTTTTCTTTTTTCTAGGAATCTCGGGGCGAGATTCTTGTTTAGTGGGGGAGAGTTGTAGCATCCCAATTGTCTAACAATTGCAATGCTACTAGCCTAGTCTATAAAATGCTACTTCCTACATATAATTGTTGCATCATAATTATATCATCTCATGTCATCATGTCACATTGCATTTGAGCATCATATTAAACCCCTTTCATCTGGTTCTTCTTCATATGCATTTGTTTTATATATTATAGTTGCCTCTTGATATATTGTATTTGGTTCTTGATAAATATTTGATGCCCAAGTTGAGTGGCAGGCATATCTTTTAACTCTTTTCCACCTACTAACATGAGCCAACTTCCTTTGTGAATCCATCTTAATTCTACCATATATATGAGTGTGGCTATTTCTATTTTGCTTTGGTATTTATTAAGGCCACACACATCTATATGGATCCTATCTCCTATTCATATGTGAAATACAAGCACACTGCATTTTTGTTCTCACAAAAATGCTAAAAATGCATGTTGGTGTCCATGCATGGCCATGTGCAATAATAAGCACACTTCTTCTTCTCTTATGTTTTTCTTGTGGTTTTTGGTACCCAACTCAATCTTCTGAACTTTGTTTGATTTAATCAAAACCAAACGCACTAATCTAATCCTAACTTATCCAACCATCATTTCAATCCTAGCTAGCTAGCAAAAGCCCCATCTAGCTACATCGTGTGTGTATATATACACACATACGCACACACGTTGCTTTAAGTCCCTTCTACTCAACCACTTGGTGCATGCCATCAATCAAGCCGGCTACAGCTAAACTTGGTGCCACACGGACCCCTTGGTCTGGCTCGAACCAACCAGCGAGCCGGGCGACCCCTGTTCCTCTCCTTCCCACGCCCACGTCTTGGAGCCGAGCAAGGACAGCGCCCCACGCCTGGCTCATGCTCGCCTCTCTCCCTAGCTGCATAAAGCGACCAACCAGCTACTGGCCACCCAGACCCAGCCATCCCCATCCATTTTTCCCAGATTGAGATCTGTAGCCCTCTTCTTCCTCCTCTCCAAGCAAGTGGCCATGGCCATACCCATCAAACCCTAGCTCGACATCCCCTTCTTCCTGGCGTTCGGGGAACCCTCTACGTGAAGCAGCAGCACTGGTGGCCTCCCCTACTTCCCCTTCAACGCCCTGTACACGGAACCCCCGCCGGAGATCGCCGGAGCCGCTGAACGCCACCACGCCGGAGGCTGCTAGGAGCTACACGACGGCTGCTTCCACGCCGATCGCCACCACCTCTCGTTCTGGAGACGCACGCACGTGCATCTGGTGAGCCTTGACCCTCCTGACATCCTCCACATGCCTTTCTTGCCGTGCCTCGCCGCAGGGCATAACGCCGTGCGCGCTCACCGCCGTGGGCACGCACATCGTTTTTCCCTGTCACCTCTGTTCATCACGACACAGCCGAGTCCGTAGTCCACCGTTTCCTGCGTTCTCGGCACCGATGCGTAGCCCTTTTCCTCCTCTTTAATTCGAGTGGTTGAATGCCTTTTTGGGTTGCTGTGCTGCCCAGAATCATCCCCGCAATATAGCCTGATCCCGCAGTTATCTAGAGTTTTTCCGAACAGTTTTCAGTAGCAGCACGTACGTCCACCGTCAGGCTATCTTCCCGAATTTTTACCGGCGCGTGTGTTGCTCTTTTTCGAAAACTCCGAACAACAAACTTGTTCTCCTCAGAACCAGCTCTCTAGAACTTAAAACTTGGATCATTTTGGTGAATCATAGACAGAGATATCGTCTTCTGAAGTCGGGGCTAAACAATCGGTTTTCTGAACTTCTGATAGAGCAAACTGAATCTGCTATGTTGTCACTTGTTTTCCGGCGCGTACAAGCTTGCTATGAAGAAACTTCCTTCTGTAAAGTTGTATATCTTTTCGAGATCTACAACTTTTGTTTTCGGCAAAACTTCTGATTCCCAACCGTTTGGTCGCCATCTTCTTCGGAACTCAGCCTGTTTTCAATCGGTTTTCAGATCTCAAATTTCAGTTTCAGTCAAAACGATCAAGCTTTTGCAGAGAAGTCCCTGTAGATTTTCCCCCTCAGTCCGCGGTCCCATGTGGCCCACCTGTCACTCTCCCGCGCACCTTACAAATAGGTACCCGTGCTTTGCCGTTTTTGCCCGCGCTTGCCTGGGATCGCCCACGTGTCGCCCACCTGCTGGGCAGCGCGCGCAGTGGACCCGTGGGACCCCGCGTGTCAGTGACTCGGGCTAGTCCCACCTGAGTACAAAAAGTTTCTGTGAGCCTTTTCAAAATAAAAATAATTCCAGAAAATTGCATATTTGTTTTAATATCCAGAAATTAATAACTTTTTATTGATAAATCCAAATAATACAAATAATATATGTTTTTGAATCAGAAAAATATGAGGAATTCAAATATGCCATCTAAAATAATGTTTAACTAATTTAAATTTTCGAAATTGTTTAATTGCAATAAAAATGCTTGTTTCCAATTAATTAATAACTTTAATTCTGCAACTCCAATTTCGACAAATAATATGTCTAAATCAATCAGCGCGACGAGCCTGTTCTAACTACGCATTCCATGATATGAATTGAAGCATGCATCGTATAAATATTAAGTGGACAGCAACTTATTTGGGAGTAAAACATGACTAGAACTCAAGAAAATGCTTTATTCTTGTACCCCACACCTCACCCATGCCATGCTACATTATTGCCATGTAAATTATGCATCATTCATCATGGCATGCTTGTTTGCTTGTCGCATTTTTACTCCGATGATTGTGCACTTTATTTACATTGGTCCTTGTTTGTTTGGTTCTTCTTCGAATAGACGCCGAGTAGGGGATATATCAGGAATCCCAGGAGCACTACCCAGATCCGACTCTCGCTTCAACTGAGCTGTCAGGCAAGCACTACCATATGCTTGCATACATATAGCACCTATTTCCTCTATCTTATTCTTGCATCATTGGGTCGCGATTGCATTAAATTGAATCTCAAGTACTGCATAGCCTTTACTTTTAAACCCCACCGAAGCTTGTTCCTCCATCCCATGAGCCATTACTATAGGAGTTGTTTGAGCCATGCGAGTCGTAGAACTGTATGTATAGGGTATGTGAGTGTTTGATGGATAACGAGGTACCTAAACAACTTAACCTGAGTAGTAATGGGATAACTAATGAAAGAGGCACTGGTGGGCAATATCTGTTATTTGGCTTTTCATACTCACTTGTGTCCCGTAGAACCCCGAGTACTTGATTCCTGTTCCTTGACTATTCGCACTATCCACATCTAGGAGGCCTTATGGACCCCCCTGAGCCAGAGCTTGATTCATTCTTATTTCTTGGGGCCACAAAGTAGTTTGGGGCTTTATTACTATCATGTACTTATGCCATGCTTTACTGCTTTATTTAAGATTGTGCGAGGAGCGCCTGTACTGTTTTGGATGCGGAGTGTTTTCGCGGTATCGACAAGTCCAGTCACACTTTCGGGTTCCCAGTCGTTTACAGCCATTAACGCAAACCTTGGGTCCGTCTCGGAGCCGGCCAACTTCGTTGCGGGTAGCTTAATGGGGTGGCCCCCTGAAATATTTCTGAATCCTATGATCGCTTTGTCGTGAATGCCTCGTTGGGTTTTGAGTTGGTTTTTCCGAGGTTGATCGAGTGTGTGTTGCTATTTGTGCACCCCTGCAGGGTAAATCTTTCTGAAAGCCGTGTCCACGGTTATGGACGACTTGGAGCACAGTTTCTCGATCATAGACAAGTATAACTAAAGTACCGCTTTTAATTTGACTAAGTATTTGACTAGTAAATAGTGCAATACTCATGGAATGGTTAATAAAACTGCCAACGGATGGGTTGTTCGTCCGCTTTCTCGTTGGTAAGCGAGAAAGAGGATGGATCTGTTAATTATACTGTTATAACTGTTGTTACTATTTAACGGACATCCGTCTATCATTGGTTAGGCGGATGGTTAGCGAGTATCTATAGATTTGTAGATATTACCTTTTGCTGCAATTGCGTCACCCCAGGTATATGTCCCTTTTAGAGGCATAAAGACTTGCTGAGTACCCCTAGGGTCTCACAAGATAAATTGTTTGATTCAGATGAACAGGTGTATTCGCAAGAGGGATACTGGGTGGAAGAGACGGATGATGTTGGCAACGATCACTCGGTGTAGAGATTCCGGGGATGGGGATCCGCGAGATCTGTGGGCGGGATGTGTTTATTTATGTGGCATCTTATGCCGATTTTCTTCTTATCCATACTCGGATCATGTTTTCCGCTTCCGCCTAATACTCTGATGTTTGATGTATGAGGAGCTATCCTAAACTATTATCTCTATCTAGGATATTTGGATCATGTCGTATGGCGTTGCAATATTTCTATTTCTTTTAGATGGAATGGCTCTAAAAACTGTTGTATGGTGGCTTGCATACATACTCACTTGTGTATGTAGTTGATCCCTTCGCCTGCCGATTACGCCGCTCATTCTTGTCCCGATGTTCTGGAAGTGGTTAGGACGGCCGAAAGGTCTACCTGTGAGTGGCCCCTGGCCCCACCGTACTATTTTAACCACTTTTGCTCATCCAGGCATGCAACTTAGAGCGTAATTCACCGAGGTAGTTACATCAGTCGCGGATGGCTCACCTCACCAAACAAGAGCGCATAGAGGCCGCGAAAGTCCTTGACTTCGGCTCTATGACAGTCGACATGAGAGGCAACGTGGTTCCCAGGACGTCGCAGGCTGCGGTGACGGCAGCCACCATGTACCTCCTCAATAACCAGCCACCAGCTGGAGATCCCCGAACTGCCATGCACCGATCTACGATCGCGGGTTTGGGGTTAATCGAGGCCGCCCTCGACAAGGAGCCGGTACCAGACCCAAAAAAGGGCAAAGCGCTAGCAAAGCGCCACTCCTCGCCCTCATCTAGCGATGACAGTCGCGACCTGTTTCGACGCCGCCGCTAACGGCGACACGACCGCGACTACGATGCGCGCGACGACCTCACACAGCGCAAGATCGACAAATCAAGGGCACGACGTGCTCGGTTGACTGACACAGAAGAAGAAGATGGGGAGCTCTGCGGTGCCCGATGCTTTAGCAGATCCATTAGGCAGAAGAGAATGCCTAAAGGGTTTAAACTCCCATCGGAGAACCTGAAATTTGACGGTCTGCAGGACCCCAAGATCTGGCTAGAGGACCACATCTCCTCCGTCAGGCTCCACGGAGGCAGTCGAAGTACTGCCATGCAATGCTTGCAGCTACAGCTGCATGGCGCCGCCCGGGCATGGCTCAATAACCTCCCACGCAGATCCATTCGCAGTTGGGATGAGCTGGTTTACAGCTTCGTGCGCAACTTTAAGGGCACGTACAAACGACCTGCATCAATCGAAGAGCTGAGATGCTGCCAGCAAAGATCTGGCAAATCGCTGCGCTCCTACATCCAAAGGTGGTCCATCATCAAGAATTCCGCAGAAAACATCTCAGAAGACCGCGCGATTGACGCATTCAATGGTGGTGTCCGCCGCCTAGAGCTCAGGGAGGAGCTGGGCCGCTCAAAGCCCCAGACCATCGACCACCTGATGGAGATCGCGAATCGGTGGGCCGATGGAGAAGATTCAGTAAAAAATCACGCTCACTCCGACGAGGAGGCAGAACTCAAACGCAGACGCAACCGCCGAGGCAAGCACCGCATGCGCATCTACGATGACCGCGACGATGTCAACATGGTCGCGGCCGGCTACGCTGATAGACGCGACAATAACCGCAATAGCGGATACCGCGACTCCGGGAAAACCACGCAAGTATGGCAACACCGCACTCGCGATGAAGCACCCGTGACCTCCATCGAGGACAAATTGTCCGGGCCATGCACGGTAAACTTCTACATCGACAAGCATGATGGCAAGAGAAAGTCCAGCCACCTCCTCAAGGACTGCCGCGAGTTCCTCAAGCTACACGAGGGATTGGTTCGGATGAACCGCAATGCAGTCGAAAGAGGCTACGAAGCCGCTCCAGGCGTCGTGGCACATGGCGCACCACCACCACCTAGGCCACCCCCGAACGGAGCCGCACCGGACCAGCACCACGGGGGCGAACCGTACCCACGGGCCATGGGCACCATGATGATCCAAAAGGGGCGCCCCTCCAACAGGGTGCAGAAGGCCATCACTCGCCAAGTCAACTTGGCCACGCACTCGCCACCATCCACCACTAAGTACCTCAGTGGCAGCGAGTCGTGCATCACCTTCGACAAACGCGACCACCCGCCTCAGATACCTCGCCCAGGTCATTGCCCCCTTGTACTCAAGGCGCAAATTGGAGGTTTCAACATGAGTCGCGTCTTCATGGATGGTGGAAGAGGCATCAACCTCATATTCGCGAGTACCTTGTGAGCAATGAGGATCCCTCTAACCTTCCTGGAGGCATCGGACACAACGTTCCACGACATCATCCTAGGGAAAGGCGTATACCCCCTGGGCAAAATCAACCTCGACGTCATCTTTGGCACACCAAAGAACTTCCGGCGCGAGCGTATCGACTTTGAGGTCGTCGACTGGCCCTCACAATACCATTGCATCCTTGGGCGCGTCGCATTCGCCAGGTTCATGGCAGTACCCCACTACGCCTACCTGCAGATGAAAATGCCAGGTCCCAACGGCGTCATAACGATCAACAGGAACTTTGAGCGATCTGACGCTTGCGACAGGGAATTCAACAGAATCTCCCAGTCTTTCGGCATGCAGGAGGAACTCGCAAGACTGAAAGAGACGACAGACAACAGTCTGCCTCCCTTGAGTAGGCCAAGCTCACCTGATCTCTCCTTTGACTCATCTGTGCACACAAAGAAGGTGCAGGTCCATCCATCAGATCCCGCCAAGACGGCCCTCATCGCCAACAAAAAGATAAAAGCCATACTGGCCATGGAGAAGCCGAAGAACATAAGAGGCGTCCAACAACTGGCCGAACGAATCGCGGCTCTTAGTCGATTTATCAGTCGAATGGGTGAAAAGGCACTGCCCTTCTACCAGCTCCTCCGCAAAGCTGAAAAGTTTGAGTGGACCAATGAAGCGCAAGAAGCATTCGAAGATCTCAAGCGCCTGCTATCCACTTCGCCAGTACTGGTGACTCCACGAGAAAGGGAACCACTGTTGCTGTACATCTCCGCCACCAACCAGGTGGTTAGCACAATGCTCATCGTCGAGTGAGCTGAGGAAAACAAGGTCCACGGCGTACAACGCCCGGTATACTACCTCAGCGAGGTCCTCACGCCAACAAAACAGCGGTACCCGCACTACCAGAAGCTGGCGTACGACGTCTTTATGACCGCCTGGCGACTGTGCCACTACTTCCAGGAACACCCAATCGTGGTAGTCAACGACGCCCCATTGGGACATATCCTCAATAACCCCGACGCAATGGGGCGAGTCGCGCTTTGGGGAATAGAGCTGTCTCCACGAGACATCACATACGAAAAACACGACGCAATCAAGTCGCAAGTGCTCCTTGACTTTCTCGTGCACTGGATGGAGAACCAGCTCCCGAACAAGCCAGATATGTCCTACCTCTGGACAATGCACTTCGATGCGTCCAAGCGGAAAGACGGAACAGGCGCAAGTGTCATACTGACATCACCTCAAGGGGACAAGCTGAAGTATATCCTGTGAATGCAGTTCACAGCCTCAAACAACGAGGCTGAATACGAGGCCCTGTTGCACGGGATGAGGATGGCAAAAGCTTGTGGCGCCAAAAGGCTCATCATATATGGCGACTCCAAGTTGGTCGTCAACCAAACAATGCACGAGTGCGACGCACTGAACGACAACATGATCACGTACCGCGACCTCTACGATACACTCGAAGGAGACTTTGATGGTTGCGAGTTGCGACACGTAGGTCGCGAAAGAAACGAGGAGGCGGACGCACTCGCCAACATAGGCTCTACCTGCGCCCCCATACCACCTGGGGTATTTCTCGAGCGCATATGCGAACGCTCCATCAAGCCAAAGGCCGCAGAGAAGAAAACAAGCGCAGCAACGGACTCGGGGGCTACGCCACCCAATGAGCCAATAGCACTCGGTGACTTGGAGCTGGACACAGGACTCGAGGGACCAATGAGCGTCATGATGATCGAGCAATCTTGGACACAGCCGTACATTTCGTACCTCCTCAGCAAGAGACTACCGGACGACCCGACAGATGCACGGCACATCGCACGGCGCTCCAAGGCATTCACCGTTATCAATGGCGAACTGTATAAATGCAGCATCACAGGAGTACTACAACGATGCGTCTCCATGGCCGATGGAAGAGCAGTTCTCCTCGACATCCATGAAGGGACCTGCGGGCACCACGCCGGCAGTCGCGCCCTCGTTGTCAAAGCTCTACGAGCTAGATTTTACTGGCCCACGGCCATGCGCGACGCCAAGGACATAGTCCAAAAATGCAATGCTTGCCAGCGATTCGCGGACAAGCCACACGCACCAGGCGCAGAGCTACAACCTATTCCATTGGCCCGACCCTTCGCACAGTGGGGGCTCGACATGGTTGGCAAGCTTCCAAGGTCCTCGCGCGGAGATTACGTCTACCTCTTGGTTGCAGTCGACAAATTCACCAAGTGGATCGAGGCCATGCCGGTGACCAACCAATCAGGGCACAGCGCGGTTAAGTTCTTCGAGTCCATCGTCTATCGCTTCGGCGTGCCGCACAGCATCATCACCGACAACGGGACGAACTTCACATCCAAGGAGTTCCAAGAATTCTGCGAGAACCTGGGGATCAACATCAGCTACGCCTCAGTAGCGCATCCACAGACCAACGGTCAGGTGGAAAAAGCAAACGGGCTCGTCTGTAGCGGCATCAAGAAGCGACTCCTCCGACCACTCGAACAAGCCGCGGGTTGCTGGCTAGATGAGCTGAAATCCGTCCTCTGGAGCCTACGTACAACTCCAAACAGTGCCACGGGCTACACACCATTCTTTATGATGCACGGAGCAGAAGCAGTACTACCCGCCGAAGTACGGTACAAGGCGTCGCGCGTGGTCGCTTACAGCGAACAAGAGTCATCCCTTGCACTCGAAGACTCCGTCGACCTCCTTGATGAAGCAAGAGAAATCGCCGCAGAAAGATCCATGATCTACCAGCAGAACCTGCGCAACTATCACAGTAGAAGGCTTCGCCCCAGATCCTTCGTCGAAGGTGACCTGGTCCTGCGACTGAAGCAGCAGGGGCATCTCAAGCTCGAGTCCCCCTAGGAAGAACTGTACGTGATTACAGAAGTAATCCCAGGTGGCGCCTATCGCCTTCAAGATTTAGAGACAGGAGTCGCATACTCCAACCCTTGGAACGTCGCACAACTGCGACGCTTCTATCCCTAGTCGTTTTTTATTTTTACATCGCAAATAAGGCTACTCAGCCAAAGCTACTTAGCCGCACATTGTACCTTGCACTATTCTTCGAATAAATAAAAGCTAAGTGCCCCAAAACTCCGTGTTCTCCTTTACTTTGTCAATTTTTATACTCGGGGGCTGCGCCACCCTACATACATCGGTTCTTCGAACCAAAAACGCGATATCCTGAGTAGCTGGCACATCAATCGAACCCCTTAACACAAACTCTACCCAACTGCAACGCACCTGATAGGTTGACAAGGGACTGAGATAAAAGATGGCCAGGCTAAACGAAAAGGACTCGCATAGTGCAACGCACCTCACACTCACAAAGCTCTTTATACACATTCGACAATAAATTTACAACATATATACGAACTTTACAACACAAGTACACTTATGTGTAGGATACAAATTTGACTACTCTTGCAACAGAAGAACGTTGGTTTGTTCCTCGAAGAAGTCGACGATCTCCTCTGCTGGACAGTCCACCGCCTGATAGTGCGGTAACATATTCCAGGCAGATCCTGCTGGTGGCGCTGGCGGCCCAGAGGCAATGGCGGCAACATCCACGTCAGGCATGTGCAATCGCACCATTGAAAGGGCAGCCTTGGCACCAGCCACCAACTATGGCCTCACGCACTTGCGAACCGCGGACAGGTCTTGAAATTTGGCAAGAAGAGCCAGCAGGCTTGATGGAGTGTCGTCCAGCGGGAACATCGCTCGATAAATGTTCTTCAAGCAGGACTGTGACTTCTTCAGGAAGAGCAGCACTCGCGATGCGCGATCCTGCAAGGTCGCCAACATAGTCGCACGATCATGATCTACCCAGAAGTATCCACTCTCTTAAAGTTGCTCCTGGGTGAGATCATGAAGGCGAATGGCAATTCTATCCTTCTCCTCCTGTGGATGGCGCGCGCTAACAAATACACGAAGCAGCATCAATAGCATGAGTACAACGTACCGCTGCGAGTAACTACAAAGGAAAAGATGAGAATAAGCAAACTAACACTTAAACTGGTCGCCCAGCTGCGTCACCTCGCCAAGCAGATATTGCTCGCGGGCGGCGGCTTTTTCCGCCTTCGACTTCCACACGTCTGCGCTACCGCGGATCACGGGCAACTCGCGCTCTAGCTGCTTCACGCGGTCACGAAGTCGCAAAAGCAAGGATAGCTCCTCTACCCTGGAGCGCGGTGGTGGCACTGTATCATCAAGAGATGGCAAGTCCTGGGTTCTCCCCACGGGATCACTTGATGTACCCTACCACAAGTCAAGACAGAGGCAAATAAGGCGACCAAATTAACACAAAGGCAAAGGGAACAGATGCATTCAGGATCGGCATAAGTATTCACAGACACACTTGCCAGCAGGCATGTTCTTAAACCAAAAGAACAATCAATCAACTATTACAAAAGATAACTACGGAGCAGCTGGCTTCTTCGACTTTGACGGCTTCGGGGGCTTCATCAAGTCCGTGGCAGTGTCAGACGCCACTGACTTTCCGCTGGCCCCTGAGGCCGAGGCTTTCGCTGCCTTCTTAGCACGTTGGAGCTCCTCCGAGTACTTCGCAACAGTATTTATCAAGTGATGGCCATATTTAGCACAGACAGTCGCAAAAGGAGCAAAGACTACCTGCTGACCATTTGTGCCAACAGGCATCGCCTTCGACACTGCGGAAGGATCGATATCAGCTCCGTGGGCCTGCACCATCGCGAGTGTCATGGACGCGCCAGCCGGGTGGAGGGAGTTCTTGTAGGCGGAAGGCACACGACCGGCAAATGACTCCACCAGCTCGTCCATGTTATCGATCAGCTCAGCCTTCGGCATCAACTCTTCCCGGAGGCGACTGAGGGCGACTTTGGCCTTCGAAAGTGTATCTTGGACAGCGGCGCTATGGTCCTTGACTGCAGACACCGCGCCTGCCAGAGCATCGTCGCGACGAAGGGCCTGGGGGTCAAAGCTCAGATCGCCAGCATCTGCACATGAACCCATGCATGTATCAAAAACTTCAGCGCTATCAGCAAAAAACACTAAGGGTAGAGAAGGACAACAATATCCACAAGTAAAAGGTACCTGAGAGAGCCTTGGTGACTGAGAACAGTTCTTCTTCGAACAACTTTTCCCTGGCCGCAAAGGAGGCACGCAGATCCTCTTCACGCTTCTGTGCCTCGTCGCGAGCTGCGAGTGCCTCGTCACGACCCTTCACAACCGCGGCAAGCATTTTCTCTAAGGTGGCGATGTTGTGCAGTAAAGCGTTATGTTCAGCTACACGGCAATCAAAAGTTGACTATCAGTCGACTATACCAAAAAAGGAGAAGACGAAAAAGAATAAGTGTAGAACACTCACTTTCGACCACGCGGTGACGCGTCTCCAGCATTGCATGCTGGCAACCCATCGCCATCACCTGCTCTGCCACTTGCGTGGCTTCCTTTACAAGGAGCTGTCGCACAAACAAAGAATCAGCGAAAGCAGTGGATAACGTTGACTGCCACACTAAAAAGAAGGAAAGATATACTTACATGATCCTCCAACGACTCCGAAGAGGTTTGCTATACCGTCATCCGAGCAACCATTCGATGCTCCCCTACGTGAGGAGAGATCGAAGAATTGTGCCCGGAGTGGGCCGCCACCAGAGGGGAAGGAGCGCGCTCGACCTCTTCCTTGGCCCTTGAGGTCGCGACTCCTGATTCCTTTAAAAACTCAACGTCGCCAGAAGATGACGATGCCTCTTGACTACAAGACAAAATCCACATTGAGAAAGGGCAAACTCCAGGGCAAAGCCAACAAGAAGAAAACAGAGAAGAACAAATGAACTCGAAAACTTACCAGTCAAACTTGTCAAAATCAAATGTGGCCTCCACCGACTCCGACGAAGACTCCTTAGGCAATCGCATCTTCTTGCGAGAAGATTGTGCCACGGCTCTCATAGGAACGACGGGAATTGGCGACTCCGCGCCAACAGCCGTGCCTTCTGGAGTCGAAGGAGACGATGCGTCGGAATCCTCGCTGCGCGAACGCTTGCGAGTATCCGGGCTCTTGGACTCGGGGGCTTCCTCTTCCACATCAGAAGGGACAGTCGACTCAGACTCATCCTCTTCCAAAGCTTCGCGAGGAATAATCCCCTCAGGGAGAGGGGGCATACAAGGCGACACCGCCCAATCCTGCATACAGACAGCGAAGATCAGCAAAAAGAACAAGTAAGCAACAGAAATGCAATCGAGAAAATAAGCTACTACGTAGCACAACTGTACCTCAGGAGGAGGATTCGAAGCATCAAAAGGAGGAACAACTGGCTCACTCGGAAGCACATCCTTTCCAGTGTACTTCGTGACCAGTCGAACCCTCTTATCCACCTCACTCGTGGACATGCCATCGGCAGACACGCGAGTGGCATCATCAGCGCCAGCCCATTGAAACATGGGATGAACTCTGGCTTGAAGGGGTTGGACGCAACGGTGCAGCCAGGTTCGGATAAGGGCGCATCCTCCCTCTTCTGCGCCTATGCGACTCTCGAGGTCGCAGACGCGTTGATACATCACGTCTGTCTCCGCGAGTTCGCCAGGCATAACTACGTTCTTCCAGGAATGCATCTTCTTGCAGGGAGTCATGGGATCGAAGGGCGCGAGTCCAAAGTGCTCATCTTTGGACTTCTGATCACGGACATAGAACCATTTGTCCCTCCATCCCTGGACGGACTTGGTGAGCTTGATGTCGAAGTAGGTGGCGGATAGGTCGACGTGGATTCCGCAACCACCTACGTCATAAACTAAAGAGCCAGATGCGGGCTGACGCTTCAATTTAAATATGCGCTTGAAAAGACCAAAGTGTGGCTCGATTCCGAGCCAGCACTCGCAAAGAGTGATGAAGCAGGTGATGCAGAGGATCGAATTTGGCGACAGCTGGTGGAGCTGGAGCCCGTAGAAACAAAGAAGACCCCTAAGAAAGGGGTGGAGAGGCAAGGAAAGACCGCGAATGACGAATGCAAGAAACATCACTCGAAAACCAGCGGGAGGAGCAGGAATGGTCTCACCGCTGGGGACGCGTGCATCGGCGACTGCTGCGGAGATAACTCCGTCTTGGCGAAGAAGACGGAGATCCGACGCCTTGATGATAGAAGGGCGCCATGCACCATTTGTCATGCGGGTGCCCGCGACCTTCTTCTTCCCGCCGACGGTGGCACTGGTGCCCGCAGCAGCGGAGCCACCCTTCTTCTTCGCCGCGGCGACGATGGCCACGGAATCAGCAATAGTGCATCCTTTCTTCTTCCCCATTGAACAGCGGCGATGCGAGCGTAGAAAGTAGCTCGGAAACGAGCGGAGGTGGTCCAGCGTTGTGGAGGAAACGAGCGCAAGAAAAAGAAGCAGAGCAGTAGCAATGGCGATGGCAGCAAGGAAGAAAGAGCGCAGATGGGAAATTACCGACATAGCATCGCTACTTAACCCCTAGAAGATGCAATCCAACGGCTCAGAAAAACCCTACTGGACGCGTGGCACACATCGTGTTGGACACGTGGAGAAGGGGAAGCGTGAACCGTCCCTCCACTACTCCCATTATGCGTGGAAATCAAGGAGGTGCAGTTAAAATAAAAGATTACGCACGCCCAGTCAAATCAAAGTCAGGGAGTGGGACCCACCACTCGTCACGTCCCGTCAAACTCGCTCACGTGGGCAACTGAGGTCATACAAGCATCAGTACTGACGTCATCAAAGCTACGCAGTGGAAAAAATTCGACTACTTTAGTCCTTGCTGGAGTCTTCGACTCCACCAAGCACTCGGGGGCTACTCCCATAGGGAGCGCTGGCCGTGCACCCTACGATTTTTTTTTCCAGGAACAAGGACAATCAAAAGCAAACCCAAACCATTCGAAATAAAATTCGAATATGGACATGGGTTACTCCCATAGGGAACGCTGGAAAATTTTGACTGAAACAAGCAACCAAAAGACGACGGCAGTCGCAAACGTTATTTAGTCCCTGCCTGAGTGTTCGACTCAACCAGGCACTCGGGGGCTACTTCCATAGGGAGCGCTGGTCGCGCACCCTATGATTATTTGCACAGAAAACTGTGTATGGATAACGTCCGCCACTCGCAGCTCATGGCGACACCGCCTCATAATTTTTCCCTACAAAGAGACTACGTCTCCTGGGTCGCCTGAATTGTCTCCGCGATGATAAAATTCGGATGCCGCGCTTACAGCGTGAAGGTAAGACCTGAATAAGGACTGGCAACACATCTAGTTGTGCACTACCAGAAATATATCCGTGCCTACAGGCATGATGAACATGCCTTGACGGATGCGTCGAGTGCTCACACCCGTATAACTGGAATTCGACTCCTATAAGACCTCCGCGGCCTGAGTCGAATTACGCCAGCACTTTTTCGGATTCGAGTCCGGGGACTCGAGTTCGAGTAGATTGTGTTGTTTCACCCTAAGGTGGTTAAGTGATACCGGTACTTCGGTTATATCAGGCACGTATATCAACAATCCCTATGACACAAATAAAAGCAATCGAAATGTACTCAATCAAGCACTCGAAGACTTCAAAAAGTGCCCAATCGAATCTACGATTCTACTGGACACTCAGGGGCTACTGACATGGGTATACCCTACAGGTGCTCGAGCTTGGTATATACGGTCCAAATACGTACAGGCCCACGGTATCTCCAAGGCCCGGATGAAAGGACTTGAGTGACATACGGACTCTCGATTGCTTGAAGAACAAGAAGAAGCTAAAGATAGAAAGTTTGAAGGGAAAAACCCTAACTTGTAACATACTTGACCTGCTACCCGAGACCTAACCTATCTATATAAAGGCTAGGAGGGGGCGGCGAGGAGGACACACGCCACCCTAGTTTCCACAACCCTCGCCAGATTGCATCTGCGCACCATTGTAACTTTCGACTCCTTCGATAATTCCACGAGCAGACAAGCAGGAGTTGGGACCTCTACGAGGTCTGAACCTGGGTAAATCCTTTGTCCCCTGTGTGCTTGTTTGCTAGCCGATAGATGTCTCCAGCGCTCCCTCCTTCTCCAAAACCCAAGTCCATAACAATGGGCATTGATAAGTTAAACCCTCGTCATTGGGGAAGCTAGTTTTTATGAAAATGATCTTTTTAGTTCCCCAGCTTTGGAAGATAGCTATTCTATTGCTTATGATGATACAAAACCTCCAATGTATGATGATTACAGTGAGGAATATGATATTTTTAGTCCACCTACTATTGAGGAGGCAATTAATTATGACTACAATATGCCTCCTATATTTGATGATTATGGTGATGAAAATAATAATGATAGCTATTTTGTTGAATTTGCTCCCACTACAATCAATAAGAATGACTATGTTTATGTGGGGAGTATTAATTCTTTTATGCATGTGGCTCATGATAAGAATGTTTCTTGTGATATGTATATTGTTACTTTTATTCATGATGCAACTGAAAGTTATTATGAGAGAGGGAAACATGGTTTTATGTGTCTCAACAATATTAAGTTTCCCCTCTTTATGTTGAAAGTCTTGAAGTTGCACTTGTTTTTATTTACTATGCTTGTTGCTTTGTGCTTTCATGACTTGTTTCTTTACAATATTCCTATGCATAGGAAGTGGATTAGACTTAAATGTATTTTGAATTTGCTTCTTGATGCTCTCTTTTACTTCAATTCATATTTGTTATGTGAGCATCTTCACAAACTATCAAGCCTAACTTAAAGGCATTAAAGAAAAGTACTTGTTGGGAGATAACCCAAGAGTTTTAGATGAGTCTTGGAAGTTATTACCTCAGTAATAACTGCTCCTTATCCTTTTTATTTGCTTTTTGTGCCAAAAGTAACCTCTAATGAGAGAGAAGTAATGATTGGGAAAGTTGCTGTCCCGAAACAGATTTCTGTGCTTCACCGTAAAAATTCATGTAAAATCTCTGAACGTCTTTTTGAGGCGTCAATTTTTGTGCTTCTGCCTCAGGTTGTTATATAACTTTCATTAGTTCAACACTTTTTGATTTGAGCAGCAGAAGGTCTTCGAAAAAATTCGTATTTACCTGCTGATCTGTTTTGACAAATTTCTGCCATTTTCTGCATTTGCTTCTTGTTGGTTCCTTTTTGAGTTCTTTTAGGGCATTGAGGTTTTTGAGGGAAGTAATACCATAGCTAGTGTTCTAATGGAAGTTTATTTGGTGTTATAACTGAACCTTAAGACCTTTTATCTTGAGTGCACTAATGTTGCTAATGAGATTTTGTGAAGTTTTGTATGAAAGAAAAAATTCAGATGTATGAAAGGAATGAGTAATGAGATGAAGGATGGACTAAAGCTCAAGCTTGGGGATGCCACGCGTGTCACCCCAAGAAATATCCAAGAAGTACAAGCGTCAAAGCTTGGGGATGCCCAAGGCATCCCCCTCTTCATCAATAAAAATCTCAGGTTTCTTCCAAACACTTCATTTTTATTGTTTCATGCATAGTTGTGTTGTTCTTGGAGCGTCTTCTTTTTCGTTTTTGTTTTGGTTTTTCGTTTGCTTGGTTTTCTTAGTTTGCTGAATAAATTGGTTGGACCCCCTCTTTCATACATTGGTTTTCAAATAGTTTGGTTTGGTTTGGAAAAGAGTAGGAAAGTTCATGCTTAAGTGGCAAAGAGAGCTTGTTTTTGACTGTGGCCTATGCTTTGTCATGCCATGCTTGATATTTTTTTGGCTTTATGCTTAGTATTCTTTGTTGTAGCATGACTTGTTATAAACAATTGAGATTGCTTAATGTGCCTTAGATGAATCATGCGTTGTTTTAGCATATTAAAGCATAGTATAGTGGTATTCTCCTTTGATGCTTTATTTTGGTTGACTTGGCGCATGCTCACACCATGTTATGACTATCCCAAGTCACCATAGCCTTTATGATCCTTTAGTTTTCAACTTGTAGTATCACTTTATGCTTTGATCAATGATGTTTTGTCGCTCTGCATGATTATGGCCATTATTGCTCTCTTAGTTTGTCGCTCCCAGTCTTTTGCTAGCCTCCACAACCAAGTATGTGTTCCACTCATGCATCCAACTCCCTAAACCAAGTTATTCCAAAGAGTCCACCATACCTACCTACTAGCTTATGCTATTACAAGTATATTCATGCTTTTGTTTACCTTCCAAATTAAACTTGTTATGAGAAAACTAGTGATTAAAGCTCTCACGAACATGATGGCACACTTTACTTTACTTGCCCTTAATAAACTTGAACCATTGTGTCTTTTATGTTGTATATGCTTGCACTTATTTGTTGGGAATTAGCAGAACCATGCTTTCATGGGGAACGCTTTCAACATTGCACTGGTACTTTGTACCTAGTTGATATCATGCTCTTTTGTCTATGGATGTCGTCGGTGTGAAATGAAAGGGGAGCTTGTAAGTCCATGGAGTTATGTATATGTGTTAGAGAAACGCCTGGGCCGCTGGTCTAATCCATGCTGACATGGTGGAAACCTGCAGCGTAACCATAATGAGCTGTCTATGAAGCATTCTTCTTATAAAAAAGAGTCCTATATTGAGAAAAAATAGAAAAAGAAAAAAAGAGATATTATGAAAAAAGGAAAGAGAGAAAAAAGCACCATATTCCCATGGTAAATAAGAAGATTGCTGAGATGCTCGTTGTCTGCTTGCCTTGTCATTTTGATATGGGGATTCTTCTGTATCATCGGGCAAGGGGTAACCCGTTGGCGGTTCTCTATGATACACATGTACTTACGATGACAAGAACTTACCGGTGACTAAACTTGAGTAGCATGAGGAGCGGCCCTCGTATTCAAGGGACATGAGATTTCTGACTTATACTTCGTCAAGCATGTACACCATAGTTTGTTCACTTTAACCTTAATCACTTCAAGATGCTTATGATAGGGGCAATGAGAGCTGAAAGCTATAAGTACCATAATTTTTGGAAGCTCTTTATGAAACTTGAATCTCTGCTTCCTTCTATGAAGGCCTTTCTTCCACCATTATATTGAGTCTTCACCTTCTATCTCTATGCACCTACTTTGAGAGCATAGTGGCCATTCTTAGTTCTATGTGCATTGTCCCAAGACTAGTTGATTGATGCATATCTTGATATTTCTTCTTTTAAACTATTTGTATCTAGTCACTCTTATGAACTTTGAAGGTGTCCTATGCATTTATATTTGCTACTCTATGAAGGACAAGCTGAATACTATTATGCTATATTTTCTTTATGTGAAACAAACAAACGTCTTGCAAAGCATTGTTATTCATGAATCTTTTGTTTGTGCCTTTTCATGTTGCATCATAGTTTCTTTGTCTTATTGCTAGAACTTTGTCTTTCATGTTATGATTGAAGTACTATGATCCCAGCTTTGAATGTTTTGCAAATACTTTGATCAAGTCTTTGATGGTGCATGTCACCTCAAAAATTATTCTTTCTTTTTATCACTTACCTACTCGAGGACGAGCATGAGTTAAGCTTGGGGATGTTGATACATTGCAAATGTATCTATAATTTTTGATGTTCCATGCTTGGTTTTATCCACTTTCTTGTGTTTTGTTCCAACTTTGGAGTACTTTTCATATGATTTCTTGGACTAACTTTGGAGTACTTTTCATATGATTTCTTGGACTAACCTATTAATAAGAGCCACAGTGCCAGTTGCTTGTTTTCTGCTGTTTTTGGTTCCAGGAAAGTCAGAAAATCAATATTCTCGGAATTGGACAGGACAAAAGCCAAAATTCCTATTTTACCGGAAGACTCACGGAGCCAGAAGCAGAGACGGAGGAGGGCCAGGGCCTGGCCACACCATATGGTGGCGCGGGCTAGCCCTGGCCACGCCACCAGGTGGTGTGGGCCCCCTGGCACTCCACCGACCTTGTCTCTTCGCCTATAAGAAGCCTCCCGATGCATAAACCCTAGATCATCAAGCCTCCAGCCACGAAAATTTCCGCAGCGCCGCCACCACCGAAGGGGAGATTTGGGGGACAGAAAGTCTCTGTTCTAGCACCCTGCCGGGACGGGGAAGTGCCCCTGGATCCATCTCCATCGATCTCCACCGCCATCTCCATCACCGTTGCTGATTCCCATGATGAGGAGGGAGTAGTTCTCTCTCGAGGCTAAGGATTCTACCGGTAGCTATGTGTTCATCTCTCTCTCTCTCTCTATGCATGATCTTATTGAGATCATGAGCTTGTAATCTATAGATGTACCTTGCTACTCAAGTGCTTTAATAGATCTCTGCTCTCCCCATGTGTGTGAAAGTGACAGCGTGTACACCATGGTGGCACTTAGGCTAGAGATTACAAATACTTGTTATGAGTTATATTTGGAGTTGGATGTCTTTATGAAATTGTGGTGTTTGTTGGACCTATCTAGTACTCAAGGTGACAGTGTGGGGTTTTCTAGATGGGAAAGGCTTACTTTGAGGTGTGCTGTTATAGCCCTACCATCGATTAGAGTGTCCAACCGGAGAGTAGTTCAGCGTAGTATCATAAAGAAGAATATATTTATATGAGAGTGTTCACTAGTGAAAGTATGATCCCTAGGCCTTGTTTCTAAGCATTGAAACACCGTTTGCTACTAGATCTGTTACATGTTTGCTTGCTTCCATCTTTATTTCAGTTTGCCTTTAGTCTTTTCCACGCCATCAAGTTATTTTCTATCACCATTACCACTTATAATTATCCATACCACTTGTATTTCACTATCTCTTTGCCGAACTAGTGCACCTATACACATGACAAGTGTATTGGGTGTGTTGGGGACACAAGAGACTTCTTGTATCTTGATTGCAGGGTTGCTTGAGAGGGGATACCTTTGACCACTTCCTCCCTGAGTTCGATAAACCTTGGGTGATCCACTTAAGGGAAAACTTGCTGCTATTCTACAAACCTCTGCACTTGGAGGCCCAACAACTGTCTACAAGAATAGAAGTGCGTAGACATAACCCCGTGCTCCTTGCTTATGCCATACGGGCGGAACAGAGTGGGGCAAGCAGCCATGACGGTCGCCCCTCGTAAATTTGCTGTCGGCTGGCATGATTGCCTGCTAGAAGCCATCGCTACAGGCTCATGCCGCCTGCCGGAAGCTGCACGCTAGGGACAATCGCCGAATCTAGGGAGGGTAGGAAGGATAAGGGAGGAAGGGGTGGAGCCAGGAGGGCATGGTGGAGCAACCGGGGATGGGGGTTCCTGGTTGCGGCGATCCTATTCCATCGGCCAGATTTTGGTGGACGTCACCGATGTCCGGAGATCGACGGGATGGCCGCGGTTCTCTCCCTTTGTTCGATCTCAAGGCCGCGCTGGGGCTTCCATCCCTAGCCGTCGGGTCAAGCTAGTGGAGGGCCGGCTCTCAAACATCGCCGCCGAGTCTAGCTCGAACCTGGCGCGCCCGCCCTTGAGGGGCCAGTTGGAGGGCTCGATAGTGGAGCGGCGCCGTGGTTGGTCGCTCACAGGAACGACGACGGTTCCTCACATGAATGGGGATGAGGAGGCGTCGTGTAGAGGGCAAAATGGTAGTGGCGCAAGATGGGGGCGATGGTCATGGGAAAGAGGGATCCGGAGTGCATTTGGTTTTTCCTTTTGGTTTTTTATGCTGGATCGCATACAACGACCACAGAGGGTGGAAGGAACGCTCGATGAACTGCACCGGTTTATCTTTTTGCGGGATCGCTAGTGTTTCCTTTTACAGAACTGCTAGTGGTTTTTATGCGCGGATGTGAGGACGAGACGACGTACGACCATCTTTTCCACTTCTCTTTTCTTTAGTACTAGTTGAATGCTCGTGCGTTGCAACGATTTATTTTTATAATGTGTTAATACAATGTATGTGAAGATTCATGCGTATGAAAATATACCCGGTAGTACTCTCAAAACATTAAGATCATCCATCGAAAGCATCCTTTCCATGCCTCTAATAACCTATAACCCCCTTCCTCCCCCGCGTTAGCTCCCAAGCACATATATTCGTATGGAGGTGATTTTATTAAAAAATTTATGGTGAATTTTATTAGGAAAAATAGTCTTTTGTTGAACGGACGAAACATGGCGCGGTGTTTATGGACGTGAGATAGATGCTATGGACATCCACCTAGCACGACGGAAGAAAATTGCTCTGACGTGGACAAAAATGTTGGCATGTCAATTTATTGGTGATGCGTAATTGTGAAAAGACTTGCCCCATTTCATCGTGTGTCGGTTAGCCTGAAATTTCACAACAATGCAAGCCCAAGCGATGCCCGACTTAGCCCGTTTCTTCATGTGTTGGTAAGCCTGAAATTTTACAACAATTCGAAAACCCTAAGATATCACTCCATGAGCATGAAAATATCTATTACTTGCACACAACATTAGACAGTATAATTTTGGAGAAATATCCAGAGACTTTCAAGTTTACAAATGATGAGAATACAACTTAGAGCCTCACTTGCAATTCTTATAGATAATTTGCATGTCAGACAAAGTCAAAAGTAAAGCATGGTCGACGTAGAAAAATTGTCAATTCAACACAACTGATTCGGGGCGCTGCACATTGCAAAGTGTAGGGCCTCAAACCGCCGGTGTACAAACATGAAATGTACTTGCTTAACTATGTACATCAGTAAAAGAGATGAACGAAAAAACGAAAAATAGGCAATAGACAAACTATATATAAATAAGATCTCAGTGACTACCACCAAACTGGGTAGCAAAGAATTGGGTCCTGTTTCTGTTCATTAACAATCTTCATAAAAAATACTGATCTCCAAGATATATATGTACCACAACAATCAAAAGCTGGCAAAGACTAAAAGAATGCCAACTCTGCCATCTAGCGCTCATACAAAAAATCATATGTTATCGATGAATTCTCCAATTTCGTTGGAGAGACTAAACAGCCATATATAGCCATATATAGCGATTGATACAAATAGCAGCTTTCAAATTAAATATATCAAACTCAGAAAATGAAGAACCGACGGAGATAATAAGTTGACACATATCTTCTAGCATTCACAGCCTGATGAGCATTGTTCCTTTCGAGGACCTCCCCTGTCAATTGTATCAGGAAGATATCTACAAAATTTAGCAGAGCATCAATCTAGCTAGCATTAGTGCATTTCTTCGTTACTATTTCCAAATGCCATCCCCTCAAGGAAATAACCGAGCAAGTATTTTTTTGTCTAAACAGTACATGTACTACAAGAAGTAAAAGTACATGTCTTATTCAGGTTCATTCTTGATAGCGTTCCTTGCTATACACTCGAAAGTTGCTTCTACATTGAAGCCTTCTTTAGCAGACGTTTCGAAATAAGGGATGTTTTCCTTGGAAGCACACCATGCTTTAGCTTTCTTCTCAGAGAGACCTGAAAAACAAACTTATTTTAAAATGAGTATAACATATTAAGTAAACCAAGAGTGGATACAAAGTAATCGCAAGAACCGTGAAAAATAGTTACAATCCTGCTATTGCCACCATCAGCGTCAATCTTATTTCCAAGTAAAACAAAAGGAAAATTCTCCAAGCACCGCCCCAGGCAAGCAACGATCATAAGTGCAACCATGCCTATCATCTTTTTCCTCCGGCATGCTAGTACACTCGCTGGAGAGAGACAACGATGCCGACTCGTCAAAAGGTTGATGTCGAATCAGGTGAACTGGGAGGAGGATGCCTCCAGGGATCACATTCCTATTTACTTTCTCAGGAAACACACTGGTTCCAAATTATTTGGACATGGTATTAGAGATAAAGTTGAATTTTATGAGTAAAAAACTATCTGGTTCAGGAGCCACAGGCAAAGAACACAAGCAATGTTAGGTTGGGTGAACAACTAAGCCACCACTCACTTGGATCGGTAGCCTCACCGATTATGGTGGCTTACTGATTTACTTGAAGGTAATGCGTGTCGGTATGCCCCCTGAAACTTGGTCATATAGTCACACTTCTCAATAGAAACAACCAGTCTATTTCTAGTTCTATTTCTGAACATGGATAACTCGATTATCACAAGGGACAAGGTTATTTTAGACTTGCTACAGTCACCAAAACCATAGTTGAATTCGCGTGTGTTGCCACGACACGACAATTTATATACATGTTACTATTTAATTCAGTTATTTGTAAACGTCATGCCCACTTTATATGTATGCTCTTCCAAAAATAGATGGTGTTTTCTCTTATAGAGGAACATATGATTGTCTACTATACTTGATCTTGAAATTCCGATCTAGCTATTGTTTTTTATAACATGCGATAAAAAATTATGACAATACAATTTATTTTCTTAGGATGCCAATTTTTTGTTCCATTAATCATTAAAATGATAGATATATTTAACTGCAAATGTCACACATTATTCGAGAACCAGCTTGCCTTGTTGACAAATTCATGTGAAAGGATGATATAAGTAGGATAATGAGATCAATAGGTTTTGATTGAGACGGGAGGCTAACAAATTCTCATAAAAACGAGTATGCATCGTGAACCATGCAAACAATGTCAAATACCTGACACCACACCGAGAGTGCAAGTTTGTAAAGCAGCTAGCAGTGTGAAACCATGGGATCCCTCTTTTTTATTCTTAATCTCAATCATTCAAGAGTAGCTATATTTGATGCCTCATTGCACCTAACAATGCCCAAATTGAAGGTCCTCATGGTGTTTACTGAATTTGCAAAAGCCAGCAAAGTGATGGCCAAGTAACAGTTTAAGTTTACTTTTCAGTGACATGACAAAGAAATAAAGGTCATCTACATGTTCCCTACAAATACACATCTTGTATCTGTATAGTGTAGATCTGGCTAGATGAATTGCGTTAACGAAAAAGGTTGTTTTGAACCTCAGCATCCCGAGTTTCTACACTCGAGTTCCAATAATCGAAAAAATAGAAAACAATGCCTCCCCATACCAGGTCTTGGCTGCATATCCTTGCGGCACACGACATCCTTGAAGCGATTGTGGTGTCATGTGGTAACCCATAGCAGGTCTGGGCGGCGCTGAAATGCATGGTAACCCATAGCAGGTCTGGGCGGCGCTGAAATGCATGCATGTACATAGTTGAGGCTATGGACGTCCTGGACCTGAAGATGAAGACAAATGTAAAACATTGACGTGTTGACCTAGGGACCTCATAGTATTTCGATTTGTCACTTCAAGTTCAGCTACTTGTTGACCACAATTTTCTATGAAATATCATTTAGATTTGTTGTACATTTACAACATCTAGAATTGTAGCTTTGCCAAAGTTAAATGTATACGTTATATCAAAAGAGTTCATTCAGTCTGTCAACCTTCTGCAACTTAGTTGACACTTAGAAACCAGAGCAAAAACATCATTAGTCCCACGAGTGTCTGCCATTCATTTGTTGCATCCCTTGGATTCCAGCTAGCTCCAACCTTTCCTTCAATGCTTTTTCAAATGACAAGATCAACAGTTCTTTCTGTCGTTCACTTAAAAGAAGAAAGCTCAGAAATTTAATGTTAGTATGAGAGGGAAGGGGGTTACCATCTGAATAACTGGAGAGAATGTTGATGCATCCTAGTACTTCGGTCCACCACTAATAATCCCATTGAAGATGCCACTGATTCACTTGATCTCAATGTGAAATAATATGATATCAAAAGGTAGGTTTCTATACAGAAAATGTAAAAATTGTAGCAGTACGGGTGAGTGTTAACTTCATCATATATGCAGACAAAGCACAAAAAAGGTTCATCATATATGCAGTATGCTTAGCAACTGAATGCTGCAAAAAAACAATTGTTCAACGGTATGCTCGAAATCTCTCTTTCCATGATGAAATTCATATAACAAGCTTGGTCTGTTGTTTGGCCTTGGCTGGACAGCTGCGCCCAGGGGAGCGGAAGGAGAGCGTCCCGTGAGACTAATCATCCATGTCAGTTTTGGAAGGCAATTCTTCTAAATTAGGATCTACTATAACTGGAAAACATAGGGAGAATAGAGGATTGGGAAATATGGGTATGCACCGGAAGAAATCAAATAAACTACTTATGCAATACTGTAGAATAAATAACTAAAATACTACACCAGACTAATACGTTTTTTTGGCTACAATAATCACCAGCAGGAAGCAATAAAAATTGTCCCTATAAGTTGGATGGGATCATTATTTAAGAAGAATCTCACAAAGTGCCGCTTTCTACCACGACGCTGGAGAATTAGAGCGCAGTTGCTTAGTTTCTGTACAAGCCCCCGACTCCACAACTGGACCCGAAAAACAATTGATAGAGAATACAGTTTATATCTTGATTTTTTGAACTCCGCCCAGCATAGCATCTGTCTACCTTCTTCCACTTGCACATTAAGAAAACCAGAATCCCACATTGAGTCCCTTTCTCTGCATAAGATCAAGAGTTTTGTGTAAAGAATCAGCAGACTACATCAGAAAACAAACATTTCCATTCTACTATTGATTCTCAGTGGCTCATCCAAATCCCAGATTGTAGCATCTACACATAAGAAATGTCAGTTTCCTTTGCTACATAAGACATCTTTTTGTTTAACACCGATGAGATTTTCCATTCGAAATGTGCACCATGAACAGATTATGTAAGTAATTTTCTTGAGGCGCCACTCCTCTCCAGTCATAGTGGTCGTCTTTAGGATGAGTCCAGTACTTAGTTGTAATAGAGTGGTGTCGATCAAGAACAAAACCAATTTTTTGAGAAATTTGTGATGGTTAGCATTTGGCAGAGAGTCATCAATCTTTTATTTCTCTCCACTTTTTTTAGTTTTCTTTCATTCTTTCTGGGTGGAACAAACAAATCTGGATTCTTCTCTCAGTACGAACAAAATATGATCCTACACCTGAATTAACAATGAATGATCACTTGCAAAACAACCAGCTTCATATATTTTGCATGACTGGGGTAAGTTGTCCTAGAGCTCACCCCTGTAGTCATGGTTTCTCAGGACCATGAAAAGAAATCAAGTCCCAAGTCATAGTACGCACTACTAACAGCCACCTAATTGAAAAAATAAACAAATTTTAGATCAAAACTTATCGATGTACCACGGCTTCTACAAGGTCTTATCGGTGTAGACAAGAAACTTAGACGTAGAGGCATTAATCAAAGCAACACTATAATTCACCATGTATATATCACATGTGGCATATGAGTGTATTGCAACCAATATCACCTTATACTTGAGAGTTTTTTCTTTTCGATTCTCACTATGTACTTACATCCGGAATAAAACCGTGTAACTACTCATTGTATAATAACATTATGTAGTGTAAAATACTATCAAAGATAAAATTTAGAATATTTGTTGTACCAGGGCCAAAGAACATGAATTAGGACTTCCCACCAGTTGCTTTCACTTGGCACAATTGCTAAGCTAACAATGATGCTATGTGCTAAATTAACATAACATGCATCTACAAAAAAATATCTAAATCCCACCTCTCAGCTATCAAGTTTTCAGAGTACATTCCCTCAATGATGAAAAACACCAGATCTAATTTCAATGATAAACAAATCAACAGATCTTTGTAAGACCCATCATGACAAGAGCATTCAGTCAGGGCATAAGCTTCGACGCTATTTTTATATACCCCTTAGTCGACATGTTTAGAATATATACAATAGATTCGAGATATATATCTGATCAAAAATCTTTCCACTAATCAATACAAGGACAAGTGGAACTAATCCATGGAGTTCTCCGGCACTACTCCTATCCTGGTCATCGGTCCTGATCCTTCTACAAAGTCAGAGTAGTATGCAGATAGGAGGGCAGAGAGCAGATGGTAACTTAAATTTCTAGATTTAACGTATTTAACTGGCATCCAATGAGCCACAAGTACTAACAAAACATATGCCTCAGGAAGAGATTTAGGCATAAATTAGAGCAGAAATCAGTCAGTTAATATCCATCATAAGTCCAAAAAATATGATAGTCTCCTACTGTAACATTTGATAAATAAGGTGTAGGAAAAAATACATCTTTGTGTACATTGCTAGGAAGTACACGTCCATGGGAGAAAATGCATATCACTTGCCCTTCTTAAAGCTGTTGAGGTTGCTGATGATGTGGGAGTGGGCCGAGTGGTTTTTGAAACTGATTGCCTGGTGTTGAAGCAAGCTTTGGTGTCTACTACGTACGATTACTCCCGGTTGGGTATCCTTCTTAGTGAGCTGAAATACAAACTTTGTCTCCGTTTTATTGAGGCTCGTATTATGCATGTTCAGAGAACTTGTAACAAACCAACGCATGTGCTGGCGTCTTTGGGTGTCGATATAGTCAATGGCGAACATTCCATATGGATGTCGAACTATTCGAGTATTGTAGCCCGTGAGGTGACCGGCGATCTCGCCGTGTCTTAATGTAATACGAGTGTTCCATATCAAAAAAATGCATATCACTTTAAAGTCGGTTGCATAATTCTAAAAATGATATAACTATATACTTCTATATCCTAAGACTTACATCATTAATTTTCCTATCTTATTTTCCAAGAAACTTCACAAATGTTTCAAGAGCAATGCTACGGCAAACTGTCATGTAATAAGAACTGCTGAATTTTAACCAAATAAAAACACATACCTAGTACATCTCACTGATCCATGGTAGTCGGTAGTGCACAACTCAATAACCAGTACATAATTTCTCCGCATTGATCTTGTCACAAAGCAAACTCCCCTCGAGCACATAGGTGGTGTTGCAGTGTTGCTTCAACATACTCTTTTCCCCTAAGGAAGGCATGCATGTTTGGGCATTAGATCGTATTCTTCTTCCAGGCTGCACACTGGCACCTATCTGGGTGGCATGCTCTCTATGGAGGTATAAATAACATAGTCAATCAAAGGAAACTATTATGAAGGCAGATAAGTCGAGACGTGAGAATTTGCTCACCTGAATGTGCATGTTGTTGAAATGAGCAGCTCCATCCAGAGACATGCGGTTGACAAGTTCAACAGTAGTTCATGCCACCCTTTCGGATCAAACCTGCCCTTGAGTTGAAGGTTAGTTTAGACCCAGAAACCTAATTCCAATCATGAGTTGTACTTAATTATTTTATACTTATGAAACATTAATCAGGTGTCCTGAGGAGGAAGAAGTGTTAAAGCACACATGTTGAATGGCCTAGAGATCACAATGGAGTAGTTAGCAAAAGAAGTGAGAAGAGCAACATGTTTCGAAACCCCAAAGAAAATATCTAGAAGTGATAGAAAGTGCATTAATTCAAGAATCAAAAGACAATGTCAAGAATAGCTTTGCAAGACTATGGAGGCACAAGTCATATTAGCATGTGGAATTCAACTTTGAGTTGAGAATGTGGTTCAATATGATTTAAGCTGATTATTATAACTGGGGAATTTAACCATGCATATTATGCCATATATTCAGAAAGGATTCTTTCAAAAGATGCGATTGCATTGAAGGAAGTGTGTAGGCAACATAAGCCATAACTGAAATGAAATAAAATGAAAGGAACGATGTAGAAAGCATGATATTGTATTACCTACCTCAATCTGGAGGGTGTTTACATTCGTTATTACAGCTAGTATCCCCTTTAGTTAGTAAAATCTGCAAACAACAGTGCATCACTACTACAGAGTTAACAGATGGTTTCGCAATAAATCAACATGGAGAAATAAATATAAAAGCAATATTACATGACCTTGTGAAGGATTGGCAAGGTATCTGAAAGAATGGGAGCACACTCCTTGCTTAGTATCATATGAATGAAGATCGTAGAAATCCTAATTCCAAGCATCAGAGACGTGGAGCAGTTCCCGAACGAGCGTGATCTCATGGTTTGAGCGCGGGAGAAGAAACAACGGAAGAGGAATTGGACTTCTCGGAGACATCCTCGCCACCCTTCCAACTGTTCTTGGGCAGTGTGGCAACATCCGTGTTACTGTCGTTGGGCGCTCTAGGTGGCCTGTCGCCTCCCGTCATCGAGGACGGTGTGGATCTCCTCGGCACGGTGAAGGTACTTGGTTAATTTGGCCTTGATGGGCTCCTTGATCTTGTCCTCCTCGACCTCCTTCTTCATCCACTCGATTACCTGCTCCTTGAAATTGCTGGCGCCGCCGTTGCCACGAATTCTGGTGGATCAACGTAGGGGATCGAACTGGTGGATTTGGAACAGGTTGATCCTATCAGGAACAGACTTGGGAGCGGCGAATTCGAGGGAGAACCTCGGCGGCGGTGGTTGTTTGGCCTTGCCCTGGGAAGATGGGGAACGAGGACTTCGTGGCTGGGGGTGGCTGGATGAGTCGTGCGTACCTGGGTCACCACTATTTTTTTCCTCGGTTTATTTTTACCGCACGGGAGAGCAGCCGCCCGACGACGTACCAACGATCTCGTCTTCCCCTTTAATAAGTAGCAGAGACTAGTTAAATGTCCGTGCATTGCTACGGGTGATAATATATATCTATCTATAAATTATATTTTGCATAAAATGTAACATAATACAAATTATATTTATACATTATATGCTTGAAATATGAAAGCAACAACATATAAATAACTCTCGTATACAAAGATTTTACTATGAAGAAGACTTCAAATAATAACTTTTTATAAGCATAAAAAATAGAGTCGACTTCCTTTGATTGTCTCCACACTTGTCTCAGCGTGTCTAAAACAACTTTGAAATATTGTTAGCTCTCAGTGGATGTTCCCCGAAAGAAAATTAGTCTTTCAATTTTAGGTGTGAATTCAGTGGTTATGTAGTTTTTTCTCTACACACTTCCAATCGTTGTCTGTGCAACACTCATCTATAATAAAGAACAGTGATATATTCCACCACAAAGCAGTGCATAGTACTCAACTGAATACACAATTTGATACATTCACAACCATTAATGTATTACAAGCAACCTTCAATTTCTATTTCCACATCGAGTACTACTACACAGATGACTAAGCACACTACAATGACATATAAGATGGGTTGATACCTAATTGTCACTTCCTAGTTAGAAGTTTAGTCGTAATATTTGCAAGGATATCTTCTTCAATGAAAAAGTAACTCAGTCATCTCCATCAGCCTCTTCAAATATTCAGTGAAATCCTATACATCAGATTCCAGCCAGGTCAGTTTATAAATGGAAGTAGATCTGATGAAAGCATTAACCAACATGGATCCAACCCCTTTTGCCTAGGTTATTGATCCTAGACTATAATTTTCATTTCACCTCTTTACATGTTTTCTTCGTGAAGGGGAGAATCAAAGGATTATAGGCACCCCTTACCTTTTGCATTTCAGCTACGAAAGTAAACAAAATAGATGCAACTCGCATGAGACGTGTATTCAAGAAAATATGGTTTATCATTAGAGCTTCAAGTTGTATTCAAAAACAAAATTACAAGATGTTCCCAAGAACATCGATTGCAAGTGGGTCCGGTGGTAAACATGGTTTAGGGCCAATAAGATTACACATATTGACTACTCAACAGATATATAACAGTAATTTTGACTTGTGGTACCACAAAAAGGAGTTAAGTGAGCTATCTCCCTCAACTAACAGTTTCTGTAATATGATGTCCCAAGTCTTATAAAGAGTACTCTCTAGTAAAGCAAGTGCAGGAGAGCATATTCAAAATGCACCATCTGACAATGACTTAAGGATTGATACGTCCAAAACGTATCTACTTTTCCGAACACTTTTGTTATTGTTTCTCCTCTATACTTGTGTGATTTGGATGCAACTAATGCGGACTGACGCTGTTTTCAGCAGAATTACCTTGGTGTCTACTTTTTGTGCAAAAAATCAACTATCAGGAAAAATCCAGGAAAATATGCCAAAAATCCTATTTCACCCGAAGACTCCAGGAGCCAGAATACGAGACGGAGAAGATCCAGGGGGTGGCCACACCACCTGGTAGCGCGGGCCAGGCCAGGCCACGCCAGGGGGTGGTGTGGGCCCCCCAGGCAACCCCTCGGCCTCTCTCTTCGCCTATAAGGAGCCTTCTGACCTAAAAACTTCGGGGGGGTCGACGTTTTTCCAGAAGGAGTTTTGCTCTGCCGCCACCACCAGATTCCACGAAACAGCACCAGAAACTCCGTTCTGGCACCCTGCCGGGACGGGGAATTAGAGGAGATCATGGCCATCACCATCGCTTCTCCATCGACCATCCATGTTTCCCCATCTATGAGTGAGTAATCCCCCGTTGTAGGCTATGGGGATGGTAGGGATTGGATGAGATCGTTCATGTAATGGCATCAGATTGTTAGGGCATGGTGCCTAGTATCTTTTATTAGTGCTTTATGACTTTGTTGCGACTTGTTGTGCTTAATGCTTGTCACTAGGGCCCGAGTGCCATGATTTTAGATCTGGACATGTTATTGATTCATTTTGATAGTATTGTTTTTGGTCTTATCTGCAAGTTGTATACACACGTTGTTGTCCGGAACCTATGGCCTCGAAGTGACAAAAATCGGGATAACCAGAAGGGAATGGCTTTGATGTGAGGATCACATGTGTTCACGGAGTGTTAATGCTTTGTTCCGGTGCTCTATTAAAAGGAGCACCTTAATTGCCAGTAGTTCCCTAGAGGTCCCGCTGCAAACGGGCTGGCAGGACAAAAGATATTGTGCAAGTTCTCATTGCGAGCACGTATGACTATATATGGAACACATGCCTAGGATTGTCTAGTACTTGGATGCTTTATCTTATTTATCTGCAATTGCCCTATGTTCTGATTGTTATGTGAATTGTCTTGTCCATGCAACGCCCGTCCATCCATCTCTATGCCTACCGCACTCGAATCCCACTGTTTACTGCTTTTGTTACTATTGTTTTGCTTTACTACTGCTGTTACTTTACTATTCCTACTACTAAACTGTTGCTAGTGATAAACTGTTGTGAGCAAGATTGTTTCCAGGTGCAGCTAAATTGACAACTCAGTTGTTAAGGCTTATAAATAATCTTTGGCTCCCCTTGTATCGAATCAATAAATTGGGTTTCACTTCCCTCGAAAATACTGCGATATCCCCCTATACTTGTGGGTCATCAAGGATGCATACATATCTGCAGTTTAGCTGAAAACCAAGAGTAGAAAAACCTCACGTGTGATCGAAAATATCAATCAGAACAATTCTTCTAGAGAGGCACAACCAGAGAATTGCTCATTGTATGATATACTAACTTATCGAGAATAAGCCATCTCCGTGTTATCTGTAAAGAGTAATTCCCAAAAAAAGTATACTGAAGTCCCAAAACATGGTATGAAACATAAACACTTCCTAAAATTCCAATCCCTATTCCGGAATTAAACAGCGGATGCACACTTATACACAGATGTAACATGCATGCTAACAAACCAAATCGCCTTATTTTTCTAGAAATAAGATTTCAAGGGATTGAGCACCATTAGAAATTATTTTGTAGCAACTTTGATGCTGGATTTCTACATAGTCTCAATACCACTTTAATTAAATTTTAACAACTATATTCACGTACACAACCAAACTTTGAGGCTTCAAAAGGAGTCACTTTACTTTCTTCTTGGCCTTAATTGTACCAATATAACACTACAGTAAATAGTAAACAAATGATGCCAAGAAGTATAGAATACCTCAAAAAGAAAAACGGAAGCCTTTGAATTTGCTCAGTTTGGTTCTGTCCACCGAGCTATCTATTAATCTTCATCAGGCTTTTGCAACAAAAATGGTATCAACTCCCTACTTTCAACCAGCCTGCAAGAAATAGAAACAATTCGAAGTTAGTAGATGAATCTTAGGGATTTAGGACAAGCAAAATAATGTTCACTAGTAAAACATATAAAGGGGCACTTGTAGATCTTTTCCCACTATTGTCCTTGAATCTGGCAATAATTCGTAACACACCATACCTCTCAAATATTTCAAAGATCTCTTAAAGGTAAATCGATGCAAGCGAATCATCACATAAATTTAAGCCCAAGGTTGTTCTGCTTACCTGCATGCTATAAGTCTTTCCATAAAAGTTAGCACTATTAAAGCTAGAAACATCTCATTTGATAAATGTTTCTTAATGTATGGTTGAGACCATAATAGGGCAAGACTCACTTTAACTACTGGGATAAAATTGCAAAGATATAAAGCTAGCAAGATTCCTTGGTGTGTTGTATACAAAAACTAAACTAAAAATAAATATACCAAATCAACAAACAAACTTTTTAAAACATCATCATTCCTAACATTATTCAGGATAGGCTCATCACTCACCAGTACCACTTCTGGTATATGTGTATCTTGGTTTTGTGCGCCCAACTGTCATCTTGGCATTGTCGACAAAAGATTTGTCAATACAAACCTTTATTATTGAAAATTCTGCTGGAACAAGTAATCCCCAGCTAATAAATTAGCCTATAGAAAAAAGGAGTGGCGAAGTTATTACAATTGGTAATTATTATTTATTAGGAGGAGAATCAGATAAGCAATACCATGGACGCAAACAACAATACAGCTAGAAGAAAATAAACTACAATAAGTATGCGACATCTGATATGAAACTTGTATAAACGTCAGAAATGAGGAATATATGACTAATTTGATTTCTTTACTGGACAAAAGAGCATGTAAACATTGTACTCAGTTAAGAAATAAGTAACTTGAGTAAATGAGTCTAGTGTCCCTTGTAATTTGTCTTCGGGCAAGTGAAGAATGTGTGGCTATCAGAACATGGAGTACATGCATTACTTATGAAGCACATCTCTCTTTTCAAAATAAAAATATGGTACTCCTGAGCATGGATGGACACAAGAAAATATAATGATTAGGAGGAACATAGCCTCAAAACACAATTCACCTAGCTAGATCAGATCCATTCTTATTGTGAACTGCCACAATCTAAAAGAAAGGGAGCACTTATAGGCTTTGGGCGGGTCGGATGGAAACCACCCAGATGGGATCCTTGAGGAGCAGGTTTGTGGAATGTATATTCGTTTGCTCGGATCAGGTCGGCGGTGACATAACAATGATGGCGGAGCACTGGTCTACCCTCCCCTTCTTCTTCTTCTTCTTTGACAAGAACGCATAGGCTGCCTCCATACCCGGCAGGTACCACTCTTCCCTCTGCCGCTGCTATGGTCCTTCTTTGTACATGGACCTAATTCATACCCTAATCATAGAAAAATCAACCAAAAAAATCCTATAGGATTCAGATTGAAACGAAATCATAGAAGCAAAGAAGTGAATTAAAATCCACCATGAAAAATGGACAAGGTAAGCTAATATAGATCAAAAAGACACAAAAAACATGCAAGAGCCGAACGGAGGCGAGATCCAGGTGGGGTATGATGTTGTGTGGTACGGTAGGGTACGATCTAGGTGGTACTATCCTGAAAAAAATGTGATGGGCCTATAGTTAATGATCTGAATCAGATTAGCTATTTCATACCACATATGTATACCTGCTCTTGAACATGGGGCTTATTGTCTCAGTGTAGGAATATCTATACCTTGCTCTTGCGATGCATAGGGGACAGGTTCTTGCCATCAGAGAACACAGAATTGCCAAGATCTTCCAGACGCAGCAGATGAAATATCTCAAGAATCACTTTGTTTAACACATATGACATCCTGACCTCCAACTGCCATTTCAACAGGTATGGATAAGACATGAAAAAATCAAAGTAACGTGCAAAATCACAAGATGAGAAATAAGATTGTCTATCTTTTTCAGTATGATATTTATTTGGGTAAATGTAAGGTGTCGTACGGATAATGCAAATCAAAGTAGTGGATGTTGTTCATATGTAATAAGACATGAAGTCCTTAAAATAATCTTACAATCCTCACCAAGAAGTATGTGAGTATAGTGAGTATATGAGTGATACATTGCAAATATATCTATAATTTTTTATGTTTCATGCTTGGTTTTATCCACTTTCTTGTGTTTTGTCCACACTTTGGAGTACTTTTCATATGATTTTTTGGACTAACCTATTAACAAGAGCCGCAGTGCCAGCTGCCTGTTTTCTGCTGTTTTTGGTTCCAGGAAAGTCAGAAAATGAATATTCTCGGAATTGGACGGGACAAAAGCCAAAGTGCCTATTTTTCCGAAAGTCATCAGATGCCAGAATACGAGACGGAGAAGGGCTGGGGGCCGGCCACACCACCTGGCCACGTGGCCAGGCCTGGCCCGCGCCAGGGGGTGGTCTGGCCGACCCCAACACCCCCTGGGCCTCTCCTTCTGCCTATAAGATGCCCTCGGGAAGAAACCCCTAAGTACCCGATCAAAAATCCACGAAATAGTTTATAGCTGCCGTCATCTCCATCCCTAGATCGGGAGGGATCTAAAGCTCTTCCCGGCACCCTGCCGGAGAGGGGAATTCACCCTGGAGGCCTTCTTCATCACCATGCAAGCCTCCGGGGTGATGCGTGAGTAGTTCATCTCTGGACTATGGATCCATGTAGTAGCTAGATGGATGGTTCTCCTCCTTTTTGCTTTCATGTCTAGATCTTGTGAGCTCCATTCATGATCAAGATCATCTATTTGTAATTCTGCATGTTGTGTTTGCGGGGATCCGATGGATATTGAGATGCTATTTCAGATTGATTATTGATTCTATCATGTCTTTGTTATTTGTGATCTTACATGATTTCCGTTGTTAGTAGCTATCTTGGCCAAGTAGATGCTAGCAACTGCAAGAGTTAGTATTTATGCTCGATAGTGGGTTCATGCCTCTGGTAATCTGGGGAAGTGATAGAAATCTCTAAGGTACTAGATGTGCTATTGCTACTAGGGAGAAAACAACAATCCTTTGTTTATAGAACAATCGTATTATTTACTTTACACGCAATTCGTAAAGCAATAATCTGTTGCTTGCAACTTAATACTGGAGGGGGTTCGGATGATAATCTGAAGGTGGATTATTAGTCATAGATGCAGTTGGATGGTGGTCTACGTATAATGTTGTAATGCCCAATCAAGTTCTAAAGGAGTCAAGATGATTAGTATATGCATGTATTGCTTTCTCGATGTTTGTCAATTGCCCCGCTATAATTTGTTCACCCAGCATGTTATCTATCTTAAGGAGAGCCACCTCTAGTGAACTATGGATCCCGGTCCTTTCTTTTACGTACAATCTACAAACTGTTTACTGCTTTGTGTTTACTTTCTGCAAACTATTACTTCCTTCCATTCGATATGTTTAATCCTTTGTTTTCAGCAAAACCGGTGAGATTGACAACCTCATCGCAAGTTGGGGGCAAAGTTCTGTGGTTGTGTTGTGCAGGTCTCCACGTTGCTACTAGCACCGGTAGTGCGCCCTGCCAAGGCTCAGCTAGCAACACCTTTGGGGTGTTTCCTTGCTCCTACTGGTTTGATTAAACCTTGGTTTCATAACTGAGGGAAACTTGCTGTTGTGCTCATCATACCTTCCTCTTGGGGTTCCCCAACGAGCTCTACATCAACACCGAGCCATCAAGCATTTTTCTAGCGCCGTTGTCGGGGAGTCAAGGACATCTTCACAAGGGGAGTCCCTCATAACCAATCTCTTTACTTTGTTATTTTTGTTTTGCTTAGTTTCTTTTTGCTTTGTTTGCTTGTTTCTTTATCAAAACACAAATTTTTTAGTTCTACTAGTTTGCTTTCTTATTTGAAAACACAAAAAAATGACTACTCTTGAAAACACTAAGTTGTGTGACTTCACTAGCACCAACAACAATGATTTTATGAGCACACCTATTACTCCACCTGTGCCTAAAGATACTTTCTTTGAGATAAAACCTACTTTACTCAATCTTGTTATGAGAGAACAATTTTCTGGTATTGGTAATGAAGATGCTGCTGCCCATCTAAATAACTTTGTTGAACTTTGTGAGATGCAAAAGCATAGGGATGTAGATGGTGATATTATTAAGCTGAAATTGTTTCGTTTCTCTTTGAGAGGAAAAGCTAAAGAATGGTTGAATTCCTTAACTAGGAATAGTATCGATTCTTGGACTAAATGCAAAGATGCTTTTATTGGAAAATACTATCCTCCTGCTAAGATTATATCTATGAGAAGTGAAATAATGAAGTTTAAACACTCTGATAATGAACATGTTGCTCAAGCTTGGGAAAGAATGAAATCTTTGGTAAAGAATTGTCCCACTCATGGACTGACTGCTTGGATGATCATCTAAACTTTTTATGCAGGATTGAACTATTCTTCAACAAACCTATTGGATTATGCTGCTGGAGGTACCTTTATGACCATTACTTTGGGTGCTGCAACAAAACTTCTGGACAATATGATGGTTAATTATTCTGAATGGCATACTGAGAGAGCTCCACAAGGTAGGAAGGTAAATTCTGTTGAGGAAACTTCCTCCTTGAGTGATAAGATTGATGTTATTATGTCTATGCTTGTTAATGGTAAATCTCATATTGATCCAAATAATGTTCCTTTAGCCTCTTTGGTTGCTCAAAAAGAGCAAGTTGATGTGAACTTCATAAGAAATAACAATTTTGGCAATAATGCTTATAGGAATAATTTTGGTAACAACAATTATAAGCCATATCCTCCCAACAATGGTAATGCTTATGGAAATTCCTACAACAATAATAGGAGTGTACCCTCTGAACTTGAAGTTATGCTTAAAGACTTTATTAGTAAACAAACTGCTTTCAATAAAACTATTGAGGAAAAACTCTCTAATGCTAAAAGAAATATAGCATCTTTGGTTGAAGCTCAATCTTCTCTGAATAAAATGGCTGCTAAACCTGAAACTAATGAGAATCCCTTTGCAGCTACTAATGCTATACAAGTAAGAATTGATGAAAATGTTAGACTATTAGCTGAATTACATGCTAAGTGGGAAAGAGAAGATGAAATTGCGAGAAACATTAGCGTTTCTACTATCACCACCACTAGTGTTGAGGCTGGTAATAGTTCTACTACTCTAGATGATAAATTTCATTTTGATCTTGATGGTTGCAATATCTCTGAAGTTATTAAGTTCCTACAAAAGCTTGCTAAAAGTCCTAATGCTAGTGCTATGAACATGGCCTTTACAAAACATATTACTGATGCTCTCATAAAGATTAAAGAAGAAAAGATGAAACATAAAGCTTCTATTCCTATAAAACAAGAAGATGGTTGGGAACCCATCATTAATATGAAAGTGAATGACTTTGATTTCAAAGCTTTATGTGATCTTGATAGTAGTGTTTCTATTATGCCTAGAAGGATTTATGATATGCTTGATTTGCCTCCACTTGAAGATTGTTATTTGAATGTCCCACTTGATGACAATGCTAAAAATAAACTCATGGCGAGTCTTAATGATGTTCTTATTATGGTTAACAATGCCTATGTCCCCGTTGATTTCTATGTTTTGGATGTTCAATGCAATGCTTCTTGTCCTATTACTTTGGGAAGAACTTTTCTTAGAACTGTTGGTGCCATTATTGATATGAAAGAATGCACCACTAAATATCAACTCCCACTCAAGAAAGGTATAGAACACTTCCCTAAGAAGAGAGAGATTTCTGTGCTTCACCGTAAAAATTCATGTAAAATCTCTAAACGTCTTTTTGAGGCGTGAATTTTTGTGTTTCTGTCGCAGGTTGTTATCTAACTTTCGTTAGTTCAACACATTTTGATTTGAGCAACAGAAGGTCTTCGAAAAAATTCGTCTTTACCTGCTGGTATGTTTTGACAGATTTCTGCCATTTTCTGCATTTGCTTCTTGTTGGTTCCTTTTTGAGTTCTTTTGGGGCATTGAGGTTTTTGAGAGAAGTGCTTCAGTACCTAGTGTTCTAATGGAAGTTTATTGGTGTTAGAACTGAACCTTAAGACTTATTATCTTGAGTGCACTAATGTTGCTAATAAAGATTGTGTGAAGTTTTGTATGAAGGAAAAATTTCAGGTGTACGGAAGGAATGAGTAATGAGATGAAGGATGGATTAAAGCTCAAGCTTGAGGATGCCATGCGTGTCACCCCAAGAAATATCCAAGAAGTACAAGCGTCAAAGCTTGGGGATGCCCAAGGCATCCCATTCTTCATCAATAAAAATCCCAGGTTTCTTGCAAACACTTCATTTTAATTGTTTTATGCACAGTTGTGTTGTTCTTGGAACGTCTTCTTTTTCGTTTTCGTTTTGGTTTTTCGTTTGCTTGGTTTTCTTAGTTTTCTAAATAAATTGGTTGGATCCCCTGTTTCATACATTGGTTTGCAAATAGTTTGGTTTGGTTTGGAAAAGAGTAGGAAAGTTCATGCTTATGTGGTAAAAAGAGATCGTTTTTTACTGTGGCCTATGCTTTGTCATGCCATGCTTGATATTGTTTTGGCTTTATGCTTAGTATTCTTTGCTGTAGCATGACTTGTTATAAACAATTGAGATTGCTTAATGTGCCTTGGATGAATCATGCGTTGTTTTAGCATATTAAAGCATAGTATAGTGGTATTCTCCTTTGATGCTTTATTTGGGTTAACTTGGCGCATACTCACACCATGTTATGACTATCTCAAGTCACCATAGCCTTTATGATCCTTTAGTTTTCAACTTGTAGTATCACTTTATGCTTTGATCAATGATGTTTTGTCGCTCTGCATGATTATGGCCATTATTGCTCTCTTAGTTTGTCGCTCGCAGTCTTTTGCTAGCCTCCACAACCAAGTATGAGTGCCACTCATGCATCCAACTCCCTAAACCAAGTTATTCCAAAGAGTCCACCATACCTACCTACTAGCTTATGCTATTCCAAGTATATTCATGCTTTTGTTTACCTTCCGAATTGAACTTGTGATGAGAAAACTAGTGATTAAATCTCTCACGAACTTGATGGCACACTTTACTTTTCTTGCCCTTAATAAACTTGAACCATTGTGTCGTCTATGTTGTATATGCTTGCATTTATTTGTTGGGAATTAGCAGAACCATGCTGTCATGGGGAACGCTTTCAACATTGCACTTGGTACTTGTACCTAGTTGATATCATGCTCTTTTGTATATGGATGTCGTCGGTGTGAAATGAAAGGGGAGCTTGTAAGTCCATGGAGTTATGTATATGTGTTAGAGAAACGCCTGGGCCGCTGGTCTAATCCATGCTGACATGGTGGAAACCTGCAGCGTAACCATAATGGGGATTCTTCCGTATCATCGGGCAAGGGGTACTCCGTTGGCGGTTCTCTATGATACACGTGTACTTATGATGACAAGAACTTACCGGTGACTAAACTTGAGTAGCATGAGGAGCGGCCCTCGTATACAAGGGACATGAGATTTCTAACTTATACTTCGTCAAGCATGTACACCATAGTTTGTTCACTTTAACCTTATTCACTTCAAGATGCTTACGATAGGGGCAATGAGAGATGAAAGCTATTAGTACCATAATTTTTGGAAGCTCTTTATGAGACTTGAATCCCTGCTTCCTTTTATAAAGGCCCTTCTTCCACCATTATATTGAGTCTCCACCTTCTACCTTTATGCACCTACTTTGAGAGCATAGTGGCCATTCTTAGTTCTATGTGCATTGTCCCAAGACTAGTTGATTGATGCATAACTTGATATTGCTTGTTTTAAACTATTTGTATCTAGTCACTCTTATGAACTTTGAAGGTGTCCTATGCATTTATATTTGCTACTCTTTGAGGGACAAGCTGAATACTATTATGCTATGTTTTCTTTATGTGAAACAAACAGACGTCTTGCAAAGCATTGTTATTCATGAATATTTTGTTTGTGCCTTTTCATGTTGCATCATAAGTTTCTTTGTCTTATTGCTAGAACTTTGTCTTTCATGTTATGATTGAAGTACTATGATCGCAGCTTTGAATGTTTTACAAATACTTTGATCAAGTCTTTTGATGGTGCATGTCACCTCAAAAATTATTCTTTCTTTTTATCACTTACCTACTCGAGGACGAGCAGGAGTTAAGCTTGGGGATGTTGATACATTGCAAATGTATCTATAATTTTTGATGTTCCATGCTTGGTTTTATCCACTTTCTTGTGTTTTGTCCACACTTTGGACTACTTTTCATATGATTTCTTGGACTAACCTATTAACAAGAGCCACAGTGCTAGCTACCTGTTTTCTGCTGTTTTTGGTTCCAGGAAAGTCAGAAAATAAATATTCTCGGAATTGGACGGGACAAAAGCCAAAGTGTCTTTTTTCCAGAAGTCATCAGATGCCAGAATACGAGACGGAGAAGGGCTGGGGGCCGGCCACACCACCTGGCCGCACGGCCAGGCCTGGCCCGTGCCAGGGGGTGGTTGATGACCCACAAGTATAGGGGGTGTATCGCAGTATTTTCAAGGGAAGTGAAACCCAATTTATTGATTCGACACAAGGGGAGCCAAAGAATATTTATAAGCCTTAACAACTGAGTTGTCAATTCAGCTGCACCTGGAAACAATCTTGCTCATAGCAGTTTATCAGTAGCAACGGTTTTGTAGTAGGAATAGCAAAGTAACAGCAGCAGTAAAGTAAAGACATCAGTAACAATAACCGTAAATAGTAGGATTCGAGTGCGGTAGGCGTAGGGATGGATGGACGGGCGTTGCATGGACAAGACAATTCACATAGCAATCAGAACATAGGGCAATTGCAGATAAATAAGATAAAGCATCCAAGTACTAGATAATCCTAGGCATGTGTTTCATATATAGTCATACGTGCTCGCAATGAGAACTTGCACAACATCTTTTGTCCTGCCAGCCCGTTTGCAGCGGGGCCTCAAGGGAACTACTGGCAATTAAGGTGCTCCTTTTAATAGAGCACCGGAGCAAAGCATTAACACTCCGTGAACACATGTGATCCTCACATCAAAGCCATTCCCTCCGGTTATCCCGATTTCTGTCACTTCGGGGCCATTGGTTCCGGACAACAACGTGTGTATACAACTTGTAGATAAGACCAAAAACAATACTATCATAATGAATCAATAACATGTTCAGATCTGAAATCATGGCACTCGGGCCCTAGTGACAAGCATTAAGCACAACAAGTCGCAACAAAGTCATAAAGCACTAATAAAAGATACTAGGCACCATGCCCTAACAATCTGATGCCATTACATGAACGATCTCATCCAATCCCTACCATCCCCATGGCCTACAGCGGGGGATTACTCACTCATAGATGGGGGAAACATGGATGGTCGATTGGGAAGCGATGGTGATGATGATGGCGATGATCTCCTCCAATTCTCCGTCCCGGCAGGGTGCCAGAACGAAGTTTCTGGTGCTGTTTCGTGGAATCTAGTGGTGGCAGCGGAGCGGGACTCCTTCCGGAAAAATGTCGAACCCCCCCTAAGTTTTTAGGTCAGAAGGCAACTTATAGGCGAAGAGAGAGACCGAGGGGGTGTCTGGGGAGGCCAGACCACCCCCTAGCGCGGCCAGGCCCAGCCCGCGCGACCAGGTGGTGTGGCTAGGCCCCAGCCCCAGTCCGTCTCATATTCTAGCTCCAGGAGTCTTCTGGTGAAATAGGATTTTTGGCTTTTGTCCCATCCAATTCCGAGAATATTCATTTTCTGACTTTCCTGGAACCAAAAACAGCAGAAAACGGGCAGCTGGCATTGTGGTTCTTGTTAATAGGTTAGTCCAAGAAATCATATGAAAAGTACTCCAAAGTGTGGATAAAACACAAGGAAGTAGATAAAACCAAGCATGGAACATCAAAAATTATAGATACATTTGCAATGTATCAACATCCCCAAGCTTAACTCCTGCTCGTCCTCGAGTAGGTAAGTGATAAAAAGAAAGAATAATTTTTGAGGTGACATGCACCATCATAAACTTGATCAAACTATTTGTGAAACATTCAAAGCTGGGATCATAGTACTTCAATCATAATATGAAAGACAAAGTTCTAGCAATAAGACAAAGAAACTATGATGCAACATGAAGGCACAAACAAAAGATTCATGAATAACAATGCTTTGCAAGACATTTGTTTGTTTCACATAAAGAAAACATAGCATAATAGTATTCAGCTTGTCCCTCATAGAGTAGCAAATATAAATGCATAGGACACCTTCAAAGTTCATAAGAGTGACTAGATACAAATAGTTTAAAACAGGCAATATCAAGTTATACATCAATCAACTAGTCTTGGGACAATGCACATAGAACTAAGAATGACCACTATGCTCTCAAAGTAGGTGCATAAAGGTAGAAGGTGGAGACTCAATATAATGGTGGAAGAAAGGCCTTCATAGAAGGAAGTAGGGATTCAAGTCTCATAAAGAGCTTCCAAAAATTATGGTACTTATAGCTTTCAGCTCTCATTGCCCCTATCATAAGCATCTTGAAGTGATTAAGGTTAATGTGAACAAACTATGGTGTACATGCTTGACGAAGTATAAGTTAGAAATCTCATGTCCCTTGAATACGAGGGCCGCTCCTCATGCTACTCAAGTTTAGTCACCGGTAAGTTCTTATCATCGTAAGTACATGTGTATCATAGAGAACCGCCAACGGGGTACCCCTTGCCCGATGATACGGAAGAATCCCCATATCAAAATGACAAGGCAAGCAGACAACGAGCATCTCAGCAATCTTCTTATTTACCATGGGAATATGGTGATTTTTTCTCTCTTTCCTCTTTTCATAATCTATTTTTTTTCTTTTCTCTTTTTTTTCTCAATATAGGACTCTTTTTTATAAGAAGAATGATTCATAGACAGCTCATTATGGTTACGCTGCAGGTTTCCACCATGTCAGCATGGATTAGACCAGCGGCCCAGGCGTTTCTCTAACACATATACATAACTCCATGGACTTACAAGCTCCCCTTTCATTTCACACCGGCGACATCCATATACAAAAGAGCATGATATCAACTAGGTACAAGTACCAAGTGCAGTGTTGAAAGCGTTCCCCATGAAAGCATGGTTCTGCTAATTCCCAACAAATTAGTGCAAGCATATACAACATAGACGACACAATGGTTCAAGTTTATTAAGGTCAAGAAAAGTAAAGTGTGCCATCAAGTTTGTGAGAGCTTTAATCACTAGTTTTCTCATAACAAGTTTAATTTGGAAGGTAAACAAAATCATGAATATACTTGCAATAGCATAAGCTAGTAGGTAGGTATGGTGGACTCTTTGGAATAACTTGGTTTAGGGAGTTGGATGCATGAGTGGAACTCATACTTGGTTGTGGAGGCTAGCAAAAGACTGGGAGCGACAAACTAAGAGAGCAATAATGGCCATAATCATGCAGAGCGACAAAACAACATTGATCAAAGCATAAAGTGATACTACAAGTTGAAAACTAAAGGATCATAAAGGCTATGGTGACTTGGAATAGTCATAACATGGTGTGAGCATCTGCCAAGTCAACCCAAATAAAGCATCAAAGGAGAATACCACAATACTATGCTTTAATATGCTAAAACGATGTATGGTTCATCCAAGGCACATTAAGCAATCTCAATTGTTTATAACAAGTCATGCTACAACAAAAAATACTAAGCATAAATCCAAAACAATATCAAGCATGGCATGACAAAGCATAGGCCACAGTCAAAAACAAGCTTTGTTTACCACTTAAGCATGAACTTTTCTACTCTTTTCCAAACCAAACCAAACTATTTAAAAACCAATGTATGAAAGAGGAGGTCCAACCAATTTATTCAGAAAACTAAGCAAACAAAAGCAAATGAAAACCAAACCAAAAAACGAAAAAGAAGACGCTCCAAGAACAACACAACTGTGCATGAAACAATAAAAATGAAGCGTTTGGAAGAAACCTGGGATTTTTATTGATGAAGAGGGGGATGCCTTGGGCATCCCCAAGCTTTGACGCTTGTACTTCTTGGATATTTCTTGGGGTGACATGCGTGACATCCCCAAGCTTGAGCTTTAGTCCATCCTTCATCTCATTACTCATTCCTTCCATACACCTGAAATTTTTCCTTCATACAAAACTTCACACAATCTTTGTTAGCAACATTAGTGCACTCAAGATAATAGGTATTTAGGTTCAGTTCTAACACCAATAAAACTTCCATTAAAACTAGTTTAGCACTTCCCTCAAAAAGCTCAATTCCTGAAAAGAACTCAAAAAAGAACCAACAAGAAGCAAATGCAGAAAATGGCAGAAATCTGTCAAAATAGACAAGCAGGTAAAGACGAATTTTTAGAAGACCTTCTGTTGCTCAAATCGAAAGTTGTTGAACTAACGAAAGTTAGATAACAACCTGGGGCAGAAGCATAAAAATTCACGCCTCAAAAGGACATACAGAGATTTTACATGAATTTTTACGGTGAAGCACAGAAATCTGATTCGGGACAACAACTTTCCCAACCATTACTTCTCCCTCATTAGAGGTTACTCTTGGCACAAAAAGCAAATAAAAAGGATAAGGAGCGGTTATTACTTAGTAATAACTTCCAAGACTGATCTAAAACTTTTGGGTTATCTCCCAATAAGTACTTTTCTTTAACACCTTTAAGTTAGGCACAAGCAAAAACTAAAATGGATAGAATAGAAGTAAGCGGAGATAATCATGGTAAAAACATTGTTTTGTTCAGTGAAATCCTTTTGTTAACAAGGTTGATCAGGTCTTGTTACCAAAACAATTTCATATGAGACAAAACTTTGTATTCCACTAATGATTATGTTACCTCAACCTTGATGGCAATGGTCCCAATCATAATATTTTCAAATTTTTCTCTTGGTATGGGACAATATATTTCTCCAACTTGAATACCCTCAACATGTTCAATTGAATTCAAACCATAAGTCCTTTCAATCTTCTTTGGGAAATAGACAGTATGTTCCTTGTCATTAACATTGAAAGTCACCTTTCCTTGATTACAATTAATAACAGCTCCTGCAGTATTAAGAAAAGGTCTCCCAAGAATAATAGACATATTATCATCTTCAGGCATTTCAAGCACAAGAAAATCAGTTAATATCAAGCAATTATGAGCCACTTGAACAAGTACATCCTCACATATACCAATAGGAATAGTGGTAGATTTATCAGCCATTTGCAAAGATATATCAGTTGGTATCCATTTTTCAAGTTGAAGCCTCTTATAGAGAGAGAAGGGCATCACACTAACTCCAGCTCCCAAATCACACAAGGCAGTTCTAACATAACTATTCTTAATAGAGCAAGGGATAGTTGGAATCCCTGGGTCTCCAAGTTTCTTTAGAACCTTACCATTAAAGGAATAATTAGCAAGCAAAGTAGAAAATTCTTCATTAGGGATCTTTCTTTTATTTGAGACAATATCCTTGATATACTTTGAGTAAGGAGGCAATTTAATAGCATCAGTCAAAGGAATTTGCAGGAATAAAGGTTTCATCCACTCACAAAACTTATTATAGTGTTCATCTTCCTTTGACTTGTGCTTCTTATCAGGGAAAGGCATAGGTTTTTGGACCCAAGGCTCTCTTTCACTACCATGTTTCTTAGCAATAAAATCTTCTTTGGTGTATTTAGTATTCTTAGTGTGGTTTTCAGGTTCTTCTTCAACTTTTTGTTCATTAGGAACTTCATTTTCTTCATTACCACTTTCAGTTTCAGCATCAAAGATGGATATACTATTAGGATCTATAGCAGGTTTAGAGGGTTCTACAACAGTTTTATGTTTCTTTTTCCTTTTCTTACGAGTAGAGCCACTATTTTCAGCTTGTTGAGAATCCTACTCAATTATTTTGGGATGCCCTCAGGATATAGAGGATCCTGAGTAGCAGCTCCACTTCTAGTTCTAATTTCATAAGCATGTTTTTCTTTAGCAACATTAACTAGCAAGTCTTTTTGCACTTTAACAAGTTGATCTATTTGAGTTTGAACCATTTAAAAGTGTTTAACAATCATTTTAACATCATTAGAGGTTCTTTCCACAATATCTTTCAACTCAACAATAGCTCTAGTGTTTTCCATTAGATGATTTTGCACCCTTTTATTAAAATTATCTTGTTTAACAATAAAGATATCGAATTCTTCTAAGCATTGATCAGGAGGTTTAGAGTAAGGGATATCACCTTCATCAAAGTGTTGGAGAGAGTGTACCTCCATAGTGGATGAGTAGGGGATAGGCTTACATAATTCTTCTATAGGAGGTAAATTCTTGACATCTGCAGCTTTAATTCCCTTCTCCTTAAGACATTTCTTAGCTTCCTTCATTACTTCATCATTTAATTCAATAACTCCCCTCTTCTTTGGTGATGGAAATAGGCACTGGTATAGGTTCAGATACAATTACTTCGGGTATAGCTTGTTCAGGAGGAGTCCAATCTTCATAGTTCTTGCTTATTTTAGCCATTAATTCCTCAACTTCCTTGGGAGTCCTATTCCTGAAAACACAATCAGCACAACTATCTAGGTATGTCCTAGATTCTTCGGTTAGTCCATTATAAAATATATCAAGAAGCTCATTCTTAGGTAATGGACTTCCAGCCTGTGCATGAATCAAAGCACAAAACCTTGCCCATGATTCGGGCAATACCACTTTTTCTCCTTGTTTAAAATCAAAAAGTTCCTGCAAAATAGCATGTCTAGCACTAGGAGGAAAATATTTCTGCAGGAAAGTACTAATCAAGCAACCAGGGCTATCAATAGATCCAGGAGGTAAATTACTAAACCAAGTTTTAGCTTCTCCTTTCCGTGAAAAGGGGAAAACTTAGCAACAAAGTAAGTACGCATCTTAATATCATCAGAAAACAAGCCACTCATGGTAGAAAGTTCATTCATATGTGCTACCACACTTTCATTCTTAGTCCCACAAAAAGGTTCTTTCTCAACAATAGCTATGTAAGATAGATCGAGAGAGAAATCACAATCTTCATCTATAATGTTTATGGGAGAAGCAGCAAACTTAGCAATAGGAGACAATTTGGGTCTAATAGTACGCCTCTCAAGGAGACTCTTAGCAGCGCTCCTATCATGGGTGTTTTTACATTCTTTGATAAATTCATCGGTCATCTCAACGTAACCATCTTCAATATCATAACTCTCACTAGATTCAGGTGAACTAACAGGTGTAGTAGTATCTTCATTAGGAGTTTCAGTATTTCCAGCTATAGTTCTAGCAATCGTAGCATCTAGGAAAGGACCTAATGAACCACTCTTATCAAGCACAGTAGAAGCAGCATCATAAGCATCAGAAGTTTCAGATTCGGCAGTAGTAGCAGTGTGTGTAGCATGTGTATGTGGTGGTGTAACAAGCTTACTCATAACAAATGGTGAATCAAGAGCAATAGAGGTGTTCAGAACCATACCTCTTCTTGTAGTGGATGGTAAAATAGGAACCTTGCCATCACGAGACTTACCCATGATGGATGGATAGCAGCGAACAATAGAGAATCCAATGAGGCAGTCTGACAGATCCAGATCTGGATTCACATAAACACAATGCCAGAATTAATAAAATCACACATATGTTTCTGAACATCTGATAAGCATGCATCACACCAAGCGGGTAATACTTAAATCTGTCTGCACCATGGTAATAAGGGTATTAAGAAAAAATACCTTTCTCTTTAAGTTGGGTCCTACCAGCTGGTCGGTGGCCTTGCGCTTGTTTTTTGGTAAGTAGTAGTACTCGTCGGATCCTGCGGCATGTGGGGGTACCATCCTGTTTGCCGCACCTAGAGCACCGCATGTTCGCAGGTATGTACCACCATGCTACAGTAAATGAAGAAGAGATGGTGTCACAGAGGCTTCCACAAAAACAGGATGCAGACAGAGACAACTTTTAGCACATGGATACATCCAGGTTGCAGCCAACCACTTTTAGCATTGGAAAGAATGGAAGAACGCAACAAATATACTTCTACATTACCTTTTTAGGCAACTTTTAAGGGAACTAACAGGACCATCCCTATCCGTAGTGTCCGTGCGCGCTACTGGCCCATAGTTCTCCATACAGAATCTGACGCAAAATCCATTGCACATTACGAGTAGCAACTAAAGGTTACAGAAGTGAAGAACACTGAAATCGAACCCGACCAAATGTCCCAATCAGAACAGCGGTGACCATGCCCTGATCCGGAATCCATACGAAATCAGTACCACCTCCCCCCCACGCCCACACCTAGCCCCACCACCAACCCCATCCCACCCAAATGACCCAATCGATTAGACAAGAGGAAAAATATCCTGATTAGGTGATTCCGAGGTGAGAAATAAGCAAGAACTCCACAATCAAAGCATACCGAATACTACTACTCCTAGTACTAATAGTACCCCCAATGGCCCAATCGGAAGCAAATTAAGCAAAGCCGGATTTCGAGGTGAGTAAATACACCCACCTATTTCAACAAGAACTCCCCAATCGGAGGTTGCACCAGTTCCAACAGTTGCTTGCTGGATGTGAGCTAGCTAGTGATGGTTTCTTGTCTTGTCGTCAGTAGAAAGGCATGGGCAGGGGAGTAGTAGTACTAGCAGTAGTAGGGCTGGGCAGTGCACTTTTTATATAGTATTTTTAAGTGGCAGTGGAGGGAACATTTGGCCGGGAGAGAATCCCGAATTTTTGATCCCAGCTATCACGTGGTGGCCTACAACTGTTTCAAGCGGGACCCACGTCAGGGGTGAGTTAAAGCAGGTACCACATCAAGTGGGTGAGATAATTGACCGAGCCAACCTCCTCCTTCCCTTGGTACCAGTACTAGTTCTCCCGAGTTCGTCTCCAAGGACAGAGAAAATCGCCCCTCTTCGAATCAAATTGGTCCCGGCTTATTATCCTTCTGCTGATTCGTCTCATGAAGCAGTGGACAAGACGGAGGTAATTGCAGCACAGGGCACCAGCGCTGGGGCCTCAAAAACAGTTTAGGAACAGATAAAGTTATATGCTCGGATTTCAGACTAGGAACACACACAAACACACATATACTCTGTATATACTAATATACAAAATAGTTTCCAATTACAGTTTTGCTAACAAAGGCCTAGAAATCATAATAAGGTAGCTCCATATTACAGAACTACGACAGTAGCGAACCAATCATGGGATAGCTCTACACCCCAAGAGTTTTGCAACTGGGCTAGTGGTCAAGAATGGCACCAAAAGTACACCCCTAATGATCAGCAGCCCTGCATCAAATCCATCTAGATGCAGTGTACCCGATCCACAGCCTTAGGTACAGGCTCATCAATGAACAGGTCATCGTCATTACCATCAAAGTCCTCTTCGGTCATCTGCTTCTGTGATTAGTATATTAACAGATATGTTTATAGACAAACATCAAAGACACACAACCTGAACATTTGTCGTTCTACAGATATACCTTGTCATCTGGCATAGTGGTAGTAATAGAAATGAATCCTGTTTCATGCAGCTTGCGCTTTTTTATCTCCTCCCTCTTCTCCAAGTTGATCTAGATGCTCAGGAGCTGCCTCTGTCAGTTGATCTAGTTGATCAACATCTGCTTCCCCTACTTGATCTTGATGATAAAGATGTGCTTCCCCCGGTTCAGATGGAGGATCATATGGTTCACCATGAAATACCCATCTAACATATGTGCTAAGCATCCCAAATGTAAAAATATGGTCTTCCACTATACTTTGAGGCAACACCCTACGATTTGCACACAACCGGCAGGGGCAATGTACTTTTGAGTTGTCACTATGAGCTCCAACAAATCCCATAAATTGTAGAACATCAAGGATACGTTTAGCGTTGCCTAATGGAGCAATCTCTATCCAAAATCTACCCATCTGTTTAATTATGACATACAAGGTTGGTTATTATTAAAAGAAAAGCACAAAACATATATATGAAGTACAAAAACTATATATGCCTATGCGTTTCAACAAACATATTGACAACAAAAATCGCCGAAGGTATTTAGGAACAAAGATCCAGCGTAGAATAAACTATGACCATGCAGATTGAGGACAAATTAAACTACGTAGGAGTATTTGAAAGGGCAATAAAAATGCCAACCAGATCGAGCTAGAGATAGGAGGACTACCGTGGGATCGACGTGCCCACCGGTGTGTCTCAAAAAGACCGACGGTAGGGAAAGCTTCTTCGCGCACGTTGGTGATGAGGAGCGGCCGTGAGCGCGTCTGTTTTGTGGGGAAGGGGTGAGGCCTAGGCGGCGGAGGGTGGAAGTTAATACACATCGCGTCTGTTTTGAGATTCAATCTTTCATTAAATTGTGGTAACGCCATTCTATTACATGAATATAACAATAAAGTTTGAACATTATAGAAAATGCCCTAAACCCTAAAACCCTAAACCCTCAATCCCGCCTAAACGACATTGGTAAATGAGGTATCACATGCACTTGTAGATCAAAATTTCAGATAAACATTCCTCAAATTGTGTTAACGCTATTCAATTCCATGAATATAAGCATATATAAAGCAGCTTGAACATTATCGAAAATTCCCAAAAAACCTAAACCCTAAACACCTAAACCCCAAAACCATAAAATACCTAAACCCTCAACCCCTTACCAAGCAGGTATGATGCACTTATAGATCAAAATCCGAGATACTTTCATTAAAGTGCAATAACACAAGTCTATTCCATGAATATATATAAGCATATATATATAAGCTTGAACATTATTATTGAAAATTCATAAACCCTAAAACCTAGAAAACCATAAACCCTAGAACCCTTAACCCTAAATACCAACCTTAAACTCCTAAGCCCTAAACCCTAAAATCCTAAATCATATACCATAAACCCTAAACCCCTAAACCCTTAACCCAAAAAACACGAACCCTAAACCCTAGGCTATATATATCTTGTGTGGAAACTAGGGCAATGGGATTTTGAGCCATGCTTATTTGTAGTTTCTTCATGATAAAAGCCATTGTCGTCGCTTGAAAAATTGAAAATATCTTAAAATTCAGAAGCTTCCTTTATAAAAAATATTTTAAATGCCAATAATAGGGACCAATCTACCAAATACAAATATGTTGTTATAAACTATAGCAAAGGTGTGGCCATGACCTTGGTCACCTGGTTTGAAAGCCATGCAAATTCATACATGGTACGCCATATATCTTATGACAAAATTAAAGCCAATATTATCGATTGGAGCTTTTAAAATAACTCCAAATATGGAAGCTCTTTTTCTAAACAATGTTGAAATACCAATATGCACCAATCTACCAAACATGGTTACATTATCATAAAATATGGTAACACATATGGCCTTGACATTGGTCATCTAGTTTTCGAAAGCCATAAATGTTCAAACATGGTACGCCATATTGTGAAACGCCATTCTATTACATGAATATAAGCATAAAGCTTGAACATTATTGAAAACCATAAACCCTTAACCATAAACCCTAATAACCTCCTAACCCTAGAACTCTAACTTCCTAACCCTAAAACCCTAAACTCTTACCAAGGAGGTATAATGCACTTATAGATCAAATTTTGAAATACTTTTATTAAATTGCGATAACGCCATTCTATTCCATGAATATAACCATATATATAAAGCTTGAACATTATTATTGAAAATTCCCTAAACCTTAAAACCTAAACTATCATAAACCCTAAAACCTTGAACAACCCTAAACCCTAAACCACTAAACCCTAAAAGCCTAAACCCTAAAATCCTAAACCATAAGCCATGAACCCTTAAACCCTCAACCCAAAATAAAACCCCGAACCCTAAACCCTAAAATCCTAAACCATAAGCCATGAACCCTTAAACCCTCAACCCAAAATAAAACCCTGAACCCTAAACTTAATTAACCCTAGGCTATATATACTTTGAGTGAAAACCGGGGTAGTGGGATTTAAAGCCATGTTTTGTAGTAGCTTCATGACTAAAGCCATTGTTCTGCATTAGAAAATTGAAATAACTTCCAATTCGGAAGCTTCCTTTGTAAATAATATTTTAAATGCCAATACACACCATAAAAAATATGGATTGGTTATTATAAACTATAGAAAAGATATGGCCATGACCTTGGTCATCTGGTTTTAAATCCATGCATATTCTTACATGGTACTCCATATATATTGTGATACAATTTTTTCTCAGAAATTATCAAATTTCAAGATTATATTTTTCCATGGAAACTAGCTAGTGCACATAGTGAGACACGAATAGAGAAAATAATGGATGCATTTCTTTTTATATTTATTTCTTTGTATTTTTTTAAAATGGCTGAAATTAGGTGTCATTACCATTCATATCAAAAAGTTGAATTTTCCAAAATTCTTGGTGGTTCTCCAATATTTGATTACTTGATATCTTTGAATTATTTTAAAAAGTCAAGAGCAAGGTATATCACACACGCTCTAGTTTGAAATTAGACATATTTACTTCAGATTGTCAAAAAGTCATTTTATTGCATAGATTTAGCTAGAAAGTTTGGAAATTCATGAAAGTTGGGCATTGTCCATCAAATCCAGAATCTTCTTTTGAAATGCCAAGATGCAGCTATCTACCAGATATGGACACACTATTATAAAATATAATAGAGATATGGCCGTGACCTTAGTCATCTTGTATGAAAGCCTTCAAAATATATTGTTTATCAATTTCGGCAAATGTGTGGAAACTCATTTATATGTTGGTAAGCATACTATCGCTGGCGTGTGGGTCTAGACGAGGCCAACACGTGAGAGCGGCCGCGTCGGAGTACCATACGTCGGAAGCTTCAACCTCAAAATTTCCGCATGGCGCCGAAACATCCCGCGCACATCTATTCAAATATCCCGCGCATCTATTCAAATATCCCGCCCCGCTTTTTGCAAATACAAAATTCCTCCTCTATCCCTGCTCCAGAAACAAGGACTGTGGTAGTACTGCAATAATAGAGGGGTATAGGTCGTAAATGTGTGTCATCCCACCTATATCCCCCCTGATGAGGGCAAAACCTCTAGGGTGGCCCGATCTTCACGAATCTCGTGGTCAAATCGATGGGAAAGCGAGGGGAAAGGGAGAAGGTAGTGGAAGCGGACGCACACCTCGCGAAGAACACGATGAACACACACAAAACACACACGATACAAGGCCGATTGCTCTCACCGATGGCCACCGGTCCGATAGAATCCTCGCAAGGAAAGATCGGTCAACGTGCTCCCGTCAATCCCAAGCGGAGAGGGAAGAACACCTTGGAGAGGGTCTTGACGTCTTGGCAAAGGGACACCGATGCCAAGGCCTTGTACAATGAGGGAGGCGCGATGCAAAATCCAACGAGGTGGTGATGATAGTCGATCCCCTTTGGTAGAAGGGGATGAGGCAAAACTAGAGATTCCACAAAGGGGGTTGTCTTTAGTCTATCATCTATGCCTAAGGGATACATGAGGGGATGGGGGCTCTATTTATAGTCCAACCACAAGTTCAGGGGTAGTTTGGGCATAAAACTAGGGTTTGGTGCGAAATAGAGGGGTACATGGGCCAAGGGCCCAGCTATTGGCTCGTAGGCCCATCACTTGGGCCAGACAGTCTGGGTCAGAGTGACCGGACAGTTCGGGTCAGAGTGACCGGACAGTCCGGGTAGTGTCTGGGTAGTGTCCGAACTGGCCTTCTGAATGTCCACGCCAGGTTGGGGCTGGGGCAGGCCGGACACTCCGGCCGAGTCACGCCGGACACTCCGGCTGCGCCGGACACTCCGGCTGGATTCGGGCGGACTCTCCGGGGCGATGACAGCGGAGACTCTCGTTCTGGAGCTGGCTGCTCCTGGTCCATCTTCTTGGTTGACTTGGGGACGATCTTGGGGACTTGGCGTTGTGGATGTAGTAGCGTCCGTAGGACGGGCTGCATCAGCTCCCCCCTTCAAAATGAGTCGTCCTCGACTCTCCATGCTCATTCTAAGAAGATGACGTCGAGAGACCTTCTTGATCCTAGGGTTGACCATATAGTCGTCCTTGAGAAGCTTGATGTGGCAACTCTTCAATGTTCCTTCACCTTCCATGAAGCCTACAGAGCTCACAACAAAAGCGAAGCAACACTCAAAGAGTACCCGATTCATGAAGATTATAGCATGAGTCCTCAAGTAGAAGGAAGTCACCTTATGATATAGTGATAGATCATTGAAGGATAGCCCTAGGTAACTCTCTTCGATTCGTATTGTCAACTCGTTGTCCATAGTGGTTGACATGTATGCAATTGTACCTTCACACAACAAAGACCAAGCAACATATGTTTGTGTATGATAGAGGAGCATGTCATTTGTGGCATATCCATTCTTGTTCACAACACTATTAGCACAACTCAAGTATCGCAAACGAAATGTGTATGCAAGGTCAAAGTGCATGGAAGTTAATTGAACATCATCCAAATGTGGGAACTCAAAAACTCCATATAACATCTTAGTGTGGCACTCAAATCAAGTGACTAAAATCTTGATCAACATCTTTGATGCAAAGCTAGGAGAATTCGGCAAAAACACATGAGGAAAAATATCCAAAGCAACATCATTATGTGTGCAAACCAACCATTGGAAAGAACAATTGTTCAATATGTTGGATGCCATACACATATCATCAAAAGCCAAAATCATGGGAGTATGAGTATCGTAAGCGGTAGCAAAAACAACATGTTTGCAAACAAACCGTATGAAAGAGCAAGTGGTCCTTATGTTTGTTGTAATAGCAATACGAGAGACTTGGAAGCTCTCATGACAATACATGCTCAAAATGGCATTATGGTTGCACACAAAACATTGGAAAGAGAAATTGTTCAACATTTTTGTGGCAACACACAAAGTATCAATATCCAAAAGCAAAGAGACATGATTGTCACAAGGTGAAAGAATACCATCAACATGCTTGCAATCAAACCATAGGAAAGAGCAATTTGTCAACATGAAAGATGCAAAGCATGCAAAAGGTATCAGAGTTGGGTTCGATCTTGAACTCACTTGGGGATGCTCTCTAGAGCTCTTTTTGTCAACTCGTGCTCAATCGAGGTTGACATTCTTGTGCGGGTACCTACACACATGAAACACAAAAGTAAGAATGTGTGTGCATGGTAGAGAAACACATCATCCATCATGACATATCTCTTCTTGTGCACATCACCATTAGTGTCAATCAAGTATGAAAAATAGGCATGGTGAGTATGCAAGTGGGGAACATGCTTATCATGGCAATCCTCAAAATCTCCAAAATTTGAGAAAGCTATGGGGGCCATCTCAATATAAACCATATGAGAATTATTGTTGCAAGCAAAACAACTAAAAGAGCAATTATTCAACTTTTTGCAAGCAACGGGAGAGATTGTAAAACATTCATGACAAAGCATGGTTCGAGGGGTACCATTGGTAACATCATTGCAAGAAAAACATTGGAAAGAGCAATTGTTCAACAAAGTGCAAGCAATGATATCATCAACGTAACATTTAGAGCATGACATGTCTATGGCAATATCATCACAATCAAATAATTTCACATGCTCAACATTATGCAAAGGCAAAGTATCACATGGAAATATCAATGAAGCATATGTGATATCACAAACATCATCCATAGCATGCCAATCATCACAAGTCATCATGTCCACTAGTGGGATCATGGCATCATCAACACCCATATTGTTACCTTGTTCATACCTCTCATATGAAGTGGGTGTTGTGGTAGTATTGGCCTCCATGTGGGCGACTTCTTCATCATGTATGGGGATGGCATCATCTTCATCCACCATGTTCATCTTCTTGGTTGGAGGCATCATCATCTCCAAGCTTGGTGCTTCTTTATCCATGGAACCTAGCATATCATGGGGTAACACACTAGAAGTAGAGGGTAAGTCATTAGAAATCAAAGTGGTCTCACATGACCTATCAACTACCACTCTCAACTCACTTGGTGTATCACTCATGCCCTCCAAATGGAAGCACTCAATCTCACGTATGGTGGAGTCACTCATCTCACTCTTGTTTTCACTCAAGTGGGCTAAGTGGCTATCATACTCATATGGGATTGGTACCACATCATCACTCAAGAATATGGCGGTAGGCTCGGTTCTCTCAACTCCATGCGCCTCCTTTGGTGAAGGGAAAGTCCCATGCTCAACATTCTTGACCTTGTCGTCGCCATCTTGCACCTTGGCTTGTGTAGTTCTCTTGACGTACTCGTCTAACTTGGCGAAGTAGAGGTCTTCGTCCTCCTCATCCATGAGGTTGCATGCGTCATCTAGGACGTCAAGTCTTGGCATTGATGCTTGATGGCGTGGAGGAGAGCTTGCTCTTGGTGCCATTTTGGTGGTGGCACGAGTAGTTGAAGGTGCCTTATGATGGTGTTGACGGAGGTCATTGGCGTGCCTTGCCAAAGGTTGATGTAGATGGCGCACTTGGTCATCCACATGACGCTCGCGACGATGCTTCTTGTCCTTGGCACTCTTCTTGGTAAGGTGTTGTAATGAGCGCAAAGCATGATTATTCTTGGCCATCATGCTCATGGTTTTGGCGAAGTCGTTGTCCATGTCGCGCTTGAAGTTGTCCATTGGATGGTGGACCTTGGTACTCTCGAGGTGGAGGCTCCCTCTTGGTCGATTCGACTTGGGGAGCTTGTCGTTGTCGTTCTTGAAGTCGTCCATGCTTGGGGAGTTATTGTTGTTGTAGAACTCCATATCACCCAAGCATGTGGATCCATTGTCGGTGTAGTGCTCCATCATGTCATCCATGCTTGTGGAGGCATATGCATGGTGTCTCATCGTGGATTCTTCATAGAAATCATCCTCGATTCCGGAGTCCCTAGACATGTTTCACAAGACCAAGTGGTGTATATGGAAGTGGTAGGGGGTTAGGAATGCAACGCCAAACCTTACTTTACCTTGGAAGATAGTATCGTGCAAGTGGCAACACTTGAGAGCAATCAAAACCAAGCAAAGTGAAGTTCACGCGGAACACCAAAACCAACTAACCACTAAAAAACACACACACACACACACAAAGCTTATGGTGGATGGGTATGGAAGGTGGCGTGTCAAGAACCAATCCGAAATCAAGATGTTGTAATGGCAAGTAAAGAACCACGATGATCACAAAGCAAAACAAGTCAATCCACAAGAGGAAATATGTACAAGGAAACACACACGGTGGGATAAATGGGACTTGTGCGATGGAGAAAGTGAGATAAGAACCAAATGATTATCTAGCGAAGACTATAAGCTCGTGTCGCACTAGTGCAAGGAGATACGCTAGTTCGATTGCACTAAATTGGTGGGCTACAAGATATGCACAATAAGTACCACCTATTTGATGTTCATCGAGCTTGCACTTCCTATTCTATGAGGCACTTGTTTCTTTCTTTCTCTTTTTCTTATTTTTCTTTTTCTATTTTTTTCTCTTTTTCTTTCTTTTTTCACTTGCCTCTTCCTTGTGCCAACAACTATACAAGATAACTATATGAGATAGCGCGCTCACAACTTTTGCTCGGAATTCTACAAGGTATAAAATGTGCATAGCCCAAGCAATCATAGGAGGAACTAGTCTCAATAGGTGTTTGTTGAACGCAAAGATAGTGTGGCTCACAAAGGGATGCAAGTGGGGAGAAGTCGCGGAATTTTTATACCTTTCGTCGTCGATATTCACCCTTTATTGGTGGATTCCGCCTTGCTCACGGAATTTGGATGGAGTAGATAGCATGAACTACAGATATTATGATGTAGAGCTCTTTCTCCTCTTCAAAACAAGCTAAAGAACACCAAAATCCGAGTTCGTATGCAAAAGTTATGCTCAAAACCGTGAAGCAGATTTTTCTGTCAGCAGGGGGGCGGACAGTTTGGTGCACGCTGGCCGGACAGTCCGGCCGGGCCGGATATTCCGGTCCGTTTAGGCCGGAAACTCCGGTGGGGTGGATAGTCCGGTCCGTTTTGGCCGGACAGTCTGGTCCGGTCGAACCAGAACTTCCAGAACACGAACTGGACGAGTTTTGGCGGAAAACTCGAACAAAAACCTCAAATTGATGGGGGAAGTCAAGAAATTAGGCTATGGAAACACAGGGGAAGGTAGATCAACAAGTTTAGCAAGTAATCCACGGATCAAAACCTACCAAAATGCACTCAAATCATAGATCGATCCAAAACACGAAATTGGGGCAATTTTTTGGGGATTTTCGAATTTATGGGGGAAAGACCAAATCCAGGAGAAATCCGTGGCAACCAAAAGCTGCTGATACCAGATGATGAGGGCAAAACCTCTAGGGTGGCCCGATCTTTACGGATCTCGTGGTCAAATCGATGCGAAAGCGAGGGGAAGGGAGAAGGTAGCGGAAGCGGACACACACCTCGTGAAGAACACGATGAACACACGCAAAACACACACGATACAAGGCCGATTGCTCTCACCAGTGGCCACTGGTCCGATAGAATCCTCGCAAGGAAAGATCGGTCAACGAGCTCCCTTCAATCCCAAGCGGAGAGGGAAGAACACCTTGGAGAGGGTCTTGATGTCTTGGCAAAGGGACACCGATGCCAAGTCCTTGTACAACGAGGGAGGCGCGATGCAAACTCCAACGAGGTGGTGACGATAGTCGATCCCCTTTGGTAGAAGGGGATGAGGCAAAACTAGAGATTCCACAAAGGGGGTTGTCTTTAGTCTATCATCTATGCCTAAGGGATACATGAGGGGGTGGGGGCTCTATTTATAGTCCAACCACAAGTTCAGGGGTAGTTTGGGCATAAAACTAGGGTTTGGTGCGAAATAGAGGGGTACATGGGCCAAGGGCCCATCTATTGGCTCGCAAGCCCATCACTTGGGCCGGACAGTCCGGGTTGGAGTGACCGGACAATCCGGGGTAGCCGGACAGTCCGGGTCGGAGTGACCGGACAGTCCGGGTCGGAGTGACCGGACAGTCCGGGGTAGCCGGACAGTCTGGGTCGGAGTGACCGGACAGTCCGGGTAGTGTCTGGGTAGTGTCCGAACTGGCCTTCTGAATGTCCATGCCAAGTTGGGGCTGGGGCAGGCCGGACACTCCGGCTGGATTCAGGCGGACTCTCCGGGGCGATGACGGCGGAGACTCTCGTTCTGGAGCTGGCTGCTCCTGGTCCATCTTCTTGGTTGACTTGGGGACGATCTTGGGGACTTGGCGTTGTGGATGTAGTAGCGTCCGCAGGACGGGCTGCATCACCCCCCATCGTCTCTTCCCCACCCACACCCCTTCAACCCCGACCTTCCTCTAGCTACTTCACCGCCAGCCCTCTCTTCCACATCGAAGTTCCACTGCACACGCTCTTTACCGGAACTATTTCACCGACTCCCTCGCGGCACCAGATCTGCTTTTCCAACACCGTCGTCTACCCTACCGGGGCCGGTTCACTGAATCATTCATTGCTGACCCCGAAATGTCGAGCCACCACCCCCGCTATGCACTTGCCCGTCCCACCCGTCCTCGCCGTGCAGTGCTAATTTCTCTTGCCCGTTTGCTATATTTTTGTTACTCATAAGCTACGAAATCTTTAGGATGTTGCTCAATATCCTGGATGCTATTGCCATTTCGTTTGCACCCTTCATCTTGTAGGTCCTATCCACCTCATTAGCTTCTTGCTTTTATTCCCTTTCTTTATGCTCACGCTATCGGTTTAATACTCCAACACGAACTCATAGATTCTATTCTTTCCAAGCGCTCGCATGGGTCATGCAAATAGCTCATAGAGGATCCAACACTAACAATCTGACGCCTAGCAAGGCTGAATCGTGCGGTTTCCTTGTGTTACTTAGGTCAGTTTCTTGTCATGTTAATTAGTTGTCATTCTACCTAAGAACTTGCCATGACATTTGCATTTATGTTCAATTGAGAATATATGTGCGAATGCTTAATTCGTAAAATGTCCATCTAGTTTGGATGATACATCTGGTAATTTTTAATGCTATGTTTTTTGGTGTTTTCAAGAGTTTTCATCCTTCCAAACCAACCAATTTGGTTTCAAATGTCATGCAGAGAAATGACAATGGAGTACAAGGACCAGAGTTCCAACTGCTCTGCTCAGATTCTTTTGGCAGATTGACCAGGAGTCGCACCCGCTCGATAAGGAGCTACTGTCAGCCTGAACGTGCTACTGTAAGTTCATACTTACTTTAAATGATCTCTACTTTATATAATACTACTTGTTTCCCTTGTTGTTTGTTTTAACCTGTTTCACCATATTTTAGCAGACTGCAGTTAAAACCCAGCAGGAGTCCTTGGAAGGCAGGACTGAAAGTTGTGATCCCTCGTCCCATTCATCCTCCCATTGCATTGCCGAAGAAAACTTACTTAACAGTCCACCTAGAACAACTCCTGCATGTGATAAATATATAAATGTTGTATTGCATGCAGAACGAAAGGGTGTAGCTTCTCTTAGATCTATAGCTGAAATGCTGAAGAAGAGGACAGATGATACAGTGAAGCAAATCGCCATGTACCGATCTCTTATTGATGGTACTAACACGTTGTAATCTGTCGGAATTGCGATCTTGTTGTATAACCTGTTGTAACAAACTTTTATTGTTGTGTAATAAGTAATGTTAATTTCTGTGTGTTTATTAATTGATGTCTTGATATTCACCTGTTCTGCAAAAAGTAGGCGCTAGAAAAAAAAGGTCCGAAATAGTAACAACGTGTGCATGGATGACCCAAAGCGGTCAGAATAGTAAAAGGCCAGAACATTAAAAGGCTAGAACAGTGAAAGGCTAGAACAGTAAAAGTCTAGAATAGTAAAAGGTCAGAATAGTAAAAGCCCAGAACAGTAAAGGACCAGAATAGTAAAAGGCCAGAACAGTAAAAGCCTAGAACAGTAAAGGACCAAAACAGTAAAAGGCTAGAACAGTAAAAGGCCATAGCAGCAAGAGGCCAGAACAGTAAAAGGACAGAACCATAAAAGGCCAGAACACTAAAAGGCCAGAACAGTGAAAAGGCCGGAATAGTAAAAGGTCGGAACCGTAAAAGGTATCAATAGCACAGGTCTAGTACCGTGGCAAGCCAGTACAATAACAGACCAAACTGTGCCGGCCTTAATAGGCAAAAGCCCAAACACTAAAGGGCCTAAACAGTAACGGGTCGAAATTCCTAAAAGGCTGAAACAGTAACAGGACTGAACAGTAAAAGGCTAAATTGGTAACAGGCCTAAACAGGCCTCAAGTGGCAGCACCGTGTTTGACAAACATGAGCCTTCTGTAGGCTAAAACAGAATCGGCCCTGAAAGTTCGTGGGCCGCATCTTTGGGCCTATTTCAAATAGTGTAGGACAAAACAATAACGGGCCATCTTCTTGTTGGGCTCCCCTGATGGGCCGGCCCAGTTAGTACTTAGGAGGCCTTGGCTAGGCCTGGCTTCTGCCACGGTTTCTATGACTGTTAATGGCATTAACCGGCCGCTAACGATGGCTGCCATGTGGCAGTTTGCATGACGTCAGCCGTCAGCATGGCTGGTGAACAGATCTACGACGGAACATGTTTTCGTTGCTAAAGGGTGCGATCTGCCACGGGCGAAAAAACCGTGGTTAATTCATTTGTGATGGGGCTTTTACCACGAAGGCCATCCATCACACAAGACTCTTCGGCCACGAAAACGGGCCTTCAACCACGAAAATCATCCGTTGTAAAAGCCAACTTTTCTTGTAGTGAAGACGCGGGGAAATTCAGTTCATGGTGATAGTGAATGTGCTAGGTGGATGAATATGAATGTAGCAATTATAATCTTATAGATATATGTGTAGGCGAGTAACCCATAATTAGCCAGAACTCCTCTCTGTAGATTTCATCCCAACTTCAATAATCCTACTAACCTGCTACCAAAACCATGGTCAGACACTAGACGATTAAGACTCTTCAGGTCGCTTAGCGATTAAGCTCCTTGGATCAGACTAATGCAATAAGCACAGTGGTTACTCGTTATCCTCGAGTCAACTAGCTTTCCATTGATATCCGTGAGGGTCGCTGGTCCAGTAGCAAGCAAGATCTTATCTGCGTAGAACAAGGTATCATGTTGTCTGGGCCCTTAATTGGACAGCAAGCATTAAGCATCCCATAGATAGTCAAGCAAACATAATTAGTAATTAGAATCAATCACAATACTAATGGAAAATATATGAAGCCACATCACATCTCACCAATCCCCTACATCTCCCACGCCCAAGGGAATTACTCACACATGAGAGAAGAACGGATCATCAATATAATCAAATAAAGGGAATTTGTCTTGGTATTACCATGGAGATCCACAATAAGAATAGGAAAATATCCAACACTATTCAAGATGGGAAGAAACAATCTCAAACCCTAGTATTGCAAGGTGGAGATCCCTCTCTCTCTCTGAAGTACAAGTAGTGGCTATGGAGGTGTATTGGCTAGGAGGTCGAAGATCGCGGAGCGAGATGAAGAACGTCTTCTCCTTCTTGTTCAGATCCCTTCTTTCTCCCTTCTGGATGGTGTGGCGGCTGCTGCGTTGTGTTGTCGTCCCCCGTCCCTTCATGGAAGTTGTCCCTTTTGACAAGACAGAGGCAGCGGCAGCTATACGGTGGGAACTATAAGGTTATTCTCGCCATATAGTTGGTTGTTAAACCGTCTGTGAGCTCCCCTCGCGTGCTTCCAAATTGAGACTTGCTTGTTTTCTCCAGAATATTGTATTTCTCTAGCTAAATCCATTTGTTAACGTTCAGAACCGGAAACACACATTAAAATCCAAGTTTTCTTTGCTACCAAAGTATTAGCGTTAGGTAAAGCTAGAAAACGATCAAATCCGGGAGAAAACCATCAATAAAAGCCATCAAAATGTGTCGAATCTCAAAGCTATCAGCAAGCATGGGGAATTGCTTGCCTGGCAGTTCTGTTGCGGAATATGAAGGATTCGGGTAATACTCCTGAGGCTCCTGGTATTCTCCTTGCTCAGTGTCTATCCGGATAAAAAACAAACACACAAGGGCCAAAATAAATATATTGCACAATCATATAAATCATATGCAACAAGCAAACAAGGTATGCCATGATGGAATCTTGGACAATTGCATGATATAACTTAGCATGGCATGGGGGAGGCGTGGGGTACAAAAATAAAGCATTTTATTAGTTGTTTTGGTCATATTTTGCTCCAATAAACCTTGCTGTCCCTTTAATATTTATATGATGTATGCTTCAATCATATCATGGAATGCACAATTAGAACGGACTCGTCGTGCTGATTGATTTAGACATATTATTTGTCGAATTTGGAGTTACAGAATTAAAGTTATAGATTTATTTAGAAAAGGTAATTATTGGCATTTTAACAATTTCGAAAATTCATCTTGCGCAAAAATTATTTGGACGGCATATTTAAATTCCTCACATTTTTCTAATCAGAAAACATATATCATTTGCAAAATTTGAATTTATGAATTTTAAATATTATTTGATACAAAAGATTCAAAAGGGGGTCAAATGTAACAGGTTTGACTAGTTAGGGTTGAATCTGATCAAATTTGAATTTATGTTTGAAATCACATTTAAATTTTAACCACTTTCATTTTAAAACTTTTGTCAAAAACAAACTATTTGAATTTATATGAATTTATTTAGGTATAAAGTTATATTCTAGTTTTATTTTGATTTTAGGAAAATCCCGGGAGACTTTTCTCACTTAGGGTGGAGTTGCACAACGATAATGACAGGTGGGGCTCTCCGCGCTCACTGTGTATAAAGGGTTGAGGTGGTGTTGCTCTGTGTATGACTGGTGGGGCCCCTGTTGTCAGCGTGCGGTTGAAAACGAAATACCACAAAAAAGTTGACCATAGGACGACCTGAACAAGCGACCTACTGGCCGCAACCCAACATGGGATCGACGTGGTGACCAACTGGGCCAACTCAATTCTGTGCACAGCTACGGGTTCGATTTCTTATTACCCAATAGGTTGCGTGTTACTCTGAAGAAAACTATCAGCGCGAACACTATCGGTCGACAGAGAAAGCCGTGCGGCAGCGCGACTTGCAGGGATGGTTACAGCCTCGTTACTAGATCAAATCGAGTGTGGTCAAGTGCATTGGATAGCTGGAACAACCGACTACAGCTATGGTTCAACGGGGACGCCAGAAGTGAACTAGAAACAAAGCGGGTAAGCGGCGAACAGGGCAGAAAACACAACAGCGCTCAGCATGATCGGGTGGCAGCTCTCACCGACGGCGGCGTTCTAGGAGGATCTGGTGAGGGTCGGTGATCGAGAGGGGTCGGGGTGTGTGTGGTCCTACATAACGCTGCTCCACGCGCTCGATGGAGCACGAGGGGAGGTCGGCGGCGAGGCGACCTGCAAGAAGGCGGTGCGTGCTACGGCGCGCACGCAGCTTGCTCGACGAAGGGCGGCGACTATCTAAAGATAGGGGAGGTGGCACCTGGTCAAGAAGGTTAGGAAGCTCACCAGCGATCCAACGGTGCAGATAGCAGCCTCGGGGTGGACATGATCGGTGATGAGGCTGATGCTTGGTGAGGTACGGGTCCTCCGGTTCACGGTGGTGGCAGGGATCCTCTAGCGAGCCCTGACGTCCATCTCCGGTACAGGACAAAGAAGATGGCGGAGAGGCAAACGCCGGGGTCTGTGGTTCGTCGTGGGGAACACTAGGTCGACGTCGGCATGTTAGACGGCGGCTCTAGGGTTAAGGTCATGGAGGTGGCCATGGTGGGGCGGTTAGGAGGAAGGATGAAGAGGGTTGGATCTCCTCCCAGATCTTGATTTGGTAGATGGGGATGAGAACGGAAGAGAGGTGGGGTTTACTTTATTACTGAGAGAGGGAGGAAGGACAACATGGCATCAGCGTGGCCTTGTCGTTGCACGGCTGATCATGTGCACGGGCTAGAAGAGGAACATGGTCTCTTGGGGTGGGGTGTTGCTAGGGTCTGAGGTGCAGCTATTCACTGGGTTCGGTGCAGGGAGGTGGCACCAGGGGCAAGGGTCTGGTCTCGATCACGTGGTTGAGGCGGGCATGCTAGGCGATCAGCAGGGCGCGGCTGTTGCAGCTTTTGCTGCATCAGGCAGGGTCAAACTAGGGAGAGGCAAGGAGTCCCAGGGAGGGAGGTTCGGTGGGGTAGTTTAGGTTTTTATCTCTTTGTTTTGTTTGATATATTGGGTCTTTTCAAACTTGTTTGAAAACAAGCCATGCAAGAAGATTTATGAAGATATATAGCTTAGCTAGGGGTTTAGCCTTAGTGGTTGTTGGCTAGGTGGTGTTGGAGTAGAAAGTTCCCAACTTTAAAAGACAAAAACCAAACAACAAAAGATCCCAAGAGAGAAAAGTGGATGAAAGATGCTCTATATTGCATGTGCATTCTCCTTATTGCATGTGTATGCAATAATAGAGATGCAAGAAAAGAGTGATTGGATGGCCAAATGGTTTTGTTTGGACTTCTTTTCACTGAATTCAAATTTAAACAAATGCACAAGAATTTCCACCAAAACAAAATACTCAAGGAGAGGATAAGGGATGGCTTGCATGGCCATGCATGACCAATAAATGACCCCATTTATTCTTGTGAAAACAATTGTAAATGTTCATGGGAATTTATTCTTACATGCATCAAAATATTTGAGATATGGCCCTACCAAGGAATACAAGTTGATATCACATGGAATGTATGAAGCTAGGCATGTTTAGAATAAAATTGGAACTTGCTAATGTGTGTAGTCCACTAGGTGTATATTTATTCCATTGATATTTAAACATGTCCATTCATTTAAACAATCCCTATGAAGATATAAGCATCCCCACATGTAGACCCTCATCATTAATATTGTGAAAACAATAATAAACACAAATGGGGCATGTGGGATAGAAGTGGATCCATCTTTATAAATCTGAGCTACACAAAAACCAAGGAAGAAGCAAAAGCCCACATTTAGTTTGGATGGTGGAATTAAAAGGTGGTGACAAAGATAAGGTGGTGGAGTGGAGAAACGATATGCCCCCAACTCAACTTGGGCATCAAGCATTTATCAAGAACAAATTACAATGTAGCAAGAGGCGAATACAATATATAATGCATATGAGATAAGAACCAAAAGAGGGGTTTTATATGATGCTCAAATGCAAGGTGGCATGGTGACATGAGCATGATATAATGGTGATGTAATAAAATACATGTAGGAAGTAGCATTTTATTATTAAACCATGTAGCATTACAGATGTTAGAAAGATGGGATGCTACAAAAACCGCATTGATCCACATGACCACACACACACTCCAGTGGATTCTGTGAATCAACTTCTGCCACACTGGTGCAACATGCAATGTGGAAGCTGCTTTCCTATGTGTTTTTGGTATCTATAAGCATGGCTTGACACATGGAGTCCCTAGAGTCATTGCATATGTTCTTTTTCCCATGACACATGCATCCACTAGTGTCATTGCATGTGATCTCTTTCAAAACCACATTGATTCACATGACCACACGCACTCCAGAGGATTCTGTGATGCAACTTCTGCCACACTGGTGCAACACGCAACATAGAAGCTGCTTCCCTATGTGTTTTTGGTCTCTATGACCATGCCTTGACACATGGAATCCCAAGAGTCATTGCATTTGTTATTTTCCCGTGACACATGCATCCACTGATTTCATTGCATGTGCTCTCTTCTAAAACCACAATGATCCACATGACCACACAAACTCCAGTGGATTCTGTGATACAACTTCTACCACACTGGTGCAACATGCAATGTGGAAGCTGCTTCCCTATGTGTTTTTGGTCTCTGTGACCATGGCTCGACACATGGAGTCCCTAGAGTCATTCCATTTGTTCTTCTCCCATGACACATGGATCCACTGGTGTCATTCCATGTGCTCTCTTTGAAAACCACATTGATCCACAGGACCACACACACTCTAGTGGATTCTGTGAAGCAACTTCTACCAGACTGGTACAACATGCAATGTGGAAGCTGCTTCCCTATGTGGTTTTGGTCGATGTGACCATGGCTTGACACATGGAGTCCCTGGAGTTATCGCATTTGTTCTTTTTCCCATGACACATGGATCCACTGGTATCATTGCATGTTCTCTCTTCCAAAACCACATTGATTCATATGACCACACATAGTCCAGAGAATTTCGTGATGCAACGTTTGCCACACTAGTGCAACATGCAATGTGGAAGCTGATTCCCTATGTGTTTTTGGTATTTGTGACCATGGCTTGACACATGTAGTGCCTAGAGTCATTGAATTTGTTACTTTCCATGACACATGGATCCACTGGTGCCATTGCATGTGATCTCTTCCAAAACCACATTTACCCACATGACCACACACTCTAGTGGATTCCGTGAATCAACTTCTGCCACACTGGTGCAACATGCAATGTGGAACCTGCTTCCCTATGTGTTTTGGTCTCTATAACCATGGCTTGACACATGGAGTCCCTAGAGTCATTGCATTTGTTATTTTTCCCAAGATACCTGGATGCATTGGTGTCATTGCATGTGCTCTCTTCCAAAACTACATTGATCCACATGACCACATACACTCTAGTGGATTCTAGGAATCAACTTCTTCCACACTGATGCAACATGCAATGTGAAAGCTACTTCCCTATGTGTTTTGGGTCTCTATGACCAAGGCTTGACACATGGAGTCCCTAGAGTCATTGCATTTGTTATTTTCCCATGACACATAGATCCACTGGTGTCATTGCATGTTCTCTCTTCCAAAATCGCATTGATTCACATGAACACATGATGGCCCAAGATATCTCGAGCTCATTGGGGAACCCCAAGAGGAAGGTATGATGAGCACAACAACAAGTTTCCCTCAGTTATGGAACCAAGGTTATCGAACCAATAGGAGCAAGGAAACACCTCCAAGGTGTTGTTGCCAACTTGGAATCCTGCACAACACAACCATAGAACTTTTCCCCAACTTACAGTGAGGTTGTCAATCTCACCGGTTTTGCTGAAAACAAAGGATTAAACGTATTGTGTGGAAGAAAGTAAAAGCTTGCAGAAAGTAAACAGAAAGCAGTAAACAGTTGTAGATTGATGGTAAAAGAAAGGACCGGGGTCCATAGTTCACTAGTGGTGGCTCTCCTTAAGATAGATGACATGTTGGGTGAACAAATTACAACGGGGCAATTGAAAAACAATGAGAAAGCATACATGCATATACTAATCATCTTGAATCCTATGAGATTTGATTGGGCATTACAACATTGTACATAGACCGTAATCCAACTGCATCTATGACTAGTAATCCACCTTCAGGTTATCATCCGAACCCCCTCCAGTATTAAGTTGCAAGCAACAGATAATTGCATTACGCATTGCGTGTAAAGTAAACAATACGATTATTCTATGAACAAAGGATTGTTGTTTCCTCCCTAGTAGCAACAACACATCTAGTACCTTAGAGATTTCTGTCACTTCCCCAGATTACTAGAGGCATGAACCCACTATCGAGCATAAATACTCCCTCTTGGAGTTGCTAGCATCTACTCGGCCAAGATATCTACTAACAACGGAGAGCATGCAAGATCACAAATAAGAAAGACATGATAGAATCAATAATCAATCTGAAATAGCATCTCAATATCCATCAGATCCCCGCAAACACAACATGTAGGATTACAAATAGATGATCTTGATCATGAACGGAGCTCACAAGATCTAAACATGGTAGCATGTAGCATCCCAATTGTCTAACAATTGCAATGCTACTAGCCTAGTCTATATAATGGCTACTTCATATATATAATTGTTGCATCATCATTATATCATGCTCATGTCATCATGCCACCTTGCATTTGAGCATCATATAAAACCCTTTTGATTTGGTTCTTCTCTCATATGCATCATTAATTGTATTTGCCTCTTGATATTGTATTTGGCTCTTGATATATTGTTTAATGCCCAAGTTGAGTTGGGGGCATATCTCTTATTAACTCCACCACCTTTCTTTCACCACCTTATAATTCCACCATCCAACTAAATATGAGCTTGGCTTTATTTGAGTTTATCTCTAGCTCATGTGGGTTGGGATGGATCTAATTCTTCTACCACATGCTCTCATCTTAGTGTCATGTTGTTTTCACATTATTGATACATGAGAGCCACATGGCCACCTTTGCATGCCTTGTGAGTGGTACCTTTTTCCTAGCTTCCATAGTTGTGGTTTTGGGGTTATCATCATGTTGGGGTATTTTTGAGGGCTTATTAAATACCTAGTGGCATACACACACTAGCAAGCCCCAAATATAATCCAATGTGATCATCTCTATATACTCCACTTGGAATTCTTTCTAAATTCCTTTGGTTGGGCCTTACTCCAACTTTGGGTTGCATAATAATAATGCCATGAAGTAATATTGTTTTCACAAGAATTATCATGGCATTAAATAATTTGCATGGGCCATGCAAGTACCCCTTTAGCTTGCCATTTGGATTTTATTTGATTTTGAATGGGTCATCTCTATCCATCTCTCTCTTTTGGAGTGATCTATGTCGATCATGCTTAAACCACATCACCTTGTCCTCTCTTTCCTAGTCTTGATCGTGTTGGGGTTTGGTTTGTGCTTGGCTTGATCTTGACAAATGAACACCCTAGCAACTAACCTTTCCCCCTCTCTTCAAACCCTAAACCTACCTCTCCATCTCATCTAATCTACCATACCCCTCTCTAAACCTAAACCCTAAGTACCCCCCCTCTTTCTCTCCTCCTTCTAAGCCGAGCCATCCCACCATGACCAAACCCTAGCTGGCCCACCGGCCACCCTCTCTCCCTGGCCACCTCTCCCTGCCCTAGCTACCACCCCAAACCCTAACCTAGCTCTACCCGAGCCTAGCTCCACCCCTAACCCGAGCCTCTCCCTCTCTTGCTCCTTTCCCTCCCTGCCTTGTGGCCCCCTAGCCCGAGCCTCCCACCTCTCTGGCCGCACCCTACCCCACCTGTACGCCCCTTGCCCTGCCCCTGCCAAGCACGTGAAGGAGAGGGAAGATAAAGGTGGCCGAGCCACCTTTACCCCCAACCACTCCCCCACGGCACCACCTTCCTCCCCCGTCCCTATCTACCACCCCACGACGCTCCTCTGCTCGCCCAGATCCGCCCTGGCCTCCCCCCTCTCTGCTCCATCGCCACCGCCTACACCATCGTCTCCACCGTCGGCCTCCACCGATCTTCCTCTTCCAGCAGTGCAGAACGACGTGGGGGTGGCCGAGGAAGGCCACGCAGTGCTCCTGCAACCCCCTGTACCGCCGTCGAGGAGAAGAAGCACCGGAGCCGCCAGAACCAGCGCGAGGCCGACGAGAAACCCTAGAACGCCGGCCTCTGCATCATCGACGATCGCCAGCGTCTCGGCCCGCACGAACACCACCGACGCCCTCCCGGTGAGCCACTTGACCTCCTAGACACGCTCCGCCGCGCTGTCGTCGCCTAGGGCCGCTGTTCGTTTCATCGAGCACACTGCGTACGCCGGCGAGCGCGTGCGTCTGCTCGCTCCTCGCGTCGCAGAAACCCTAGCTAGGCCGCGCGTGCCTCCCTGACACCAAGCCCAGGCCAGCGCAGTGGCTCCGCCCCCGTGCGCTCGCCCAGGTCCCCGGTTCGAGCCCCGCGTGCGCCGCGCCGCGTCAGGTCGAGCATCGACCTGTCGTCAGACGGTTCAGAGAGAAGATCCACAGTAGCGACCGCGCTTTTGCTGATACCCCCCTACTCTTTTGTCGCATCAAGCCGCGCTCCTTAGAACCCCACCGTCAGCCGCAGTGACCGTTTTGCGCAAAACCCCTTGGCCTCTAGTTAACTCAACCCGCGCTCCAGCCTAGCCCCACCTGTCAGCGCCTGTCCTCTCCGCTGCTGTCGCGTGGGCCTGCGAGGTCGATGGCCCCACCTGTCATCCTCTGCGGCTAGACTAACCCTGAGTGACAGAAGCATTTCTGTGCGCGTGTTGCCCAGTCAGCACTGTGGCCCACTTGTCTGTGACAGTGGCTAGCTCCCTCTGAGTATAAAAGTATTTCCGAAATCTGTTTAAATTCAAATCCTTTTTCTAATTATTTCAAATTCAAATATAATTCTGTTTTTAAATAACTTTTCAAATATTAATCCAAACAATACTTATAATATATGTTTTCAAATCAGGAAAATGTGAGGATTCCAAATATGCAGTCCAAAATATAGTTTGGACATTTAAAATTCCAAGTTTATTTAAATTACAATAAATGCCCCTCTTTCTTAAATAATTAATAACTTTTGTTTTATAACTCCAAATTCAACAAATGATATGTCTAAAATGATTAGCTCGACGAGACCTTTCTGTTTATGCTTTCCATGGTTTGGTTTGAGGCATGCATCATATAAATATAAAGTATACAGCAACTAATATGAGAATAAATTGGGGCCAAAACTAAATAAAATGATTTAGTCTTGTATTTCCACACCTCACCCATGCCATGCTACTTTATTGCCGTGCAAATTGTGCATCATTCATCATGGCATGATTGTTTGCTTGTCGCATTTATTCATATGCTTGTGCACTTTATTTATGTTGACCTTGTTTGTTTGGTTCTTCTTCGAATAGACGCTGAGCAGGGGATATATCAAGAGAACCAGGAGCACTACCCAGATCCATCCTTTGCTTCAACTGAGCTGCCAGGCAAGCACTACCACATGCTTGCATACATATAGTACCTATTGCCTCTATCTTATTCTTGCATCATTGAGTCGCGATTGCATTAAACTGAATCCCAAGTATTGCATAGCCTTTACTTTTAACCCCACCGAAGCTTGTTCCCCCATCCCATGAGCCATTATTACAGGAGTTGTTTGAGCCATGCGAGTCGTAGAACAGCATGTGTAGGGTATGTGAGTGTCTGTTGGATAACGAGGTACCTAAACAACTTAACCTGAATAGTAATGGGATAACTAATGAAAGTGGCACCGGTGAGCAATATCTGTTATTTGGTTTTTATGCTCACTTGTGTCCCGTAAGACCCCGAGTACTTGATTCCTGTTCCAAGAATATTCGCGCTATCCACATCCGGGAGGCCTTATGGACCCCCCTGAGCCAGAGCTTGATTCATTCCTATTTCTTGGGGCCACAAACTAGTTTGAGGTTTTATTTACTATCCTGTACTTATGCCATGCTTTACTGCTTTATTTAAATTGTGCGAGGTACTGCACACTGTACTGTTTAGGATCGTGGCCCGATTTCGCTGTATCGACAAGCCCAGCCACACTTCGGGTTCCCAGTCGTTTACAGCCGCCTCCACAACCTTAAGCCCGTTTCGGAGCCGGCCGGCTTCGTTGCGGGATCTACTTAAAGGGGTGGCCCCTGCAATATTTCTGAATCCTGCAATTGCTTTGTCGTGACTGTCTCGTTGGGTTTTGATTTGGTTTTTCCGAGGCATATCGAGTGTGTGTTGCTATTTGTGCACCCCTGTAGGGTAAAACTTTCTGAAAGCCGTGTCCGCGGTTATGGACGACTTGGAGCACAGTTTCTCGATCATAGACAAGCATAACTAAAGTACCGCTCTTAATTTGACTAGACTAGGTACCTGACTAGTAAATAGTGCAACACTCATGGAATGGATAATAAAACTGCCAACGGATGAGGGGTTGTTCGTCCGCTTCCTCGTCGGTAAGCGAGGAGGAGGATGAATCTGTGGAGATTACCGTTATTACTGTTAGAACTGTTGTTATTAATTCACGGACATCCGTCTATCTCTGGTTAGGCGGATGGTTAGCGAGTATCTATAGAATTGCTAGGGTTTATCTTTTGCTGCAATTGCGTCACCCCAGGTTGTGTCCCCTTTAGAGGCATAAAGACTTGCTGAGTACCCCTAGGGTCTCACACGATAAATTATTGGTTCAGATGAACAGGTACACTCGCAAGATGGATACTGGGTGGAAGAGACGGACGATGTGGGCAACGATCATTCGGTGTAGAGATTCCAGGAACGGGGATCCGTGAGATCTGTGGGCGGGATGTGCTTATTTATGGGGCATCTTATGCCGATTTGCTTCTTATCCGTACTCGGATTTTGTCTTCCGCTTCCGCTTGATACTCTGTTGATTGATGTATGAGGAGATATCCTAAACTATTATATCTAACTAGGATATTTGGATCTTGCCGTATGGCGTTGCAATATTTCCTTTCTTTTTAGATGGGATGACTCTGATGTACTGTTGTATGGTGGCTTGCATACATACTCATTTGTGTATGTAGTTGATCCCTTCGCCTGCCGATTACGCCGCCCGTTCTTGTCCCGATGTTTGGAAATGGTTGGGACGGCCGAAAGGTCTACCTGTGAGTGGCATTTGGGCCCCACCGTACTATTTCAACCATTTTTGATCATCCAGGCTTGTACTAGGAGCGTAATTCACCGAGATAGTTACATAGCACAAAGGAGAAGAACCAACCATCTAGCTACTACATGGACCCGTAGTCCAAGGATGAACTACTCATGCATCACACTGGAGGCTTGCATGGTGATGAAGAAGGCCTCCATGGTAAATTCTCCCCTCCGGCAGGGTGCCAGGATGAGCTTCAGATCCCTCCCGATCTAGGGATGGAGATGACGGCGGCTACAGACTCTTTCGTGGAATTTTGATCGGGTACTTAGGGTTTCTGTATCGGAGGCATCTTATAGGCGAAAGGGGAGGCCGAGGGGGTGCCCTAGGCGGCCACACCACCCCCTAGCGTGGGCCAGGCCTAGCCGCGCGGCCAGGTGGTGTGGTGGCCCTCTGGCCCCTCTCCGTCTCGTATTCTGGCTCTGTGTCCCCCTCAGTGAAAAACTGACTTTGGCTTTTGTCCTGTCCCATTCCGAGAATATTCATTTTCTGACTTTCCTGGAACCAAAAACAGCAGAAAACAGGCAACTGGCACTATGTCATCTTGTTAATAGGTTAGTAAAGAAAGTGTATAAAAAGTACTCCAAAGTGTGGGCAAAACATAAGAAAGTAGATAAAACCAAGCATGGAACATCAAAAATTAAAGATATGTTTGCAACGTATCAACATCCCCAAGCTTAACTCCTGCTCGTCCTCGAGTAGGTAAGTGATAAAAAGAAAGAATAATTTTTGAGGTGACATGCACCATCATAAACTTGATCAAAGTATTTGTAAAACATTGATAGCTGGGATCATAGTACTTCAACATAGCATGAAAGATAAAGGTCTAGCAATAAGACATAGCAACTATGTTGTAACATGAAAAGGCACAAACAAAAGATTCATGTATAACAATGCTTTGCAATACGTTTGTTTGTTTCACATAAAGAAAATAGAGCATAGTGGCATTCAGCTTGTCCCTCATAGAGTAGCAAACATAGATGCATAGGACACCTTCAAAGTTCAGAAGAGTGACTAGATACAAATAGTTTAAGAACAAGCAATATCAAAGTTATGCATCAATCAACAAGTCTTGGGACAATGCACATAGAACTAAGAATGGCCACTATGCTCTCAAAATAGGTGCATAAAGATAGAAGGTGGAGACTCAACATAAAAGTAAAAGAAAGGCCTTCATAGAAGGAAGCAGGGATTCAAGTTTCATAAAGAGCTTCCAAAAATTATGGTACTTATTAGCTTTCAGCTCTCATTGCCCCTATCATAAGCATCTTGAAGTGATTAAGGTTAAAGTGAACAAACTATGGAGTATATGCTTGACAAAGTATAAGTTGGAAATCTCATGTCCCTTGAATACGAGGGCCGCTCCTCATGCTACCCAAGTTTAGTTACCGGTAAGTTCTTGTCATCGTAAGTACATATGTATCATAGAGAACCGCCAACGGGGTATCCCTTGTCCGATGATACGGAAGAATCCCATATCAAAATGACAAGGCAAGCAGACAACGAGCATCTTAGCAATCTTCTTATTTACCATGGGAAAATGGTGCTTTTTTCTCTCTTTCCTCTTTTCTCATATCTCTTTTTTTCTTTTTCTCTTTTTCTCAATATCTGACTCTTTTTTATAAGAAGTATGCTTCATAGACATCTCATTATGGTTAAGCTGCAGGTTTCCACCATGATTAGGCATGGATTAGACCGGCGGCCCATGTGTTTCTCTAACACACATACATAACTCCATGGACTTACAAACTCCCCTTTCATTTCACATCGACGACATCCATAGACAAAAGAGCATGATATCAACTAGGTACAAAGTACAAGTGCAATGTTGAAAGTGTTCCCCATGAAAGCATGGTTCTGCTAATCCCCAACATATAAGTGCAAGCATATACAACATAGACGATACAATGGTTCAAGTTTATTAGGGGCAAGAAAAGTAAAGTGTGCCATCAAGTTCGTGAGAGCTTTAATCACTAGTTTTCTCATAACAAGTTTAATTCGGAAGGTAGATAAAAACATGAATATACTTGGAATAGCAAATGCTAATAGGTAGGTATGGTGGACTCTTTGGAATAACTTGGTTTTAGGAGTTGGATGCATGAGTGGAACTCATACTTGGTTACGGAGGCTAGCAAAAGACTGGGAGCGACCGACTAAGAGAGCAATAATGGCCATAATCATGCAGAGCGACAAAACATCATTAATCAAAGCATAAAGTGATACTACAAGTCGAAAACTAAAGGATCATAAAGGCTATGGTGACTTGGGATAGTCATAACATGGTGTGAGCATGCGCCAAGTTATCCCAAATAAAGCATGAAAGGAGAATACCACAATACTGTGCTTTAATATGCTAAAACAACGCATGATTCTTCAAAGGCACATTAAGCAATCTCAATTGTTTATAACAAGTCATGCTATAGCAAAGATCACTAAGCATAAAGCCAAAACAATATCAAGCATGGCATGACAAAGCATAGGCCACAGTAAAAAACAAGCTCCTTTTACCACTTAAGCATGAACTTTCCTACTCTTTCCGATCCAAACCAAACTATTTGAAAACCAATGTATGAAAGAGGGAGTCCAACCAATTTATTCAAGCAAACTAAGAAAACCAAGCAAACTAAAACCAAAAACAAAAAACAAAGACGCTCCAAGAACAACACAACTGTGCATGAAACAATAAAAATGAAGTGTTTGGAAGAAACTTGTGATTTTTATTGATGAAGAAGGGGATGCCTTGGGCATCCCCAAGCTTTGACGCTTGTACTTCTTGGTTATTTCTTGGGGTGACATACGTGGCATCCCCAGGCTTGAGCTTTAGTCCACTCTTCATCTCATTACATCATTCTCTCCATACACCTGAATTTTTTTCCTTCATACAAAACTTCACACAATCTTTATTAGCAACATTAGTGAACTCAAGATAATAAGTCTTTAGGTTCAGTTTCAACACCAATAAATATTCCATTAAAACACAAGCTACTGTAGTACTTCTCTCAAAAAGCTCAATTCCCCAAAGAGAACTCAAAAAGGAACCAACAAGAAGCAAATGCAAATAATGGCAGAAATCTGTCAAAACAGACCAGCAGGTAAAAACCAATTTTTTTCAAGACCTTCTGTTGCTCAATCGAAAAGTGTTGAACTGACAAAAGTTAAATAACAACCTGGGGCAGAAGCACAAAAATTCACGCCTCAAAACGATGTACAGATATTTTACACAAATTTTTACGGTGAAGCACAAAAATCTGTTTCGGGACAGCAACTTTCCCAAGCATTACTTCTCTCTCGTTAGAGGTTACTCTTGGCACAAAAAGCAAATAAAAAGGATAAGGAGCGGATATTATAGAGGTAATAACTTCCAAGACTCATCTAAAACTTTTGGGTTCTCTCCGAATAAGTACTTTTCTTTAACGCCTTTAAGTTAGGCATAAGAATTTTGATGATGCTCACATAAGAAATATGAATTGAAGTAAAAGAGAGCATCAAGAAGCAGATTCAAAACACATTTAAGTCTAACCCACTTTCTATGCATAGGAATCTTATACGCAAATAAATTCACAAAGAACAAAGTGACAGGCATAGGTAGATAAAACGAGAGTAACTTCAAAACTATCAGCAAATAGAGAGGTGTTTCAATACCATGACAACTTTTACAACCATATTTTCCTCTCTCATAATAATTTTCAGTAGCCTCATGAATGAACGCAACAATGTAACTATCACATACAGCATGCTTTTCATGATCTACAAATACATAATTTTTATCAAGCTCAAAAATAGTGGGATTAAAGCCTTCAAACCCACTTTTAACAATTTTATAACAAGATGACTGATCAATCTCATATTCAATAGTAGTACAATTAATATTATCAACCAATATAGGACCATCACCTAGTGCTTTATTATAAACATTTTCAAAAGAATCCACATGAACATAACATTCATCCTCCTTTGGTAAGCATGGGGGACAATCAAATAATGTAAGGGGTAAAGAGTTACTCTCATTAGAAGGTAGGAATGGGTAGATCCATTCTTCCTCCTCTTGATCATCACTCTCCTCCTCTTTTTCATCCAATGAGCTTCCAGTTTCAGCAATTTCTTCTTCCATAGGCTCCTACAAGGCATTAGTCTCTTCTGCTGGTGGAGATCATCTATTAAGATATTCAAGAATATAGACATTTTCTTCCTTGTAATTATCAAAGAAAAATTTAAGTATATCATAAACCTCATATTTATAAGGTGCATCGTCAGTATTTTCAAGCAAATAAGCTAGTCTGAATGCACCCTTCCAAGCAATAAATTCTTCAATTTGTTCCACATCATAAAATTCATAATTTCCCTTAACATAAGAAGATATGGTAACATCATCATTATACTCACATTGAAAAGGGAGGTGTTTATACCTCTTACAGCAACAAGATTTATCAAAGCAATAAGTAACATTATAAGTAGAGCACACATTTCTAGCAATTGTATACAATTTATCAATTTGTTCCCATAAGTGTTTCCCTTTTTGTGACAAGTGGTGTTCCTTATAATAATATTTTTGTTCTTCCGTGAACCCACCTTGCCAATTAGATTCAGTTTCAAAGAAACCAACCATTGATAGAAAGCATGATAAAGCAAGACAATAACAAACCAACGAAAATAACAACTATAGTAGGAACTAATTTTTTTTGTTTTTTGGTAAAGAAAAGCAAATAAGTACAACTATTTTTTGTGTGTTTTTTGATAAAGAAACAAGCAAACTAAGCAAAAATAAACTAAGAAAAACAAAAATAACAAAGTAAAGAGATTGGTTATGAGGGACTGCCCTTGTGAAGATGTCCTTGACTCCCCGGCAACGGCACCAGAAAAGTAGCTTGATGGCCTAAGATATCTCGAGCTCATTGGGGAACCCCAAGAGGAAGGTATGATGAGCACAACAACAAGTTTCCCTCAGTTATGGAACCAAGGTTATCGAACCAATAGGAGCAAGGAAACACCTCCAAGGTGTTGTTGCCAACTTGGAATCCTGCACAACACAACCATAGAACTTTGCCCCAACTTACAGTGAGGTTGTCAATCTCACCGGTTTTGCTGAAAACAAAGGATTAAACGTATTGTGTGGAAGAAAGTAAAAGCTTGCAGAAAGTAAACAAAAAGCAGTAAACAGTTGTAGATTGATGGTAAAAGAAAGGATCGGGGTCCATAGTTCACTAGTGGTGGCTCTCCTTAAGATAGCTGACATGTTGGGTGAACAAATTACAGCGGGGCAATTGAAAAACAACGAGAAAGCATACATGCATATACTAATCATCTTGAATCCTATGAGATTTGATTGGGCATTACAACATTGTACATAGACCGTAATCCAACTGCATCTATGACTAGTAATCCACCTTCAGGTTATCATCCGAACCCCCTCCAGTATTAAGTTGCAAGCAACAGATAATTGCATTACGCATTGCGTGTAAAGTAAACAATATGATTATTCTATGAACAAAGGATTGTTGTTTCCTCCCTAGTAGCAACAACACATCTAGTACCTTAGAGATTTCTGTCACTTCCCCAGATTACTAGAGGCATGAACCCACTATCGAGCATAAATACTCCCTCTTGGAGTTGCTAGCATCTACTCGGCCAAGATATCTACTAACAACGGAGAGCATGCAAGATCACAAATAAGAAAGACATGATAGAATCAATAATCAATCTGAAATAGCATCTCAATATCCATCAGATCCCCGCAAACACAACATGTAGGATTACAAATAGATGATCTTGATCATGAACGGAGCTCACAAGATCTAAACATGGTAGCACAAAGGAGAAGAACCAACCATCTAGCTACTACATGGACCCGTAGTCCAAGGATGAACTACTCATGCATCACACTGGAGGCTTGCATGGTGATGAAGAAGGCCTCCAGGGTAAATTCTCCCCTCCGGCAGGGTGCCAGGATGAGCTTCAGATCCCTCCCGATCTAGGGATGGAGATGACGGCGGCTACAGACTCTTTCGTGGAATTTTGATCGGGTACTTAGGGTTTCTGTATCGAAGGCATCTTATAGGCGAAAGGGGAGGCCGAGGGGGTGCCCTAGGCGGCCACACCACCCCCTAGCGCAGGCCAGGCCTAGCCGCGCGGCCAGGTGGTGTGGTGGCCCTCTGGCCCCTCTCCGTCTCGTATTCTGGCTCTGTGTCCCCCTCAGTGAAAAACTGACTTTGGCTTTTGTCCCGTCCCATTCCGAGAATATTCATTTTCTGACTTTCCTAGAACCAAAAACAGCAGAAAACAAGCAACTGGCACTATGTCATCTTGTTAATAGGTTAGTACAAGAAAGTGTATAAAAAGTACTCCAAAGTGTGGGCAAAACATAAGAAAGTAGATAAAACCAAGCATGGAACATCAAAAATTATAGATATGTTTGCAACGTATCACCACACACACTCCAGTGGATTCTGTGATGCAACTTCTGCCACACTAGTGCAATATGAAATGTGGAAGCTACTTCCCTATGTGTTTTTGGCCTCTTTGTCCATGGCTTGACACATGGAGTGCCTAGAGTCATTGCATTTGTTCTTTTCCCATGACACATGGATCTACTTGTGTCATTCCATGTGCTCTCTTCCAAAACCACATTGATCCACATGACCACACACACTCCAGTGGATTTTGTGAGTCAACTTCTGCCACACTGGTGCAACATGAAATGTGGAAGCTACTTCCCTATGTGGTTTTGGTATTTATGACCATGGCTTGACACATGGAGTCCCTGGAGTCATTGCATTTGTTGTTTCTCCGATAACACATGGATGCATTGGTGTTATTGCATATGCTCTCTTCCAAAACCACATTGATTCACATGACCACACACACTCCATAGGTTTGTGTAATGCAACTTCCGCCACACTGGTGCAACATGCAATGTGGAAGCTGCTTCCCTATGTGTTTTGGTCTCTTTGACCATGGCTTCACACATGGAGTGCCTAGAGTAATTGCATTTTTTATTTTCCCATGACACATGGATCCACTAGTGTCATTGCATGTACTCTTTTCCAAAACCACATTGATCCACATGACCACACACACTCTAGTGGATTCTATGAAGCAAGTTCTGCCACACTAGTGCAACATGCAATGTGGAAGATGCTTCCATATGTGTTTTTAGTCTCTATGACCATGGCTTGACACATGGAGTGCCTAGAGTCATTGTATTTGTTCTTTTCCCGTGAGACATGGATCCACTGGTGTCATTGCATATGCTCTCTTCCAAAACCACATTGATCCACATTACCACACACCCTAGTGGATTCTGTGATGCAACTGCTGCCACACTGGTGTAACATGCAATGTGGAAGCTAATTGCCTATGTGCTTTTGGGCTCTGTGACCATAGCTTGACACATGGAGTCCCTAGAGTCATTGCATTTGTTCTTTACCATGACACATGGATCCACTGGTTTCATTCCATGTGCTCTCTTCTAAAACCGCATTGATTCACATGACCACACACACTCCAGTGGATTCTATGATGTAACTTCTGCCACACTAGTGCAACAAGAAATGTGGAAGCTACTTCCCTATGTGTTTTTGGCCTCTTTGACCATGGCTTGACACATGGAGTGCCTAGAGTCATTGCATTTGTTCTTTTCCGGTGACACATGGATCCACTTGTGTCAATCCATGTGCTTTCTTCCAAAACCACAATGATCCACATGACCACACACACTCTAGTGGATTCTGTGAGTCAATTTCTGCCACACTGGTGCAACATGCAATGTGGAAGCTGCTTCCCTACGTGTTTTTGGTCTCTATGACCATGGCTTGACACATGGAGTCCCTAGAGTCATTGCATTTGTTGTTTCTCCCATAACACATGGATGCATTGGTGTTATTGCATGTGCTCTCTTCCAAAACCACATTGATTCACATGACCACACACACTCCATAGGTTTGTGTAATGCAACTTCCGCCACACTGGTGCAACATGCAATGTGGAAGCTGCTTCCCTATGTGTTTTGGTCTCTTTGACCATGGATTCACACATGGAGTGCCTAGAGTCATTGCATTTATTATTTTCCCATGACACATGGACCACTAGTGTCATTGCATGTGCTCTCTTCCAAAACCACATTGATCCACATGACCACACACACTGTAGTGGATTCTATGAAGCAACTTCTGCCACACTAGTGCAACATGCAATGTGGAAGCTGCCTCCCTATGTGTTTTTAGTCTTTATGACCATGGCTTGACACATGGAGTGCCTAGAGTCATTGAATTTGTTATTTTCCCATGACACATGGATCCACTAGTGTCATTGCATATGCTCTTTTCCAAAACCACATTGATCCACATTACCACACACCCTAGTGGATTCTATGATGCAACTTCTGCCACACTGGTGTAACATGCAATGTGGAAGCTCTTCCCTATGTGCTTTTGGGCTCTGTGACCATGGCTTGACACATGGAGTCCCTAGAGTCATTGCATTTGTTCTTTTACCGTGACACATGGATCCACTGGTTTCATTACATGTGCTCTCTTCTAAAACCACATTGATCCACATGACCACACACAGTCCAGTGGATTCTGTGATACAACTTCTCCCACACTGGTGCAACATGCAATGTGGAAGCTGCTTCCCTATGTTTTTGGTCTCGGTGTCCATGGCATGACACATCGAGTCCCTAGGGTCATTCCATTCGTTATTCTCCCATGACACATGGATCCACTGGTGTCATTGTATGTGCTCTCTACCAAAACCACATTGATCCACATGACCACACACACTCTAGTGGATTCTATGAATGAACTTCTGCCACATTGGTGCAACATGCTATCTAGAAGCTCCCTCCCTATGTGTTTTTGGTCTTTCTGACCATGGATTGACACATGGAGTCCCTATAGTCATTGCATTTGTTCTTTTTCCCATGGCACATGGATCCAGTGGTGTCATTGCATGTGCCCTATTCTAAAACCACATTGATCCACATGACCACACACACTCCAGTGGATTCTTTGATGCAACTTCTCTCACACTGGTGCAAAATGCAATGTGGAAGCTACTTCCCTATGTGTTTTTGGTATTTGTGACGATGGCTTGACACATCGACTCCCTAGAATCATTGCATTTGTTCTTATCCCATGACACATGAATCCACTGGTGTCATTGCATGTGCTCTCTTCCAAAACCACAATTATCCACATGACCACACACAATCTAGTGGATTTTGTGAATCAACTTCTGCCATACTGCTGCAACATGCTATGTGGAAGCTGCTTTCCTATGTGTTTTTGGTCTCTATGACCTTGGCTTGACACATGGAGTCCCTAGATTAATTGCATTTGTTTATTTCCCATGACACATGGATCCACTAGTGTCATTGCATGTGCTCTCTTCCAAACCACATTGATCCACATGACGACACACACTCAAGTGGATTCTATGAATTAACTTCTGCCATACTAGTTCAACATGAAATGTGGAAGCTGTTTGCCTATGTGTTTTTGGTCTCTATGACCATCGCTTGACACCTAGAGTCCATAGAGTCATTGCATTTGTTGTTTTTTCCATGACACATGGATCCATTAGTGTTATTGCATGTGCTCTCTTCCAAAACCACATTGATTCACATTACCACACACACTCCAAAGGATTCTGTGATGTAACTTTTTCCACACTGGTGCAACTTGCAATGTGGAAGTTGTTTCTCTATTCATTTTTGGTCTATGTGACCATGCCTTGACACATGGAGTGCCTTGAGTCATTGCATTTGTTATTTTCCCATGACACATGGATCCACTGGTGTCATTGCATGTGCTCTCTTCCAAAACTACATTGATCTTCATGACCACACGCACTCTAGTGGATTCCGTGAATCATCGTCTGCCACAGTAGTGCAACATGCAATGTGGAAGCTGCTTCCCTATGTGTTTTTGGTCTCTGTGACCATGGATTGACACATGTAGTGCCTAGAGTCATTGCATTTGTTCTTTTCCCGTGACACATGGATCCACTTGTGTCATTGCATGTTCTCTCTTCTAAAACCACATTGATCCACATGACCACACACACTCTAGTGGATTCTTTGATGCAACTTTTGCCACACTGCTGCAACATGCAATGTGGATGCTGCTTCCCCATGTATTTTTGTCTTTGTGACCATGGCTTGACACTTGCAGTCCCTAGAGTCATTGCATTTGTTCTTTTCTCATGACACATGGATCCACTAGTGTCATTGCATGTGCTCTCTTCCAAAACCACATTGATCCACATGACCACACACACTCTAGTGGATTCTATGAATCAACTTCTGCCACACAAGTGCAATATGAAATGTAGAAGCTGCTTCCCTATGTGTTTTTTGTCTCTGTGACCATGGCTAGACACATGGAGTCCCTCGTGTCATTGCATTTGTTCTTTTCCCGTGACACATGGACCCACTGGTGTCATTGCATGTGCTCTCTTCCAATACCATATTGATCCAACTGACCACACACCCAGTGGGTTCTACGATGCAACTTCTGCCACAATGGTGCAACATGTAATGTGGAAGATTCTTCCCTATGTGTTTTTCGTCTCTGTGACCATGGCTTGACACATGGAGTCCCTAGACTTATTGCATTTGTTCTTTTCCCGTGACACATGGATCCACTGGTGTTATTGCATGTGCTCTCTTCTAAAACCACATTGATCCACATGACCACACACACTCCAGTGGATTCTGTGATGCAACTTCTACCACTATGGTGGAACATGCAATGTGGAAGCTACTTCCCTATGTGTTTTTGGTCCTTGTGACCATGGCTTGACACATGGAGTCCCTAGAGTCATTGCATTTGTTATTTTCCCATGACACATGGATCAACTAGTTTCATTGCATGTGCTCTCTTCCAAAACCACATTGATCCACATGACCACACACACTCAAGTGGATTCTATGATGCAACTTCTGCCACACTGGTGCAACATGCAAAGTGGTAGCTGCTTCCCTATGTGTTTTTGGTCTCTATGACCATGGTTGACACATGGAGTGCCTAGAGTCGTTGCATTTGTTCTTTTCCCGTGACACATGGATCCACTAGTGTCATTGCATGTGCTCTCTTCCAAAACCACATTGATCCACATGACCACACATACTCTAGTTGATTATGTGAATCAACTTCTACCACACTGGTTGACGAGGGGTAACCTCGGCAATGCCCATGATGATGGACTTGGGGTTTCACGGAAAAGAGAACACTGGGGATTTCATCGGATGTCAGGGAACCAATGGAATCATAGTCGCCTGAATATTGAGTAATTGCACTATTACAAGTTATCTCCTAGATTTCGGTACCCTTGCTTGGGCTTCTCCCATCCTATATATAATAGGCCGGGTCTCAAAGCTGTATGTGGATAGGTTTCATACACGCATGATTACAATACCAACATAATGACGGTTCATGGTTTCTTTCCTAATACAATCAAAGTCTTTGTCGGTTGCTTCCTTGGGCTGTCTCTAGAATCTTTATGAGTCGTAGGCCTTTTACCCAATGTAGGGTAGCCAATAATAATCATGCGAGTGATCATACCTATGTCAGTAGCCCCCGAGACTCTACCTGAACCTCAGTTTCAGGTTGAGTCTCAAAGTTTCTTTTTCCTTTATTTTTATTTATTTTTTGTGTTTTGTAGGGATTTGGTACAACGAGTCTGATGCTTCTGATAGATCGGGAATCAGTTAATTGCTCCTGGGCAAAAACAAGGTTGTCCTATATCAAATTCAAGTCCCTAGGCCTAAATTCAGAATTTTGCTACTGTCATAATTCAGTTCGAGCCGCTGAGGTCTTATCGAATACTGAATTCCATTTTTCTATTTTTATCGGGTACCCAACGCGTCCGTCGGGATTTTTCATCGTATTGTTGATACGGATATTTTACTGGCATAACGCATTCTTGTGCGATTACCAGGCCACATAGGACGAATCCTGGGGTCTTACCTTCATGTTTCTGAACACGGCATTCGGATGTTTGTCCCGTCGGGTGCGATCCGAGAGTTTTTTTGCTTTCTGTAACCTGCTCCCGAGAGGAGTATCTGTCGTTGAATGTTTCCTTTGTTTTTCTTTATCGGGTGCGCGCCAGCGCTCCTGATAGGAGTAGCCCCCGATGCTATGTTTGGATATATGTATCAAAACATAGGCTTGAAATCTTAATTTTATGATGCCAGTGCTTCTGTATTTTTATCGGGTGCATGACCACTGCTCCCGATAGGAGTAGCCCCCGAGGCTACAGTCATAATATCGTAGTTTCGAGTGTAGTCTCGAATCTTCTCCTGGAGGATTTTACTTCATCTCCAATTTTGTTTCTTCGGGTCATATCTTTAAAACAAAGCCGCAATTTCTTGTAGTGCTTCTGATGTGATGTCAGTTATGATGTATTTGATGATGTTGATTTCCAGAGAAGCGGAGATTCTTGACTGCATGTCCCCTCTCCGTGTGAAAATCGAGGCGTCATGCGTTGTTCTCCGTTTTTACCGCAGCCATAACTTCTTTTAATTTTTCCTTTACGGGACCTTTGTAACACGTGTCATCATCGTGTGATCTTCTGTCGGTTCGATTTTTGCATCGAACGGTTCAGTCCTTGCGTTGTTGCTCTTTATAAGGGAAGGGATATGTGTTTTACTATTTCACCTTACCTCCCCTACTCCATCTTCCTCCTTGCGCTCTTACCCCCTTGCGAACTCCTGCTCTTGCTTCCTTGCGAACTTCGGTTTTTCGTACTCTTCTTTCCCCTTTTCGCTGTCATGGGCAAAACCAAAGCTGCTGGAACTTCCGCTGCTGCCGCAAAGGCCACCAGGAAGAGGGCCGTCGGGTGGGCACCCACCAAGTGCATGACGCGGGAGCTCCATGAGGCGCGGAAGTCCGGCCTTCTGACGGAGGGCTCCTTCAAGCTCCCCGGAGACGAAGCTGCTCCCATCCCCGAGCCTGGCTGGAGGGTAATGTTCCTTCCTTTCCTCTTCCGCGGTCTTTCTCTTCCGGTCCACGAGTTTCTTCGTGGCCTTTTGTTTGTCTATGGTGTGCAGCTTTATCAGCTCGCGCCTAATTCTATTCTCCACGTTGCTTGTTTCATCACTCTTTGCGAGTGTTTCCTTGGAATTCATCCCCATTGGGGCCTTTGGAAATACTTCTTCTATGTTCGTCGCAACACCACTAACACCATTGTCCATGATGTTGGTGGCGCCATTTTTTCTGTTCGATCCGACGTTGATTATTTGGACTTCAAACTCACTGATTCTATCCAAGGTTGGAAGTCCAAGTGGTTTTATGTCAAGGATCAGCCACTCGAAGGACAATCTTTCGGGTTAGCCCCCTTTGAACCTAAAAAAATCTGTCGTAAACTTGACTCCTGGGATCAGCATCCTTCTGCCGAGGAAATGGTGGAAATACAGCCCTATGTCGATCGTATTTCGAAGCTGCGGCATGAGGTTGGTAAGGAATTGTCGGGTCACCAGGTCTTGGCATACTTTTTCTGGATTTGCGTCCAGCCGCTTCAAGCCTGGTTTCCGGCATGTGGGCGTACAGTGGGAGGAAGGACCCAATGAGAATTTCGTCGGAAGACCTCCCCCTCAAGTTATACAAGAAGAGAGTCCGGAGCTTCACCACTTTGACCTCAAAGAGCCCGATTCCTTCAACTTGTCTTGTGGAGCCATTTGGCCAGAAAAACCGGCATCCGGAGGTAAATTTTCATTGCCTTCACCTATTACTTTCTTTTTTTGTAGATGCACTTGCATTCTGTTCCGATGACAAGCGTTATTCCGCGTCTTTTGCTTGTGTAGGATTTTGATCATCTTAACTCGCTTCCTGGAAACTATGAGCCCCCTGCCCATTCTTCCACATCCGACGACCTTCCTATGACTGGGACTACCGTGGATGAGGAAGGGGAGCTCTCTGCATCTGAATCTTCTTTGAAAACGCCATCTCTTCCTTCGGCTGGCTCCAGAGATTTGTGCGTGGAGCATGCTGGCGAAAAGAGGAAACACCCTTATGCTGTGGAAAGGGTCGAGGACTCATATGACTTGACTGCTTCCAAGCCTTTTGGTTCTTCTCCGATTGCAGATGCTCGTGCCTAGGTGAATTTGTTCCGCCTTACGCAGGATGTGTCTTCGTAAGTATTCGATTGCTTCTTTTTCTGTTTTACCGGTTGGTTTTGTTGTTGATGCTTGCTCCGTTTGTGTTTGTTCTTTTTCAGTGATGACGAAGATCTTCCCGCATCTCCTCTTCGCACATCTGTGGGCTACTCTGTAAAGAGGTCTCCTCTGCCATCGGTGGAGCCGAAAGAAAACTCCCGCCTCCTCTGGAGAAGGTCATCCAGAAAGATGTTGCGGCTTCATCCAAGCCGCCGCTGCAAAAAAGGAGGAAAGCGGCGGGGAAAGGGGTGGTGATATCAGAGAACCCTGTTGATGTGGATCTGAAAGATGTAAGCCACTCTATAATTTATAACTTTTTCTGCATGTAGCCTCTTTTACTTTTGCCTTGATACCTTCTGCTGCAGTGTGCTTCTTCAGCCTTTGATGCACGAGATGGTCGACATGGCCTCTCGATTTATAAAGATTCGTTATGAAGCCGAAGAAATGAAAGGTATGCCCTTGTTTTGTTTTTGGGATTTACTTGTGAGGTTTTCTTCCTTGGTTGTCATGATCCTGCTATGCAGCAATCGCCAAAGAATCCAAAGTTATTCGGGACCATGCGATGAAACGTGCCAATGACCTGGAGGCCAAGCTGCGGGTTGTTGAGGAGGCTTTGGAGGTTGTCAGGTAGAAAGTAAAGGTTGATGCCGAAGAACTGGCAAAGCAATCCGCTATTCAAGATGAAAATCTTTGGAAGCGCTTGGAGGCCCTTAATGCTTCTCTGACCCGTAAGTTTTCTTCTCTTGCGTGTCTTTATTTCATTTCTTCCCTTTGATGATCAATCCTTTCCTTCTTATTTTGTTTTCAGAATTGACTGGCCAAGACCTGATGCTGCATGAAGATAAGAAGGTTGATCCTTTATCGGATGTTGTTAGCATCTTGGAGGCCAACAGTGTTCGTGGGCGCAACCTTCTTATCTGCTCCTGCCGTGCCTTTAAGAATCTTCACGCCGAGATATTTCCAACCAAGGATGTGCCGAACAACCTGCATGATCTTGTCGCCGTTTTCGGTGCTGATCTCGGCCCCTTGTTGGTTATAGTTTTTTTACGCAGTCAAGGAGCGACACTGAGACTTCGATGGCCCTGGTGATGGCGCATGGCGAGAAGGTCGACTGGGAGAAAGTTAGCTCCTCTGTCCCAGTCACCCCTGATGGCCAAGCTGTTAACCTGAAGCCTTATATTAAGAGGGCCAGAAAATATTCTCAGTTGCTCCTAGGTCTGGGCTCAGGTTCAAAGAACCTTGCTGCCCCTTCTTCACCTGCCGCTTCTACGACATGCACTCCTTCTTCGGTTACTCCTGTAGCTAATACTCCTTCAGCTAGTGCCACCCTCTCTTTGAAGGATACGACGTCGTAGGCTATGTTTTGTAACTTTTGTCATATCTTCCTTTATTGTAATGGATCTTGAACTTATCCAGCCTCCCTTTGCTTCTTTTTACAAGAAAGCAACTTTTGAATATATGCGTGTGAGCTTGATTTTGTATGCTGAGTGTTTTGTATAATTTGTGTCTTGTCAGATTTTGAATGATTCTTTGGCTCCTTCTGGTCCCGCGCAACTGTCGGGTGTTGTTCCGTCCTCCGCTGTAGTAGGTGCGACCAGTTCCGCCATCGTGCGTATGGTGGACCCGCCGTTGTATGCTGAAAAGATAGAACAGGTGAAGAAACTTGAAGGAAAACTACGGGTTATTCAGTCAATGGTGGATGTTTCACAATCGAAAACACGCCAGGCCCTCAACCACGAGGCTTTTTTCTTGGAAGAGATCTCCAAGGCGAGCGAAAAGCTATTGTGTAAGTTGCCTTTTTCTTCGGTTGTTTTCCCGTCTTGCTAGAAATTAATTTCTCCCTGATTTGTAGGCATTCGATTGTGCGAGAGGGAGGAATCCCAGCGTCTGCACGACCGGATGCACGCTCTTGTATTTGCCTCTCGAAGTTCTGAAACAGATTTTTGGACTGATCACCATTGTACCTACACTGTGGCACTATTGCAGGATCGCATATTGGAGCTAGAGCAATTTGTTGAGTGCTGTCGCAGATCTCTGGCTATTATTTATAATGTCATGTTTCCTCGAGATCCTCAGCCTCGGACCTTGGCAGATTTAATTGCGAAGTTTCAGCAAGGTGAGAGGATCCACCATTATGTGAAGCTTCAGCTTGTGGTGGGTGCCAAGCTCGCGCTCTCTTGGGTGCACGTGCATCACCCGACATTGGATCTGGACGTCATATCTTCGGGTCTGCCTCCCCCTTCCGATGGCAACCTTGTTTGTATGGCGCCTCATTATGCCGCCGCTCGTAGACCCACCATTAGGATTGTGCGTAGGTGCTTAGAAGCAGACAAAGAATTTTTTGTTAACTTCGAGATCTAACTGCTTGTTTGTGCATCTTTGTACTGTATAATCTAAATATTGTATAGACATTTATCAAAAAGGTCGTATGGTTCGTACGAGATTTTGATTACATGCTGTCCAATTTTAATTTGGGGATCCGACGAACTAATGTTCGTGTGCCATAGAAGTTTGTATTTCGCGGAATACTTTCCTTATTTATTGATAATAATGGGTAGGAGTACATTGCGAAGGCGTGATCGCCTGGCCATTCGCCTTTATTGAATTAAAATGCGTCTAAATGGAGGTTTTCTGAAGAAACTTCGGTTTATGTTCTTGGGGATCTTCATCATCTTCCGCATCGTGGTGCTCGTGTCTTGTCAATCAGTGGGTCTTCTTATACGGAACCATTATTGGAGGCCGCATATGCTGCTTTTGTGAGGCTATTGCGTACTTGATCTTCGCCATTTTCTTTTTGCGGGTGTGTGCTTCATGTATCGGTTCTTCGTCCGCTATTTTAGCTGTCCAAGTCCTGCCTCCATTGAAGGGAATATGCCCGAGAGGCAATAATAAAGTGGTTATTATCTTATTCCTTGTTTATGATAAATGTTTATTTTGCATGCTATAATTGTATTAATTTGGAAACGTTAATACATGTGTGTTTAATAAACAAAAAGGGAAGTTCCTAGTTATGCCTCTCTTATAAACTAGCTCATTGATTAACAAGATGATCAAGGTTTCCTGATCATGGACATTGGATGTTGTTAATAATGAGGTCACGACATTAGTGGAATGATGTGATGAACATTCATCCGAAGTATATCATTACGATCAAAGTCATTGTGTTTATATTGCTATAACATCATACGAAGTAATCCTAGTCCTTAGACCATGAGATCATGTCAATCACTAACACTGGAAGAGTATCTTGATAACATCAAACGTCACACCGTGAAAGGGTGATTATAAAGGTGGGTTTAGTGCTACGAAAGTGTTATGAAGAGGCTCATGTATCAAGAGTGGTATTTGTCCATCCCCATGACGGATAGATATACTCTGGGCCCTCTCGATGATATCACATTGGTTAGCTTGCAAGCAAGTGATGAGATCACCAGAATGTTATATCACGGGAACAGGAAAAGAGTACATGTCGGTAACGAGATCAAACTAGGTATGGAGATACCGATGATTGAATCTCGGACATATAATATATCATGAGACAAAGGGATTTAGTTAGTAGCGTTAAAGGTTCTCATGATCACAGAAGTCATCGTTGAATGTGTAGAAGTCAGTATGGATCTCCAGGTCTCGCTTCTGATTATTGATCTGAGAGGGGTCTAGATCATGTCTGCATTATTAGTGAACCATAGGGTGACACACTTAAGGGATACCGACACCATTTGGAGAAAATATGTTTCAGATAAAGATTTAAGAAAGCGCTAGAATTATTTCAATAGACACCGAAACCGTTTCAGGTGAAATTACTGAAATTGCTTCTGCATGTAATATTGAAATGTTGCAGGGGGGTTTATGTGAATGTTTGTTAATTAAAGTAATTAACAAAATTCTGAATAAAATTAATAAAGGAGTTTTATTAAATGAGAGAGCATTAAATTTGGAGAAATTTAATGCATTTAAAGTGGAGACTTTAAAAGGGAATGTTAAGGGGCAAATTTATGTGGAGGGGGTTACCACCACATGAATGGGGGAGGTGAGGGGTCACCTTCATGAGGCACCGACCATGGGGAGGGGCACCGCCCCTCCTCCTATAAAAGGCCCCCCTCATACCCCTTCTTCCTCACACCTCCTCGTAAAGGATCTCTCCCCCTGTAGTATTTTTCCCCCATGGTCTCGGATTAGCGAGATACATGTTCCCGGTGGCTTTATCTAGAAAGGAGTTGATGCTTTCGCTGCTTTGCTGGAGTGAGGGACGGAGGTTGTCGGGGTACCGGACGTGTGTGCGATCACGGATGCACCGCTTCTTTGCGGTGCTGGACTTGGTGGTGCTGGACTTGCTGGAGCTGGACCTGCTGGACGTACTGGACTTCATCACGATCTTGAGATCGGCAAGTGTACGACTACATCATCCACGTGTTCCATCTCGTTAACAAAACTTTGTTGTCTTTGAGGGTATGTTCTCTATGGATGTATATCCACCCATTGCTTGTATCTAATAGATAGATCTTGGCGTATAATAGTTCCCATCATAGGAATTTTTTTGTTTTCTATGCTGTGAACCCTTTAGTGGTATCAGAGCCTGATCTATGCGTAGGTGCTTTGCACGGGTAGAACACATAAGAGTATGTGGGCGGTGATGATCATGTTATTGCTTCTTATATGTACTTTGGATATTGGTGGCATAGTGGGATGAAGTGGCCTAGACCAACCTTACATGTCATCGCACATGAGACTGGTTCCACGACTGACATGCAACTAGTTTTGCATAAGTGGCTGGCGGGTGTCTGTCTCTCCTACTATAGTCAATATCTGATTTACAACGAGTTGCTAATAACTTAGTTATCATCGTTGTGGTTCCACGTTCGTAGGTAAGACCGGTTCTATCTCCGAAAGCCCTAAGCCACGTAAAACTTGCAATTGATAAATTAGAGGCGTCTAGTGTAGATCATTGTTGGGATAGTGTCATGATATGGAAATGTTGTAAGTTGATGTATAGTTGATACCCTTACAACACACCTAACGTGTAAGTTCCATAGACCTTGGCCTTACACACAAAGGAATGATAGAGATCATACCACGATGCATATGATGGTGATCAAATGCATGGACCATATCATTCCACTTTACACATATGATGTTCGCATCTTATATTGTTAGTTTGGCGCTTTTAATAGCATTATAAGATGATCCCTCATTTAAATCTCAAGATAAAATGTGTTCTTCCTTAAGTATGCACTGTTCTATGGATCGTGTTTCGAGACATCACGTGATGATCAGGTGTACTCGACTCTGCACTTTCATACAACGGGTGTAAGACAGTTTTACACACGCGAGTACTAAGGTTCTTACTTGGCGAGCCTAGCATGTACAGACATGGCCTCGGAACATGGACCGAAAGGTTAAGCATGAGTCATATAGTTGATGTGATGCCCATATTGATGCTCGCCTTTGAAGCTACACCGACTAACGTGATGATCGGACTTGGTGTAGTGGATTTGGTTCATGTAATCACCAAAAAGGCACGAGGGATGTCGTTTTTGAGTGGGAGTTCATTTCTAATTTGGATTAGTCAAACCAAATTTGTCATAAACTAAATCAAAGTGAATTTGCATAATTTGTTGTAGTCATTGGCATCTGTTTACTACCTTATGCTTAGTTTTAATTGAGATAATAGAACTATAGAATTCTGGATATTTACTTTACGAACTGGAATCGTATTGTTTCGAATGTCAATTTAAAGTTTAGAAGTCCTATTGCAAACTTTCAGCAAACTCTATTTACTCCATGAAGTTTAATAAGTAGTATTAAATCAAGAGTAAGAATTCCAATGTTAGTATCTAAAGTATCATGTTTGCCTCCATGATTCTTGATATTCAAAAGTTGTTTTAATATCGAGGTTATCTAGGGCTAAAAGAATTGTTTCAGAAACCATCATGAGTGAAAGATATTGTGATATCTAAAACAAAGTTTTTGGTTGCATTATGATAGAGTATAATTTAGCAAAATACATGTTCTCATATTGTATGAGAATTTGTGAAGGATGGAGATGCTAGGCATCCGAATCTCCCAAAAGGTTTCGGGAACTAAAATTATACTCGGCATTCTTCCTTATAGGTTATAGTAGCTTGATCATGAAAGTTGTCATGATAAGGATGAATAGAAGATGTAAGTAAAATGTTTACTACACTAATAGATTACTAAAGAATGTATTTTTGAAAGAATGCCAAACATTTGATGATGGTGATCCACTTCAAAGTGCAAGTCCAAAGGTATTAGTATTTGACTATATACACTTTGTACTATGTGTCATGTGAATGACACCACTATTGATGTTGATATATTCTTTTAAAAGAAAAGGAATTGCTGAAAGAGAATCTATAAAATATTTGGCAGAAAAGAAAAGTTGGAGATGTCCAACTTAGGTATATAGAAGATATACATGTTATGGCTGTATTCCTTGCTTGTTAAACTATGTGGTTCTTCGGTATTGGATACCGGTATTGGATACCGAATTGGTTGGTGTGAAATGTCATACAAAACAACACAATTCATGAACTGCAATGGCCTAAGTAACTAGCAAGAGAATAAGTGATGATGTTCATCGAAAATAAATAAAGTATTATTGTGTTTTTCGTTGTCGTCAAACCTAGCCTTCAAGATTTGCTTTAATAATTGTTATTTTGTTCTGGTATTACGAGAACAATGGTTATTCAAATCATTACCGTATTCCATAAAGGATGGATGAACTTTTACAAGTCTAGTTGGAGAAATCACATCCATAAACATTATTGCTAAAATGTCGTAACACAAATGATTGGAAGATCACTTATGAAGTGACATTGTTGTTTGAATTATATTAGAAAGTAAAACTGAAGAAACTCCATGATTGATGGATTTTTGGAGTCTTTGATTTTGATCAATTGACGCTTGTGAGACTTTCCTCGAGATAATTGGAACTCCGTTCATAGGCCAACGAGGAACGAATGACTAGCTTATTGGAAATTGTGCATGCTGATGTGCACAGTCCATTATGTGTAGCCATATGCGATGGATCTTTTTGCTTCATATGCTTTCTCCAGAAATTTGAGTGAATATATCTATATATTTACTTAATAAGGAAGAAGTATGAAACATTTGAAAATTGTTCAAAGACTTTCAAGATGAAGTGGAAAATCATTGTAATAAGAAAATAAAGAGTTTATGATTCGATCATAATGGAAGATATTTGAGTTACATGTTTAGTAAAACACCTAGGATTTCAGGAATTGTTCCATGAATTTGCACTTCCCGATAAACCACAGGAGTATGGTATGTTCGAGAGATCAAATCAAACCTTGTTTGACATGGTAAGATCAAAGGTGTCATTTATAAAACTGCCATTATGTTTTAAGGATTAAAGCTTTAGAGACTACCGCTTTTACACCGAAAAGAGCACCATCGTGATCCGTTGAAATGACACCATATGAGTTATGGTTTGGGATAAAACCCGAGTTGTCTTTTCTTAAATTTTGGTATGCTATGCATAAGTAAAATGTTTACAACCAAAGTCGGTTAAGCACGTCTTTGTAGGTTATCCCAAATAATTTGTTCGGAATTCCTCCATAACACCGAGGATGAAAGAGTTTGTCACTTGGAACGTCAAGTTTTTTGAGAAGGAATATTTCGTGAAAAGTTAAGTGGGAGGACAATAGAACTTTGATAAGGTTGTTGAACCTTAGCTATATGTGCTAAGTAGCGTAGCACCGGAAAGTGTCCCAGTGGAGGCCACAATGCTCATGGCTCCCGTGATTACAAAGGTTGTGATCTCGGAGATTAGAGTTCCTAATGAACCGTGTGGGTCGGTAAGAATCAAATATTGAGATTTGATAAACAAGTCGTTATTGTTTTGACAATGATGAACCGACTACATGCAAAGAAGCGATGATGGGCCTTGACTCCATAAAATGACTAGAAGTCATAGAATCCGTGATAGTATCCATACACGAGAAATCAAGTTTCTGAACTTGGAAGACCCTCCGGAAAGGCGTGAAGCCTATCGGTCGTGTTTAGATCTATAAAGAAATAGACATGGATGTTTAACATCTATGAAATAGTCACATGTCGGAAAGAAGTTTAGGGCAATGTTCAAGGAGTTGACTATGACAAGTTTTGATCTTTCATAGCGATATTTAGTCTTGACGGATTAATGTAGCAACCACTACATATAATTTGGTGTATGGTAGTTAAACAAACAAAACAATGTTCTTCTAATAGAATGGTTACCTAGAACGTGTACAAGACACGGTCCGAAGGGTTTTGTTAATTCAAAGGGTGCTAAAAGGGCATGCAAACTTCAATAGTTGGAGTGAGCATAGCGGAGTTGGAATCTTCACCATGATGAAAATGTTAAAGGAGTTTAAATTCATCGGGGACGATGAAGATGCTTGCATTTGCAAGAAATTAAGTGGGAGCGCTAAGACATATTTCTAAACACATTATGTAGATGACATGACGTTGATTGGAAATGATGTATTTTTTATTGACAAAAGTTAATAATTTCATTAAAATAGGATTTCGATGAAAGACTTGGGCAAAACTGGACTATTTGGCATCAATGTCTATATGGATAGATTGAGGCGCTAATATGGTTGTGCCAGACGTACATATATGAGATATTGAAAGGGTTCAATATGGAAACAACAAGAAAGGTTCTTGCTGCATGGAAAGGATTGTATCAAGATTCAAGTGTTTCAACACTTGGTGAGTAAAATCACATGAAGATTTTGATCGATTATACCGTGATATGTATATATCTAGATATGTCCTATGCTCTAAATGTTATGAGCACATACCAAAATGATTCATAAGATGATCATTGGACGATAGTAAAGATATTCTTATGAGATTTGGAAGAACTAAGAATATATCATGTATAAGTACAAATAGTTAAAGGTAGTTCATTGCAAAGTGTTACATTGATACTAGTTTTGTCACAAGATACAAAATAAAATTTATCTCAATTTAGACTATGGGTGGCACAATATAATGGAAAAGATGTTCCATGATGGTTTTGGATGAGTTCCAAACTTGAGACATTGTGACGGATACTACAACAAAAGGCTAAGTATATGACTGCTATAGTAGCAGCATAGGAGGGCATTTGTGTTAAGTAGTTTGTTATCAAACTAGGTATGGTGCAAAGTGGGATAATACTATGAAGATATATTGTATGACAATAATATCAACATATTTTAACCCGAACGAACTAAAGATCTGACCAAAGGACCAAATTTATACAATGCCATCTCATTTGAGAATGAGTGATGAGTACAGACGTAAAAACATGCAAATACACAAGGACCTGAAACTGTCAGATCCGGAGATTATGTTAACCACTAGAAATCGCGTATATGCAACACCAGAAAGCCATAGGTGTTCAATACGCGAAGTTTTTCAAACTAGATTATTGACTCTAGTGAAAGTGGGAGACTGAAGGGAATATACCCGACAGGCAATAATAAAGTGGTTATTATCTTATTCCTTGTTTATGATAAATGTTTATTTTGCATGCTATAATTGTATTAATTTGGAAACATTAATACATGTGTGTTTAATAAACAAAAAGGGAAGTTCCTAGTTATGCCTCTGTTATAAACTAGCTCGTTGATTAACAAGATGATCAAGGTTTCCTCATCATCGACATTGGATGTTGTTTATAACGAGGTCACAACATTAGTGGAATGATGTGATGAACATTCATCCGAAGTATAGCATTACGATCAAAGTCATTGTGTTTATATTGCTATAACATCATATGAAGTAATCCTAGTCCTTAGACCATGAGATCATGTCAATCACTAACACTGGAAGAGTATCTTGATAACATCAAACGTCACACCATGAAAGGGTGATTATAAAGTGGGTTCAATGCTATGAAAGTGTTATGTAGAGGCTCATGGATCAAGAGTGGGATTTGTCCATCCCGATGACGGATAGATGTACTATGGGCCCTCTCGGTGATATCACATTGGTTAGCTTGCAAGCAAGTGATGAGATCACTAGAATGTTATATCACGGGAACGAGAAAAGAGTACATGTCGGTAACGAGATCAAACTAGGTATGGAGATACCGATGATTGAATCTCAGACATGTAATATATCGCAATACAAAGGGATTTAGCTAGTAGCGTTAAAGGTTCTCATGATCACAGAAGTCATCGTTGAATGTGTAGGAGTCAGTATGGATCTCCAGGTCCCGCTTCTGATTATTGATCTGAGAGGGGTCTAGATCATGTCTGCATTATTCGCGAACCGTAGGGTGACACACTTAAGGGATACCGACACCATTTGGAGAAAATATGTTTCACATAAAGATTTAAGAAAGCGCTAAAATTATTTCAATAGACACCGAAACTGTTTCAGGTGAAATTGTTGAAATTGGTTCTGCATGTAATATTGAAATGTTGCAGGTGGTTTTATGTGAATGTTTGTTAATTAAAGTAATTAACAAAATTCTGAATAAAATTAGTAAAAGAGTTTTATTAAATGAGAGAGCATTAAATTTGGAGAAATTTAATGCATTTAAAGTGGAGACTTTAAAAGGGAATGTTAAGGGCCAAATTTATGTGGAGGGGGTTTGATGTAGCGCGACCTACGGTTGTTGCCACATCAAGGTCTCCAACTTATGCCAAGTCGTCATGGACTCCAAATGTGAATCCGTTCCTCTATGCGAGCCCAATTCCTACCCTATTGAATCGTATACTACTTCGTACTCTGTCATATGACCATGATAGGTTCACACCACCAAGTGCGGAGATAGGGGAGGAAGCCCGAGGACTCACGCCTGACAAGACGGAGGCTTGGAAGAGGAGAAGGAAGAGGCAGAGCCAAACCGGCGTACCATCCGGCGCAACCGGATCCACCGCTGGAATTCTCGGCGCTAGCTCCGGCGGACCAGACCCCGTGCCGACCGAACCGGCGACCGCCGAACCAGACTAGCACCCACCGGAAACGCATGCAGAACACAGAACCGGTGCCAACTGGAAATATCGTCGGCCGCTGGAAATCCCGGTGCCAGATCCAGCGCCGTCGGACTTATTGTCGGAATCACCCGTCTGCGCACGGATCTGGGTTTGATGCCTAGGAATATTCCCTTTACTTACCACTTTGCCTAAACTACCCCCATTCTAGTGGCTGGCCTATAAATAGAGCCCCCACCCCTCATGTATCCCTCAGGCATAGATGATAGACTAAAGACAACCCCCTTTGTGGAATCTCTAGTTTTGCCTCATCCCCTTCTACCAAGGGGGGTCGACTATCGTCACCACCTCGTTGGAGTTTGCATCGCGCCTCCCTCGTTGTACAAGGCCTTGGCATCGGTGTTCCTTTGCCAAGACGTCAAGACCCTCTCCAAGGTGTTCTTCACTCTCCGCGTGGGATCGAGGGAGCATGTTGACCGATCTTTCCTTGCGAGGATTCTATCGGACCGTTGGCCACTGACGAGAGCAATCGGCCTTGTATCGTGTGATTTTTGCGTGTGTTCATCGTGTTCTTCGCGAGGTGTGTGTCCGCTTCCGCTACCTTCTCCCTTTCCCCTCGTTTTCCCATCGATTTGACCACGAGATCCGTGAAGATCGGGCCACCCACGGGGTTACCCCATAACAGGGTTACCACCACATGAATGGGGGAGGTGAGGGGTCGCCTCCATGAGGCGCCGACCATGGGGAGCGGCACCCCCTCCTCCTATAAAAGCCCCCCTCACACCCTTCTTCCTCACACCTCCTCGTGAAGGATCTCTCTCCCCCTCTAGTATTTTTCCCCCATGGTCTCGGATTAGCGAGATACATGTTCCGGTGGCTTTATCTGGAAAGGAGTCGCTGCTTTGCTGGAGCGAGGGATGGAGTTTGTCAGGGTACCGGACGTGTGTGCGATCACGGATGCACCGCTGCTTTGCGGTGCTGGACTTGGTGGTGCTGGACTTGCTGGAGCTGGATCTGATGGACGTGCTAGAGCTGGACCTGCTGGACTTCATCATGATCTTGAGATCAGCAAGTGTATGACTACATCATCCACGAGTTCCATCTTGTTAACAAAGCTTTGTTGTCTTCGAGGGTATGTTCTCTATGGATGTATATCCACCCGTTGCTTGTATCTAATAGATAGATCTTGGCGTATAATAGTTCCCATCGTAGGAAATTTTTTGTTTTCTATGCTGCGAACCCTTCATCCATCCCGAAAGATTCCGAGATTTTGTTGAATTCCCGCTCGCAGCTGTCCGCGCGACTAAAACTTCTTTTGACTGTTATGACCCCATTGGGGGCTGGCATTTTCAGCACTAGATATGCATAGTGAATCTAGCGAAAGCTGGTCGTCCTAGGATCACGTGGTATTGAGATGGCTAGTCCATGACTTCAGATTCCAGCTTTTCTCGTCTGAAGTTATTTTTTAACCCAAAGACTACGTCGAGGTGGACCTTACCCAATGGAATTTCGGCTTTCCCTGGAACTATCTCGTGGAAAGTTGTGTCTGTTGGTGCTAGATTTGTCATGGACCAGTTCATGGCCCTTAGAGTTTTGGCGTAAATCAGATTGATGTTGCTTCCTACATCCAAGAAGACCTTGCTCATGTCGAACCCGCCGATTTGCACATCCACTATTAGTGCTGACTGGCCTGGCTGAGGGACCCGTAATGGATGGTCGGCTCTGCTGAAAGTAATTTCTTGTTCTGACAAATGGAGATACTCTGGTGCAGGAGGTGGCTTTGTTACTGCCAAATTTACTTTCCTAGTGATCAATTTATGTGTTCTGTTAGAGGGTGGCCCCTTCTAGATCATCGACATTGCTCCCTTTGACCTAGGGTATTTGTTGTCTTGGTGTATTGTACTTTGCAGCTGTCCTACTGGCGGATGCCCCTGCGGCGGTGGTGGTGCGCTGATGGCCAAAACGCTAGGTGCGGTAGCATAGCCCCGTGTTGCTGCTTCGGCTGCCCTTGCGTTGCATAGTTCTTGTATCTTTAAGAATGTTCGATAGTCTTTTAGGAGATGATTTGACCGCCTCTTCCCTGTTGAGTCGACGTAGTAGTGCATATTGCAGGGTCCTTCCAACATTTGCCCTGCTGACATGGGTGGATCTCGATTTGTCGCCTTGTATCGTTGTTGCGACTGGCTTCCACTGACGTTGTCCCTGTTGTTGCGGTATCTGCTGTTATAATCGTCACTTCATCGATTGTCCCCTCCAGAGAAACTTGCTGCCACATAACTTGGTGTATGATATCCATTATTGGTTCGTCGTCTCCGATCACTATTGCGCTTGTCTTTGTCGTCTTCGGGTGAGTGGGATCTTTTGTTGTGTATTGCGTCCTCTCCATCAGCCCATCGATTGGCTATGTCCATCAGCTGCGAAATTGTCTTTGGCTTTATCCATCCTAGTTCTTCAATGAACTCCTACCGACGAAGTCTATCATTGAAGGCGTCGATTGCTCTTTCATCGGATATGGCTTCAGCCGAATTTTTTATGATGTTCCACATTGAACGAAGGCTCGTATTGGTTCTCTCGGTTTTTGCTTGCAGGCCCGTAATTGCTCCAAAGACACGGGTCGCTTGAACCTGAAATGGAAATTCCTGATAAACTTGTCCTCAAGATCGTTCCAGTTGCTGATAGACTCTTTGGGTATTTGTTTTAGCCAGGAGCATGCCACACCAGTTAGGTGCAGCTGTAAGCTTTGCATCACTATAGCTTTGGATCCACCTTGTAGTCTGACGGTTGCCAGGTAATCTGTTAGCCAAGCTTCGGGTTCTTGAAGACCATCGCACTTTTGGCGATCTTGAGGTAATTTAAAATCTTTTGGTACCAGAGTTTTGCGAACTCGTTGGGTAAAGCAGTTGGTCCGCATAATTCTTGTTCTTCTTCACTTTCACCATCATGGTATCTTCGGGTGCTGTGTTATTCTCTGGATCTTTCGATCCGTCGCTAGGTGATGTTGTTTCTTGCGTCTCGCGGTTCTGACTCTAAAAGTGGACCCGATGTGGTGATCATGATCATCGGGTATGACCTCCGTTCCGAGGGCTGTTGCGATGGTGCGAGGATATGTCAGGTTGTCGCATGGTTCCTTTGTCTGCTTGCGCGAGAGATTCTCCTACCATACCGAGGTTCATCAGGGCGGAACGATGAAGGGACGCGTGAGGATCGTCAGGTGCGGGCTGCGTCGTAATTAGGTATGTTTGCGTGGATATGATGGCTGCTTGAGCTATTTTTGCCTTGATATTTCCATCTTGGTCTATGGACATGAATGACAGATCAAGGTCTCGGATTATCCCGCTCCTCTCTTCTTTGGGGATATTTCATAATCTAGACGTTCCTCTTCTTGGTGATGCTCCTCCTGTTACGCTCCTTGATCCTCGGGTGGAGCTTAACTGCGCTCGCCGTAGACTAGATTCGTCGACTACCCTCTTCCTTTCATCGAGTTGCCTCTGCATCCGGAGGAGGTCTCTCTTTTTGCGATGAAGCAGATACTGGTATGCCAATAGATCTTCATGGGTGGCATCCGTTGTCATTGGGACCGCACCCGAAATTGCTGCTCTTGCCTTTTCCCATGCGCTAGCTAGTAAGCTACGGGTTTGCCTCTCACCCTCGCGATGGTGTTCTTCTTATCGATTTACACTGTTGTCTGTTGGGTCTCCCTCGTTACCTCGACTTCCTTCATTGTCTTCTCTTCCTGCATTATGGCTTGAAAGAATATCATCGAGATTAAGAATTGGGTTACCATTGGAGTCTTGCTGGGTCGTGGCGTCTCTGATGATCATGCATACTTGGTGTTGGGTGACATATGGACTAGTAACATCGTCGTTTGCACCGATGGAGACACTATCGGATGAGCCAGTGAAGTCCATCAGTTTCTGTTCTAGATAGATTTCTGCCATCCGAATTCCGAAGTCGATGCTTTCACTGCTTTCTTCGGGTTCCGAGTTAACTGGGATTGCTTCGTGTGGTGGGGTTAACTGTGGTTCTAATTCAAAGGATATATTGTCATAAAGACCATGAAGATACCCCAGATTTATCTCGATCTGCTCGCTTTTGTCGCCTGCTTTGATCTGTGCTTCGACTTCCATTGAGGATCCGATGGAAAGTTCCGGTTCTTCTGTTGGCGTAGCTTTATGGGTGGGCGGGTGTGGATCTGCTTTCGTCGAGTTGATGCTTGGTGGAGAGCGTTCCACCGAATCCGTGTTTCCAGTGTTCAGGTTTCCCACAGACGGCGCCAATTGACAATGGGTAACCTCGGCAATGCCCATGATGATGGACTTAGGGTTTCACGGAAAATAGAACGATGGGGATTTCGTCGGATGTTAGGGAAACAATGGAATCATAGTCGCATGAATATTGAGTAATTGCACTATTACAAGTTGTCTCCTAAATTTTGATTCCCTCGCTTGGGCTTCTCCCGTCGTATATATAATAGGCCGGGTCTCAAACCTGTATGCGGATAGGTTTCATACACGTGTGATTACAATACCAACACAATGTCGGTTCATGGTTTCTTTCCTAATACAATCAAAGTCTTTGTCGGTTGCTTCCTTGGGCTGTCATCTGGAATCTTCATGGGCCGTAGGCCTTTAACCCAATGTAGGGTAGCCAATCATAATCATCTGAGTGATCGTACCTATGTCACTGGTGCAACATGAAATGTGGAAGCTTGTCAACGTAATAGGATCGGGGGTCCATTGCATTGCGCCTTAGCGTGTGGGCCAGGACCCACTAGTCAGTGACCCAGCAGATGTATGGCTTGGCTGGCACGGGCCTCGCTAGGATACGAGCACCATGTGCTCCAAGAAAGTATGTTTCTGTCACGATGAGCCTATGGAGACTACGCATCAGCTATGATGTAGGTGCCTATGTGTGAGACGAACACTACAAGACGCGCCTCGATCCGCTAGCCGGGTGCGGACAAGGAGGAAATGACAACGACGAGTGCAAAAAAGTCATGCCCCTCCTTTCGGGGGGTGGCCCGAAAGGAGGGCAATGGCACTATTGGGGGCAGTGAGGCCAAGGAGCAGCATCTACTAAGCCCCGGAAGGACCATGGAAGCACCCTCTCCTAGGCTAGGCGTGGCCCGGGAATCGGAGTCAACTATGCCTAACAAGGCGTGTCTGGCCCAGCCTTGGGAACCAGCGATGCGTCAGCATTGCTCGACATCATCATGGCACTGCAGTCCACTGTAGCGCGCCATCGATAGGAGTGACAGCTCGGAGCCTAAGTTGTCACTCGTCCATCAAGTGCATCTGAGCATCGCCCTAGACCGTCCATTAGCCACAGGTGCTGCTTATCTGCCTGAAGACCGTGTGGCACCTCGTGATTGAGCCTGGGAATGCCCCGGATGGTGCTCCACGGCGACCCTGTGGTGAGAGTTGGAGGGAGGAGATTTTCCTTAGATGGTAAGGTTTTTCCTAAAGGAGGTTTCCCTGAGAGAAGAGGTTTCTTGGGTGGCGTAGAGGCTAAGGAGGAGAACGTTTTTCTCGGAAGGAGAGAAAGAGGGAGAAAGCAAGGAAGTCAGGAATGAAAGAAAGAGGAAGCCCGGGGAGTGTAGAAGCTAGAGAGAAAGCGTCTCCTCGGCACCATAGGGATCATCTTCTTGTATCTCGATCCACCCCAGATAATCCACCAAAGCAGGACGTAGGGTTATTAGCCGAAGGGCGGCCTGAACCTGGGTAAAAATGCTCGTGTGTGCTCTGTGTGTGTTGTATGCTCGTATCAGCAGGTTCCTTTGCCGACGTTGAGGCCGGAACGCCTTCGTGCCCATTACCGAACAAATAGGGGGTGTCCAACATCCTTGATGTCAGCGTAGGAAAGACGCAACTTCTGGCATGCCAGGTAGGGGGCTCGCGTTTTTGGCTTCGGCAATCATCCTCATCGTCAACAAGCTTCGTGAGCTTCATCGTCATCACCGTCATCTTCACCAATGTATGCTTCATCTTCGTGTTCAACATCGACATCGACCACGTCATCACCAGCCATGGTGTCGAGGAAAGGTGTTGGCGCTGGGATCGGCCCTGCTGCGGTAGACTCGCCCACTTCATGAACTCTCTCCCACGCCCTTCCCATGACTGGGGGCTTGGATGCCGAGCCTCATGCACGGCGCGCGACTACCGTCGTAGGTGCCGACCCGCGTCCATGGCCAAGCGCAACCATACCTCGCGGTTGAGAAGGGTGAACATACTTGCGGGGGTGCCATTGCTTAGGAGGTTCCACCGCTAGGCGATGCAGGAGGCGTCGTGCTTGAAGATCCCTTCGCCGACGAAGCAAGAGGCGCCGCTAGTGGATCACCTCTTCCCGGTGGCGTATAAGATGCCATCGGAGGGGCCATATGTCCGGAGGAGTCACACCGGTCGGGGCCAGAGGAGCCGACCCTGAATCGGAGCATCATGCACTAGCCCAGCACATACCAGCTCGCGTTGGGACTCATCTCGCTGTGCCAAGTACTAACCGCCAACCTCAGTCCACCTCTCTAGGAACCGAACTTTGGGGGACGCAATCACTGCTGCCCGTGCCATAGCTCGGCACCCACCAACTCCCGGGACGACGGAGTATGCGGCATGGAGGGACGACCTCAACGCGCAACTGGAGTTCATCAGGCTTAACCAGGAGTCCGTCCATGCTCGTCCCTAGTCCAACCTAGGGTCAAGGCGTGGGGTGGAGCACGCTCCTACCACCACCGCGAGACCCATGCAAAACCCTGCCCCAAGGTCGTGTTCCTGGAATGCTGCCCCTAGGCCGGGGGCTGCTGGACCCCGCGTTTGTGGAAGGAGGACCGACAACCATGCCACGAGCCACTTGGGGGCTGGAGCCCCGAGGCCTGCCGAACAAGATCACCTCTCTATGGGTTCATCTACCAACCTCGTGCACCGATGCGTCGAAGGGCGCCGAGGCGATTCTGCCCCGGTGAGCGAGGCGCCAGTTCAAGACTACCTGCTCCAGTTGCGCCAACACGCTGCGGGCGCGACCGTCCCCAACCCACGGGGCACAGCTGAGGCAGGAAGCATGGCTTTGGAATACGGAAGCGGTTGCCCTGCCTTCGCTCCTGCCTTATGACAGGTGTCGTGGCCGCCAAAGTTACGTCCCATTATCCCTGTCAAGTTTGAAGGCAACACCAACCCGAAGGAGTTTCTAGCCATCTACTCTACCACAATGGTGGCTGCGGGTGCTGATGAGAAGATCATGGCCAATTGGTTTCCAATGGCCCTGAAGGGCGCGACCTTGTACTATCTCATGCATCTACCCAAGGAGTCCATTCATTCCTGGTCCGAGTTGTGTACTCGCTTTGTGAGCGCGTTCCAGGGAGCCTTCAAGAGCCCGGGAACACTCATTCAGCTCCACACAGTGGTCCAGGGGAGTGGAGAGCAGTTGCGAGACTTCATTCTGCAATTTTCACAGATCACACACACACTATCCTGGAGGCGGAGGACGCCGCCATTATTGGCGCATTCACCATGAATGTGCACAACAGCAAGATGCACGAAGAGCTTAACATGCATCCCGTCAAGAGCATCCACGAGTTATGGGCGTTGGCTGACCTCTGATCCTTAGCAGAGGAAGGACGCCTTGCGCCCGACAATGCTGCCCAGGAAGTGCTAGAGCGGCGGACCCAGGAAGCACTGTTGCGAAGAAGAATGTCTCGCATAAGTGGGCATCCGACCGGCTTTGGATGCGGAGCCTAGTGCTCCCACCGGGGCTAAAAAGAAGACCAAGCCAGAGGAAGTAGTGGCGGCTGCCAAGCCCGCCATAGGGAAGTGGTGCCCTGTGCACGAGTCCGACGAGCATGATGCTTGGAGCTGCCGCTCCATCCTCGGTTACGCCGAGGGACGGAAGAGGTGCATAGTTGAGCAGGGGGCTAACGGTACCCTTGGGAACTTCTACCGTTGCAACAAGGCCGATCATCATGCAAAAGACTGCCCGGTACAACCTGGCCCAGGCGCCCCCGCCGGAGGTCGCGTGGGGCAACGTGGGCGCTGCACAAGGAGGAGATGGAGGCGGTGGACACGGAGAAAGAGCGGGGCACGGAGGGGCCCGCGCCAATGCAACCCCTCAACCGCACGGCGACGACCCTGCCATTAACCAAGGTGGCAATGATGATGGGTGCGGACAGTACCCACAAGTACAGGACTGCGTGTGCGCACATGGAGGAGCTATGCCATGACTACCCATGGGGAGGTTAAGCGTTTATCCCGTGAACTGTGCACCGTGCAGCCCAGCCTGGAGGTGTAACGACCACTTTGGTGGTCTCCTGTGCCGATTACTTTTGATGCGGGAGATCATCTGGACCACAATGCTAGGGTCAGCATGCTACCCCTGGTGGTCTCCCCATCATAAAGAACGTCTGATTTACCAATATGCTGGTGGATGGAGGGGTTGGCCGTAATATCCTCTCAGCAAAGATGCTGGATAAGCCCCAGATCACTGAGGATCAATTAGCCCCTATGGGGTCTTTTTTGGGCGTAAGCCCATGAGCTATCCAACTGTGGGGGAAGATTGAGCTGCCAGTCACATTCGGCACTCAAGACAACTACCGCACTGGGAACATCATCTTTGATGTTGTGGACATTGCTCTGCCGTATAACGGCATAGTAGGGCGCCCTGCTTTGGCAAAGTTCATGGTGGTCTCCCACCATGCCTACAACTCGCTCAAGCTTCCCTCCTCGTGGGGGACCTTGACCGTGAAGGGTGATATCAGGGATGATGTGTTCTGCTCTGCACAACTATTCAAACTAGCAGTCACCGCTTCCCCTATGACTCATCCTAGCTCTCTGTCCAATTCGGACCAACCCTTCGCCCTGATTCCTGGCCCGCCCAGGAAAAGGTTGCGACCCTTTCCAGAACTTAGTTCTGATGACCTTTCTAGTACTAGTGGATCTTCGAGTAAGCTAACAACTTTTCGCATCCACCCTACCAGCTAAAAATCCCGGGTGTGAGTGGGGGTTCCCCCGGCAAATGAAAGCCCGAGAGTGTGCGTGGTGCTCCTGGCAACTGATGGCTCGGTGTTGATGTAGAGCTCGTTGGGAACCCCAAGAGGAAGGTATGATGACCATAGCAGCAAGTTTCCCTCAGTTATGAAACCAAGGTTTAATCGAACCACTAGGAGCAAGGAAACACCCCAAAGGTGTTGCTAGCTGAGCCTTGGCAGGGCGCACTACCGGTGCTAGTAGCAACGTGGAGACCTGCACAACACAACCACAAAACTTTGTCCCCAACTTGCGATGATGTTGTCAATCTCACCGTGTTTTGCTGAAAACAAAGGATTAAACATATCGAATGGAAAGAAGTAATAGTTTGCAGAAAGTAAACACAAAGCAGTAACAGTTTATAGATTGTATGTAAAAGAAAAGGACCGGGATCCATAGTTCACTAGAGGTGGCTCTCCTTAAGATAGATAACATGCTGGGTGAACAAATTATAGCGGGGCAATTGACAAACATCGAGAAAGCAATACATGCATATACTAATCATCTTGACTCCTTTGAGACTTGATTGGGCATTACAACATTATACATAGACCACCATCCAACTGCATCTATGACTAATAATCCACCATCAGGTTATCATCCGAACCCCCTCCCGTATTAAGTTGCAAGCAACAGATTATTGCTTTATGAATTGCGTGTAAAGTCAACAATACGATTGTTCTATGAACAAAAGATTGTCGTTTTCTCCCTAGTAGCAACAACACATCTAGTAACTTAGAGATTTCTGTCACTTCCCCAGATTACCAGAGGCATGAACCCACTATCGAGCATAAATACTAACTCTTGTAGTTGCTAGCATCTACTTGGCCAAGATAGCTACTAACAACGGAAAGCATGCAAGATCACAAATAACAAAGACATGATAGAATCAATAATCAATCTAAAATAGCATCTCAATATCCATCGGATCCCCGCAAACACAACATGCAGAATTACAAATAGATGATCTTGATCATGAACGGAGCTCACAAGATCTAGACATGAAAGCACAAAGGAGGAGAACCAACCATCTAGCTACTATATGGATCTGTAGTCCAAGGATGAACTACTCACGCATCACACCAGAGGCTTGCATGGTGATGAAGAAGGCCTCCAGGGTGAATTCCCCTCTCCGGCAGGGTGCCGGGAAGAGCTTCAGATCCCTCCCGATCTAGGTACTTAATAGCTTTCAGCTCTCATTGCCCCTATCATAAGCATCTTGAAGTGATTAAGGTTAAAGTGAAGAAACTATGATGTACATGCTTGACGAAGTATAAGTTAGAAATCTCATGTCCCTTGGATACGAGGGCTGCTCCTCATGCTACTCAAGTTTAGTCACCGGTAAGTTCTTGTCATCGTAAGTACATGTGTATCATAGAGAACCGCCAACGGGGTACCCCTTGCCCGATGATACGGAAGAATCCCCATATCAAAATGACAAGGCAAGCTGACAACGAGCATCTCAACAATCTTCTTATTTACCATGGGAATATGGTGCTTTTTTCTCTCTTTCCTCTTTTCATAATCTCTTTTTTCTTTTTTTATTTTCTCTTTTTTCTCAATATAGGACTCTTTTTTTATAAGAAGAATGCTTCATAGACAGCTCATTATGGTTACGCTGCAGGTTTCCACCATGTCAGCATGGATTAGACCAGCGGCCCAGGCGTTTCTCTAACACATATACATAACTCCATGGACTTACAAGCTCCCCTTTCATTTCACACCGACGACATCCATACACAAAAGAGCATGATATCAACTAGGTACAAGTACCAAGTGCAATGTTGAAAGTGTTCCCCATGAAAGCATGGTTCTGCTAATCCCCAACAAATAAGTGCAAGCATATACAACATAGACGACACAATGGTTCAAGTTTATTAAGGGCAAGAAAAGTAAAGTGTGCCATCAAGTTCGTGAGAGCTTTAATCACTAGTTTTCTCATAACAAGTTTAATTTGGAAGGTAAACAAAAGCATGAATATACTTGGAATAGCATAAGCTAGTAGGTAGGTATGGTGGACTCTTTGGAATAACTTGGTTTAGGGAGTTGGATGCATGAGTGGAACTCATACTTGGTTGTGGAGGCTAGCAAAAGACTAGGAGCGACAAACTAAGAGAGCAATAATGGCCATAATCATGCAGAGCGACAAAACATCATTGATCAAAGCATAAAGTGATACTACAAGTTGAAAACTAAAGGATCATAAAGGCTTATGGTGACTTTAGATAGTCATAACATGGTGTGAGCATGCGCCAAGTCAACCCAAATAAAGCATCAAAGGAGAATACCACTATACTATGTTTCAATATGCTAAAACAACGCATGATTCATCCAAGGCACATTAAGCAATATCAACTGTTTATAACAAGTCATGCTAAAACAAAGAATACTAAGCATAAAGCCAAAACAATATCAAGCATGGCATGACAGAGCATAGGCCACAGTCAAAAACGAGCTCTTTTTACCACATAAGTATGAACATTCCTACTCTTTTCCAACCAAACCAAACTATTTGCAAACCAAAGTATGAAACAGGGGGTCCAACCAATTTATTCAGAAAACTAAGAAAACCAAGCAAACGAAAAACCAAAACGAAAACAAAAAAGAAGATGCTCCAAGAACAACACAACTGTGCATGAAACAATAAAAATGAAGCGTTTGGAAGAAACCTAGGATTTTTATTGATGAAGAAGGGGATGCCTTGGGCATCCCCAAGCTTTGACGCTTGTACTTCTTGGATATTTCTTGGGGTGACACGTGTGGCATCCCCAAGCTTGAGCTTTAGTCCATCCTTCATCTCATTACTCATTCCTTCCATACACCTGAAATTTTTCCTTCATACAAAACTTCACACAATCTTTATTAGCAACATTAGTGCACTCAAGATAAATAAGTCTTAAGGTTCAGTTCTATCACCAAATAAACTTCCATTAGAACACTAGCTACTGTAGCACTTCCCTCAAAAAGCTCAATTCCCCAAAAGAACTCAAAAAGGAACCAACAAGAAGCAAATGCAGAAAATGGCAGAAATCTGTCAAAACAGACCAGCAGATAAAGACGAATTTTTTCGAAGACCTTCTGTTACTCAAATAAAAAACTGTTGAACTAACAAAAGTTAGATAACAATCTGGGGCAGAAGCATAAAAATTCACGCCTCAAAAATTCATTCAGAGATTTTACACAAATTTTTACGGTGAAGCACAGAAATCTGTTTCGGGACAGCAACTTTCCCAATCATTACTTCTCTCTCATTAGAGGTTACTCTTGGCACAAAAAGAAAATAAAAAGGATAAGGAGCGGTTATTACTGAAGTAATAACTTCCAACACTCATCTAAAACTTTTGGGTTATCTCCCAATAAGTACTTTTCTTTAACGCCTTTAAGTTAGGCATAAGAAGCAAGAAAGAATCAAGTGTTCTCAAATGAAAAAGCATTAGGACCAAATTTTGTTTTCATAGGAGAAGCAAAAGAAATCTTCTCTCTCTTCTTAGGGAAGTGTTCTATACCTTTCTTGAGTGGGAGTTGATATTTAATGGTGCCTTCTTTCATATCAATAATGGCACCAACAGTTCTAAGAAAAGGTCTTCCCAAAGTAATAGGACAAGAAGCATTGTATTCAACATCCAAAACATAGAAATCAACGGGGACATAGGCATTGTTAACCATAATAAGGACATCATTAAGACCCCCCATGAGTTTCTTTTTAGCATTATCATTAAGTGGGACATTCAAATAACAATCTTCAAGTGGAGGCAAATCAAGCATATCATAAATCCTTCTAGGCATAATAGAAACACTACTATCAAGATCACATAAAGCTTTGAAATCAAAGTCATTCACTTTCATATTAATGATGGGTTCCCAAACATCTTCTTGTTTTATAGGAATAGAAGCTTTATGTTTCATCTTCTCTTCTTTAATCTTTATGAGAGCACCAGTAATGTGTTTTGTAAAGGCCATGTTCATAGCACTAGCATTAGGACTTTTAGCAAGCTTTTGTAGGAACTTAATAACTTCAGAGATATTGCAACCATCAAGATCAAAATCAAATTTATCATCTAAAGTAGTAGAACTATTACTAGCCTCAACACTAGTGGTGGTAATAGTAGAAACACTAATGTTTCTAGCAATTTCATCTTCTCTTTCCCACTTAGCATGTAATTCAGCTAATAGTCTAAAATTTTCACCAATTCTTACTTGTATAGCATTAGTAGCTGCAAAGGGATTATCATTAGTTTCAGGTTTAGAAGCCATTTTATTAATCAACGAAGATTGAGCTTCAGACAAAGATGATATATTCCTTTCAGCATTAGAGAGTTTCAATTGTAAACTAGGAATTTCCCTATTTAGACTCTCAAGTTGATGGCTAATGTTCCTCAAAATGGTAGATTGTTCCTCCATAGTTTTAGTAAATAGTTTATTTTGCTCATATTGCATTTGCATGAAGTTTTTAGTGGCTCTTTCAACTTCTAAAATTCTTCCTTCACTAGGTAATCCAGGTTTACTATTATAACCATAAGTATTATTAGGAGGGTAGGGCCTATAATTGTTATTACCATAAGTATTGTTGCCAAAATTATTATTCCTTATGAAGTTCACATCAACTTGCTATTCTTGAGCAACCAAAGAGGCTAAAGGAACATTATTTGTATCAATATGGGCTTTCCCATTAACAGGCATAGACATAATAATATCAATCTTATCACTCGAGGAGGAGGTTTCCTCGACGAAATTTACCTTCCTACCTTGTGGAGCTCTCTCAGTATGCCATTCAGAATAATTAACCATCATATTGTCCAGAAGTTTTGTTGCAGCACCCAAAGTGATGGTCATAAAGGTACCTCCAGCAGCAGAATCCAATAGGTTCCTTGAAGAGTAGTTCAATCCTGCATAAAAAGTTTGGATGATCATCCAAGTAGTCAGTCCATGAGTGGGACAATTCTTAACCAAAGATTTCATTATTTCCCAAGCTTGAGCAACATGTTCATTATCAGATTGTTTAAACTTCATTATTTCACTTCTCATAGATATAATCTTAGCAGGAGGATAGTATTTTCCAATGAAAGCATCTTTGCACTTAGTCCAAGAATCAATACTATTCCTAGTTAAGGAATTCAACCATTCTTTAGCTTTTCCTCTCAAAGAGAAAGGAAACAATTTCATCTTAATAATATCACCATCTACATCCCTATGCTTTTGCATCTCACAAAGTTTAACAAAGTTATTTACATGGGCAACATCATCTTCATTACTAATACTAGAAAATTGTTCTCTCATAACAAGATTGAGTAAAGCAGGTTTTATATCAAAGAAAGTATCTTCAGGCACAGGTGGAGCAATAGGTGTGCTCATAAAATCATTGTTGTTGGTGCTAGTGAAGTCACCCAACTTAGTGTTTTCAAGAGTAGTCATTTTTTGGGTTTTCAAATAAGAAAGCAAACTAGTAAAACTAATTTTGTGTGTGTTTTTGATAAACAAACAAGCAAACAAAGCAAAAATAAACTAAGCAAAACAAAAATAACAAAGTAAAGAGATTGGTTATGAGGGACTCCCCTTGTGAAGATGTCCTTGACTCCCCGGCAATGGTGCCAGAAAAATGCTTGATGGCTCAGTGTTGATGTAGAGCTCGTTGGGAACCCCAAGAGGAGGTATGATGAGCACATCAGCAAGTTTCCCTCAGTTATGAAACCAAGGTTTAATCGAACCAGTAGGAGCAAGGAAACACCCCAAAGGTGTTGCTAGCTGAGCCTTGGAAGGGCGCACTACCGGTGCTAGTAGCAACGTGGAGACCAACACAACACAACCACAGAACTTTGTCCCCAACTTGCGGTGAGGTAGTCAATCTCACCGTGTTTTGCTGAAAACAAAGGATTAAACGTATCGAATGGAAAGAAGTAATAGTTTGTAGAAAGTAAACACAAAGCAGTAACAGTTTATAGATTGTATGTAAAAGAAAAGGACAGGGATCCATAGTTCACTAGAGGTGGCTCTCCTTAAGATAGATAACATGCTGGGTGAACAAATTACAGCGGGGCAACTGACAAACATCGAGAAAGCAATACATGCATATACTAATCATCTTGACTCCTTTGAGACTTGATTGGGCATTACAACATTATACACATAGACCGCCATCCAACTGCATCTATGACTAATAATCCACCTTCAGGTTATCATTCGAACCCCATCCAGTATTAACTTGCAAGCAACAAATTATTGCTTTACGAATTGCGTGTAAAGTAAACAATATGATTGTTCTATGAACAAAATATTGTTGTTTTCTCCCTAGTAGCAAAAGCACATCTAGTACCTTAGAGATTTCTGTCACTTCCCCAGATTACCAGAGGCATGAACCCACTATCAAGCATAAATACTAACTCTTGGAGTTGCTAGCATCTACTTGGCCAAGATAGCTACTAACAACGGAAAGAATGCAAGATCACAAATAACAAAGACATGATAGAATCAATAATCAATCTGAAATAGCATCTCAATATCCATCGGATCCCCGCAAACACAACATGCAGAATTACAAATAGATGATCTTGATCATGAATGGAGCTCACAAGATCTAGACATGAAAGCACAAAGGAGGAGAACCAGCCATCTAGCTACTACATGGATCCATAGTCCAAGGATGAACTACTCACGCATCACACCGGAGGCTTCCATGGTGATGAAGAAGGCCTCTAGGGTGAATTCCCCTCTCCGGCAGGGTGCCGGGAAGAGCTTCAGATCCCTCCCGATCTAGGGATGGAGATGACGGCGGCTACATACTCTTTCGTGGATTTTTTGATCGAGTACTTAGGGTTTTCATCCCGAGGGCATCTTATAGGCGGAAGGAGAGGCCGAGGGGGTGCCTGGGCTGGCCACACCACCCCCTGGTGTGGCCAGCCCTGGCTCGCGCGGCCAGGTGGTGTGGTGGCCCCCTGGCTCCTCTCCGTCTCGTATTCTAGCATCTGATGACTTCCGGAAAAATAGGCACTTTGGCTTTTGTCCCGTCCAATTCCGAGAATATTCATTTTCTGACTTTCCTGGAACCAAAAACAGCAGAAAACATGCAGCTGGCACTATGGCTCTTGTTAATAGGTTAGTCCAAGAAATCATATGAAAAGTACTCCAAAGTGTGGACAAAACACAAGAAAGTGGATAAAACCAAGCATGCAGCATCAAAAATTATAGATACATTTGCAATGTATCAGCAACCTTTTAAAAAACCAAAAAAAATAATATTTAAAATAAAAGACCGGGTGTGAGTAGAGTTTATAGGGGTTCCGCGTATGAAAACAATAAATTTTACCCTACGCCCCTGAACCCTTGATGCTGCCAGGACCTATCTATTAGTAATACAGTAACGGGAGGGGATTTTCGCGAACTTACCCTTGAATACCAAAAAGCATTGTCAACGCTTAGGAGAGCGTGGTTGATGTAGAAGAGACAAAGACGACTTCAAGGTCGTGATGAAGTCCTTGCGCTCCTTTGGCTCCAACGACTTGAGTGCCTCAAGTGTGACACCTCGCGGGGAGTTACACACGTCCAGTGCCTGACGATGACTACCGCTTCCCCGATCCAGCAGTTGCAGAAGTAGAGCTCCTGGATCCGAATCCAGCAGCGCGACGGCGCTCCGTGGTGAAGATGTCTCTCGTTCGCGCAGTCCGAACTTGGGACCACGGTCATGAGAGAGAGAGAGAGGGAATATCAATTGGAGGTCTTCCCAAAAGTGAGAAGACCTTTATTAAATATTGTGTGTATTTATCTAGCCAAATACCCCCACTATATATAGGGGGAGGGGAGGTACTACCTCCCTCAAAGTCCCGGGGTGGGACTAAAGGAGGAGGTGGGGGAAGGCGCCACCAGCCACCCCTCCATGGGCCCCACGTGGGGGGCTGGCCCAATAGGCCCCCCGGCCACTCCCTTGGCCCCTCCTAGGGGTTCGGCCCCCTCTTGGGCCTTTTCCCCTCCGGGAATTGGCCCATTAAGCCCTTTGACCATTTAATTGATTTTCTATTTTATTAAATAATTATGAATAAATGATTAAATCAATATTTAACATTCATTCACATATTATTCAATCTCCATGGCTATGGAACACCTTCCACCTCCACTCCGGACATCCTCCGGACTTACCGAAACCCTTCTAGTTTTCTCTCTACTATTCTTCTATGATTCTGCCGATCCTATAAACACTCTCTAAGCATCATCAAACCCTTAAGTGTGATACCCTATGGTTCAGGAATACTCCAGACATGGTCGGGACACTCCCGGACCAATGATCGACAGAGGGACCTGGATGGCCATGTGACCCCTGTGTGTTCCACGGAGATCTTTCGTCGTTTGAACCGGGACAGTCGTGTCTTATTCCCTTTGTCTCTCGATACTTGCATTGCCCGAGATCTGATCAATGACATCACCATGTCGTGTTCAATATCATTACTGAACAATGATACTTGACTCGTTCCGACAAGTGATATCCCTGTGATCAAATCACACGCTGTGCAGCTATTGGATATAACTTCTCCGAGTGGGCCCTTGAGTATCTTTCCGTCATGTGGATGGACAAATCCTGCTCTTGACATATATTGCCTCTACGGTTTCCTCCGAGTACCTGAACACACCTTTATAACCACCGTATTACCAGATGGCGCTTGATGCTATCTAAGCACTCTCGGGAGACAGTGATTAATATAGCCTCACGGTCTAAGGAATAGTCTACGAGGATCCATTTCTAATCATCATAACTTGAACTTTGTGACATTATTGGGTCACGATGTTTATTGGTTCATCATCTCATTGTCAGAATGAGTTGACTCCATTTCCAACTGGCATAAATGCCACATGATCAGGAAACTTGATCATCTGTTGACCAATGAACCAATGACTAGAGTTTCACTTGGAACCCCTGGTTGTTTATATATCACACGTGTATTGATGTTTCTAGTCAATACAGTTATAGCATGATATAAAACTTAATCATAAACTTTACGAAATATGATAATAGTCCTTATTACTATTTGTCTATAGGGCATATTTCCAACAGTCTCCCACTTGCACTAGAGTACAAATACACTAGCTGCATTTTTTCTTAATCATTGGCACCATATATCCGGTACCCTGAACATGCTTGCTCATGGAAGAGGTTGAGTCTTGGGTCTGTACTTTACAGCCCCAAATCCTTTGCAACTTACTAATGTCACCTTGATTGACATTAATACTTTATCATCACATGATAACATATGTGTGTATGCATCATCGCTATGGCAGCAGAATGAGGCCTGATTCCAGGAGCCTACAGTGACTTTAGATCAACCTCGAGGGCTTTCTCATGGGCACTGTGACCTGGGACACATCATTCTACTTTAAAAGAGAACTAGCCCCGCCATAACATTATACAACACTTTATATGGTTACCCTTATCTATTATTATAAATGTATTCATCGAAACACGAGTGCACCCCGTGCAACTTTCGATGTTTTGTTCACCTCGCTTCCTACTTGACTTTAATCGGTATTTATAGGAGTTTCCAACATATACCCTTATAACATAACTCTTTATTCTTTAAGATATGTCATCCGTTATGGATTTGGAAAACATGTCTACAGTTCTCTGTTAGACACTGTGGAAAACTTAGCTCAGTGTTCTATGATTCAAACTTAATCACTTTTAAACGTCCCTTATTGGATCATATATTATGTTAAGTTATCATCATGGTTTTCTAAGATAGAACCTATGTCTCAACATAGTGGATGATGATCATCCTTTTCTTTCTTTCAACCATTGATGTTAATTTTAATGCTATTCCTAACTTGAGCTATTAAGGACCATTTCCTTAATTAACTTCTATTCTAAAACCCTTTTCAGAATCCCTTAAGGAATACTACATAATATCATAATACACTTATTATCAACTTCTACACCTTATAAATCATTATTTATAAGTACTTGCGCTTTTATTCTTAACACACTTAAGAATCACTCCTATAAGCTCCTATTCAAAATATGTTTCTAACATATTTGGGTATGAGTCAGTACTCTTACTCAAACTATGTTCCTACATATTTGAATTTGAGACTTATATTGCTCCCACTCAAAAATATGTCATTCACGTATTGTTTTAGGAAGACTTTCATAGCTCCCACTCAATTTCATGTAAATTGCATATCCACTCACTATTTTGAACAACTTCAAAATCCTTTGATCAAATATCAAACTTGGAGATTTATTATGAGATAGTAGTACCTTTACTAGTTTTAAATCCACTAGACATTTAGCACATTTGAATCAAATTCATTTGAATTCGTCCAATAATTGACAAATTGTGCTTTTGTCATTCACCCCCTTTTCCACTATGGCTTTGCAGTCATTTGGGAAGATTCCAAGTAACTCCTTTTACTTGTGAGATTCAACAACAAATTGCTTTCTAATCTCAAGGGAATTTTGCTTCTAGGATTGCTCATAATTCTAGTTTACCATTATTTCCTTAGTAGTTCGTAGGTATGTCATATTCCAAGATTCATGACAAATGATTCACAAATGTCTCCATAAAAGATATGGGTTACATTTTGAATCCTACTTCATGTAGTGAAAACACTAGTGGGGAAAACACAATGATCATTATCATTGATTCTTCCCTTCTGTGAAGAGAATCATTCAGGAACGTTGTCTGTTGCGCTTCTCAACACTCTGATGTAGGAATTTGAATCCTCATCATGTTTTTCACTATCTTCCATTTGCTTAATAATCGAGAAATATCACTAAAAGTGAACTTTCTCAAGAATGCACCAAAATCCAAGCAATACAAGTTTTGCTTCCCTTTTGGTTTCAGCTATGGATTTCGTATTCAAAGTTTCCAATGAATACTCTATAAAGACTTATTCGCTATAGTTTTCGTTATATCGAATAACCCCAAAACTTTTACGATGATCCATACTATATATGGAGTCATTTTCACGAATTCAAATGGTTCACTATATATTCTAATTGAGTGCTAACTATTTCTAACTAATGGTCTCTACATCTACACTACAACGATTTATTTGGCGCCATCTATTCACCCACTTTGACATTTAATATCATATTGTCATGCTTTGCATTTTGACATTTCAAAACACTTTGCATTCCCCAATTTCTTTATGACAATCTTATAAAGTTTAATTCCATTACTATTGATCAAATCATAGTAATTAGATTTTCTTTTATATTTAACACCCTTTGTTTGATAAAACACTTTTGATCAAATCAAATAGTTTCATATTCATGTTTCCTTTGGTAAACTACTTTACACATTTAAACAATCATATAATGATAATTACCATTTTCGTTAAAACACAATACATCGAATATGTATTTACTTTTAACAATTCATTAAACACTTTGTATTCAAGTAATACACGGTGTTCAAGTTATTTTGCCGAACTTAGGCATGATTTTATATGTGACAAGAAAACAAGTGTCTTTCACATATTACCAAATAACTTTGAATTCAAACAATGGTTTCATTCATTAATGAAATATCATTAAGTTGGGTATTTTTCAAGGCATTTCAATATTTTACAAATGTTCATGTATTATCAATTAGTTTCAAACAACAAGGATAATTCACATATAATCAAACAGGATATGAACACAACTAGAAATCATTCATAAAAGTGGAACAACTGTTTGTTACAAACTCATATGAATAACCGTCTCACAAAGTGTGAGACACACTAAACAAGTTCATAATATTTTGATTACAATAACTATCCAAAACATAAACTAAATGATAAATGTTGAGGGAGAGTATCGTTGGCCATCATCATCATGCTCGCCATCAACATGCAACGTCACCTCCTCTCCAGCAAGCACCTCTCATGCAGAAGGACCTGTTTTCAGTAAAACAGAACAAGTATCAAATATACTTAACACTTTAAATGTGTTTGCAAGATTATAACATTTATAAAATTGCATATCAAATATATACCTTTGTCATCGATGACCTCTCCGGTGATTGGTTCAACCTTTATGTTCCTGAAACGTAATATGAACCCTTGGAAATCCAATGTTTCCATATCACCACTCATGATGCTACTCTGGACATGTCCTTCGTAGCTGGGAGGTAACTATCGAAGCAACACGCCTATCACAAATGGATCATCCATCCAGTAGTCCACGAAGTGGACCAGTCTCATGTGTGCATCAAGCATGCGCTCCAAGTGACCCTTCAGACATGTGTGGTCCTCTATCTGTATGGAAAGGAACTCTCCAAGCAGCTCGTGCTTCCACATGCGCACATGGCTTATGAACTCTGCTCTCAGCTGATCCACCATCGAATATGAATCAAGATCACCCATGAGCGGATGGAGTTCATCCACCATCCCATAACGCATTATTATCTGAATGTAGATGGACATCTCTTGATGGTAGTAGCACTCTACCAGTTCTTGCGGGGTCTCATAGTGGTCTGGCTCAGTCAAATCCATCGTGCGGCGTATGTATTCTACCACATGATTCCTAGTAAGGAGATCATTCAGGCGCACAATACAACTAAGGAAGTTGGATCCATCAAGTCTAAGTTTCTCACCCATTACCCATTCCTCAATGACAAAGTAAGCTTCACGGTGAGCCATCTCTACATTTATAATTGCAAAAGGAATTTAGACTAAGTTTATAATTAAATGAGTTAATAATAACTCCACTCAGAAACACCTATCACCAGAAGGGTTCCTAGTGATAACACGACTCCTTTTCCCCACATCTCCCCTGATCGTCACGACCATTAATGTGGGTTCAAGGGTGGATGCTAAACATGAGTCACATCATTCATGCGACTCGTGCTCGATCTTTCGACCATCCGCGTTCCGAGGCCATGTCTACACATGCTAGGCTCGCCAACTCAACCTTAGTGTATTTGTTGTGCAACATGGCTTACACCCACTGTATGCGAATGTAGATATGTCTGACACCCAATTGTCACGGCCTGCCTCATACCGAAGAACTTTCTTGGTGGTGCACACTAAGGGGGAACACAATCATTGGTTATTTTAACAGGGATCATCTTATTAGGCTACCGTCGAGTATCTAATACTAGCACACAATAAGATATACAAACAATAACATTGAACGTAAATGTGATGTGATATGGTCATTCACATCGTGATCTCCATCCGTCGTCACCGGATTCCGGTGCCAGGGTTCCGACGCCGTAGACACCAGGGTACCGGTGTCTTTCCGGCGTGGTAGTCCGTCATCTTCGTGACTATCTACTACTACGTAACATAAGGTAATCACTTTACCTTTGCCACAACCATATCACAAAGCAACGCCCCCCTGCAAAACAAAGTTAGATGCCTCTACTTTATCTTTGCATGTTTTACGTGGCTGAATGGGCTTTCGCACAAGAACCGTTCATACCTATGAACTTTCAGCACAACGCTGATCAAGTAGTTGTCTCTACTACACCCCTTTCGGGGCCATCCATTGTAAATGGCATACCAACTAATTCGAGAGAGACAGACACCCCCCTAAGCCACTTTATACGGTACAAGCCGTATGTCAAGCGTGGACCAGTCTCGCGAATGAACGCGTAAAGTTTGTTGGGGGCCGCTTCATCAAGCATTACTGCGGTATACACAAGTACACATGGGAGGGTAACAACTAAAAGATCAACACCCACACGCTACATCTCGTGTGTTCTACCCGTACTAGCATTACTACGCATAGACCTGGCTCTGATACCACTGTAGGGGTTCCGCGTATGAAAACAATAAATTTTACCCTACGCCCCTAAACCCCTGATGCTGCCAGGACCTATCTATTAGTAATACAGTAACATGAGGGGATTTTCACGAACTTACCCTTGAAGACCAAAAAGCGTTGTCAACGCTTAGGAGAGCGTGGTTGATGTACATGAGCCGAAGCCGACCTCAAGGTCGTGATTTAGTCCTTGTGATCCTTTGGCTCCAACGATTTGAGTGCCTCAAGTGTGACACCTCGCAGGGAGTTACACACGTCCGGTGCCTGACGATGACTCTCGCTTCCCTGATCGAGCAGCAGTTGCGGAAGTAGAGCTCCTGGATCCGAATCCCGCCGCGATGGCGCTCCGCGGTGAAGATGTCCCTCGTTCGTGCAGTCCGAACTTGGGACCACGGTCACGATAGAGAGAGAGAATATCAATTGGAGCTCTTCCCAAAAGTGAGAAGACCTTTATTTAATATTGTGTGTATTTATCTGGCCAAATACCCCCACTATATATAGGGCGAGGGGAGGTACTACCTCCCTCAAAGTCCCGGGGTGGGACTAAAGAAGGATGAGGTGGGGGAAGGCAACGCTGGCCACCCCTCCATGGGCCCCACGTGAGGGGCTAGCCCAATAGGGCCGCCGGCCACCGCCTTGGCCCCTCCTAGGGGTTCGGCCCCCTCTTGGGCCTTTTGCCCTCCAGGAATAGGCCCATTAAGCCCTTTGACCATTTAATTGATTTTCTCTTTTATTAAATAATTATAAATAAATGATTAAATCAATATTTAACATTCATTCACGTATTATTCAATCTCCATGGCTATGTAACACCTCCACTCCGGACATCCTCCGGACTTACCGAAACCCTTCCGGTTTTCTCTCTAGTATTCTTCGGTGATTCTTCTGATCCTATAAACACTCTCTACGCATCATCAAACCCTTAAGCGTGATACCCTACGGTTTGGGAACACTCCAGACATGGTCGGGACACTCCCAGACCAATGATCGATAGAGGGACCTGGATGGCCATGTGACCCCTGTGCGTTCCACGAAGATCTTTTGTCGTTTGAACCGGGACAATCTTGTCTTATTCCCTTTGTCTCTTGATACTTGCATTGCCTGAGATCTGATCAATGACATCATCATGTCGTGTTCAATCTCGTTACTGAACAATGCTACTTGACTCGTTCCGACAAGTGATATCCCTGTGGTCAAATCACACGCTACGTAGGTATTGGATATAACTTCTCCGAGTGGGCCCTTGAGTATCTTTTCATCACGTGGATAGACAAATCCCGCTCTTGACATATATTGGCTATACGGTTTCCTCCGAGTACCTGAACACACCTTTATAACCACTGTATTACCAGATGGCTCTTGATGCTATCTAAGCACTCTCGGGAGACAGTGATTGATATAGCCTCACGGTCTAAGGAATAGTCTATGAGGATCCATTTCTAATCATCGTAACTTGAACTTCGTGACATGATCGGGTCACGATGTTTAGGTTGGGTATTGGTTCATCATCTCATTCTCAGAATGAGTTGACTCCATTTCCAACTGGCATAAATGCCACATGATCAGGAAACTTGATCATATGTTGACCAATGAACTAGTGACTAGAGTTTCACTGGGAACCCCTGGTTGTTTATATATCACACGTGTATTAATGTTTCCACTCAATACAGTTATAGCATGATATAAAACTTAATCATAAACTTTACAAAATATCATAATAGTCCTTATTACTATTTGTCTCTAGGGCATATTTCCAATAGAGGTTCCCCGACAAATGAAAGCCCGGGAACGTGCGTGGTGCTCCCGAAAAACTTTAAAATCCCGAGAGTGGGCGTGGTACTCCCGGCAAATCCTTAAAGCCCGGGTGTGAGTGGAGGTTCCCTCAGCAAGTGAAAGCCCGGGAACATGCGTGGTGCTCCCGGCAAACCCTAAAGCCTGGGAGTGAGTGTAGTACTCCCGACAAAAGCAAAGAATACTAGCATATCTAGCCTGGCCCACCTATGTGTAAACTGCTTGTAACCCGAGGGCTGCCCTCATTTTGGAATGGAAATCATGTTGCTCTCGTTCTTCCGCCCGTTATCATTTTCCAAGCCTTTTCGGGATTTTGCATTCCTTTGGTTTTTCTCGGGGCTGGACGTGGGTAACAAGACTGTCAAGTCAGGAAACATCGTACTCTCATGATTCTCTCTGAGGTATGAGCGTTGTGCTCTAGGCATTGCCGACGAGCACTAAATCGCGAAGACACAACTCCCACGCAAGGGCACCAAGTTGGCAATGTCGTGTTGTAGCACCCCGGTAAAACCACTACTAGAAAATCGGGTGTTGTTACTATGTTGTGCATCATCATGATAGCATGCTCATGTCATCATGCCACATTGCATTTGAGCATCATCATCATGCATCTGTTTGCCTAAAACTATTCTCCAAAAGCCTATCTTTGTTTTCTAAATACCTCTCTTTTTCAAATGTAAACCCCGGGTCTACCTGGGTATTTTATTTGTCTAAAAACTAATTACAATAGTCTTATAAATAAATAAATAAATAAAATTTATATTATTTTTTGGAGGCAGCCAGCCAGGCCCAAAAGCCCAGCCGGCCACCTCCAAACTAAACCCTAACCTAACCATCCCGATGCTAACCCAGACCCCTACCTAACCTAGCCTGCCGCCGCACTCACGCGAGTAGCACACACACCTATCGCACCCGTGCACTGCACCTACACACCACGGCGGCACACCGGACGCACCCCTGATTGTTCCACATCCGAAACACAGCCACGCATCACGGCACGTAGGTGGGACCCACCCCGCGGACCTCGTCCTCCCTCGTCGTTTCCCCGCTCGATCTCATCCCCACCAACCACCCCGATGCAACCCTCTCACCTCGCGATCCCCAGCCCCGCCTTCGTTCTCCTCCCAGAGCCACGCCGCCGCCAGCACAGAGCCCACCGTCTGCCATGTCCAGGGCTGCCCTAGACCCTGGCCATTATCGCCGCTCACGCCTTGACCTCTTCTACTCCGGAGCCGCCCCTGGCCGCCTCCTCGCCGAGCCGCTCTAACTTCGTCGCCGTTCTGTATCCCGACCAGGGCCTAGGCCTCCTCTGCTTCGGCCATGCAACAGCCGTCGTCGCGCCTCCTCTGTCCGGTGGTCGCCGCCTCATAGAGCACCACCGGTCGCCCTTCCTCCCAGAAGCGCGCTACCATCCCGACCTCGTCGCTGAGCACTCCCTCCTCGCCAGTCCTCGACCATCCAGCCTCCACTCCTCCTAGGTCGTCGACCGCCTCGCTGGCCACCTCTGCAAGCATGCCCCTCTCTGTTTTCAGCCTGCTGAGCCCCGTGGCGCCTCCATCTTCCGAGTCACCGCCGATCGTCTTCCGCAGCACTGTCGTGATGCCGCCTCCCCGAGCCATCGGCCTCGCCTTCCTCTTCGCTGCCAGACGCGTGCCTTCGCCGTCTCCTACACCGACACCAATCATAGAGTCCCCACTGGCTCTCCTCGTCCTAGACCTGAACGTCCTCGATGTGAGCGGCCTATGTTGCTGCCTCCAAGCCCGAGGTTGGTGTGATCCTCCGACTCCTACCTACCGAGCTACATGTTCGTCGTGTTCCGATGAAGCCCCATGGCTGCGCCGTTTCCCTGCAGTATTGCAGTAGGTGCCCGCGTGCGTCTGCCCAATTCCTTCATATGCTTGTGAGGATGTTGACAAGATGACACTAGTTGGGAGGATTATTGTGTTGTGCTGGTGAGTAGTAGTCGAGGGTTGTGTTGGTGTTGCTCTGGACTACCTGAAGAATGACAACAAGATCTTCATCCCGAAACCCGAAGATGGAAACGAACCTGTTGGAACACCAAGATCTTCATCATGGAGCCACAAGACCGTCATATTGGAACCCCGAGTTCTTTGATAGGGAACGCCAAGAACTTCTACCAGATCCGAAGACTGTTGCCCTGAAGACCGATCCCGCCAAGACCGAACCCAAACACCCTCGGAACCCAAGTTCGTCGATCCAACATGTGTGACCCTGAACCGACCCCTATTTTATAAATTTTCATACATACAATTGTTGCATATGAATCATTCATGTCGCATACATACTTTGGGGGTTATGGGTTACTTTGTCGATTCACCTAAATAATTAAATATGGAGACTATATGCGGGCTATTTTAGTCTTATATTGGCTCCATTTAAATTTGTGTAGTGAACCGATGACATGTATTGCCTTGTTAAGACAACATTTAAATTGCAGGGTATCTAAACAACTTGAACCATCTAATTAATTGTCGGGACCTTGGTTCCACTTAATATTGCCTAATTGCATCACATCTTTGCCATGTCATGCATCATATCATAAACATGCTGATTCTTCTGCCGTAGTATTAAATAGTGCATCCGGTGTTTATTTTAGTGCTTTGGTTCTTCTCGGATTAGGCTGTTGAGTTGATGCGAGTATCGACAAGTTTTTCGGATAATGAACCTTCGGCTATGTTCTCAGGCGAGAAATCTCCCTCTTTGTACCTATTTTGCATTCATAATTGTACTTCCTCCTGTTGATCTATTGCTATCCTTGTTGTGATGCTTTAGTTTCCGTGCACCATTTATATTCCCTACAGCCTCTATATTGCCTTGGACACATCCTATTGCCTGTTGTTTGATAGACAATCGGCCTTGCGAGTTGTAGTTGCTTGCTCAGGTGCTGTTTCACGTCGTTGTCGTTCCACAGTTGTTGGAAGGTTGGCACATGTTTAATGCTGGAGATGATCATGACTTTAATTACAACTTGATATTAAAATGCTGGGAATAGATATAACTAATGCAGAGGCACCGGTGGGCAATAGATAATATTTGGTTCTTCCAGGCTCACTTGTGTCCCGTAGGCCCCGAGTACTTGATACCTGTTCCTTGACTATTCACACTATCCACATATGGGAGACCCTATGGATCCCCCTTTGCCTGAGCTTGATTCACACTTTATTTCTTGGGGCCACAAACTAGTTTGGGGCTTTATTACTATCATGTACTTATGCCATGCTTTACTGCTTTATTTACGATTGTGCGTAGAGCACCTGTACTGTTTTGGAACATGGAATGTTTTCACAGTATCGACAAGCCCAGTCACACTTTCGGGGTCCCAGTCGTTTACAGCCATTGACACAAACCTTGGGTCCGTCTCGGAGCTGGCCAACTTCTTTGCGGGTAGCTTAGTGGGGTGCCCCCCTAAAATGATTTATGAATCCTGTGAATGCTTTGTCGTGAGGCCTCGTTGCTTTTTATTTGGTTCTTCCCGAGGTTGATCGTGTGTGTGTTGCTATTTGTGCACCCCTGCAGGGTAAAACTTTTTGAAAGCCGTTATGGACGACTTGGAGCATAGCATCTCGATCATAGACAACTATAACTAAAGTAGTGCTATAAATTTGACTTTGACATGTCTAGTAATCAGTTTCACTACAACGGAATGAGTCCATAAAAGTGCCAACAACTGCTGGAGTTGGGATGTCTCATGCTAATTGTATCTGACTAGTAAGTATTGCAACTACAATGGAATGGTTAACTAAAACTGCCCACTGCTTATGATATCAGGATGACTCATGATATCTATATCTGACTAGTAAGTGTTGCAACTATAATGGAATGAATAAAACTGCCAACTGTGTGAGTTCCTCGGTTTAACTTCCACATGTGGTCTCGAGGGGGAAATACCAGGATGGGTATGTTTGGTGTTAGTATCAGGTTGGTTCTGAATAGGTTTTTCTTATCCCTCTCTCATAGCCGACAGTTGTATCGAGTTTCTATAGGTTTCTCAGTGCATGCTTCGCTGCCGCTTCAGTCCACCATACCTATGTAGGTGAGAGCCACCGAATTCTAGCCTCGCCATGTACTAGCCTCAGTACTGACCGCTCTCTTTTTCCTTTGCCCTTTGTCGGCACCCCATTTGTTTAGCAGGTTTGAGATCGACGTCGTTAGCAGGGTTACCCTTCCGGCTTGGCCTGGGCAGGGTTATGGATGCCATTGGTTATTCTTTAGGGCTCTTAGCCCAATTTCCTTCTTATCCATACTCGGATGTTGTATTGTTTTCAAGATGATTTGGATCTTTGTACTGTATATCTGTATTCTTGACTCAGGGAGTTGTTGTTGTATATATATGTTTTTGTGGGTTCCATCATGAACTATTGTGTAATGGTATTACTTCGTTTTTCCACCCACACGCAAGTGTCTGGTGGGCATCTTTGAATCGTTTCTATGCGGGTTTGGCTAGAATCGCTGAAATCTGCATAGGGCTGATTCGAGGGTGTTACACGTGTGTCGTAATCAAGCACACGCCACCGTGTTTTAAACCTGAGGCATGGGTAAGATGCCATAAGGTGTATTCATCATGTTTCAGGATGAGCAGCGGATGGATACGCAATATGAGGCTAGAGCAAGGTCTAGGCAAGGGTGAAGGGCTCACCACCGGATAGCAGCAACCAGGGGAGGTTGACCTCACAAGAAGGGCATGAGACCATCACAAGGTTGGAGCTAAGGACATGGGAGCAAGGTTTCTGAGATGATGAACGACGCCCCACGGGCATGCGGTGACCCAGCATACCACTGCATGATGTAGTACACTATAGTCGTTGACATAACACCAATGAAACACCGTTCACTAGTATTACATCCCTCAGAGTGGTACAACAGAAACACAACAGGTCCAAGACATGACTATAGATTACAAACCGACTCTTTAAAACAATCCAGAGAACAACTATGTTCAAGAGAGAGAAAGATACTTCTTACCAAGACGAACCAGCAATAATAACTCAGAACTAATGCACTTCTAAGACTAGAACCTAAACTAACTGGTTGTCAATTTTTGCTAATGTAATGCTCTACCGAAATAGGTTTTATGGCTAGAGCATATATTCCTATCTATTCAGGAACGTCGTCTTCACTTTAGTTGATGCACATGCTGACGTTGTTGACTCCCTTGAAGAACTTGAGCTGTCAATGATGGTTTCTTGAGAAGAAATTGATGTTGACGTCATCTTCAACGGCTTAGAACCTAGCAAGGGTTAAGAAGGTACGGTTGAGTACGAGCGTACTTAGCAAGTTCACTGAAAAGGAGTGTTTGATGCACTATCTACAGCCACAGACCAAAGGTCGTAGGGAATGCAGGTTTTCATAAACATTTCTTCAAAGATTGCTTTTATTCTGAAAAGTATGTCCGACAGCCTTCAGAGGCTGACCAAAACTTTCATGGAGTTCCTTTCCTGCCGCGTTTGTAGATCCTTCCAAAACATGGAGTAACATGTCACCATTTTATACACTCTGCAGAGATGCGTTGCTTTACCCATAAGAGATCCTTATCCATGTTAAACTTCCGAGCGGCCAACCCGTTCACACTTTCTTTGTATGAGGCCCGATATAAGAATCCAAGCCAATCGATGCCCTCTCCGCAACCCTGCATGAAGACACGACCCTCTAGGACATGCCCCACCTCTTTTAAGCCCCATATAGGACCAACTACAACTTTGGTAGGCACCTGAAGACTCTATGAGCCGGTTATGCCCCTGCCAAGCTCCCTAAAGGTCCGACAATACCTCCGGCAGCCCCTCACAGATAGTCTAGACACCAATATCATGGGGAGATAAGGGATCCCACCCATGTGCTTGGTTCTCCGCGAGAATCCACATCCTCATGATTAGGTCATCCATCCATGCGAAAGGGAGAAGATACAGCTGACTTCCCCAAAGCCATTATAGATCGTATGGTTAATGTGTGATATATGGTGCTAGAATCACTAGCGACATTTGTTGTTAAGTCCTAGATATTATGTTCCTTTACCACTAGAACTATATTAGCAAATTATTACCATTTGGTAAATAATCCATAATCATATTATTATGAAAATAGTGTTTTCTGATCTTTTTGAAATGCAGGTGATGACAACATTTGAGTTACAAGCATAGAAAATAATCAAAGGACATGAGCAAGTGTGAACTTGCCTTTTGTGATTGCAAGACTATGCATTCACGGTCTTCAATACAATAGAAGATCCAAAATCTGAAATTAGCATCATTGCTCTGGTAAGGACAAATATTTAAAGAATCAAGATGCAATTATGCATAATTAACATAATGCAATTTGCTAAACATGAATTCCCGGGATGATCGTATCGGATCTAGGGTTTGGAATCTTGTGGTGACATCATTAGAATGTGTTTCACTTTTATACCAGCTTCACACTTGTTCTTCTTATTAAGGCTTGTGAGAGTGTGTTAAACAATATGTAAATACAACAAGTATCATACAATATTAAAGCACACAAATGTGGAATGCAATCTAAAGTCTTTTTATATAGAGATCGTTAACCAATCAGAGCTTTTATGGAAATGCTTATGTCTTGCTTTATAATGTATCCTAAAATAATAACTTTTGAGATAAATCTTACTTAAGTAAACAAAAGCAATTAAACTTAAATTAACACTCTTAGGGTTTCTTACTAGCTATAGCTCTCTAGGAAGAAAGAATTACTTCATTTGAATAATGACCACACTAGTAGTTGAGACTTACCTATCTTGCTCATTAGATGGTATTATAATTTGTTCACTTCATAATGTTTCTTTAAGGTTAATTAAGAGTGGTAAGACTTCTATTTGAGTCATGTTTTATCAACATTATAGTTGAATAGAATCATTTATTTCCTTACAAATGAGTGGTTATAATTCATAATATGGAAACAACATTACTTAACTACTTATGAATTATCTTTGGATTTTTAGTATGTTTATAAACTTGTGGTTGAAGTAATGGTAAAAGGTTTTATTAAGTAACAAGATTTGATTTTTATAAGTTTTATTACTTTATAAAGACTTAATAAATAATAATATTTAGTTACATGAAACAAAAGTGTACAAAATAGGTTTATAAATGTATATTTTGTTTTTCTAAGAATTTTGATATCTTATACTTATTTTTATGAATTTTTAATAATAAAATATGCCTTTATAAAGCTTTATCCTTAATAGAATATTTGCTAATAATAACTATGTCATTCAAGTTGGAAAATAAAGTATGATAATAGATTTAAATAGTAGAGTTTATTTTTCTGAACATTTTCGTATATAATATATATTTTCTGAAGTATAAAACAAAAGTTATTGAATTTATAAGATTTACATAATTTTAGGAATTATTAAACTAATTCTTAAAATATTTATTGCATCACCCTGACGTTAGCCCCAGCACTTAAACTTTCTACACCGGAACCAATCCTAGCATCAAGTCACTGTCATGTGGGGTCAGGGCCACGTTTGCGTGGACCGGGTCAAACACAGGGATGTGGTGGGGGATGACGTGGGTCTGACGTCACCACCACGTTAGCCTGGCCTCCACCACCAGATCATGGTCGCCGTTGGTGATCGACGGTGTCCCCGCACGTGCGGTTGGGTGCGCTTGAAAGATGTAACTACCTCGGTGAATTACGCTCCTAGTTGCAAGCCTGGATGAGCAGAAATGGTTGAAATAGTACGGTGGGGCCCAAATGCCACTCACAGGTAGACCTTTCGGCCGTCCCAACCATTTCTAAACATCGGGACAAGAACGGGCGGCGTAATCGGCAGGCGAAGGGATCAACTACATACACAAATGAGTATGTATGCAAGCCACCATACAACAGTACATCAGAGCCATTCCATCTAAAAAGAAAGGAAATATAGTAACGCCATACGGCAAGATCCAAATATCCTAGATAGATATAATAGTTTAGGATATCTCCTCATACATCAAACATCAGAGTATCAAGCGGAAGCGGAAAACAAGATCCGGGTACGGATAAGAAGCAAATCGGCATAAGATGCCCCATAAATAAGCAGATCCCGCCCACAGATCTCACGGATCCCCGTTCCCGGAATCTCTACACCGAATGATCGTTGCCCACATCGTCCGTCTCTTCCACCCAGTATCCATCTTGCGAGTGTACCTGTTCATCTGAACCAATAATTTATCGTGTGAGACCCTAGGGGTACTCAGCAAGTCTTTATGCCGCTAAAGGGGACACAACCTGGGGTGACGCAATTGCAGCAAAAGATAAACCCTAACAATTCTACAGAAACTCGCTAACCATTCGCCTAACCAGAGATAGACGGATGCCCGTGAATTAATAACAACAGTTATAATGGTAATCTTAACAGATCCATCCTCCTCCTCGCTTACCGACGAGGAAGCGGACGAACAACCCCCCATCCGTTGGCAGTTTTATTATCCATTCCGTGAGTATTGCACTATTTACTAGTCAGGTACCTAGTCTAGTCAAATTAAAAGCGGTACTTTAGTTATTCTTGTCTATGATCGAGAAACTGTGCTCCAAGTCGTCCATAACCGCGGACACGGCTTTCAGAAAGTTTTACCCTGCAGGGGTGCACAAATAGCAACACACACTCGATCAACCTCGGAAAAACCAAATCAAAACCCAACGAGGCATTCACGACAAAGCGATCACAGGATTCAGAAATATTTCAGGGGGCCACCCCATTGAGCTACCCGCAACGAAGTTAGCTGACTCCGAGACGGCCTCAAGGTTTGTGGAGCCGGCTGTAAACGACTGGGAACCCGAAAGTGTGACTGGGCTTGTCGATACAGCGAAAACGGGTCACGGCCCTAAACAGTACAGTGTGCAGTACCTCGCACAATTTAAATAAAGCAGTAAAGCATGACATAAGTACAGGATAGTAACAAAACCTCAAACTAGTTTGTGGCCCCAAGAAATAAGAATGAATCAAGCTCTGGCTCAGGGGGGTTCATAAGCCTCCCGGATGTGGATAGCACGAATATTCAAGGAACAGGAATCAAGTACTCGGGGTCCTACGGGACACAAGTGAGCCTGAAAAACCAAATAGCGAATATGGCTCACCGATGCCACTTTCATTAGTTATCCCATTACTACTCAGGTTAAGTTGTTTAGGTACCTCGTTATCCATCAGACACTCACATACCCTACACATGCTGTTCTACGACTCGCATGGCTCAAACAACTCCTGTAGTAATGGCTCATGGGATGGAGGAACAAGCTTCGGTGGGGTTTAAAAATAAAGGCTATGCAATACTTGGGATTCATTTTAATGCAATCGCGACTCAATGATGCAAGAATAAGAAAGAGGCAATAGGTACTATATGTATGCAAGCATGTGGTAGTGCTTGCCTGGCAGCTCAGTTGAAGCGAGAGAAGGATCTGGGTAGTGCTCCTGGTTCTCTTGGTATATCCCCTGCTCAGCGTCTATTCGAAGAAGAACCAAACAAACAAGGGCCAACATAAATAGAGTGCGCAAGCATATGAACAAAATGCATCAAGCAAACAATCATGCCATGATGAATGATGCACAATTTGCATGGCAATAAAGTAGCATGGCATGGGTGAGGTGTGGAATACAAGAATAAAACATTTTATTGAGTTTTGGCCCCATTTTATCCTCATATTAGTTGCTGTACTCTTTATATTTATATGATGCATGCTTCAAAACAAAACATGGAATGCATAAACAGAAAGGTCTCGTCGAGCTAATCATTTTAGATATATCATTTGTCAAATTTGGACTTATAAAACAAAAGTTATTAATTTATTTAGGAAAAGGGCAATTTATTGTAATTTTAATTAACATGGAAAATAAAGTGTTCAAAATATATTTTGGATGGCATATTTGAATTCCTCACATTTTTCTGGTTTGAAAACATATATTATATGTATTATTTGGATTTGAAAATTAAAAGTTAATTAAAACAGATTTATAATCATATTAAACATTTTCTGAAAACATTTTTATTAAACAGAAAAAGAACAGACACTTTTGATACTCAGAGGGAGCTAGCCACAACCACTGACGGGTGGGGCCAACGCTGACTAGGCCCAGCTGGAACCGTTGCACAGGTGCAAGGTTTTCTCACCGCAGCAGTAGCTAGCCGCAACCTCTGCTCGGTGGACCCGACGCTCACGCGGGCCCACGCGTCATCAGGGAGGGGATAGACTGCCACGCGGCACAGCGGGGAGCGCGGTTGAGGATCTGGGAAAAACCAGGTGCCTATCTGTAAAAAAACAGGGAGGCTGACCGGTGGGGTAGGCTGGGACGGTGAGGGACCTAGGCGTGATCGACCGAAGCTGGGGGGGGGGGGGGGCTTTTCGCAAAACTACCACGCGAGCTCTGAACTGAAACTAACGCTGCTCTCTGAATCTCGACGACGACTGGCGACGACGAGATCTTCCGGCGAGGGTGGCGTCGCATCCGCGGCGGGATAGCTCTGGCCGACAAAACGAAAAACACAGAGGAAGGCTTCGGCTACCGATCTCGTGTAGGAAGGTCCAGCGGCGGCGGGCTGTGTCGGACGGGGCACGCCGGGGAACAGAGGGGGCGCTAGGCTGGGTCTGCGCGTCGGCGGGGCGGGCTGTGCCGGCGGGGTCACAAACGGGCGGCGCTAGGGTACGCGGAGTGGGGGAAACGGGAGAGGATCGAGGGGTGCTCACCTTGATCGATTCCCACTGGAATCGAAGCAGGAGGTGGTCGGAGCGGAGGGGACGGCGAGGTCGTAGCGGTGGTGCTGGCGGCTCTCTGATGAGGGGGAGGCTTCGGGCGTGCTTGGTGTCTCCCAGCGGCAGGATCGACTCCACGGTCCACGACGACGCACCCCGGCGAGTGCTCGGTCTCCGGCGGGCGGCAACGTCGTCGCGGCGCTCGGTCTGGCGGCGGCGCGGTTCGGTGGAGAAGGGAAGGGAGAACAAGGACGTCAGCTAGGGTTCGCAGCACAGCGCGAGGGGATAAAGGCGGGCGGATCACGTGCTCGGCGTGCCTGCTGACGCGGATGACGGCGGGGGAGACGGTCACCTGCTCCTCTCCGTCAGAGCAGAGGAGGGGGGTGAAACAGCGTCAGACGGGGAGAAGAAGAACAGGGGAAGGCGTCGGCGCTGAAGCGGTACGGCTGGGTAGGCCGGCTGGGGAGTGGGCCGGGAGATGGGCCGCGACAGGGGAAGGCTACTTCGGTGGGCTGCTGCTCTGGTACTGCTACTGGGCTGCAGGTAAGGTTTTTCCTCTCTTTACTCTTTTTATTATTTTAACAAAAACTGTTATGATTTGTTTTGTTTTGTTGCAGGTTTAAACAAACCTAAGAAATACCCCTTTTTGGTCTAGGGTGGTTAGGGTTAAGGAGGTAGCTAGGTAGGGCTCGGTTTAGGGTTTGAAAAGAGGTTGGGGTAGATTAAGGTGGTATGGCTTAGAGATAGAAAAAGAGAGAGGGGGAAAGAGATTAGGGCTTTAGAGATAAAGGTGGGCAAGATCACACATGGCTTGCATGGATGGGGATGGTGTAGGGTTTTTAAACAAGAACCAACAAATTCAAGCATGCAGAGAGGTAGAGAGAGATGGGGATGATTCACTCAAAGATTCAAATAAACCCAAAAGACTAGAATGTGGTGATACTTGCATGGCCCATGCAAAATAATTAATACCATGCTTATTGTTGTGAAAACAAGATTATTAACATGGCATTATTATTATGCATTCCAAAATTGGAATAAAAGCCAAGCAAGAAGAATTTAAGGGAAAGCTCCAAGTGGAATAGATGGAGATGATCATGTTTGAGTAAAATTGGGACTTGCTAGTGTGTATGTGCCACTCGGCATTTAATAAGCCCAAAAATATCCAAACATGAAAATGACCCCAACACAGCACATATGGAAGCTAGCAAAAGGGTTCCACTCACAAGGCATGCAAAAGTGGCCATGTGGCTCCCATATATCAATAATGTGAAAACAATATGATGCTAAGATGAGAGCATGTGGAAAAGAATTGGATCCATCCCAACCCACATGAGCTAGAGGTAAGACCCAAATAAAGTGCAAAGCTCACATTTAGTTGGATGGTGGAATTATATGGGGTGGTGACAAGGAAGGTGATGGAGTTTGAATAAAAGATATGCCCCCAACTCAACTTGGGCATTTAAACAATATATCAATAACCAAATACAATATCAAGAGGCAAATACAATTAATAATGCATATGAGAGAAGAACCAAATCAAAAGGGTTTTATATGATGCTCAAATGCAAGGAGGCATGATGACATGAGCATGATATAATTATGATGCAACAATTATATATTTGAAGTAGCATATATATAGACTAGGCTAGTAGCATTGCAATTGTTAGACAATTGGGATGCTACAACTCTCCCCCACTAAACAAGAATCTCGCCCCGAGATTCCTAGGAAAAAGAAAACAACACAAGGAGAGGCGGGTGTTCGGAACGAAGGTGACCCTCACGTTCCCAAGTTGATGAACCACGGAATGGTGCGACCACTACACCTTGCAAAACTTGCTAGACTTGTTGCGAGTCTTGTGTTTTGCTTGAAGAACAACGGGTTAGAAGAATTGAAGGATTGTCGCGAGACAAGAAGGATAGGATGAACATAGCTCCGGTTTTCCCAAGAAACATGATAAAAGAATAGAACCACTTGTGACAGAAAAGACAAGATGATGTATCATGGAGAAAGAAATGACACACCATTAAGATTAAAGATTTGCCGGTACTAGAGAGGATGAACCTTTGTCTCGCCGGAAGAAAAGAGCTAGATTGGAGAGGTTTGAACCACTATGACAATAGCATCGTATCTTCCCTCGGATTAGAGAAATGAAGTTCGGAAACAACATTGCCTTCAAACAATAGAGTCCCTTGATATCAACAGAAAGATTTAGTTAGACATCGTCGGATTAGATTCTTGTTGCGCCGGTAAGAACCAAGGATCACGCAATTGAGGTGCGCGGATATAACTTCCAGAGACGGATGTGAAGCCAGATCATGGCGGGACCCCGAGAAGCAAAGAATATGGAGGATCTGGAGTTTATTGTAGAGATACTTATTGCTTTCTTTAGCCTTGGGGCTAACGCAATAGATTTGCGGCTGATGGCATCATCCATAATTGGCTTAACCACAGAAAAAGAATTGATGAAACAAAGAGAGAGATAGTTTCCTTTCATCTTGTTTGGGGATGCCGAGCATCGGTAGAAAGACGAGGTCCGAAAAGAGTTTGCGTTTGTTTCCACCAGATAATTGAAGCTTTTGCTCCATCTAGAATAGACAGACCACCACAAGAGATTATTGATTACTTTCTTCGAGAGAGCACTCCGGAAAAACAAGGACGGAAGTAAAAGTATCGAGGGATAAAGGCCACTTCTAACTTCCGTGGAATGAGTGAAATCACATTAATTCACCTATTCAATGTACAAGAGCGAATGATAAGAGTAGTGGTATGGTAGCTACTCCATCCCGCACTCGAAGCATTACTCCGCACATGAATAAGAAAACCATGCAACCCAACTACCGAAACAGACTGAAGGCGTTGACAAGGATAACTCATGGAACTCCGTTAGAAAACAAGGATAGATGCAAACGGTTCGCCGGATTCATAGATAGATATAGATGATGATGTTGTCGTCATGTCGGAAGTACCAAGCCACCGGAAAGATATGAAGGAAGATCACGGAGACAATTGCAAGATTCAACAGCTACAGAAAAGATAGCACCAACTTGAACATACGGATTACGAAAGATCTGAAAAGTCTTCATGGCCTCCGGTGGATTGAGCATAGACGATAGAGCGAGAGGGTTTCAAGAGATTACTTGACGAGACTGAGGTGAAAGAACTCCATGTGCTTCTTGAAAGGATTGAGAGAGATTTAGCAGCCTTGAGGAAATCTTCGACGGAACGACGATGATAACTTGCCAACAAGGAACAACTCCGGATTGGTTGAAGATGGAGGATGGAATTAACAATGGATTGCCAATTCCAGAATTGAAGCAATGTATTTAGCAGAAGGACGTGGTCGAGATAGGTGACTTCAAAAAGTCAGAATTCACGCTTTGAGAACTTGCACACAGGCAATGCTCACGAAGCTTGAGAGAAAGAGACACAGATGATCTTCCATGTCCTTCTATTGATATCGAATAGGCTAGCATATTAACAACATATACCACCAAGGATTAACAAGATATTCCCAGAATATCAAGTTCAAAAGGCGAGAGAAACAAATAAATGCTCGAGCACTTCCTGAGCTCAACGCTCTTAGAAAGATCAATATTGAGAGCACGGGTTCGTGTTGAAGAAGATGCACTGGAAGAATAGATTATCTGGTCCTTCGGAAGAAAAAGAGATATCACCTGGTTCACATTGTCGATCGGATCGCCGGTTGCAAAGATAAAGAGATCGAGGATAAAGAAACGATGATAGCTCATACCTCAAGCAAAGCTACCAGAGACGAAAAGATGCAATTCCCTCGTCTCAAAGAGAATTTTGCAGATATGGAGTTCAAAAAGATGTGCAGCATGATGGATAGATGATAGACCACCGTAGTGCTTTGAGAAACTCCGGATTGCCAAAGATGCTTTAATATGCATAGATATGATCACAGTGTGCTCAAAATCACAGGATATAACCGTCACCATTTGGAGGATAGAGTTGATAGCAATTTCCATATTCCAATCGTCACTTATCATGAGTGGAATATAGCTATGCCGAGAGCCAAATTACATTCACCAGCATCGGATCGACACATGTTATGTAATTAGCCCAAGAGAATTGGAGATGAAAAGAAACTCCAGGATTAAGCGCCGGTGACAAAAGAATGAGTTAGCATGGAGATGCTGATAAAAGGAAGATAGATAATGTTTCACACACGACTGGAAAGGAGTGTGGAAACACAGATGTATCAAAGAAAAATTTTCCGCATTTTTCGGCATTAAAATACCAATAGATGCACAAAACCACTTATCAGGTAGAGATTAGCAACTGATGCTTACACAGAAAGAGGAGTTGCTAGAAGGAAGGACACCCTTAAGAAGATGGCACCGGTTAACAAGGAGTCAGATAGATCGCGCCGGTTTTCAAAAGCCTGTCAGTATGGAATGTACCAACAGTTGATAACCAAAAGGCAGATAAAGATAACATGTTGGATGCAACAGATAGACAAGGAATTACACACACACACTTTCTATGGTACTACGGAAACCCAGAACACGTGAATCCTAATTTGAATTTTAAGAAGAGGATTGAAAACGTTACACTTCCTTACCAGAAAAGAGTGGTGGGTGGGTAAGAAGAAAAGTGGAAGCAGTCCTACTCTCGCGTTTTGTTTTTCCCTAGTACACATAGCTACCAAAAATATTTGCTAGACAGACAACAACCATTTGGCTGAGACCCTGAAGGTCGGGATGGCTCTGATACCAATTGTAACTACCTCGGTGAATTACGCTCCTAGTTGCAAGCCTGGATGAGCAGAAATGGTTGAAATAGTACGGTGGGGCCCAAATGCCACTCACAGCTAGACCTTTCGGCCGTCCCAACCATTTCTAAACATCGGGACAAGAACGGGCGGCATAATCGGCAGGCGAAGGGATCAACTACATACACAAATGAGTATGTATACAAGCCACCATACAACAGTACATCAGAGCCATTCCATCTAAAAAGAAAGGAAATATAGCAACGCCATACGGCAAGATCCAAATATCCTAGATATATATAATAGTTTAGGATATCTCCTCATACATCAAACATCAGAGTATCAAGCGGAAGCGGAAAACAAGATCCGGGTACGGATAAGAAGCAAATCGACATAAGATGCCCCATAAATAAGCAGATCCCGCCCACAGATCTCATGGATCCCCGTTCCCAGAATCTCTACACCGAATGATCGTTGCCCACATCGTCCGTCTCTTCCACCCAGTATCCATCTTGCGAGTGTACCTGTTCATCTGAACCAATAATTTATCGTGTGAGACCCTAGGGGTACTCAGCAAGTCTTTATGCCGCTAAAGGGGACACAACCTGGGGTGACGCAATTGCAGCAAAAGATAAACCCTAACAATTCTACAGAAACTCGCTAACCATTTGCCTAACCAGAGATAGACGGATGCCCGTGAATTAATAACAACAGTTATAATGGTAATCTTAACAAATCCATCCTCCTCCTCGCTTACCGATGAGGAAGCGGACGAACAACCCCCCATCCGTTGGCAGTTTTATTATCCATTCCGTGAGTATTGCACTATTTACTAGTCAGGTACCTAGTCTAGTCAAATTAAAAGCGGTACTTTAGTTATTCTTGTCTATGATCGAGAAACTGTGCTCCAAGTCGTCCATAACCGCGGACACGACTTTTAGAAAGTTTTACCCTGCAGGGGTGCACAAATAGCAACGCACACTCGATCAACCTCGGAAAAACCAAATCAAAACCCAACGAGGCATTCACGACAAAGCGATCACAGGATTCAGAAATATTTCAGGGGGCCACCCCATTGAGCTACCCGCAACGAAGTTAGCTGACTCCGAGACGGCCTCAAGGTTTGTGGAGCCGGCTGTAAACGACTGGGAACCCGAAAGTGTGACTGGGCTTGTCGATACAGCGAAAACGGGTCACGGCCCTAAACAGTACAGTGTGCAGTACCTCGCACAATTTAAATAAAGCAGTAAAGCATGGCATAAGTACAGGATAGTAAAAAAACCTCAAACTAGTTTGTGGCCCCAAGAAATAAGAATGAATCAAGCTCTGGCTCAGGGGGGTTCATAAGCCTCCCGGATGTGGATAGCACGAATATTCAAGGAACAGGAATCAAGTACTCGGGGTCCTACGGGACACAAGTGAGCCTGAAAAACCAAATAGCGAATATGGCTCCTGGTTCTCTTGGTATATCCCCTGCTCAGCGTCTATTCGAAGAAGAACCAAACAAACAAGGGCCAACATAAATAGAGTGCGCAAGCATATGAACAAAATGCATCAAGCAAACAATCATGCCATGATGAATGATGCACAATTTGCATGGCAATAAAGTAGCATGGCATGGGTGAGGTGTGGAATACAATAATAAAACATTTTATTGAGTTTTGGCCCCATTTTATCCTCATATTAGTTGTTGTACTCTTTATATTTATATGATGCATGCTTCAAAACAAAACATGGAATGCATAAACAGAAAGGTCTCGTCGAGCTAATCATTTTAGACATATCATTTGTCAAATTTGGACTTATAAAACAAAAGTTATTAATTTATTTAGGAAAAGGACAATTTATTGTAATTTTAATTAACATGGAAAATAAAGTGTTCAAATTATATTTTGGATGGCATATTTGAATTCCTCACATTTTTCTGGTTTGAAAACATATATTATATGTATTATTTGGATTTGAAAATTAAAAGTTAATTAAAACAGATTTATAATCATATTAAACATTTTCTGAAAACATTTTTATTAAACAGAAAAAGAACAGACACTTTTGATACTCAGAGGGAGCTAGCCACAACCACTGACGGGTGGGGCCAACGCTGACTAGGCCCAGCTGGAACCGTTGCACAAGTGCAAGGTTTTCTCACCGCAGCAGTAGCTAGCCGATGCCTCTGCTCGGTGGACCCGACGCTCACGTGGGCCCACGCGTCATCAGGGAGGGGAGAGACTGCCACGCGGCACAGCGGGGCGCGCGGTTGAGGATCTGGGAAAAACCAGGTGCCTATCTGTAAAAAAAACAGGGAGGCTGACCGGTGGGGTAGGCTGGGGCGGTGAGGGACCTAGGCGTGATCGACCGAAGCTGGGGGGGCTTTTCGCAAAACTACCACGCGAGCTCTGAACTGAAACTAACGCTGCTCTCTGAATCTCGACGACGACTGGCGACGGCGAGATCTTCCGGCGAGGGTGGCGTCACATCCGCGGCGGGATAGCTCTGGCCGACAAAACGGAAAACACAGAGGAAGGCTTCGGCTACCGATCTCGTGTAGGAAGGTCCGGCGTCGGGGGGCTGTGTCGGACGGGGCACGCCGGAGAACAGAGGGGGCGCTAGGCTGGGTCTGCGCGTCGGCGGGGCGGGCTGTGCCGGCGGGGTCACAAACGAGCGGCGCTAGGGTACGCGGAGTGGGGGAAACGGGAGAGGATCGAGGGGTGCTCACCTTGATCGATTCCCACTGGAATCGAAGCAGGAGGTGGTCGGAGCGGAGGGGACGGCGAGGTCGTAGCGGTGGTGCCGGCGGCTCTCTGACGAGGGGGAGGCTCCGGGCGTGCTTGGCGTCTCCCAGCGGCAGGATCGACTCCACGGTCCATGGCGACGCACCCCGGCGAGTGCTCGGTCTCCGGTGGGCGGCAACGTCGTCGCGGCGCTCGGTCTGGCGGCGGCGCGGTTCGGTGGAGAAGGGAAGGGAGAACGAGGACGTCAGCTAGGGTTCGCAGCACAGCGCGAGGGGATAAAGGCGGGCGGATCACGTGCTCGGCGTGCCTGCTGACGCGGATGACGGCGGGGGAGACGGTCACCTGCTCCTCTCCGTCAGAGCAGAGGAGAGAGGGGGGTGAAACAGCGTCAGACGGGGAGAAGAAGAACAGGGGAAGGCATCGGCGCTGAAGCGGTATGGCTGGGTAGGCCGGCTGGGGAGTGGGCCGGGAGATGGGCCGCGACAGGGGAAGGCTACTTCGGTGGGCTGCTGCTCTGGTACTGCTACTGGGCTGCAGGTAAGGTTTTTCCTCTCTTTACTCTTTTTATTATTTTAACGAAAACTGTTATGATTTGTTTTGTTTTGTTGCAGGTTTAAACAAACCTAAGAAATACCCCTTTTTGGTCTAGGGTGGTTAGGGTTAAGGAGGTAGCTAGGTAGGGCTCGGTTTAGGGTTTGAAAAGAGGTTGGGGTAGATCAAGGTGGTATGGCTTAGAGATAGAAAGAGAGAGAGGGGGAAAGAGATTAGGGCTTTAGAGATAAAGGTGGGCAAGATCACACATGGCTTGCATGGATGGGGATGGTTTAGGGTTTTTAAACAAGAACCAACAAATTCAAGCATGCAGAGAGGTAGAGAGAGAGATGGGGATGATTCACTCAAAGATTCAAATAAACCCAAAAGACTAGAATGTGGTGATACTTGCATGGCCCATGCAAAATAATTAATACCATGCTTATTGTTGTGAAAACAAGATTATTAACATGGCATTATTATTATGCATTCCAAAATTGGAATAAAAGCCAAGCAAGAAGAATTTAAGGGAAAGCTCCAAGTGGAATAGATGGAGATGATCATGTTTGAGTAAAATTGGGACTTGCTAGTGTGTATGTGCCACTCGGCATTTAATAAGCCCAAAAATATCCAAACATGAAAATGACCCCAACACAGCACATATGGAAGCTAGCAAAAGGGTTCCACTCACAAGGCATGCAAAAGTGGCCATGTGGCTCCCATATATCAATAATGTGAAAACAATATGATGCTAAGATGAGAGCATGTGGAAAAGAATTGGATCCATCCCAACCCACATGAGCTAGAGGTAAGACCCAAATAAAGTGCAAAGCTCACATTCAGTTGGATGGTGGAATTATATGGGGTGGTGACAAGGAAGGTGATGGAGTTTGAATAGAAGATATGCCCCCAACTCAACTTGGGCATTTAAACAATATATCAATAACCAAATACAATATCAAGAGGCAAATACAATTAATAATGCATATGAGAGAAGAACCAAATCAAAAGGGTTTTATATGATGCTCAAATGCAAGGAGGCATGATGACATGAGCATGATATAATTATGATGCAACAATTATATATTTGAAGTAGCATATATATAAACTAGGCTAGTAGCATTGCAATTGTTAGACAATTGGGATGCTACAAAAGAGGACGATGCGGCGAGGCTAACTATGTGTGCACCGCTACGATTTGGTCCCTAGAGCATCGACATCGACATCGGCCGACGGCGGAGGATGGTGGTACGCGGTGGTACGGCAACCCAGGCCACTACAGAGAGTGAGAGGGGTATGGGAGGATGCAGGAGCTCACCATGAATGCCATGGAGAGGTTGGTGAGGCCGGAGATGGTTGGGAGATGGCGAATCGACAACATCGACTGCGGTGGCCGGCGGGATGCAAAACTCGATGCTGCGTGATTCTCGGCTCTCCTGCTTACGAGCTTGGTCCGAGGTGAACGAGTACACGCTGGCGCTTCCAGCGGTGGCTTTAACGAGGCGAGGGGCGGGCGTAAATGGCAAAAACGATGGTGAGCGTTGTCTAGGGTTTCGGCATCCCCTGCAGGAAGAAGAGGAAGAAGAGAAATGGGGCACGACGAGGTTCCTCTAGTGGCGCAGGGCTATTTATAGGCAACAGTGGTGTTGGTAGCGTTCATTCCAGCGCATGTGGGGATCGCGACGACGACGGACGATGGAGCTCAGGCCAGCGAGCTGCTTCCAACAGGCGAGGAAGTCGACGACGCATATTTTAGTAGAAAACCCCTGGATTACTTTATGTCTCAACCCGCGGTCCTCCTTCTGGTCCCACTTGTCAGTTAGAGTGGGAGGTGAGACGGGCTACTATTGGGCTTTTGCTGGGCCGTGGCTGAGTGAGCGAGTTATTACTGCTGCTGCTCGCGGGGCATTGGTTAGGCGACGAAGAAACGTGGGCCATGGGCTAGAACGACAACTGTTTATTTTCCTTTTCTTAATTATGTTTCTATTTTTGCTTTCTTTTCTATTTACCATTTTCTGTTTTCATAAACCATTTTCAATTCAAATTCCAATCCCTTAAACATTAAAAAATATACAGTATTTCCAACATTTCAAAGGACATGGTATTATGATATTGACCTAATTTTGTTAGTGTGTTACAATTTCCACTATTATAAAGGAAATTGTTTATTAATCAAAGTAATTAGGGATTAGGGTTTTAGGAATTACTTCTTACTTAAAGATCCCTTAAAGATGTTTTTGTTTTCACTTGATAATTTTAATAGTAATGGTTTAATGTTGTACATAGACTCTTATTCATACTTAACCTCATAAATGAATTATGTAAATATATTACAAGGTATTAAAACTTGGGGTTTATAATATAGTGAATTAAATTTTAAGGTTCTCTAAAGTTGGTGATTTCTCTTATTCAATTACTTAGTTTGTGGGGTTTAGAACTAACATTGAACAATCTTGGTTGAGTCTTTATGCACAAATAACAATCACTGGTGGAGAAATGAAATTTTTCATTTCCAAATCATTACCATGAGTTTTGGAAAGGTTTAATAGATTCATATTCTACTATGAATATGGATAAAGATTAAGAGTTAAGAGATATTGCCTTCTTGTTTTGTGACCATGGGTAATATCTTACTTAGAATGAGCTATTGAGTTTGCTTTACTAAGGGATTTTTTTATAGTTTATGAGCCTAGGTTTCTATTAGATCTAAGAGAGCAAAATGGGAAGGGCTCTTATCAAAACACTCTCTCGACTAGTAATCTAATTATCTCTTAGACATTTCATTATATTAAGAGATATTATTCATTAGGTGCCTAAAAATAGGAATTGGTTTTACTACCATCTTAATCCTAGGGTTTTGGATAATGAAGTAAACATGGCTATTTTCATGGCTTGATAAGACCTTGGTTAAAGGTTTCTCAAGAATTCCTATCCTCACACTTCACTAAGCTTGGGTCATAGTTCAGGAATTCCTTTCCTAAATATACTCTATTTAAATCTCTCACCTGCTTCACTAAGATCTCTTCTATCTAACTGATCTAGTCATCTGGATCCACCATATCTATCATAATATGATGACATGGTCATGCCACTTCAATTATTCTCATTCTCCATTCTTCTACATATAACTTCCATTTCTTAGCTACCCTTGATGAATCCATCATTGTAGCTACTTCTATCTCCATCCATTAACTCCTTTAAATCCATCTTGCAAAGCTTCCAAGGCTTGCAAGACTACAATCCTCTCTATATCACATGTGATATCAATCCTCTAGGATGGGTATGGTACTATTCCCAGAATACAAGTTTGTTCTTGTATTAGCTTGGTTAAACTACTATGCCTCCAACTACTCCATACCATTCATATTATATGCTTCATCATAATCTAGCTTGAGTTCTCATGATCAAGCTAGATGATTCAGCTTACTAGGGTTTTGCGAAATTTGGTGTACTAACAACTCTACTTCAACACCTAGTCATCTATCCTCAAGTGACTTGAGAATAATGACCACCATTCTTTGATCATGCTAAACTTAGGCTTCTATTTGTTTGATCAAGGTCTATCATCAACTAAGTAGTAGAATTTTACTAGTCTCTTCATAGGGTCTATCTTGTTAAGGAAGCTTACTTTAAGTTTATACGCACTTGGCTTAAGAAGATTATCACTTGATACTCTAACACTACTAGCTTTCTTATAATTTCTCAAGTATTAGTTAATTCGTAGGTTTAGATACTTCTTCTAGTTAACTCATGAGTGAGTTAACTCCTCCAACATCCAATGGTTTGATCACCACTAAGGATCTTATTCCATTGATGATGGCACAGTCTACCATATCTATTTCCTTCTTATTATTAGTTTACTTAAGGTCTTTGGAAGGATAATATAATAGGTCAAAGGCTAAGAGTCAATAAGTTTGAGGTCAGGAATTGATCCCTCAATATTGATGATCAACTGACACTAGGACTTGGCTATTCAGGAATGTTAATATGACAACAAAGGTATGTGATGAATGGTCTTGGCTTGACTTCTATCTTCTCTCTATTTGTGATAAGAGTTAACTTTTAAGAACTGCCATGAGACCCCTGGTAGGAATAACTATGTCAAACAAGTGTTTCAAGATTTAGTTATTAAGTTTCTTTGCTTAAGTTATAAACTTAATTGAGCATTCAAGAGTTGTTATAATGAATACCCTAATGTGATCTCTATAAGATCCTTCATAAATGTGTGGTGGTTTTAGCTTGGTTCTATTTGATCTACCCATAGATCAAATTATATTACCCAAAGATAAGGTTTTAGCAAAGGTCATATTGAAACTTATCGCAATCAATTTGATGATCTACTTTGGTTCCACCAAGTTAAGAGAAGCTTCAATCACTTTGACAAGTTTTATTTAAAAGCGTGAAAATTATCCAGATTTTCTATGCATGAATGCAATGCACACACCTGATCTCAGCTTATTTCTAAGATCTAATGTTGGGATGTTACAGTCTCCCCCCTTAAAATAAACTTCGTCCTTGAATTTCGTACTCACTTGCATTTTGGAATAAGGAGTTGACTTGTACTGATGACGATCTTTCTCAACTCCATTGTGACCACCAATGGAGATAATTGTGGTATCCCATATCCAGACCTTTTTCCTTGAATTCTCTTCATACTTGGCAACTTCCAACTATAGTTCTAAGTTATCCCACAGTTCCTTTTATGATAATCCCTTTGGGTTTATGTCCTTACTGTCCTATTTACGATTTGTTGGGATACATTTAATCTGTTCCAATCAGATTTTCCTATTACTCTACACTGGTTTACTCTGGAATACTTTCTTCCTTCTTAAGACGAACTTAAGAGTGGTTTCCACTTTATAACTAGTTTGTTAGGGTTAATCTATTGTATCATCTTCAATCTTTCATCTGGAACTTTAAGTTGGCAAGATAGATAACAACACTTTAGTGTTTATTGTTTACTCTCCCCCTTGGGGTTTCCTAATGGCCTTTAATCTACATGTATAACCATCCTTGACTCCATAGTTAGTATCTCGATATCTGTCTAACTTATACTTTACCTATATAAGGTCTCACGAAAGAATCTACGGTATACCCACACAGTTGTGGATGTCCGAAACGAATCTTCCAACATTATTTGTCTTACTTTTATCTTCTTAGACACTATTCCTCACTAATTAACCTGATTTCACGAAACGTCTCGAAAGTCGTTCTCTTTAAGTTTTACACTTCTTTATGTCTTTCTTAACTTAGGCCAAGTTTTATGATCTTTAAACCATACAAAGATGGCATGATTAGCTAAACCACTAGGATACCAGCTGCTGATCCTTCTAGGTGTATGGATTAGTCTACGGGTTTTCTACTTCTTACTGGCATTCTCTCTGAGTCGTTAGAGCTTGAATACCACCTTTTGTTTCAATACTTCTTCTTTGCTCCCTTTCATGTTACTTCCATGAACTTGGTACTACTACTTTATTAGCTTCTGAGCAACATCACCTACTTTGGGGTGAACTTAAGTTCATTCCTTGATGTTGCCCCACACCTTCCTTGCACTAATATTCCTTCTTGTTGCCAACTAATAATAAGTTGGGTTTGCCATCCGTCAGAATAGTGTTGATACTCCTTATATTTGGCTTCTTTTTCCTGCAAGTCTTCATCTTGATCTTCAAAACTCGTCACTCCCTTACACGAATTCCCTTTTCTATCTAGGTCTATCACATCAAGTAATAACTTACTGATGCAACATGCATTTGCACACCAAGTCAAACTTCTTGTATAGAGCTAGTCAATCAAGAAGATCTAAGAAATCCAAATGTGGTACATATAACTCACATCATTCTAAGCGCGAAATATAGTAGTTGATTATAACACCTCTAGAATTCAGTCTTAGCTGTGTAGTATATGACACCTCCTAGTATAGGTTTACTTTGTGATACTTAGCACATAGGATCAAACTACTCTTTGCCTCAATATTTACCCAAATTGCTCAGTTGCAACTGGATAATTTTGAGCAAAGTGGTCTCACTTTGGTTCTAACTAACCTCTTACCTTTCTTTCGGGACTAATACGGACTACCAATTTTTTCCATTCTGTCGTAAACTACCCTCACATGATCTCTCAAAACTACTAACAAATTGTCGCTACTACCTTATTCTAAAAATTATCGTGAGGTTATGACACCTATGACTTCTATCATAGACCTACACTATTCTTTACTTATTGTTATTGCAAGATTTATTATTGAGTAATTGTCCTAATTATATCTGTATCATGGTCACAGAGCTAATCCCACCATGATAACTTTTCTTTTTTATCTTACTGTTGTTGATTCTAAACCAAATCCTACTTCATGACGTAGAATTCTCAAGTGAATCCCACATGATTTACTTCCCATTACATCTATACATGTTCTAATGGTCTTCATCATGTAGCCTATCATTACCATCTAATGATAAGATTTTGATACCTTACATGGATCCTATGGATAGTCTACACCATTTAAACTACTCCACAAGATATCCTAAGCTTCTTTAATATTTTAACTTACTTAAAACATCTTAGTGGTGCTATATCTATTTAGAACTACACTAAGATGATATTTCTCTAGAGTAGATCGATAACTAATCCTTAAGAAAGATGACAAAAAGATCCAACTTAAGTGTGACAAGGTTTATCCTCAAGTGGATATCAATCACAAGTCTTGGTTTAGATAAGATGGCTCCTATAGTCACTATCCAATCTACAGATCTTCCTAAAAGGGTTTTAATCCTAAGGTTAAAGCATATGCTCTGCTACTAGCTGCGGTGACCCAACATACCACTGCATGATGTACTACACTATAGTCATTGACATAACACCAATGAAACACCGTTCACTAGTATTACCTCCCTCAGAGTGGTACAACAGAAACACAGCAGGTCCAAGACATGACTATAGATTACATACCGACTCTTTACAAACAACCTAGAGAACAACTAGGTTCAAGAGAGAGAGAAAGATACTTCTTACCAAGAAGAACTATTAATAATAACTCAAAACTAATGCACTTCTAAGACTAGAACCTAAACTAACTGGCTGACAATTGCTGCTAATGCAATGCTCTAGAGAAATAGGTTTTATGGATAGAGCATCTATTCCTATCTATTCAGGAACGTCGTCTTCACTCTAGTTGATGCGCATGCTGACTTCGTTGACTTCCTTGAAGAACTTGAGCTATCGATGATGGTTTCTTGAGAAGAAATTTATGTTAACGCCGTCTTCAACGGCTTAGAACCTAGCAAGGGTTAAGAAGGTACGGTTGAGTACGAGCATACTCAGCAAGTTCACTAAAAAGGAGTGTTTGATGCACTATCTACAACCATAGATCAAAGGTCATAGGCAATGCAGGTTTTCATAAACATTTCTTCAAAGATTGCTTTTATTCTGAAAACTATGTCCGATAGCCTTCATGGGTTGACCAAAACTTTCATGGAGTTCTTTTCCTACCGCGTTCATAGCTCCTTCCCGGAACAGGGAGTAACATGTCACAATTTTATACACTCTGCAGAGATGCGTTACTTTACCCATAAGATATCCTTATCCATGTTTCACTTCCAAGATGCCAACCCATTCACACTTCCTTGGTATGAGGCCCGGTATAAGAATCCAAGCCAATTGCTGCCCTCTCCATGACCCCACATGAAGATACGACCCTCCAGGACATTCCCCACATCTGTTAAGCCCCATATAGGACCAACTATAACTCTGGTAAGCACCTGAAGACTCTATGAGCCGGTTAGGCCACTAGGAAGCTCCCTAAAGGTCCGACAATACCTCCGGCCGCCCCTCACAGATAGTCTAGACACCAGTATCATGGGGAGCTAAGGGGTCCCACCCATGTGCTTGGTTCTCTGCGAGAATCCACAGTCTCATGATTAGGTCATTCGTCCATGCGAAAGGGAGAAGATACAACTGACTTCCCCAGATCCATTATAGATCTTATGGTTAACGCGTGATATACGGTGCTAGAATCACTGGCGACATTGGTTGTTAAGTTCTAGATATTTTGTTCCTTTACCACTAGAACTATATTAGCAGATTATTACCATTTGGTAAATAATCCATAATCATATTATTATGAAAATAGTGTTTTCTGACATTTTTGAAATGCAGTTAATGACAACATTTGAGTTACAAGCATAGAAAATAATCAAAGGACATGAGCAAGTGTGAACTTGCCTTTTGTGATTGCAAGATTATGGATTCATGGTCTTCAATACAATAGAAGATCCAAAATCTGAAATTAGCATCATTGGTCCAGTAAGGACAAATGTTTAAAGAAGCAAGATGCAATTATGCATAATTAATGTAATGCAATTTGCTAAACACGAATTCCCAGGCTGATCGTATTTGATCCAGGGTCTGGAATCTTGTGGTGACATCTTTAGAATGTGTTGCACTTTTATACCATCTTCACACTTGTTCTTCTTATTAAGGCTTGTGAGATTGTGTGAAACAGTATGTAAATACAACAAGTAACATACAATATTAAAGCACACAAATGTGGAATGTGATCTAAAGTCTTTCTTTTATGGAAATGCTTATGTCTTGCTTTATGATGTATCTTAAAATAATAACTTTTGAGAGAAATCTTACTTAAGTAAACAAAAGCAATTAAACTTTAAATTAACACTCTTAGGGTTTCGTACTAGCTTTAGCACTCCGGGAAGAAAGAATTACTTCATTTGAATAATGACCACACTAGTAGTTGAGAGTTATCTATCTTTGTCATTAGATGGTATTATAATTTGTTCACTTCATAATGTTTCTTTAAGGTTAATTAAGAGTGGTAACACTTCTATTTGAGTCATGTTTTCTTAACATTATAGTTGAATAGAATCATTTATTTTCTTACAAATGAGTGGTTACAATTCATAATATGGAAACAACATTACTTAACTACCTATGAATTATCATTGGATTTTTAGTATGTTTATAAACTCTAGGTTCAATTAATGGTAAAAGGTTTTATTAAGTCACAAATATCATTCTTGTAGATTTTATATTTGATAAGAATCCTTTTGGAAAATAATATACACTAATTGGTGAATGGTAATTAAAAAATGGTATTTAAAATGTTTTCAACTATTTTGACTTCATATTATCAATACTTTAAGACTAATACTATTTTTTAGACCTTTAATGGACAATATTAGAGGTATTACCAATTTTATACATACTTTTATGAATTACCAACTAAGGAAATAGGTTAAATTCAAGTTATTAAAGGATTAGGTTTTTATTTACTTCAAAAGTGTAATATTATAAATTTAACTTGTAGTTATTATTTTTGTGAACATTTTGGTATATTATAAATATATTTTATGTTTTACAAATAATAAGATTTGATTTTTATAAGTTTTGTTACTTTATAAAGACTTAATAAATAATAATATTTAGTTAAGTGACACAAAAGTGTACAAAATAGGATTCTAAATGTATATTTTGTTTATCTAAGAATTTTGATATCTTATACTTATTTTTATGATTTTTTAATAATAAAATATGCCTTTATAAAGTTTTATCCTTAATAGAATATTTTCTAATAATAATAACTATATCAGTTAAGTTGGAAAATAAAGTATGATAATAGATTTAAATTTAGAGTTTATTTTTCTAAACATTTTGATATATAATATATATTTTTATGAATTATAAAACAAAAGTTATTGAATTTATAAGATTTACTCAATTTTAGGAATTATAAACTAATTCTTAAAAGATTTATTGCATCCCTCTAACGTCTGCCCGAGCACTTAAACTTTCTACACCGGAAACAATCCTAGCCTCAAGTCACTATCATGTGGGGTCAGGGCCATGTTTGCATGGACCGGATCAAACACAGTGACATGGTGGGGGATGACGTGGGTCTGACGTCACCACGACGTCAGTCCGGCCTCCACCACCAGATCATGGTCGCCAGCGGTGATCGACAGCATCCTCGAATGTGCAATTGGGTGCGCTGGAAAGAGGACGATGCGGCGAGGCTAACTATATGTGCGTCGCTATGATTTGGTCCCCGGATCATCGACATCGACCGACAACGGCGGATGGTGGCGCGCGGTGGTAAGGCAACCTAGGCTACTATAGAGAGCGAGAGGGGTATGGGAGGATGCAAGAGCTCACCACAAATTCCATGGAGAGGTCGGTGAGGCCGGAGATGGTCGGGTGACGGCGAATCGACAACATTGACTACGGCGGCCGGCGGGATGCAAAATTCGATTCTTCATGATTCACGGCTCCCGCGCTTGCGAGCTTGGTCCGAGGTGAATGAGTACACGTCGAATCTTCCTGCGGTGGCTTCAGAGAGGCGAGGAGCGGTCAGAAACGGCCGGAACAACGGCGAGTGGTGGCTAGGGTTTCAGCATCCTTTGTAGGAAGAAGAGGAACAAGAGAAATGGGGCATGGCGAGGTTACTCGAGTGGCACCGGGCTATTTATAGGCAACGGTAGCGTCAGTAGCAGGCGGGGATCGCGATGATGACGGACGACGGAGCTCCGGCCAGCGAGCTGCTTCCAGTAGGCGAGGAAGACGATGACGCGGATTTTAGTAGAAAACCCCTGGATTACTCTACGTCTCAACACGTGGTCCTTCTTCTGGTCCTACTTGTCAGTTAGAGTGGGAGGTGAGACGGGATGTTGTTGGGCTTTTGCTGGGCTGCGGCTAAGTGAGCGAGTTATTACTGCTGCTCGCGAGCATTGGTTCGGCGAGAGAGAAACGTGGGCCGTGGGCTGGAATGGTGGTTGTTTATTTTCCTTTTCATAATTCTATTTCTATTTCTATTTTCTTTTCTACTTACAATTTCCTGTTTTCATAAACCATTTTCAATTCAAATTCCAACCCCGTAAACATTAAAAAATTATACAGTATTTCCAACATTTCAAAGGACATGGTATTAATTGATTGACCTAATTTTGTTAGTGTGTTGCAATTTCCACTATTAGAAAGGAAATTGTTTATTAATCAAAGTAATTAGGGATTAGGGTTTTAGGAATTACTTCTTACTTAAAGATCCCTTAAATATGTTTTTGTTTTCACTTGATAATTTTAATGGTAATGGTTTAATGTTGTACATAGAATCTTATTCATACTTAACCTCATAAAGGAATTATGAAAATATATTACAAGGTATTAAACCCTGGGGTTTATAATATAGTGATTTAAATTTTAAGGTTCTCTAAAGTTGGTGATTTCTCCTATTCAAAATCTACTTAGTTTGTGGGGGTTTAGAACTAACATAGAACAATCTTGGTTGAGTCTTTATGCACAAATAAGAATCACTGGTGGAGAAATGAAATTGTTCATTTCCAAATCATTACCATGAGTTTTGGGAAGGTTTAATAGATTCATATTCTATTATGAATATGGATAAAGATTAAGAGCTAAGAGATATTGCCTTCTTGTTTTTTGACCATGGGTAATATCTTACTTAGAATGAGCTATTGAGTTTGCTTTACTAAGGGAATTTTTTAAAATTTATGAGACTAGGTTTCTAATAGATCTAAGAGAAAAATGAGAAAGGCTCTTATCAATACACTCTCTGAACTGGTAATCTTATTATCTCTTAGACATTTCATTATACTAAGAGATACTATTCATTGGCTGCCTAAAAATAGGAATTGGTTTTGGATAATTAAGTAAACATGGCTACGCTCATGGCTTGATAAGACCTTGGTTAAAGGTTTCTCAAGAATTCCTATCCTCACACTTCACTAAGCTTGGGTCATAGTTTAGGAATTCCTTTCCTAAATATACTCTATTTAAATCTCTCACCTGCTTCACTAAGATCTCTTCTGTCTAAATGATCTAGTCATCTGACTCCACCATATCTATCATAATATGATGACATGGTCATGCCACTTCAATTATTCTCATTCTCCATTCTTCTACATATAACTTCCATTTCTTAGCTACCCTTGATGAATCCATCATTGTAGCTACTTCTAACTCCATCCATTAACTCCTTTAAATCCATCTTGCAACAGCTTCCAAGGCTTGCAAGACTACAATCCTCTCTATATCACATGTGATATCAATCCTCTGGGATGGGTATGGTATTATTCCCATAATACAAGTTTGTTCTTGTATTAGGTTGGTTAAACTACTATGCCTCCAACTACTCCATACCATTCATATTATATACTTCATCATACTCTAGCTTGACTTCTCATGATCAAGCTAGATGATTCAGCTTACTAGGGTTTTTCCTATTTTGGTATACTCAACTCTACTTCAACACCTGGTCATCTATCCTCAAGTGACTTGAGAATAATGACCACCATTCTTTGATCATGCTAAACTTAGGCTTCTATTTGTTTGATCAAGATCTATCATCAACTAATTAGTCGAATTTTACTAGTCTCTTCATAGGGTCTATCTTGTTAAGTTAGCTTACTTTAAGTTTATACCCACTTGTCTTAACAATAATATCACTTGATACTCTAACACTACTAGCTTTCTTATAACTTCTCAAGTATTAGTTAATTCTTAGGTTTAGATACTTCTTCTGGTTAACTCATGAGTGAGTTAACTCCTCCAACATCCAATGGTTTGATCACCACTAAGGATCTTATTCCATTGATGATGGCACACTCTACCATATATAGTTCCTTCTTCTTATTAGTTTACTTAAGGTCTTTGGAAGGTCAATATAATAGGTCAAAGGCTAAGAGTCAATAAGTTCTAGGTCAGGAATTGATCACTCGATATTGATGATCAATTGACACTAGGACTTAGCTATCCAGGAATGTCATATGTTAATAGGACAACAAAGGTATGTGATGAATGGTCTTGGCTTCACTTCTATCTTCTCTCTATTTGTGATAAGAGTTAACATTTAAGAACTGCCATGAGACCCTGGTAGGAATAACTATGTCAAACAAGTGTTTCAAGATTTAGTTATTAAGTTTCTTTGCTTAAGTTATAAACTGAATTGAGTATTCAAGAGTTGTTATAATGAATACCCTGGTGTGATCTCTATAAGATCCTTCATAAATGTGTGGTGGTTTTAGCTTGGTTCTGTTTGATCTACCCATAGATCAAATTATATTACCCAAAGATAAGGTTTTAGCAAAGGTCATATTGAAACTTATCGCAATCAACTTGATGATCTACTTCAGTTCCACCAAGTTAAGAGAAGCTTCAGACAAGTTTTATTTAAAAGCGCAAAAAATTTCCAGATTTTCTATGCATGAATGCAATGCACACACCTCATCTCAGCTTATTTCTAAGCTCTATTGCTGGGATGTTACAGGGCACTTCGGAGGTGCTGAAGCGGCAACAGGAAGGCGAATCAAGGGGAGAGATGAGCACGACACGACAAAGAAAAAGCAAATAATACAAGGCAAAGGTAAATATACTAATGGTAGACAATTGGCATTACATTTGAAAAATATACAATGCAGCAACCGACGCATAGAAGACGCTCGATGGAAGGGTGGGGGAAAGAGGCTATGTGCTGTGAAAAGGGGGGCAAGTGCCGCTCCCTGCCATTCCCCAGTGGCGCCATGTTGCCTAGTCGACACCCTGGCATTCCCTATATCAAGAGGAGAGCCCCCTCGACCCCTCATCATCGGGGAGGTAGGGATAGTAGTTGTGGTAGCACAAGGAGTTGTCAAAGATCTTCACTGTGAACTGCCTATTCCCGTGGAAGCGGAGCTTCAGCACATGACCAGCTCTAAGTTGGTACCACTTCACGAACGAAGGCCACCCTTTGCCCAAGAACATGCAGTCCTCTCCACCAACCTCCACTCAGAGGTTCCATTTGGGATGACCACCGCTTGACTCCCACAACTCTACCTCGCGCAGCAGAACGCCACTCAATTCATCTGCAAGCAGATGGGGAAGCACCAGCCGCTTATTGTACCTGACGCCCAGGATAACCAAGAACTCAAAGCCCACCATATCTGCCATGTACTCCTCCTGGGATTGGGAGGGGGAACGACGGATTGAGCCGGCGGGGAAGATGACAACCACCCTGCCAGACACGCCGGGGGTTGCATCTGCGCATTGAAGAAGGATAATGGCGACCAAGAGGGCCTCCCTGTCCGTTGCCACCTTCCAGGCAGCCACGCCGGGGCAGGGCCTCGATTCTTGGTTGCGGGTGATATGTGCTAGCGTCAGAAGAGACGTGGTGGCCTTGGCACTAGCGCCTGTGCCGTGGCCCCTCCGACGAGGCCAGAGCCATCTCCCCCACCCATGAAGGGGGATCGTCATCACCAGAGATGCCTGATGCCATCGTCTTCACTACCGTGCAGGGAGTTGGAAGGAAAGGCCGCAGGGGAAGTGGAGAGTGAGCCACAACCCTGCACATTCCCTCCCTTTTATAACAAAAGGAGGGGAACAATTGCTGCCCACATCACCGGCTCACGGGAGGGCAATGATCGTGCCCCGCCAAAGTTATTTTGTAGGAATCGAAGCGGGCGCAGTTAATACAGGCTGCAGCGAAAGCCAAGGCGTGGCTCGGCAGTCCCACGGCCACTTGAGTGCATAGGCACGCACACGTCAGCTCCGTGGGACGGGAAAGCGTGCCATCCAGTCTTGTCGCACTTCCTATGAAGTGGACTGGGCCCACGCGCTATTGAAGGGCGAAGCCCGGCAACAGCCTCTTCGTCGAACCATGATCTGCGTTGCAAGTTGTCAGCCCTCGCCCGGGGGCTTCTGTAGGCGTAATGGGATCGGGGGTCCCTTGCATTGCGCCTTAGCATGTGGGCCAAGACTCACCAGTCAGAGACCTAGCTGATGTATGGCTTGGCCGGCAAGGGCGTCACCAGGATACGAGCATCGTCTGCCTCGATCCGTCAGCCGGGCACAGACAAGGAGGAAAGGACAACAACGAGTGCAAGGTGGTCCCGCCCCTCCTTCCATGTGTGCCCTAGAAGGGGGCAACGAGGCCGAGGAGCAGCCTCTACCGATCCCTGGAAGGACCATAGAAGCACGCTCTTCTGGGCCAGGCGCGGCCCAACAACCAGAGTCCACTGTGCCTAATAAGGCATGTTAGGCCTAGCCTTGGGAACCGGTGATGCGTCAACATTGCTGGACATCATCATGGTGATGCAGTCCACTATAGCATGCCACCGACAGGATTGACAGCTCGGGGCCTAAGCTGGCACTCGGCCATCAAGTGCATTTAAGTATCACCCCTGGTCGTCCATTAGCCACATGCGCTGTCTACCTACCTGAAGGCTGCGTGGCACCCCACGATTGAGCCTGGGAACTCCCCGGATGGTGCTCCATGCTGACCCTATGGTGAACCCTTGGTGTATAAAAGGAGGCACTTGGTCGAGAGTTGGAGGGAGGAGATTTTCCCTAGGGGTAAGGTTTTTCCTAAAGGAGGTTTCCCTGAGAGAAGAAGTTTCTTGGGTGGCGTAGAGGCTAAGGAGAAGGTTTTTATGGGAAGGAGATAAAGAGGGAGAAAGACAGGAAGTGAGGAAAGAAAGAAAGAGGAATCCATGGAGTGTAGAAGCTAGAGAGAAAGCGTCTCCCTAGAACCATAGAGATCATCTTCTTGTATCTCGATCTAGCCCAGATAATCCACCAAACCAGGGCATAGGGTTGTTAGTCGAAGGGCGTCCTGAACCAGGGTAAAAATGCCCATGTGTGCTCTACGTGTGATGTATGCTCATCTCAGCAGGTTCCTTCACCGAGGTTGAGTCCGAAACGCCTTCGTTCCCACTACCAAACAAATAGGGGATGCCCAACATCCCCGATGTCAGCATAGGCGAGATGCGACAAAGCTGCTTCCCTATGTGTTTTTGGTCTCTATGACCATGGCTTGACACATGGAGTCCCTAGAGTCATAGCATTTGTTTTTTTCCCATGACACATGGATCCACTAGTGTCATTGCATGTGCTCTTTTCCAAAACCACATTGATCCACATGATCACACACAGTCTAGTGGATTCTGTGATACTACTTATGCCACACTGGTGTAACATGCAATGTGGAAGCTGCTTCCCTATGTGTTTTCGGTCTCTGTGACCATGGCTTGACACATGGAGTCCCTAGAGTCATTACATTTGTTCTTTTCCCGTGACACATGGATCCACTAGTGTCATTGCATGTGCTCTCTTCCAAAACCACATTGAATCACATGACCACACATCCCCGTGGAATTTGTGATGCAACTTCTGTCACACTGGTGCAACATGCAATGTGGAAGCTGCTTCCCTATGTGTTTTTGGTCTCTATGACCATGGCTTCACAAATAGAGTGCATATAGTCATTACATTTGTTCTTTTCCCGTGACACATGGATCCACTGGTTTCATTGCATGTGCTCTCTTCCAAAACCACATTGATCCACATGACCACACACACTCCAGTGGATTCTATGATGCAAAATCAGCCACACTGGTGCAACATGCAATGTGGAAGTTGCTTCCCTATATGTTTTTGGTCTCTGTGACCATGGCTTGACAGATGGAGTCCCTAGAGTCATTCATTTGTTCTTTGCCCATGACACATGGATCCACTGGTTTCATTGCATGTGATCTCTTCCAAAACCACATTGATCCACATGACCACACACACACCAGTTGATTCCATGAATCAACTTCTGCCACACTGGTGTAACATGTAATGTGGAAGCTACTTCCCTATGTGTTTTTGGTCACTCTGAGCATGTCTTGACGAATGGAGTACCTAAAGTCATTCCATTTGTTATTTTCCCATGACACAGGGATCCACTGGTGTCATTGCATGTCCTCTCTTCCAAAACCACATTGATCCACATGACCACACACACTCTAGTGGATCATGTGATGCAACTTCTACCACACTGGTGTAACATGCAATGTGGAAGCTGCTTCCCTACGTGTTGATGGTCTCTATGACCATGGCTTGACACATGGAGTCCCTAGAGTCATTGCATTTGTTCCTTTCCCATGACACATGGACCCACTGGTGTCATTGCATGTTCTCTCTTCCAAAACCACATTGATGCACATGACCACACACACTCCAGTGGATTTTGCGATGTAACTTCTGCCACACTGGTGCAACATGCAATGTGGTAGCTGCTTCCCTAAGTGTTTTTGGTCTCTGTGACCACGGCTTGACACATGGAGTGCCTAGAGTCATTGCATCTGTTCTTTTCCCATGACACATGGATCCACTAGTGTCATTGCATGTGCTCTCTTCCAAAACCACATTGATGCACATGACCACACACACTATAGTGGATTCTGTGATGCAACTTATGTGATGAGGACATCCCTACGGTTAGTACAACTGTTGCACCTACAGCCACACTTCCTCACGTTCCACAATTCCAAGGACCTCTCACAAGAGCTCGTGCACGCCAACTAAATTATCAGCTACTTTCGTTTCTAGGAACTATTCCTAATATTCATGAGAATATGATGCTGCCTAAATCAGATGTGTGTATGTTCCTTTAGGAATGATGGGCCTAGCATGGATGTGTGGGACAAGCATTGGAGCATGATCATGCATGGAGATGATGGCAGCAATCGTGTGAGGATCTAGGATGACGCTGCAAGTGAAGATTTCAGAACTTTGAAGCCACCATAATGAAAAGATGAAGATATGGACGAACTAGAGAGCTACACACTTAAAATTTTCATCCATGTGATTAGATGGTGTTGCGTCACCTTTAAATATGGACCAGGCCCATGTAATTTTCGTCCAAATAAAGGCGCTGAACTTTTAGAGTCTGTATAGTGGAGGAAACCGGCCTAGAGATGGATTTCGACCTCCTCCCTAAGGCAGGCTGAAATTCTCTTCTGTTCCTCCATATATACTCCCATTAGGTCATCGTTTAGACTTGGATTTTGTTCAGTAAAAGACTTAGCCACGAGCTACTCTTCGCCATAGGCACAAGTGTCAAACCGACCTTTTGTACTACACACAGACATAATCCCACCTCTTCAATAAAGCTTTCATCTATATTCGCAATATCTTGATTGCATCTATAATTCTTGCTGGTTCTTCGATTGCTTGCAGGGATTGATCCTCGTGATCAGGCTGATCTAGCTCCGGCGTGATCAATAGCCTCGGAATTTGGTGTATCGATTGCTAAGGCGCAACGTCTCGCACGTTTGTAGTCGGATCGTCAACGTCGACCTCCACCATAATCGACAGATATCGTCTGATCGAAAGATCGGGCACCTTTACCCTATCAAGTGGTATCAGATTTCGGGTTTCTCGGTGAGATCTTATAGTTTTCTTAGTTTAGATTGCATCTATTCTTCTTCCTATAAACCATAAAAAGGCAACAAATTAGGGTTAGATCCGTATCCTAGAAACACTTTCGAGCCTATTGCATCGTTTCTTTTCAGTATTTGCTTTGTTGAGTTCTAGTCTGCATCGTCATGTCCAGTGCTGGTTTTAGATCTAGATCTTTAGAGTTTCGAGTTCTGGTCACAATCATCACCACCGCCACCACCGATTCCGCCATACACTTGTTACAACCCTACGCCCACATACCGCCTCCGCCACCACATATCCTTGTTCCAGTCTAGTTAGGTTTGTTTTTGTTTTCCTATTCGTGCTTTCCATCATTGTAGATCCGATCCGAGTTGTAACTTGATCCGAGTTCCAGACAGTTTTGGCCAGAAGGGAAGAGGAGGGGAGAGAAAAAAAAGGTCTGGAAACTCCTCTGAATTTTTTTCGGCCTATACTGTTTTTAGGCTTCCGGGATCGTTTTGAGCGATACGCCATTATAGTGAAAAAAATTGGCGTCTGCATGTTTTCCAGAGCAGTTTCGTGCAGTTTTCGGAAATTTCAAAAAAAAATCTTGAGCCTATCCTGATATTCCACTTTGCTATCGTTTTGAGACACTTTCCATACTAGTGATTTGCGCCTCATTCGCGCATTGTTCAGAGCACTGGTGCTTGTTTCTTTTCGGTGTCGCAGCGTGACTCGTAGTGTTCTAGGCTCGCGTCTCTAGCTTGGGATAGTCTAGGACCAGCACAATACCGTCGTTGAGCTGTTATTCAACCTTGCATTGCTGTTTTGAAATTGTGTCTACAGATATTGCAGCCACCAAGAACTGCACATATTCCTACACCGTGCGTTGACACCACCTGGCAATCGCTCTATTCAATCTTCCTGAAGCATGATCACGACGGTTGCTGCTCACCACCTGCTGCAGGGTAAGAACGGGTAAGAGTCTTGGTTTGCTTGACAGATTAAGCGCTTTCCACCACTGTTCCTGTTGTATCTCTATTATATACCCGTGCTTTTTGCATACTAATCATGCTACCAGAAAACACCAAGACATAGTCACTAGAGGGTAAAGCCTTGCAGGCTCACGTCACCACACTTTTGGCTGACCATATGCAGGATGTGGACAAGCGTTTTACTGACATGATGGAGCAACTCGTGGGACTCGAGACCGCCTTCACCACCAAACTCAATGCTAAATTCCAGGAGGTGCTAGCACGCTTACCTCCACCACCGACAGCTCGCACGCCTCCTCCACAGCCGACTCGCAGGGCTCCTACACTGCACTTGTTGGGATGTGCACAGCGCATTCTCAAACATCCGGCGCAAACTTCGGTTGCGGGTGCTGCTGCTGCCGCGGGCACTGCTGCTGCTGGTGTTGCAGGAGCTACGGGCGTCACACAGGCCCGTGATGCTCAGTTTGATGATTATTACGGGGAAGATGAGGACGAGGGTGAGTACACGGATGACTTCACAGTTGATTAGCCAGCTGGTCGTCCTAGGCAATACAATCCCCACATTCACCGTCCACCCCCTTTTGCATTGGTACGTGATGATGACCATGTTGCTAAACTGAAATTAAATGTTCCTACGTTTAATGGTCGCTATAATCCTGATGCATACCTCTCTTGGGAATTAGAATTAGACCAGCGTTTTGCATGCTTAAATTATCCCGAGGATAGACGTGTTAGTGCTGCTACTTGTGAGTTCACTAGTTTTGCTTCCATATGGTGGTCTGAATATTATCTTGCTAATCATGCTAATCCAATCACTACGTGGGATGCTTTAAAACATGCTATGCGTATTCATTTTGTTCCACCATATTATCAGCGTTCCATGCTTACCAAATTATTACGTCTAGATCAAGGCAAAAATTCTATAGAGGATTACTATCAGGAATTGCAAACTGGCATGCTGCATTGTGGTATAGAGGAGGATAATGAAGCATTAATGGAACGATTCGTAGGTGGGTTAAATAAGGAAATTCAGACCATTCTTCGATATAAATCTTATCACACTATTACCCGTTTATTCCATCTTGCTTGCAATGCTGAATGTGAAGTGCAGGATCGACGCGAGGCGATACGAACTAATTATTCTACAGGGCATTCTACTTGGAGATCACCGAATTCGGCATCACGGGCTGCTGCACCTACACCTCCAGCGACCACATCCACGCGATCTGCATCATCTACACCACCTATGTTTGCTGCACGGAAGACTACTACGGGACCAGCCCCTAGTGCTGCGTCCTCCATGGCATCTACGGGCATGTCCAGCCAAATTCAGTGCCGCAAATGTGGTGGACTTGGTCACTTTGCACGTGATTGTGTCTCCTCTCATGTGATGATTTCTCTTGAGGATGGTGGATACGATTCCGCCAGTGATTATGATGAAGATACTTTGGCTCTTATTCCATATGATGAGCAATGTGCTGCAGCACCCACGAAGCAAGATTCTGAATATATGGCTATAGAACATGCGGAGAAATACCCGAGTTTAATTGCATAGTGAGTCTTGAGTGCACAAATTACCAAGGCCGAGCCTGACCAGCGCCATAATCTGTTCCATACCAAGGGTGTGGTTAAAGATCGTTGTATTCACATTATTATTGATGGAGGGAGCTGCAACAACTTGGCGAGCACGGAGATGGTTGAAAAGCTTTCTCTCACGACACGACCCCATCCTCGTCCATATCACATTCAATGGTTTAATAACAGCGGCAAGGTTAAGGTAACACATACAGTTCGTGTGCATTTTACTATTGGTGCATATGCTGATTATGTTGAGTGTGATGTTGTTCCTATGCAAGCATGTGCTCTTTTACTTGGTAGACCATGGCAATTTGATACAAATTCTATACACTATGGTAGCACAAATCAGTATTCTCTTGTTCATAATGATAAGAAAATTGTGTTACTTCCCATGTCTCCTGAAAGTATTTTAAAAGATGATCTTGCTAGAGCTAGTAGAGCACACAATGAGGGGAAAAAGCTGAGCGAAAATCAGATTGTTGCTAAGGAACTTATGCCTTCTCCAAGTACTTCTAAATCTGATCCAAAACATGCTAATGAAATTCGTTTGAAAAGTACTTGTTTGCTAGCTAGCAAATCTGATATTTCTGAAATTGATGTGAGTACTACTGCATGTTATGCTATCATTTGCAAAGAAGTGTTGTTTTTGGCTGAGGAGATTCCTCCTTCGTTTCCACCTGCTATTGCTAACATTTTGCAGGAGTATGAGGATGTTTTCCCACAAGATGTACCTCCAGGACTGCCACCTATTCGTGGAATTGAGAACCAAATTGATTTGATTCCTGGAGCATCTTTGCCCAACCGTGCGCCATATCGTACCAATCCGGAGGAGACGAAAGAGATTCAGTGACAAATTGAAGAACTTCTTGACAAGGGTCATATTCGTGAGTCTCTTAGTCCATGTGTTGTTCCTATTATTTTGGTACCAAAGAAAGATGGTTCTTCGCGCATGTGTACTGATTGTAGAGCAATCAATAATATTACTATTCGATATCGTCATCCTATTCCTCGTTTAGATGACATGCTTGATGAATTGAGTGGCTCTACCATGTTCTCTAAGGTTGATTTGCGTAGTGGTTACCGCCAGATTCGTGTGAAGTTAGGAGATGAATGGAAAACTGCATTTAGAACTAAATTTGGCCTATATGAGTGGTTAGTGATGCCCTTTGGTTTAAATAATGCTCCCAGCACTTTCATGAGATTAATGAATGAAGTTTTACGTGCTTTTATTGGACATTTTGTGGTGGTCTATTTTGATGATATATTATTATATAACAAATCTATAGAAGAATATTTGGAACATTTACGTGCTATTTTTGATGCTTTACGTGTTGCACGTTTGTTTGGTAACATTGCGAAGTGCACCTTTTGCACGGATAGAGTTGCTTTTCTTGGCTATATTGTTACAACACAGGGTATTGAAGTTGACCCCGCCAAGATTGAAGCAATTTCGAGTTGGCCACAACCCAAAACAGTCACACAAGTGAGGATCTTCCTTGGCCTCGCTGGATTTTATAGGCGCTTTGTCAAAGATTTTGGTTCCATTGCAGCACCGCTGAACGAGCTTACTAAGAAAGATGTGCCCTTTGTTTGGGGCGATGCACAACAAGAAGCCTTCATGCTACTCAAAGATAAGCTTACACATGCTCCTTTACTCCAACTTCCTGATTTTAATAAGACCTTTGAGTTGGAATGTGATGCTAGTGGAATTGGTTTGGGAGGAGTGTTGTTACAAGAGGGAAAACCTGTTGCATATTTCAGTGAGAAATTGAGTGGAGCTAGTTTGAAGTATTCTACTTATGATAAGGAATTATATGCTCTTGTTTGGACATTACAAACTTGGCAACATTATTTATGGCCTAAAGAATTTTTTATACATTCTGATCATGGATCTTTGAAGCATATTCGTAGTCTAGCTAAGTTGAATAACAGTCATGCAAAGTGGGTTGAATTCATTGAATCTTTTCCTTATGTTATTAAACACAAAAAGGGTAAAGATAATATTATTGCTGATGCTTTGTCACGTCATTATAACATGTTATCTCAACTTGATTTCAAAATCTTTGGATTGGAAACTATTAAAGAACAATATATGAAAGATGTCGATTTTAAAGATGTTTTGCAGCATTGTCTAGAGGGTAGAACTTGGAACAAATTCGTCCTCAATGATGGGTTTGTGTTCCGTGCTAACAAACTATGCATTCCAGAAGGTTCCGTTCGTCTTTTGTTGTTCCAGGAGGCGCATGGAGGAGGATTGATGTGTCACTTTGGAGTAAAGAAGACATAAGACATATTGCTACACACTTCTTTTGGCCACGCATGCGAAGGGATGTTGAGAGGTTTATTGCTCGCTGCACAACATGTCATAAAGCTAAGTCACGCCTTAATCCACATGGTTTATATATGCCTCTTCCTGTTCCTAGTGTACCTTGGGAGGATATTTCTATGGACTTTGTTTTATGATTACCTCGAACACAGAAGGGGAGGGATAGTATTTTTGTGGTTGTGGATAGATTTTCTAAGATGGCACACTTTATTCCTTGTCATAAGAGTGATGATGTTGCTCATGTTGCTGAATTATTTTTTCGCGATGTTGTTCGCTTGCATGGTGTGCCTAATACTATTGTTTCAGATCGTGATATTAAATTTCTTAGCCATTTTTGGAAATGTTTATGGGCTAAGTTGGGGACTAAGTTGTTGTTTAGTACTACATGTCATCCCCAAACTGATGGACAAACTGAAGTCGTTAATAGAACTTTGTCTACCATGTTACAGGCTGTTTTAAAGACGAACTTAATAATGTGGGAAGATTGTTTACCTCATATTGAATTTGCTTACAATCGTTATGTGCATTCTACAACTAAGTTATGCCCTTTTGAGATTGTGTATGGTTTTATTCCTCGTGCACCTATTGATTTATTACCTATTCCGTCTTCGGTGCAACATAATTTTCATGTTACACAACATGCTGAACAGATTCTTACGTTGCATAGGATTACTAAGGAAAATATAGAACATATGAATGCTAAATATAAAGTTGCTGGTGATAAAGGACGCAAGCATATTGTGTTTGATGTGGGAGATTTAGTTTGGTTGCATTTGCGCAAAGATCGTTTTCCTGATTTGCGCAAGTCTAAATTAATGCCACGTGCTGCTGGTCCTTTTAAAGTGTTAGAGAAAATGAATGATAATGCATATAAACTTGAGCTTCCTATAGAGATGGGCACGGTAAGTCCCTCATTCAACATTGCAGATTTGAAACCATACTTTGGAGAAGAAGATGAGATTGCGTCGAGGACGACTTCAATTCAAGAAGGGGAGGATGATGAGGACATCCCTACGGTTGATACAACCGTTGCACCTACAGCCACACTTCCTCACGTTCCACAATTCCAAGGACCTCTCACAAGAGCTCGTGCACGCCAACTAAATTATCAGGTACTTTCGTTTCTAGGAACTATTCCTAATATTCATGAGAATATGATGCTGCCTGAATCAGATGTGTGTATGTTACTTAGGAATGATGGGCCTAGCATGGATGAGAGGGACAAGCATTGGAGCATGACCATGCATGGAGATGATGGCAGCAATCGTGTGAGGATCCAGGTTGACGCTGCAAGTGAAGATTTCAGAACTTTGAAGCCACCATAATGAAAAGATGAAGACATGGACGAACTAGAGAGCTACACACTTCAAATTTTTGTCCATGTGATTAGATGGTGCTGCGTCACCTTTAAATATGGACCAGGCCCATGTAATTTTCGTCCAAATAAAGGGGCTGAACTTTTAGAGTCCGTATAGTGGAGGAAACCGGCCTGGAGATGGATTTTGACCTCCTCCCCAAGGCTGGCCGAAATTCCCTTCTGTTCCTCCATATATACTCCCATTAGGTCATCGTTTAGAATTGGATTTTGTTTAGTAAAAGACTTAGCCACAAGCTACTCTTCGTCATAGGCACAAGTGTCAAACCGACCTTTTGTACTACGCACAGACAGAATCCCACCTCTTCAATAAAGCTTTCATCTATATTCGCAATATCTTGATTGCATCTATAATTCTTGCTGGTTCTTCGATTGCTTGCAGGGATTGATCCTCGTGATCAGGTTGATCTATCTCCGGCGTGATCAATAGCCTCGGAAGTTGGTGTATCGATTGCTAAGGCGCAACATCTCGCACGTTTGTAGTCGGATCGTCAACGTCGACCTCCACCATAATCGACAGATATCGTCTCAGCGAAAGATCGGGCACCTTTACCCTATCATTATGCCACACTATTGCAACATGCAATATGGAAGCTATGACCATGGCTTGACACATGGAGTTCCTAGAGTCATTGCATTTGTTCTTTTCCCGTAACACATGGATCCACTAGTGTCATTGCATGTGCTATCTTCGAAAACACATTGATCCACATGACCACGCACCTTTGTGGCTTTTGTGATGCAACTTCTACCACACTAGTGCAACATGCAATGTGGAAGCTTCTTCCCTATGTGTTTTTGGTCTCTATGACCATGGCTTGAGACATGGAGTCCCTAGAGTCATTTCCTTTGTTCTTTTCTCGCGACACATGGATCCACTAGTGTCATTCCATGAGCTCTCTTCCAAAACCACATCGATTCACATGACCACACAACCTAGTGGATACTGTGATGCAACTATTGCCCCACTGGCGCAGCATGCAATGTGGCAGCTTGTTCCCTGTGTGTTTTGGTCTCTATGACCATGGCTTAACACATGGAGTCCCTAGAGTCATTGCATTTGTTCTTTTTCCGTGACACATGGATCCACTTGTTTCATTGCATGTGCTCTCTTCCAAAACCACATTGATCCACATGACCACACACACTCAAGTGGATTCTATGATGCAACTTCTGCCACACTTCTGCAACATGCAATGTGGAAGCTGCTTCCCTATGTGTTTTTGGTCTCTGTGACCACGACTTGACAAATGGAGTCCCTAGAGTCATTGCATTTGTTCTTTTCCCATGACACATGGATCCACTGGTTTCAGTGCATGTGCTCACTACCAAAACCACCTCGATCCACATGACAACACACACTCCAGTGGATTCTATGATGCAACTTCTACCACTGTGGTGCAACATGCAATGTGGAAGGTCCTTCCCTATGTGTTTTTGGTCTCTGTGACCATGGATTAACACATGGAGTCCCTAGAGTCATTACATTTGTTCTTTTCCCATGACACATGGATCCACTGGTTTCACTCCACGTGCTCTCTTCTAAAACCACATTGATCCACAAGACCACACACACTCCAGTGGATTATGTGATTCAACTTCTACCACACTAGTGCAACATGCAATGTTGAAGCTGCTTCCGTATGTGTTTTTGGTGTCTATGACCATGGCTTAACACATGGAGTACCTAGAGTCATTGCATTTGTTCTTTTACCCTGACACATGGATCCACTGTTGTCATTGCATGTGCTCTCTTCCAAAACCACATTAATCCACATTACATTTGTTCTTTTCCCACGACACATGGATCCACTGGTTTCACTGCACGTGCTCTGTTCTAAAACCACATTGATCCACAAGACCACAAACACTCTAGTGGATTCTATTATGGAACTTCTGCCACAGTGGTGCAACATGTAATGTGGAAGCTGCTTCCCTATGTATTTTTGGTCTCTATGACCATGGCTTGACACAACGAGTCCCTAGAGTCATTGCATTTGTTCTTTTCCCATGACACATGGATCCACTAGTGTCATTGCATGTGCTCTTTTCCAAAACCACATTCATCCACATGACCACACATGGTCAAGTGGATTTCGTGATGCGACTTCTGCCACACTAGTGCAACATGCAATGTGGAAGCTGCTTCCCTATGTGTTTTTGGTGTCTGTGACCTTAGCTTGACACATGGAGTCCCTAGAGTCATTGCATTTGTTCTTTTCCCATGACACATGGATCCACTGGTTTCATTACATGTGCTCTCTTCCAAAACCAGATTGATCCACCTAACCAGACACACTCTAGTGGATTCTGTGATGCAACTTCTGCCACACTAGTGCAACATGCAATGTGGAAGCTACTTCGCTATGTGTTTTTGGTCTCTATGACCATGGATTGACACATGGACTCCCTAGAGTCATTGCATTTGTTCTTTTCCCATGATACATGGATCCACATTACCACACACACACACACACACACTCCAATGGATTCTATGATGCAACTTCTGCCACACTGGAGCAACATGCAATGTGAAAGATGCTTTCCTATGTGTTTTTGGTCTCTATGACCATGGCTTGACAGATGGAGTCCCTAGAGTCATTGCATTTGTTATTTTCTCATGACACATGGATCTAATGGTGTCATTGCATGTGCTCTCTTCCAAAATCACATTAATCCACATGACCGCATGCACTCTAGTGGATTATGTGATGCAACTTCTGCCACACTGGTGCAACGTGCAATGTGGAAGCTGCTTGCCTATGTGTTTTTGGTCTATTTGACCATGGCTTGACACATGGAATGCCTAGAGTCATTGTATTTGTTCTTTTCCCATGACACATGGATCCAATCGTGTCCTTGCATGTGATCTCTTCCAAAACCACACTGATCCACATGACCACACATACTCTAGTGGATTCTATGATGCAACTTCTACCACAATGGTGCAACATGCAATGTGGAAGTTGCATCCCCATGTGTTTTTTGGTATCTATGACCATGGCTTGACACATGGAGTCCCTAGAGTCATTGCATTTGTTCTTTTCACATGACACATGGATCCACTGGTTTCATTGCACGTGCTCTCTTCCAAAACCATATTGATCCACATGATCACACACACTCCAGCGGATTCCGTGATGCTACTTCTGCCACACTGGTGCAACATGGAATGTGGAAACTACTTCCCTATGTATTTTTGGTCTTTGTGACCATGGCTTGACACAAGGATTCCCTAGAGTCATTGCATTTGTTCTTTTCCCATGACACATGGATCCTCTGGTGTCATTGCATGTGCTATCTTCCAAAACCACATTGATCCACATGACCACACACACACACTCTAGTGGATTCTGTGATGCAACGTCTGCCACATTGTTGCAACGGGCAATTTGGAAGCTGCTTCCCAATGTGTTTTTGGTCTCTGTGACCATGGCTTGACACATGGATTCCCTAGAGTCATATCATTTGTTCTTTTCTCATGACACATGGATCCACAAGTGCCATTGCATGTGCTCTCTTCCAAAACCACATTGATCCACATGACCACACACACTCCAGTGCATTCTGTGATTCAACTTCTGCCATACTGGTGCAGCATGCAATGTGCAAGCTACTTTCCTATGTGTTTTTGGTATCTGTAACTGTTGGGGATATACTTTCCGGGTATCCTCACAGTTCCTCACTGACCAGGGTGGCCCACTTCCGGTTAGAGATTTGCTTCACGGGCGGCCCAGTCAGGGAGAAAAGACGGAGTCCAATCCGGCTACGGGAAGGCCCAGAAGACTTACCGACTTAGGCCCGTAGTGTTACTTGTAGTTCAAGATGTACTCTGTAACCGACTCTTAGTCGTAGCCAGATAGATCTCTCCTGTAAACCCTAGGCCGGATATCTATATAAGCCATCCTAGGGAGAGCCTTTAGGGCACACCACAATAGTTTACAATCTCAACTCGCACAGGCGAAACCCTTGTAATCCATATTCCGGCTCAGCCGTATTATTAGATTGCTAGCAGGAGTAGGATCCATCCAAAGCCGGCGGATTCGAACCTGGGTAAACTTGTGTGCTCACTGTCCCGGAACACCGTACGTCTCACACCCCTCTCTTCCACACGCCTCGAGGACCCCCTCATGGCGTACTTGTCATCAATCCGACAACAGTTGGCGCCCACCGTGGGGCAAGTGAGCCTCGGATCTGCGTTCTGGGCGGAATCTGCAAGAATCGGAATCGGCGAGACCATCATTGTTGGTCGCATCCTCTACGCCAGCGATGTCCCTCTCATCGTTCTCGACGAGATGTGGATTCCGGCTAGGGAGGCCGTGACTGCCTACACAATCATGTCTTTTGGCGAGATCGATGTTTACATCGGTTTTGCTGAACCTGCCCTACCCACCCCAGCGGTGATGATAGAGGCAGAAGAATCTTATGGGTCTCGTTTGTCCGTGGAGGCGGCAGAGTTCCGAATCTTAGAAAACCCTAATCCCACCTAGCCCGCACCAGCTGCGGAGATAGTGGAGAAATCCGAGCCTGAGGAAGACCTAGCGGTGAAAGCCGAATCTAGAGTGGATCTCCTCGGAGAGGCCGTATCCTAGATCGACCCACCCGCGGAAGTCGAAATCCAGGAGGAGCATATCAACGACACTGATTCCGGCTCTGATGATGCCGGGACATACAGGCCCTTCCTAAGGTACCTCAGGAGGAGCACAATGCACTTCATCGGATACGTTGGATCCGGATCCGGCGCTGCCGGTGCTGGAGACAACACCGACTCTGTACTGGAGGCAATTGGAACAAACGCCGACGTACCCGCATCCTCGGATGAATCGATGATGTCGACAGATTTCTGAAAGTTCTCCGCGGAATATGAAGAGGAGTATAACTCCAAAGCTGCAGAGGAAGGAGAAGCCATGGATGAAGGATCCGGGGAACACTCTCCCAAAGCGCAGGACGACATGGAAGTCGGAGACAATCCCGAAGTCCAGATGTCCGAAAGTACCGATCAGAGCTTGACTCCGGGAAATGGACCCAAAGCCATCTTTGCTACCGGCGCTGCCAAGAAGGCAAAGAAGAGGAGCAAGAAGAACAAAACCCGGCAAAAGACCCTCTGCTAGAGGAGGTGATTGTCAAGGAATATGAGGAAGACTCGGATGGAGCACTTATCCCAGAAGAGCCAAGAAAAGAAGAATCGGTGGATGGACACGTGATCACTGAAGGTGCGCGTAAACTCATCGATGCTGCATTAACCACACCTATCCCTATAGCTGCAGAACTCACTACTGAAGAGCTAGACGAAAGGGCCCAGGCCCTAGAAGAGCGTCGTCAACAAGTCCTGGATGAAGCTAAAAACATCGACGGAGAAAAGAAGCGCATGGCAACTAAAGAATACATGTCTCGGTTGCATCAAAAGACCCGGAAACATTACACAGGTGATGGTAAATTTACGGAAGTAAATAGGGTCCTCTTTGAAGGAGATCCAGGGATGCCTCGTCTCGACAGCAAAGGAGACCTAGTGTACCCAACACCGGTACAGAACACTGTCGCAACTTGAGATATTCTATCAAATAACCCAGGCCCAGAACAGGTTCGATTGGGGATCAAGCTACTCACCAAGGGTCTGGAGCAACAGATGGCTGCGAAATCCGGAAGTGGAAAACTGGTCTCGAAATCCGACCAATGTCACACGGACTCAGCCTGGAATGATATAAGACCCTAGCATGTTCCAGAACAGCATCACCGTTCCGACTGACGGGAAGATAACTACTCCAGAACCGGATCATTAGGACAGCATCACAGAACCACACGTGACTGGAGCAACGTCGTTCCAGCAGCGGAGCAAGATGCCATTGCTGCACTGTATCCGAGGAACCCTCCCTGACGAGAGTCGAACAATCAAAGGGGAGAAGATAAAGAGAAACGTCAGGAGGAGGATCGTCAAAAAATGCCACCTCCTAGACATGAAAGCCGTCTGGCTGAACCTCACCATGGTGGGAATGACGGATGAAGGAACAACAGAAACCATGCTAGTACAAGCCGGCAGGGGGCTCGTCGTAGTGAAAACCCTCCCCGGAACCGAAATAATGACGCTTCGGACGGAGGCCGGCGATCAGCCGGAAAAAATCCAGCTGCCCCACCCTCTCCACCAAGCAGTCATCACAACGGCTCTCACGGAGGACAAGGAGGACGACATGGCGGAGGAGGTGGTGGCAGAAGCCAAAGTCCGGCTCCAAAGCACCGCAGCCACAGCCGACATTCGGGACGATCTCTATCCCCGAACGATGCAAGGCACAGGATTAATTCCAACATAGAGGCGCGGCGCTACGAGAATGATGATATCTACGTGGGCCCAAAATGCTTCGGACCACGCATCAGAGCTACAAAATTCCCGGAAGGATTTGCTATCTCAAGACATATCCAAGCCTACGACAGCATTGCTCGGCCAGATACCTGGCTACAGGTCTTCTTCCAAGCTTGCTGTATCGCCAAAGGAGGAAACAGCCTGGTCGCAACCCGATATCTCCCACTCATGTTGTAGAAGACGGCACGATCATGGCTTAATGAACTTCCGGAGAACACCATCCACAACTAGTATGACATGCAAAGTGTGTTCTTTTGGAATTTTGAAGGCACATACCGGAGGCCCTGTACGGTCGAAGACCTACAGCGTTGCACCCAGAAGGCCAGAGAAACTTGCCGGGATTACCTCGGATGATGGATCGACACCAAGAACTCCTGTGAGGGGTAAATGATCAAACTGCGATTGAAGCTTTCATTGCAGGTCTCCCAATTGGTCTACTACGCCATCGCTTGAAGTGTGACAAGGTCACTGATTTGGGAGAGATGATAGAAACAACAAGCAAGTATGCAGATGCTAACGACGATGCAGAGGGATTACTCAACGCCCTAGCTGTGCCACAGTCGGCAAAACAACCAAAGCAACAAGCTCAGAAGCGGAAAAATACCTCGGAAGAAAAACCCAACACGGAAACGGAAGTGGTCACTGCTACTTTCGGGTCTGGAGGACGAGGAGGACGCGGTGGAGGCCGCGGGTGTGGGCGTGGAACTTCAAGAGTCCAAGGTAGAGGAGACCAACAACCAGGCAAAACCTACTCTTGGGCCGACATTGCCAATAACCAATGTGTGCATCACCTAGACGCCAATAGGGGCTCATCCCACACCAACACCGAATGTCGTTTCAATGACGACATCAAAAGAGATGACACCGCGGGCTACAAAGCTAAGCGGAAGAAGGGAAAGAAGAATCCTGAAAAAGAAAAAGAGACCAAGGAAGATTCCGACATGGAGGAAGCTGATGCTTCAAATCCCAAGCCGAAAGGGAAGAAAAAAGTTCCCACCAAGAAAGACACTTATGTCACTTTCCTCGGATCTCAACCAGCAAAGGTCAAGAAAGCAGTTGTACATGAGCTCAACGCAACAGTTTCGGTTGTCCCCCTATACCTGGACTGGTCAAAATTGGCAATCACATTTGACCGCGCTGACCATCCGCATAAGTTGCACAGGCGAGGAAAATACGCCTTAATCGTCAATCCACTTATTGACGGTTATGGTTTCTCCAAGACCCTCATGGATGGTGGTAGTAGTATCAATATTCTCTATGTCAAAACGCTACGCCGGATGAAGATCTCGGAAACCCAGCTGAACCATAGCTCTGTGATTTTTCACAGAGTTGTCCCAGGAAGACAAGCTAATTCCCTGGGAGAAATCACTTTGGATGTTACCTTTGGAACTCCAAAGAATTATCGGACGGAGGCACTTTCCTTCGAAGTGGTCCCGTTCAAGAGCGCATACCACGCTATATTCGGACGTTCGGCTTACTGGGATTTTATGGCTCGTCCGTGTTACATTTACAATATGATGAAAATTCCAGGTCCCAAAGGCGTGATCACCATCAAGGGAGACCCGAAGAAAGCACGAGAGTGCGAGGATGGAAATGCCGTCTTGGCCGAAGCTGTGCTGCATGCCCAAGAGTACCAGGAGATCAAGAAGAGCATAGATCCATCCGAGATGCCCGCAATGAAGAAGGAGGTGACAAAGCCAAATCCGGAGTTCAAGGTATCAGAAGAGACGAAGAAGATGCCATTGAAGGATGATGACCCCTCCAAGGTGACCCAGATAGGCGTAGGCCTAGATAGCGCATAGGAAAGCGCGCTCGTCAAGTTCCTCCAAGCAAATCAAGATATCTTCGCATGGAAGCCATCTGACATGACCGGAGTACCAAGGGAACTTGACGAGCACTCTTTAAATGTAAAACCGAATGCTAAACCTTTCAAACAGTCCTTACGATGTTTCGGCAATGAAAAGCGTAAGGCAATAGCTAAGGAACTAGCACGGCTCGAGTTAGCCGGATTCATAGAAGAGGTCATCCACACTGAGTGGAAGGCCAATCCTGTAATGGTCCCTAAAAAGGACACCACTGATTTAAGGATGTGTGTTGATTATACTGCCTTGAACAAGGCTTGCCCAAAAGATCCGTTTGCTCTGCCTAGAATTGATCAAGTTATCGATTCTACGGCAGGCTCGGAACTCCTCTGTTTTCTCGACGCATATTCCGGTTATCACCAAATCCGGATGAAGGAATTTGACAAAGTCAAAACTTCATTCATAACCCCCTTCGGAACCTTCTGTTTTGTTACGATGCCCTTTGGGCTGAAGAACGCAGGAGCTACGTACCAGCGCACGATGCAGCGTTGCCTCCATGACCAACTCGGACACAATGTACACGCATACGTGGATGATATTGCTGTGATATCCAAAAAGAAGGAAACGCTGATTTCTGACTTGGAGGAAACATTCGCCAATCTACGAAAATACAACATCATGCTTAACCCGAAGAAATGTTTCTTTGGAATACCAGCCGGAAAATTGTTAGGTTTCATCGTGTCTCAAAGAGGCATAGAGGTGAACCGAGACAAAATCAAGGCTATACTTAATATTTCTAGGCCAACTCGCCTGAAGGACGTACAAAGACTAACTGGTTGCATTGCTGCAGTCAGTCGGTTTGTAAGCCGGCTTGGTGAACGAGCCGCACCATTATACAAACTCCTGAAAAAGACCAAGGATTTTGTTTGGACTGATGAAGCTGAAGCTGCACTACAAGACCTGAAGAAAGTACTCTCATCTGCTCCTACCCTCGCTGCACCGGAACCACAGGAACCGATGTTGCTTTATCTTGCTGCGAAAAACAAAGTTGTTAGTATCGTCATGGTAGTGGAGAGACCGGAGGAAAATCAGGAACACCTGGTGCAGCGTCCGACTTACTTTGTCAGCGAAGTCCTGACAGAATCGAAATAGCGATATCCGCACTATCAAAAGTTGGCTTATGGTGTTTTTTTGGCATCACGTAAGCTACGACACTATTTTTAGGAGCATCCAATTACCGTGGTGAGCACAGCTCCCATGAGAGATATAATCAATAACAGTGACGCCACACGACGTGTCGCCAAATGGGGCATAGAGCTTTCAGCTTTTGATATTGAGTATAAACCTCGGACAACAATCAAATCCCAAATCCTTGCTGACTTTGTCGCTGATTGGACATAGACGAAGGAGAACATGATCCTCCCTGAGTCGGAATATTGGACCCTCTACTTTGATGGGTCTAAGGCTCGTGGGGGCTCGGGGGCTAGCGTGGTGCTCAAATCACCCCAAGGAGATAAACTTCTATATGTGTTGCAGATCCACTTCACAGCGACAAATAATATTGCCGAGTATGAAGCACTGCTACATGGAATCCCGATTGCTAAGGATATTGGCATCCGATGTTTGATGTGTTATGGAGATTTGGATCTTGTTGCTCAACAAGTGTTTGATATTTGTAATGCAAATAAACACATGGCAGTGTACAAAGCTGTCGTGGATGATCTATCTAAATCGTTCGAAGGGTTTGAAGTTCAACACATCCCTCGAGCAGAAAATGAGGAAGCAGACGCACTATCTCGGATAGGTTCTGCACGGAAAGAGGTCCCGGATGGCGCTTTTTTAGAGCACCTCAAAGTTCCCTCAATAAAGGGAGTAGATGAGGAATATCCGACCAAATCGGACTCACCTTTGACAGTAGTTCTGGCTGTAATTCCTAGCTGGACTCAACCCTACCTTGATTATTTGGTAGATGGCAAATTACCCGAAGATGAGGTTCTGAGCCAGCAGATTATCCGACGAGTGAAAGCCTACACTGTAGTTAAAGGTGAGCTCTATAAATGGAGTATTTCTGGGCGTTTTCAGTGCTGTGTATCTCCGGAAGGAGTGGAAATCTTAAGGGAAATCCATGAAGGCGAGTGTGGTCACCACGCTGCAGCCAAATCTTTAGTGGCAAAAGCTTTTAGACACGGATTTTTCTAGCTTACAGCTTAGGTAGATGCCGAACGATTAGTCAAGAGTGCAAAGGCTGCCAAAAGTACGCCAAACAAGCTCATGTTCCGGCTGATCAGCTGCGAACAATACCTATAACATGGCCTTTTGCGGTCTGGGGGATTGATATGGTAGGACCATTTAAACGGGCTCCAAGTGGATTTACTCACCTCTTAGTGATGGTGGATAAATTCACCAAATGGATTGAGGCTAAACCTGTCACTAGTTGTGATGGAGCAACAACCAACAGATTTGTCAAGGATGTTATAATCCGGTATGGTTATCCGCATAGCATTATCACGGACAACGGGAGTAACTTCTCTATGGGAGAATTGGCCGAATTCTGCAATGAGCAAAATATCCGGCTTGACATTGCGTCAGTCGCACATCCACAGGCTAACGGACATGTTGAAAGAGCAAATGGTTTAATCCTACAAGGCCTAAAACCGAGACTCGAAGCACCACTACTGCGTGCTGCGGGGGCTTGGGCAGAGGAATTACCCTCTGTAATATAGAGTTTACGAACGACTCCGAATAGGTCAACCGGATACACACCTTTCTTCTTGGTCTATGGTGCAGAAGCAGTTCTTCCTAGTGATTTGATTCACACTTCTCCTAGAGCGGCCGCGTATATTGAAGAAGATGCAGAGATTTCTCGACAAAATGATCTCGACTTAGTTAAAGAAGTTCACGTCGTTGCTAAAATGAGATCAATAGCCTATCAGCAGAAGTTACGCAAGTATCATAGCCAGAGAGTCAGAAACAGATCTTTCAATAAAGGCGATTTGGTTCTCCGGCTTGTGTAACAAAGAAAGCACATACTTTCCCCAGTATGGGAAGGGCCCTTTTTAGTTAGTCAAGCATTGCACAATGGTTCGTATTACTTAACTGACATGAGGCCAGTCAAAGAAAGACCTGCTACTAAGAAGAGAAAGAGAGCTGGAGGCAGTACAAATCCGTATGAGTTAGACAGACCGTGGAATATTGCTCAGCTACGTCCCTTTTATTCTTAGTTTATCCTTCTTTTTAATCATATATATGTACATGTTCTGTGAGAAATAAAAGTTTTGGTTGCCTCAAGTTTTTCTGAGAAGTTTTTACCATCTTATTTCCGAATGATCATGTCATAGTCAAAAATCCTAGAATGCTTGAAAGTACTTTATGCTCATGTTCGTTCTGGTTTAGATTTCCGATTCTAAAATTGCTACCCTTGGGTATAACTCTAAAGTTTCTAGTATTTACTTTGGTTATTTGTCTGATTGCTAGATGCGGGCATTTTCCGAGTAGTGAATTGTTGGTACTGGAAGCCCGCTTTGTTTCCGACTTTAAACTGGTTTAGCAATTGAGCTCCGTTGCTCGGCAAAGTTTCCGGCAGAAGGTTTAGCCGGCTCATGAAAGGGACGAGGCGGAAAGCCAGATAAACATGAGTATAGACGAAAAAGTACAAGTGCTTATGTAAACATTTTAGGCACACAAAAATTCAAAGCAAATAGTGCTGAATAGATCAAAAGCTTAGCACTAGCAAAATTATAGTACTGCATATTTACAGACCCATCATGTTTTTCAGAATAATACAAATTTTTCTGGCAATCTATGATGCAGGAGGAGAAGAAGGAGCTGCCGGCTCGCTGGATATGTCGCCTTGATATCATTCCGGGATGTCCACATCCGATACGGTGTGGTCATCGTCGGAAACTTCTGTTGATTCTTCGGGAGGCGGAGGCGGTGTGTCCACGCGGGAGAAGAAGGGAGTTTCGTAGCTGGTCAAATCAGCCACATGACACCCATATCCGGCACAGGAGTCCATGATGGCCTGGATGTCCTGCTCCTGGCCGTCTTCATCTACTTTGTAGTACCCTCTGGTCACTTGCCATATTTCCATGTTTCCATGGTGGCTCATGACCATAGTAAGAGTGTTCTACGCTGCAGTCCGTGCGTAGGACATGTTCCAATCCTATACAAGTTGCGGCATCTCCTTTGCCATGTCCCGCACCTGAAAATCCTACATGCTGTGCATGTCCGGAATCTTGAGAGCTTCGCCAATGTCCTCAAGGGATTGGCAGAAGTCATGAAGCAGGTCACTGACTTGGGTAAGCCGATGGGTGCGGGGCTCGGTGGAGGAAGAGTCCGTCAAGTTCAGAGGACCTATACACAAAACAAGTTAAGAAAATCCGACATTGAAATAAGTCGAAGAAAGTGGAAAAGTCAGACAGATGGAACATACCGAAAATGACATCGTCAATTTTGGGGTTCTCTTCCCGAAGACTCTAGAGTTCAGCCCGGAGCGCCTCGGAAAGGTCCCTCTCTCTGCACAGCTCATTGTTAAGGTCCGAGATTTTCTTCTCTTGAGCAGCAATCTTGCGATCACGCTCATCAGTAGCCATGGAGGAGGACTTGAGAACTTGAGCTATGCTCTTCTCATGATCCGCCTTGAGCTTATCCAGCTCTTGGCGAAGTTCCTTGTTCTCCACCACTAAAGTTTTGAGGTTCTCGGCCTCTTCAATCATGGCACAGGATTGTTTCACCAGTGATGTAAGTCAAAAAGAACAACAGTTCAACAAAAAAATTCGACTATGAAAACACAACGACAAGGTTTGAGTCTCAGAATGGTTACCTTCGGCTTCATCCTTGGCAACTTTAAGTTCAGCATTTTTAAGTCGGAGAGCTTTGATCTCTCTCTACTTATCACAGACATTCTTCAACAAATCCTGGTTATAGGAATACACTTTCTATAAGTCAGAATACCCAAAGTCAGAAAGCTACTAAAGACTCGGGCTAATATTTTTGCTAATATCAGCACGAGCCTTGGAGGCTACACTAGTTCGTTCTTTGGCATCCTAAGGAAGCATAAACCCGGATTATTTATCCTACTTCATGCTTGGGGGCTAGAGGATATGATATGAAATAAAGGAAAAAACAGGAGTTAGAATTCCGACTTACATATTGTTCGCGAGTCAGTTTATCCAAACTCGCATTCACTTCAGCAGCAACCTTCTCAGCACTGGAGCTGTTGGAAGCTCACCGGTCCGTATCCTCTCATTGCAAAGACGCACTTGTTCAAGAAGGTCAGAGTGCTTGATGTCCTCTGCCTCTTGTGCTTCTTCTTCGGCAGATAAGTTTCTTTTCTCCAGGCATTTCTTGGCCAGCCGCTGGATTTTTTCAGCAGATTTCCGGGACAGGCCAAACTTGGCAAGTCCCGGATTGCTGATAAGGTTTTCGGCAAAGGTTTCTGCCGAGGGATCATTACCCAAGGAGGGTTCACCCTTATCTAAACCTGACTCACCCATGGTGACGTCAGTTTGCGATTTAAGGATCGCAGGCTCCGTTGAAGGAGCCGGATCTTCTGTGGCATCCGGGGAAGGAATAATCACCGGTGTTGCGGAAGGTTGGGGGGCAGGAGTCCGAGGAGCTACGGCAGGAGAAGCCATGGAAAGCTTCGTCTGCTGCAGGGGATTTGAAGAATTTCCCTTCCCTTCGCCCTTGATGAGCTGTTTAGCTCTGAGAATGTGATAAAGTCGGAAACATTACATCTCGGAAGAGAATTTGAGTAAAGTGCAAAGGAGGAAGTTGTGATTGAAAGTTACCTCTTCACGACGGGCACCTCCTTTGTGCCAATAGCCACTGTCGGAGCTTTGCGCTTCTTGAGCGCAATATCCGGCAATGGGACCACCTCTGTCTCCTGAGAAAACTCCGGAGGGTATCCCTCGAGAGGAGCAAGTTCCGACTCGGGGAGGTCAGCAAGCTGAAAAGAAGAAAACATATCAGTATTGCAATGTAATTTAAAGATTGAAACACATGAAAAGATTTACTGTTAAAAACTTACCGGCACTACGGGGTTTTCCGCCGTATGCATATCCAGAGAAACCTGCGGAATCCTCCTCTCAATCCACTCCCTTATCAGCCACTTAATCTGTCTTATATAGCCTTGCATGGTGTAGGCTCTGGGGCTGATGCGGATGGAGTCTTTCTTGGATGACATGATGGAGTGCATCAGTCGGTTTCCGTGGTACTGAAGGGGCTGGATCCGGCATGACACCCAGCATTGGACCAAGTCGGATCCCTTCAGTCCTTTGTGTTTGATCAGATATTCGACCCGCCTCTTAGCAAGGATCAGATCGTCACAAAGAGTCGGAGCGGCCCCGTCCCAAGACGGTTGGGCCGTGGCAGCTCCGTCGACAAAAGCCGGCAAAGCAGTAGCTTTATCGGGAGCCGGAATATCCTTATGGTAAAAGAATATGGCTGGCCACTGTTTGACCGAGTCACTAGCTAAGATTTTGGGATATGCGCGCTCGCGTCTAAGTGAAAAACTAATGGTACCGGTGATATAAGGAACACCGACAGTGATAGAATTTCTCCTAACATGAAAGTAATACCGGAATAAGGTCAGACTCGGCCTAATGCCGAGAAATCCCTCACACAAAGAAGCGTAAGAGCTCATCTCTAAGAGAGAGTTGGGAGGAAGATGGTGGAGATGAACACCATAATGGTCAATCACCTTGGAGAAGAACTCCGAGGGAGGAAACGACAAACCTCTGTCGAGGTGGGTGCCGAAGTGGACCCGCTCGCCGGCGCGCGGGTTGGGGACGGTTTCCCCGAAGCCGCTCCGACAGTCGCTGGTGCCGAGGAGCCCTTCTTTCTCCATGTTCTGGAGCTTCTCGCCGTCGAGTACGCAGGGGATCCAGACCCCGCGGAAGCTTTCCTTCTCCATCGCCGCCTCCGTCGCTGCCGTAGCCGCCAAACCGGAAGAGGATGACGAAGCCATTTCTCCGGTGCTCCAGTGACCTAAGATGGGCGGCGCTGGGAGTTTTTTGGGGGAAAGCAGAGGAGCTCTATGCGCGCGGGGGAGGTTTGGAGGAGAAGAAAAGGCAAAGGGAACATGTGAAGAAAGAAGGAGGAAATCCTAACCTCTTATATCCACCTAACTACACCAAGATTCGTGCAAATGCTATAGTGTAACCGCCACGCCTTGTGGAAGGAACTGGGAAGGACCCACGCGATGATTATGTCGCCTCGATCTCCGCGCACGCATTGAAACAGCGCCTCGGTTCCACGAATCGCGGACCCACCAACGGTCCTGCTGACAGGATGTCTGTCAGATGATGTGACTTGACCATGACTTGTGTCAGGTGGCGTTAGAGACCAAGTTCCGGCTTAGTTTGAAATCAAGCTGGAAAATCCGAGTAACCTGTTGATAGGTCCGACTTATTTTTAAGACCCGGATCGTATTTTTTGTTGTGAAGTTTCAGGAACCCTTCAAGATTCTGCAAGCCGAAGATCAAGCTACACGATGATAAAATCCGACTTTGGATCTTGGAGACTTCCGGGGGCTGCTGTTGGGGATATACTTTTTGGGTATCCTCATAGTTCCTCACTGACCAGGGTGGCCCACTTCGGGTTAGAGCTTTGCTTCACGGGCTGCCCGGTCAGGGAGAAAAGACGGAGTCCAATCCGGCTATGGGAACACCCAAAAGACTTACCGACTTAGGCTCGTAGTGTTACTTGTAGTTCAAGATGTACTCTGTAACCGACTCTTAGTCGTAGCCAGATAGATCTCTCCTGTAAACCCTAGGCCGGATATCTATATAAGCCATCCTAGGGAGAGCCTTTAGGGCACACCACAATAGTTTACAATCTCAACTCGCATAGGCGAAACCCTTGTAACCCATATTCTGGCTCTGCCGTATTACTAGATTGCTAGCAGGAGTAGGGTCCGTCCAAAGCCGGCGGATTCGAACCTGGGTAAACTTGTGTGCTCACCGTCCTGGAACACCGTATGTCTCACACCCCTCTCTTCCACATGCCTCGAGGACCCCCTCATGGCGTACTTGTCATCAATCCGACGACAGTAACCATGGCTTAACACATGGAGTCCCTAGAGTCATTGCATTGGTTTTTTCTCATGACACATGGATCAACTAGTTTCATTTCATGTGTTCTATTCCAAAAACACATTGATCCACATGACCACACCCACTCTAGTGGATTCTGTGATGCAACTTCTGCCACACTGGTGCAACATGCAACATCAAAGCTGCTTTCCAATGTGTTTTTGGTCTCTATGACCATGGCTTGACACACAGACTCCCTAGAGTCATTCATTTGTTCTTTTCCCATGACACATGGATCCACTAGTTTCATTGCATGTTCTCTCTTCCAAAACCACATTGATCTACATGACCACGCACACTCTAGTGGATTCTTTCAATCAACTTCTTCCACACCGGTGCAACATACAATGTGGAAGCTACTTCCCTATGTGGTTTTGGTCTGTGTTACCATGGCTTGACACATGGAGTCCCTAGAGTCAATGCATTTGTTCTTTTCCCATGACACATGGATCCACTGGTTTCATTGCATGTGCTCTCTTCCAAAACCACATTGATCCATATGACCACACACACTCTAGTGAATTATGTGATGCAACTTCTGCCACACTAGTGCAACATGCAATGTGGAAACTGATTCCCTATGTGTTTTTGGTCTTTGTGACCATGGCTTGACACATGGAGTCCCTAGAGTCATTGAATTTGTTCTTTTCCCATGACACATGGATCCACTGGTGTCATTGCATCTGCTCTCTTCCAAAATCACATTGATCCACATGACCACACACACTACAGTGGATTCTATGATGCAACTTCTGCCACACTAGTGCAACATGCAATGTGGAAGTTGATCCCCTATGTCTTTTTGGTCTCTATGACCATAGCTTGATAGATGGAGTCCCTAGAGTCATTGCATTTCTTCTTTTCTCATGGCACATAGATCCAATGGTGTCATTGCATGTGGTCTCTTCCAAAACCACATTAATCCACATGACCACACTCACTCCAGTGGATTATGTGATGCAACTTCTGCCACACTAGTGCAACATGCAATGTGGAAGTTGCTTTCCTATGTGTTTTTGGTTTATGTGACCATGACTTGACACATGGAATGCCTAGAGTCATTGCATTTGTTCTTTTCCCGTGACACATGGATCCACTGGTGTCATTGCATGTGATCTCTTCCAAAACCATATTGATCCACATGACCACACACACTCTAGTGGATTCTGTGATGCAACTTCTGCTACACTAGTGCAACGTGCAATGTGGAAGCTGCTTCCTAGTGTGTTTTTTGTCTCTATGACCTTGGCTTGACACATGGAGTCCCTAGAGTAATTTCATTTGTTCTTTTCTCATGACAGATGGATCCACATGTGCCATTTCATGTGCTCTCTTCCAAAACCACATTGATCCACATGACCACACACACTCTAGTGCATTCTGTGATGTAACTTCTGCCACAATGGTGCAACATGCAATGTGGAAGCTGCTTTCCTATGTGTTTTTGGTATCTGTGACCATGGCCTGACACATGGAGTCCCTAGAGTCATTGCATTTGTTCTTTTCCCATGACACATGGATCCACTGGTTTCATTGCATTTGCTCTATTCCAAAACCACATTGATCCACATGACCACACACACTCTAGTGGATTCTGTGATGCAACTTCTGCCACACTAGTGCAACCTGCAATGTGGAATCTTCTTCCCTATGTGTTTTTGGTCTCTGTGACCATGGCTTGACACATGGAGTCCCTAGAGTCATTGCATTTGTTCTTTTCCCATGGCACATGGATCCACTGGTTTCATTGCATGTGCTCTCTTCCAAAACCACATTAATCCACATGACCACACGCACTCCAGTAGATTATGTGGTGCAACTTCTACCACACTGGTGCAACATGCAATGTGGAAGCTGCTTCCCTATGTGTTTTTGGTCTATGTGACCATGGCTTCACACATGGAGTCCCTGGAGTCATTGCATTTGTTCTTTTCCCTTGACACATGGGTCCACTGGCTTCATTGCATGTGCTCTCTTCCAAAACCACATTGATCCACATGACCACACCCACTCAAGTGGATTCTGGGATGCAACTTCTGCCACACTGGTGCAACATGCAATGTGGAACCTGCTTCCCTATGAGGTTTTGGTCTCTGTGACCATAGCTTGATACATGGAGTCCCTAGAGTCATTGCATTTGATCTTTTCCAATGACATATGGATCCACTGGTGACATTGCATGTGCTCTCTTTTGAAACCACATTGATCGATATGACCACACACACTTTAGTGGATTCTGTGATGCAACTTCTACCACACTGGTGTAACGTGCAATGTGGAAGTTGCTTCCCTATGTGTTTTTGGTCTGTGTGAGGAAGGCTTAACACATGGAGTCCCTAGAGTCACTGCATTTGTTCTTTTTCCATGACACATGGATCCACTGATGTCATTGCATGTACTCTCTTCCAAAACCACATTGATCCACATGACCACACACACTCCAGTGGATTCTGTGAACCAACATCTGCCGCACTGGTGCAACATGCAATGTGGAAGTTGCTTCCCTATGTGTGTTTGGTCTTTGTGACCATGACTTGACACATGGAGTCCCTAGATTCATCGCATTAGTTCTTTTACCATGACACATGGATCCGCTGGTGTCATTGCATGTGCTCTCTTCCAAAACCGCATTGATCCACATGACCACACACACTCAAGTGGATTCTGTCATCCAACTTCTGCCACACTGGTGCAACATGCAATGTGGAAGCTGCTTCCCTATGTGCTTTTGGTCTCTATGACCATGGCTTGACACATGGAGTTCCTAGTGTCATTGCATTTATTCTTTTCCCATGACAGATGGATCTACTAGTTTCATTGCATGTTCTCTCTTCCAAAAGCACATTGATCCACATGACCATACACACTCTAGTGAGTTATGTGATGCAACTTCTGCCATACTAGTGCAACATGCAATGTGGAAAGTTCTTCCCTATGTGTTTTTGGTCTGTGTGAGCACGGCTTGACACACGGAGTCCCTAGAGTCACTGTATTTGTTCTTTTCCCATGACACGTGGATCCACCTGTGTCATTGCATGTGCTCTCTTCCAAAACCACATTCATCCACATGACCACAACTACTCTAGTGGATTCTGTGATGCAACTTCTACCACAATGGTGCAACATGCAATGTGGAAGATGCTTTCCTATGTGTTTTTGGTCTCTGTGACCATGGCTTGACACATGGAGTCCCTAGAGTCATTGCATTAATTCTTTCCCATGACACATGGATCCACTGGTGCCGTTCCATGTGCTCTCTTCCAAAAAATGCATTGATCCACATGACCACACACACTCTAGTGGATTATGTGATGTAATTGTTGGGTTCGCAGCATAAAAAACCAAAAATTTCCTATGATGTGAACAACTAAGCACCAAGATCTATCTACCTAGATACAATCAATGGGTGGATATACATACATAGAGAACATACCCTTGAAGAGTGACAAAGCGTTACGAGGTTGTACTCGTGGATGATGTAGTGGTACACTTGTTGATCTCAATATCGTGATAAAGTCCAGCGAGTCCAGCAGGTCCAGCACCACAAAGCAGCGATTCATCCATGATTGCACACATGTTCGGTACCCTGACAACCTATGAGTCCTTGCTCCAGCAAAGGAGCAGAAGCAGCAAATCCTTCTAGAAAAAGCCACTAGGAACATGTATCTCGCTAATCCGAGACCATCGGGAATTTTCTAGAGGGGGAAGAGAACCTTCGTGCAGAGGTGGTGCGAGAGGAGAGGAGCCATGGGGCTCCTTTTATAGGGGATGGGGCGCATCCCCATCTCCATGGCTAGCCGGCCATGGTGTGTGCCCCCACCTCTCCCTCATTCATGTGGATGGAGCTTCCACTAAACCAACTCACATAAATTTCAACTCCACTCACTTGCATTTAATGTCCACTAAATTAAATGAATTTTCTTCTTTAAATAAAACACCTTTATTTATTTTATTCAGAATTTTGTTAATTACTTTAATTAACAAACATTCACATAAAACCCCTTGCAACATTTTGATATCACATGCAGAACCAATTTTAGCAATTTCACCTGAAACAATTCCGGTGTCCATCGAAACAATTCCAACGCTGTCATAATTCTGGTATACCTTAAGTGTGTCACCCTACAGTTCGTGAATAATGCAGACATGATCAAGACCCTTCTCTGATCAATAATCAGCAGCGGGACCGACAGATCCGTACAGACTCCCAGACATTCAACGATGACTCTAGTGATCGTGTGAACCTTTTTAAGTCGTAACTAAATCCCTTTGTCTCGTGATATATTAAATGTCTGAGATTCGATCATTGGTATCTCCATACCTAGTTTGATCTTGTTACCGACATGCACTCTTTTCTCATTCACGTGATATAACATTCTAGTGATCACATCACTTGCTTGCAAGTTATCTCAATGTGATATCACCGAGAGGGCCCAGAGTATATCTATCCATCATCGGGATGGAAAAATTCCACTCTTGATCCATGAGCCTTTACATAACACTTTCGCAGTATCTAAACCCACCTTTATTGTCACCCTGTTATGGTGTGACGTTTTATGTTATCAAGTTACTCTTCTAGTGTTACTGATTTACATGATCTCATGGTCTAAGGACTAGAATTACTTCATATGATGTTATAGGAATTTAAACATAATGAATTTGATTGTATTGCTATACTTTGGAGAAGAAGATGAGATTGCGTCGAGGACGACTTCAATTCAAGAAGGGGAGGATGATGAGGACATCCCTACGGTTGATACAACCATTGCACCTACAGCCACACTTCCTCACGTTCCACAATTCCAAGGACCTCTCACAAGAGCTCATGCACGCCAACTAAATTATCAGGTACTTTCGTTTCTAGGAACTATTCCTAATATTCATGAGAATATGATGCTGCCTAAATCAGATGTGTGTATGTTACTTAGGAATGATGGGCCTAGCATGGATGAGAGGGACAAGCATTGGAGCATGATCATGCATGGAGATGATGGCAGCAATCGTGTGAGGATCCAGGATGACGCTGCAAGTGAAGATTTCAGAACTTTGAAGCCACCATAATGAAAAGATGTAGACATGGATGAACTAGAGAGATACACACTTCAATTTTTTGTCCATGTGATTAGATGGTGCTGCGTCACCTTTAAATATGGACCAGGCCCATGTAATTTTCGTCCAAATAAAGGGGCTGAACTTTTAGAGTCTGTATAGTGGAGGAAACCGACCTGGAGATGGATTTTGACCTCCTCCCCAAGGTTGGCCGAAATTCCCTTCTGTTCCTCCATATATACTCCCATTAGGTCATCATTTAGACTCGGATTTTGTTTAGTAAAATACTTAGCCACGAGCTACTCTTCGCCATAGGCACAAGTGTCAAACCGACCTTTTGTACTACGCACAGACAGAATCCCACCTCTTCAATAAAGCTTTCATCTATATTCGTAGTATCTTGATTGCATCTATAATTCTTGCTGGTTCTTCGACTACTTGCAGGGATTGATCCTCGTGATCAGGTTGATCTAGCTCCGGCGCGATCAATAGCCTCGGAAGTTGGTGTATCGATTGCTAAGGCGCAACATCTCGCACGTTTGTAGTCGGATCGTCAATGTCGACTTCCACCATAATCGACAGATATCGTCTCATCGAAAGATTGGGCACCTTTACCCTATCATTATGCCACACTGGTGCAACATGCAATGTGGAAGCTGTGACCATGGCTTGACACATGGAGTTCCTAGAGTCATTGCATTTGTTCTTTTCCCGTAACACATGGATCCACTAGTGTCATTGCATGTGCTATCTTCGAAAACACATTGATCCACATGACCACGCACCTTTGTGGATTTTCTGATACAACTTCTACCACACTAGTGCAACATGCAATGTCGAAGCTTCTTCCCTATGTGTTTTTGGTCTCTATGACCATGGCTTGAGACATGGAGTCCCTAGAGTCATTTACTTTGTTCTTTTCCCGCGACACATGTATCCACTAGTGTCATTGCATGAGCTCTCTTCCAAAACCACATCGATCTACATGACCACACAACCTAGTGGATACTGTGATGCAACTATTGCCCCACTGGCGCAACATGCAATGTGGCAGCATGTTCCCTATGTATTTTTGGTCTCTATGACCATGGCTTGACACATCGAGTCCCTAGAGTCATTGCATTTATTTTTTTCCGTGACACATGGATCCACTTGTTTCATTGCATGTGCTCTCTTCCAAAACCACATTGATCCACATGACCACACCCACTCTAGTGGATTCTGTGATGCAACTTCTACCACAATGGTGCAACATGCAATGTGGAAGCTGCTTCCCTATGTGTTTTTGGTCTCTGTGACCACGGCTTGACAAATGGAGTCCCTAGAGTCATTGCATTTGTTCTTTTCCCATGACACATGGATCCACTGGTTTCATTGCATGTGCTCACTACCAAAACCACATCGATCCACATGACAACACACACTCCAGTGGATTCTATGATGCAACTTCTACCACAGTGGTGCAACTTGCAATGTGGAAGCTCCTTCCCTATGTGTTTTTGGTCTCTCTGACCATGGATTGACACATGGAGTCCCTAGAGTCATTACATTTGTTCTTCTCCCATGACACATGGATCCACTGGTTTCACTGCACATGCTCTCTTCTAAAACCACATTGATCCACAAGACCACACACACTCCAGTGGATTATGTGATTCAACTTCTACCACACTAGTGCAACATGCAATGTTGAAGCTGCTTCCCTATGTGTTTTTGGTCTATGTGAGCATGGCTTGACACAAGGAGTCCCTAGAGTCATTGCATTTGTTCTTTTCCCATGACACATGGATCCACTAGTGTCATTGCATGTGCTCTTTTACAAAACCACATTGATCCACATGACCACACATGGTCAAGTGGATTTCGTGATGCGACTTCTGCCACACGGGTGCAACATGCAATGTGGAAGCTGCTTCCCTATGTGTTTTTGGTGTCTATGACCTTAGCTTGACACATGGAGTCCCTAGAGTCATTGCATTTGTTATTTTCCCATGACACATGGATCCACCGGTTTCATTACATGTGCTCTCTTCCAAAACCAGGTTGATCCACCTAACCAGACACACTCTAGTGGATTCTGTGATGCAACTTCTGCCACACTAGTGCAACATGCAACGTGGAATCTACTTCGCTATGTGTTTTTGGTCTCTATGACCATGGATTGACACATGGACTCCCTAGAGTCATTGCAATTGTTCTTTTCCCATGACACATGGATCCACATGACCACACACACACACTCCAATGGATTCTGTGATGCAACTTCTGCCACACTAGAGCAACATGCAATGTGAAAGCTGCTTTCCTATGTGTTTTTGGTCTCTATGACCATGGCTTGATAGATGGAGTCCCTAGAGTCATTGCATTTGTTCTTTTCTCATGACACATGGATCTAATGGTGTCATTGCATGCGCTCTCTTCCAAAACCACATTAATCCACATGACCACACGCACTCTAGTGGATTATGTGATGCAACTTCTGCCACACTAGTGCAACATGCAATGTGGAAGCTGCTTGCCTATGTGTTTTTGGTCTATTTGTCCATGGCTTGACACATGGAATGCCTAGAGTCATTGCATTTGTTCTTTTACCATGACACATGGATCCAATCGTGTCCTTGCATGTGATCTCTTCCAAAACCACATTGATCCACATGACCACACATCCTCTAGTGGATTCTATGATGCAACTTCTACCACAATGGTGCAACATGCAATGTGGAAGTTGCATCCCCATGTGTTTTTGGTATCTATGACCATGGCTTGACACATGGAGTCCCTAGAGTCATTGCATTTGTCCTTTTCACATGACACATGCATCCACTGGTTTCATTGCACGTGCTCTCTTCCAAAACCATATTGATCCACATGATCACACACACTCCAGCGGATTCCGTGATGCTACTTCTGCCACACTGGTGCAACATGGAATGCGGAAACTACTTCCCTATGTATTTTTGGTCTTTGTGACCATGGCTTGACACAAGGAGTCCCTAGAGTCATTGCATTTGTTATTTTCCCATGACACAAGGATCCTCTGGTGTCATTGCATGTGCTATCTTCCAAAACCACATTGATCCACATGACCACACACACACTCTCTAGTTGATTCTGTGATGCAACTCCTGCCACACTGGTGCAACGTGCAATTTGGAAGCTGCTTCCCAATGTGTTTTTGGTCTCTGTGACCATGGCTTGACACATGGATTCCCTAGAGTCATATCATTTGTTCTTTTCTCATGACACATGGATCCACAAGTGCCATTACATGTTCTCTCTTCCAAAACCACATTGATCCACATGACCACACACACTCCAGTGAATTCTGTGATGCAACTTCTGCCATACTGGTGCAACATGCAATGTGGAAGCTACTTTCCTATGTGTTTTGGTATCTATAACCATGGCTTGACACATGGAGTCCCTAGAGTCATTGCATTGGTTTTTTCCCATGACACATGGATCCACTAGTTTCATTTCATGTGTTCTATTCCAAAAACACATTGATCCACATGTCCACACCCACTCTAGTGGATTCTGTGATGCAACTTCTTCCACACTGGTGCAACATGCAACGTCAAAGCTGCTTTCCTATGTGTTTTTGGTCTCTATGACCATGGCTTGACACACAGACTCCCTAGAGTCATTCATTTGTTCTTTTCCCATGACACATGGATCCACTAGTTTCATTGCATGTGCTCTCTTCCAAAACCACATTGATCTACATGACCACACACACTCTAGTGGATTCTTTCAATCAACTTCTTCCACACTGGTGCAACATACAATGTGGAAGCTACTTCCCTATGTGGTTTTGGTCTGTGTGACCATGGCTTGACACATGGAGTCCCTAGAGTCGTTGCATTTGTTCTTTTCCCATGACACATGGATCCACTGGTTTCATTGCATGTGCTCTCTTCCAAAACCACATTGATCCACATGACCACACACACTCCAGTGAATTATGTGATGCAACTTCTGCCACACTAGTGCAACATGCAATGTGGAAACTGATTCCCTATCTGTTTTTGGTCTTTGTGACCATGGCTTGACACATGGAGTCCCTAGAGTCATTGCATTTGTTCTTTTCCCATGACACATGGATCCACTAGTGCCATTGCATCTGCTCTCTTCTAAAACTACATTGATCCACATGACCACACACACACTACAGTGGATTCTGTGATGCAACTTCTGCCACACCAGTGGAACATGCAATGTGGAAGTTTATACCCTATGTGTTTTTGGTCTCTATGACCATAGCTTGACAGATGGAGTCCCTAGAGTCATTGCATTTCTTCTTTTATCATGGCACATAGATCCAATGGTGTCATTGCATGTGATCTCTTCCAACACCACATTAATCCATATGACCACACGCACTCCAGTGGATTATGTGATGCAACTTCTGCCACACTAGTGCAACATGCAATGTGGAAGATGCTTCCCTATGTGTTTTTGGTCTATGTGACCATGACTTAACACATGGAGTGCCTAGAGTCATTGCATTTGTTCTTTTCCCATGACACATGGATCCACTAGTGTCATTGCATGTGATCTCTTCCAAAACCATATTGATCCACATGACCACACACACTCTAGTGGAATCTGTGATGCAACTTCTGCCACACTGGTGCAACGTGCAATGTGGAAGCTGCTTCCCAGTGTTTTTGGTCTCTATGACCTTGGCTTGACACATGGAGTCCCTAGAGTCATTGCATTTGTTCTTTTCTCATGACAGATGGATCCACAGGTGCCATTTCATGTGCTCTCTTCCAAAACCACATTGATCCACATGACCACACACACTCTAGTGCATTCTGTGATGTAACTTCTGCCACAATGGTGCAACATGCAATGTGGAAGCTGCTTTCCTATGTGTTTTTGGTATCTGTGACCATGGCCTGACACATGGAGTCCCTAGAGTCATTGCATTTGTTCTTTTTTCCCATGACACATGGATCGAATGGTTTCATTGAATTTTCTCTATTCCAAAACCACATTGATCCACATGACCACACACACTCTAGTGGATTCTGTGATGCAACTTCTGCCACACTAGTGCAACCTGCAATGTGGAAACTTCTTCCCTATGTGTTTTTGGTCTTTGTGACCATGGCTTGACACATGGAGTCCCTAGAGTCATTGCAATTGTTCTTTTCCCATGGCACATTTATCCACTGGTTTTAATGCATGTGCTCTCTTCCAAAACCACATTAATCCACATGACCACACGCACTCCAGTAGATTATGTGGTGCAACTTCTACCACACTGGTGCAACATGCAATGTGGAAGCTGCTTCCCTATGTGTTTTTGGTCTATGTGACACATGGAGTCCCTGGAGTCATTGCATTTGTTCTTTTCCTATGACACATGGATCCACTGGCTTCATTGCATGTGCTCTCTTCCAAAACCACATTGATCCACATGACTACACTCACTCAAGTGGATTCTGGGATGCAACTTCTGCCACACTGGTGCAACATGCAATGTGGAAGCTGCTTCCCTATGAGGTTTTGGTCTCTGTGACCATAGCTTGATACATGGAGTCCCTAGAGTCATTCCATTTGATCTTTTCCCATGACATATGGATCCACTGGTGTCATTGCATGTGCTCTATTTTGAAACCACATTGATCGATATGACCACACACACTTCAGTGGATTTTGTGATGCAACTTCTACCACACTGGTGCAACGTGCAATGTGGAAGTTGCTTCCCTATGTGTTTTTGGTCTCTGTGAGGAAGGCTTGATACATGGAGTCCCTAGAGTCATTGCATTTGTTCTTTTTCCATGACACATGGATCCACTGATGTCATTGCATGTACTCCCTTCCAAAACCACATTGATCCACATGACCACACACACTCAAGTGGATTCTGTGAATCAACATCTGCCACACTGGTGCAACATGCAATGTGGAAGTTGCTTCCCTATGTGTTTTTGGTCTCTGTGAGGAAGGCTTGACACATCGAGTCCCTAGATTCATCGCATTAGTTCTTTTACCATGACACATGGATCCGTTGGTTTCATTGCATGTGCTCTCTTCCAAAACCGCATTGATCCACATGACCACACACACTCAAGTGGATTCTAGCATGCAACTTCTGCCACACTGGTGCAACATGCAATGTGGAAGCTGCTTCCCTATGTTCTTTTGGTCTCTATGACCATGGCTTGACACATGGAGTCCCTAGAGTCATTGCATTTATTCTTTTCCCATGACACAAGGATATACTAGTTTCATTGCATGTGCTCTCTTCCAAAAGCACATTGATCCACATGACCATACACACTCTAGTGAGTTATGTGATGCAACTTCTGCCATACTGGTGCAACATGCAATGTGGAAGCTTCTTCCCTATGTGTTTTTGGTCTGTGTGAGCACGGCTTGACACACGGAGTCCCTAGAGTCACTGTAGTTGTTCTTTTCCCATGACACGTGGATCCACATATGTCATTGCATGTGCTCTCTGCCAAAACCGCATTGATCCACATGACCACACACACTCAAGTGGATTATGTCATGCAACTTCTACCACAATGGTGCAACATGCAATGTGGAAGATGCTTCCCTATGTGTTTTTGGTCTCTGTGACCATGGCTTGACACATGGAGTCCCTAGAGTCATTGCATTAATTCTTTCCCATGACACATGGATCCACTGGTGCCATTCCATGTGCTCTCTTCCAAAAAACGCATTGATCCACATGACCACACACACTCTAGTGGATTATGTGGTGTAATTGTTAGGTTCGCAGCATAGAAAACCAAAAATTTCCTATGATGTGAACAACTAAGCACCAAGATCTATCTACCTAGATACAATCAATGGGTGGATATACATACATAGAGAACATACCCTTGAAGAGTGACAAAGTGTTACGAGGTTGTACTCGTGGATGATGTAGTCGTACACTTGCTGATCTCAAGATCGTGATAAAGTCCAGCGAGTCTAGCAGGTCCAGCACCACAAAGCAGCAGTTCATCCGTGATTGCACACATGTTCGGTACCCTGACAACCTATGAGTCCTTGCTCCAGCAAAGCAGCAGAAGCAGCAAATCCTTCTAGAAAAAGCCACTGGGAACATGTATCTCGCTAATCCGAGACCATCGGGAATTTCTAGAGGGGGAAGAGAACCTTCACGCAGAGGTGGTGCGAGAGGAGAGGAGCCATGGGGCTCCTTTTATAGGGGATGGGGCATAGCCCCATCCCCATGGCTAGCCGGCCATGGTGTGTGCCCCCACCTCTCCCTCATTCATGTGGATGGAGCTTCCACTAAACCCACTCACATAAATTTCAACTCCACTCACTTGCATTTAATGTCCACAAAATTAAATGAATTTTTCTCTTTAAATAAAACACTTTTATTTATTTTATTCAGAAGTTTGTTAATTACTTTAATTAACAAACATTCACATAAAACCCCTGGCAACATTTTGATATCACATGCAGAACCAATTTTAGCAATTTCACCTGAAACAATTCCGATGTCCATTGAAACAATTACAAGGCTGTCATAATTCCGGTATACCTTAAGTGTGTCACCCTACAGTTCGTGAATAATGCAGACATGATCGAGACCCTTCTCTGATCAATAATCAGCAGCGGGACCTACAGATCCGTACTGACTCCTAGACATTCAACGATGAGTCTAGTGATCGTGTGAACCTTTTTAAGTCGTAACTAAATCCCTTTGTCTCGCGATATATTAAATGTCTGAGATTCGATCATTGGTATCTCCATACCTAGTTTGATCTTGTTACCGACATGCACTCTTTTCTCATTCACGTGATATAACATTCTAGTGATCACATCACTTGCTTGCAAGTTATCTCAATGTGATATCACCGAGAGGGCCCAGAGTATATCTATCCATCATCGGGATGGAAAAATCCCACTCTTGATCCATGAGCCTTTACATAACACTTTCGCAGTATCTGAACCCACCTTTATTGTCACCCTGTTACAGTGTGACGTTTTATGTTATCAAGTTACTCTTCTAGTGTTACTGATTTACATGATCTCATGGTCTAAGGACTAGAATTACTTCATATGATGTTATAGCAAATTAAACATAATGAATTTGATTGTATTGCTATACTTTGGATGAATGTTCACCACATCATTCCTCAAATGTTGTGACCTCGTTATTAACAACATGCAAATGTCCATGATCAGGAAACCTTGATCATCTTGTGAATTAACGAGCTAGTTTATACGAGAGGCACAACTAGGAACTCTTTATTTGTTTATTAAACATACATGTATTAAAGTTTCCAATTAATACAATTATCGCATGCAAAATAAACATTTTCATAAACATGGATAAGATAACAACCACTTTATTATTACCTCTCGAGCATATTCTCTTCAGTCTCCCACTTGCACTAGATTCAATAATCTAGTTTGAAAAACTTGCGCATTCAACACTTATGGCTTTTTGGTGTTGTATGTATGCGTTTGCTAGTGGTTAACATAATCTCCGGATCTGACATTTCCAGGTTCATGTGTATTTGCATGTCTTTGTGTCTCTAGGCATCAGTCATTCTCTAATGAGATGGCACTGTATAAATTTAGTCCTTTGGTGAGACCTTTAGTTCCTTTGGGTTAAAACATGTTGATATAATTGTCGCACAATATATCTTCATAGTGCTAGCCCACTGTGAACCACACCTAGTTTGATAATAAACTACTTAACCAAATTCCCTCCTTTGATGTACTATAGCAGTCATATACTTTGCCTTTTGTTGTAGTATCTGTCACAATGTATCAACTTTGGAACTCATCCAAATCCATCATGGAACCTGCTTTCCATTACATTGTGCCATCAATAGTTTAAATAGAGATAAATTTAATTTGTATCTTGTGACAAACTAGTATCAATGTAACACTTTGCAATGAACTACTTTTAACTATTTGTCACTTATACATGATACATTGTTAGTTCTTCCAAAGCTCATAAGAATATCTTTACTATTGTCCAATGATCATCTTATGAATCATTCTGGTATATGCTCACAACATTTAGAGCATAGGACATATCTGGATATGTACATATCACAGTATTATTGATCAAAATATTCATGTGATTTCACTCACCAAGTGTCGATACACTTGAACCTTGATTCAATCCTTTCCATGTAGCAAGAACCTTTCTTGTTGTTTCCATATTGAACCCTTTCAATATATCATATATGTACGTCTAGCACAACCATATTAGCGCCTCAATCTATCCATATAGATATTGATGCCAAATATTCTGGTTTTGCCCAAGTCTTTCATAGAAATCCAATTTTAATGAAATTCTTAACCCGTGTCAATAAAAGATACATCATTTCCAATCAACGATATGTCCTCTACATAATGTATTAGAAATATGTCTCAGCACTCCCACTCGATTTCTTGAAAATGCAAGCATCTTCATCATCTCTGATGAAATTAAACTCTTTTAACAGTTTCATCACAGTGAAGATTCCAACTCCCCTATGCTTACTTCAACCATTGAAGTTTGCATGCCCTTTTAGCATCCTTTGAATTGACAAAACCCTTTGGACCGTGTCATATACACGTCCTAGGTAACCATTCTATTAGGAGAACTTTGTTTTGTTTGTTCAACTACCATATACCAAATTATATGTAGTGGTTGTTACATTAATCCATCAAGACTAAATATCGCTATGGAAGATAAAATCTTGTCATAGTCAACTCCTTGAACATTGTCGTAAACTCTTTTCTGACATGTTGACTATTTCATAGATGTCAAACATCCATGTCTATTTCTTTATAGATCCAAATACGACCGATAGGCTTCATGCCTTTCCGAAGGGTCTTCCAAGTTCAAAAACTTGATTTCTCGTGTATGGATACTATCACAGATTATATGACTTCTAGTCACTTTATACAGTCAGGGCCCATCATCACTTCTTTGCATGTAGTCGGTTCATCATTGTAAAAACAATAACGACTTCTGTTTCAAATCTTACTATTTGATTCTTACCCGACCCACTCGGTTCAATAGGAACTCTAATCTCCGAGATCACAACCTTTGTAATCATGGGAGCCATGAGCATTGTGGCCGCCACCGGGACTCTTTTCGGCGCTGCGCTACTTAGCACATATAGCTAAGGTTCAATAACCTTATCAAAGTTCTATTGTCCTCCCACTTAACTTTTCACGAAAAATTCCTTCTCAAGAAACTTCACATTCCAAGTGAAAAACTCTTTTGTCCTTGACGTTATGAAGGAATACCCAACAAATTCTTTAGGATAACCTACAAAGACATTCTTATCCCACTTTGGTTGTAAATATTTTACTTATGCATAGCATACCAAAATTTAAGAAAATACAACTCGGGTTTATCCCAAACCATAAACTTTATGATGTCATTTCAATGGATCAAGATGGTGCTCTTTTTAGTGTAAAAGCGGTAGTCTCTAAATCTTTAATCCTTAAAACATAATGGCAGTTTTATAAATGATACCTTTGATCTTACCATGTCAAACAAGGTTTGATTTCATCTCTCGAACATCCCATACTCCTATGGTTTATCAGGAAACACAAATCATGGAACAATTCCTCAAATCTTAGGTGTTTTGCTAAGCATGTAACTCAAATATCTTTATTTATGATCAAATCATAAACTATTTATTTTGTTGTTACAATGATTTTCTACTTCATCTTGAAAGTCTTTGAACAATTTTCAAATGTTTCATACTTCTTCCTTATTAAGTAAATATATATAGACTTATTCACTCAAATTTTTGGAGAAAGCATATGAAGTTGAAAGATCCACTGCACATGGCTACATATAATGGACTATATACATCACCATGCACAATTTCCAATAAGTTAGTCATCCGTTCCTCTTTGGCCTATGAACGGAGTTTCAATTATCTCAAGAAAAATCTCACAAGCATCTTTTGATCAAAATCAAAGACTCCAAAAATCCATCAACATGGAGTTTCTTCATGTTTTCTTTCCAATATAATTTAAATGGCGATGTCACTTTGTAAGTGATCTTTCAATCATTTGTCTCGCGACATTTTAGCATTAGTTTTTATTGACGTGATTTATCCAACTTGACTTGTAAAAGTTTATCCATCTTCTATGGAATACGGTAATTATTTGAACAACCATTGTTCTCATAATAACGGAACAAAATAACAATTATTTAAACAAAGCTTGAAGGAAATCTTTGATGTCAACGATGAACACAATAACACTTTATTTGTTGTCAATGAACATCATCACATATTCTCTTGCTAGTTACTTAGGCCATTGTAGTTCATGAATTGTGTTGTTCTGTATGACATTTCACACTAACCAATTCGGTATCCAATACCCAAGAACCACATTGTTTAACAAGCAAAGAATACAACCATAACATGTATATCATATATATACCTTAGCTGGACATTTCCAGTCTTTCTTTTCTATCAAATATTTTATAGATTCTGTTTCAGCATTTCCTTTTCCTTTTAAAAGAATATATCAACATCAACAGTGGCGCCATGCATATGACACATAGTCCAAAGTGTGTATAGTCAAATACTAATACTTTTGGATTTGCACTTTGAAGTGGATTACCATCATCAAATGTTTGGTGTTCTTTTAAAAATACATTCTTTAATAATCTTTTAGTGTAGTAAACATTTTACCTACATCTTATATTCATCCTTATCATAACTTTCATGATCAAGCTAGTATAGCCTATAAGGACGAATCACGAGTATAATGTCAGTTCCCAAAACCTTTTTGGAAGATTAGGACGTTTAGCGTCTCCAGCCTTCGCAAATTCTCATACAATATGAGAACATGTGTTTTGCCAAATTATACTCTATCATGTTGTAACCTAAACATTGTTTCATATATCTCAATATCTTTCACACATGATGGTTTCTGAAACAATTCTTTCAGCTCCTAGATAACCTTGATATTAAAACAACTTTTGAATATCAAGAATCATGGATGATACTAACACTGGAATTGTCGTGGAAATGGCCACGACAGTCGCTGCAGTAGAAAATGATTGAATCGGGGGCGAGAGCTGGCGGCCATCTGCGGAGCGAGATGGGGGCATATGCACATGGGTTTACCCAGGTTCGGCCCCCCGGAGGGTAAAGACCTACTCCTACTAGATTAGATTATTGGAGGGTGAGTTACAGGAGTGGCGAGCTCGGCGTCTAAGCAGCGAGTCGCTTGAAGGGGTGTATGATGGAACATAAGTCCTCAGGATACCCTAGGGAGGTTTATATATGAGGCACCTCGCTAGGGTTTACAAGTTACAACAGAACAAGATATGGATTGGGAGGCTTTGACCTAATCCGACTAGGCTTCTGGTACGCTTCTGGGCCTCCAGTCTCCAGTCGCCGGGCCTTTCCCTTAGTCGCATTCCAATCGCCGTCCTATAGGCCCACTCGTGAGACCTTTTGTCCCAATCGGAACGTCCTGCTGGGAATACCCCATTCGGCATATCCCCATCAGTAGTCCCCGAGGCCATCGTTGAATCAGACGCATGTGGTCATTTGGCGGTCGGAGTAGGCGGGTCCAATTTGGATGCCTAGTCGAATCGGTGATGGACTCCACTGAAACCAGGGAAATTTTCCCCAGGCTCCCAGTCGCTTCTCTGGCGAATGTCACGGCTGCCAAGTCGCTGCTTCGGCGAGTGGACATGGCCAGTTGCCAGCGAGTGGAACGGAGGAGTTGGACCGTCAACTTGGTCAAACTATCCGTTGGATATTCCAACGGTAACTTCGGCGTAATTACTGTAGGTAACGGCTATCCCGAATCTAGCGGGTACCCCCCCCCTTATAAGGGGAGTGACGAATCAGCCTCGCAAATCCTTCCCTGCATTCTTCATTCTCGTGCATTCATTTTTCCTGTCTTCCTTCGATTCGATCCTTTCACACCGAGCGACTCCACATCCTTCCCAATGGCACCTCCAAAAGGTTCATGGGGGAAATCCAAGTGCACCACGGCCCAGCTCAAATCCTTCGAGGATACCGGAGTCCTCCGCAAGGGTAACTGGCGGGTTCCCGCTCCCTCCGAGACCGAGCCAAAGCCGCAAGCCGACGAGTTCATCTACTTCCCCAGCCACCTAGAGAGGGATTTGGGGTTTCCCACCTTAGTCTTCTTCCGGCGCTTCTGTGCATATTATGCAATCAAGCCGTCGGACCTCGGTCCGCATAGCATCGAGCAGCTGGTGATCTTCGCCGCCTTCTGCAAATGCTACCTCGGCTGTAGGCCGTATTTCCCGATGTGGCTGGAGCTCTTCCACGGCCGCATCGGGCACGAGGCGTCCAGCGGCTTGATGCTGGCCGCCGGCGGCATCACGTTCCAACTGAAGCTGAAGGCCAACTTTGTCAAGCTCCTACTGCCGAAGAAGGCCGCGAGCGAGTGGAAGAAGAGCTGGTTCTACGTGAAGGAATCCACTCCCTCCGGCAAAGTGGCGCTTCCCGAGTTTGTCGCCGAAAGGAGTGAGCCTCGCCGGCTGGCGCCGAAGAAACTCCCCGAAGACCAGAGGATGGCCGTCGCGGAGATGATGGACCAGATCCATAGGTTGAAGGACCAGGGGTTGTCTTCGATCAACCTCTACAACTCCTGGCTCGGGCAGCGTCTGGTTCCGCTAGCGGCTCGGCCGCATTAGATGTATGAGTATAGCGGGAAACACGATCCCTCCCGGACCAGCAAAGAGTCGTGGGAGGCCGAAGATTACAAGGCCGCCCTAAAGAAGAACACTGATGCGGAATTCACATCCGTATCGGTCGGGCTCGCCCCGTATACTCCCGTGAAGAACGAAGCCCCCATAGTAAGTTTTTCCTTCCAGTCGCAATCTCTGCAATTTAACTCGCAGTCGCGTCATTCGATACTCATTGGTGGTTGTTCTCAGTTGTTCCAGGTGTTGGAGGGTTGGCTCCCTCCGCTTGACGAAGAGGTTCCCCGAGAGCTCGAAGAGGCCTCCGAGGGTGATTCCTCCAGAAGCGACAAGGAGGAGGAGGAGGTTCCTCCCCCAGCGCCTACAGCTTGCAAGACTCGCATGCAGAAGCAGCACGAGTTTGAGGTGAGTCGTAGCCTCGATGAACATGAAGGGGGCGATGAGATTGTGCAAGAGCACACGTCTCGGCACACAGCCACGCCGGCGAAGCCCGTGCGCAAACCAAAGTCACCAGTGAAGAAGCCAGCGTCGCCGCCAAGGTCGGCGGTGGTGTTTGAATCTGATGACGACTCCGATGATGATGACGCCCCTGATTCTTCACACAAGATCCCGGAGGATGCGATTCCGATGAAGGGATTGGGGGACAAGGACACCGAGGCGACGGTAGAAGTTCCTCTAGAGGGGATTGCGCCAATGGCATCGAGGGTGCCAAGCCAGGAGGCGGCTGCGGCCGCAGCATTGAAATCACCGCAACCTTCAAGAGCGGCCACGTTTTCGGAGACGGACATTCCGGCGACCGCGGCTTCATCATCAAGGAAGCCCATGGTGTCATGGGCTTCATATGTCTTCGAGAGGGGTCTCACGCGCAAGCTAGGTCCGGAGTTAGACAAGCCCACCCACATCAGCACCGGGTTGCGCGTTCTCCCAGTCACGAAGTATAGTTTCAACTTTTCCATTCCAAGTTGTGTTCCGTTTTTAAGCTGTCTCTGTATTGACTTTGGACGTTTGGCAGGTCTGGGGCCAACAAGATTGGTCGCCCTTCCGTGGCGAAGATCCCGCCGGTCGCCACCACGGGAGAGGGTGACCTCTCCAAGAAGAGGAAACCCGCTGAAGACGTGGCGACCGTGGAAGGCGCGAAGAGGCAGAAGGGCCGTGCCGACAATGTCGTGGCGATGGATAGCGCCAAGGAGTGCGATCTCGCTGGGGTCGTCGAAGATGTGGCGGCGGCACGGTCGGAGCCAGTCACGGTCGCTCCTGCGACGGAAGCACCGGCTCCGGCGACCAGTGCCCCGGCTAGAGCGTCAGCAACGTTCCCACGCTTCATGGCGAGGGGGTTTCCAGGCATGGTGGACAACTAGTCTCCACAGAGCCCGAAGATCGTTGATGAAGACGTCGGGTCTCGTCGTCGGTGCACCTCCTTCATGGTCCCGTCGACTGATGCTGGAGAGCTTCATAAGATGCTTGGCGCCGCCATTCAGGTACGTCCAGTCCCCGAGTGTCTAGCTGCTAAATTTCAGCAGCTAGGCACTGAGTTGTTTCTACTCTCCAGTCCCCGAGTCCCTAGTCGCTGAATTTCAGCGGCTAGGGACTGAATTTCTTCTACTCTCCAGTCCCCGAGTTCCTAGTCGCTGAATTTCAGCGGCTCAGAACTGAATATTGTTTTTGGTAAGTACTAAGTTTTGTTACTCTTTCAGGGTTTGCAGAGGGAGTCGACAGATCGACAGGCCACGAAGGAGCGTCTAGAGCGGGATCTGCGCGTGGCGCAGGAAGCAAACCGGCGACTCCAGGAGACTGTTCGTAAGTATTTGATTCGTTTTTCAACTATGAACTTTTGGTGTGCTGGCGTGTTGACGATTTATCCCTTTTCTTTTTAGATGGTCTTCCGGCTATGATTTCCAAGGCTTGTGAAGGATATGTCCCAGTCGCCGAGCTAGATGCGGCAAATGGGCGAATCGCCTCGCTAATCCAGGAGTTGGAGGAGGCGAAGGCGGCCTCAATTTCTTCTGAGGATTGAGCGAAGGCTGCAGTCGCTGCGGCTGAAGAGGAGCACAAGGCCGCGGACTCGATCATCCTGGGGTTGCAGAACGATCACGCCGACCTGGAGAAGCATGTCACCGAGCACTGCCGCAAGCTTCTTGGTGAGTCTCTATTCTTTTCTTAACATGTTTGGCGAGTCCTCGAGTGGGGAGGTCCGTAGTGTCACTCACGTCTGATGTTGCAGCTATTATAGGGCAAAGCGACCCGGTGGTTCAGACCTTCAACGTCTCGCAGTGCGTGACTGCCATAGTGAACACGGCCACTGCCTCGGCATTGTGCATCCAAGCGGTCCTTCAAGGGATGTCCCCCACCGAGGTTATTCCTGCGGGACTTACAGAAGTGTGGAGCTATCTGGAGGAGGTGCCTGACGTCGTGGAGTGGATGGCGCACTCGGCTTTCAGCCGCGGGGCCACCAGGGCATTAAGCCTGGGTCTCGCCCACTTCCCCGACGATTTCGACCTCGACGACGTCACCAGCAGCTATCCTTCGACGACTGGTATAGTGGAGATGTTAGAGGTGCTGAGGTTGACTGCCAAGGCCGCTCCTTTTGCTGATCGAGTGTTGGTGATGGGGGACCTTCTGCCATACCAGGAGACGGTATTAGCGACCCCGAGCCGGAGCATCACGACATGAAGTCGGAGCAACCCTTCCGGTCGGCGTTGTCGAAGTCGCTGACGACCTACCCGATGAACCCATGGCGACCTTTTGTTCGTGTCAAGGGTGGCGAGGATGCATCTTTGTCAGGGCCTGCGAAATAGATAGTATCGTTGGGCAGTTTGTAACATATGACAAGTGGTGACTTTTGTAATATAAACAATATTTTGAGTAAGATGAGTCAATCGACTCGCAATGCGACCGTGATTGTGTGGTGTGTTTATTTTTGTTTGAGTGAGTCCCCGAGCACGTCCACCCTTTTAATGGGGTATAACTCGATTGTATACATATGTGTTTCCTTTTATGGTGCATTGTTTATCCCATGCGTCTCCTGAAGGGGTGAGTCCCCGAGCGCGAGTAGGTTTGTTTGTAGGCGAGTCCCCGAGCGTAATACTTAGCCGTTTTGGGCGCGTGCCTGTTGCAAGTTGCTAGTGTGTTGTTTCTAACGCGTCTCCTCCCCTGGCTCGGAGAGCCAGTCGCTGGGCGAGTCCAAGGCAGCTCTCTTACTTGGTGTGTTCCCAAGCCGCATGAGGGTTCCATTTTTTCAGAGTCCCCGTGCGTGGTACTTAACCGTTCGAGTCGCTTTGCGCGAGGATGGGAAGGACAGGTCATTGTGAGAAGTGTATACCGGTCATCTTGGCCCGGTGGGCCAGTCGAGCTAGGCGACTCTGATGGTGGCTCTAGGTTGGCGTATTCATGGACGTCCCAAGGCCCGAGTATTTTCGGTGCCCTTGGGGCGCACTACTTAGCCATGCCAGTCACTCGACCAAAGGTTGACTTCCGTGGGTAGCGTATTGCTAATTGTTCGAGTGCGAGTGGCACAAGGATATGGCGAGTAGACACAATTTTGTGAACTGAATGAATTTCATTATATATGTCAGCTGAGTACATGTTTTAGTTCTATGTATAGAACTTTCGGAGGAGGTTTACATTCCATGGCCTCCCAACCTCGAGCTGGCTGTCGCCTCGAGGCCTGTTCGTCTGCGGTACCAAAGTTCGCAGGCCAGCGCATGACGGTACCTAAGTTGCCTGAAATTACCGCGTTTTGAAAAGTTGGGCCGCCAACTACTGAGAGTGGCCATTTCGAGGCAAAGTCACCTCACCCCTGCCAAATTCAAACATTCCGTTAAACCACCCCGTGAAGTAGACGGTCGGGACCCTCATGTCAGTCATCTGTCCGTGACGCGAGCACTAACGCGGCAACCTCTTAGGCAAATCGGGGAACTAAGTGGATTAGATGCGTTGACCAATTTCACAAATCCATTCCCACCTTTCCCCTAGCACCGACAGCGTCAGAATCCACCCTCCAGGCAGGACGGTCCCTTTGGACATTTGACTTCCGGTGCCAAGTTGCTGCGCCTAGTCGCTGATCCTGAGCTCCAATGGCGCATGACGTAGCCGCCGTTGCGAGGCTCTAGCCCGCCTTCGCCGCCGACGAGCCAAGCAGCTCGGAGGATGGCAGATCCTACTACCAAGGAAGAAGAAGTTCTGGCTACAAGTGGGTGAGCTACCATTCTCTTTGCTATTCACACTAATTATGACTGCTAGCTGACTACTGAACCTCAAATCGTTTGTTAGCCCAACACTGACAAACATATTTTGTCCACAGATTTCTGTCAATTGGGATCTCCACGGACCACCATTACCTGGTTACGGTAAGCCTCTTCAGGTACGACTCTAAGGGCAAGTGGTATGGAGACCATTGTATCATGATGGAAGAAGCGCCTGCGCAGATCTGCACTATATCTGGTATGGTTGCTGCTCTGCATAATCATGATGAATTATGGCTGAAGCAGACTGCAAAGTTCAGATTCATGGATGAACGTGGCATCATGGTTCCTCTAACGTGTGACAGTCAGTTAATTGAGTTGATGAAAAGGTATGCTTCGGCTTGCATGTTTGAGATGAAATGTGATGTACTAGATGTGGAAGCTACTGCAACTGGGAGTCGCCCTTCTATTCTTGGACAGGGTGGTTGCTCGAACCCAATTAGCTCCTGGTAAGCAAAAGTCTCTTGGGGTTTGCATATTTGTGTTGAATTGTAATTTTTGTTTTATTACTCTGTAGATATTGGGCAGTTATGCAACAGTCTTGTTTCTTTGACATGAAGCGCTACAAGGTTAGAAACATGACTGCCGGGTCAGTCATTTTTCTGCCCGAAGAAATTAAAAACGAGTGGAAAGATGATGTTGGACACGATTCTGGTGCCCATTGTCCCGTCGATGCAGAGTACATGAAGCTAAAAAAATTGGCACCGAGGAAGAGGAAGAAGGCAGGAAATGAAGAAGCCAGTGGACGTGAAGGCTTGGCACCCAGGCTGCGGAAGAAGGCTGCTGGCAATGAAGATGCATAGTAATGTGTTAAACTTGAACCTATATATATAATTCGGTTAAATTCTGGAGCTCTGTGTGTGGTATTTTGCTGGGCAAAACAATCTACCCACGTTCTCTGAGTAAAATGTACCGTGACTTAGGGTTCGGAAACGCCCGAGTCAGTAGTTGAATCCGAAATTGTGATTGTGCCACTGCTATCTGAAAACACGCAGCACCGGTTCCACGATTGCTGAGGGGCAGGAGGTCTCCAAATACGACGGAATGTAAGTGGCACAGAAATAAATTATTTAAGCTGCTACACTCCATGAAGCAGCAACTTATTTCAGCTGCTGCACACAACGACATGGCAACATAAACAACAATGGCAACCGATAATACCCAGATGAGGAGGAAATCGGTACCACTTTTTGGCCTAATCTTGAGCCCGTCTATCTCACCGCCTCTCTGCTCCTGCATCCCCTGCATCTAGCGAAGCTCCCAGATCTCCAGTAACCAGGTGTACGTGCTTCCACTTCATAAATTGTGGTTGTGCCATTTGCATGTGGCACAATCCACGTAGATTACGTTTAAACAAACCACCAATGTCAGAATACACTAGTAGAAAACGTGTCTTTGGTCCACGGTCAAGTTCCCAATCCGGGACAGAGATCTAAATCGAGGCAGAAATTGATCTAAATCACAAATTTTGCCACAAATTAATCGAGACAGATATCTAAATCGAGGCATTTCATTAATTCAACCACAAATTCTTCTAAACAAAGGTGTGATTTCACATCCTACATTAATTCAACCACTAGTCAACAATTTCACTTCCACTACCGTTGTCCTCTGAGCCACCGGCTTCCTCGTCGTCATCGGACGGAACCTCCACTATTTCCTCATTATTCACGAGACGGAGCACCTCTTCACGGTGAGCGGCGGCGATGACGGTGTACTTGGTCCGTCCAGGGACGGACCAGAACCTCTCCCGCCCTTCTCGGTTACGGAGACCCCAGTGCACCACACGCCGGTAAACGATGCGGATGCCAATCTTGGCCTTCCACTCCTTCTTGAATAGCACCGACCAGTACGGGCTGGTCGCCGCGTACCGGGGCAGTGCCCTCTTCCACGCGGGCATCTGGCGGCGGCACGCTGCGATTTCGCTCTCCATCGCGGCTCCGCCGGGGACGAGGAGCGGAGCCACCAGCACCCCCGCATAGCTGATGCGCCATCCGTGGGGAACTATCGCGGCCGCTGGCGTGAGGTGTCGAAGTGCACGAACATCACCGCCTCGTAGAAGTTCAGCAAGGGAATCTCCATGGTGGTGCGGTGGAGATTAGAGAGGGAACGAGGGGGTGGACGACGAAGCGACGACGCGGTGGAGATTGGAGAGGGCGACGGGATGGGCGACGAAGCGACGTGCTATGGCGCCTCCTATTTGTACACGAGGACGACGAAGCGATGGGCGGAATATCCAAGGGGCATTGGTCAGACAAAAGGAAGTAATGCAGGGTTAAGACAGATTAACGGGCGACCAATTTTTTACTCCCAGGACTCCGGGGCCAATAGTTTAGACCGCTAGGTCAACAAGTACAACTATTACAACTTAAAAAAGGCACGGAGCTTAAGCTAAATAGAACTAGTTATCACACATCTCCTTGATCTTCCTAATCTTAGCCCGATGCGCATCTTCCTGCGAGAGCAAGGATCGAATCGTCTGCTCCTTCCTTTTAGCATCTTCCTTGCACACCTTCAATTGTTTCTCTGCATTTTTCCTCATGCACTTGTCAATACTCGTAGTTGTGAACTGTAGGACTTTGGCCTGGTGAAGATCCTTCCTTGATTGAGTCAGTTCTTGCTCTGCTTTAGCCTTCACGGCCAACGTCGCGTCCCTCTCCTTCTCGACTTTGCTAACCTTGTCTTCCACCCACCTGAGATCTCGCTTATGCTTGGTCGTGTCAACTGGTTCCCATAGCTTCATCTCAACACTGTCAAGAAGTGAGTTGAATGCGGATTCTTTCAACTCAACAGTCATTTCCCATAGTTTGTCCAGCGTTTTCTGCATCGATTTGGGCCACTCTGGATCTACCCATTTGATAACACCGCAACTTCCGCCTCGCTTCATTGCATGATGTCCTTGACACCGTAGAAACCTCTTGCCTGCGTTTCGTCCTTCGAACACTACAAATTTAGCGGGCACATATCCATGTTTACATACTAGAGGACTGTCTTCATCCGCTAAACTGTGATAGTCGGCATCATACATCGTCTGGTTGGCCTAACACATCATACGCGCATGAGTAAACAGAGTAGATCTGGCTCAAAAAATAGATAACTGGCCACGGATGATAGAGATAGAGATGAGACGACTCCCATCGAAATCACCATCCCTGTCATCACGACACGTTTCCTCGCTGTCTCCCCTTGAACCCATGGCGAGAGGGGAGGGGGTGGTTGCCGGAGAGGGGATTGGGATGGAGGCGCCGTCGGCTTGCGGCTATGGCAGGATGGGAGTGAAGTGGGGAAAGTGGCTTCGAGGGGAAGGAAGAGAAGTATGGGGAGGAAGAGAAGTAATGGGGACATGACACTGGGATATGGCCCACTCAACTCGTGAGTCGTGACACTCGCAACAGAGGATCCCGCGGTGTTGCCAGTTTGTCCAGAGCAAGCGTGGCCAATCATGCCGCAGAACAGACTACTCGCGGATCGATCTAACAAAAACCATCCCAATCGTCCAAGAGCCCGGATCGAACGGTATGTAACAATCGTCAAGCAGAACAACTGTGTTAGGGCGTGCCTTCTAGAAGGCTCGGTCTAACGCTAAGGTTAGGGCTCTCCTAAGGTTAATTAGGATACATATGTGGTTTATCAAAAGAACACATATCCAATGACACTGATGGATCCATATGTGGTTTGTGAGAAGAAAATACATGAATGACACTAGTGGATCCATGTGTGGTTTATGAGAGGAACACACACGCAATGACACTGGTGATATGTGGTTTGTGAAAAGAACAGACATGCAATCACACTAGGTGTGGTTCATGGGAAGAACACACATGCAATGACACTGGTGGATCCATGTGTGGTTAATGAGAAGAACACACGTGCAATGATACCGGGTGTGGTTCATGATATGGTTTGTGAGAAGAACACACATGCAATGACTCTAGCTGTGGTTCATGAGAAGAACACACATGCAATGACACCGGTGTATCCTTATGTGGTTTGTGAGGAGAACACACATGCAATGACACTGGTGATATGTAGTCTGTGAAAAGAACACACATGCAATGACACTAGTGGATCCATATGTGGTTTGTGAGAAGGACACACATGCAATGACACTAGTGGATCCTGTTGGGGATCGGTGCAGAAAACAAAAAAATTCCTATGATGTAACCCCAAAAACTGCCTAGGATCTATCTATGTAGTAATGCAGTAACGGCCGGAGCGTAGAGAATACATACCCTTGTAGACCGTACGCGGTAACGTTCCGCGGGGAACGTGGTTGAAGTAGTCGTACTCGTAGCCGACCTCAAGGTCATGAAGCTCCTCGTAGGTCACCCTTGCTTCTTCTTCATCTTCATCGTGCAACAGCTCCGGCTCACGACATATAAGCTCCCCAAGTGTTGCGTCTCGTGTCTTCATACACATCCGGTGCACGATGAGACCTTTGGCTCCTCGGGCCCGCCAGGAGTGCGGAAGTTGATATCCAGCTAGGAATCCCTGCAGCGCAACGGTGTACTACAGGTGTGCCTTGATCGCACAGCCCAGACTTGGGGCCATGGTCACAATGTATAGAGATATAGGGAAGGAGGAAGTCAACCAAAGGACTTCTCCAAATATTGGTGTGTTTTAATCCCACCCATGGGCACCCCTTTATATAGGGGGAGGGGGTGCGCTCTCCCCTTTGGGTTTCCCATGTGATACTATTCAAGGGAGAGAGGGGAGGCGCATGGGCCTCATGGGCCAGCCGGCCAGGGGAGGGCCCCACCCCGTGCACAACCCTAGGTTGGTCGGGTGAGCCCCCTTGAGGCGCCTGGGCCTTGGCCCTTTGGCCCTTCCCTCCTCTGGTTTTCCCTCATGGGCCTTTATTCCCTAGGAAGTTTGGCCCATTAGTAGAATAACCCTTCAAATTAGATTTTAATATTATATTTAATATTAATTACATTAATTAATATGTAAATACATATTACAAAATCCATCTTGACCCGAAACACCTTTCGGTTCCCTTTTGATTTCCTCCGAACGACTTCGAATCTTTCCCGGAATGATTCCGGTCCTTTATTCTTTCTCCAAACAACTTCGGATCTCTCTGCGGAACGATTCCATCTTTCTCTTTCTCTACTGTGATTCCATCTTACGAATGATCGCTCTCATCGTACCCTTAAGTGTATCCTCTCATGGCTTGGGAATGCTCTAGACGTGATTTGTATCAATGATCAACAGAGGAACCAGGGATGGCCATGTGACCCCTATGCATTCCTGATGACAATGTCGTTTGAACCGCTAAATGTAGCATCCTCTTCCTTTTGTTTCTCGATACAACTTGTCCAAGATCTGATCATTGGTATCCCATACCTTGTTCAATCTCGTTCACAACAAGTTCTATTTTCTAGTTACCGTGATATTACATCCCCGTGACCTAGTCACTTGTTGCAACATTTATGGATGTAATCTCACCAAGCCGGCCGTATGTATCTTTACCCGTCATGTGGGTGAACAAATCCAGGTCTTACAGTCACATGTCATCAACTGTTCCTTTGGAATACCCAACATACACCTTTATGGCCACCGTTTTACCAGATGACGGTTGATGTAGTCAAAGAAGCCCCGAGAAACAGTGAGTAATATGAGCTCACGGTATAAGGAGAAGGAGTCTAGGTATAGCTGTTGCAACAATGAACTATATGACTTGATCGTGTTGCAATCCTTCGAGGAATGTCCAATCACATCATTCTCTAATGATATGATCCCGTTGTCAGTCGGCATAAATGCCCATGATCTTGAAACCCAGATCATCTTCGTGACCAACAAACTAGTATGAATAGAGGCTACTAGGGACTTGGTTGTTTCATACCACACCTGTACCAATGTTTCTACTTGGCACAGTTCTGGCACAATATGAAACTATTATAAACTAATTGAGATATGACAATAAAAACCTATTTATTATTTGCCTCTAGGGCATATCTCCTTCAGTCTCCCACTTCCACTAGAGTACGAATAAACTAGCTCGCATTTTACTCATATAAACCATATACCATATGCGTTTACAGATCATGCAAGCTTATGGGAAACGCCATGTCCATGTTCTATTTTACCAGATCATTATATCTTTTGCAAATCGTTGATGTCTTCCTAATTTTGACATTCACACCATTATCGCATAATGGGTCGAAGTATTTGTTTGGCGACAAAGTGAGACTTTGTTTCTAGTGTTTATGATGACGGTCATTTTCACCGTTGTCATCTAAACTTCGAAACTAACTTTGCTATCTTTGTGTATATGCTATAGTCATGGCAGCAGAACGAGGCCAGATTCCAGGAGCTTACAGTGACTTTAGATCAACCTCGAGGGCTTTCTCATGGGCACTGGGCCCTGGGACACATCATTCTATGTTAAAAGCGAACTAGCCCTGCCATAACATTATACATCACATCAGATGGAGCTTTTATACTTCTATATCTATGTAGATCCTAGTGCATGAAATGCAACTATGCCACTTACATTGCTTCTTGCTACTTAAGTACAAACTTGATTCTGGTTCAGTGATCAACTCAGGAATCACTTAAAGACACGTTCTTACAGTTAAGACTTTGTCCTACCAACCAGAACTTCGGGTCACATTATGTCGAGTATACAACATGGTTATATGGAAGAACCTATGACTGAGGCATAGGAGATGCAATGCATCTCTTTCTTTCAACCATAGTTGCAATACTAAATCAATGCTTCATATAGTAAGAACTATTTTCTCACCTTGTTCTATTCTGAACTTCTTCAGAATCTTGCTTAGGACTTTCTAAACATCTTTCAGAATCAAGTCCAGGAAGCATTTGACATTCAGTGTTTATTAAACTCACCAATCTATCTCGATAGATCTTATTGTTTAATAACTTCAACTTTATCCTTATTTATCTAACTTAAACGTTATTAACACCAATCACATCATTCATATATGTGATCCACATATCCTAGAATGATTTCACGCTCCCACTCAAATATGACATTCATGTGTGAGATCCAGGGATTTCACTTAGCTCCCACTCAAAATATGTCAGCTACATATTATGAATTAGCCAAGCTGATTTGCTCCCACTCAAATCTAGTTCCTCTCGATAATCTTGGACATTCCAAAATTCTTTGATCATCATCAATTTGAGAATTCCAATTGCGAGACTTTAATATCCATATATTTCTAGTATAAATCCAAAAGACTTAAGCATCACTACTATTGTAGTCAACTCCTTGAATTTGTCCAAACTTGTGACAAATCGAGCTTTTGCCATTCATTAAGTTTCATTTCCTTCTTATGACTTTGCAGTCATTTAGAAATATCAAGTAAATTTCTTTACTTTAGTAAGATCATGTAACATGTTACTTTGCAATCTTAAATGTAACTTAATATAGGATTTTATGACTCCTAGTCATTTCTCGCACTCAGGTCCATCACGCTTCTTTGTAATTTGTAGGTATGTCTTGTTCAAAACATGACAAGTGAATCAATAATATAATTCCACAAACTTGTAGAATATATAGTTGAATCCTACATTCTTTTGTAAAAGTATTTACTTGAAACTTTATGATCATTATCATTGGGTTCGCCTCTATATGTAGAGTTTGTATTCATGAACAAATTCTGCTGCACCACTCAACAATTCAGAGGCAAGGTCAAATACCTTGTTTTGATCTTTTACTTTCTTCCACCTGTATCTTCATTAAGACACATTGACTTTGGACAACAATAGTTTTTCCCCTTGTGGAAGATGCATTCATAGCTTCCTAAGAATGCTCTACAAAGACTTGTTTATCCGCCACGACTTCGACTTGTCGAAATCTCTAGAAACTCGAACTTTCCATAACACTTATGGTGTTGTTTCCACGAATCTTTAGATGTTCCTTTGTATTTCAAATGAGTGTTTGCTTATTTCGATCTTTAACTCTAAATGACAACTATAACCCCGATAAGAGATAATATGATATCATATGTATCTAATACAAAAAAATTATGATGTTTGGATATTTCAACATAGTTTGAATTCGTCCAATTATCATAATTTGTGAAACATCTTTCACAAGTTCCTTTTATGCTAAACTTAACTTGAACACTTCAGTCATGTCGATCAAATCGAAGAGACTTCATATTCTTGTTAATTTCAATATCCTCCTATTGTTGTGAACTCATTTGAACAATTCAAATCATTTCGAACTCATGTTTCATTAAGTAAATACGCTTATTCACTTAAGTCCATAATAAATGATTTCCACTACTTGTTGAAAATACGATGCATCACTATGTATAAGATTCAACATTTCTTCGCATATCACCGTTTTACCAGAATGCAGAGTTTTTGTCATTCTGCCCAAGAGGCATGGTTTTGCAAAGTCTCTAGATTAAGCATCTAGGACCCCGATCTTTCATAAAGAACATGCAATAACCAAAATGACTTAAACTATAGTGTCTTTTCATTATTAATCTTTGGATATATTTTAGCATTCTAATCCTTTATAAATGTTTAAACTATTATCATTAACATAGTGATGAGAATAACTTATTTATAATCGTAATGTGACCATAACGGTATTGTTCATAAGAATAGTACAAACTGGTTTGTAACTTGTTCATATGAATAATCGTCTCACCAAAAGCAAGACACGCATACAAGGATTACAAATTATATTCAAGTCCACTAATCCAAATGATAAACTTTGAGGAAAGAGGTGATGTCGTCCATCAACTGATTTGCTTGCCGTCATCAAGTCATGTTGCCTCAAATCCAGCAATTCTCAAGCAGATCATCCTGTTTTCACAAAACAGGACAAATATCAAATACTTTGCAAACTGCAACGAGTTTTGCAAAAACCACATTTATAATTTTGTATATCTAACATATACCTTTTTCATCCATGACCTCATTTTGCAATCAAGCCCCTCTAAGAGTTCTCAACTCTAATGCAAGATTGCTAAGTGTTTTTCCAAACAATCTCTTTTCATCCATGATGGAGGAAAACCAATCCAACGGCTCATACTCTATGTGCCTTTTTCTGTAGAATACAAAATGCAGGCCAACTCTCCATCGAATGGGAAATGGCTTATTGGATGATTATGGAGAAAACACAAACATTCCGGAGTCATCAGATTATCTCCTAATCGCTATTGTATCAAGAAGAGAAGATCACCTTTCATGAGGATATCCCTCAGGCGTGGGTATTAATCTATGAAGTTGGACCCTTTTGTTAAGTTCTGTATTAAGCAATATATTCCCATGGTTGCAAAGGACCTCAGTGGGATAGGCCAAGATCTACTAAGATATTTGCAAACAGACATCTAGACTAAGTTTATAATAAGAGATCAATTTATAATTGGTCTCCACTAAAATTGTCATCCCTTGGACGATTTTAGTGATCGCATGATCCCTATCCTCTACACCTCCCCCGTGTTACACGACCATCAGTGCATTATCAAAGGTAGACATTCACTAATGCCAATCACATCACCCATGTGATTAATGCGCGATCTTTCGATCTCTTGTGTTCCGAGGCCACGTCTCTGTAACGTGCTAGGCTCGCCAAATCTAACTTGTGTGTATTCGCTGTGCAACATGGCTTACACCCACTGTATGCGAATGTAGATATGTCTGACACCCAGGCCTGTAACCCTGGATCGCCTCATACCGAAGAACTTTCTTGGTGGTGCACACACAAGGGGAACACGAAACATTGGAATTTAATAGGGATTATCTTATTTGCTACCGTTGAGTATCTAAATACTAGCACACAATAATATTTAAAAACTGGTATCAACATCATATGTATAATGTGATATGATATGGTCTTTCTTGCGCCTTGATCTCCATCGAGCGCTCCGGCATGATCTCCATCTTGCCCTTGGTTTGACGCCAAGTCCACGATGCCTCCACCAGGTCGTTCATCGAAACGATGACTATTACTATACTACTTAGTAACAGAAAAGTACACTACTTTACCTTTGTAATGACCAATGCCATATCATAATCACATGCCCCCTGCAAAATAAAGTTAGATGCCTCTACTTTATCTATTGCAAGTTTTACGTGGTTGTTAGGGCTTTCGCACTAGAACCATTTCTAAACTACGAACTTTACAACCACAACCTGGATCCAACAATTGTCTATACTACACCCCTTTCAGGGCCCTCCGTTGTAAATGCTATATCAACTATCGAATGAGAGACAGACACCCGCTAGCCACTTATACGATACAAGCCATATGTTGAGCGTGGAACCAGTCTCGCGTACGAATACGCGTAAGGTCGGTCTGGACCACTTAATCAAACAATACCGCGATATAAACAAGTACACATTAGAGGGTAACAACTAAGGGATCAATGCCCACACAATACATGTGCGAACTGGCCGTACAACACTCCTACGCAAAGATCGGCTCTAATACTATTGTTGGGGATCGGTGCGGAAAACAAAAAAATTCCTACGATGTAACCCCAAAAACTGCCTAGGATCTATCTATGTAGTAATGCAGTAACGGCCGGAGCATAGAGAATACATACCCTTGTAGACCGTATGCGATTAATGTTCCGCGGGGAACGCGGTTGAAGTAGTCGTACTCGTAGCCGACCTCAAGGTCGTGAAGCTCCTCGCAGGTCACCCCTTGCTCCTTCTTCATCTTCATCATGCAACAGCTCCAGCTCACGACATTTAAGCGCCCCAAGTGTTGCACCTCGTGTCTTCGTACACATTTGGTGCATGATGAGACCTCCGGCTCCCCGATCGCGCAGGGACTGCGGAAGTTGATATCCGGCTAGGAATCCCTGCAGCGCAACAGCGTACTACAGGTGTGCGTTGATCGCACAGCCCAGACTTGGGGCCATGGTCATAAGGTATAGAGAGAGAGGGAAGGAGGAAGTCAACCAAAGGACTTCTCCAAATATTGGTGTGTTTTAATCCCACCCATGGGCACCCCTTTATATAGGGGGAGGGGGTGTGCCCTCCCCTTTGGGTTTCCCATGTGGGACTATTCAAGGAAGAGGGGGGAGGCGCATGGGCCTCATGGGCCAGCCGGCCAGGGGTGGGTCCCACCCTGCGCACAGCCCTAGGCTGGCCGGGTGGGCCCCTTTGAGGCGCTTGGGCCTTGGCCCTTCCCTCCTCCGGTTTTCCCTCATGGGCCTTTATTCCCTAGGAAGTTTGGCCCATTAGTAGAATAACCCTTCAAATTAGATTTTAATATTATATTTAATATTAATTACATTAATTAATATGTGAATACATATTACAAAATCCATCTTGACACGAAACACCTTTCGGTTCCCTTTCGATTTCCTCCGAACGACTTCGGATCTTTCCCGGAATGATTCCGATCCTTTATTCTTTCTCCGAACAACTTTGGATCTCTCTGCGGAACGATTCTGGATTTCTCTATCTCTACTGTGATTCCATCTTACGAATGATCGCTATCGTCGTACCCTTAAGTGTATCCTCTCATGGCTCGGGAATGCTCTAGACATGATCTGTATCAATGATCAACAGAGGGACTAGGGATGTCCATGTGACCCCTATGCATTCCTGATGACAATGTCGTTTGAACCGCTAAATGTAGCATCCTCTTCCTTTTGTTTCTTGATACAACTTGTACGATATCCGATCATTGGGATCACATACCTTGTTCAATCTCGTTCACAACAAGTTCTTCTTTCTTGTTACCGTGATATTACATCCCCATGACCTAGTCACATGTTGCAACATTTATGGATGTAATCTCACCAAGCCGGTCGTATGTATCTTTACTCGTCATGTGGGTGAACAAATCTCGGTCTTGCAGTCACATGTCATCAACTATTCCTTTGGAATACCCAACATACACCTTTATGGCCACCGTATTACCAGATGACGGTTGATGTAGTCAAAGCAGCCTCGGGAAACAGTGAGTAATATGAGCTCACGATCTAAGGAGAAGGAGTCTAGGTATAGCTATTGCAACAATGAACTATATGACTTGATCGTGTTGCAATCCTTCGAGGAATGTCCAATCACATCATTCTCTAATGATACGATCCCATTGTCAGTCGGCATAAATGCCTATGATCTTGAAACCCAGATCATCTTTGTGACCAACGAACTAGTATGAATAGAGGCTACTAGGGACTTGGTTGTTTCATACCACACCTATACCAATGTTTCTACTTGGCACAGTTCAAGCACAATATGCAACTATTATAAACTAATTGAGATATGACAATAAAAACCTATTTATTATTTGCCTCTAGGGCATATCTCCTTCAAATCCATGTCTGGTTCATGGGAAGAACACACATGCAATGACAATGGTGATATGTGGTTTGTGAAAAGAACAGACATGTAATGACTTTAACTATGGTTAATGAAAAGAGCAGACATGCAATGACACTGGTGGATCCATGTGTGGTTAATGAGAAGAACACAGATGTAATGACACTGGGTGTGGTTAATGTCTACGCACTTCTATTCTTGTAGACAGTTGTTGGGCCTCCAAGTGCAGAGGTTTGTAGAACAGCAGCAAGTTTTCCCTTAAGTGGATCACCCAAGGTTTATCGAACTCAGGGAGGAAGTGGTCAAAGGTATCCCCTCTCAAGCAACCCTGCAATCAAGATACAAGAAGTCTCTTGTGTCCCCAACACACCCAATACACTTGTCAGGTGTATATGTGCACTAGTTCGGCGAAGAGATAGTGAAATACAAGTGGTATGGATAATTATAAGCAGTAACGGTAATAGAAAATAACTTGATGGCGTGGAAGAGACTAAAGGCAAACTGAAATAAAGATGGAAGCAAGCAAACATGTAACAGATCTAATTGCAAACAGTGTATCAATGCTTAGAAACAAGGCCTAGGGATCATACTTTCACTAGTGAACACTCTCATATAAATATATTCTTCTTTATGATACTACGCTGAACTAATCTCAGTTGGACACTCTAATCAACGGTAGGGCTATAACAGCACACCTCAAAGTAAGCCTTTCCTATCTAGAAAAGCCCACACTGTCACATCGAGCACTACATGGTTCCAACAAACACCACAATTTCATAAAGACATACAACTCCAAATATAACGCATAACAAGTATTTGTAGTCTCTAGCCTAAGTGCCACCATGGTGTGCACACTGTCAACTTCACACACATGGGGAGAGTAGAGATCTATTAAAGCACTTGAGTAGCAAGGTAGATCTATAGATTACAAGCTCATGATCTCAATAAGATCATGCATAGAGAGAGACAGATGAACACATATCTACCGGTAGAACCCTTAGCCTCGAGAGAGAACTACTCGCTCCTCATCATGGGAATTAGCAATGGTCATGGAGATCGCAGTGGAGATCGACGGAGATGGTTCCGAGGGCACTTCCCCATCCTGGCAGGGTGCCAGAACAGAGACTTTCTGTCCCCCGAATCTCCCCTTCAGTGGCGGCGGCGCTGCAGAACTTTTCGTGGATTTCTGATTGACTCTTTAGGTTTTTGGTATCGGGAGGCTCTTATAGGCGAAGGAGGCAAGGTCAGTGGCCAGCCAGGGGGCCCACACCATGCCCTGGCGTGGCCTGGGCTGGCCCGTGCCAAGGGGGGAGTGGCCACCCTATGGCCTGATGCAGCCCGTCATGCGGATGCTTCTACATCTACACCAACAAGTCCCCCAAGTGGACCCATGACTCGTGCCCGAGCCAAACTCCTACAAGCTAAGGTGAACTCACTCCTCTCCTCGTGCCAATTCGATACCTCCTTGGATGGCGTACTACTTCATACCTCTACTCTGTGCATCATCAGGTATGAACCCCCGCCGTGTCGACCCACGAGCCCTGAAGCTGCACCTGAGCTGAAGCTACCTGAGCCGAAGTGTCCGCCCGGATCTAGCCGGAGTGTCCGGCCCGACCGGAGTGTCTGGCGCGACTCGGCCGGAGTGTCCGGCCTGCTCGAGCCCGGACCTGGCGTGGACATTCAGAAGGTCAAATCGGACACTCCCTAGACACCACCCGGAGTGTCCGGCCACCCCGGACTGTCCGGCCGTGCCGACCCGGACTGTCCGGCCCAAGCGATGGGCATGCGAGCCTAGCTGGTCTCTATGGCCCATGTACCCCTCTACTTCGCCTAGAACTCTACTTTAATGCCTGAATTACCCCTGAACCTATGGATGGCCTATATATAGACCCCCACCTCCATTGTAAACCCTAGGCTTGATATTGGAATTAGTGGAAACCCCTTTGTGGATCTATCTAATTCTTGCCTCATGCTCCTTGACTAAGGAGCACCAATATCCCCAAACCTCATTGGAGTTTGCATCGTGCCTCCATGTTGTACAAGGCCTAGGCATCGATGTCCCTTTGCCTAGACGTCAAGATCTCACCGAGTCTCCCATCTCGACGTGCCGGTTTGAGAGAGAGTCCTCCGCCCGACGCTGACCCTAGGGATTGCGCCGGACCGGTCACCGCCGACATGAGATATTGGTGTTTATCGTGGTTTTGCGTGTGTGTGTGTTCATCGTGTTCTTCATGTGTGTGTTCGTCGTGTTCATCCTTCCCTCCTTCCCCCGCACTCCACCCTCGATTTGAAAGGGAATCGTGAAAGATCAGGCCACCCTAGAGGTTTGCCCTCAACATGGCCCCTCTCCGACTCTCCTGCTGGCTCCGTGAGTCTTCCGGGAAAATAGTAACTTTGGCTTTTGTCCCGTCCAATTCCGAGAATATTCATTTTCTGACTTCCTGGAACCAAAAACAGCAGAAAACAGGCAACTAGCACTATGGCTCTTGTTAATAGGTTAGTCCAAGAAATCATATGAAAAGTACTCCAAAGTGTGGACAAAACATAAGAAAGTAGATAAAACCAAGCACGGAACATCAAAAATTATAGATACATTTGCAATGTATTAGTGGTTCATGATATGGTTTGTGAGAAGAACACACATGCAATGACTCTAGCTGTGGTTCATGAGAAGAACACACATGCAATGACTAACTGTGGTTCATGAAAAGAGCAGACATGCAATGACACCGGTGGATCCAAGTGTGGTCTATGAGAAGGACACACATGCAATGACACTGGTGGATCCATGTGTGGTCCGTGAGAAGAACACGCATGCAATGACACTGGTAATATGTGGTTTGTGAAAAGAACAGACATGCAATGACACTAACTGTGGTTAATGAAAAGAGCAGACATGCAATGACACTGGTGGATCCATGTGTGGTTAATGAGAAGAACACACATGCAATGACACTAGGTGTGATCCATGATATGGTTTGTGAGAAGAACACACATGCAATCACTCTAGCTGTGGTTCATGAGAAGAACACACATGCAATGACACTGGTGTATCCTTATGTGGTTTATGAGAAGAACACACATGCAAGGACTCTAGCTGTGGTTCATGGAAAGAACACACATCCAATGACTCTAGCTGTGGTTCATGAGAAGAACACACATCCTATGACACTGCTGGATCCATGTGTGGTCTATGAGAGGATCACACATGCAATGAATCTAACCGTGGTTCATGAAAAGAGTAGATATGCAATGACACCGGTGGATCTATGTGTGGTATGTGGGAGGAACACACATCCAATGACCCTGCTGGATCCATATGTGGTTTGTGAGAAGAACACACATGCAATGACAATGGTGGATCCATGTGTGGTCTGTGGGAAGAACACACATGTAATGACTCTAGATGTGGTTCATGAAAAGAGCAGACTTGCAATAACACCGGTGGATCCATTTGTGGTCTATGAGAGGAACAAACATCCAATTACACCGGTGGATCCTTATGTGGTTTGTGAGAAGAACACACATGCAGTGACACCGGTGGATCCATGTGTGGTCTATGCGAGGAACACATATGCAATGACACCGGTGGATCCTTATGTGGTTTGTGAAAAAATACACATGCAATGACACCGGTGGATCCATGTGTGGTCTATGAGAGGAACACACATCCAATGACACCGGTGGATCCTTATGTGGTTTGTGAAAAGAACACACATGCAATGACACTGGTGATATGTGGTCTGCGAAAAGAACACACATGCAATGACACTGTTGGATCAATATGTGGTTTGTGAGAAGGACACACGTGCAATGACACTGGTGGATCCATGTGTGGTCTGTGAGAAGAACACACATGCAATGACACTGGTGATATGTGGTTTGTGAAAAGAATAGAGATGCAATGACTCTAATTGTGGTTAATGAAAAGAGCAGACATGCAATGACACTGGTGGATCCATGTGTGGTTAATGAGAAGAACACACATGCAATGACACTGGGTGTGGTTCATGATATGGTTTGTGAGAAGAACACACATGCAATGATTCTAGATGTGGTTCATGAGAAGAAGACACATGCAATGACTCTAACTGTGGTTCATGAAAAGAGCAGACATGCAATGACACTGGTGGATCCATGTGTGGTCTATGAGAGGAACACGGATCCAATGACACCGGTGGATCGTTACGTGGTTTGTGAGAAGAACACACATGCAATGACACTAGTGATATGTGGTCTGTGAAAAGAACACACATGCAATGACACTGGTGGATCCATATGTGGTTTGTGAGAAGGACACACATGCAATGACACTGGTGGATCCACGTGTGGTTCATGGGAAGAACACACATGCAATGACTCTGGATGTGGTTCATGAAAAGAGCAGACATGCAATGACACCGGTGGATCCATGTGTGGTCTATGACAGGAACACACATCCAATGACACCGGTGGATCCTTATGTGGTTTGTGGGAAGAACACACATGGAATGACACTTGTGATATGTGGTCTGTGAGATGAACACACATCCAATAGCACCGGTGGATCCATATGTGGTTTGTGAGAAAGACACACATGCAATGACACTGGTGGATCCATGTGTGGTTCATGGGAAGAACACACATGCAATGACACTGGTGTTATGTGGTTTGTGAAAAGAATAGACATGTAATGACTCTAACTGTGGTTAATGAAAAGAGCAGACATGCAATGACTCTGGTGGATCCATGTGTGGTTAATGAGAAGAACACACATGCAATGACACTGGGTGTGGTTCATGATATGGTTTGTGAGAAGAACACACATTCAATGACTCTAGCTATGGTTCATGAGAAGAACACACATGCAATGACACTAACTGTGGTTCATGGAAAGCGCAGACATGCAATGACACCGGTGGATCCATGTGTGGTCTGTGAGAGGATCACACATGCAATGACTCTAACTATGGTTCATCAAAAAAGCAGACAAGCAATGACACTAGTGGATCCATGTGTGGTTAATGAGAAGAACACACATGCAATGACACTAGGTGTGGTTCATGATATGGTTAGTGAGAAGAACACACATGCAATGACTCTAGCTGTGGTTCATGAGAAGAACACACATGCAACGACTCTAACTGTGGTTCATGAAAAGAGCAGACATGCGATGACACTGGTGGATCCATGTGTGGTCTATGAAAGGAACACACATCCAATGACACTAGTGGATCCTTACGTGGTTTGTGATAAGAACACACATGCAATGATACCGGTGATATGTGGTATGTGAAAAGAACACACATGCAATGACACTATTGAATCCATATGTGGTTTGTGAGAAGGACACACATGCAATGACACTGGTGGATTCATGTGTGATCTATTAGGAGAACACACATGCAATGACACTGGTGATATGTGGTTTGTGAAAAGAACAGACATGTAATGACTCTAACCGTGGTTAATGAAAAGAGCAGACATGCAATGACACTGGTCGATCCATGTGTGGTTAATGAGAAGAACACACATGCAATGACACTAGGTGTGATTCATGAAATGGTTTGTGAGAAGAACACACATGCAATGACTCTAGTTGTGGTTCATGAGAAGAACACACATGCAATGACACTGGTGTATCCTTATGTGGTTTGTGAGAAGAACACAGATGCAAGGACTCTAGCTGTGGTTCATGGAAAGAACACACATCCAATGACTCTAGCTGTGGTTCATGAGAAGAACACACATCCACTGACACTGGTGGATCCATGTGTGGTCTGTGAGAGGATCACACATGCAATGAATCTAACTGTGGTTCATGAAAAGAGCAGACATGCAATGACACCGGTGGATCCATGTGTGGTTTGTGGGAGGAACACACATCCAATGACACTGTTGGATCCATATGTGGTTTGTGAGAAGAACACACATGCAATGACTCTAGATGTTGTTCATGAAAAGAGAAGACATGCAATGACACTGGTGGATCCATGTGTGGTCTACGAGAGGAACACACATCCAATGACACCGGTGGATCCTTATGTGGTCTGTGAGAAGATCACACATGCAATGACACCGGTGGATCCATGTGTGGTCTATGAGAGGAACACATATCCAATGACACCAGTGGATCCTTATGTGGTTTCTGAGAAGAACACACATGCAATGACACTAGTGATATGTGGTCTATGAGAGGAACACAAATCCAATGACACTGCTGGATCCATATGTGGTTTGTGAGAAGGACACACATGCAATGACACTGGTGGATCCATGTGTCGTTCATGGGAAGAACACACATGCAATGACACTGGTGATATGTGGTTTGTGAAAAGAATAGACATGTAATGACTCTAAATGTGGCCAATGAAAAGATCAGAGATGCAATGACACTGGCGGATCCATGTGTGGTTAATGAGAAGAACACACATGCAATGACACTAGGTGTGATTCATGATATGGTTTGTGAGAAGAACACACATGCAATGACTCTAGCTGTGGTTCATGAGAAGAACACACATGCAATGACACTGGTGTATCCTTATGTGGTTTGTGAGAAGAACACACATCCAATGACACTGTTCGATCCATATGTGGTTTGTGAGAAGAACACACATGCAATGACACTGGTGGATCCGTGTGTGGTCTGTGAGAAGCAATGACACCGGTGGATCCATGTGTGGTCTATGAGTGGAACACACATCCAATGACACTGGTGGATCCTTATGTGGTTTGTGAGAAGAACACACATGCAATGACACTGGTGATATGTGGTCTATGAGAGGAACACACATGCCATGACACTGGTGGATCCATATGTGGTTTGTGAGAAGGACACACATGCAATGATACTGGTGGATACATGTGTCGTTCATGGGAAGAACACACATGCAATCACACTAGTGATATGTGGTTTGTGAAAAGAACAGACATGTAATGACTCTAAATGTGGTTAATGAAAAGATCAGACATGCAATGACACTGGTGGATCCATGTGTGGTTAATGAGAAGAACACACATGCAATGAGACTGGGTGTGATTCATGATATGGTTTGTGAGAAGAACACACATGCAATGACTAGCTGCGGTTCATGAGAAGAACACATATGCAATGACACTGGTGTATCCTTATGTGGTTTGTGTGAAGAACACACATGCAAGGACTCTAGCTGTGGTTCATGGAAAGAACACACATCCAATGACTCTAGCTGTGGTTCATGAGAAGAACACACATCCAATGACACTGGTGGATCTATTTGTGGTCTGTGAGAGGATCACACATGCAATGAATCTAACTGTGGTTCATGAAAAGAGCAGACATGCAATGACACCGGTGGATCCATGTGTGGTATGTGGGAGGAACACACATCGAATGACACTACTAGATCCATATGTGGTTTGTGAGAAGAAAACACATGCAATGACACTGGTGGATCCATGCGTGGTCTGTGGGAAGAACACACATGCAATGACTCTAGATGTGGTTCATGAGAAGAGCAGACATGCAATGACACCGGTGGATCCATGTGTGCCGTATGAGATGAACACGCATCCAATGACACCTTTGGATCCTTATGTGGTTTGTGAGAAGAACACACATGCAATGACACCGGTGGATCCATGTGTGGTCTATGAGAGGAACACAAATCCAATGACATCGGTGGATCCTTATGTGGTTTGTGAGAAGAACACGAATGCAATGACACTGGTGGTATGTGGTCTGTGAAAAGAACACACATGCAATGACACTGGTGGATCCATATGTGGTTTGTGAGAAGGACACACATGCATTGACACTGGTGGATCCATGTGTGGTTCCTAGGAAGAATACACATGCAATGACACTGGTGATATGTGGTTTGTGAAAAGAACAGACATGCAATGATTCTAACCATGGTTAATGAAAAGAGCAGACATGCAATGACACTGGTGGATCCATGTGTGGTTAATGAGAAGAACACACATGCAATTACACTGGGTGTGGTTCATGATATGGTTTGTGAGAACAACACACATACAATGACTCTAGCTATGGTTCATGAGAAGAACACCCATGCAATGACTCTAACTATCGTTCATGGAAAGAGCAGATATGCAATGACACTGGTGGATCCATGTGTGTTATGTTAGAGGATCACACATGCAATGACTCTAACTATGGTTCATGAAAAGAGCAGACTTGCAATGACACTGGTGGATCCATGTGTGGTTAATGAGAAGAACACACATGCAATGACACTGGGTGTGGTTCATGATATGGTTTGTGAGAAGAACACACATGCAATGACTCTAGTTGTGGTTCATGAGAAGAACACACATGGACTGACTCTAACCGTGGTTCATGAAAAGAGCAGACATGTGATGACATCGGTGGATTCATGTGTGGTCTATAAGAGGAACACACATCCAATGACATCGGTGGATCCTTACGTGGTTTGTGATAAGAACACACATGCAATGATACCGGTGATATGTGGTATGTGAAAAGAACACACATGCAATGACACTGGTGGATCCATATGTGGTTTGTGAGAAGGACACACATGCAATGACACTGGTGGATTCATGTGTGATCTATTAGGAGAACACACATGCAATGACACTGGTGATATGTGGTTTGTGAAAAGAACAGACATGCAATGACTCTAATCGTGGTTAATGAAAAGAGCAGACATGCAATGACACTGGTGGATCCATGTGTGGTTAATGAGAAGAACACACATGCAATGACACTAGGTGTGAGTCATGATATGGTTTGTGAGAAGAACACACATGCAATGACTCTAGTTGTGGTTCATGAGAAGAACACACATGCAATGACACTGGTGTATCCTTATGTGGTTTGTGAGAAGAACACAAATGCAAGGACTCTAGCTGTGGTTCATGGAAAGAACACACATCCAATGACTCTAGCTGTGGTTCATTAGAAGAACACACATCCAATGACACTGGTGGATCCATGTGTGGTCTGTGAGAGGATCACACATGCAATGATTCTAACTGTGGTTCATGAAAAGAGCAGACATGCAATGACACCGGTGGATCCATGTGTGGTTTGTGGGAGGAACACACATCCACTGACACTGCTGGATCCATATGTGGTTTGTGAGAAGAACACACATGCAATGACTCTAGATGTTGTTCATGAAAAGAGAAGACATGCAATGACACTGGTGGATCCATGTGTGGTCTACGAGAGGAACACACATCCAATGACACCGGTGGATCCTTATGTGGTCTGTGAGAAGATCACACATGCAATGACACCGGTGGATCCATGTGTGGTCTATGAGAGGAACACATATCCAATGACACCAGTGGATCCTTATGTGGTTTCTGAGAAGAACACACATGCAATGACACTAGTGATATGTGGTCTATGAGAGGAACACAAATCCAATGACACTGCTGGATCCATATGTGGTTTGTGAGAAGGACACACATGCAATGACACTGGTGGATCCATGTGTCGTTCATGGGAAGAACACACATGCAATGACACTGGTGATATGTGGTTTGTGAAAAGAACAGACATGTAATGACTCTAAATGTGGTTAATGAAAAGACCAGACATGCAATGACACTGGCGGATCCATGTGTGGTTAATGAGAAGAACACACATGCAATGACACTGGGTGTGATTCATGATATGGTTTGTGAGAAGAACACACATGCAATGACTCTAGCTGTGGTTCATGAGAAGAACACACATGCAATGACAGTGGTGTATCTTTATGTGGTTTGTGAAAAGAACACACATCCAATGACACTGTTGGATCCATATGTGGTTTGTGAGAAGAACACACATGTAATGACACTGGTGGATCCGTGTGTGGTCTGTGGGAAGAACACACATGCAATGACTCTAGATGTTGTTCATGAAAAGAGAAGACATGCAATGACACTGGTGGATCCATGTGTGGTCTACAAGAGGAACACACATCCAATGACACCGATGGATCCTTATGTGGTCTGTGAGAAGATCACACATGCAATGGCACCGGTGGATCCATGTGTGGTCTTTGAGAGGAAAACACATCCAATGACACCGGTGGATCCTTATGTGGTTTGTGAGAAGAACACACATGCAATGACACTGGTGATATGTGGTCTATGAGAGGAACACACATGCAATGACACTGGTGGATCCATATGTGGTTTGTGAGAAGGACACACATGCAATAACACTGGTGGATGCATGTGTCGTTCATGGGAAGAACATACATGCAATGACACTGGTGATATGTGGTTTGTGAAAAGAACTGACATGTAATGACTCTAAATGTGGTTAATGAAAAGATCAGACATGTAATGACACTGGTGGATCCATGTGTGGTTAATGAGAAGAACACACATGCAATGACACTGGGTGTGATTCATGATATGATTTGTGAGAAGAACACACATGCAATGACTCTAGCTGTGGTTCATGAAGACACACATGCAATGACACTGGTGTATCCTTATGTGGTTTGTGACAATAACACACATGCAAGGACTCTAGCTGTGGTTCATGGAAAGAACACACATCCAATGACTCAAGCTCTGGTTCATGAGAAGAAAACACATCTAATGACACTGGTGGATCCATTTGTGGTCTGTGAGAGGATCACACATGCAATGAATCTAACTGTGGTTCATGAAAAGAGCATACATGCAATGACACCGTTGGATCCATGTGTAGTCTGTGGGAGGAACACACCTCCAATGACACTACTAGATCCATATGTGGTTTGTGAGAAGAAAACACATGCAATGACACAGGTGGATCCATGTGTGGTCTGTGGGAAGAACACAAATGCAATGACTCTAGATGTGGTTCATGAAAAGTGCAGACATGCAATGACACCGGTGGATCCATGTGTGCTCTATGAGAGGAACACACATCCAATGACACCGGTGGATCCTTATGTGGTTTGTGAGAAGAACACACATGCAATGACACCGGTGGATCCATGTGTGGTCTATGAGAGGAACACACATCCAATGACATCGGTGGATCCTTATGTGGTTTGTGAGAAGAACACACATGCAATGACACCGGTGGATCCATGTGTGGTCTATGAGAGGAACACACATCCAATGACACCGGTGGATCCTTATGTGGTTTGTGAGAAGAACACGCATGCAATGACACTAGTGGTATGTGGTCTGTGAAAAGAACACACATGCAATGACACTGGTGGATCCATATGTGGTTTGTGAGAAGGACACACATGCAATGACACTGGTGGATCCATGTGTGGTTCATGGGAAGAACACACATGCAATGACACTGGTGATATGTGGTTTGTGAAAAGAACAGACATGTAATGACTCGAACTATGGTTAATGAAAAGAGCAGACATGCAATGACACTGGTTGATCCATGTGTGGTTAATGAGAAGAACACACATGCAATTACACTGGGTGTGGTTCATGATATGGTTTGTGAGAAGAACACACATGCAATGACTCTAGCTGTGGTTCATGAGAAGAACACACATGCAATGACTCTAACTGTGGTTCATGGAAAGAGCAGATATGCAATGACACTGGTGGATCCATGTGTGTTATGTTAGAGGATCACACATGCAATGACTCTAACTATGGTTCATGAAAAGAGCAGAGTTGCAATGACACTGGTGGATCCATGTGTGGTTAATGAGAAGAACACACATGCAATGACACTGGGTGTGGTTCATGATATGGTTTGTGAGAAGAACACACATGCAATGACTCTAGCTGTGGTTCATGAGGTGAAAACACATGCACTGACTATAACCGTGGTTCATGAAAAGAGCAGACATGCGATGACACCGGTGGATCCATGTGTGGTCTATGAGAGGAACACACATCCAATGACACCGGTGGATCCTTACGTGGTTTGTGAGAAGAACACACATGAAATGACACTGGTGATATGTGGTTTGTGAAAAGAACACACATGCAATTACACTTTTGGTTCCATATGTGGTTTGTGAGAAGGACACACATGCAATGACACTGGTGGATCCATGTGTGGTTCATGGGAAGAACACACATGTAATGACATTGGTGATATGTGGTTTGTGAAAAGAATAGACATAGAATGACTCTAACTGTGGTTAATGAAAAGTGCAGACATGCAATGACACTGGTGGATCCATGTGTGGTTAATGAGAAGAACACACACATGCAATGACACTGCGTGTGATTCATGATATGGTTTGTGAGAAGAACACATGCAATGACTCTAGCTATGGTTCATCAGAAGAACACACATGCAATGACACTGGTGTATCCTTATGTGGTTTGTGAGAAGAACACACATGCAAGGACTCTAGCTGTGGTTCATGGAAAGAGCACACATCCAATGACTCTAGCTGTGGTTCATGAGAAGACCACACATCCAATGACACTGGTGGATCCATGTGTGGTCTGTTAGAGGATCACACATGCAATGAATCTAACAGTGGTTCATGAAAAGAGCAGACATACAATGACACCGGTGGATCCATGTGTGGTCTGTGGGAGGAACACACATCCAATGACACTTTAGATCCATATGTGGTTTGTGAGAAGAACACACATGCAATGACACTGGTGGATCCGTGTGTGGTCTGTGGGAAGAACACACATGCAATGACTCTAGATGTGGTTCATGAAAAGAGCAGACATGCAATGACACTGGTGGATCCATGCGTGGTCTATCAGAGGAACACACATCCAATGACACAGGTAGATCCTTATGTGCTTTGTGAGAAGAACACACATGCAATGACACAGGTGGATCCATGTGTGGTCTATGAGAGGAACACACATCCAATGACACTGGTGGATCCTTATGTGGTTTATGAGAACACACATGCAATGACACCGGTGGATCCATGTGTGGTCTATGAGAGGAACACACATACAATGACATCGGTGGATCCTTATGTGGTTTGTGAGAAAAACACACATGCAATGACACTGGTGATATGTGGTCTATGAAAAGAACACACATGCAATGACACTGGTGGATCCATATGTGGTTTGTGAGAAGGACACACATGTAATGACACTGGTGGATCCATGTGTGGTTCATGGGAAGAACACACATGCAATGAAACACTGGTGATATGTGGTTTGTGAAAAGAACAGACATGCAATGACTCTATTTGTGGTTAATGAAAAGAGCAGACATGCAATGACACTGGTGGATCCATGTGGGGTTAATGAGAAGAACACACATGCAATGACACTGGGTGTGATTCATGATATGGTTTGCGAGAAGAACACAGATGCAATGACTCTAGCTATGGTTCATGAGAAGAACACACATGCAATGACTCTAACTGTGGTTCATGAAAAGAGTAGACATGCGATGACATCGGTGGATCCATGTGTGGTCTATGAGAGGAACACACATCCAATGACACCGGTGGATCCTTACGTGGTTTGTGAGAAGAACACACATGCAATGACACTAGTGATATGTGGTCTGTGAAAAGAACACACATGCAATGACACTGTTGGATCCATATGTGGTTTCTGAGAAGGACACACATGCAATGACACTGGTGGATCCATGTGTGGTTCATGGGAAGAACACACATGCAATGACATTGGTGATATGTGGTTTGTGAAAAGAATAGACATAGAATGACTCTAACTATGGTTAATGAAAAGAGTAGACATGCAATGACACTGGTGGATCCATGTGTGGTTAATGAGAAGAACACACATGCAATGACACTGGGTGTGATTCATGATATGGTTTGTGAGAAGAACACACATGCAATGACACTGGGTGTGATTCATGATATGGTTTGTGAGAAGAACACACATGCAATGACTCTAGCTATGGTTCATCAGAAGTACACACATGCAATGACACTGGTGTATCCTTATGTGGTTTGTGACAATAACACACATGCAAGGACTCTAGCTGTGGTTCATGGAAAGAACACACATCCAATGACTCTAGCTGTGGTTCATGAGAAGAACACACATCCAATGACACTGGTGGATCCATGTGTGGTCTGTTAAAGGATCACACATGCAATGAATCTAACGGTGGTTCATGAAAAGAGTAGGCATGCAATGACACTGCTAGATCCATATGTGGTTTGGGAGAAGAACACACATGCAATGACACTGGTGGATCCATGTGTGGTCTGTGGGAGGAACACACATCCAATGACACTGCTAGATCCATATGTGGTTTGTGAGAAGAACACACATGCAATGACACTGGTGGATCCATGTGTTGTCTGTGGGAAGAACACACATGCAATGACTCTAGATGTGGTTCTTGAAAAGAGCAGACGTGCAATGACACCGGTGGATCCATGTGTGGTCTATCAGAGGAACACACATCCAATGACACGGGTGGATCCTTATGTGGTTTGTGAGAAGAACACACATGCAATGACACCGGTGGATCCATGTGTGGTCTATGAGAGGAACACACATTCAATGACACGGGTGGATCCTTATGTGGTTTATGAGAAGAACACACATGCAATGACACCGGTGGATCCATGTGTGGTCTATGAGAGGAACACACATCCAATGACACCGGTGGATCCTTATGTGGTTTGTGAGAAGAACACACATGCAATGACACTGGTGATATGTGGTCTGTGAAAAGAACACACATGCAATGACACCGGTGGATCCATATGTGGTTTGTGAGAAGGACACACATGTAATGACACTGGTGGATCCATGTGTGGTTCATGGGAAGAACACACATGCAATGACACTGGTGATATGTGGTTTGTGAAAAGAACATACATGCAATGACTCTAACAGTGGTTAATGAAAAGAGCAGACCTGCAATGACACTAGTGGATTCATGTGTGGTTAATGAGAAGAACACACATGCTATGACACTGGGTGTGGTTCATGATATGGTTTGTGAGAACAACACACATGCAATGACTCTAGCTGTGGTTCATGAGAAGAACACACATGCAATGACTCTAACTATGGTTCATGAAAAGAGCAGACATGCAATGACACCGGTGGATCCATGTATGGTCTATGAGAGGAACACAGATCCAATGACACCGGTGGATCCTTACGTGGTTTGTGAGAAGAAGACACATGCAATGACACTGGTGATATGTGTTCTGTGAAAAGAACAAACATGCAATGACACTGGTGGATCCATATGTGGTTTGTGAGAAGGACACACATGCAATGACACTGGTGGATCCATGTGTCATTCATGGGAAGAACACACATGCAATGACTCTAGATGTGGTGCATGAAAAGAGCAGACATGCAATGACACCGGTGGATCCCATTGTGGTCTATGAGAGGAACACACATCCAATGACACCGGTGGATCCTTATGTCGTTTGTGAGAAGAACACACATGCAATGCCACTAGTGATATGTGGTCTGTGAAAAGTACACACATCCAATGACACTGGTGGATACATATGTGATTTGTGAGAAGGACACACATGCAATGACACTGGTGGATCCATGTGTGGTTCATGGGAAGATCACACATGAAATGACACTGGTGATATGTGGTTTGTGAAAAGAACACACATGCAATGACTCTTACTCTGGTTAATAAAAAAGCAGACATGTAATGACACTGGTGGATCCATCTGTGGTTAATGAGAAGAACACACATGCAATGACACTGGGTGTGGTTCATGATATGGTTTGTGAGAAGAACACACATGCAATGACTCTAGCTGTGGTTCATGAGAAGAACACACATGCAATGACTCTAACTGTGGTTCATGAAAATAGCAGACATGTGATGACACCGGTGGATCCATGTGTGGTCTATGAGAGGAACACACATCCAATGACACCGGTGGATCCTTACGTGGTTTGTGAGAAGAACACACATGCAATGACACTGGTGATACGTGGTCTGTAAAAAGAATACACATGCAATGACACTATTGGATCCATATGTGGTTTGTGAGAAGGACACACATGCAATGACACTGGTGGATCCATGTGTGGTCTGTGAAAAGAACACACATGCAATTACACTGGTGATATGTGGTTTGTGAAAAGAATAGACATGCAATGCCTCTAACTATGGTTAATGAAAAGAGCGGACATGCAATGCCACTGGTGGATCCATGTGTGGTTAATGAGAAGAACACACATGCAATGACACTGGGTGTGATTCATGATATGGTTTGTGAGAAGAACACACATGCAATGACTCTAGCTGTGGTTCATGAGAAGAACACATATGCAATGACACTGGTGTATCCTTATGTCGTTTGTGAGAAGAACACACATGCAAGGACTCTAGCTGTGGTTCATGGAAAGAACACACATCCAATGACTCTAGCTGTGGTTCATGAGAAGAACACACATCCAATGACACTAGTGGATCCGTGTGTGGTCTGTGAGAGGATCACACATGCAATGAATCTAACCGTGGTTCATGAAAAGAGCAGACATGCAATGACACCGGTGGATCCATGTGTGGTTTGTGGGAAGAACACACATCCAATGACACTGCTGGATCCATATGTGGTTTGTGACAAGAACACACATGCCATGACACTGGTGGATCCATGTGTGGTCTGTGGGAAGAACACACATGCAATGACTCTTGATATGGTTTATAAAAAGAGCAGACATGCAATAACACCGGTGGATCCATGTGTGGTCTATGAGAGGAACACACATCCAATGACACCGGTGGATCCTTATGTGGTTTGTGAGAACACACATGCAATGACACCGGTGGATCCTTATGTGGTTTGTGAGAAGAACACACATGCAATGCCTCTAACTATGGTTCATGAAAAGAGTAGCCATGCAATGACACCGGTGGATCCATGTATGGTCTATGAGAGGAACACACATCCAATGACACCGATGGATCCTTACGTGGTTTGTGAGAAGAACACACATGCAATGACACTGGTGATATGTGGTCTGTGAAAAGAACACACATGCAATCACACTGGTGGATCCATATGTGGTTTGTGAGAAGGACACACATGCAATGACACTGGTGGATCCATGTGTCGTTCATGGGAAGAACACACATGCAATGACTCTAGATGTGGTGCATGAAAAGAGCAGACATGCAATGACACCGGTGGATCCCATTATGGTCTATCAGAGGAACACACATCCAATGACACCGGTGGATCCTTATGTGGTTTGTGAGAAGAACACACATGCAATGCCACTGGTGATATGTGGTCTGTGAAAAGTACACACATCCAATGACACCGGCGGATACATATGTGATTTGTGAGAAGGACACACATGCAATGACACTGGTGGATCCATGTGTGGTTCATGGGAAGAACACACATGAAATGACACTGGTGATATGTGGTTTGTGAAAAGAACAGACATGCAATGACTCTAACTCTGGTTAATTAAAAAAGCAGACATGTAATGACACTAGTGGATCCATCTGTGGTTAATGAGAAGAACACACATGCAATGACACTGGGTGTGGTTCATTATATGGTTTGTGAGAAGAACACACATGCAATGACTCTAGCTGTGGTTCATGAGAAGAACACACATGCAATGACTCTAACTGTGGTTCATGAAAATAGCAGACATGTGATGACACCGGTGGATCCATGTGTGGTCTATGAGAGGAACACACATCCAATGACACCGGTGGATCCTTACGTGGTTTGTGAGAAGAACACACATGCAATGACACTGGTGATATGTGGTCTGTGAAAAGAACACACATGCAATGACACTATTGGATCCATATGTGGTTTGTGAGAAGGACACACATGCAATGACACTGGTGGATCCATGTGTGGTCTGCAGGAAGAACACACATGCAATGACACTGGTGATATGTGGTTTGTGAAAAGTATAGACGTGCAATGACTCTAACTATGGTTAATGAAAAGAGCAGACGTGCAATGACACTGGTGGATCCATGTGTGGTTAATGAGAAGAACACACATGCAATGACACTAGGTGTGATTCATGATATGGTTTGTGAGAAGAACACACATGCAATGACTCTAGCTGTGGTTCATGAGAAGAACACATATGCAATGACACTGGTGTATCCTTATGTCGTTTGTGAGAAGAACACACATGCAAGGACTCTAGCTGTGGTTCATGGAAAGAACACACATCCAATGACTCTAGCTGCGGTTCATGAGAATAACACACATAGAATGACACTGGTGGATCCGTTTGTGGTCTGTGAGAGGATCACACATGCAATGAATCTAACCGTGGTTCATGAAAAGAGCAGACATGCAATGACACCGGTGGATCCATGTGTGGTTTGTGGAAGAACACACATACAATGACACTGCTGGATCCATATGTGGTTTGTGACAAGAACACACATGCAATGACACTGGTGGATACATGTGTGGTCTGTGGGAAGAACACACATGCAATGACTCTTGATATGGTTCATGAAAAGAGCAGGCATGCAATAACACCGGTGGATCCATGTGTGGTCTATGAGAGGAACACACATCCAATGACACCGGTGGATCCTTATGTGGTTTGTGAGAACACACATGCAATGACATCGGTGGATCCATGTGTGGTCTATGAGAGGAACACACATCCAATGACATTGGTGATATGTAGTCTGTCAAAAGTACACACATCCAATGACACCGGTGGATCCATATGTGATTTGTGAGAAGGACACACATGCAATGACACTGGTGGATCCATGTGTGGTTCATGGGAAGAACACACATGAAATGACACTGGTGATATGTGGTTTGTGAAAAGAACAGACATGCAATGACTCTAACTCTGGTTAATAAAAAAAGCAGACATGTAATGACACTAGTTGATCCATCTATGGTTAATGAGAAGAACACACATGCAATGATACTGGGTGTGGTTCATGATATGGTTTGTGAGAAGAACACACATGCAATGACTCTAGCTGTGGTTCATGAGAAAACACACATGCAATGACTCTAACTGTGGTTCATGAAAATAGCAGACATGTGATGACACCGGTGGATCCATGTGTGTTCTATGAGAGGAACACACATACAATGACACTGGTGGATCCTTACGTGGTTTGTGAGAAGAACACACATGCAATGACACTGGTGATATGTGGTCTGTGAAAAGAACACACATGCAATGACACTATTGGATCCATATGTGGTTTGTGAGAAGGACACACATGCAATAACACTGGTGGATCCATGTGTGGTCTGTGAGAAGAACACACATGCAACGACACTAGTGATATGTGGTTTGTGAAAAGAATAGACATGCAATGACTCTAACTATGGTTAATGAAAAGAGCAGACATGCAATGACACTGGTGGATCCATGTGTGGTTAATGAGAAGAACACACATGCAATGACACTGGGTGTGATTCATGATATGGTTTGTGAGAAGAACACACATGCAATGACTCTAGCTGTGGTTCATGAGAAGAACACATATTCAATGACACTGGTGTATCCTTATGTCGTTTGTGAGAAGAACAAACATGCAAGGACTCTAGCTGTGGTTCATGGAAAGACAAACATCCAATGACTCTAGCTGTGGTTCATGAGAAGAACACACATCCAATGACACTGGTGGATCCGTGTGTGGTCTGTGAGAGGATCACACATGCAATGAATCTAACCGTGGTTCATGAAAAGAGCAGACATGCAATGACACCGGTGGATCCATGTGTGCTTTGTGCGAAGAACACACATCCAATGACACTGCTAGATCCATATATGGTTTGGGACAAGAAAACACATGCAATGACACTGGTGGATCCATGTGTGGTCTGTGGGAAGAACACACATGCAATGACTCTTGATATGGTTCATGAAAAGAGCAGACATGCAATAACACCGGTGGATCCATGTGTGGTCTATGAGAGGAACACACATCCAATGACACCGGTGGATCCTTATGTGGTCTGTGAGAGGATCACACATGCAATGAATCTAACTGTGGTTCATGAAAAGAGTAGACAAGCAATGACACCGGTGGATCCATGTGTGGTCTGTGGGAGGAACACACATCCAATGACACTGCTGGATCCATATGTGGTCTGGGATAAGAACACACATGCAATGACACTGGTGGATCCACGTGTGGTCTGTGTGAAGAACACACATGCAATGACTCTAGATGTGGTTCATGAAAAGAGCAGACATGCAATGACACCGGTGGATCCATGTGTGGTCTTTGAGAGGAACACACATCCAATGACACCGGTGGATCCTTATGTGGTTTGTGAGAAGAACACACATGCAAGGACTGTAGCTGTGGTTCATGGAAAGAACACACATCCAATGACTCTAGCTGTGGTTCGTGAGAAGAACACACATCCAATGACACTGGTGGATCCGTGTGTGGTCTGTGAGAGGATCACACATGCAATGAATCTAACCGTGGTTCATGAAAAGAGCAGACATGCAATGACACTGGTGGATCCATGTGTGCTTTGTGGGAAGAACACACATCCAATGACACTGCTAGATCCATATATGGTTTGTGACAAGAAAACACATGCAATGACACTAGTGGATCCATGTGTGGTCTGTGGGAAGAACACACATGCAATGACTCTTGATATGGTTCATGAAAAGAGCAGACATGCAATAACACCGGTGGATCCATGTGTGGTCTATGAGAGGAACACACATCCAATGACACCGGTGGATCCTTATGTGGTCTGTGGGAGGATCACACATGCAATGAATTTAACTGTGGTTCATGAAAAGAGTAGACAAGCAATGACACCGGTGGATCCATGTGTGGTCTGTGGGAGGAACACACATCCAATGACACTGCTGGATCCATATGTGGTCTGTGATAGGAACACACATGCAATGACACTGGTGGATCCACGTGTGGTCTGTGTGAAGAACACACATGCAATGACTCTAGATGTGGTTCATGAAAAGAGCAGACATGCAATGACACCGGTGGATCCATGTGTGGTCTTTGAGAGGAACACACATCCAATGACACCGGTGGATCCTTATGTGGTTTGTGAGAAGAACACACATGCAAGGACTCTAGCTGTGGTTCATGGAAAGAACACACATCCAATGACCCTAGCTGTGGTTCATGAGAAGAACACACATCCAATGACACTGGTTGATCCATGTGTGGTCTGTGAGAAGAACACACATGCAATGACACTGGTGATATGTGGTTTGTGAAAAGAATAGACATGCAATGACTCTAACTATGGTTAATGAAAAGAGCAGACATGCAATGACACCGGTGTATCTATGTGTGGTTAATGAGAAGAACACACATGCAATGACACTGGGTGTGATTCATGATATGGTTTGTGAGAAGAACACACATGCAATGAGAGCTGTGGTTCATGAGAAGAACACATATGCAATGACACTGGTGTATCCTTATGTCGTTTGTGGGAAGAACACACATGCAAGGACTCTTGTTGTGGTTCATAGAAAGAACACACATCCAATGACTCTAGCTGTGGTTCATGAGAAGAACACACATCTAATGACACAGGTGGATCCATGTGTGGTCTGTGAGAGGATCACACATGCAATGAATCTAACCGTGGTTCATGAAAAGAGCAGACATGCAATGACACCGGTGGATCCATGTGTGGTTTGTGGGAAGAACACACATCCAATGACACTGCTGGATCCATATGTGGTTTGTGACACAAAAACACATGCAATAACACTGGTGGATCCATGTGTGGTCTGTGGGAAGAACACACATGCAATGACTCTTGATATGGTTCATGAAAAGAGCAGACATGCAATAACACCGGTGGATCCATGTGTGGTCTATGAGAGGAACACACATCCAATGACACCGGTGGATCCTTATGTGGTTTGTGAGAACACACATGCAATGACACCGGTGGATCCATGTGTGGTCTATGAGAGGAACACACATCCAATGACACCGGTGGATCCTTATGTGGTTTGTGAGAAGAAAACACATGTAATGACACCGGTGGATCCATGTGTGGTCTATGAGAGGAACACACATCCAATGACATCGGTGGATCCTTATGTGGTTTGTGAGAAGAACACACATGAAGTGACACTGGTGATATGTGGTCTGTGAAAGGAACACACATGCAATGACATTGGTGGATCCATATGTGGTTTGTGAGAAGGACACACATGCAATGAGACGGGTGGATCCATGTGTGGTTCATGGGAAGAACACACGTGCAATTACACTTGTGATATGTGGTTTGTGAAAAGAACAAACATGCAATGCCTCTAACTGTGGTTAATGAAAAGAGCAGACATGCAATGATACTGGTGGATCCATGTGTGGTTAATGAGAAGAACACACATGCAATGACACTTGGTGTGGTTCATGATATGGTTTGTGAGAAGAACACACATGCATTGACTCTAGCTGTGGTTCATGAAAAGAGCAGACATGCAATGACTCTAACTATGGTTCATGAAAAGAGCAGACATGCAATGACGCTCGTGGATCCATGTATGGTCTATGAGAGGAACACACATCCAATAACACCGGTGGATCCTTACGTGGTTTGTGAGAAGAACACACATGCAATGACACTGGTGATATGTGTCATGTGAAAAGAACACACATGCAATGACACTTGTGGATCCAGATGTGGTTTGTGAGAAGGACACACATGCAATGACACTGGTGGATCTAGATGTGGTTCATGGGAAGAACACACATGCAATGACTCTAGATGTGGTTCATGAAAAGAGCAGACATGCAATGACACTGGTGGATCCATGTGTGGTCTATGAGAGGAACATACATCCAATGACACCGGTGTATCCTTATGTGGTTTGTGAGAAGAACACACATGCAATGCCACTAGTGATATGTGGTCTGTGAAAAGAACACACATCCAATGACACCGGTGGATCCATATGTGGTTTGTGAGAAGGACACACATGCAATGACACTCGTGGATCCATGTGTGGTTCATGGGAAGAACACACATGCAATGACACTGGTGATATGTGGTTTGTGAAAAAGAACATACATGCAATGAATCTAACTGTGGTTAATCAAAAGAGCAGACATGCAATGACACTGGTGGATCCATGTGTGGTTAATGATAAGAACACACATGCAATGACACTGGATGTGGTTCATGATATGGTTTGTGAGAAGAACACACATGCAATGACTCTAGTTGTGGTTCATGAGAAGAACACTCATGCAATGACTCTAACTGTGGTTCATGAAAGGAGCAGACATGCGATGACACCGGTGGATCCATGTGTGATCTATGAGAGGAACACACATCCAATGACACCGGTGGATTCTTATGTGGTTTGTGAGAAGAACACACATGCAATGACACTGGTGGATCCACGTGTGGTCTATGTGAAGAATACACATGCAATGACTCTAGATGTGGTTCATGAAAAGAGCAGACATGCAATGACACCGGTGGATCCATGTGTGGTCTATGAGAGGAACACACATCCAATGACACCGGTGGATCCTTATGTGGTTTGTGAGAAGAACACACATGCAAGGACTCTAGCTGTGGTTCATGGAAAGAACACACATCCAATGACTCTAGTTGTGGTTCATGAGAAGAACACACATCCAATGACACTAGTGGATCCATGTGTGGTCAGTGAGAGGATCACACATGCAATGAATCTAACTGTGGTTCATGAAAAGAGTAGACAAGCAATGACACCGCTGGATCCATATGTGGTTTGTGAGAAGAACACACATGCAATGACACTGATGGATCCACGTGTGGTATGTGTGAAGAACACACATGCAATGACTCTAGATGTGGTTCATGAAAAGAGCAGACATGCAATGACACCGGTGGATCCATGTGAGGTCTATGAGAGGAACACACATCCAATGACACCGGTGGATCCTTATGTGGTTTGTGAGAAGAACACACATGCAATGACACCGGTCGATCCATGTGTGGTCTATGATAGGAACACACATCCGATGACACCGGTGGATCCTTATGTGGTTTCTGAGAAGTACACACATGCAATGACACCGGTGGATCCATGTGTGGTCTATGAGAGGAACACGCATCCAATGATACTGGTTGATCCTTATGTGGTTTGTGAGAAAAACACACATGCAATGACACTGGTGATATGTGGTCTGTGAAAAGAAGACACATGCAATGATACTGGTGGATCCATATGTGGTTTGTGAGAAGGACACGCATGCAATGACACTAGTGGATCCATGTGTAGTTCATGGGACGAACACACATGCAATGACACTGGTGAAATGTGGTTTGTGAAAAGAACAGACATGCAATGACTCTAACTGTGGTTAATGAAAAGAGCAGACATGCAATGACACATGTGGATCCATGTGTGGTTAATGGGAAGAACACACATGCAATGACACTGGATGTGGTTCATGATATAGTTTGTGAGAAGAACACACATGCACGGACTCTAGCTGTGGTTCATGAGAAGAACACACATGCAATGACTCTAACTATGGTTCATGAAATGAGCATACATGCAATGACACCGGTGGATCCATGTATGGTCTATGAGAGGAACACACATCCAATGACACCGGTGGATCCTTACGTGGTTTGTGACAAGAACACACATGCAATGACACTGGTGATATGTGGTCTGTGAAAAGAACACACATGTAATGACACTAGTGGATCCATATGTGGTTCGTGAGAAGGACACACATGCAATGACACTAGTGGATCCATGTGTGGTTCATGGGAAGAACACACATGCAATGACTCTAGATGTGGTTCATGAAAAGAGCAGACATGCAATGACACCGGTGGATCCATGTGTGGTCTATGAGAAGAACACACATGCAATGACACTGGGTGTGGTTCATGATATGGTTTGTGAGAAGAACACACATGCACTGACTCTAGCTGTGGTTCATGAGAAGAACACACATGCAATGACTCTAACTATGGTTCATGAAATGAGCAGACATGCAATGACACCGGTGGATCAATGTATGGTCTATGAGAGGAACACACATCCAATGACACCGGTGGATCCTTACGTGGTTTGTGACAAGAACACACATGCAATGACACTGGTGATATGTGGTCTGTGAAAAGAACACACATGTAATGACACTAGTGGATCCATATGTGGTTCGTGAGAAGGACACACATGCAATGACACTAGTGGATCCATGTGTGGTTCATGGGAAGAACACACATCCAATGACTCTAGATGTGGTTCATGAAAAGAGCAGACATGCAATGACACCGGTGGATCCATGTGTGGTCTATGAGAAGAACACACATGCAATGACACTGGGTGTGGTTCATGATATGGTTTGTGAGAAGAACACACATGCACTGACTCTAGCTGTGGTTCATGAGAAGAACACACATGCAATGACTCTAACTATGGTTCATGAAATGAGCAGACATGCAATGACACCGGTGGATCCATGTATGGTCTATGAGAGGAACACACATCCAATGACACCGGTGGATCCTTACGTGGTTTGTGACAAGAACACACATGCAATGACACTGGTGATATGTGGTCTGTGAAAAGAACACACATGTAATGACATTAGTGGATCCATATGTGGTTTGTGAGAAGGACACACATGCAATGACACTAGTGGATCCATGTGTGGTTCATGGGAAGAACACACATGCAATGACTCTAGATGTGGTTCATGAAAAGAGCAGACATGCAATGACACCGGTGGATCCATGTGTGGTCTATGAGAGGAACACACATCCAATGACACCGGTGGATCCTTATGTGGTTTGTGAGAAGAACACACATGCAATGCCACTAGTGATATATGGTCTGTGAAAAGAACACACATCCAGTGACACCGGTGGATCCATATGTGGTTTGTGAGAAGGACACACATGCAATGACACTGGTGGATCCATGTGTGGTTCATGGGAAGAACACACATGCAATGGCACTGGTGATATGTGGTTTGTGAAAAGAACAAACATGCAATGACTCTAACTGTGGTTAATGAAAAGAGCAGACATGCAACAACACTGGTGGATCCATGTGTGGTTAATGAGAAGACAACACATGCAATGACACTAGGTGTGGTTCATGATATGGTTTGTGAGAAGAACACACATGCAATGACTCTAATTGTGGTTCATGAAAAGAGCAGACATACGATGACACCGGTGGATCCATGTGTTGTCTATGAGAGGAACACACATCCAATGACACCGGTGGATCCTTACGTGGTTTGTGAGAAGAACACACATGCAATGACACTGGTGATATGTGGTCTGTGGTAAGAACACACATGCAATGATACTGGTGGATCCATATGTGGTTTGTGAGAAGGACACGCATGCAATGACACTAGTGGATCCATGTGTAGTTCATGGGACGAACACACATGCAATGCCACTGGTGAAATGTGGTTTGTGAAAAGATCAGACATGCAATGACTCTAACTGTGGTTAATGAAAGGAGCAGACATGCGATGACACCGGTGGATCCATGTGTGATCTATGAGAGGAACACACATCCAATGACACCGGTGGATCCTTATGTGGTTTTTGAGAAGAACACACATGCAATGACACTGGTGGATCCACGTGTGGTCTATGTGAAGAACACACATGCAATGACTCTAGATGTGGTTCATGAAAAGAGCAGACATGCAATGACACCGGTGGATCCATGTGTGGTCTATGAGAGGAACACACATCCAATGACACCGGTGGATCCTTATGTGGTTTGTGAGAAGAACACACATGCAAGGACTCTAGCTGTGGTTCATGGAAATAACACACATCCAATGACTCTAGTTGTGGTTCATGAGAAGAACACACATCCAATGACACTGGTGGATCCATGTGTGGTCAGTGAGAGGATCACACATGCAATGAATCTAACTGTGGTTCATGAAAAGAGTAGACAAGCAATGACACCGGTGGATCCATGTGTGGTCTGTGGGAGGAACACACATCCAATGACACTGCTGGATCCATATGTGGTTTGTGAGAAGAACACACATGCAATGACACTGATGGATCCACGTGTGGTCTGTGTGAAGAACACACATGCAATGACTCTAGATGTGGTTCATGAAAAGAGCAGACATGCAATGACACCGGTGGATCCATGTGTGGTCTATGAGAGGAACACACATCCAATGACACCGGTGGATCCTTATGTGGTTTGTGAGAAGAACACACATGCAATGACACCGGTCGATCCATGTGTGGTCTATGATAGGAACACACATCCGATGACACCGGTGGATCCTTATGTGGTTTCTGAGAAGTACACACATGCAATGACACCGGTGGATCCATGTGTGGTCTATGAGAGGAACACGCATCCAATGACACTGGTTGATCCTTATGTGGTTTGTGAGAAAAACACACATGCAATGACACTGGTGATATGTGGTCTGTGAAAAGAACACACATGCAATGATATTGGTGGATCCATATGTGGTTTGTGAGAAGGACACGCATGCAATGACACTAGTGGATCCATGTGTAGTTCATGGGACGAACACACATGCAATGACACTGGTGAAATGTGGTTTGTGAAAAGAACAGACATGCAATGACTCTAACTGTGGTTAATGAAAAGAGCAGACATGCAATGACACATGTGGATCCATGTGTAGTTAATGGGAAGAACACACATGCAATGACACTGGATGTGGTTCATGATATGGTTTGTGAGAAGAACACACATGCACGGACTCTAGCTGTGGTTCATGAGAAGAACACACATGCAATGACTCTAACTATGGTTCATGAAAAGAGCAGACATGCAATGACACCGGTGGATCCATGTATGGTCTATGAGAGGAACACACATCCAATGACACCGGTGGATCCTTACGTGGTTTGTGACAAGAACACACATGCAATGACACTGGTGATATGTGGTCTGTGAAAAGAACACACATGTAATGACACTAGTGGATCCATATGTGGTTTGTGAGAAGGACACACATGCAATGACACTAGTGGATCCATGTGTGGTTCATGGGAAGAACACACATGCAATGACTCTAGATGTGGTTCATGAAAAGAGCAGACATGCAATGACACCGGTGGATCCATGTGTGGTCTATGAGAGGAACACACATCCAATGACACCGGTGGATCCTTATGTGGTTTGTGAGAAGAACACACATGCAATGCCACTAGTGATATATGGTCTGTGAAAAGAACACACATCCAATGACACCGGTGGATCCATATGTGGTTTGTGAGAAGGACACACATGCAATAACACTGGTGGATCCATGTGTGGTTCATGGGAAGAACACACATGCAATGACACTGGTGATATGTGGTTTGTGAAAAGAACAGACATGCAATGACTCTAACTGTGGTTAATGAAAAGAGCAGACATGCAAAAACACTGGAGGATCCATGTGTGGTTAATGAGAAGACAACACATGCAATGTCACTAGGTGTGGTTCATGATATGGTTTGTGAGAAGAACACACATGCAATGACTCTAATTGTGGTTCATGAAAAGAGCAGACATACGATGACACCGGTGGATCCATGTGTTGTCTATGAGAGGAACACACATCCAATGACACCGGTGGATCCTTACGTGGTTTGTGAGAAGAACACACATGCAATGACACTGGTGATATGTGGTCTGTGAAAAGAACACACATGCAATGATACTGGTGGATCCATATGTGGTTTGTGAGAAGGACACACATGCAATGACACTAGTGGATCCATGTGTAGTTCATGGGACGAACACACATGCAATGACACTGGTGAAATGTGGTTTGTGAAAAGATCAGACATGCAATGACTCTAACTGTGGTTAATGAAAAGAGCAGACATGCAATGACACATGTGGATCCATGTGTGGTTAATGAGAAGAACACACATGCAATGACACTGGGTGTGGTTCATGATATGGTTTGTGAGAAGAACACACTTGCACTGACTCTAGCTTTGGTTCATGAGAAGAACACACATGCAATGACTCTAACTATGGTTCATGAAATGAGCATACATGCAATGACACCGGTAGATCCATGTATGGTCTATGAGAGCAACACACATCCAATGACACCGGTGGATCCTTACGTGGTTTGTAACAAGAACACACATGCAATGACACTGGTGATATGTGGTCTGTGAAAAGAACACACATGTAATGACACTAGTGGATACATATGTGGTTTGTGAGAAGGACACACATGCAATGACACTGGTTGTTCCATGTGTGGTTCATGGGAAGAACACATATGCAATGACTCTAGATGTGGTTCATGAAAAGAGCAGACATACGATGACAACGATGGATCCATGTGTTGTCTATGAGAGGAACACACATCCAATGACACCGGTGGATCCTTACGTGGTTTGTGAGAAGAACACACATGCAATGACACTGGTGATATGTGGTCTGTGAAAAGAACACACATGCAATGACACTGTTGGATCCATATGTGGTTTGTGAGAAGAACACACATGTAATGACACTGGTGGATCCGTGTGTGGTCTGTGGGAAGAACACACATGCAATGACTCTAGATGTTGTTCATGAAAAGAGAAGACATGCAATGACACTTGTGGATCCATGTGTGGTCTACGAGAGGAACACACATTCAATGACACCGGTGGATCCTTATGTGGTATGTGAGAAGATCACACATGCAATGACACCGGTGGATCCATGTGTTGTCTATGAGAGGAACACACATCCAATAACACCGGTGGATCCTTATGTGGTTTGTGAGAAGAACACACATGCAATGACACCGGTTGATCCATGCGTGGTCTATGAGAGGAACACACATCCAATGACACTGCTGGATCCATATGTGGTTTGTGAGAAGGACACACATGCAATGACACTGGTGGATCCATGTGTCGTTCATGGGAAGAACACACATGCAATGACAATAGTGATATGTGGTTTGTGAAAAGAACAGACATGTAATGACTCTAAATGTGGTTAATGAAAAGATCAGATATGCAATGACACTAGTATATCCATGTGTTGTCTATGAGAGGAACACACATCTAATGACACCGGTGGATCCTTACGTGGTTTGTGAGAAGAACACACATGCAATGACACTGGTGATATGTGGTCTGTGAAAAGAACACACATGCAATGACACTGTTGGATCCATATGTGGTTTGTGAGAAGGACACACATGCAATGACACTGGTGGATCCATGTGTGGTCTGTGAGAAGAACACAAATTCAATGACACTGGTGATATGTGGTTTGTGAAAATAACAGACATGCAATGACTCTAACCGTGGTTAATGAAAAGAGCAGACATGCAATGACACCGGTGGAACCATGCGTGGTTAATGAGAAGAACATACATGCAATGACACAGGGTGTGATTCATGATATGGTTTGTGACAAGAACACACATGCAATGACTCTAGCTGTGGTTCATGAGAAGAACACACATGCAATGACACTGGTGTATCGTTATGTGGTTTGTGAGAAGAACACACATCCAAGGACTCTAGTTGTGGTTCATGGAAAGAACACACATCCAATGACTCTAGCTATGGTTCATGAGAAGAACACACATCCAATGACACTGGTGGATCCATGTGTGGTCTGTGAGAGGATCACACATGTAATGAATCTAACCGTGGTTCATGAAAAGAGCAGACATGCAATAACACCGGTGGATCCATGTGTGGTCTGTGGGAGGAACACACATCCAATGACACTGCTAGATCCATATGTGGTTTGTGAGAAGAAAACACATGCAATGACACTGGTGGATCTATGTGTGGTCTGTGGGAAGAACACACATGCAATGACTCTAGATGTGGTTCATGAAAAGAGCAGACATGCAATGACACCGATGGATCCATGTGTGGTCTATGAGAGGAACATACATCCAATGACACCCGTGGATCCTTATGTGGTTTGTGAGAAGAACACACATGCAATAACACCGGTGGATCCATGTGTGGTCTATGAGAGGAACACACATCCAATGACACCGGTGGATCCTTATGTGGTTTGTGAGAATAACACACATGCAATGACACCGGTGGATCCATGTGTGGTCTGTGAAAAAACACACATGCAATGACACTGGTGGATCCATATGTGGTTTGTGAGAAGAACACACGTGCAATGACACTGGTGATATGTGGTCTGTGAAAAGAACACACATGCAATGACACTGGTGGATCCATATGTGCTTTATGAGAAGGACACACATGAAATGACACTGGTGGATCCATGTGTGGTTCATGGGAAGAACACACATGCTATGACACTAGTGATATGTGATTTGTGAAAAGAACAAACATGCAATGACTCTAACTGTGGTTAATGAAAAGAGCACACATGCAATGACACTGGTGGATCCATGTGTGGTTAATGAGAAGAACACACATGCAATGACATTGGGTGTGGTTCATGATATGGTTTGTGAGAAGAACACACATGCAATGACTCTAGCTGTGGTTCATGTGAAGAACACACATGCAATGAATCTAACCGTGGTTCATGAAAAGAGCAGACATGCAATGACACCCGTGGATCCATGTCTGGTCTATGAGAGGAACACACATCCAATGACACCGGTGGATCCTTACGTGGTTTGTGAGAAGAACACACATGCAATGACACTGGTGATATGTGGTTTGTGAAAAGAACACACATGCAATGACACTCGTGGATCCATATGTGGTTTGTGAGAAGGACACACATGCAATGACACTAGTGGATCCTTGTGTGGTTCATGGGAAGAACACACATGCAATGACTCTAGATGTGGTTCATGAAAAGAGAAGACATGCACTGACACCGGTGGATCCATGTGTGGTCTTTGAGAGGAACACACATCCAATAACACTGGTGGATCCTTATGTGGTTTGTGAGAATAACACACATGCAATGCCACTGGTGATATGTGGTCTATGAAAATAACACACATCCAATGTCACCGGTGGATCCATATATGGTTTTTGAGAAGCACACACATGCAATGACACTGCTGGATCCATGTGTGGTTCATGGGAAGAACACACACATGCAATGACACTAGTGATATGTGGTTTGTGAAAAGACTAGACATGCAATGACTCTAAATGTGGTTAATGAAAAGAGCAGACATGCAATGACACTGGTGGATCCATGTGTGGTTAATGAGAAGAACACACCTACAATGACACTGGGTGTGGTTCATGATATGGTTTGTGAGAAGAACACACATGCAATGACTCTAGGTGTGGTTCATGAGAAGAACACACATGTAATGACTCTAACTGTGGTTCATGAAAAGAGCAGACATGCGATGACACCGGTGGATCCATGTGTGGTCTATGATAGGAACACACCTCCAATGACACCGGTGGATCCTTATGTGGTTTGTGAGAAGAACACACATGCAATAACACTGGTGATATGTGGTTTGTGAAAAGAACGCACATGCAATGACACTGTTGGATCCATATGTGGTCTGTGAGAGGATCACACATGCAATGAATGTAACTGTGGTTCATGAAAAGAGTAGACATGCAATGACACCGGTGGATCCATGTGTGGTCTGTGGGAGGAACACACATCCAATGACAGTGCTGGATCCATGTGTGGTCTGTGGGAAGAACACACATGCAATGACTCTAGATGTGGTTCATGAAAAGAGCACACATGCAATGACACCGGTGGATCCATGTGTGGTCTATGAGAGGAACACACATCCAATGACACCGGTGGATCCTTATGTGGTTTGTGAGAAGAACACACATGCAATGACACCGGTGGACCCATGTGTGGTCTATGAGAGGAACACACATCCAATGACACCGGTGGATCCTTATGTGGGTTGTGAGAAGAACACACATGCAATGACACCGGTGGATCCATGGGTGGTCTAGGAGAGGAACACACATCCTATGACACCGGTGGATCCTTATGTGGTTTGTGAGAAGAACACACATGCAATGACACTGGTGATATGTGGTCTGTGAAAAGAACACACATGCAGTGACACTGGTGGATCCATATGTGGTTTGTGAGAAGGACACGCATGCAATGACACTGGTAGATCCATGTGTGGTTCATGGGAAGGACACACATGAAATGACACTGGTGATATGTGGTTTGTGAAAAGAACAGACATGCAATGACTCTAACTGTGGTTAATGAAAAGAGCAGACATGCAATGACACAGGTGAATCCATGTGTGGTTAATGAGAAGAACACACATGCAATGACACTGGTTGTGGTTCATGATATGGTTTGTGAGAAGAACACACATGCAATGACTCTAGCTATGGTTCATGAGAAGAACACACATGCAATGACTCTAACTGTGATTCATGAAAAGAGCAGACATGCAATGACACCAGTGGATCCATGTCTGGTCTATTAGAGGAACACACATCCAATGACACCGGTGGATCCTTACGTGGTTTGTGAGAAGAACACACATGCAATGACATTGGTGATATGTGGTCTGTGAAAAGAACACACATGCAATGACACTGGTGGATCCATATGTGGTTTGTGAGAAGAACACACATGCAATGACACTGGTGGATCCATGTGTGGTTCATGGGAAGAACACACATGCAATGACTCTAGATGTGGTTCATGAAAAGAGCAGACATGCAATGACACCGGTGGTTCCATGTGTGGTCTATGAAAGGACCACACATCCAATGACACCGGTGGATCCTTATGTGGTTTGTGAGAAGAACACACATGCAATACCACTGGTGATATGTGGTTTGTGAAAAGAACACACATCCAATGACACCGGTTGATCCATATGTGGTTTGTGAGAAGGACACACATGCAATGACATTGGTGGATCCATGTGTGGTTCATGGGAAGAACACACATGCAATGACACTGGTGATATGTGGTTTGTGAAAAGAATAGACATGCAATGACTCTTACTATGGTTAATGAAAAGAGTAGACATGCAATGATACTGGTAGATCCATGTGTGGTTAATGAGAAGAACACACATGCAATGACACTGGGTGTGGTTCATGATATGGTTTGTGAGAAGAACAAACATGCAATGACTCTAGCTGTGGTTCATGAGAAGAACACACATGCAATGACTCTAACTGTGGTTCATGAAAAGAGCAGACATGCGATGACACCGGTGGATCCATGTGTGGTCTATGAGAGGAACACACATGCAATGAAACCGGTGGATCCTTTCATGGTTTGTGAGAAGAACACACATGCAATGACACTAGTGATATGTGGTCTGTGAAAAGAACACACATGCAATGACACTGTTGGATCCATATGTGGTTTGTGAGAAGGACACAGATGCAATGACACTGGTGGATCCATATGTGGTCTGTGAGAAGAACACACATGCAATGACACTGGTGATATGTATTTTGTGAAAAGAACAGACATGCAAGGACTCTAACCATGGTTAATGAAAAGAGCATACATGCAATGACACTGGTGGATCCATGTGTGGTTAATGAGAAGAACACACACTACAACATATGTGATTATATATGACGCTCATTCTGTGACGATTCAGGGAAAAACGTCAGTGATTCATCCAAATTGTGACGTTTTTTCATAAAACATGACGTTTTTTTACTGAATTGTCACTGAATGTGCGTCACAGATAATCACATTTGTTGTAGTGACACATGCAATTACACTGGGTGTGATTCATGATATGGTTTGTGAGAAGAACACACATGCAATGACTCTAGCTATGGTTCATGAGAAGAACACACATGCACTGACACTGGTGTATGCTTATGTGGTTTGTGAGAAGAACAAACATGCAATGACTCTAGATGTGGTTCATGGAAAGAACACACATCCAATGACTCGAGCTGTGGTTCATGAGAAGAACACACATCCAATGACACTGGTGGATCCATCTGTGGTCTGTGAGAGGATCACACATGCAATCAATCTAACTGTCGTTCATGAAAAGAGCAGACATGCAATGACACCGGTGGATCCATGTGTGGTCTGTGGGAGGAACACACATCCAATGACCCTGCTGGATCCATATGTGGTTTGTGAGAAGAAAACACATGCAATGACACTGGTGGATCCATGTGTGGTCTGTAGGAAGAACACACATGCAATGACTCTAGATGTGGTTCATGAAAAGAGCAGACATGCAATGACATCGGTGGATCCATGTGTGGTCTATGAGAGGATAACACATCCAATGACACCGATGGATCCTTATGTGGTTTGTGAGAAGAACACAGAACACACATGCAATGACACTAGTGGATCCATACGTGGTATGTGAAAAGAACACACATGCAAAATGACTCTGGTTATTGTTAGTGAATAGAACACACATGCAATGACACTGGTGGATCCATGTGTGGATTGTGAAGAGAACACACATGCAATGACACTAGTGGATCCATAGGTGGTATGTGAGAAGAACAGATATGAAATGACTCTGGTTGTTGTTAGTAAAAATAACACACATGTAAAGACTCAAGTGTTTGTTGGTGAAAAGAGCACACATGCAATGACTCCAGTTGTTGTTAGTGAAAAGAACATACATGCAATGACACTGGTGGATCCACGTGTGGTCTCTATAGAGAACACACATTTCAATGACACTGGTGGATCCATATGTGGTATGTGAAAAGAACACATATGCAATGACTCTAGTTGTTGTTAGTAAAAAGAACACACATGCAATGACACTGGTGGATCCATGGGTGGATTATGAAATGAACACACATGCAATGACACTGGTGGATCCACATGTGGTATGTGAGAAGAAAACATATTTCAATGACTCTGGTTGTTGTTACTAAAAAGAACACACATGCAATGACACCGGTGGATCCATGGGTGGATTGTGAAAAGAGCACACATGCAATGACACTGGTGGATCCATATGTGGTATGTGAAAAGAACACACATGCAATGACTCTGGTTGTTGTTAGTGAAAAGAACACACATGCAATGACACTGGGGGATCCATAGGTGGTATGTGAAAGGAACACACATTTCAATGACTCTGGTTGTTGTTACTAAAAAGAACACACATGCAATGACACTGGTGGATCCATGTGTGGTCTCTGTAGAGAACACACATTTCAATGACATTGGTGGATCCATATGTGGCATGTGAAAAGAACACACATGCAATGACTCTGGTTGTTGTTAGTGAAAAGAACACACATGCAATGATACTGGTGGATCCATAGGTGGTATGTGAAAAGAACACACATTTCAATGACTCTGGTTGTTGTTACTAAAAATAACACACATGCATTGACACTAGTGGATCCATGTGTGGTCTCTGTAGAGAACACACATTTCAATGACATTGGTGGATCCATATGTGGTATGTGAAAAGAACACGCATGCAATGACTCTGGTTGTTAGTGAAACGAACACACATGCAATGATACTGGTGGATCCATTGGTGGTATGTGAAAAGAACACACATGCAAAATGACTCTGGTTGTTGTTACTAAAAAGAACACACATGCAATGACACTGCTAGATCCATGTGTGGTCTCTATAAAGAACACACATTTCAATGGCACCGGTGGATCCATATGTGGTATGTGAAAAGAACACACATGCAATGACATGGTTGTTGTTTGTGAAAAGAACACACCTGCAATGACACTTGTGGATCCATAGGTGGTATGTGAAAAGAACACACATGAAAAATGACTCCGGTTGTTGTTACTACAAAGAACACACATGCAATGACTCTGGTTGTTGTTAGTGAAAAGAACACACATGCAATGACACTAGTGGATCCATACGTGGTATGTGAAAAGAATACACATGCAAAATGACTCTGGTTATTGTTAGTGAATAGAACACACATGCAATGACACTGGTGGATCCATGTGTGGATTGTGAAGAGAACACACATGCAATAACACTGGTGGATCCATAGGTGGTATGTGAGAAGAACAGATATGAAATGACTCTGGTTGTTGTTAGTAAAAAGAACACACATGTAAAGACTCCAGTGTTTGTTGGTGAAAAGAGCACACATGTAATGACTCCAGTTGTTGTTAGTGAAAATAACATACATGCAATGACACCGGTGGATCCACGTGTGGTCGCTATAGAGAACACACATTTCAATGACACTGGTGGATCCATAAGTGGTATGTGAAAAGAACACATATGCAATGACTCTGGTTGTTGTTAGTAAAAAGAACACACATGCAATGACACTGGTGGATCCATGGGTGGATTATGAAATGAACACACATGCAATGACACTGGTGGATCCACATGTGGTATGTGAGAAGAAAACATATTTCAATGACTCTGGTTGTTGTTACTAAAAAGAACACACATGCAATGACACCGGTGGATCCATGGGTGATTGTGAAAACAGCACACATGCAATGACACTGGTGGATCCATATGTGGTATGTGAAAAGAACACACATGCAATGACTCTGGTTGTTGTTAGTGAAAAGAACACACATGCAATGACACTGGGGGATCCATAGGTGGTATGTGAAAGGAAGACACATTTCAATGACTCTGGTTGTTGTTACTAAAAATAACACACGTGCAATGACACTGGTGGATCCATGTGTGGTCTCTATAGAGAACACACATTTCAATGACATTGGTGGATCCATATGTGGCATGTGAAAAGAACACACATGCAATGACTCTGGTTGTTGTTAGTGAAAAGAACACACATGCAATGATACTGGTGGATCCATAGGTGGTATGTGAAAAGAACACACTTGCAATGACACTGGTGGATCCATAGGTGGTATGTGAAAAGAACACACATTTCAAAGACTCTGGTTGTTGTTCCTAAAAAGAACACACATGCAATGACACTGGTGGATCCATGTGTGGTCTCTGTAGAGAACACACATTTCAATGACATTGGTGTATCCATATGTGGCATGTGAAAAGAACACTCATGCAATGACTCTGGTTGTTGTTAGTGAAAAGAACACACATGCAATGATACTGGTGGATCCATAGGTGGTATGTGAAAAGAACATACATTTCAATGACTCTGGTTGTTACTAAAAATAACACACATGCATTGACACTAGTGGATCCATGTGTGGTCTCTGTAGAGAACACACATTTCAATGACATTGGTGGATCCATATGTGGTATGTGAAAAGAACACGCATGCAATGACTCTGGTTGTTAGTGAAACGAACACACATGCAATGATACTGGTGGATCCATTGGTGGTATGTGAAAAGAACACACATGCAAAATGACTCTGGTTGTTGTTACTAAAAAGAACACACATGCAATGACACTGCTAGATCCATGTGTGGTCTCTATAAAGAACACACATTTCAATGGCACCGGTGGATCCATATGTGGTATGTGAAAAGAACACACATGCAATGACATGGTTGTTGTTTGTGAAAAGAACACACCTGCAATGACACTTGTGGATCCATAGGTGGTATGTGAAAAGAACACACATGAAAAATGACTCCGGTTGTTGTTACTACAAAGAACACACATGCAATGACTCTGGTTGTTGTTAGTGAAAAGAACACACATGCAATGACACTAGTGGATCCATACGTGGTATGTGAAAAGAATACACATGCAAAATGACTCTGGTTATTGTTAGTGAATAGAACACACATGCAATGACACTGGTGGATCCATGTGTGGATTGTGAAGAGAACACACATGCAATGACACTGGTGGATCCATAGGTGGTATGTGAGAAGAACAGATATGAAATGACTCTGGTTGTTGTTAGTAAAAAGAACACACATGTAAAGACTCCAGTGTTTGTTGGTGAAAAGAGCACACATGCAATGACTCCAGTTGTTGTTAGTGAAAAGAACATACATGCAATGACACCGGTGGATCCACGTGTGGTCTCTATAGAGAACACACATTTCAATGACATTGGTGGATCCATAAGTGGTATGTGAAAAGAACACATATGCAATGACTCTGGTTGTTGTTAGTAAAAAGAACACACATGCAATGACACTGGTGGATCCATGGGTGGATTATGAAATGAACACACATGCAATGACACTGGTGGATCCACATGTGGTATGTGAGAAGAAAACATATTTCAATGACTCTGGTTGTTGTTACTAAAAAGAACACACATGCAATGATACCGGTGGATCCATGGGTGATTGTGAAAAGAGCACACATGCAATGACACTGGTGGATCCATATGTGGTATGTGAAAAGAACACACATGCAATGACTCTGGTTGTTGTTAGTGAAAAGAACACATGCAATGACACTGGGGGATCCATAGGTGGTATGTGAAAGGAACACACATTTCAATGACTCTGGTTGTTGTTACTAAAAAGAACACACGTGCAATGACACTGGTGGATCCATGTGTGGTCTCTGTAGAGAACACACATTTCAATGACATTGGTGGATCCATATGTGGCATGTGAAAAGAACACACATGCAATGACTCTGGTTGTTGTTAGTGAAAAGAACACACATGCAATGATACTGGTGGATCCATAGGTGGTATGTGAAAAGAACACACATTTCAATGACTCTGGTTGTTGTTAATAAAAATAACACACATGCATTGACACTAGTGGATCCATGTGTGGTCTCTATAGAGAACACACATTTCAATGACATTGGTGGATCCATATGTGGTATGTGAAAAGAACACGCATGCAATGACTCTGGTTGTTAGTGAAACGAACACACATGCAATGATACTGGTGGATCCATTGGTGGTATGTGAAAAGAACACACATGCAAAATGACTCTGGTTGTTGTTACTAAAAAGAACACACATGCAATGACCCTGCTAGATCCATGTGTGGTCTCTATAAAGAACACACATTTCAATGGCACCGGTGGATCCATATGTGGTATGTGAAAAGAACACACATGCAATGACATGGTTGTTGTTTGTGAAAAGAACACACCTGCAATGACACTTGTGGATCCATAGGTGGTATGTGAAAAGAACACACATGAAAAATGACTCCGGTTGTTGTTACTACAAAGAACACACATGCAATGACTCTGGTTGTTGTTAGTGAAAAGAACACACATGCAATGACACTAGTGGATCCATACGTGGTATGTGAAAAGAATACACATGCAAAATGACTCTGGTTATTGTTAGTGAATAGAACACACATGCAATGACACTGGTGGATCCATGTGTGGATTGTGAAGAGAACACACATGCAATGACACTGGTGGATCCATAGGTGGTATGTGAGAAGAACAGATATGAAATGAATCTGGTTGTTGTTAGTAAAAAGAACACACAGGTAAAGACTCCAGTGTTTGTTGGTGAAAAGAGCACACATGCAATGACTCCAGTTGTTGTTAGTGAAAAGAACATACATGCAATGACACCGGTGGATCCACGTGTGGTCTCTATAGAGAACACACATTTCAATGACATTGGTGGATCCATAAGTGGTATGTGAAAAGAACACATATGCAATGACTCTGGTTGTTGTTAGTAAAAAGAACACACATGCAATGACACTGGTGGATCCATGGGTGGATTATGAAATGAACACACATGCAATGACACTGGTGGATCCACATGTGGTATGTGAGAAGAAAACATATTTCAATGAGTCTGGTTGTTGTTACTAAAAAGAACACACATGCAATGACACCGCTGGATCCATGGGTGATTGTGAAAACAGCACACATGCAATGACACTGGTGGATCCATATGTGGTATGTGAAAAGAACACACATGCAATGACACTGGGGGATCCATAGGTGGTATGTGAAAGGAACACACATTTCAATGACTCTGGTTGTTGTTACTAAAAAGAACACACGTGCAATGACACTGGTGGATCCATGTGTGGTCTCTGTAGAGAACACACATTTCAATGACATTGGTGGATCCATATGTGGCATGTGAAAAGAACACACATGCAATGACTCTGGTTGTTGTTAGTGAAAAGAACACACATGCAATGATACTGGTGGATCCATAGGTGGTATGTGAAAAGAACACACTTGCAATGACACTGGTGGATCCATAGGTGGTATGTGAAAAGAACACACATTTCAAAGACTCTGGTTGTTGTTACTAAAAAGAACACACATGCAATGACACTGGTGGATCCATGGGTGGATTGTGAAAAGAGCACACATGCAATGACACTGGTGGATCCATATGTGGTATGTGAAAAGAACACACATGCAATGACTCTGGTTGTTGTTAGTGAAAAGAACACACATGCAATGACACTGGTGGATCCATGTGTGGTCTCTGAAGAGAACACATATGCAATGACACTGGTTGTTGTTAGTAAAAAGAACACAGATGCAATAACACTGGTGGATCCATGTGTGGTCTCTGAAGAGAACACATATGCAATAACACTGGTTGTTACTAAAAAGAACACACATGCAATGACACTGGTGGTTCCATGTGTGGATTGTGAAGAGAACACACATGCAATGACTCCAATTGTTGTTAGTGAAAAGAACATGCATGCAATGACACCGGTGGATCCATGTGTGGTTTCTGTAGAGAACACACATTTCAATGACACTGGTGGATCCATATGTGGTATGTGAAAAGAACACACATGCAAAATGACTCTGGTTGTTGTTAGTGAAAAGAACACACATGCAATGATACTGGTGGATCCATAGGTGGTATGTGAAAAGAACACACATTTCAATGACTCTGGTTGTTGTTACTAAAAAGAACACACATGCAATGGCACTGGTGGATCCAAGGGTGGATTGTGAAAAGAACAGCCATGAAATAACTCTGGGTGTTGTTAGTAAAAAGAACACACATCCAATGACTCCAGTTGTTGTTAGTGAAAAGAACATACATGCAATGACACTGGTGGATCCATGTGTGGTCTCTGTAGAGAACACACATTTCAATGACACTGGTGGATCCATATGTGTTATGTGAAAAGAGCACACATGCAATGACTCTGGTTGTTGTTACTAAAAATAACATACATGCAATGACACTGGTGGATCCATAGGTGGATTATGAAATGAACACACATGCAATGTCTCTAGTTGTTGTTAGTGAAAAGAACACACATGCAATGACACTGGTGGATCCATAGGTGGTATGTCAAAAGAACACACATTTCAATGACTCTGGTTGTTGTTACTAAAAAGAACACACGTGCAATGACACTGGTGGATCCATGGGTGGATTGTGAAAAGAACACACATGCAATGACACTGGTGGATCCATAGTTGGTATGTGAAAAGAACACACATGCAAAATGACTCTGGTTGTTGTTAGTAAAAAGAACACACATGCAATGACACTGGTGGATCCATGTGTGGTCTCTATAGAGAACACACATTTCAATGACACTGGTGGATCCATATGTGGTATCTGAAAAGAGCACACATGCAATGTCTCTCGGTTGTTGTTAGTGAAAAGAACACACATGCAATGACACTGGTGGATCCATAGGTGGTATGTGAAAAGAACACACATGCAAAATGACTCTGGTTATTGTTAGTGAAAAGAACACACATGCAATGACACTGGTGGATCCATAGGTGGATTATGAAATGAATACACATGCAATGACACTGGTGGATCCATAGGTGGTATGTGAGAAGAACACACATTTCAATGACTCTGGTTGTTGTTACTAAAAAGAACACACATGCAATGACTCTGGTTGTTGTTAGTGAAAAGAACACACATGCAATGACACTGGTGGATCCATGTGTGGTCTATGAAGAGAGCACACATTTCAATGACACTGGTTGTTGTTAGTAAAAAGAACACAGATGCAATGACACTGGTGGATCCATGTGTGGTCTCTGAAGAGAACACATATGCAATGACACTGGTTGTTGTTACTAAAAAGAACACACATGCAATGACACTGGTGGTTCCATGTGTGGATTGTGAAGAGAACACACATGCAATGACTCCAATTGTTGTTAGTGAAAAGAACATGCATGCAATGACACCGGTGGATCCATGTGTGGTCTCTGTAGAGAACACACATTTGAATGACACTAGTGGATCCATGTGTGGTATGTGAAAAGAACACACATGCAAAATGACTCTGGTTGTTGTTAGTGAAAAGAACACACATGCAATGACACTGGTGGATCCATAGGTGGTATGTGAAAAGAACACACATTTCAATGACTCTGGTTGTTGTTACTAAAAAGAACACACATGCAATGACTAAAGAACAGCCATGAAATAACTCTGGGTGTTGTTAGAAAAAAAAACACACATGCAATGACTCCAGTAGTTGTTAGTGAAAAGAACATACATGCAATGACACTGGTGGATCCATGTGTGGTCTCTGTAGAGAACACACATTTCAATGACACTGGTGGATCCATATGTGGTATGTGAAAAGAGCACACATGCAATGACTCTGGTTGTTGTTACTAAAAATTAACATACATGCAATGACACTCGTGGATCCATAGGTGGATTATGAAATGCACACACATGCAATGTCTCTAGTTGTTGTTAGTGAAAAGAACACACATGCAATGACACTGGTGGATCCATAGGTGGTATGTGAAAAGAACACACATTTCAATGACTCTGGTTGTTGTTACTAAAAAGAACACACATGCAATGACACTGGTGGATCCATGGGTGGTATGTGAAAAGAACACACATTTCAATGACTCTGGTTGTTGTTACTAAAAAGAACACACATGCAATGACACTGGTGGATCCATGGGTGGATTGTGAAAAGAACACACATGCAATTTCACTGGTGGATCCATAGTTGGTATGTGAAAAGAACACACATGCAAAATGACTCTGGTTGTTGTTAGTAAAAAGAACACACATGCAATGACACTGGTGGATCCATGTGTGGTCTCTGTAGAGAACACACATTTCAATGACACTGGTGGATCCATATGTGGTATCTGAAAAGAGCACACATGCAATGTCTCTCGGTTGTTGTTAGTGAAAAGAACACACATGCAATGACACTGGTGGATCCATAGGTGGTATGTGAAAAGAACACACATGCAAAATAACTCTGGTTATTGTTATTGAAAAGAACACACATGCAATGACACCGGTGGATCCATAGGTGGTATGTGAGAAGAACACACATTTCTATGACTCTGGTTGTTGTTACTAAAAAGAACACACATGCAATGACACTGGTGGATCCATGTGTGGATTGTGAAGAGAACACACATGCAATGACACTGGTGGATCCATAGGTGGTATGTGAGAAGAATAGCCATGAAATGACTCTGGTTGTTGTTAGTAAAAAGAACACATAATGCAAAGACTCTAGTGTTTGTTGGTGAAAAGAGCAGACATACAATGACTCCAGTGGTTGTTAGTGAAAAGAACATACATGCAATGACACCGGTGGATCCATGTGTGGTCTCTGTAGAGAACACACATTTCAATGACACTGGTGGATCCATATGTGGTATGTGAAAAGAACACACATGCAATGACTCTAGTTGTTACTGAAAAGAACACACATGCAATGACACTTGTGGATCCACGGGTGGATTATGAAATGAACACACATGCAATGACACTGGTGGATCCACATGTCGTATGTTAGAAGAAAACACGTTTCAATGACTTTGGTTGTTGTTACTAAAAAGAACACACATGCAATGACACCAGTGGATCCGTGGGTGGATTGTGAAAAGAGCACACATCCAATGACACTGGTGGATCCATATGTGGTATGTGAAAAGAACACACATGCAATGACTCTGGTTGTTGTTAGTGAAAAGAACACACATGCAATGACACTTGTGGATCCATAGGTGGTATGTGAAAAGAACACACATGCAATGACTCTGGTTGTTGTTAGTGAAAAGAACACACATGCAATGACACTGGTGGATCCATAGGAGGTATGTGAAAAGAACACACATTTCAATGACTCTGGTTGTTGTTACTAAAAAGAACACACATGCAATGACACTGGTGGATCCATGGGTGGATTGTCAAAAGAACACACATGCAATAACACTGGTGGATCCATAGGTGGTATGTGAAAAGAACACACATGCAAAATGACTCTGGTTGTTGTTACAAAAAAGAACACACATGCAATGACACTGGTGGATCCATGTGTGGTCTCTGTAGAGAACACACATTTCAATGGCACTAGTGGATCCATATGTGGTATCTGAAAAGAACACACATGCAATGACTCTAGTTGTTGTTAGTGAAAAGAACACACATGCAATGACACTGGTGGATCCATAGGTGGTATGTGAAAAGAACACACGTGCAAAATGACTCTGGTTATTGTTAGTGAAAAGAACACACATGCAATGACACTGGTGGATCCATGGGTGGATTATGAAATGAATACACATGCAATGACACTGGTGGATCCATAGGTGGTATGTGAGAACACACATTTCAATGACTCTGGTTGTTGTTACTAAAAAGAACACACATGCAATGACACTGGTGGATCCATGTGTGGATTGTGAAGAGAACGCACATGCAATGACACTGGTGGATCCATAGGTGGTATGTGAGAAGAACGGCCATGAAATGACTCTAGTTGTTGTTAGCAAAAAGAACACACATGCAAAGACTCTAGTGTTTGTCGGTGAAAAGAGCACACATACAATGACTCCAGTGGTTGTTAGTGAAAAGAACATACATGCAATGACACCGGTGGATCCATGTGTGGTCTCTGTAGAGAACACACATTTCAATGACACTGGTGGATCCATATGTGGTATGTGTAAAGAACAGACATGCAATGACTCTGATTGTTACTAAAAAGAACACACATGCAATGACACTTATGGATCCACGGGTGGATTATGAAATGAACACACATGCAATGACACTGGTGGATCCACATGTGGTATGTGAGAAGAAAACACATTTCAATGACTCTGGTTGTTGTTACTAAAAAGAACACACATGCAATGACACCGGTGGATCCATGGGTGGATTGTGAAAAGAGCACACATGCAATGACACTGGTGGATCCATATGTGGTATGTGAAAAGAACACACATGCAATGACTCTGGTTATTGTTAGTGAAAAGAACACACATGCAATGACACTTGTGGATCCATAGGTGGTATGTGAAAAGAACACACATTTCAATGACTCAAGTTGTTGTTACTAAAAAGAACACACATGCAATGACACTGGTGGATCCATGTGTGGTCTCTCTAGAGAACACACATTCAATGACATTGGTGGATCCATATGTGGTATGTGAAAAGAACACACATGCAATGACTCTGGTTGTTGTTAGTGAAAAGAACACACATGCAATGACACTGGTGGATCCATAGGTGGTATGTGAAAATAACACACATGCAAAATGACTCTGGTTGTTGTTACTAAAAAGAACACACATGCAATGACTCTGGTTGTTGTTAATGAAAAGAACACACATGCAATGACACTGGTGGATCCATAGGTGGTATGTGAAAAGAACACACATTTCAATGACTCTGGTTGTTGTTACTAAAATGAACACACATGCAATGACACTGGTGGATCCATGGGTGGATTGTGAAAAGAACACACATGCAATGACACTGGTGGATCCATAGGTGGTATGTGAAAAGAACACACATGCAAAATGACACTGGTTGTTGTTACTAAAAAGAACACACATGCAATGACACTGGTGGATCCATGTGTGGTCTCTCTAGAGAACACACATTTCAATGACACTGGTGGATCCATATGTGGTATGTGAAAAGAACACACATGCAATGACTCTGGTTGTTGTTAGTGAAAAGAACACACATGCAATGACACTGGTGGATCCATAGGTGGTATGTGAAAAGAACACACATGCAAAATGACTCTAGTTGTTGTTACTAAAAAGAACACACATGCAATGACACTGGTGGATCCATGTGTGGTCTTTGTAGAGAACATACATGTCAATGACATTGGTGGATCCATATGTGGTATGTGAAAAGAACACACATGCAATGACTCTGGTTGTTATTAGTGAAAAGAACACACATGCAATGACACTGGTGGATCCATAGGTGGTATGTGAAAAGAACAAACATGCAAAATGACTCTGGTTGTTGTTACTAAAAAGAACACACATGCAATGTCTCTGGTTGTTGTTAGTGAAAAGAACACACATGCAATGACACTGGTGGATCCATAGGTGGTAAGTGAAAAGAACACACATTTCAATGACTCTGGTTGTTGTTACTAAAAAGAACACACATGCAATGACACTAGTGGATCCATGGGTGGATTGTGAAAAGAACACACATGCAATGACACTGGTGGATCCATAGGTGGTATGTGAAAAGAACACACATGCAAAATGACTCTGGTTGTTGTTACTAAAAGGAACACACATGCAATGACACTGGTGGATCCATGTGTGGCCTCTCTAGAGAACACACATTTCAATGACACTGGTGGATCCATATGTGGTATGTGAAAAGAACACACATGCAATGACTCTGGTTGTTGTTAGTGAAAAGAACACACATGCAATGACACTGGTGGATCCATAGGTGGTATGTGAAAAGAACACACATTTCAATGACTCTGGTTGTTGTTACTAAAAAGAACACACATGCAATGACACTGGTGGATCCATGGGTGGATTGTGAAAAGAACACACATGCAATGACACTGGTGGATCCATAGGTGGTATGTGAAAAGAACACACATGCAAAATGACTCTGGTTGTTGTTACTAAAAAGAACACAGATGCAATGACACTGGTGGATCCATGTGTGGTCCCTGTAGAGAACACACATTTCAATGGCCCTAGTGGATCCATACGTGGTATCTGAAAAGAACACACATGCAATGACTCTGGTTGTTGTTAGTGAAAAGATCACACATGCAATGACACTGGTGGATCCATAGGTGGTATGTGAAAAGAACACGCATGCAAAATGACTCTGGTTATTGTTAGTGAAAAGAACACACATGCAATGACACTGGTGGATCCATGGGTGGATTATGAAATGAATACACATGCAATGACACTGGTGGATCCATAGGTGGTATGTGAGAACACACATTTCAATGACTCTGGTTGTTGTTACTAAAAAGAACACACATGCAATGACACTGGTGGATCCATGTGTGGATTGTGAAGAGAACGCACATGCAATGACACTGGTGGATCCATAGGTGGTATGTGAGAAGAACGGCCATGAAATGACTCTAGTTGTTGTTAGCAAAAAGAACACACATGCAAAGACTCTAGTGTTTGTCGGTGAAAAGAGCACACATACAATGACTCCAGTGGTTGTTAGTGAAAAGAACATACATGCAATGACACCGGTGGATCCATGTGTGGTCTCTGTAGAGAACACACATTTCAATGACACTGGTGGATCCATATGTGGTATGTGAAAAGAACAGACATGCAATGACTCTGGTTGTTACTAAAAAGAACACACATGCAATGACACTTGTGGATCCACAGGTGGATTATGAAATGAACACACATGCAATGACACTGGTGGATCCACATGTGGTATGTGAGAAGAAAACACATTTCAATGACTCTGGTTGTTGTTACTAAAAAGAACACACATGCAATGACACCGGTGGATCCATGGGTGGATTGTGAAAAGAGCACACATCCAATGACACTGGTGGATCCATATGTGGTATGTGAAAAGAACACACATTTCAAAAACTCTGGTTGTTGTTACTAAAAAGAACACACATGCAATGACACTGGTGGATCCATGTGTGGTCTCTGTAGAGAACATACATGTTAATGACATTGGTGGATCCATATGTGGTATGTGAAAAGAACACACATGCAATGACTCTAGTTGTTGTTAGTGAAAAGAACACACATGCAATGACACTGGTGGATCCATAGGTGGTATGTGAAAAGAACACACATGCAAAATGACTCTGGTTGTTGTTAGTAAAAAGAACACACATGCAATGTCTCTAGTTGTTGTTAGTGAAAAGAACACACATGCAATGACACTGGTGGATCCATAGGTGGTATGTAAAAAGAACACACATTTCAATGACACTGGTTGTTGTTACTAAAAAGAGCACACATGCAATGACACTGGTGGATCCATGGGTGGATTGTGAAAAGAACACACATGCAATGACACTGGTGGATCCATAGGTGGTATGTGAAAAGAACACACATGCAAAATGACTCTGGTTGTTGTTACTAAAAGGAACACACATGCAATGACACTGGTGGATCCATATGTGGTCTCTCTAGAGAACACACATTTCAATGACACTGGTGGATCCATATGTGGTATGTGAAAAGAACACACATGCAATGACTCTGCTTGTTGATAGTGAAAAGAACACACATGCAATCACACTGGTGGATCCATAGGTGGTATGTGAAAAGAACACACATGAAAAATGACTCTGGTTGTTATTACTAAAAAGAACACACATGCAATGTCTCTGGTTGTTATTAGTGAAAAGAACACACATGCAATGACACTGGTGGATCCATAGGTGGTATGTGAAAAGAACACACATTTCAATGACTCTGGTTGTTGTTACTAAAAAGAACACACATGCAATGACACTGGTGGATCCATGGGTGGATTGTGAAAAGAACACACATGCAATGACACTGGTGGATCCATAGGTGGTATGTGAAAAGAACACACATGCAAAATGACTCTGGTTGTTGTTACTAAAAAGAACACACATGCAATGACACTGGTGGATCCATGTGTGGTCTCTGTAGAGAACACACATTTCAATGGCACTAGTGGATCCATATGTGGTATCTGAAAAGAACACACATGAAATGACTCTAGTTGTTGTTAGTGAAAAGAACACACATGCAATCACACTGGTGGATCCATAGGTGGTATGTGAAAAGAACACACATGCAAAATGACTCTGGTTATTGTTAGTGAAAAGAACACACATGCAATGACACTGGTGGATCCATGGGTGGATTATGAAATGAATACACATGCAGTGACACTGGTGGATCCATAGGTGGTATGTGAGAAGAACACACATTTCAATGACTCTGGTTGTTGTTACTAAAAAGAACATACATGCAATGACACTGGTGGATCCTTGTGTGGATTGTGAAGAGAACGCACATGCAATGACACTGGTGGATCCATAGGTGGTATGTGAGAAGAACGACCATGAAATGACTCTGGTTGTTGTTAGTAAAAAGAACACACATGCAAAGACTCTAGTGTTTGTCGGTGAAAAGAGCACACACACAATGACTCCAGTGGTTGTTAGTGAAAATAACATACATGCAATGACACCAGTGGATCCATGTGTGGTCTCTGTAGAGAACACACATTTCAATGACACTGGTGGATCCATATGTGGTATGTGAAAAGAACACACATGCAATGACTCTAGTTGTTACTAAAAAGAACACACATGCAATGACACTTGTGGATCCACGGGTGGATTATGAAATGAACACACATGCAATGACACTGGTGGATCTACATGTGGTATGTGAGAAGAAAACACATTTCAATGACTCTGTTTGTTGTTACTAAAAAGAACACACATGCAATGACACCGGTGGATACATGGGTGGATTGTGAAAAGAGCACACATGCAATGACACTTGTGGATCCATATGTGGTATGTGAAAAGAACACACATGCAATGACTCTGGTTGTTGTTAGTGAAAAGAACACACATGCAATGACACTGGTGGATCCATAGGTGGTATGTGAAAAGAACACACATTTCAATGACTCAAGTTGTTGTTACTAAAAAGAACACACATGCAATGACACTGGTGGATCCATGTGTGGTCTCTCTACAGAACACACATTTCAATGACATTGGTGGATCCATATGTGGTATGTGAAAAGAACACACATGCAATGACTCTGGTTGTTGTTAGTGAAAAGAACACACATGCAATGACACTAGTGGATCCATAGGTGGTATGTGAAAAGAACACACATGCAAAATGACTCTGGTTGTTGTTACTAAAAAGAACACACATGCAATGACTCTGGTTGTTGTTAGTGAAAAGAACACACATGCAATGACACTGGTGGATCCATAGGTGGTATGTGAAAAGAACACACATGCAATGACACTGGTGGATCCATAGGTGGTATGTGAAAAGAACACACATGCAAAATGACTCTGGTTGTTGTTACTAAAAAGAATACACATGCAAGGACACTGGTGGATCCATGTGTGGTCTCTCTAGAGAACACACATTTCAATGACACTGGTGGATCCATATGTGGTATGTGAAAAGAACACACATGCAATGACTCTGGTTGTTGTTAGTGAAAAGAACACACATGCAATGACACTGGTGGATCCATAGGTGGTATGTGAAAAGAACACACATGCAAAATGACTCTGGTTGTTATTACTAAAAAGAACACACATGCAATGTCTCTGGTTGTTGTTAGTGAAAAGAACACACATGCAATGACACTGGTTGTTGTTAGTGAAAAGAACATACATTGATGAGGACATCCCTACAATTACACCTACCCCAATGACTATTGAAGATGCTACAACTATTGCCAGAAAGGATCAGTCCAATGAGATTAGAATTGGACCTATTACAAGAGCTCGTGCTAAGCTACTGGAACAACAGGTGAATTTACTCCTAAACGAATCTGGTACTTTGATTGATGAGAACTTTATACTGCCTAAGTCTATGCATTTATGTATGATCAGATTCGTTGGAGAAACAAGCATGGCGCGAGGAGGAGAAGGGCTACAAGAGAAGGCCAACATGATGATCGCCCAAGGATGCCCGAGGGAGGAGCGGGAGGAAGGCGCAAGAGAAGATCATCAAGACGAAGGCAAAAAGATCTGCCACGACCAGAGTGTCCGGCCAGATCCACCCGGACTGTCCGGCCTGGTCGAGAGGCAAACTGGCATGGACATTCAGTATGCCAGTTCGGACACTACACGGACGCCACCCGGAAACTTCAAAGTTTCCGGCCAGACCGGACTGTCCGGCACACTTCTCCCGGAGTGTCTGGCCTGACCGGACTGTCCGGCCGAATTCGACGGGAGTGTCCGCCCGCCGACCGAATCTGGTCCGAGTCGGTTTGTATCAGTTTGAGTTGTTTGCGTTTAGTTTTGGTTTCTGGTCGCTCCAGCTGCCCTTATAAGCTATGGGACGACCTCTAGTTAGGGTTTAGACCACGTTAAAATATTGTGGAGTTGTTTCTTTCATAGAACCTCTGGAATTACCCTCTGTTCGAATCTACCAACTATAATTGAGTGTGATCTGTTGTTCCATTGGGAATTAGTAGATTGCATACTACCGTTCGTGGTCATGGCTGCGTGCGCAAGAGCGTGGTGTTGTGAATATCCTACAAGGTTCGAGAGTTGTTGCATTGGCATCAGGAATCGAGCGGGAGAGTTCATAGCTACAGGCTAGTTATCTATCATCCACCATTATCCTTGCCATCCGTTTACTGAGAAGATCGGGCCACCCCATATCATCTTGGTATCAGATTTCCAGTGTTGCCTCGGTAAGCATCCAAAAATCCATCCATAGATTAGAGAGTGTTTTCGTCCTATACATAAAAAGCCTTACAAAAAGATTTGCCATAGACTAGAGTGCATCGTTTTCAAGTTTTAGTTGCTGATTGTATCTTCTTGTAGATCCGATCTGCAGGTTTTCCTCGTAGGAGTCTAGTTTCTATTTGTGTCTAGGTGTAGGGTTTGATCTTGTTTTCCGCTATTCCCACCATTACCGTTTCCGCAAGTGTTTTATCATTTTTCCGAGTCCACATAGCGTACCTTTGTTTGCATACCATAGACACAGCCTATCTACAGCATATGTGCCTAGGAACGTACCCAGGAGACTAGTTGCTTTGCTCCGACAGGCTGCTCATTAGGGTTTGCAGTGCAGAAATTTTTCGACAGGCAAAACCGGACTATCCGGCTGAATCACACCGGACTATCCGGCCCAACTGGAGTCTCCAGCGCATATCAACCGGACTATCCGGCCCAGTTCTGTTATAAGTTGCTGTGCTCGTTTGCTTTGAGTAATATAGTTTAAAAAAATCAAAAAAAAGAGAGAGAAAAGAAAAGAGAATCAGTATAAAAAAAGAGCAAAGAGCTACAAGCCAGACAAAAAAGAAGAGATATAGAAGTGTGCAATATTGGAGGCTTTGTTGTGTATAGCACTAGTAGATTGAGCAATCTTGTGCCTGTTCTATTTGAGCTATTACTAGCGTCTCTCTTATGCATTGCAATATTCCTTTTCATAAGTTGCTTTGCCACGTTTATCTCCACTGTGTGTGTCTCTTGGGTATTTTTACGATCAGCACTAGGACTTGTTTACGGTGTAGATAGGGTACCATACCTATAGCTCCACCTTAAATAACCTGTGTGCCCTGCGATCGTTCTCTATACCTTTGATATTCACTTCATCACATCAAGTGCATCAGTCTTTGATTTCGTTTGGTAGAGCATCTCTATTCACTTTGGAACGGTAAGATCTCCTTTCTTATTAGTTGTGAGTGAGTTGTGAGAGTTTCCACCATACAGATTTTGATTTTTGCACTAACCTACTAATCATGTCTTCTAGTGATGATGATGTTGTGTTGCAGAAAAAGAAGGATGAGGAGCTCGTAAATTGGCGTGAATATGAGGCTTTGAAATCCCACTTGACACGTGTGTTTACTAACACGACAGATGCCATTGACAAGAATCTCCAAGATATGAATATGAGATTGGATCAGCATGTTGGGACAGTTGATACTATCCAAACGCAAGTGGCTACGCTCAATGTCAATGTCACTACTTTGCAGCAGTCCATTGAGGGTTTGACAGCCGCCTTGTATAGAAGGGAAGATCCTCAACATGATGATGCCTTTGATGATTTTGATGAGGGTAGCGCTGTTGATGCTGCTCCACATGTTGGCAGGGGACGTGATATTCCCCCTGTCCATGCACCTGCTCATGGTCGTGGGTTTGCCCATCTTGGGCGTGGTCCTTGTGTGCCCAACCAAGCTGCTGATGACGGTTTGGGCAAGCCAAAATTCTCGATTCCTAAGTTTGATGGTTCCATTGATCCTGAAGACTACCTCACCTGGGAATTGAAGATTGAGAAACTCTGGCGATTATTTGACTATCCAGAAGATAAGAAGGGCAAGCTTGCAGCATCTGAATTTGATGGTTATGCTTTGCGTTGGTGGGATGCTCTTGTGCAACATAGGAGGGAGGACAATGAACTTCCTATGATGGATTGGCACGAGATGAAGCAAATCATGAAGGCACGTTTCGTACCAACCAACTACTTGCGATCAGTTTTTGATAAATTGCGCAATTGAAGCAAGGCACCATGATAGTTGATGAGTACTACATGGAGATGGAGATGCTTATGCAGCGTGCTCGAGTTCGTGAGTCCATTGAGATGACCATGCAGCGATTCCTAAACAATCTGAAGTTACCAATCAAGAGCATTGTTCGTCATCACAAGTATGAGACCATGAATGAGTTGTTGCATCATGCTAGAGAGGCCGAATCCCAGTTGGCAGAAGAGGCGAAGTCACGCGCTCGTTTTCCATCCTCCAGCAGATTTTCGGCCAGATCTACACCTCCTACAGTCACGCCACCAGCTGCTGCTCCATTTACACCATCAGCCAAACCAGCAAGTACACCTTCGTTTGGTTCTCATGCTCGGAAACCCGTTGTTCCTACTGCTAGCTCGGGTTCCAACATGTCTACTGCACGTACTCGTGATGTAGTGTGCCATACTTGTGGAGGTAGAGGTCACTACAAGAAGGATTGTCCAAACAGCAAGGTTATGTTTGTTAATGAACAAGGTGAAGTAGAAAGTGGAGATGAAGCTTCTGAGGATGATATTGATGACGGCAAGGATGGTGCTGATGCATATGCTGAGCGTGCACTCACTATTGTCGTATCTTCACGTGTACTTAGTGTGCAACCGGTTGAGGAATCCCAGCGTTGCAACTTGTTCCAAACAAAAGCTCTAGTTGGACCAAACAAAGCTTGCAAGGTAATTATTGATGGAGGTAGCTGCAAAAATCTTTCAAGTAAGGAACTATGTGCCAAACTGAATTTGACATATTTAGCTCATCCCAAGCCATACTACATACAATGGTTGAGCAACAATGGTGAGATGAAGGTAAATCATATGGTATGTGTGAATTTTCAAATAGGTCCATACAAAGATTCTATTGATTTTGATGTGGTTCCTATGACTGTTTGTCACCTACTATTGGGTCGGCCTTGGCTCTATGATCGCCATGTGCAACACAATGGCCGAGCCAATACATATCACTTGCAATTCAAAGGAAATAAGATTACTATGCAGCCAATGACACCACGAGAAATTGTGAATGATTCTCGCCAGAAGATAGAGGTGAACTTGAAGGAAGATACTACCACTCGGCGAGACTGTGTAACAGCTGTTCCTGATGTAATTGAGCCTAAATTGAGTGATATAACGAAAAGTGAGAGAGTGCCTGGTTTATTGATACTAGCCACCAAGGAGGATATGAGAGAGTTTCGTGAGGATCCTACATCCATGCCTCTTGTGCTCATGTATAAGGGCGAGGTATTGGTTTCTAACAACATGACCCCTATTTCTCTTGGTGTCTCTTCTGTTTTGCAGGATTTTGGGGATGTGTTTCCATAATACGTACCCACAGGTTTGCCCCCATTGCGTGGTATAGAACATCAAGTGGACCTTATTCCTGGCGCCACACTTCCCAACCGTGCACCTTACAGGACTAATCCCGAAGAAACTAAGGAAATTCAGAAGCAAGTACAAGCGTTGCTGGATAAAGGGTACATTCGTGTCTCTCTTAGCCCTTGTGATGTTCCTGTTATTTTAGTTCCTAAGAAAGATGGTACATGGCGCATGTGTGTTGATTGTAGAGCGATTAATAACATCACTATTCGATATCGTCATCCTAATCCACGCTTAGAGGATATGCTCGATGAATTGAGTGGTGCTGTTGTTTTCTCTAAAATTGACTTACGTAGTGGTTATCATCAAATTAGGTTGAAAGAAGGTGATGAATGGAAAACTGCTTTCAAAACTAAATTCGGTTTGTATGAGTGGTTAGTTATGCCATTTGGTCTTACTAATGCACCTAGTACTTTCATGCGTTTGATGAATCATGTTTTGAGAGAGTTTATTGGTCGTTTTGTGGTTGTTTACTTTGATGATATACTCATATACAGCCACACCGAATCTGAACATTGCACTCATATTAGACAAGTTTTGCAAGTGTTACGTGATAATAAACTGTATGCTAATCTTGAGAAGTGTACATTTGCAAAAGATAAGGTCATATTCCTAGGATTTGTTGTTTCTAAGCATGGAGTAGAGGTAGATCAATCTAAAATTGAATCAATTCAGAATTGGCCTACTCCCATGAATGTTAGTCAAGTGTGTAGTTTCCACGGTCTCGCTGGTTTCTATAGGCGCTTTGTGAAAGATTTTAACACCATTGCTACACCATTAAATGATTTGACAAAGAAGGGTGTTCCTTTTGTATGGGGCGCGGCTCAAGACATTGCATTTGATACATTAAAACGTTTGCTTACTTCTGCACCATTACTTGCATTACCTGATTTTTCGAAGCAATTTGAAGTTGAATGTGATGCTAGTGGTATAGGCATAGGTGGCGTTTTGATGCAAGAGGGTCGGCCTATAGCTTATTTTTCTGAGAAATTGACTGGTGCGCGTTTGAATTATTCTATCTATGATAAAGAATTGTATGCACTTGTTAGAGTACTTGAGGTTTGGCAACATTATTTGTGGCCAAAAGAATTCATCATACATTCTGATCATGAAGCATTGAAATACTTGAAAGCTCAATCAAACTTGCATAGAAGATTAGCTAAATGGGTTGAGTTCATTGAGTCTTTTCCTTACATCATTAACTATAAGAAGGGAAAAGAAAACGTTGTTGCTGATGCTCTATCTAGGAATAACATGCTATTAACCAATCTTGATGTTAAAATTCCTGGATTAGAAGTTATTTGTGCACTTTATGCAACTGACCATGATTTTGCTGAACCATATCGTTTGTGTGCTCTTAGAAACGCATGGGATAAGTATCATATACATGATGGATATTTGTTTCGAGCTAACAAACTATGTATTCCAGAATCATCGTTGCGTTTGTTCTTAGTGCAGGAATCACATGCTGGTGGTTTGATGGGTCACTTTGGGCATGAGAAGACATTGGTCATGCTTGCTGATCATTTTTATTGGCCCAAGATGAGGCGTGATGTGTACAGATTTGTGAGCCGATGTATTACATGCCACAAGTCGAAATCTAAGCTGAAGTCTCACGGTTTGTATACACCTCTCTCTGCACCGACTATTCCATGGGAAGACATTAGTATGGATTTTGTGCTAGGTCTACCTAAAACTCAGAGAGGTCATGATTCTATATTTGTGGTAGTGGATAGGTTCTCTAAGATGGCTCATTTTATTGCCTACCACAAAAGCGACGATGTGTCGCATGTTGCTAACCTGTTTTTCAGGGACATCGTGAGATTACATGGAGTACCAAAGACGATTGTTTCTGACCGTGATGTGAAGTTCATGAGCTACTTTTGGAAGACCTTATGGGGCAAGCTAGGAACAAAGTTGCTGTTCAGTACTACATGTCATCCCCAAACAGATGGTCAAACGGAGGTGGTGAATCGAACATTGTCACAGCTACTAAGGACCATGATTAAAAAGAATCTGTGGGAGTGGGAAGAGTGTTTGCCACATGTTGAGTTTGCTTACAACAGGGCTGTGCATTCAACTACTCAGCTTTGTCCTTTTGAGGTGGTGTATGGTTTCAATCCATTGACGCCACTTGATATGTTGCCTCTGCCATTACATGAGAGAGTTGATATGGAGTCATCAAAACGTGCTGATTATGTGAAGAAAATACATGAGAAGACTCGAGAGGCTATTGAGAAGAAAGGCAAGAACATTGCTGCTGCAAGGAATCAAGCAAGGAAAGAAGTGTTGTTCGAGCCTGGAGATATGGTTTTGGTGCATCTACGCAAGGATAGGTTCCCACTACTTCTAAAGTCAAAATTGAAGCCACGTGGTGCTGGTCCTTACAAGGTGTTAGCCAAGATTAATGATAACGCCTACTCGGTTGATATACCTATTGAGGAGTTTGGTGGAGTTAGCAATAGCTTCAACGTTGCTGATTTGTCACCATATGCTGGAGAAGACCTTGGAGCGTCGAGGTCGACGCCTTTTGAAGGGGGGGAGATGATGAGGACATCCCTACAATTACACCTACCCCAATGACTACTGAAGATGCTACAACTGTTGCAAGAAAGGATCAGTCCAATGAGATTAGAATTGGACCTATTACAAGAGCTCGTGCTAAGCTACTAGAACAACAGGTCAATTTACTCCTAAATGAATCCGGTACTTTGATTGATGAGAACTTTATACTGCCTAAGTCTATGCATTTATGTATGATCAGGTTCGTTGGAGAAACAAGCATGGCGCGAGGAGGAGAAGGGCTACAAGAGAAGCCCAACATGATGATCGCCCAAGGATGCGCGAGGGAGGAGCGGGAGGAAGGCGCAAGAGAAGATCATCAAGACGAAGGCAAAAAGATCTGCCACGACCGGAGTGTCCGGCCAGATCCACCCGACTGTTCGGCCTGGTCGAGAGGCAAACTGGCATGGACATTCAGTATGCCAGTTCGGACACTACACGGACGCCACCCGCAAACTTCAAAGTTTCCGGCCAGACCAGAGTGTCTGGCACACTTCACCCGGAGTGTCCGGCCTGACCAGACTGTCCGGCCGAATTCGACCGGAGTGTCCGCCCACCGACCGAATCTGGTCCGAGTCGGTTTATATCAGTTTGAGTCGTTTGCGTTTAGTTTCGGTTTCTGGTCGCTCCAGCCGCCCTTATAAGCTATGGGACGACCTCTAGTTATGGTTTAGACCATGTTAAAATATTTTGGAGTTGTTTCTTTCATAGAACCTCTGGAATTACCCTGTGTTCGAATCTACCAACTGTAATTGAGTGTGATCTGTTGTTCCATTGGGAATTAGTAGATTTCATACTACCGGTCGTGGTCACGACTGCGTGCCCAAGAGCGTGGTGTTGTGAATATCCTACAAGGTTCGAGAGCTGTTGCATTGGCATCAGGGATCAAGCGTGAGAGTTCATAGCTACAGGCTAGTTATCTATCATCTACCATTATCATTGCCATCCGCTTACTGAGAAGATCAGGCCACCCCATATCACACATGCAATGACACTAGTGGATCCATAGGTGGTATGTGAAAAGAACACACATGCAATGACGCTGGTGGATCCATGTGTGGTCTCTGTACAGAACATACATTTCAATGACATTGGTGGATCCATATGTGGTATGTGAAAAGAACACACATGCAATGACTCTGGTTGTTGTTAGTGAAAAGAACACACATACAATGACACTGGGGGATCCATAGGTGGTATGTGAAAGGAACACACATTTCAATGACTTTGGTTGTTGTTACTAAAAAGAACACACATGCAATGACACTGGTGGATCCATGGGTGGATTGTGAAAAGAACACACATGCAATGACACTGGTGGATCCATGGGTGGATTGTGAAAAGAACACACATGCAATGACACTGGTGGATCCATAGGTGGTATGTGAAAAGAACACACATGCAAAATGACTCTGGTTGTTGTTACTAAAAAGAACACACATGCAATGACACTGGTGGATCCATGTGTGGTCTCTGTAGAGAACGCATATTTCAATGACACTGGTGGATCCATATGTTCTGTGTGAAAGGAACACACATGCGATGACTCTGGTTGTTGTTAGTGAAAAGAACACACATGCAATGACACTTGTGGATCCATAGGTGGTATGTGAAAAGAACACACATGCAAAATGACTCTGGTTGTTCTACTAAAAAGAACACACATGCAATGGCACTGGTGGATCCATGGGTGGATTGTGAAAAGAGCACACATTTCAATGACTCTGGTGGATCCTTATGTGGTATGTGAAAAGAACACACATGCAATGACTCCAGTTGTTGTTAGTGAAAAGAACACACATGCAATGACACCGGTGGATCCATGGGTGGATTGTGAAAAGAACATACATGCAATGACACTAGTGGAACCATATGTGGATTGTGAAAAGAGCACACATGCAATGACACTGGTTGTTGTTAGTGAAAAGAACACACATGCAATGACACTGGTGGATCCATAGGTGGTATGTGAAAATAACACACATTTCAATGACTCTAGTTGTTGTTACTAAAAAGAACACACATGCAATGACACTTGTGGATCCATGTGTGGTCCCTATAGAGAACACACATTTCAATGACATTGGTGGATCCATATGTGGTATGTGAAAAGAACACAATGCAATGACTCTGGTTGTTGTTAGTGAAATGAACACACATGCAATCACACTGGTGGATCCACATGTGGTATGTGAGAAGAAAACACATTTCAATGACTTTGGTTATTGTTACTAAAAAGAACACACATGTAATGACACCGGTGGACCCATGGGTGGATTGTGAAAAGAGCACACATGCAATGACACTGGTGGATCCATATGTGGTATGTGAAAAGAGCACAAATGCAATGACTCTGGTTGTTGTTAGTGAATAGAACACACATGCAATTACACTGGTGGATCCATAGGTGGTATGTGAAAAGAACACACATTTCAATGACTCTAGTTGTTGTTACTAAAAATAACACACATGCAGTGACACTAGTGGTTCCATGTGTGGTCTCTGTAGAGAACGCACATTTCAATGACATTGGTGGATCAATATGTGGTATGTGAAAAGAACACACATGCAATGACTCTGGTTGTTGTCAGTGAAAAGAACACACGTGCAACGATACTGGTGGATCCATAGGTGGTATGTGAAAAGAACAGACTTGTAAAATGACTGTGGTTGTTGTTACTAAAAATAACACACATGCAATGACACTGGTGGATCCATAGGTGGATTGCGAAAAGAGCACAGATGCAATGACACTGGTGGATCCATATGTGGTATGTGAAAAGAACACACATGCAATGACTCTAGTTGTTGTATGTGAAAAGAACACACATGCAATAACACTGGTGGATCCATGTGTGGTCTCTGAAGAGAGCACGTATTTCAATGACCCTGGTTGTTGTTAGTAAAAAGAACACACATGCAATGACACTGGTGGATCCATGTGTGGTCTCTGAAAAGAACACACATGCAATGACACTGGTTGTTGTTACTAAAAAGAACACACATGCAATGACACTGGTGGATCCATAGGTGGTATGTGAAAAGAACACACATTTCAATGACTCTGGTTGTTGTTACTAAAAAGAACACACATGCAATGACACTGGTGGATCCATGGGTGGATTGTGAAAAGAACACACATGCAATGACACTGGTGGATCCATAGCTGGTATGTGAAAAGAACCCACATGCAAAATGACTCTGGTTGTTACTAAAAAGAACACACATGCAATGACACTGGTGGATCCATGTGTGGTCTCTGTAGAGAACACACATTTCAATGACACTGGTGGATCCATATATGGTATGTGAAAAGAACACACATGCAATGACTCTAGTTGTTGTTAGTGAAAAGAACACACATGCAATGACACTGGTGGATCCATAGGTGGTATGTGAAAATAACACAAATGCAAAATGACTCTGGTTGTTGTTACTAAAAAGAACACACATGCAATGACACTAGTGGATCCATCTGTGGTCTCTGTAGAGAACACACATTTCAATGACACTGGTGGAACCATATGTGGTATGTGAAAAGAACACGCATGTAATGACTCTGGTTTTTGTTAGTGAAAAGAACACACATGCAATGACACTGGTGGATCCATAGATGGTATGTGAAAAGAACACACGTGCAAAATTACTCTGGTTGTTGTTACTAAAAAGAACACACATGCAATGACTCTGGTGGATCCATAGGTGGTATGTGAAGAGAACACACATTTCAATGACTCTGGTTGTTGTTACTAAAAAGAACAGACATGCAATGACATTGGTGGATCCATGGGTGGATTGTGAAAAGAACACACATACAATGACACTGGTGGATCCATAGGTGGTATGTGAAAAGAACACACATCCAAAATGACTCTGGTTGTTGTTACTAAAAAGAACACATATGCAATGACACTGGTGGATCCATGTGTGGTCTCTGTAGAGAACACACATTTCAATGACACTGGTGGATCCATATGTGGTATGTGAAAAGAACACACATGCAATGACTCTGGTTGTTGTTAGTGAAAAGAACACACATGCAATGACACTGGTGGATCCATAGGTGGTATGTGAAAAGAACACACATGCAAAATGACTCTGGTTATTGTTAGTGAAAAGAACACACATGCAATGACACTGGTGGATCCATAGGTGGATTATGAAATGAATACACATGCAATGACACTGCTGGATCCATAGGTGGTATGTGAGAAGAACATACATTTCAATGACTCTGGTTGTTGTTACTAAAAAGAACCCACATGCAATGACACTGGTGGATCCATGTGTGGATTGTGAAGAGAACACACATGCAATGACAGTGGTGGATCCATAGGTGGTATGTGAGAAGAACAGCCATGAAATGACTCTGGTTTTTGTTTTTAAAAAGAACACACATGCAAAGACTCCAGTGTTTGTTGGTGAAAAGAGCACACATACAATGACTCCAGTTGTTGTTAGTGAAAAGAACATACAAGCAATGACACCGGTGGATCCATGTGTGGTCTCTGTAGAGAACACACATTTCAATGACACTGGTGGATCCATATGTGGTATGTGAAAGAACACACATGCAATGACTCTGGTTGTTACTAAAAAGAACACACATGCAATGACATAGGTGGATCCACGGGTGGATTATGAAATGAACACACATGCAATGACACTGGTGGATCCACATGTGGTATGTGAGAAGAAGACACATTTCAGTGACTCTGGTTGTTGTTACTAAAAAGAACACACATGCAATGACACCGGTGGATCCATGGGTAGATTGTGAAAAGAGCACACATGCAATGACACTGGTGGATCCTTATGTGGTATGTGAAAAGAACACACATGGAATGACTCTGGTTGTTGTTAGTGAAAAGAACACACATGCAATGACACTGGTGGATCCATAGGTGGTATGTGAAAAAAACGCATATTTCAATGACTCTGGTTGTTGTTACTAAAAAGAACACACATGCAATGAGACTGGTGGATCCATGTGTGGTCTTTGTAGGGAACACACATTTCAATGACACTGGTGGATCCATATGTGGTATGTGAAAAGAACACACATGCAATGACTCTGGTTTTTGTTAGTGAAAAGAACACACATGCAATGACATTGGTGGATCCATAGATGGTATGTGAAACGAACACACATGCAAAATGACTCTGGTTGTTGTCACTAAAAATAACACACATGCATTGACTCGGTGGATCCATGTGAAAAGAACACACATGCAATGACACTGGTGGATCCATAGGTGGTATGTGAAAAGAACACACATGCAAAATGACTCTGGTTGTTGTTACTAAAAAGAACACACATCGAACGACACTGGTGGATCCATGGGTGGATTGTGAAAAGAACACACATGCAATGACACCGGTGGATCCATAGGTGGTATGTGAAAAGAACACACATGCAAAATGACTCTGGTTGTTGTTACTAAAAAGAACACACATGCAATGACACTAGTGGATCCATGTGTGGTCTCTGTAGAGAACACACATTTCAATGACACTGGTGGATCCATATGTGGTATGTGAAAAGAACACACATGCAATGACACTTGTGGATCCATAGGTGGTATGTGAAAAGAACACACATGAAAAATGATTAGTGAAAAGAACACACATGCAATGACACTGGTGGATCCATTGGTGGATTTTGAAATGAAGACACGTGCAATGACACTGGTGGATCCATAGGTGGTATGTGAGAAGAACATACATTTCAATGACTCTGGTTGTTGTTACTAAAAAGAACCCACATGCAATGACGCTGGTGGATCCATGTGTGTATTGTGAAGAGAACACACATGCAATGACACTGGTGGATCCATAGGTGGTATGTGAGAAGAACAGCCATGAAATGACTCTGGTTGTTGTTAGTAAAAAGAACACACATGCAAAGATTCCAGTGTTTGTTGGTGAAAAGAGCACACATACAATGACTCCAATTGTGCTTAGTGAAAAGAACATACATGCAATGACACCGGTGGATCCATGTGTGGTCTCTGTAGAGAACACACATTTCAATGACACTGGTGGATCCATATGTGGTATGTGAAAAGAAAACACATGCAATGACTCTGGTTGTTACTAAAATGAACACACATGCAATGACACTGGTGGATCCACGGGTGGATTATGAAATGAACACACATGCAATGACACTGGTGGATCCACATGTGGTATGTGAGAAGAAAACACATTTCAATGACTCTGGTTGTTGTTACTAAAAATAACACACATGCAATGACACCGGTGGATCCATGGGTGGATTGTGAAAAGAGCACACATGCAATGACACTGGTGGATCCATATGTGGTATGTGAAAAGAACACACATGGAATGACTCTGGTTGTTGTTAGTGAAACGAACACACGTGCAATGACACTGGTGGATCCATAGGTGGTATGTGAAAAGAACACACATTTCAATGACTCTGGTTGTTGTTACTGAAAAGAACACACATGCAATTACACTGGTGGATCCATCGGTGGTATCTGAAAAGAACACACATGCAAAATGACTCTGGTTGTTGTTACTAAAAAGAACACACATGCAATGACACTGGTGGATCCATGTGTGGTCTCTGTAGGGAACACACATTTCAATGACACTGGTGGATCCATATGTGGTATGTGAAAAGAACACACATGCAATGACTCTAGTTTTTGTTAGTGAAAAGAACACACATGCAATGACACTGGTGGATCCATAGATGGTATGTGAAAAGAACACACATGCAAAATGACTCTGGTTGTTGTTACTAAAAAGAACACACATGCAATGACTCTGGTGGATCCATGTGAAAAGAACACACATGCAATTACACTGGTGGATCCATAGGTGGTATGTGAAAAGAACACACATTTCAATGACTCTGGTTGTTGTTAATGAAAAGAACACACATGCAATTACACTAGTGGATCCATAGGTGGTATCTGAAAAGAACACACATGCAAAATGACTCTGGTTGTTGTTACTAAAAAGAACACACATGCAATGACACTGGTGGATCCATGTGTGGTCTCTGTAGGGAACACACATTTCAATGACACTGGTGGATCCATATGTGGTATCTGAAAAGAACACACATGCAATGACTCTGGTTTTTGTTAGTGAAAAGAACACACATGCAATGACACTGGTGGATCCATAGATGGTATGTGAAACGAACACACATGCAAAATGACTCTGGTTGTTGTTACTAAAAAGAACACACATGCAATGACTCGGTGGATCCATGTGAAAAGAACACACATGCAATGACACTGGTGGATCCATAGGTGGTATGTGAAGAGAACACACATTTCAATGACTCTGGTTGTTGTTACTAAAAAGAACACACATCCAATGACACTGGTGGATCCATGGGTGGATTGTGAAAAGAACACACATGCAATGACACTGGTGGATCCATAGGTGGTATGTGAAAAGAACACACATGCAAAATGACTCTGGTTGTTGTTACTAAAAAGAACACACATGCAATGAAACTGGTGGATCCATGTGTGGTCTCTGTAGAGAACACACATTTCAATGACACTAGTGGATCCATATGTGGTATTTGAAAAGAACACACATGCAATGACTCTGGTTGTTGTTAGTGAAAAGAACACACATGCAATGACACTAGTGGATCCATAGGTGGTATGTGAAAAGAACACACATGAAAAATGATTAGTGAAAAGAACACACATGCAATGACACTGGTGGATCCATTGGTGGATTATGAAATGAATACACATGCAATGACACTGGTGGATCCATAGGTGGTATGTGAGAAGAACATACATTTCAATGACTCTGGTTGTTGTTACTAAAAAGAACCCACATGTAATGACACTGGTGGATCCATGTGTGGATTGTGACGAGAACACACATGCAATGACACTGGTGGATCCATAGGTGGTATGTGTGAAGAACAACCATGAAATGACTCTGGTTGTTGTTAGTAAAAAGAACACACATGCAAAGACTCCAGTGTTTGTTGGTGAAAAGAGCACACATACAATGACTCCCGTTGTGCTTAGTGAAAAGAACATACATGCAATGACACCAGTGGATCTATGTGTGGTCTCTGTAGATAACACACATTTCAATCACACTGGTGGATCCATATGTGGTATGTGAAAAGAACACACATGCAATGACTCTGGTTGTTACTAAAATGAACACACATGCAATGACACTGGTGGATCCACGGGTGGATTATGAAATGAACACACATGCAATGACACTGGTGGATCCACATGTGGTATGTGAGAAGAAAACACATTTCAATGACTCTGGTTGTTGTTACTAAAAAGAACACACATCCAATGACACCGGTGGATCCATGGGTGGATTGTGAAAAGAGCACGCATGCAATGACACTGGTGGATCCATAGGTCGTATGTGTGAAGAACACACATGGAATGACTCTGGTTGTTGTTAGTAAAAAGAACACACATGCAATGACACTGGTGGATCCATGTGTGGTCTCTGTAGGGAACACACATTTCAATGACACTGGTGGATCCATATGTGGTATGTGAAAAGAACACACATGCAATGACTCTGGTTTTTGTTAGTGAAAAGAACACACATGCAATGACACTGGTGGATCCATAGATGGTATGTGAAACGAACACACATGCAAAATGACTCTGGTTGTTGTTACTAAAAAGAACACACATGCAATGACTCGGTGGATCCATGTGAAAAGAACACACATGCAATGACACTGGTGGATCCATAGGTGGTATGTGAAGAGAACACACATTTCAATGACTCTGGTTGTTGTTACTAAAAAGAACACACATCCAATGACACTGGTGGATCCATGGGTGGATTGTGAAAAGAACACACATGCAATGACACTGGTGGATCCATAGGTGGTATGTGAAAAGAACACACATGCAAAATGACTCTGGTTGTTGTTACTAAAAAGAACACACATGCAATGAAACTGGTGGATCCATGTGTGGTCTCTGTAGAGAACACACATTTCAATGACACTAGTGGATCCATATGTGGTATGTGAAAAGAACACACATGCAATGACTCTGGTTGTTGTTAGTGAAAAGAACACACATGCAATGACACTAGTGGATCCATAGGTGGTATGTGAAAAGAACACACATGAAAAATGATTAGTGAAAAGAACACACATGCAATGACACTGGTGGATCCATTGGTGGATTATGAAATGAATACACATGCACTGACACTGGTGGATTCATAGGTGGTATGTGAGAAGAACATACATTTCAATGACTCTGGTTGTTGTTACTAAAAAGAACCCACATGTAATGACACTGGTGGATCCATGTGTGGATTGTGAAGAGAACACACATGCAATGACACTGGTGGATCCATAGGTGGTATATGTGAAGAACAACCATGAAATGACTCTGGTTGTTGTTAGTAAAAAGAACACACATGCAAAGACTCCAGTGTTTGTTGGTGAAAAGAGCACACATACAATGACTCCCATTGTGCTTAGTGAAAAGAACATACATGCAATGACACCAGTGGATCTATGTGTGGTCTCTGTAGAGAACACACATTTCAATGACACTGGTGGATCCATATGTGGTATGTGAAAAGAACACACATGCAATGACTCTGGTTGTTACTAAAATGAACACACATGCAATGACACTGGTGGATCCACGGGTGGATTATGAAATGAACACACATGCAATGACACTGGTGGATCCACTTGTGGTATGTGAGAAGAAAACACATTTCAATGACTCTGGTTGTTGTTACTAAAAAGAACACACATGCAATGACACCGGTGGATCCATGGGTGGATTGTGAAAAGAGCACGCATGCAATGACACTGGTGGATCCATAGGTGGTATGTGTGAAGAACACACATGGAATGACTCTGGTTTTGTTAGTAAAAAGAACACACATGCAAAGACTCCAGTGTTTGTTGGTGAAAAGAGCACACATACAATGACTCCCATTGTGCTTAGTGAAAAGAACATACATGCAATGACACCAGTGGATCCATGTGTGGTCTCTGTAGAGAACACACATTTCAATGACACTGGTGGATCCATATGTGGTATGTGAAAAGAACACACATGCAATGACTCTGGTTGTTACTAAAATGAACACACATGCAATGACACTGGTGGATCCACGGGTGGATTATGAAATGAACACACATGCAATGACACTGGTGGATCCACATGTGGTATGTGAGAAGAAAACACATTTCAATGACTCTGGTTGTTGTTACTAAAAAGAACACACATGCAATGACACCGGTGGATCCATGGGTGGATTGTGAAAAGAGCACGCATGCAATGACACTGGTGGATCCATATGTGGTATGTGAAAAGAACACACATGGAATGACTCTGGTTGTTGTTACTGAAACGAACACACATGCAATGACACTGGTGGATCCATAGGTGGTATTTGAAAAGAACACACATTTCAATGACTCTGGTTGTTGTTACTGAAAAGAACACACATGCAATTACATTGGTGGATCCATGTGTGGTCTCTGTAGAGAACATACATTTCAATGACATTGGTGAATCCATATGTGTTATGTGAAAAGAACACACATACAATGACTCTGGTTGTTGTTAGTGAAAAGAACACACATGCAATGACACTGGTGGATCCGTAGGTGGGATGTGAAAAGAACACACATGCAAAATTACTCTGGTTGTTGTTACTAAAAAGAACACACATGCAATGACTCTAGTTGTTGTTAGTGAAAAGAACACACATGCAATGACACTGGTGGATCCATAGGTGGTATGTGAAAAGAACACACATTTCAATGACTCTGGTTGTTGTTACTAAAAAGAACACACATGCGATTACACTGGTGGATCCATGGGTGGATTGTGAAAAGAACACACATGCAATGACACTGGTGGATCCATAGGTGGTATGTGAAAAGAACACACATGCAAAATGACTCTGGTTGTTGTTACTAAAAAGAACACACATGCAATGACACTGGTGGATCCATGTGTGGTCTCTGTAGAGAACACACATTTCAATGACACTGGTGGATCCATATGTGGTATGTCAAAAGAACACACATGCAATGACTCTGGTTGTTGTTAGTCAAAAGAACACACATGCAATGACACTAGTGGATCCATAGGTGGTATGTGAAAACAACACACATGCAAAATGACTCTGGTTGTTATTACTAAAAAGAACACACATGCACTGACTCTGGTTATTGTTAGTGAAAAGAACACACATGCAATGACACTGGTGGATCCATAGGTGGTATGTGAAAAGAACACACATTTCAATGACTCTGGTTGTTGTTACTAAAAAGAACACACATCCAATGACACTGCTAGATCCATGGGTGGATTGTGAAAAGAACACACATGCAATGACACTGGTGGATCCATAGGTGGTATGTGAAAAGAACGCACATTTCAATGACTCTGGTTGTTGTTACTGAAAAGAACACACATGCAATTACACTGGTGGATCCATGTGTGGTCTCTGTAGAGAACATACATTTCAATGACATTGGTGGATCCATATGTGGTATGTGAAAAGAACACACATACAATGACTCTGGTTGTTGTTAGTGAAAAGAACACACATGCAATGACACTGGTGGATCCATAGGTGGTATGTGAAAAGAATACACATGCAAAATGACTCTGTTTGTTGTTACTAAAAAGAACACACATGCAATGACTCTGGTTGTTGTTAGTGAAAAGAACACACATGCAATGACACTGGTGGATCCATAGGTGGTATGTGAAAAGAACACACATGCAATGACTCTGGTTGTTGTTAGTGAAAAGAACACACATGCAATGACACTGGTGGATCCATAGGTGGTATGTGAAAAGAACACACATGCAAAATGACTCTGTTTGTTGTTACTAAAAAGAACACACATGCAATGACTCTGGTTGTTAGTGAAAAGAACACACATGCAATGACACTGGTGGATCCATAGGTGGTATGTGAAAATAACACACATTTCAATGACGCTGGTTGTTATTACTAAAAAGAACACACATGCGATGACACTGGAGGATCCATGGGTGGATTGTGAAAAGAACACACATGCAATGACACTGGTGGATCCATAGGTGGTATGTGAAAAGAACACACATGCAAAATGACTCTGGTTGTTGTTATTAAAAAGAACACACATGCAATGACACTGGTGGATCCATGTGTGGTCTCTGTAGAGAACACACATTTCAATGACACTGGTGGATCCATATGTGGTATGTGAAAAGAACACACATGCAATGACTCTGGTTGTTGTTAGTGAAAAGAACACACATGCAATGACACTAGTGGATCCATAGGTGGTATGTGAAAACAACACACATGCAAAATGACTCTGGTTGTTATTACTAAAAAGAACACACATGCAATGACTCTGGTTGTTGTTAGTGAAAAGAACACACATGCAATGACACTGGTGGATCCATAGGTGGTATGTGAAAAGAACACACATTTCAATGACTCTGGTTGTTGTTACTAAAAAGAACACACATCCAATGACACTGCTAGATCCATGGGTGGATTGTGAAAAGAACACACATGCAATGACACTGGTGGATCCATAGGTGGTATGTGAAAAGAACACACATGCAAAATGACTCTGGTTGTTGTTACTAAAAAGAACACACATGCAATGACACTTGTGGATCCATGTGTGGTCTCTATAGAGAACACACATTTCAATGACACTGGTGGATCCATATTTTGTATGTGAAAAGAACACACATGCAATGACTCTGGTTGTTGTTAGTGAAAAGAACACACATGTAATGACACTGGTGGATCCATAGGTGGTATGTGGAAAGAACACACATGCAAAATGACTCTGGTTATTGTTAGTGAAAAGAACACACATGCAATGACACTTGTGGATCCATAGGTGGATTATGAAATGAATACACATGCAATGACACTGGTGGATCCATAGGTGGTATGTGAGAAGAACACACATTTCAATGACTCTAGTTGTTGTTACTAAAAATAACATACATGCAATGACTCTGGTTGTTGTTAGTGAAAAGAACACACATGCAATGACGCTGGTGGATCCATAGGTGGTATGTGCAAAGAACACACATTTCAATGACTCTGGTTGTTGTTACTAAAAATAACACACAGGCAATGACACTGGTGGATCCATGTGTGATCTCTATAGAGAACACACATTTCAATGACACTGGTGGATCCATATGTGGTATGTGAAAAGAACACACATGCAATGACTCTGGTTGTTGTTAGTGAATAGAACACACATGCAATGACACTAGTGGATCCATATGTGGTATCTGAAAAGAACACACGTGCAAAATGACTCTGGTTGTTATTACTAAAAAGAACACACATGCGATGACTCTGGTGGATCCATAGGTGGATTATGAAATGAATACACATGCAATGACACTGGTGGATCCATAGGTGGTATGTGAGAAGAACACACATTTCAATGACTCTGGTTGTTGTTACTAAAAAGAACACACATGCGATGAAACTAGTGGATCCATGTGTGGATTGTGAAGAGAACACACATGCAATGACATTGGTGGATCCATAGGTGGTATGTGAGAAGAACAGCCATGAAATGACTCTGGTTGTTGTTAGTAAAAAGAACACACATGCAAAGACTCCAGTGTTTGTTGGTGAAAAGAGCACACATACAATGACTCCAGTTGTTGTTACTAAAATAACACACATGCAATGACACTAGTGGATCCACAGGTGGATTATGAAATGAACACAAAAGCAATGACACTGGTGGATCCACATGTGGTGTGTGAGAAGAAAACACATTTCAATGACTCTGGTTGTTGTTACTAAAAAGAACACACATGCAATGACACCGGCGGATCCATGGATGGATTGTGAAAAGAGCACACATGCAATGACACTGGTGGATCCATATGTGGTACGTGAAAAGAACACACATACAATGACTCTGGTTGTTGTTAGTGAAAAGAACACACATGCAATGACGCTGGTGGATCCATAGGTGGTATGTGCAAAGAACACACATTTCAATGACTCTGGTTGTTGTTCCTAAAAAGAACATACATGCAATGACACTGGTGGATCCATGTGTGATCTCTATAGAGAACACACATTTCAATGACATTGGTGGATCCATATGTGGTATGTGAAAAGAACACACATGCAATGACTCTGGTTGTTGTTAGTGAAAAGAACACACATGCAATGATACTGGTGGATCCATAGGTGGTATGTGAAAAGAACACATGCAAAATGACTCTGGTTATTGTTACTAAAAAGAACACACATGCAATGACGCTGGTGGATCCATGGGTGGATTGTGAAAAGAGCACACATGCAATGACACTGGTGGAACCATATGTGGATTGTGAAAAGAGCACACATGCAATGACTCTGGTTGTTGCTAGTGAAAAGAACACACATGCAATGACACTGGTGGATCCATAGGTGGTATGTGAAAATAACAAACATTTCAACGACTCTAGTTGTTGTTACTAAAAAGAACACACATGCAATGACACTGGTGGATCCATGTGTGGTCTCTGTAGAGAACACACATTTCAATGACATTAGTGGATCCATATGTGGTATGTCAAAAGAACACACATGCAATGACTCTGGTTGTTGTTAGTGTAATGAACACACATGCAATCACACTGGTGGATCCACATGTTGTATGTGAGAAGAAAACACATTTCAATGACTCTGGTTGTTGTTACTAAAAAGAACACAGATGCAATGACACCGGTGGATCCATGGGTGAATTGTGAAAAGAGCACACATGCAATGACACTGGTGGATCCATATGTGGTATGTGAAAAGTACACACATGCAATGACTCTGGTTGTTGTTAGTGAAAAGAACACACATGCAATTACACTGGTGGATCCATACATTTCAATGACTCTGGTTGTTGTTACTAAAAAGAACACACATGCAATGACACTAGTGGTTCCTTGTGTGTTCTTTGTAGAGAACGCACATTTCAATGACATTGGTGGATCCATATGTGGTATGTGAAAAGAACACACATGCAATGACTCTGGTTGTTGTTAGTGAAAAGAACACACATGCAATGATACTGGTGGATCCATAGGTGGTATGGGAAAGGAAGAGACATGCAAAATGACTCTTGTTGTTGTTACTAAAAAGAACACACATGCAATGACACTGGTGGATCCATGGGTGGATTGTGAAAAGAGCACACATGCAATGACACTGGTGGATCCATATGTGGTATGTGAAAAGATCACACATGCAATGACTCTGGTTGTTGTTAGTGAAAAGAACAGACATGCAATGACACTGGGGGATCCATAGGTGGTATGTGAAGAGAACACACATTTCAATGACTCTAGTTGTTGTTACTAAAAAGAACACACATGCAATGACATTGGTGGATCCATATGTGGTATGTGAAAAGAACACACATGCAATGACTCTGGTTGTTGTTAGTGAAAAGAACACGCATGCAATGACACTGGTGGATCCATAGGTGGTATGTGAAAAGAACACACATGCAAAATGACTCTGGTTGTTGTTACTAAAAAGAACACACATGCAATGACACTGGTGGATCCATGGGTGGATTGTGAAAAGAGCACACATGCAATGACACTGGTGGATCCATATGTGATATGTGAAAAGAACACACATGCAATAAATCTGGTTGTTGTATCTGAAAAGAACACACATGCAATGACACCGGTGGATCCATGGGTGGACTGTGAAAAGAAAATACATGCAATGACACTGGTGGAACCATATATGGATTCTGAAAAGAGCACACATGCAATGACTCTGGTTGTTGTTAGTGAAAAGAACACACATGCAATGACATTGGTGGATCCATAGGTGGTATGTGAAAATAACAAACATTTCAACGACTCTGGTCGTTGTTACTAAAAAGAACACACATGCAATGACACTGGTGGATCCATGTGTGGTCTCTATAGAGAACACACATTTCAATGACATTGGTGGATCCATATGTGGTATCTGAAAAGAACACACATGCAATGACTCTGGTTGTTGTTAGTGAAATGAACACACATGCAATGACACTGGTGGATCCACATGTGGTATGTGAGAGGAAAACACATTTCAATGACTCTGGTTGTTGTTACTAAAAAGAACACACATGCAATGACACTAGTGGATCCATGGGTGGATTATGAAAAGAACACACATGCAATGACACTGGTGGATCCATATGTGGTATGTGAAAAGAACACACATGCAATGACTCTGGTTGTTGTTAGTGAAAAGAACACACATGCAATTACACTGGTGGATCCATAGGTGGTATGTGAAAAGAACACACATTTCAATAACTCTGGTTGTTGTTACTAAAAAGAACACACATGCAATGACACTAGTGGTTCCATGTGTGGTCTCTGTAGAGAACGCACATTTCAATGACATTGGTGGATCCATATGTGGTATGTGGAAAGAACAGACATGCAATGACTCTGGTTGTTGTTAGTGAAAAGAACACACATGCAATGATACTGGTGGATCCATAGGTGGTATGTGAAAAGAACAGACATGCAAAATGACTCTGGTTGTCGTTACTAAAAAGAACACACATGCAATGACACTGGTGGATCCATGGGTGGATTGTGAAAAGAGCACACATGCAATGACACTGGTGGATCCATATGTGGTATGTGAAAAGAACACACATGCAATGACTCTGGTTGTTGTATGTGAAAAGAACACACATGCAATAACACTGGTGGATCCATGTGTGGTCTCTGAAGAGAGCACACATTTCAATGACTCTGGCTATTGTTAGTAAAAAGAACACACATGCAATGACACTAGTGGATCCATGTGTGGTCTCTGAAGAGAACACACATGCAATGACACTGGTTGTTGTTACTAAAAAGAACATACATGCAATAACACTAGTGGATCCACGTGTGGATTGTGAAGAGAACACACATGCAATGACTCCAGTTGTTGTTAGTGAAAAGAACATACATGCAATGACACCGGTGGATCCATGTGTGGTCTCTATAGAGAACACACATTTCAATGACACTGGTCGATCCATATGTGGTATGTGAAAAGAACACACATGCAATGACACTGGTGGATCCATATGTGGTATGTGAAAAGAACACACATGCAATGACTCTGGTTGTTGTTAGTGAAAAGAACACACATGCAATGACACTGGTGGATCCATAGGTGGTATGTGAAAAGAACACACATGCAAAATGACTCTGGTTGTTTTTACTAAAAAGAACACACATGCAATGACTCTGGTTGTTGTTAGTGAAAAGAACACACATGCAATGACACTGGTGGATCCATAGGTGGTCTGTGAAAAGAACAGACATTTCAATGACTCTGGTTGTTGTTACTAAAATAACCACACATGCAATGACACTGGTGGATCCATGGGTAGATTGTGAAAAGAACAGCCATGAAATGACTCTGGTTGTTGTTAGTAAAAAGAACACACATGCAATGACTCCAGTTGTTGTTAGTGAAAAGAACACACATGCAATGACTCCATATGTTGTTAGTAAAAAGAACATACATACAATGACACCGGTGGATCCATGTGTGGTCTCTGTAGAGAACACACATTTCAATGAAACTGGTGGATCCATATGTGGTATGTGAAAAGAACACACATGCAATGACTCTGGTTGTTGTTACTAAAAAGAACATGCATGCAAGGACACAGGTGGATCCATAGGTGGATTATGAAAAGAACACACATGCAATGACTCTGGTTGTTGTTAGAGAAAATAACACACATGCAATGACACTGGTGGATCCATAGGAGGTATGTGAAAAGAACACACATGCAAAATGACTCTGGTTGTTCTTACTAAAAAGAACACACATGCAATGACTCTGGTTGTTGTTAGTGAAAAGAACACGCATGCAATGACAATGGTGGATCCATAGGTGGTATGTGAAAAGAACACACATTTCAATGACTCTGATTGTTGTTACTAAAAAGAGCACACATGCAATGACACTAGTGGGTCCATGCGTGGATTGTGAAAACAACACACATGCAATTACACTGGTGGATCCATAGGTGGTATGTGAAAAGAACACACATGCAAAATGACTCTAGTTGTTGTTACTAAAAAGAACGCACATGCAATGACACTGGTGGATCCATGTGTGGTGTCTGTAGAGAACACACATTTCAATGACACTGGTGGATCCATATGTGGTATGTGAAAAGAACACACATGCAATGACATTGGTGGATCCATAGGTGGTATGTGAAAAGAACACACATGCAAAATGACTCTGGTTGTTGTTACTAAAAATAACACACATGCAATGACACTGGTGGATCCATGGGTGGATTGTGAAAAGATCACACATGCAATCACACTGGTGGATCCATATATGATATGTGAAAAGAACACACATGCAATAAATCAGGTTGTTGTATGTGAAAAGAACACACATGCAATGACTCTGGTTGTTGTTAGTGAAATGAACACACATGCAATGCCACTGGTGGATCTGTAGGTGGTATGTGAAATAACACATGCAAAATGACTCTGGTTGTTGTTACTAAAAAGAACACACATGCAATGACACTGGTGGATCCATGTGTGGTCTCTGAAAAGAGCACACATTTCAATGACTCTGGTGGATCCATATGTGGTATGTGAAAAGAACACACATGCAATGACTCCAGTTGTTGTTAGTGAAAAGAGCACACATGCAATGACTCTAGTTGTTGTTAGTGAAAAGAACATACATGCAATGACACCGGTGGATCCATGTGTGGTCTCTGTAGTGAACACACATTTCAATGAAACTGGTGGATCCATATGTGGTATGTGAAAAGAACACACATGCTATGACTCTGGTTGTTGTTAGTGAAAAGAACACACATGCAATGACACTGGTGGATCCATAGGTGGTATGTGAAAAGAAGACACATGCAAAATGACTCTGGTTGTTGTTACTAAAAAGAACACACATGCAATGACTCTGGTTGTTGTTAGTGAAAAGAACACACATGCAATGACTATGGTGGATCCATAGGTGGTATGTGAAAAGAACACACATTTCAATGACTCTGATTGTTGTTACTAAAAAGAACACACATGCAATGACACTGGTTGTTGTTACTAAAAAGAACACACATGCAATGACACTGGTGGATCCATAGGTGGTATGTGAGAAGAGCAACCATGAAATGACTCTTGTTGTTGTTAGTAAAAAGAACACACATGCAATGACACTGGTGGATCCATGTGTGGATTGTGAAGAGAACACACATGCAATGACACTGGTGGATCCATACGTGGTATGTGAGAAGAACATCCATGAAATGACTCTGGTTGTTGTTAGTAAAAAAAACACACATGCAATGACACTGGTGGATCCATAGGTGGTATGTGAAAAGAGCACACATTTCAATGACTCTGGTTGTTGTTAGTGAAAAGAACACACATGCAATGACACTGGTGGATCCATAGGTGGATTGTGAAAAGAGCACACATGCAATGACTCCAGTTGTTGTTAGTGAAAAGAACACACCTGCAATGACACTAGTGGATCCATAGGTGGATTGTGAAAAGAGCAAAGATGCAATGACACTAGTGGATCCATATGTGGTATGTGAAAAGAACACACATGGAATGACTCTGGTTGTTTTTAGTAAAAAGAACACACATGCAATGACACTGGTGGATCCATAGGTTGATTGTGAAAAGAGCACAAATGCAATGACATTTGAATGGTACTGGTGGATCCGTAGGCAGATTGTGAAAAGAAATTTTCCCTCTCTCTCTGTCACAAATCTCACAAAAGCCCAAACGTGTGGAGATCCCAAATATGTGCTCACTCTAGGTGCTATGCCCTGATTGGTTGACACAGATGTCACGCGGATCGTCTCCACCAACCGTTGATCCCATGTGATCCAAAGGGCAGGATAACCCCTCCCCCACTTTTTTTATGCATGGTCAATCCGTGCCACCTCTCTATCCGTGCCACCGATACTTTACCCCCATAAACAAGTGAAATCCATCTATCTGGTTAAAATAAATGATCATATTTCGAAGAAGCCATCGTCTTCGTCTTCCGATTCATCCTCGTCTTCCTCAACGCCACGGTCCCCGCCATCTCCACCGTCGGTGCCCTCCTCTAACGACTCGACACCACCCCCTTCCTTGAATAAGCGCGCTATCTCCTCGTCGGAGTCCTCCTCCTCCTCCTCTTCATAGTCCCACGGGTCCACATCACTCTCCTCCGCTTCTGCCTCCAACTGATCGATGAACGCCTCCTCGTTGGCCGAGTCGGACTTGTCCAAATAGCTATATCCTCTCTTCTTCCTGGTCTTCTTCTTGTTCCTCTTCTTGTCTGTACTCGTCGGTGTAACACACGCCCCCGTCCTGGCTGCTACTTTGCGCTCGTCTAATGCTGCAGGTACCCCACGCTCCTCCTGCACGGACGGTACGAGCTTCGACGTCGCGGTGTCCTCGAGTGCCGATGTCAATGGATCCTGGCGCGGTCGGACACGACGTGCTGCCTCAACAGGCGACTCACAAGCACGGACGATGCAGCGAAGAGCCGGGGATGCAGGACGGTCAGTGGACGGCTTGGACCTGCCATTGCCACGGCGAGGGGGCATCGTGCTCGAGGTAGTTGCTCCGAATGGTCGATGGCAGGTACACATAGTGGGGTGCCGATCTGATCAAGGACGAGCAGCGGTTTCGTGCGTTGTGTCCACGCATGCATTTGTCTATTATCAAAAAAAAGAAGAAAGAAGTAATATCTCGCGTACTGAACATAATTTGATCAAAAAAAAGTGGTACAGCGTATTCTAGACTCGTAAATATCCCGTGCGTGCCTATCACGTGGAGTTCGACGGAGTTGGACGTGCCGATGTGATCGTGCAGCAGTTGCGCGCGTCATTGCCCCATCAACACGTGACACACGCACGCGGGATGTGCACGCCGATTCCCGTGACGACCACCCGGCTCACACTCCCCTTATTATATACTGGATTTTGGGCGGCGCCGAAGACCATTGAAGTGTCCATCGCAATAAAGACAAGTCCCATCGATTCCCTACCCTGCCTCCCTGGCTTCTTTGAGAAGTTAGACCGTACACGGTGGTCTTGTATAATAGTACTAGTACTACTGGACCACGTCCTGTACTCTTACTCTTCTCCCACACTAATAATCACTATCTCCTTCCTCCTACCGCCGCCACACTCACCCTGCAAGCCATGGCTCCACTGAGGAAGGGGAGAGGCTGGTCGATGATCCTCGCGGAGAAAAGGGAGAGAAATCGCCGTGAGGCACTTCTTGCTCTACCAGCCGCTCAAGCCCACCCTCTCATCGAGGCCCAATCTCCCCCGACAATGGCGCCGAATGTTCTAGCAGGCGAGGGCTCCTCCCGGTACGGTCTCCTTATTCTACTTCTTCTCCATCTCCCTCTCCATCATGATCTTAATCAGCTTCTTCTTGTTTTTCTTCTTCTTCTGGCTCTTCCTCTTCTACGTATTACAGGTCGGCCGTGGAGCCCGAATCCCCCGACAATCTCCACGCTATTATTTCTCCGAGTTATGATGTGGATTTCTTAGATGTTGTCCGCCCCGCATTGGTTTTTCTTCTTCTTTTGCGAGTTGTATTTGTTTTCATGAATATGACTGGATCTCTTGGTCTTTCCTTAATACCGCTGTTCATAGATTCACTATGGATTTTTTGTGATTAGGATTAGTTTATCGTGGTCATGAATAGATCTCCAGGTCCATTTATTAACACTGCGGCCAATAGATTCAACGAGGATTTTTTTGATCTATATTAGTATTCACCTGGGACCTGGAGTGTAATTGTAGAATTCCTATTTCAATTAACATGAATGATGCAGCGATCGAAGGCCGAGTACCGTGAGAAGGTGTCCATGATAAGTTCCAAGATTGCCAACCAACATGAGCTTGCACGCTCCCTCACCCAAGCTAATGAGAGCCTACGCAAGCAATTATCTGTGCAGAAGGAGATCTCGCTAGATTTTGCACGTGACGTCGTTAGGCTGCAGAAAGTGCTCGACCGTAACTTGATCAGGCAAGAACAGGCCATCAAGATAATCAACAAGCTCACGGAGGTGAAGAAGAATCTCGTGGAAAGGTGCATTCTCCTGCAGGACGAAGTCAATGAGGCACTCAGAGGACGCGTCGAGGAAACCAAGGCTACCATCCGAGCCTACCATGACAGGAACCGTTGCTTGGATGCAGTCAAGGAGATGAAGGCGTACATGAGCAGAGGGATCACCTTACTCGAGGGTGTTCGGAAAGAGAACGAGGAGCTAAGGGCATGTCTGGAGGCGTATCAGAGCAATGCCCAAGTCTGATTCCCGTTAGCGGGGACACGAATACCAGTTCGTCCTCCTCTCCTTTTGTAATGTTTAGGGTTCAGGGAGCAATGCCCATGTCTGCTTCACATTATAGGGTGCAATAAGAATCCTAGGGAAACTCCTTATCTATCTGGACATGTGTTGGTGTTCATGTTCATGAATGGACACCATGTTCTCTCTCCATTATGTATCTGGACATGGGTTTCTGCATTATGAGTTTGCCACTCTCCCACTACTATTTGGTGATATTGGGAAAAACCCACAGCACACTAAACTGCTGATAAATTTTATTTGTCTTTGAAATTGAAATTATTACAGTGCCACTAGTCGATTCATAAAATGTTGATTAGTCCTAGATTGCTTCTTCCTTGAAATTATGACAGTGCCACTAGTCGATTCAGTTAATTATGGAAACTAACCAGCTTGTCCTAGTGAACTGAACAAACCATACTATGTATTTTTGTTGCAGGGAAAGAGGCGAAAGATCTACCAGGACCTAGCGACCTGGCTAAATGACAAGATAGCAATCCAAAGGGAGAAGCGGAATTCCCAGAAACTGGCCTTTGACCAACTGCGGGCTGAATTCGCGGTCCTTTCTGACAAGTGCCAGAAACTGAAGGAGTTAAACGCCGACTGGGCGAAGCTACACAGTGAAGGTCGCGCCTCGGCTAGGAAGCAGACGGAGATCATGAAAGGGATCTTGAAGGAAAATCATATGGCTATGGACAAAATTCTCCAATTCGTGACGACGCGCTGGAACCTACAGCTGAAGCACGACATAGTACTGAAGGAGCTGGCCAATCTTAGGGAGGAAAACAGGCAGCTCCGGGCCAAGCTCGCTTGAACACAACATATGTCTATTTAGTACGGAATTGCCTGGTTTATCCTCTGCAGTGGTGATTTTGTAAGCGTGAACTTAACTCTATGCACGATATGTGTGTTCGTCTGAAATTAGTTTGCTCGAGGATTCAGTTTGGCTTAGTTCAGAAAGCGCAACTGCAAGTCTTTACAATTAACTAGTTTCAGGCATTGGTACAACCTAAATTATTCATCTCGAATTTCCTTTATCCTCTATAGTCCGTCCTTGTTCACCCTCACGCGCCTTCTTCAGTTCCTTCAATAGATCCACAATGTAGTACTCTAGCTTCTTCTTGTCTTCCCTAAGCTGATCCCTCTCCTTTTCTGCATTATGAATCAGCAACCTGTGACTATCCCGAAGCTTCTTTGCAGTTCCAACAACCAAGCTCCCATCGATTCCGTCAGTTAGCTTTGACTGCAAATTCTCGATTTCTTGTTCCAGCTCCTTATTTCGTACCGACAGCTTGTAATTTTTTTCAGCTACATCACTTACATCAGTAAATCTCGCCGACCTTTCCAACTCATACATCTCCCATAACTGTGCCAAACATTTCTTAAGTGCATCTGGCCACTCAAGATCCACCCACTCTACTGCTTTACACACCGGGCCAACCTAAAAACACACACACTATAGTGTTATGAACATGCACGATACATTTTACTTCATGTCACAGTTACACATAATGTAAACAAACCTGATTTCTATAGCCCAAAAACCTTCTCCTAGTGTTACTGCGTTCGAATGCAACATATCTCCTAAGTTTTAGCCCATGGTAACATGGCACTTCTCCATCGAGATCTAGGCCCTCCCATTCGGAGTCGTAGATCATCCTTGGTACCTATAGGTAAACGCAAAGCTGAAATCGAACATGATTGCATGCACATATGGATCTCAGATCGAGAAATTTACCATTGCCTAACCCTAGCCCGAGAAAACAGAGGAACTCACATCGTGGAAGGAATACTCGATGTCAGAGAGAAGGCTGTCGCTGCTCGACTGGTCGTCCTCGCCGTTCAAGGACATCATGGCGACGGCGACGACGTCGGTGTTGGTGAGAGAGAGAAAGAGAGAGAGCAGCCCTTCTACTGCTGCAATGATGACTAAATTGGCATGTTATAATAGTTTAATGGATACCATGCCCTTTCCCTAGATTATTGTCTCCTGCCTGATATGGATTCTCTTCACACATTCTCATTTCAAATATTAAACCTGCACTCCCTCCATCCCAATTTCATTTCCTAACGAAAACATACCAGTATATTACATCATCCAAAGAAACAAAATCATGTCAACTACAAGGTACTTATGCATCACTTCTTCAGTCATGGTTTCACAAAACATTACATTATAATCTCCCAACAAACATAACCACAACATGGTTTCAGAAAACATCACATTACAATCTCTCAACAAACGTAATCACAGAAAAAGGTATATTACATCAAGTCAATAAACAAAATCATGTCGACTACATGGTACTTACACATCACTTGTCCTGTCATGGTTTCGCAAAACATTACATTACAGTCTCTCAACAAACAAAATAACAGAAACAAGTATAGTACATCATCTCAAGAAACATAATCATGTCAACTACAATGTATTTATGCATCACTAGTCAAGTCATGGTTTCACAAAACATTACATTACAATGTCCCAACAAACATAATAACAGAAACAAGTACGGTATGTCATCTTAAGAAACATAATCATGTCAACTACAATGTACTTATGTCTTATTACAACAACGATGGTTTCAGTGAGTGACATGTCCGAAAATCTCAACACCTCGCACAACATTATATCACAATCTCTCAACAAACATAATCACAGAAGCACGCTCTAAATGCAACAGAAGTCAATATTACAAATACAGGCAGGGGAACCCCGCGGTCCATATGATAAGCCCAGGGTAGCAGCTCTCATCAGATCTCATCAATGTCGACCACCTCATTCTGTTCAGCCACTACAGGGGCATCTACATCCACTAAAAGCTATTCAACAACATCAGAAATGGTACCAAGGAAGAACACCTTCCTGGTTCGCTTCTTTCGCCGCATAATCTACATAAGATCTTCAGTATCCAAAACATCTATGAATTGCTGCTTCTTATGATGCCACCACTGGATTTTTGCCATCTGCTTAGGGCCAATACTGATTTCCTTACCGATCATCTCTCTCATTTCATCAAGAGTTATGTTTTTGGAATCGAAAGTGATCTCCACAGTACATGACGAAACTAGCTTATTAACTCCCCCATCAAGTTTTGCCATGTATGAATCCACCTCTATGCGTATACTGAACTTATCTAGATCAGCATCTATTGGTCCGTATTCTCTAGGAGCAGAAGCTCTGGCAGCAAGATCTCCAGCATCTGCATACATATCATCAATAATCGCTTTAACTTTCACCTTACGATCAGCTGCACAACACTCCCAAACCATCTGAAGCTCATGGGAGTGCTCAATTTGCTGATAGGTATCATTCATGTTGCGTCACACCAATTTTGTCCTCTGTCTAGAACCCTAGGGAATTCTAGCGGCAAGCATATCTACCATCTACGAAATAGACACAACCTGTTTGCAATTCACAAGCAGATGCACATCTTGCCCGAACACAACCCTCTCGCAACCAAAATCAAGCTTTGCAGTGTACTGCCAAACATGAACTGTGAACTCATATAGGTCCCTTGTATCAAAGTTGTGCCTAATTTGATTAAAAAGGGGAACATTTCAGTTCATTTGATTCTATTATGCCGTAACTAATCTACTTGCAAGATAAGGCACAGATAAGAAAAATTCACCTCTCGCTCTTCTCTCGGGTTTTTTCTTCGAGATCTAAGTGCTGCATCCGCCCACCGGAGCCGAACAATCTGCCGCCGGCCTTGCTTTTCTCTTCAACCCACTGCTCGTAGGTACCTTGGGAGCAGAATCCTTGCTGGCCTCCTTGCTAACTGGGGCTGAAGACCTCGCCGCAGCTACGTGTTGAGCCCCAGACTTGGGCCCCGACGGACCCTTTTCAGTCGGTGACATAGCTACAACCTTCGCCTTGCAAGACATGCTGGGCTGCCGTTGCCGGATTCAGTGTCGGGGGAGGGAGAAAAAAGGTCCTTCGCCGCTGGCAGATTTAGGGTCGGGGAAGGGAAGAAAAGGGACCGCCGCCGCCGTCGCAGCAAGATTCAGTGTCGAGAGTTAGGAAAGTACAATAATGGATTTGCCCCTATGACACGTGCAGGGTGGCTAAGAACAGTGACCGGCAAAGGAGGGGCACAGCAGGAACTAGTGTAACGGAATATCCTGACTTAACAGGCGCGATTGAAAATATTGGGTTTGGCCATCATTCACTCGAAAGACCCCTCTCAGCAATTGGCGCCCCAACTTTTCGAATCGCAGTGATAAAAATCAACTTGGGTACCGTGTTGCTTGTCCACCCCAACTTTCGGGCCGCAAAATGATATTCTCATCGCTGGGGTGGGTGGGATAGGTTCAGCAAAACCGACGTAAACATCAATCTCTCCAAAAGACATGATTGTGTAGGTAGTCATAGCCTCCCTAGCCGGAATCCAGGTCTCTTCGAGAACGATGAGAGGGAAGTCGCTAGCGTAGAGGATGCGACCGACGGCGATAGTCTCACCGATTCCAATTCTTGCAGATTCCGCTCAGAACGCAGATCCGAAGCTCACTTGCCCCACGGTGGGCGCCAACTGTCGTCAGGTTGATGAAAAGAACGCCATGAGGGGGTCCTCGAGGCGTGCGGAAGAGAGGGGTGTGAGACGTACGGTGTTCCGGGATGGTGAGCACACAAGTTTACCCAGGTTCGAATCCGCTGGCTTTGGATGGATCCTACTCCTGCTAGCAATCCAGTAATACGGCAGAGCCGGAATATGGGTTACAAGGGTTCGCCTGTGCGAGTTGAGATTGTGGACTATTGAGGGTGCCGTAAAGGCTCTCCCTAGAATGGCTTATATAGATATCCGACCTAGGGTTTACAGGAGAGATCTATCCGGCTACGAGTGAGAGTCAGTTATAGAGTACATCTTGAACTACAAGTAACACTATGGGACTAAGTCGGTAATTCTTCTGGGCCTTCCCGTAGCTGGATTGGACTCCACCTCTTCTCCCTGACTGGGCCGCCCATGAAGCAAAGCTCTAACCCGAAGTGAGCCACCCTGGTCAGTGAGGACTGTGAGGATACCCGGAAAGTATATCCCCAACACCGTTGGGAACCTGATCCACGATTTCTACCATTCTTTGGAGGAGATCGGTGAATTTGTCCGACTCTCAGGCCTAGACTCAGTGTCGTCATTTGATCTACGAGACAAGGCAAAGGATATGCCCCATCTTGTTAAGGATTGGAATATTTCCTATGCACGAACATCGACACAGAATGCTCTGACAATGGTAATGAGCCACCATGGAAGCATGGAAATATGGGAGAATATCAGGGGTTATTCGACTGTCGATGAAGACAACAACGAGGAGAATATCAAGGAAATATGGGATTCCTGCGCCGGATATGCCTCGCATGTGGCCGAGCTGACCAACTATGAAGAACCATTTCTCACGCCCATAGCGAAGCAACCACCCCCAAAGGAAGTAGTTGGTGAAGTTTCCAAAGACGATGAGTAGACTGAGTCTGACTTACTTGTCTCGGAAAGGTATAGGGGTGATACGGGTGATATGTCGAGCGAGCTAGCTAATCCTGCCTCCCCACCTGCATTATAGTGTATCAAAGAAAACAATGTGTTATTTTGAAACAGTCTGATTGTAATAAGTAGTAAATTATTTTGCTAGTGCTAAGTTTGTAAGAATTGATGCTTTACTCCCTTTTATAACTTTTTTATTTTATTTAACATGCCTGAAATTTGTACATAAGTACTTGTTTGTTTTGTCTATTCTTAATGTTTATCTGGCTTGATGCCTTGTCCCTTTCGTGAGGCGGCAAACTTTCAGCACAGAAACTTTGCCGATCAATGGAGCTCAATTGCAAAACCAGTTTAAACTCGGAAACAAAGCCGGCTTCCAGTACCAACGATTCACTACTCAGAAAATACCCGCATCTAGCAATCAGACAAAAACCCCAAGTATAAACTAGAAAAGGTTTAGACTTGTACCCGAAGGTAGCATTTTTAGAATCAGAAATCTAACCAGAACAAACATGAGCATAAAGTACTTTCAAGTATTCTGGGATTTTCGATTTATGTCATGATCATTTGGAAATAAGATGGTATTATAAAACCTCTCAGAAACATTGAGGCAACCAATACTTTATTTCTTATTGAACATGTACATATATATGGTTACAAAGAAAGAAATTTTAAGAATAAAAGGGACAGAGCTGAGCAATATTCAAAAGTCTGTCTAATTCTTCTAGGTTTGTACTACATCTAGCTATCTTTCTCTTCTTAGTAGCAGGTATTTCTTTGACTGGCCTCATATCAATTAGGTAGTAAGAACCATTATGCAATACTCGACTAACCAAAAAGGGACTTTCCATACTAGGGAAATTTTGTGCTTTGTTTTTTGCACAAGCCGGAGAACCAAGTCGCCCTTATTGAAAGATCGATTCTTGACTCTCTGACTATGATAGTTGCGTAACTTCTAGTGATAGGTTGTGGATCTCTGTTTAGCAACGACACGAACTTTCTCGATTAAATCGAGATCATCTTGTCGAGAAAAACCTCGGCATCCTCTTTGATATACGTAGCAACTCGGAGAGAAGTGTGGATTAAGTCACTAGGAAGCACTTCTTTTGTTCCATAGACCAAGAAGAAAGGTGTGTACCCTGTTGACCAACTCAGAGTTGTTCTCGAGCTCCATATCATAGACAACAATTCTTCTGCCCAAGGCCCCGCAATACGTTGAAGTGGTGCTTCGAGTCTTTCTTTGAGGACTTGAAGGATTAAACCATTCGCTCTTTCAACTTGTTCGTTGGCTTGTGGATGTGCGACTGATGCAATATCAAGCTGGATTTTTTGATCGTTGCAGAATTCGTCAAGTTCTCCCATAGAAAAATTGCTCCTGTTGTCTATAATAATATTGTGCGGATAATCGTCTCACATTATGACGTCCTCGACGAATGTTTTGGTTGTTGCTCCATCACAACTTGTGACGGGTTTAACCTCAATCCATTTTGTGAACTTATCCACCATCACTAAGAGGTGAGTACATCCACTTGGAGCCCGTTTAAATGGTCCTACCATGTCAAGCCCCCATACCACCAAGGTCCATGTTATCGGAATTGTTCAAAGCTGATTAGCCAGAACATGAGCTTGTTTGGCGTATTTTTGGCAGCCTTTGCACATCTTGACAAGCCATTCGGCATCTGCCTTGGCTGTATGCCAGAAAAATCTATGTCTAAAAGCTTTTGCCACTAAAGATTTGGCTGCAGCCTGATGTCCGCATTCGCCTTCATGGATCTCCCTTAAGATTTCCACTATTGCTTCCAGAGATACGCAATGCTAAAAGACCCTAGACATGCTCTTCTTATAGAGCTCACCATTTATTATCGTATAGGCTTTTGCTCGTCGGACGATCTGCTAGCTCAGAACCTCATCTTTAGGTAAGTTTCCATCTACCAAGAAATCAAGGTAGGGTTTTGTCCAGCTAGGAATTATAGCCAGAACTGCTATTAAGGGTGAGTCAGATTTGGTCGGATACTCCTCGTCAACTCCTATGATATAGGCAACTTTAAGGTGTTCTAGAAAAGTACCATCCGGGACCTTTTTCCGTGCAGAGCCTATTCGAGATAATGCATCTGCTTCCTCATTTTCTATTCTAGGGATGTGTTGAACCTCAAGCCCTTCGAACGATTTAGATAGTTCATCCACGACAGCCCTATACGTTGCCATGTGTTTGTTTGCATTACACTGATCTAACACTTGTTGAGCAACAAGATCCGAGTCTCCATAACACATAAGTCATCGAATGCCGATGCCTTTAGCAATCCGGATTCCATGCAGCAGTGCTTCATATTAGGCAATGTTGTTTGTTGCCGTGAAGTGGATCTGCAACACATAGAAAAGCTTAACACCTTGGGGTGATTTGAGCACCACGCCAGTGCCTGAGCCGCCGAGCTCCTTAGACCCGTCAAAGTGTAAGGTCTAGTATTCCGACTCTGGTAGGGTCATATTCTTCGTTGTCTCTGTCCAATAAGCAACAAAGTCAGTGAGGATTTGGGATTTAATTGTTGTGCGAGGTTTATACTCAATGTTGAAAGCTAAGATCTCTATTCCCCATTTTGCATACGTCCTGTGGCGTCGCTATTGTTGATTATGTCTCTCATGGGAGCTGTGCTCACCACAATAATCTGGTGCTCCTAAAAATAATGTCGTAGCTTCCTAGATGCAAAAAAAAACACCATAGGCCAGCTTTTGATAGTGCGGATACCACTCTTTGGATTTAGTCAAGACCTCGTTAAGGTAGTAAGTCAGACGCTACACCAAGTGTTCCTGCTTTTCCTCTGGTCATTCCACCACCATGACAACACTGACAACCCTATTTGTTGTAGCTAGATAGAGCAACATCAGTTCCTGAGGTTTCAACACTGCAAGGATAGGAGCGGATGAGAGTACTGATTTCAGGTCTTATAGTGCAGCTTCAGCTTCATCAGTCTAGACGAATTTTTTGGTCTTTTTCAGGATCTTGTAAAGTGGTGCGGCTCTCTCACCGAGCCGGCTTACAAACCGACTGACTGCAGCAACCTAACCAGTTAGTTGTTGTATGTCCTTCAGGTGAGTTGGCCTGGAAATGTTGAGTATGTCCTTAATCTTGTCTCGGTTCACCTCTATGCTTCTTTGAGACATGATAAAACCTAACAATTTTCCGGCTGGTATTCCAAAGAAACACTTCTTCGGGTTAAGCAATATGTTGTATTTGTGTAGATTGGCAAATGTTTCCTCCAAATTGGAAATTAGTGTTTTCTTCTTTTTGGACATTACCTCTATGTTATCCACATATGCATGTACATTGCGTCCGATTTGATTGTGGAGGCAATGCTGCATAATGCGTTGGCACGTAGCTCCTACGTTCTTGAGCCCAGAAGGCATCGTAACGAAACAGAAGGTTCTGAAGGGGGTTATGAATGAAGTTTTTACTTTGTCTGATTCCTTCATCCGGATTTGGTGATAACCATAATATGCGTCAAGAAACCATAGGAGTTTCGAGCCTGCCATAGAATCAATTATCAATTCTAGGCAGAGCGAACGGATCTTTGGGATAAGCCTTGTTCAAGGCAGTATAATTAACACACATCCTTAAATCAGTGGTGTCCTTTTTTGGGACCATTACAGGATTGGCCGACCACTCAGTGTCGATGACCTCTTCTATGAATCCGGCTAACTCAAACCGGGCTAGTTCTTTAGCTATCGCTTTTCGCTTTTCATTGCTGAACCGTCATAGAGCCTGTTTGATGGGTTAGCGTTTGGGTGTACATTTAGAGAGTGCTCGGCAAGTTCCCTAGGTACTCCGGTCATTTCAGAAGGTTTCCATGCAAAGATATCTTTATTAGCTTTGAGGAACTCGACGAGCACGCTTTCCTATGCGGGATCTAAACTTACACCTATCTACGTCACCTTGGAGGGATCTCCTTCCTGCAATGGCATCGTCTTCGTCTCTTTCGATGCCTTGAACTTCGGAGTTGGCTTTGTGATCTCCTTCTTCGTCGTGGGCATCTCGAACGAGTCGATGGTTTTCTTGATCTCCTGGTACTCCTGGGCATGCAGTACGGCTTCAGCAAAGGCAGTATTTCCGTTCGCATTCTTGTGCTTTATTCGGGTCTTCCCTGATGGTGATCACGCCCTTGGGACCTAGAATTTTCATCATATTGTAAATGTAACATAGACGAGCCATAAAATCCTAGTAAGTCGGTCGTCCGAAGATAGCGTGGTATGCGCTCTTGAATGGGACCACTTCGAAGGAAAGTGCTTCTGTCCAATAATTCATTGGAGTTCCAAAGGTAACGTCTAAAGTGATCTCTCCAAGAGAATTTGCTTGTCTTCTGGGGACAACTCCGTGGAAAACCATAGAACTGTGATTCAGTTGTGTTTCTGAGATTCTCATCTAATGTAGCGTTTCAAAGTAGAGGATGTTGATGCTGCTACCGCCATGCATGAGGGTCTTGGAGAACCCATAGCCGTCAATAAGTGGATTAACAACTAGAGCGTACTTTCCTCGCCTGTGTAACTTAGGTGGATGATCGCCGCGGTCAAAGGTGATTGTTACTTCCGACCAATCCTAAAACTGAGGAACAACCGGAACAGTCGCGTTGAGCTCGTGCACTACTGCCTTCTTGACCTTGGCCGGTTGAGACCCAAGGAAAGTGACATAAGTGTCTTTCTTTGTTGGGAAGGTCTTCTTTCCATCCAACTAGGGATTTGAAGCTTCTGCCTCCTCCATGTCAGAATCTTCCTTGGTCTCTTTTTCTTTGTCGGAATTCTTTCCTTTTCATTGCTTGGCCCTATATCTAGAGGCTTCGTCTTTCTTGATGTCGTCATTGAAACGACACTCATCATTTGTGTGGAACGAGCCCCCATTGCTATCCGAGTGATGTACACACGGATTGTTAGCGATATCAGCCCAAGAGTAGGTTTTGCCAGGTTGCTGGTCTCCTCTACCTTGGACTCTGGATGTTCCACGGCTGCATCTGTGGCCGCCTCCACGCCCTCCTCGTCCTCCAGACCCGAAAATAGCGTTGACTACACCTGTTTCCGCGATGGGCTTTTCTTCCAAGGTGTTCTTGCGCTTTTGGGCCTGCTGCTTCGACTGTTTTGCCGATGGTCGTACAACCAGCATGTTCAGCAGACCCTCTGAATCATCGTCGGCATCTGCATACTTTCTTGCCGTCTCTATCATCTCCCCTAGATCAGTAACTTTATCACACTTCAAGCGATGATGCAGTAGACCAATTGGGAGTCCCGCAATGAAAGCTTCAATTGCGGTTTGGTCATTTACTCCTTCACAGGAGTTCTTGGTGTCGATTCATCGTCTGAGATAATCCCGGCAAGTTTCTTCGGCCTTCTGCATGCAAAGTTGTAGGTCTCCTATTGTACAGGGCCTCCGGTATGTGCCTTCGAAATTCCAAAAGAACACGCTTTGGATGTCATACCAGTTGTGGATGGTGTTTTTCGGAAATTCATTGATCCATGATCGGGCCGTCTTCCTCAGCATAAGCGGGAGATACCGGGTCACGACCAAGCTATTTCCTTCTTTGGCGATGCAGCAAGCCTGGAAAAAGTCGTGGAGCCAGGTGTCTGGCCGAGCTACACCATCGTAGGGCTGGATGTGCCTTGAGATGGTGAATCCTTCTGGGAAGTTTGTTTGTCGAATGCACAGTGCGAAGCATTTTGGACCCACATAGATGTTGTCTAACTCGTAGCACCATGCCTCTATGTTAGAGTTGATCTGGTGCCTCGCATCACTTGGTGACAGATAAATCCATCGTGGTTGTTCATTGTGGCTATGCTGCCTTGGAGCCGAACTTCTGCTTCTTCCACCACCTGCTTCGCCATGACGCCCTCCATGGCTCCCTCGAGAGACGCTATGATGGCTGCTTGGTGGAGAGGGTGGTGCAGGTGGATTATTTCTGGCTCAGCGCCGGCCTCTGTCTAGAGCATCGTTATTCTGGTTCCAGGGAGGGTCTTGGTTACGACGAGCCCCCTGCCAGCTTGACTTGGCATGGTGTTCGTTGTTCCTTTGTCCGTCGTTTTCGCCATTGTGGCGATGTTCAGCTAGACGACTTGTATGTCTAAGGTGGCATCCTTTGTCAGTCTTCCTCCCAACGTCGCTCTTCTTCGTCTTCCCTGCGATTGTTTCTTTGTCGCTGGGGAGGCTGTATCGGAACCAGTGCTGCAACTACATCTCACTCTGCGGGTGGGGAAATGTTACTCCAGTCACGTGCGGCTCTGTACCATTTCCCTGAAGATCCGGTTCTTGAGTAATTGTCTTCCCGACGGTCGGAACGGTAGTGTTGTTCTGGACACCGTCGGGGCCTTATGTCCTGCCAAGCCAGATCCATGAGACATTGGTCGGATTTAGAGACCAGTTTTCCGCTTCTGGATTTCGCGGCCTTCTATTGCTCCAGGCCCTTGGTAAATAGCTTTACGCTTAAGAGGATTTGGTCTGGGTTTGGATTGTTCGCCAGGATATCTTGGGCTGCAGCAGTGTTTTCCACTGGTGTTCCATACACCAGGTCTCCCTTGCTGTCAAGTAGAGGTTCTCCTTTGACGACGTCATCTCCTTTGAAGAGGGTCTTGTGGACTTCCGGATTTTTGTTAGCCCGCACAGGGTCGTTCCGGGTCTTCTGGTGTTGCAGGGAGTTGAACTGCCCTGCAGATGAAATGTGCTTTTTCTCCTCGAGGATATTATTAGATTCATCCTGGAGTACTTGGCGATGAGCTTCTAGGGCTTGGGCCCTATCTTCCAGCTCTGCGGGTGTAAGGTCTGCAGTAGTGGGGATTGGTGCAGTAAGTGCGTCTCTGAGGATTTTACGGGCACCATGGGTAACCACGTGTCCATCCACCAGAGTCGTTTTTGGATCATCTGGGATTAAAGCTCCATCTAAATCTTCTTCGTATTCTTTGGCAATTGCGTCCTCAGCCGAAGGGTCTTTCGTCAGAGTCTTCTTCTTCTTTTCCCTCTTGGCAGCGTCGGTAGCAAAGATGGCTTTCAGTCCATTTTCTGGAGTCAAGCTCTAATCAATACTTTCGGACATTTGGGTGTCGGGATTTTCTTCGAGATTCATGTCATCCTGCACTTCGGGAGAGTTTTCTCCGGATCCTTCATCGATAGCTTCTCCTTCTTCTGCAGCCTTGGAGTTGAACTCCTATTCATATTTCGTGGAGAACTTCCGGAAATCTACTGACATCATGGAGTCATCCAAAGATGCCGGTAAGTTGATGTTTGTTCCGATTTCCTCCAACACTAAGTTGTTGTCATCTCCGGCATCGACAGAGCCATATCCGGATCCAATGTATCCGACAAAGTGCGATGTGTGCGCCCTGAGGTAGTTACGGCTTTCTTCATTAGCTTCCTCGAAACACTTGATGGCTTCAAGGATTTCTTCCATGCTGGCGTCATGCATATACGCCTCAATGTGTGCCTTATGAAAGATTGTCCTGCTCCAGCATCGGCAGAGCCGGATCTAGAGCTATTGTTGCTTTGCTCCTCCTGAGATTCGACCTTGCAAGGGGAGATTGTCCTAAGATTCGATCTCGCTAGGGACATCCACTTCAGATGCGACCTTCTTAGGAAGATCTGCTTCAAGCTCAGTTTTCTCCACTATCTCCGCTTCAGGTGCGGGATGGGTGGGTTTAGGGTTTTTTGGGATCCGGAACTCAGTCGCCTCCATGAACAAAGTGGACCCCAAAACTTCTTATGCCCCTATCATAACCGCTGGGGTTGGTGGGACAGTTTCAGCGAAACCGAGGTAAATGTCAATCTCGCCAAAAGACATGATGGTGTAGCTAGTCATGGTCTCCCTAGCAGAAATATAGGTCTCGTCGAGAAGAACGAGAGGGATGTCGCTGGCGTAGAGGACACGACCGACAACAATTGTCTCGCCGATTCTAATTCTTGCAGATTCCGCTCGGAACGCAGATCCGAAGCTCACTTGCCCCACGGTAGGTGCCAACTATCGTCGGATTGAGGACAAGTACGCCATGAGGGGGACCTTGGGGCATGCGAAAGAGAGGGGTGTGAGTCGTATGATGTTCATGATAGTGAGCACACAAGTTTACTCATGTTCGAATCCGCCGATGGTGGATGGATCCTAGTCCTGCTAGCAATCCAGTAATACAGCAAAGTTGGATTACGGGTTACAAGGGTTTCGCCTATGTGAGTTGAGATTGTAGACTATTGTGTGTGCCCTAAAGGCTGGTCACTAGGACGTCTTATATAGATATCCGGCCTAGGGTTTAAAGGAGAGACCTATCTAGCTATGACTAAGAGTCAGTTACAGAGTACAACTTGGACTACAAGTAACTATACAGGCCTACGTCGTTATGTCTTCTAGGCCTTCCCGTAGCCGGACTGGACTCCATCTCTTCTCTCCAACTGGGCCGCCCGTGAAGCATAGCTCACACCCGAAGTTGTCCACCCTGGTCAGCGAGGTACCATGAGGATACCTGAAAAGTATATCCCTAACACTCGGCAGGAGGGAGAAAGTGTCATCATAGGTGGAGGTGGTGCCCTAGAGGATACTATTATGCTGGATTAGTGGGGTTACTCCTTTGTGCCCGAGAGAGAGACAGAAGATGGTGGCACCGGCAGTATCGGTGCCAAAACAGCTTTAGTCGAGGTGTCGGTAACCCCGGCACCAGCTCAACCTCAACGCAGCCGCAAATAGCCCTGCGTCAGCTTCAACCCAGCAGGAACAACCACCACCAGCATCATCCGAGTCTCCCAAGACTTGGCCACAAGCCCAGCCTCGTCAGATCCCGTTGGACAAATCCCAGCAAACTTCGCAATCTCAGCCTCCACCAACCTCGGCAACTGAGCCTCGGCCAGCTACCTCCCAGCAGCGAGCTAATTCACCTAGCAAGTATAATAAAGGAGGAGATGGGACCAAGGCGACCAAGAAGAAAGTTGGGGACGCACCCTCGCAACCATCCATTGCCACAATTCTGCAGAAAGGCGCTTCTCCTTCTGCCTCTGCCGCGGGCATGCAACTTACATTGCATAGTAGGCCAACAACTGGGATGTCCACCGAGAAAGCCTCTACACAGAAGGTCTTGGTCCTGACTCGGACCCCTAGTGGCGAGAGCCTTGGCTCTCTAGATGAGTATGAGGATAATTGGAACAACGCTGAGTATGGCGAGGTCAGCTCTACAAATCCTCTACCTTAGAAGTTTGGTCCAGCGCTGATTTGCGACAGGTTGTTGATCGCCAGTAAGGCTATTGCTCAGGCTGGGAAAATGATGGAGGTAAATATCTTGGTTGCGTTCTTATACTCGCAATAGATAACATTAGTCCCCAAGCCTACGGGGAGTAGGATATTACTTGGCTGGATGCTCCTCTAGGTTAACATTTAGGAAGTTTAACTTTGGATTTTAGAATGTCCGAGATACTGAGCCGAATCATTTTAACATAGTCAAAATTTCCTTTTAGAATCAAATATCCAGCCACATAGATCCGGATCGAGTTTACTCGGTTTGAATCTTGAATAGAATCGAATATTGATTTTTCTCAATGACTAACAATTGTCTCTTTTAGATCTCGAACAATAGGCGCACTGCCGAGTTTCAGAGACTCCTCTTCGCGCATAGGGGCCTCTCCACCAAGAACAAGAAATTGGTGCTTGAGTTAAAGAACAAATGCAAGTTTTTGTTTTATTGCCCACAGTGCACTTTTTGTTCTTGATCAGCCAAGTTAACTTGTGACTCGTATTTTGCCAGCCAAGGTGGAGGCCCAGAATAAAGAGCTATAGAAGTGCGTTGCCGAGCTAGAAGGTATATTTTTTGAAGCCCAAATACTGCAGAGAGACCCCACAGCCTTTTATTGAATAAATAAATGAAAACTAGAGGTTCATATGTACAAGCAAACAAGAAAAAGAAAGGCTAAAAACTATACAGCAAGGAACTAAAGAGAAAAAGGAATTTACAACAGATTGTCAATCCAAGTTGACAGAACTGCTATAGTAGGAGCTCTAACTATATGCTTCAATAAAGAGACATCAATGACAAAGTCGGCCTTTCAGTCTTTGAAGGTTGGCCTTATTCCTTTGAAAATCTTATTGTTCCTTTGTCTCCAAATATTCCAACAAGCTAGTATAACTATCTCTACAAAACAAGGTCCCTTGAACTTCTTCTTTGCAACTTTTAATATTTTAGGACCTGATCCAATGCCTCAGGTTATCTGAAGGTATGTCCAAATTCCGACACTAAAATTGCATTCAAAGAATAGTTGTGACCAGTCTTCAAGTGTATGATAGGGACATAGAACACATTTATTATCAACTGTTACATTCCAATGTCTTCTAATTAGTATGTCCCTTGTGTTGATTCTGTCATGTAAAATTAGCCAAGCAAAAAACTTGTGTTTTGACATACATTTGCTCTTCCATAGCCATATGGATGGGAAATGGTCAGGGGTTGAATTGAAGTGAGCTTTGTACACTATATTTGCAGTATATTCACCTGACCTTGAGAAAAGGTTAATCCATTTATCCTGTACATTTTGGTGTAGGGTGACACCCTGTAACTGTGTTTGTAAAAAATAATTCATCATCCACTTCAGCTGATAATGGCATATGGAAGGCCTCCTCCAATTGGGTGATACTAATAGCATGTTGAACTGAACACTCCTTGTCAATGACAAACAAAAATAGTGTCGGATAGGATTGAGCTAGTGGCTGCTTATTCCAATTATCCAACCAAAAAAGAGCGGTATCACCTTTGCTAACTTGGCATTTTGACATTGATCTAAAATCTTCTTCGAATTTCATAATACTCTTCCACCAAAAATATCCACAGACAGTGACAGTGTGAGGTACCCCATTGTGATAATATGAATTTTTGACCAACATATAGAAACCACCATTGGCCCACATCATGCTGCACCAACCGTTCCCACAAAGGTGAATTCCTTCCTTACCTCACTCCCCTTTGGTTATCACATGAATGGGATCCTACTTGAGACAAATGTGTATGATATGACTAGGCCCATGACCAAGATGCCAAGAGAAGACGACAAGGATGAACCTGGAGCCAAGACCCTCATGAAAGAAGCATGGAAAAGGAGAAGGAAGAAGGATTCCGGCGCCAGGCCTGGCACCACCAAAATCCATGCTGGAACTACCAGAGCCTGGACCGGTCGATCGGAATCCCCGCCGACAATTTCAGTCGCTGCCGAACCACACCAGCACCTGCCGAAACCCGGTACAGAAGCCAAAACCGGCGCCTGCCAAAATGAACCAGCGACCGCCGGAATTTCTGGATCTATGGCCGGCGCGACCAAACTTATTGCTGAAACACCAGTCTGTGCATTGTGAAGGGTTTGATGCCTAAAATAATCTCTCCTACCTACCCATTCGCCTCTAGTACAATAAATACCCCCTTGTGTCTCAGATGTGGGAAGAGATGATGATGAATTAAGGCATGTGCCTAACCCTAGTTGGGAACTCCCTCTCAATTGCTAATCTATGAGTTGTACAAGGCCTCGGATTCGGTTCCCTTCTCCAAGTCGTCAAGACCCTCCTTAAGTGTTTGGTCTCTCCCTATCCAGGATTATAGTAGTGCTCTGTCTCTCCCTTTTGGATTCTACTTGGTTGCTACTCTCTCCTTGGTTTGGATTCTATCATCCGCTTGCTGATATCTCCTTTGGTGATTCTACCACAAGGTCTCTCGCCAAGGATTCTATTGGATTGGTTGTTCAAACCAACATGAGCAAATCGAATTGGGTGTGATTTGGTGTGTGTTTGTATCTTTACCTTGCATTAGAGTTGTGTTCATCGTGTTCATCGCGTGTTCCCTCACTCCCCCCCCTCAAATCCGTGAAGATCGGGCTACTCCAAGGGTAAATCCACAAGGAGACCCATAACAACTGGTATCGGCAGCTTTTGGTTGCCACAGATTTGACTTCGCCCTTCGATTTCCACCATAACTTCGAAAATACCAAAAATATTGACCCAAATTACTTTTGGATCGATCTCTCGATTTGGTGAGTTTTTTGTGGTTTTGGTCCATAGATCTGTTGCTTTGGGTGTCGATCTACCTTCCTTGAACATTTCCCCAGCCTAATCCCAATAGATTTGCAAAAAATTCCAGAGATTTGACTTTTTGAGTTCGTCACGAGCTAATTTCAGGGAGCAATCCGGAGAACCGATTCGTGCACTGAAATTTCTGGTGAGATTTCTGGTGCGCCAGAATCCCCACCAGAAATTCCGGCTATAGAACTGGCGCCTCCGACTGCTCCGCCGAAAATTCTGACAGCCCCAATATTTGACCGTTTTCTTCTTGAGTTGTTCGTGTTTCGTGTGCGTGTTGCCCTGAATAACATCAAGCTTCCGCAACATCATAAAATCCTGCGCTCCTCGACACCGTGACGCCCGAACATCATCCCCAACACCGGTAGCAAGTCGTCAACAATACCAAAGGTATAACTTGCTCCACCTTGTTAACCCTTCTTCCTTTGTGTGTATCTATCCTATGAGAGCAGCTCATTTTGTGTTTGCCTAAGCATTGTGCACTTGCCCTTGGAAAGTGAGAGTGTGTAACCAAATACAAAATTTGACATAGTGATATAGAAGGGAGAAAAAAAGAATCAAAAAATCTTTTAAGCAAAAGAAAAATAGACTCCCAATACAAAGAGAGTACCAAGCTTGTAAGCAAAGAGAGATAAAGAGAGCAACCAAGGCAAGCACACAAATCCATTGCTTATCCACTTTTGGCAAATGAGTTATGGTATCTCCTTTTGTTGGCATGACAACCGAGCTTAGTCATTGTTAGGACATTTTGTGCTCATTTTGATAGTCGAGCTAACCACATTTGTATCCATGTGTGTGTTCCTTTGTGTTTTTGTAGATCATATCCTTTTTGCTTTTGATCTTTGGTTCTTTACCACCTTTAACAATAACCTTTTCATTTGCTTGTTCCTTTTGCTATCCATCGTCCTAAACTACCACCATAGGCCTTTGTGTGTGTGTCTTATGTATTATCTTTGCTCTCGGCAAGAACACCCTTTCCGATTTTTGACTTGGTGAGGCAAGGTAGCACATACCATTCCACCATGATGCCCTTCGCCTTGTGAGAACCATGTATAGGTCAACCGAACATCGTGTAGAGGATAACAACAACCTCCAGAACCAAGAAGGCTTTGCCAAATGCCTAAACTTATGGAGGCACCACCAAGCAATCATCGACCAATTGGATTAGTTTGAGAACCACCTCGATGACAAAATCCGAGAGTTCGAAAATCGTGACAAGCAACATCAAGCAGAGCACCACGCTAACTTCCAAGCTCTCGACCAAGTTATTACCAACATAGACAGAGATCATGGACGTCACACAATCTCGTCACACACGCAGCTCTCGGGTCGTCATGGAAAGCCTTCACGATCACACTCCCGACATGGAGAACACCACCACAATGGTGAAGAACAAGCTCATTATCAACATACACAAGGTGGTGACCCACAAGCTCCTCAAGCACAATATCAACAAGAGCATGGAGCACCCCCACCACAACAATGAGGAAAGCAAAGCTCGATACCACCATGAACAAGTGGAAACCACACAAGAGCACCATCACACCAAGCAAAAAATCACCGGCGCCATGTTTCTCATGATCAACTCCAACAATGACCACAATACCTTCATCAACCTTGTCATGTGCATGAGCCGCTTACAAACCAATATATAGACATCCTGAACGCAAGACAAGACTTCAAAGGTGCACCGGTTTGGGATCTAAACGACGAAGATGAATAAGAGCCTCGAGACCGGCGACACACAACCTTGGCTCAACCCTAGAGCCACCACCACCACAGTGAGTTGAGAGATCCACCTATACCATGTGAGGTAGAGATCCACATATACCACTTGAGTGAGAATGAGAGTGAGTTGTGTGTGTTCACCATACGTGAGGATGAGTGCATCAACCTTGAGATCATGAGTGATACACCACATGAGTTGAGTGAGGACATTTGGATTTCTAACAACTTCACCTCTACTCCTCTTGTGTTGTCTTCCTCTTTATTAGGTTGCACGGATGATAATGCTGCAAGAAGCTTGGACTTGACCATCCCTATGGATGAAGAAGAGGATCCTATGAAGGCCACAAATATCACAACACTTCCTACACATGAGTGGAACTACAAAGGTAATGATATAGGTGTTGATGATGACATGCTCCCACTAGTGGACATGATGAATTGTGAGGATATGCATGCTATGGAGACCACTTATGACATTTCCCATATGATGATTTGCCTTTACATAATGTTGATCATGTGGAATTACTTGAATGTGATGATATCTCCATAGACATGCCATGCTACAAATCATTCTTTTATCCTACAATTGTTGCGACAAACTTGATGAACAATTTCTCTTTCCCTATGTTTGTCGGCAACCATACTCGTACTTTGGAAATGCTAGATCATGCATGTTATTCAATTTCTCTCATTGTTGCTTGCAATAATGATCATATGGTTCATATTGAGATCGTCCCCATAGCTTTATCAATGCTTGGAGACTTTGATACTTGCCATGATAAACATATTCCCACCCGTGGTTTGCATAATCACCATACTTTCTATGATATATTACTTGATGCTAATGGTGATGTGCACAAGAGATGATGCATCATGTTGGATGATGTGTTCATCTACCACGCACATATGTTGTTTCGTTTATCTAAGGTGTGTGTAGGTACACGCATTCCAATGTCATCCTCGATTGAGCACGACTTGGCAAAATGAGCTATTGAGAGCATCCCACAAGAACCACCGGGTACATTGCCTTCCTTCCCAGATAATGATGGGATATCGTCAAGGTCGACTCTTTTTCAAGCGAGGGGAGATGATGTATGTTGGGCCACGCAGAGAAAAACAAAACTTTTTCCTACGCGGTGAACCCAAGATCTAGCTAAGGTAGTAGGCCACGAGAATTACCACTAGACGCGCGGTTGTGGAATCGATTTAGCACGTCGCTTGATGCAGTGCAGTCCTCACGATCCGTTCCGATCCACGATCATCGAAGTGCTAAACGTACAGCACCTCCGCCAGTATCCACACGTACGAGGAGGAGCGCCGGGGATGGATTGCTAGGTCCGGTACGGCGGCGACAGGACTGGACTAGAGCTAGGGTTTCCAACACATGGAGTGACCTAACCATGTGCTCTAAGCACCTGCGCCCAAGCTTATATAGCGAGTGAAAGTGGGCTCCACTCACTTTTGGCCCATTAACTAAAAGGCCTATATTAGTCACTGCGAGTCCAACTCACTGACTCTGTCCATTTCCTTTTTGGGTCCAACCCAAATATGCTCCCGCTCTTAAGTGTGTGACCCGACAGGCTCATGGTGACTCGGACATGATCCGAGTCTCACTCGTTACCGATCAGTTGGTAGTGGTCCTAGAAGAACGTGCCAACTCCCAAGTACCAAAGGGTCATGACGACATACCTTCCAATGCGACTTTCGTCTGAGTCCTTTTTGCCTCACGATATACCTTGTCGAACTATAGGCGAATAATCGTCATCCCTTAAATAGTTCGACTCTCTTTCTCGATCCGAGATAAGTGATTCATCCGACTAACTCTTAGCGGTCGCCTTGGTTAACACTTAACCGAGTCACACATGGTCATGCTTTCCGAATCATATCTTCCGAGAGGTCCCAGAGAATATCTCTCCAAACGAAGGGGAAAAATCCCATCTCGGTTATTCACATCACGCAACTTGATTCTCAGTTGACCCGAACTCTGCCTTTATAACTGCCTAGTGACGGAACAACGTTTGACAGAACCTAAGTCAGCGATCCTCAACTCGGATTGTGCAATAACCTCAGGTCTAAGGATTACATTGATTAAGATATACAAATGACGACTTATTCGTTGTATCTCAATATGGGTCAGTCCGACTCGCTAAACTCTTTAGCCGAATCCGTGTAAGTCAGAATGGCATCTCTATGCCCATGACAAGTGGAACCGAGTCATCAGCCGACTTTCACATTAGTCTAAGTTGTGTGTCCAGCACAACCTCAACGACCAAGGACAATCAGTATAAACAACATGAATATATAGTTCCACAATCAAATCACATATTCAATGATATATATCAGTAGTTCATACATGGACAATAACTTTATGAATACATTGGAAATAACATCATACATGGTTGCCTCTAGGGCATATTCCCAACAATGTAGCCCAACATATGGGAACCACCATTGGCCCACATCATGCTGCACCAACCGTTCCCACAAAGGTGAATTCCTTCCTTACCTCACTCCCCTTTGGTTAACACATGAATGGGATCCTACTTGAGACAAATGTGTATGATATGACTAGGCCCATGACCAAGATGCCAAGAGGAGACGACAAGGATGAACCTGGAGCCAAGACCCTCAAGCAAGAAGCATGGAAAAGGAGAAGGAAGAAGGATTCCGGTGCCACCGGAATCCACGCCAGAACTACCGGTGACTGGACCAGTCGACCGGAATCCCCGTCGATAATTTCGGTCGCTACCGAACCACACGAGCACCCACCGAAACCCGGTATAGAAACCCAAACCAGTGTCCGCCGAAATGAACCGGCGACCGTCGGAATTTTCGGCTCTGCGTCCGGTGGGACCGAACTTATTGCCGAAACACCAGTCTGCGCACTGTGAAGGGTTTGATGCCCGGTATGTTCCCTCCTACCTACCACTTCGCCCCTAGTACTATAAATACCCCCGTGTGGCTCAGATCTGGGCAGAGATGATGATGAATTAAGGCATGTGCCTAACCCTAGATGGGAACCTCCTCTCAATAGTAAATCTATGAGCTGTATAAGGCCTTGGAGTCGGTGCCCTTCTCCAAGTCGCCAAGACCCTCCTCAAGTATTTGGTATCTCCCTAGCAAGGATTATAGTAGTGTTTGGTCTCTCCCCTTTGGGATTCTACTTGGTTTCTACTCTCTCCTTGGTTTGGATTATATCATCCGCTTGTCAATCTCTCCTTTGGTGATTCTACTGCAAGGTCTCTCACCAAGGATTCTATTTGATTGGTTGTTCGAACTAATGGGAGCAAATCGAATTGGGTGTGATTTGGCGTGTGTTTGTATCTTTACCTTGCATTAGAGTTGTGTTCATCGTGTTCATCGCGTGTTTCATCACTCCCCGTCTCAAATCCATGAAGATCGGGCCACTCCAAGGGTAAATCCACAAGGATACCCATGACAACTAGTATCAGTAGCTTTTGGTTTCCTCGGATTTGACTTTGCCCTTCGATTTCCACCATAAATTTGAAAATACCAAAAATATTGACCCAAATTTATTTTGGATTGGTCTCTTGATTTGGTGAGTTTTTTGTGGTTTTGGTCCATAGATCTGTTGCTTTGGGTGTCGATCTACCTTCCTTGAACCTTTTCCCAGCCCAATCCCAACAGATTTGCAAAAAATTCTAGATATTTGACTTTTTGAGTTCGTCCTGAGCTAATTTCGGTGAGCAATCCGGTGAACCGGTTTGTGGTCGGAATCCCCACCAGAAATTCCGGCTACAGAACCGGCACCACCGGCTGCTCCACTGAAAATTCTGACAGCCCCAATTTTGACCGTTTTCTTCTTGAGTTGTTCATGTTTCGCATGCGTGTCGCCCTGAATAACATCAAGCTTCCGCAACATCATAACATCCCGCGCTCCTCGAGACCACGACGCCTGAACATCATCCCCAACACCGGTAGCAAGTCGTCAACAATACCAAACGTATAACTTGCTCCACCTTGTTAACCCTTCTTCCTTTGTGTGTATCTATCCTATGAGAGCAGCTCATTTTGTGTTTGCCTAAGCATTGTGCACTTGCCCTTGGAAAGTGAGAGTGTGTAAGAAATTACAAAATTTGACATAGTGCTATAGAAGGGAGAATAAAAGAATAAAAAAAGCTTTTAAGCAAAAAAAATATAAAGAAAAATAGACTCCCAATACAAAGAGAGTACCAAGCTTTTAAGAAAAGAGAGAGAGAGAAAGAGTGCAACACAGGCAAGTGTACAAATCCGTTGCTTATCCTCTTTTGGCGAACGAGTTGTGGTCTCTCCTTGCGTTGGCATGACAACCGAGCTTAGTCGTTGTAAGGACATTTTGTGCTGATTTTGATAGTCGTGCTAACCACATCTGTCTCCACGTGTGTGTTCCTTTGTGTTTTTCTAGATCGTATCCTTTTTGCTTTTGATCTTTGGTTCTTTACCACCTTTAACAATAACCTTTTCGTTTGGTTGTTCCTTTTGCTATCCACCGTCCTAACCTACCACCATAGGCCTTTGTGTGTGCGTCTTGTGTATTCGCTTTGCTCTCGGCAAGAACACCCTTTCCACTTTTTGACTTGGTGAGGCAAGGTAGCACATACCATTCCGCCATGATTCCCTTCGCCTTGTGAGAACCATGTATAGGGAAACTGAACATCATGGAGAGGACAACAAGAACTTCCACAACCAAGAAGGCTTTGCCACACGCCTAAACTTATGGAGGCACCACCAAGCAATTATCGACCAATTGGATCGGTTTGAGAACCACCTCGATGACAAAATCTGAGAGTTCAAAAACCGTGACAAGCAACATCAAGTAGAGCACCACGCTAACTTCCAAGCTCTCCACCAAGCTATTGCCAACATAGATAAATGTCATGGACGTTACACAAGCTCGTCATGCGCGCACCTCTTGAGTCGTCATGGCAAGCCTTCACAATCACACTCCCGTCACGGAGAACACCACCACAATGGTGAAGAACAAGCTCGTTATCGACATACACAAGCTGGTGACATACAATCTCCTCAAGCACAACATCAACAAGAGAATGGAGAACCCCGCCACAACAATGAGGAAAGCAAAGCTCAGCACCACCATGAACAAGTGGACACCACACAAGAGTGCCATCCACACAAAGCAAAACATCACCGGTGCCATGTTTCTCATGATCGACTCCAACAACGACACAAGACCTTCATCAACCTTGTCATGAGCAAGAGCCGCTTACAAACCAAGATATCGACATCCTCAATGCAAGACAAGACTTCAAAGGTGCACCGGTTTGGGATCCAAGTGACGAAGATGAAGAAGAGCCTTGATACCGGCAACACACAACCTTGGCTCAACCCCAAAGCCACCACCACCATAGTGAGTTGAGAGATCCACCTATCCCATGCGAGGTAGAGAGCCACATATACCACTTGAGTGAGAATGAGAGTGAGCTGTGTGCGGCCACCATATGTGAGGATGAGTACATCAACCTTGAGAGCATGAGTGATACACCACATGAGTTGAGTGAGGGCATTTGGATTTGTAACAACTTCACCTCTACTCCTCTCGTGTTGTCTTCCTCTTTGCTAGGTTGCACGGATGACGATGCTGCAAGAAGCTTGGACTTGACCTTCCGTATGGATGAAGAAGAGGAGCATATGAAGGCCACAAATATCATAACACTTCCTACACATGAGTGGAACTACAAAGGTAATGATATAGGTGTTGATGATGCCATGCTTCCACTAGTGGACATGATGAATTATGAGGATATGCATGTTATGGACACCACTTACGACATTTCATATGCTTCATTCATTTTCCCATATGATGATTTGCCACTCTGGTCCTCCACTACCCGTGTCACCGGTGGTTCTGTCCACTGGCCGGTACTACCGGTCAAGCATTTGTCCTATAAGCTGCAGGCTAGGGGCCACGAGATCTTCTCCCCCATTTTCCCCCTGACCCTCTTCTTACAAAAATGACTCGCCCAAGGAAGCTCTCCATGGTGGCGCCGTGGTCACCACTGATTCTGTCCGCCCCTCTTCAGATCTGCTCCGTGGGAATCTTCCCCACCTCGATCTCCCGCCATGGACCCTAGTATTTGCTCCTCTCACCCTCCGTTCATGGAGATCTGGCCATTCTTGTGCTTGAGTAGGGCATGCCATGTCTAGGGCTCTTCTTTGGCTAGAACTGTTTTGGGAGATCGTCGTAGGCTAGATTTCGTTGGTAGAACAGATTGACCCAATACTTTGGCTATATTTTATCTTTTGGTGCTCTTAGATCTGACGAACTGCTTCATTCGTGCTTGGACCGGTACTACCAGTGGGGCTCGGTCGGTACTTCCGGTGGGCTCCTCTCCACCGGTACTACCGGTGGGGCACGACCGGTACTTCTGGTGGGCTCCGTGCCACCGGTAGTTCCGGCAGCTCGGTGGAACTACCGTTACACCAAAATTCGAACTCTGCTTTTGTATTCTATCAATCTTTCCTCTTCTGTTTTTACTTCAACATTGTGCACTTATCTTCCATTTCCTCCCTTCTATTTTATTTCTTCTTAGGGAAAGGTTGTTCCCGTGGTTGCTCCAAGTGGTCGCGTGCTCCCCCTCGTGGTCCTTCAGAATTTAATGAAGATGATCTTGAAGTTGTGCATCCTGCTAGTCAGTTTGCTTGTCAGAAAGCTATTGCTGAGTGTCGTGCTGCTGCGGCTGAAGGAAAGAGGCCTGCTCTGGCTAGCTAGAAGAAGACCACCACTAGGCCTAACATCAACAAGAAGAAGATCTCTTCATGGCCTCAGAATGCGATGAGCAATTTTGCAAGGTTGATCCCTATATTGTTCCTCGTGATTGTCTGGCTCGTGACCCTTTCTTCCATACCAAGCGCCAAGAAGAAATCTATCTCGAGGTGTATGTCTCCAAGAAGAAGAATGTGGTTACCCCTAGAAATACATCAACATGGCAAAGATGGAAAGCAATCCCGGTTACTTTGGTGAGGCTCTCGACATGTGTAGGAGGTTTGGGCTCATTCAGCTTATGGAGCATCGTCAGAATTATGATGAGAGGGATATTGCATAGTTCTACACCACCCTCTACATTGATGCTAATCATCAGGATAGGACAATGAAGTTGATGACCCAAAACAGGTTTCTGACTGCCAAATGGTCTGAGTTTGCTGATCTTCTTGGTTATCTCATTCCGCAAGGCCCGCGTGCAAATGGGTGGCACGTTCACAAGCGCAAGGCATCTGCTCCTAAGGTTCTGGAGCCCTTGTACATTGAGGGCTGGGGTTTCAATGGTAATGTTGCTCATCTCCTTCCAACTTATGATATCATGCGCAAAGTATACCAAAACACCATTGCTCCCAAGACAAGTAACTTCGATTAGCTTCATGCCTTCTAGATTGATCTCATGTATCAGACTTATCACCACAGAAATTCTCAGGAGCGTATTGATGTTATGGACTATCTGTTTGAGGAGATATGGTCTGCTCTGATTGAGAAGAGTTTGTACCCTTATGATCCGTACATTCAGACTCTTATCAATGCTAAGTGGCTAGAAGCCACCCACTCTCCTTATCCTTAGGATGCATGTAGTATTCATGACGAGAAGACCCTCCGTGTAATGAAACATGAGAAACCCTGTTCTCAAGCCGAGAAGGAAGCTGCTACTTTGAGGGTTGCACGAGACACTGTTGAGGCATCAGGCCATGCTAGTGATGGGGACCATGCTGAGGCTTCTCCTCCACCCCGACTTGAGAGACAACCATCATGGGCGAAGAAGCTGCTGAAGAAAGTAAATAAGACCTTCTGCTTTATTCAAGACCATGAGTATCAGTCCTATGTTGCTCAGAGGCATAGTGTCAAGAGGGAGAAGGCAATCATGAGGAATCTTGATATTGAGTTATATCCTGAGTCCAGTTCTGTCACCGTGTCCAAGGATCAGTGGGTCAATTCACATTGTCGGTGGACTGATAATGATGATGAGTCTGAGGTCACCGGTCCTTTTCCGCCCGCTTGGAACAATGCCTCATGGGACCCCGAGCCTCCTCCTTTGTATGTTGGTGGGTGGGGCACTTAGATTGTCTACTTTGTCCCTTTTTGGCATCTTGATGCCAAAGGGGGAGAAAGTGTTCCCTTAGGACTATGGGATTTGCATGGGTTGTGTCACGAGGTCGCTCTTTCTTTGATCCTTTTATGCTTGTGCACGCTTTTCCTCCATTATGTATGCTTGTGGACCTCCGTTATTTATTTGTCTATGGACCTCGTTTATGTATGCTACTATGTTTGTCAGATTATGTATTGTGGTATCTATGTGATGTTCTAGTGGTTGTCTATTGTGGGATAAGCTATCTTACGGAGGCATATTTTTTATCTAATATTGTCTCACCACATTGGCATTGGTGCAAGGTATGAGTCCCTCTCTTTTGTATTCCTTTCCTTGCACCCTTGTTGTTTTGTTTAGAGAGGGTGAGCTCTCTCGCATGTGTGCTCATTGCATTCCAGAAGCAATTGTTCTTATATCTTGCACACATCTAGGGGGAGCTTCTTATTTCTATCTTTCATAAGGTTTCTCCTTGTTGATATCTTTTATGCAAATCTTGTGGGGTTGTCATCAAACACCAAAAAGGGGGAGATTGAAAGGATATTGTTTTCTCCATGTATTTTGGTGTTGATGACAACTTCATTTGTGGTTTAACTGTGTGCCTAAGTTGCAGGTGTTATCTACGAATGGTTTAGTCGGTGGACTTTTCTCTTGGAAGAGCTTGAAGATGGTGTCCTTTATTTACACTTTCCTTCTCTTTGTTTTAGGAGACCATACTATCAAGAGGGGTCCAGCTAGGAAGGTTGTGGGAAATCACGCTTTCATGTATAGACCATATCAGCACATCCACAGCCTTCCCATGTTTTTAGCGATACATAGATCCCTTGAGGAGTTTGAGTGGTTTCTACCTTGACCGGTAGTACCGTCCAGGCGCTGGTAGTACCACCAAGGGGTTCTTCGGGAGCTGATCGAGCGGTACTTCCGGCTGTTGTTTCGGCTCTAATTCCGCTAAATACAAATTCAATTCAGATATACTTTTGTATCGAAGTTCTATATTTGCCGGAATTAGTGTCGGAACTAGCACCGGTAGTACCGGCCAGAAGTTTTGGTCCGGTTGGACTAGAATTTCTGGCTAGCACTGACCAGTCTCAGTCCCTTTGAGTGGTAGTACTGCTCCCGTCCGGTACTACCGGTCAGTCCCACACGACCCGATAGTTCTAACCCTTGTTCCGGTCCAAGTTCCGCAAAATACGAAATCAGTTCAGATACCTCTTTGTATCGAAGTGTTTATTTACAAAAAGTTGGATCAAAACTTGGAGCGGTAGTTCCCATCAGGTTGTGGGGCCCGCTGAGCTATCCTTCTGACCATTCTGTGGAGCGCCTTCGGACCATTGGGGGCAACTCACCGGAACTTCTGGCTCGCCACTGGTAGTACTGGTGGTGTCATGGGTGGACAGAATGGCTCGATTTGAAGAGGCCTATTTAAGGCTCTCTTCTCCCTCCTCTCCATTTATCTCTTCGTTATCTCTCTCCTCCATTAATACAAGAGCTTCACTTACCCAGATCTCTCTCCCTACCCACTCAAAGGAATGGGAGAGGTGACCTAGATCTACACTTACACCAAAGTAATCGTGATTTCCCCCACCCATCCTTAGTGGATCTTGTTACTCTTGGGTTCTTGGAACCATATATGGTGTAGGGCATCCCCGGAGCTGCTGAAATTGCTGTGAAGCTTCGTGCTGTCGTTGAGGGCCTCCAGTTGAGTTGTGGAGTCTCCCCTCAACCTTGTTGTAAAGGTTCTGGTTGGTGCCTTCAAGGTCACCGGTTAGTGGATTGTGAGGCCGCCTTTGTGGTGGTGCTCACCGGAGAAGAAGGTAAGGCCTTTGTGGTGCTCGGATGACCTTGTGTGGCCCCGACACCTCTCCAATAGACGTAGCTTCCTTGGAAGTGAACTACAAGAATTACATCCCCATGTCCCCTCATTGGTTTACTCGTTCCTCTCCTTTACTTCTTGCAATTACTGTCTTGTCTTACTTGTTGTATCGTTTGGCATATAGGTTGTTCATCCAGTTGCATATCTAGATAACTTACTTTTGAGCAAATCCTAAATTTGTAAGAAAATAATAAAAATTGGAAGTCTCCTATTCACCCCCCTAGTGGACCAAAGTTGGGCCTTTCAATTGGTATCAGAGCATAGGCTCTCATTTCGGGCTTAACCACCTAAGAGACAATGGCCGACGAAGATGGGGGTGTGGGTGCAACCACTAAGAACTTGGCCTCCATGGATGACCTCAATCGATTGGAGACATCCATGATGACCAAGTTTGAGGAAATGACGACCCTCTTGCAATCCCTTATGCCTAACCCCATGCAAGCCACTCCTCATGATGCATCTCAAACCGCTGAGGCCCCTCCCACTAGTGTGCAAGTGGTCGCCCCGGGGTAAATCCCGCGGCTGCCCCAAAACACTTGGACTTAGGCTTTGTGGCTCAAACCACCAAGCTCCCAAGCGGGAGTACCGAGGGGCTAGGTGACTCCTCCTCCAAAGATGGAGAGGAGGGAAAGGACTACTCGGCGGTACCACCACCGCCGAAGTACACTACGTACCCACTTATTCCCATGCCACACATCATACCACAAGGATCACCTCCCATGTTAGATACTTCAAACTTTGCCAACTGGCAATATCTAATGCAATCTCACATTTCTAGCTCTTCTATTGAACTGATGAGGATTGTGGAAGAAAGATTCTCCCCATATGATGCAAAGAAGTTAACCCGGGCCAAGGTCATGGACAAGCAACTCAATGCCACCTCTTTGGGCATGATCCAAAAGGCATTGACCACCAAGGACTTTGCTCACATTCCCCAATTATCCACCACCAAAGAAGCTTGGGATCATATCACTGAGTTATATGTCAGGAATGCTAGCATTCAAAGCTCCAAGTTTGATGAAGTCAACAATGAGTCCGGTGGCTTTGCAATGCAAGATGATGAGACACCCAAAGACATGTATCATCGTCTCAAGGTTCTTTGTTGCACTATGATGGCCCTTGGTGCTACCTATGTTGATGACAAGTTCATGAAGAGGAAGTTTGTTCAAGCCCTCCTTCCCTTTGAGGAGCAAAAACTCAACTCTATCAAGGGGAGAAGCAACTACCACATCATGTCCTCTCAAGATGTGTTGAGTGAAGTTATTGCCATGAATATTGCGGAGTCTGCTCGTGCTTGTGCATATGGGTCGCAAAAGGTGAACCTAGCCTTGAAGGCCCAAGTGGTGGATGTTGATGAAGGTGAAGACACTAGTGAGTGGTCTCAAGAGGACATCAAATATGCCTTCACTGAGCACTTGGCTCTCGCATCAAGGGCGTTTTGGAACAAGCCGGGCATGAAGTCAAGGTCAAGGGACAACACAAGATTCAACTCAACCATGAAGGCTCCAAAGGCAAGATCTTGCTACAATTGCAATGACAAGAGTCACTTCGTGGCCCAATGTCCTTTCGAGAATAGAGAGGATAATGGAGGTCGTCCTATTTGCAAGAGCAAGCCAAGACCTCCTCATCCCATGAACAAGAACTTCCATAACAAGAACCCTCCAAACAAGGAGAGGGCAATGGTGGTCCATGAAGATTACTTCTCGGGTGCGGATGATGATGATGAGAGTGAAGGTCAAGGTGGAGAGATCGTGGGAGTTATCGCTATTTCTACTTCCTCTACCCCACGAGTGTCTCTCTTCGACTTGCCTAATGAGAACATCAACTAAAACCAAAAGTGTCTCATGGACAAGGCCACCAAGGTAACACCCACTTCCAAGTCTCCCTCAAATGAACTTCCTTTGCATGATATAGATGGTCTAGAGGTTAAGAAATAGATAGTAAGCATATGTGAATCCATGGAGCATCTAGATGATGATACTAGAATGTGCTTTGAAAATCTTGTAAACCAACTTGACCATACTAGGGAAATGCTAGATGAGAAGGAAGAGGTAATTGACATGCTAGGTAAAAAATGAGAGAGAGGCCGCCGATGAAATTGCCTCTCTATCTCAATCCCTTGAATATGAACATAACATGAGAATAACTCTTGAGGAAAGTGTGGCTAAACTTGTAGATGACCATAATGTCGTCATATCACAACTTGTTAAAGAACGAGATCATGCTCTTGCTTCATTGAATGTCCTTAAAAATGAAAGGGTTGAGTTTGGTGTTAGTCATGAATGTCTCAAGGACTTTGAGAAACTCAAGGAGGAACATCATGCCTTAGAGAGTAAATTCTGAAGTCTCTATGTGGCTCATGAGCGACTTTAAACTCAATTGAATAATGAACAATCAAAGTATTCCGCTATGCCTATTATACATGTGCCTTGTCTTCTACCCTTGTTGCAAGCATGTGAATCTTGTTGAGGAAAACAAGGAGTTGAAAGATCAACTTGCAAAAGGGCAAGTTGACAAGAAGAAGAAGAACAACAACAACAACAAAAAGAAGAAAAGCAGAGTTTTCTCAAGGATCCTCTTATGCTACGACCTTTGTGCAAAGTGATAACTTTGCCGGGAAAAACAACCCTTCTTACATTCTTTGCAAATCTTTTGATGGTCATGTTTATGCGAAATATATTGGCACCTCTTACACTCATGATTATAATTGGACTATTTGGGTACCAAAGACCCTCGTGACTAACAAAAGGGGACCCATTGCAAAATGGGTACCTAAAACCAAAGCTTGATTTTTTAGGACTTTGCTTCCGGTGGAGCAAAATGGGTGCTTGATAGTGGAGCTACAAGCCATATGACCGGAAGAAAGTCTATCATGTCGGAGATTAGGCCTAATTTTGCCAATACTATGGTCTCCTACGGTGATAAAACAAGATCTTAGGTATTGGGTTTTGGTAAGGTGGTAGTAACCCCGGATGTTTCATTGGTTAATGGCATGCTTGTCAAAACCCTTGGGTACAATCTCCTTTCCGTTCATGCTTTAGCCATTATGGGTCTTTTGTCTTTCTTTAATCAGCATTTCGCGGTTCTCATGTGGAGAAAGACTCTCATGGTGGCTTTCGTTGGATACGTAGAGCACGACTTGTATGTGGTGGACTTGAAAGAGGTTGCATCACCACAGTCACTTGGTTGTGTGTGTGGCCATGTGGATCATTGTAATTTGGAAAAAACACATGCAATGTTACTCCAATATGTGTCCAACCATGTCTAGGAATCGTAGAAACATGCTGGGATTCAACTGCCACATGCAGTGGAGCACTAGTTTGAAAGATGTTGCATCAACACACCCACTTGGATGTGTGTGTGTGGCCATGAGGATCATTGTGGTTTGGAAAATAACACATCCAATGTCACACCAACATGTGTCCAACCATGTCTAGGAACCCTAGAAACATGCTGGAATTCAACCGCCACATGAAGTGGAGCACCAGTTTGAAAGATGTTGCATCACCACAACCACTTGGTTACGTGCGTGTTGCCATGTGGATCATTGTGGTTTGGAAAAGAACACATTCAATTTCACTCCAACATGTGTCCAACCATGTCCAGGAACCCTAGCAACATGTTGGGATTCAACTGCCACATGTAGTGGTGCACCAGTCTGAAAGAGGTTGCATCACCACACCCACTTAGATGTGTGTGTGTGTCCATGTGGATCATTGTGGTTTGAAAAATAACACATGCAATGTCACTCCCACATGTGTCCAACCATGTCTAGGAACCCTAGCAACATGCTGGGATTCAACTACCACATGTAGTGGAGCACCAGTTTGAAAGAGGTTGCATCACCACACCCACTTGGATGTGTGTGTGCGTGTCTGTGGCCATGTGGATCATTTTTGTTTGGAAAAGAACACATGCAATGTCACTCCAACATGTTTCCAACCATGTCCAAGAACCCTAGCGACATGATGGGATTCAACAACCACAGGCACTGAAGCACTAGTCTGATAGAGGTTGCATCACCACACCCACTTGGATGTGTGTGTGGCCATGTCGATAATTGTGGTTTGGAAAAGAACACACGCAATGTCACTCCAACATGTGTTCAACCATGTCCAGTAACCCTAGTAACATGCTGTGATTCAAGTGCCTCATGCAGCGGAGCACCAGTCTGAAAGAGATTGCATCACCACACCCACGTGGATGTGTGTGTGTGGCCATGAGGATCATTGTGGTTTGGAAAATAACACATCCAATGTCATTCCAACATGTGTCCAACCATGTCTAGGAACCCTAGCAACATGTTGGAATTCAACCGCCACATGAAGTGGAGCACCAGTTTGAAAGATGTTGCATCACCACAACCACTTGGTTATGTGTTTGTGGCCATGTGGATCATTGTGGTTTGGAAAATAACACATTCAATTTCACTCCAACATGTGTCCAATGATGTCCAGGAACCCTAGCAACAAGTTGGGATTCAACTGCCACATGTAGTGGTGCACCAGTCTGAAAGAGGTTGCATCACCGCACCCACTTAGATGTGTGTGTGTGTCCATGTGGATCATTGTGGTTTGGAAAATAACAGATGCAATGTCACTCCAACATGTGTCCAACCATGTCCAGGAACCCTAGGAACATGCTGGGATTCAACTGCCACATGTAGTGGAGCACCAGTTTGAAAGAGGTTGCATCACCATACCCACTTGGATGTGTGTATGTGTGGCCATGTGGATCATTGTGGGTTGGAAAATAACACATGCAATGTCACTCCAACATGTGTCCAACCATGTCTAGGAACCCTAGCAACATGCAGGTATACAACTACCACATGCACTAGAGCACCAGTCTGAAAAATGTTGCATCACCACACCCACTTGGATGTCTGTGTGTGGCCATGTGGATCATTGTGGTTTGGAAAATAACACATGCAATGTGACTCCAACATGTGTCCAACCATGTCCAGGAACTCTAGACACATGATGGGATTTGATGGCTCGGTGTTGATGTAGAGCTCGTTGGGAACCCCAAGAGGAAGCTATGATGAGCACATCAGCAAGTTTCCCTCAGTTATGAAACCAAGGTTTAATCGAACCAGTAGGAGCAAGGAAACACCCCAAAATTATTGATATGAGGGAGCACTCCTATTATTGTTGTAGGAACTTCCATAAGCATTACCATTGTTGGGAGGATATGGATTATAATTATTGTTACCAAAATTATTCCTATAAGCATTATTGCGAAAGTTGTTATTTCTTATGAAGTTCACATCAACTTGCTCTTCTTGAGCAACAAAAGAGGCTAAAGGAACATTATTTGGATCAATATGGGCTTTCCCATTCACAATCATAGACATAATAATATCAATCTTATCACTCAAGGAGGAGGTTTCCTCAACAGAATTTACCTTCCTACCTTGTGGAGCTCTCTCAGTATGCCATTCAGAATAGTTAACCATCATATTATCCAAAAGTTTTGTTGCAGCACCCAAAGTGATGGTCATAAAGGTACCTCCAGCAGCAGAGTCCAATAGGTTCCTTGAAGAATAGTTCAATCCTGCATAAAAAGTTTGGATGATCATCCAAGCAGTCAGTCCATGAGTGGGACAATTCTTTACCAAAGATTTCATTCTTTCCCAAGCTTGAGCAACATGCTCATTATCAGATTGTTTAAACTTCATTATTTCACTTCTCATAGATATAATCTTAGCAGGAGGATAGTATTTCCAATGAAAGCATCTTTGCACTTAGTCCAAGAATCAATACTATTCCTAGTTAAGGAATTCAACCATTCTTTAGCTCTTCCTCTCAAAGAGAAAGGAAACAATTTCAGCGTAATAATATCACCATCTACATCCCTATGCTTTTGTATCTCACAAAGTTCAACAAAGTTATTTAGATGGGCAGCAGCATCTTCATTACCAATACCAGAATTTTTTTCTCTCATAACAAGATTTAGCAAAGCAGGTTTTATCTCAAAGAAGGTATCTTCAGGAATAGGTGGAGCAATAGGTGTGCTCATAAAATCATTGTTGTTGGTGCCAGTGAAGTCACAAAACTTAGTGTATTCAAGAGTAGTCATTTTTTTGTGTTTTCAAAATAAGAAAGCAAACTAGTAAAACTATTTTTTTGTGTGTTTTTGACAAAGAAACAAGCAAACAAAGCAACAGGAAACTAAGCAAAACAAAAATAACAAAGTAAAGAGATTGGTTATGAGGGACTCCCCTTGTGAAGATGTCCTTGACTCCCCGGCAACGGCGCCAGAAAAATGCTTGATGGCTCGGTGTTGATGTAGAGCTCGTTGGGAACCCCAAGAGGAAGGTATGATGAGCACAGCAGCAAGTTTCCCTCAGTTATGAAACCAAGGTTTAATAGAACCAGTAGGAGTAAGGAAACACCCCAAAGGTGTTACTATCCGAGCCTTGGCAGGGCGCACTACCGGTGCTAGTAGCAACGTGGAGACCTGCACAACACAACCACAGAACTTTGTCCCCAACTTGCGATGAGGTTGTCAATCTCACCGTGTTTTGCTGAAAACAAAGGATTAAACGTATTGACTGGAAAGAAGTAATAGTTTGCAGAAAGTAAATACAAAGCAGTAAACAGTTTGTAGATTGTATGTAAAAGAAAAGGACTGTGATCCATAGTTCACTAGAGGTGGCTCTCCTTAGATAGATAATATGCTGGGTGAACAAATTACAGCGGGGCAATTGACAAACATCGAGAAAGCATACAAGCATATACTAATCATCTTGACTCCTTTGAGATTCGATTGGGCATTACAACATTATACATAGACCGCCATCCAACTGCATCTATGACTAATAATCCACCTTCAGGTTATCATCCAAACCCCCTCCAGTATTAAGTTGCAAGCAACAGATTATTGCTTTACGAATTGCGTGTAATGTAAACAATATGATTGTTCTATGAACAAAAGATTGTTGTTTTCTCCCTAGTAGCAACAGCACATCTAGTACCTTAGAGATTTCTGTCACTTCCCCAGATTACCAGAGGCATGAACCCACTATCGAGCATAAATACTAACTCTTGGAGTTGCTAGCATCTACTTGGCGAAGATAGCTACTAACAAAAGAAAGCATGCAAGATCACAAATAACAAAGACATGATAGAATCAATAATCAATCTAAAATAGCATCTCAATATCCATCGGATCACCACAAACACAACATGCAGAATTACAAATAGATGATCTTAATCATGAACGGAGCTCACAAGATCTAAACGTGAAAGCACAAAGGAGGAGAACCAGCCATCTAGCTACTACATGGATCCGTAGTCCAAGGATGAACTACTCACGCATCACACCAGAGGCTTGCATGGTGATGAAGAAGGCCTCCAGGGTGAATTCCCCTCTCTGGCAGGGTGCCAGGAAGAGCTTCAGATCCCTCCCGATCTAGGGATGGAGATGACGGCGGATATAGACTCTTTCATGGATTTTTGATTGGGTACTTAGGGTTTTCGTCCTGAGGGCATCTTATAGGCAGAAGGAGAGGCCGAGGGGGTGTTGGGGTCGGCCAGACCACCCCCTGGCATGGGCCAGGCCTAGCCGCACGGCCAGGTGGTGTGGCCAGCCCCCAGCCCTTCTCTGTATCATATTCTGGCATCTGATGACTTCCAGAAAAATAGGCACTTTGGATTTTATCCCGTCCAATTCCGAGAATATTCATTTTCTGACTTTCCTGGAACCAAAAACAGCAGAAAACAGGCAGCTCGCACTATGGCTCTTGTTAATAGGTTAGTCCAATAAATCATATGAAAAGTACTCCAAAGTGTGGGCAAAACACAAGAAAGTGGATAAAACCAAGCATGGAACATCAAAAATTATAAATACATTTGCAATGTATCAGGATTCAACCGCCACATACAGTGAAACACTAGTCTGAAAGATGTTGCATCACCACACCCACTTGGTAGTGTGTGTGTGGCCATGTGGATCATTGTGGTTTGGAAAAGAACACATGCAATTTCACTCCAACATGTGTCCAACCATGTCGAGGAAACCTAGCAACATGCTGGGATTCAACTACCACATGAAGTGGAGCACCAGTCTGAAAGAGGTTGCATCACCACACCCACTTGAATGTGTGTGTCGGCATGTGGATTATTGTGGTTTGGAAAACAACACATGCAATGTCACTCCAACATGTGTCCAACCATGTCTAGGAACCCTAGCAACATGCTGGGATTCAACTGCCACATGCAGTGGATCACTAGTTTGAAAGAGGTTGCATCACCACACCCACTTGGATGTGTGTGTGTGTGTCCATGTGAATTATTGTGTTTTGGAAAAGAACACATCAAATGTCACTCCAACATGTGTCGAACCATGTCCAGGAACCCTAGCAACATGCTGGGATTCCACTGCCACGTGTAGTGGAGCACTAGTATGAAAGAGGTTGCATCACCAAACCCACTTGGATGTGTGTGTGGATATGTGAATCATTGTGCCTTGGAAAAGAACACATGAATGTCACTCCAACATGTGTCCAACCATGTCTAGGAACCCTACCAACATGTTGGGATTCAACTACCACATGTAGTGGAGCACTAGTCTGAAAGAGGTTGCACCACCACACCCACTTGTATGTGTGAGTGGCCATGTGGATCATTGTGGTTTGGAAAAGAACACATGTAGTGTTACTCCAACAGGTGTCCAACCATCTCCAAGAACCCGATCAACATGTTGTGATTCAACTTCCACATGAAGTAAAGCACCAGTCTGAAAGATGTTGCATCACCAAACCCACTTGGATGTGTGTGTGTGGCCATTTGGATCATTATGGTTTGTTAAAGAATATATGCAATGTCACTCCAACATGTGTCCAACCATGTCCAGGAACCCTAGCAACATGTTGGGATTCAACTGCCACATGTAGTTGAGCACCAGTTTGAAAGAGGTTGCATCACAAAACTCACTTGGATGTGTCTCTGGCCATGTGGATCATTGTGGTTTGGAAAATAACACATGAAATGTCACTCCAACATGTGTCCAACCATGTCCAGGAACCCTAGCAATATGCTAGGATTCAACTACCACATGTAGTGGAGCACTAGTCTAAAAGAGGTTGCATCACCACACCCACTTGGATGTGTGTGGCCATGTGGATCATTGTGGTTTGGAAAAGAATACATGCAATGTCACTCCAACATGTGTCCAACCATGTCCAAGAACCAAATCAACATGGTGTGATTCAACTGGCACATGAAGTGGAGCACCAGTCTGAAAGAGGTTGCATCACCACACCCACTTGTATGTATGTAAGTGTGGCCATGTGAACCATTGTGGTTTGGAGAAGAACACATGCAATTTCACTCCAACATGTGTCCAACCATGTATTGGAACACTAGTAACATGCTAGGATTTGACTACCACATGCAGTGGAGCACCAGTTTGAAAGAGGTTGCATCACCACACCCACTTGGATGTGTGTGTGTGGCCATGTAGATCATTGTTTTTTGGAAAAGCGCACATGCATTGTCACTCCAACATGTGTCCAACCATGTCTAGGAACCCTAGAAACATGCCGCGATTCAACTACCACATGCAGTGGAGCAATAGTCTGAAAGAGGTTGCATTACCACACCCACTTGTATACGTGTGTGTGGCCATGTCGATCATTGTGGTTTGGAAAAGAATACATGCAATGTCACTCCAACATGTGTCCAACCATGTCCAGAAACCCTAGCGACATGATGGGATTCAACTACCACATGTAGTGGAGCACCAGTATGAAAGAGGTTGCATCACTGCATGCACTTGGTTGTGTGTGTGTGGCCATGTGGATCATTGTGGATTGGCAAATAACTCATGCAATGTCACTTCAACATGTGTCCAACCATGTCCAGTAACCCTAGCAACATGCCGGGATTCAACTTCCACATGTAGTGGAGCACTAGTTTGAAATAGGTTGCATCACCACACCCACTTGCATATGTGTGTGGCCATGTGGATCAGTGTGGTTTGAAAAATAACGCATGCATGTCACTCCAACTTGTTTCCAACCATGTCCAGGAACCCTAGTGACATTATGGGATTCAACTACCACATGAAGTGAAGCACTAGTCTGATAGAGGTTGCATCACCACACCCACTTGGAGATGTGTGTGTGGCTATGTCGATAATTGTGGTTTGGAAAAGAACGCATGCAATGTCACTCCAACATGTGTCCAACCATGTCCAATAACCCTAGGAACATTCTGGGATTCAACAGCCACATGTAATGGAGCACCGGTTGAACGAGATTGCATCACCACACCCACTTGGATTTGTGTGTGTGGCCATGTGGATCATTGTGGTTTCGAAAAGAACACATGCAATTTCACTCTAACATGTGTCCAACCATGTCCAGGAACCCTAGCAACATGATGGGATTCAACTACCACATGTAGTGGAGAACCAGTCTGAAAGAGGTTGCATCACCACACCCACTTGGATGTGTGTGAGTGGCCATGTGGATCATTGTGTTTTGGAAAATAACACATGCAATGTCACTCCAACATGTGTCCAACTATGTCTTGGAACCCTAGCAACATGCTTTGATTCAACTACCACATGCAGTGGAGCACTAGTCTGAAAGAGGTTGCGTGACAAGACCCACTTGGATATGTGTGTGTGTCCATGTGGATAATTCTGGTTTGGAAAATAACACATGCAATTTGACTCCAATATGTGTACAACCATGTCCAGGAACCCTGGCAACATGCTGGGATTCAACTACCACATGTAGTGGAGCACCAGTCTGCAATAGGTTGCATCACCACACCCACTTGGATGTGTGTGTGGTCATGTGGATCATTGTGGTTTGGAAAATAACACATGCAATGTTACTCCAACACATGTCTAACCATGTCCAGGAACCCTAGCAACATGCTAGGATTCAACCGCCACATGTAGTGGAGCGCCAGTTTGAAAAATCTTGCATCACCACACCCACTTGGTTGTGTGTATGTGGCCAGGTGGATCATTGTGGTTTGGAAAATGACACATTGAATTTCACTCCAACATGTGCCCAACCTTGTCCAAGAACCCTACCAACATGCTGGGATTCAACTACCACATGAAGTGGAGAACCTGTCTGAAAGAGGTTGCATCAACACACCCACTTGGATGTGTGTGTGGGCATGTGGATCATTGTAGTTTAGAAAACAACACATGCAATGTCACTCCAACATGTGTCCAACCATGTCCAGGAACCCTAGCAACATGTTGGGATTCAACTTCCACATGTAGTGGAGCACCAGTTTGAAAGAGGTTGCATCACCACACCCACTTGGATTTGTGTGTGTGTGGCCATGTGGATCATTGTGGGTTGGAAAAGAAAACATGCAATGTCACTCCAACATTTGTCCAACCATGTCTAGGATCCCTAGCAACATGCCGGGATTCAACTACCACATGCAATGTAGCACCAGTCTGAAAAATGTTGCATCACCACACCCACTTGGATGTGTGTGTGGCCATGTGGATCATTTTTGTTTGGAAAAGAACACATGTAGTATCACTCCAACATGTGTCCAACCATGTCCAAGAAACCTAGCAACATGCTAGGATTCAACTACCACGTGTAGTGGAGCACTAGTTTGAAAGAGGTTGCATCACCACACCCACTTGGATGTGTGTGTGTGTGTCCATGTGGATCATTGTGGTTTGGAAAAGCAAACATGCAATGTCACTCCAAACCGTGTCAAACCATGTGTAAGAACCCTAGCAACATGCTGGGATTCAACTGCCACATGTAGTGGAGCACTAGTATGAAAGAGTTTGCATCACCGAACCCACTTGGATGTGTGTGTGGACATGTGGATAATTGTGGTTTCAAAAAGTACACATGCAATGTCACTCCAACTTGTGTCCAACCATGTCTAGGAACCCTACTAACATGCTGGGATTCCACTACCACATGAAGCGGAGCACTAGTCTGAAAGAAGTTGCACCACCACACCCACTTGTATGTGTGAGTGGCCATGTGGATCATTGTGTTTTAGAAAAGAACACATGTAATGTCACTCCAACATGTGTCCAACCATCTCCAGGAACCCTATCAACATGTTGTCATTCAACTGCCACATGTAGTGGAGCACCAGTCTGAAAGATGTTGCATCACCACACCCACTTGGATGTGTGTGTGTGGCCATCTAGATCATTGTGGTCTAGAAAATAACACATATATTGGCACTCCACCATGTGTCCAACCATGTCCAGAAACCCTATCAACATGTTGGGATTCAACTACCACATGTAGTGGAAAAATAGTTTGAAAGAGGTTGCATCACCAAACCGACTTGGATGTTTGTCTGGCCATGTGGATCAATGTGGTTTGTAAAATAACACATGCAATGTCACTCCAACATGTGTCCAACCATGTCTAGGAACACTAACAACATGATGGGATTCAACTACCACATGTAGTGGAGCACTAGTCTGAAAGAGGTTGTATCACCACACCCACTTGGGTGTGTGTGTGTCCATGTGGATAATTGTGGTTTGGAAAAGAACACTTGAAATGTCACTCCAACATGTGTCCAACCATGTCCAGGAACCCTAGCAACATGCTAGGATTCAACTTCCACGTGTAGTGGAGCACTAGTTTGAAAGAGGTTGCATCACCAGACCCACCTGGATGTGTGTGTGTCCATGTGGATCATTGTGGTTTGGAAAAGAACACATGCAATGTCACTCCAACATGTGTCAAACCATGTCTAGGAGCCCTAGCAACATGCTAGGATTCAACTGCCAAATGCAGAGCAGCACTAGTATGAAAGAGTTTGCATCACCGGACCCACTTGGATGTGTGTGTGGACATGTGGATAATTGTGGTTTTGAAAAGTACAGATGCAATGTCACTCCAACATGTGTCCAACCATGTATAGGAACCCTACCAACATGCGGGTATTCCACTACCATATGAAGTGGAGCACTAGTCTGAACAAGGTTGCACCACCACACCCACTTGTATGTGTGAGTGGCCTTGTGGATCATTGTGGTTTGGAAAATAACACATGCAATGTCACTCCAACAGGTGTCCATCCATCTCTAGGAACCCTATCAACATGTTGTCATTCAATTGCCACATGTAGTGGAGCACAAGTCTGAAAGATGTTGCATCACCACACCAACTTGGATGTGTGTGTGGACATCTGGATCATTTTGATTTGGAAAATAACACATACAGTGTCACTCCACCATGTGTTCAACCATGTCCAGAAACCCTAGCAACATGTTAGGATTCAGCTACCACGTCTAGTGGAACAATAGTTTGAAAGAGGTTGCATCACCAAACCCACTTGGATGTGTGTTTGGCCATGTGGATCAATATGGTTTGTAAAATAACACATGCAATGTCACTCCAACATATGTCCAACCATGTCTAGGAACACTAACTATATGATGGGATTCAACTACCAGATGCAGTGGAGCACTAGTCTAAAAGAGGTTGTATCACCACATCCAATTGGATGTGTGTGTGGCCATGTGGATCATTGTGGTTTGGAAAAGAACACATGCAATATCACTCCAACATGTGTCCAACCATGTCCAGGAACCCTATCAACATGATGTGATTCAACTGCCACATGTAGTATAGCACTAGTGTGAAAGAGATTGCATGACCACACCGAATTGTATGTGTGTGTGGCCACGTGGACCATTGTGGTATGGAAAACAACACATTCAATTTCACTCCAACATGTGTCCATCCATGTATAGCAACACTAGTAAAATGCTGGGATTCAACCGCGTCACTCCAACATGTGTCCAACCATGTCTAGGAACCCTAGGTACATGATGGGATTCAACTACAACATGAAGTGGAGCACCAGTCTGAAAGAGGTTGCATCACCACACCCACTTGGATGTGTGTGTAGCCATGTGGATCATTGTGGTTATGAAGAGAACACATGCAATGTTACTCCAATATGTGCCCAACCATGTCTAGGAACCCTAGCAACATGTTGGGATTCAACTGTCACATGTAGTGGAGCACTAGTCTGAAAGAGGTTGCATCACCACACCCACTTGGATGTGTGTTTGTGGACATGTGGATCATTGTGGGTCAGAAAATAACACATTTAATGTCACTCCAACATGTGTCCAACCATGTATAGGAACACTAGTAACATGCCGGGATTCAACCACCACATGCAGTGGAGAGCCACTTTAAAAGATTTGCTTCACCATACCCACTTGGTTTTGTGTCTATGGCCATGTGGATTATTGTGGTTTGGAAAATAACACATGCACTTTCACTCCAACATGTGCCCAACCATGTCCAAGAACCCTAGCAACATGCTGGGATTCAACTACCACATGAGTGGAGAACCCATCCGAAAGAGGTTGCATCACCACAGCCACTTGGATGTGTGTGTGGGCATGTGGATCATTCAGGTTTGGAAACTAACACATGCAATGTCACTCCAACATGTGTCCAAGCATGTCCAGGAACCCTAGTAACATGATGGGATTCAACCGACACATGCTGTGAAGCACTAGTCTGAAAGATGTTTCATCACCACGCCCACTTGGTTGTGTGTGTGGCCATGTGGATCATTGTGGTTTGGAAAAGAACACATGTAATTTCACTCCAACATGTGTCCAACCATGTCCTAGAACCCTAGCATCATTCTGGGATTCAACTACCACATGAAGTGGAGCACCAGTTTGAAAGTGATTGCATCACCACACCCACTTGGATGTGTGTGTGTGTTGGCATGTGCATCATTGTGGTTTGGAAAAGAACACATGCAATGTCACTCCAACATGTGTCCAACCATGTCCAGGAACCCTAGCAACACGTTGGGATTCAACTGCCACATGTAATGGAGCACCAGTTTGAAAGAGGTTGCATCACCACACCCACTTGGATGTGTGTGTGTGGCCATGTGGATCATTGTGGTTTGGAAAAGAAAACATGCAATGTCACTACAACATTTGTCCAACCATGTCTAGGAACCCTAGCAACATGCCGGGATTCAACTACCACATGCAATGTAGCACCAGTCTGAAAAATGTTGCATCACCACACCTACTTGGATGTGTGTGTGGCCATGTGGATCATTTTGGTTTGGAAAAGAAAACATGTAATATCACTCCAACATGTGTCCAACCATGTCCAAGAAACCTAGCAACATGCTAGGATTCAACTACCACGTGTAGTGGAGCACTAGTTTGAAAGAGGTTGCATCACCACACCCACTTGGATGTGTGTGTGTGTGTCCATGTGGATCATTGTGGTTTGGAAAAGAAAACATGCAATGTCACTCCAAACTGTGTCAAACCATGTGTAGGAACCCTAGCAACATGCTGGGATTCAACTGCCACATGTAGTGGAGCACTAGTATGAAAGAGTTTGCATCACCGGACCCACTTGGATGTGTGTGTGGACATGTGGATAATTGTGGTTTCGAAAAGTACACATGCAATGTCACTCCAACTTGTGTCCAACCATGTCTAGGAACCCTACTAACATGCTGGGATTCCAAAATCACATGAAGTGGAGCACTAGTCTGAAAGAAGTTGCACCACCACACCCACTTGTATGTGTGAGTGGCCATGTGGATCATTGTGGTTTAGAGAAGAACACATGTAATGTCACTCCAACAGGTGTCCAACCATCTCCAGGAACCCTATCAACATGTTGTCATTCAACTGCCACATGTAGTGGAGCACCAGTCTGAAAGATGTTGCATCACCACACCCACTTGGATGTGTGTGTGTGGCCATCTAGATCATTGTGGTCTGGAAAATAACACATATAGTGGCACTCCACCATGTGTCTAACCATGTCCAGAAACCCTAGCAACATGTTGGGATTCAACTACCACATGTAGTGGAAAAATAGTTTGAAAGAGGTTGCATCACCAAACCCACTTGGATGTTTTTCTGGCCATGTCGATCAATGTGGTTTGTAAAATAACACATGCAATGTCACTCCAACATGTGTCCAACCATGTCTAGGAAGACTAACAACATGATGGGATTCAACTACCACATGTAGTGGAGCACTAGTCTGAAAGAGGTTGTATCACCACACCCACTTGGATGTGTGTGTGGCCATGTGGATAATTGTGGTTTGGAAAAGAACACTTGAAATTTCACTCCAACATGTGTCCAACCATGTCCAGGAACCCTAGCAACATGCTAGGATTCAACTTCCACGTGTAGTGGAGCACTAGTTTGAAAGAGGTTGCATCACCAGACCCACCTGGATGTGTGTGTGTGTGTGTGTGTGTCCATGTGGATCATTGTGGTTTGGAAAATAACACATGCAATGTCACTCCAACATGTGTCTAACCATGTCTAGGAGCCCTAGCAACATGCTAGGATTCAACTGCCAAATGCAGAGCAGCACTAGTATGAAAGAGTTTGCATCACCGGACCCACTTGGATGTGTGTGTGGACATGTGGATAATTGTGGTTTTGAAAAGTACAGATGCAATGTCACTCCAACATGTGTCCAACCATCTATAGGAACCCTACCAACATGCTGGTATTCCACTACCACATGAAGTGGAGCACTAGTCTGAACGAGGTTGCACCACCACACCCACTTGTATGTGTGAGTGGCCTTGTGGATCATTGTGGTTTGGAAAATAACACATGCAATGTCACTCCAACAGGTGTCCATCCATCTCTAGGAACCCTATCAACATGTTGTCATTCAATTGCCACATGTAGTGGAGCACCAGTCTGAAAGATGTTGCATCACCACACCAACTTGGATGTGTGTGTGTGGACATCTAGATCATTTTGATTTGGAAAATAACACATACAGTGTCACTCCACCATGTGTCCAACCATGTCCAGAAACCCTAGCAACATGTTAGGATTCAGCTACCACGTCTAGTGGAACAATAGTTTGAAAGAGGTTGCATCACCAAACCCACTTGGATGTGTGTTTGGCCATGTGGATTAATGTGGTTTGTAATATAACACATGCAATGTCACTCCAACATATGTCCAACCATGTCTAGGAACACTAACTACATGATGGGATTCAACTACCAGATGCAGTGGAGCACTAGTCTAAAAGAGGTTGTATCACCACACCCAATTGGATGTGTGTGTGGCCATGTGGATCATTGTGGTTTGGAAAAGAACACATGCAATATCACTCCAACATGTGTCCAACCATGTCCAGGAACCCTATCAACATGCTGTGATTCAACTGCCACATGTAGTATAGCACCAGTGTGAAAGGGATTGCATGACCACACCCAATTGTATGTGTGTGTGGCCATGTGGACCATTGTGGTATGGAAAACAACACATTCAATTTCACTCCAACATGTAATGTCACTCCAACATGTGTCCAACCATGTCTAGGAACCCTAGCAACATGCTGGGATTCAACTACAACATGCAGTGGAGCACCAGTCTGAAAGAGGTTGCATCACCACACCCACTTGTATGTGTGTGTAGCCATGTGGATCATTGTGGTTATGAAGAGAACACATGCAATGTTACTCCAATATGTGCCCAACCATGTCTAGGAACCCTAGCAACATGTTGGGATTCAACTGTCACATGTAGTGGAGCACTAGTCTGAAAGAGGTTGCATCACCACACCCACTTGGATGTGTGTTTGTGGACATGTGGATCATTGTTGGTAAGAAAATAACACATTTAATGTCACTCCAACATGTGTCCAACCATGTATAGGAACACTAGTAACATGCCGGGATTCAACCACCACATGCAGTGGAGAGCCAGTTTAAAAGATTTGCTTCACCATACCCACTTGGTTGTGTGTCTATGGCCATGTGGATCATTGTGGTTTGGAAAATAATACATGCACTTTCACTCCAACATGTGCCCAACCATGTCCAAGAACCCTAGCAACATGCTGGGATTCAACTACCACATGAAGTGGAGAACCCGTCCGAAAGAGGTTGCATCACCACAGCCACTTGGATGTGTGTGTGGGCATGTGGATCATTCTGGTTTGGAAAATAACACATGCAATTTAACTCCAACATGTGTCCAAGCATGTCCAGGAACTCTAGCAACATGCTGGGATTCAACTGCCACATGTAGTGGAGCACCAGTTTGAAAGAGGTTGCATCACCACACCCACTTGGATGTGTGTGTGTGGCCATGTGGATCATTGTGGGTTGGAAAAGAACACATGCAATGTCACTCCAACATGTGCCCAACCATGTCTAGGAACTCTAGCAACATGCCGAGATTCAACTACCAGCAGTCTGAAAAATGTTGCATCACCACACCCATTTGGATGTGTGTGTGGCCATGTGGATCATTGTGGTTTGGAAAATAACACATGCAATGTCACTCCAACATGTGTCCAACCATGTCTAGGAACCCTAGAAACATGACGGGATTCAACCGCCACATGCAGTGAGGCACTAGTCTAAAAGATGTTGGATCACCACACCCACTTGGTTGTGTGTGTGGCCATGCAGATCATTGTGGTTTGGAAAAGACCACATGCAATTTAACTCCAACATGTGTCCAACCATGTCCAGGAACCCTATCAACATGCTAGGATTCAACTACCACATGAAGTGGAGCACCATTCTGAAAGAGTTTGCATCACCACACCCACTTGGATGTGTGTGTGTGTGTGTCCATGTGGATCATTTTGGTTTGTAAAATAACACATGCAATGTCACTCCAACATGTGTCGAACCATGTCCAGGAACCCTAGAAACATGCTAGGATTCAACTTCCACATGTAGTGGAGCACTAGTATGAAAGAGGTTACATCACCACACCCACTTGGATGTGTGTGTGGACATGTGGATCATTGTGGTTTGGAAAAGTACACATGCAATTTCACTCCAACATGTGTCCAACCATGTCTAGGAACCCTACCAACATGCTAGGATTCAACTACCACATGCAGTGGAGCACCTGTCTGAAAGAGGTTGCATCACCACACCCACTTGGATGTGTGTGTGTCCATTTGGATCATTGTGGTTATGAAAAGAACACATGCAATGTTACTCCAATATGTGACCAACCATGTCCATGAACCCTAGCAACATGCTGGGATTCAACTGCCACATGTAGTGGAGCACTAGTCTGAAAGAGGTTGCATCAACACACCCACTTGGATGTGTGTGTGTGGCCATGTGGATCATTGTGGGTTGGAAAATTACACATGCAATGTCACTCCAAAATGTGTCCAACCATGTCTAGGAACCCTAACAACATGTCAGGATTCAATTACCACATGCACTGGAGCACCAGTCTGAAAAATGTTGCATCACCACACCCATTTGGATTTTTGTATGTGGCCATGTGGATCATTGTGGTTTGGAAAATAACATACGCAATGTCACTCCAACATGTGTACAACCATGTCCAGGAACCCTAGTAACATGATGGGATTCAACTGACACATGCTGTGAAGCACTAGTCTGAAAGATGTTTCATCACCACACCCACTTGGTTGTGTGTGTGGCCATGTGGATCACTGTGGTTTGGAAAAGAACGCATGCAATTTCACTCCAACATGTGTCTAACCATGTCCTAGAACCCTAGCATCATTCTGGGATTCAACTACCACATGAAGTGGAGCACCAGTTTGAAAGCGGTTGCATCACCACACCCACTTGGATGTGTGTGTGTGTTGGCATGTGCATCATTGTGGTTTGGAAAAGAACACATGCAATGTCACTCCAACATGTGTCCAACCATGTCCAGGAACCCTAACAACATGCTGGGATTCAACTGCCACATGTACTAGAACACTAGTTTGAAAGAGGTTGCATCACCACACCCACTTGTATGTGTGTGTGTGTCCATGTGGATCATTGTGGTTTGGAAAAGAACACACATAATGTCACTCCAACATGTGTCAAACCATGTCCAGGAACCCTAGCAACATGCTAGGATTCAACTGCCACATGGAGTGGAACACTAGTATGAAAGAGGTTACATCACCACACCCACTTGGATGTGTGTGTGGACATGTCGATCATTGTGGTTTGGAAAAGAACACATGCAATGTCACTCCAACATGTGTCCAACCATGACTAGGAATCCTACCAACATGCTGGGATTCAACTACCAGATGAAGTGGAGCACTAATCTGAAACAGGTTGCACCACCACACCCCCTTGTATGTGTGAGTGGCCATGTGGATAATTGTGGTTTGGAAAAGAACACATGCAATTTCACTCCAACAGGTGTCCAACCAACTCCAGGAACTCTATCAACATGTTGTGATTCAACTTCCACATGTAGTGAAGCTCTAGTCTGAAAGATGTTGCATCACCATCACCCACTTGCATGTGTGTGTATGCCCATCTAGATCATTGTCGTTTGGAAAAGAACACTTGTAGTTTCATTCCAACATGTGACCAACCATGTCCAGGAACCCTAGAAACATGTTGGGATTCAACTGCCACATGTAGTGGAACAACAGTTTGAAAGAGGTTGCATCACAAAACCCACTTCGATGTGTGTCTGGCCATGTGGATCATTGTGGTTTGGACAATAACACATGCAATGTCACTCCAACATGTGTCCAACCATGTCCAGGAACCCTAGCAGCATGCTGGGATTCAACTACCACATGTAGTGGAGCACTAATCTGAAAGAGGTTGGATCACCACACCCACTTGGATGTGTGTGTGGCCATGTGGATCATTGTGGTTTGGATAAGAACACATGCAATGTTACTCCAACATCTGTCCAACCATGTCGAGGAACCCTATAAACATGATGTGATTCAACTGCCACATGCAATGGAGCACCAGTCTGAAAGAGGTTGCATCCACACACCCACTTTTATGCACTACAAGAAAAGTTGGCTTTTACAACAGACGATTTTCGTGGTTGAAGGCCTGTTTTTCATGGCCAAAGAGTCTTGCACGACACATGGCCTTCGTGGTAAAAGCCCCATCACATATGAATTAACCATAGTTTTTTTTCGCCCGTGGCGGATCGCACCCTTCAGCCACGAAAACTTGTTCTGTCGTAGATCTGTTCGCCAGCCACGCTGACGGCTGACGTCATGCAAACTGCCACGTGGCAGCCGCCGTTATCGGTCATAGAAACCATGGCAGAATCTAGGCCCAACCAAGGCCTGCTAAATACTATCTGGGATGGCCCATCAGGGGAGCCCAACAAGAAGATTACCCGTTACTGTTTTGTCCTGCACTATTTGAAATGGGCCCAGAGATGCGGCCCGCGAACTTTCAGGCCCGATTTTGATTTGGCCTACAAAAGGCCCATGTTGGTCCAACACTGTGCTGCCACTTGAGGCCTGCACAAATCCGGCCCTGCACTGTTCAGGCCTGTTACCAATTTAGCCTTTTATTGTTCAGTCTTGTTACTGTTTCAGCCTTTTAGGAATTTCGACCCATTACTGTTTAGGCCCTTTAGTGTTTGGGCTTTTTCCTATTCAGGCTGGCACAATTTGGCCTATTACTATACTGGCCTGCCATCGTACTGGACTTTTGTTATTGATACCTTTTACGGTTCCGACCTTTCATTGTTCTGGCCTTTTCAATGTTCTGGACTTTTACTGTTCTGGCCTTTTATGGTTCTGTTACTGTTATGGCCTTTTGCTGCTACGACCTTTTACTATTCTGGCCTTTTACTATTCTGGCCTTTTACTTTTTTGGCCTTTTACTGTTCTGGTCTTTTACTATTCTGGCCTTTTACTGCTCTGGCCTTTTACTGTTCTGGCCTTTTACTATTCTGGCCTTTTACTATTCTGGCCATTTTGGACAATCCATACGCATGTTGTTTCAATGTTCGGCATGCTACTGCTCCGGCTTGTTATTGTTTCAGACTTTTTTTGCTAGTGCCTACTTTTCACATAACAAGTGAATATCAAGACATCAATTAATAAACACACAGAAATTAAAATTACTTATTACACAACAATAAAAGTTTGTTACAATAGGTTATACAACAAGATCGTAATTCCGACAGATTACAATGTGTCAGTGCCATCAATAAGAGATCGGTACATGGCGATTCGCGTCAATGTATCATATGTCCTCTTCTTCAACATTTCAGCTATAGATCTAAGAGCAGCTACACCCTTTCGTTCTGCATGCAATACAACATTTATATATTTATCACATGAAGGAGTTGTTCTAGGTGGACTGTTAAGTAAGTTTTTTGCTTCGGCAATACAATGGGAGGATGAATGGGACGAGGGATCACAACTTCCAGTCCTGCCTTCCAAGGACTCCTGCTGGGTTTTTACTGCAGTCTGCTAAAAAATGGTGAAACAGGTAAAAACAAACAACAAGGGAAACAAGTAGTATTATATAAAGTAGAGATCATTTAAAGTAAGTATGAACTTACAGTAGCACGTTCAGGCTGACAGTATCTCCTTCTCGAGCGGGTGCAACCTGGTCAATCTGCCAGAAGAATCTGAGCAGAGCAGTTGGAACTCTGGTCCTTGTACTCCATTGTCATTTCTCTGCATGACATTTGAAACCAAGTTGGTTCGTTTGGAAGGATGAAAACTCTTAAAAAACACCAAAAACATAGCATTAAAAATTACCAGATGTATGTTTCAAACTAGATAGCTGGTTTGGATGGATGAAAGCAGGTGAAAACACCAACATATAGCATTAAAAATGACCAGATATATCATCCAAACTAGATGGAAATTTTCCGAATTAAGCATTCGCACATATATTCACAATTAAGGAAGTCGGTGCTGCGAGGGAGTCGGTGAAATAGTTCCGGTGAAGAGCGCCTGCAGTGGAAGATCTCCAGTGTGGAAGAGAGGGTCGGCGGTGAAGCAGCTAGAGGAAGGCCAAGGTTAGAGGGGTGTGGGCAGGAAAGAGACGATGGGGGGATATAGGTGGGATGACGCACATTTACGACCTATACCCCTTTATTATTGCAGTACTCCCACGGTCCTTGTTTCTGGAGCAGGGATAGAAGAGGAATTTTGCATTGAAAAAAGCGGGACGAGATATTTGAATAGATGCGCGGGATATTTGAATAGATGTGCGCGGGATGTTTCAGCGCTAGGCGGAAATTTTGAGGTTGAAGCTTTCGACGTACACTACTCCGACGTGGCCGCTCTCACGTGTTAGCCCCATCTAGACGCACACGCCAGTGACGGTATGCTTACCAACGTATAAATGAGTTTCCGCACATCTGCCAAAATTGATAAACAATATATTTTGAAGCTTTCATACAAGATGACCAAGGTCACGGCCATATCTCTGTTATAGTTCATAATAGTGTGTCCATATCTGGTAGATAGCTGCATCTTGACATTTCAAAATAAGATTCTAGATTTGATGGAAAATGCCCAACTTTCATGAATTTCAAACTTTCTAGCAAAATATATGCAATAAAATGACTTTTTGACAATCTGAAGTAAATATGTCTAATTTCCAACTAGAAAGTGTGTGATATACCTTGCTCTTGACTTTTTAAAATAATTCAAAGATATCAAATAGTCAAATATTGGAGAACCGCTGAGAGTTTCGGAAAATTCAACTTTTTGATATGAATGGTAATGACACATAATTTCGGCCATTTTAAAAAAATACAGAGAAACAAAATATAAAAAGAAATGCATCCATTATTTTCTCTCTTCGTGTCTCACTATGTGCACTAGCTGATTTCCATGCAAAAATATAATCTTGAAATTTGAGAAAAATTGTATCACAATATATATGGAGTACCATGTAAGAATATGCATGGCTTTCAAACCAGATGACCAAGGTCATGACCATATCTTTTCTATAGTTTATAATAACCTATCCATATTTGTTATGGTGCGTATTGGCATTTAAAATATTATTTACAAAGGAAGCTTCCGAATTGGAAGTTATTTCAATTTTCTAATGCACAACAATGGCTTTAGTCATGAAGCTACTACAAAATACGGCTTTAAATCCCACTGCCTCGGTTTTCACTCAAAGTATATATAGCCTAGGGTTAAGTTTAGGGTTCGGGGTTTTATTTTGGGTTGAGGGTTTAAGGGTTCATGGTTTAGGATTTTACAGTTTAGGCTTTTAGGGTTTAGTGGTTTAGGTTTTAGGGTTATTCAAGGTTTTAGGGTTTATGATTGTTTAGGTTTTAAGGTTGACAGAATTTTCAATAATAATGTTCAAGCTTTATATATATGGTTATATTCATGGAATAGAATGGCGTTATCGCAATTTAATCTAAGTATTTCAAAATTTGATCTATAAGTGCATTATACCTCCTTGGTAAGGGTTTAGGGTTCTAGGGTTAGGAAGTTAGAGTTCTAGGGTTAGGACGTTATTAGGGTTTACGGTTAAGGGTTTTTGATTTTCAATATTGTTCCAGCTTTATGCTTATATTCATCTAATAGAATGGCATTACCACAATTTAACAAAAGTATCTCAAATTTTCATATATAAGTGCACGGTACCTGCTGGTTTAGGGTTTATGGGTCAATGATTTAGGGTTTCACTATTTAGGTTTTATGGGTTGTTTAGGGTTTAGGGATTAGCGATTTTTCAATAATGCTCAAAGATTTATGCTTATATTCATTGAATAGAATGGCGTTACCTGCTTTAATGAAAGTATCACAAATGTTGATCTATAAGTGCATGATACCTGCTTGGTTAGGGTTTTACAGTTTAGGTTTTATCGTTGTATAGGGTTTAGAGTTTAGCGAATTTAGAATAATGCTCAAGCTTTACTGTTATATTCGTCGAATAGAATGACGTTACCTAATCTAATGAAAGTATCTCAAATTTTGATCTATAAAGTGCATGATACCTGCTTGGTTAGTGTTTATTGGTTGAGGGTTTGGGGTTTTAGGGTTTAGGTTTTAGGGGTTGTTTAGGGTTCAGGGTTTAGGGAATTTTCGACAATGCGCAAGATTTATGCTTATATTCGTCGAATAAAATGGCGTTAGCAAATTAAACGAAAGTATATCAAATTTTGATCTATAAGTGCATGCTACATGCTTGGTAAGGGTTTAGGGTTTAGGGTTTTGGGTCTTAGGAATTTTCGATAATGTTCAAGTTGCTTTATGCTTATATTCGTTGAATAGAATGACATTACACCAATTTATTGAAAGTATCTCAAATTTTGATGTATAAGTGCACAATACCTGCTTTGGTTAGGGTTTATGGGTGAAGGGTTTAGGGTTATAGGTTTTTACGGTTTTGTTTATGGGTTGTTTAGGGTTTAGGTTTAGCGAATTTTCAATAATGCTCAAGATTTATGCTTATACTCGTAGAACAGAATGGGTGTTAGCTGATTTAATGGAAGTATCTCAAATTTTGATCAATGTGTGCATGACACATGCTTGGTTAGGGTTTATGGCTGAGGGTTTAGGTCTTTAGGGTTAAGTTTTAGGGGATGTTTAGGGTTTAGGGAAATTTTGATATTACTCAAGATTTATACTTATATTCATCAAATAGAATGGCGTTACCCAATTTAATGAAATTATCTTAAATTTTGATCTATAAGTGCATGCTACGTGTTTGGTGAGGGTTTAGGGCTTAGGGTTATAGGCTTTAGGGGTTTAGGATTTGGGTTTTACGGGTTTAGGTTTTCGGTAATTTTCAATAATGTTCAAACTTTATTGTTATATTCGTGGAATAGAAGGGTGTTACCATGATTTAATGAAATATTGAATCTCAGATTTTGATCTATAAGTCCATGATACCTACTTGGTTAGGGTTTATATGGGTCGAGGGTTTAGGTTTTTAGGGTTTTATGGTTTAGGTTGTATGGATTGAATAGGGTTTAGGGGTTTTATCGAATTTTCAATAATACTCAAGCTTTATGCTTATATTCGTCGAATAGAATATATATGGCGTTACCTAAATCATTGAAAGTATCTCCAAATTTGATCTATAAGTGCATGATACCTGATCTATTAGGGTTTATGGGTTGAGGGTTTGGGGTTTTAGGTTTAGGTTTTATTAGGGATTGTTTAGGGTATTTTGGATAATTCTCAAGATTTATGCTTATATTCATCGAATAGAATGGAGTTACCAGTTTAATGAAAAATATATCAATTTTGATCGATAAGTGCATGCTACGTGTTTGTTAAGGATTTAGGGTTTATTGTTTAGATTTCAGGGTTTCAGGAATTTTAAATAATGTTCAAGCTTTATGCTTATATTCATGGAATATAATGGCGTTACCGCAATTTAATGAAAGTATCTCAAATTTTGATATATAAGTGCATGATACCTGCTTGATTAGGGTTTATGGGTCGAGGGTTTAGGGTTTTACAGGTTAGTTTTATGGGTTGTTTCTGGTTTAGGGTTCAGAGAATTTTTGGTAATGCTCAGGATTTATGCTTATATTCGTCTAATAGAATGGCGTTACCTGATTTAACGAAAGTATCTCAATTTTTGATCTATAGTTACACGATACCTGCTTGGTCAGGGTTTAAGGGTTTAGATTTTATGGTTTAGGATTCCATGAATTCTCAATAATATTTTCAAACTTTATGGTTACATGTAATCATGGAACAGAATGGTGTTACCGCAATTTAATAAAAGTATCTCAAAAATTGATCTACAAGTCGATGATATCCTGCTTGGTCATATTTTTTGTTAAATAAAATTGAAGGTACCCGGGTAGTAAAACAAGGGAGAAACAGGAAGAGTTCCTTGAGATTTAGGCGTTGTTTGGTTGGGCTCGAATTCTGGCTTTTGATTTTTGGCTTATAAAGCTACGAACGCGTTTTTGGCTTTGTTTTTTAGCTTTTAATTTGACATAGTGGAATGATAGTATAAGCCAGGTTGGATGATTTTAATGATTTTGTCTCGATTTTTGCGAAAAATATTCGAATTTTGAACAACAAGTGATGAGAATCTCTACTTCCCGTAATTCTGGCTCACTAACATGTGGGTCACTTGCATAGTGGGTCCAAAAAGTCGGTGTAGGTTGGAGTGGGCGGGCAGGTAAATATTGAAGAAGGGTTAGGAAACATGGATGGGGTGATGCACTTGGGAGAATGCAAATTTACCACCTATATCCCTCTGTTATTGCAGTGCTCCCTCGGATTCTTGTTTCCGGAGCAGGGATAGAAGAGGAATTTTGCATTCTAGGAAGAGGTGAAGCATGTTTGAATGGATGTGCGGGATATTTTAATGGATGGGTGCGATGTTTGGGCGTCGAACCAAATTTTGAGGTCGAAGCTTCTAGCATACGCTACTCCAGCATGGGGCCTCTCAGACGCGATGTCATCGTCTAGGCCCACACGCCAGCGAGAGTTGCTTCCCAGCATTTAAACTAGTTTCTAGGCATTTTCTGAAATTTTCAAACAATTTAAGGCTTTCGAGAAGATGACCATCATCCAAAAAAGGTGACTAAGGTCATGGAAATAGTTTATGATGACGTGTCCGTATTTGGTAGATCGGTGCATCTTTGCAAATCAACCAATATGTCTGCGTCGAAATTTGAAGTTTGTTTTCGAATTTCCAAGTAACAACAATGTGTTTTGTTGTGAAGCAACTACAAAGCTGATGGCTCAAAATTCCACCGCCCCTTTTTTCACACAATGTATAACGCCCTTTCAAGCATCCAGGCTAAATTTGTGCAATAAAAAAAATTAGGGCTGGATTTTTTTGGGGGGCTGGATGTTTGAATGAATGGGCGGGATATTTGAATGGGTGGGCGGGATATTTGAATGGGTGGGCGGGATATTTGAATGGGTGGGCAGGATATTTCGGCGCTCTGCCGAAATTTTGAAGTTGAAGCTTCTATGGTACGCTACTCCCACTTGGGATGGTATCCCCGTCAGATAGACCCACAGGCTTGTATGTTTTCCAGCATTTAATGAGTTTATAGACATCTGCCAAAATTAATGAATATTAATTCAAGGCTTTCAAAGAAGAGGAGCAAGGTCACAGTCATAGTTTCTGTACCTTTTTCATCTTTTGTACTACTCCGTACATTGAAGCATCTTCGCCAACCAAGCTTACAAAATTAGCCATATTTGGTAGATCGGTGCATCTTGGCATTTCAAGCAATTGTTTACAAAGGAGATCCCAGATTTGATGGATAATGCCCTACTTTCATGAGTTTCCAAACTTCCTAGCTGAAGATGCTGAAATTAAATAACTTTTTGACGATTGAAGTAAGTATATTTACGAACTACAAAGTGTGTGATATAGCTTGCTCTTGAATTTTTAAAAATAGTTTAAATGTACCGAATTAGTCAAATATTGGAGAACCACCGAGAGTTTAGCAAGATTTCAATTTTTTGATATGAATAGTAATGACACCAAATTTGGGCTAGTTTTTTTAAATAAAGAAACAAAATATAAAACGAGATACAACCATTCGTTTCTCTGTTGGTGTGTCACTGTGTGGATTGGCTAGTTTCCATGAAAATATATAAAATTTGATAACCCATGAAAAACTCGTTTCACAATATTGCGTACCATGTTTTAACATTCATGGCTTTCAAAAACTAGATGACCAATGTCAAGGACATATGTGTTATCATACTTTATGATAATGTAACCATGTTTGGTAGATTGGTGCATATTGGTATTTCAACATTGTTTAGAAAAAGACCTTCCATATTTGGAGTTATTTTAAAAGCTCCAATCGATAATAATGGCTTTAATTTTCTCATATGATATATGGCGTACCATGTATAAATTTGCATGGCTTTCAAACCCGGTGACCAAGATCATGGCCACACCTTTGCTATAGTTTATAACAACATGTTTGTATTTGGTAGACTGGTCCGTATTATTGGCATTTAAAATATTATTTACAAAGGAATCTTCTGAATTTGAATTTATTTTCAATTTTTCAAGCGACGACAATGGCTTTTGTCATGAAGAAACTACAAATAAGTATGGCTTAAAATCCCATTACCCTAGTTTCCACACAAGATATATATAGCCTAGGGTTTATGGGTCATGTTTTTTGGGTTGAGGGTTTAGGGGTTTAGGGTTTAGGGTTTATGGTATATGATTTAGGATTTTAGGGTTTAGGGCTTAGGAGTTTAAGGTAGGTATTTAGGGTTTCGGGTTTTAAGGTTTAGGGTTTTCTAGGATTTAGGTTTTATGAATTTTCAATAATAATGTTCAAGCTTATATATATATACTTATATATATTCGTGGAATAGACTCGTGTTATCGCAATTTAATGAAAGTATCTCAGATTTTGATCTATAAGTGCATCATACCTGCTTGGTAAGGGGTTGAGGGTTTAGGGTATTTATGGTTTTTAGGGTTTAGGTGTTTATGGTTTAGGTTTTTGGGGAATTTTTGATAATGTTCAAGCTGCTTTATATATGCTTATATTCATGGAATTGAATAGCGTTAGAACAATTTGAGGAAAGTTTATCTGAAATTTTGATCTACAAGTGCATGTGATACCTCATTTGCCAATGTCGTTTAGGCGGGGTTGAGGGTTTAGGGTTTCAGGGTTTAGGGCATTTTCGATAATGTTCAAACTTTATTGTTATATTCGTGTAATAGAATGGCGTTACCACAACTTAATGAAAGATCGAATCTCAGATTTTGATCTATAAGTCCACGATACATGCTTGGTTAGGGTTTATATGGGTCGAGGGTTTAGGGTTTTATGGTTTTACGGTTTAGGTTTTATGGACTGAATAGGGTTTAGGGGGTTTATCGAAATTTCAATAATACTCAAGCTTTATGCTTATATTCGTTGAACAGAATATGGTGTTACCTAATTCAATGAAAGTATCTCAAAATTTGATCTATAAGTGCATGATACCTGATTGGTTAGGGTTTTGGGTTGAGGGTTTGGGGTTTTAGGTTTAGGTTTTATTAGGGGTTATTTAGGGTATTTTTGATAATGCTCAAGATTTATGCTTATATTCATCGAACAGAACGGAGTTACCAGTTTAACGAAAATAAAGCAATTTTTGATCGGTAAGTGCATGCTACGTGCGGTGTTGACGGTTTAGGGTTTTAGGGTTTAGGGAATTTCCAATAATGTTCAAACTTTATTGTTATATTCGTGGAATAGAATGGCGTTACAGCAATTTAATGAAAGATCGAATATCATATTTTGATCTATAAGTCCATGATACCTGCTTGGTTATGGTTTATATGGGTCAAGGGTTTAGGGTTTTACAGTTTAGGTTTTATGGACTAGATAGGGTTTAAGGGGTTTATCGAATTTTCAATAATACTCAAGCTTTATGCTTATATTCGTCGAATAGAATATATATATGGCATTACCAAACTCATTGAAAGTATCTCAAATTAAGAAACACTAAAACTGAGCCACCTAGGGCCTCTCGCAGCGATTTGACGCCCATGACTGTCGGATCATCTCATCCAATGCTCCATATCAGCTCACTAGCCCTGAACCATCGTTAATCTTGTTTAGTTCATCAAAACACGGTTAATGGGCCAGGACACCATGAGCAGGGCTGCTACTCTGCATATCAACATAGGATATTGCACGTTAATCGGGCTCTAAAGCGCTCATATGGGCCGTACCGGTCTAGCCCATATAATATTTCCTTCCTCAGCGTCCCTGCGTCCAGTAAAAGATAACCAAACGCACCCCTTCCTCTCTCCCTAGTGATCACACCACCGTTCTCCCTCCACCCGCCCCTTTCCTTGTCGCCATAAGCTCTGCCAACAAGCTTTACCAGCGAAGAAACATTGAAGAGAAGCTATGCCAGCTGGCTTCTGATCTCGCTCTATTCTTCTTTCGCTTAGAAATTAGAAGAGGATCCAAATCGTGCGCGTCTTCTATGGCTGGTGGCGACGGTGCGGCGCTGATGGCGCGCAGGCAGCGAAGTGGGATCCTACATTCGGTCCTCGGATTCCTAGATTTTCCTGTGGACACAACCCATCCTCGGACCAACGCCTCACCTTCCGTTCCTGTAGTCAGCGTTGTAATCATGGTCTGCAAACTGAAACTTCTTTTGGTTGCGGCATTGCAAATTCGCAATCATGTTGGTACAATTTTGACCATCACTCTCCTGTAATAATGGTTATTAATCTCATTGGGATCGTCAGTTTCAGCTGTTTTCGTATATAATGTACAAAATCGTCGTGTTTCGTTACACCCTCTGGCTCGCCTTTTGCCACTCATTGTTATTCAGGTTGCTTCCCTATTTGCTTGTCATGCACCTTCTTCTCTGTAATGTCATGGACGCCAGTATTTAGCCGCCTACCTAACTTATTGTTGTTTGTTTCAGCCTTTCAGAGGTTGCGTAACTGTTGGTTTGGGATTTGTATTCAGGATCTGCTAACATGGGGTGTGAGAAACTGAGAATTAGTACAGTTTGGCATTTCAGAACCATGCTGTCCATGGATCCAAATGACTATATTGGATGCCTTTAACACCCGCGGTTAACTAAAAGTAATTTTGTACCATATAGTACTCTAATGAGGTTATCATCAAATGCTTGGTGAGTTAGTGGTTCCTCTCCTGCTTGGTGTGCCACAAAAAAACATGCATACAGCAGAAAGCGAATTTGTTCGCAGTGACCCAAGGTGCAGTTGTTTTGTAGCAAGCACAACATACAATTTCTTTAGAATTTATATCCCTCTTGTCTTGATCATCCTCTAAGACAATTTTGTCACTCTTTTACGTCAGGTAAAAAGCATGAGTCATTGGAGCTACCGCAACAGGGGAAGAAGAATTTGTATTTCTTGCAAATGTAGCTGAACAAGTGCAACGGAAGAAAATTGAAGGTTCTTACCAAGAATACAACATGGAGGCCAAACACTATTCCAACTGAAATAGCTTCAGTTATGGCAAAAAATTTACTCTCGTTCAAAATTGTGGGAACCTATCTTTTCAGGTCAAAAGCATCATAACGGTTGATCAACACTTAATATGTGTGAACCCAGTTTTCTTCTGGATTAAACAAAAGTAGATAAACTGAAGTTAGTACTTCCAGCCAATCATCAGCACCAGGTAGCAACATATTTGATTTGTTATAAATTCCATACCGATTGCTATAATCTCCATTACTTAGTAGCCAATGTTAGAAGGACCTACATGGGTTACTACTAACAATAATTTAGTATTTTCCCATCTGTTACTTTGCCTTTAACATTACCATTGCTACTATCCTCATATGTCTAATTTGAATTAAGGTTGGATATGAAGAGAGCAAAAACTCAAACTCCCCGTCTACAACAACAGATTTAGCTCCGATACTAAAATGGTCTGCTAATTATATAATATACTCTATCATTTTCTACATGCCCTACTATAGCTATGGTGGTCTTCTCTAGCAATGCTAGCTAGACTCCTGCTGCACCAATTCATATGTCCCAGACTTTACACCAATTCCCCTGGTTAGAATCCCCACAAGTTGGTAATAATGGTGGGTCCGATTGTCCAAACCAAGGAGGACCAGTAACAAAAAGGTACATTGGCACTATTGGTTTATCTTGCACGTTGAAATCTTTGCAATGCAGGTAATTAGAACATTTTCCTTGATGTCTTTCCGCTTCCAATATATTACTTTTCGCACAATAAAAGGTCTATTGTTATATGACATTCTCTTTATGCATTCCTAATGCATACAGACCATGTGGTTACGAACCTTTCACTCACCATCCTATCTTATGTAGTATCCTATTCTCCATGTAATTAGAAGACCTTATGATTATCCATAGTTAGCAGTACGTTACCTTCTTCATCCACCTGAAGTCAAATTAATTATTTAACAAGACCCTAATATTGTAGGAAGTCGATTAGTCATAGCGATCTCGGCCTATATAACACATGTAGGAGATGGTCATCTGCCTTCGAATCTACATTCACCAAAACTTGTTTGCTATTAGCATGCATGTAACATTCAGGGTCATGCAAGCCTTCAAAATCCTCTTCATTTTGAAGTGATGTTGATCATATCAAAGAAAGAACTGGTAGGACGGTGCCACATCCAATAACTCTCCAGCTACATGGACAAACTTCGTGCAACTGCACAAGCAACTCGAAATATGAAAAATCCATTGAAGACACGGACATGAAATTTAAACATGTTCCCGGAGTATGTTGCTTAGCCATTTCTGAAATACATATACGTATTAATTTATTCTTCTTATTTTTTTACTTTGCACAACTATTGACCATTAAACTTTTTTTGTTTCATCCCAGAACTAATTTACTCTATGTATATTTTTAGGCAGCCGCCAAAGTCTACGTCTCTAGGCATGTTTTGTTAGACTATATTACATCATCCTTGGGATTATTGACTTTTTACTCACTAGAACCATAGCGAAACTAATTCAGAAATAAGAGGTTTGGTAGAGATAGAAGTGATGCCAAGTAAGTCTAACTTGTTTTCACATAAGCAAAAGTTTTTGTGTGATGTTGCACACACCAGATATGCCCTTAAAAGTACGGCACAAACTGTGATCACACATTTGACTAACCAATAAAAGATTTGATTGACGATGCAAATTATAGTGATCATGCCTCCTTTGAAGGCATATATATAAACAAAGTGATCATGCCAAAGGAAATGTGTAGCTTATTTTAAAGTATTGAATGAGATTTTATAAATAGTAAATAAATGTGCATTTTTTCTACATTTCTAGCTTACTATCTTTAGTAATTGAAAATCATAATTAAGCATTACTTTTTCCCTAACCTTTCGACCAACCAGCGAGATAATAATAAAATCATCTAACGATCCATATAATCTAGCCAGAATACAGCATTCCCAAGGCCACAAGCTTAAGATCCAGACAACAATATTATTGTATCCCACTAAATTAACCCATATAAAAAATATTTCTTAATTATTTTTAATATAAAATGGAATTGTGTATATATTTTTAAACCATGTGTATAATTTCATCATATACTGACGGGCGTAGCAACGCGCGCATTCATGGTCTAGTTTGGTCTATAAGTGCATGATACCTGATCTTTTAGGGTTTATGGGTTGAGGGTTTGGGGTTTTAGGTTTAGGTTTTATTAGGGGTTGTTTAGGGTTTAGGGTATTTTTGATAATGCTCAAGATTTATGCTTATATTTATCGAATAGAATGGAGTTGCCAGTTTAATGAAAATGTATCAACTTTTGATCGATAAGTGCATGCTACGTGTTTGGTAAGGATTTAGGATTTAGTGTTTAGATTTTAGGGTTTCGGGAATTTTAAATAATGTTCAAGCTTTATGCTTATATTCGTGGAATAAAATAGCATTACCGCAATTTAATGAAAGTATCTCAAATTTTTATATATAAGTGCACGATACCTGCTTGATTAGGGTATATAGGTCGAGGGTTTAGGGTTTTACAGTTTAGTTTTATAGGTTGTTTTTGGTTTTGGGATCAGCGAATTTTTGGTAATGCTCAGGATTTATGCTTATATTCGTCTAATAGAATGGTGTTACCTAATTTAACAAAAGTATCTCAATTTTTGGTCTATAGTTGCACGATACCTACTTGGTCAGGGTTTAGGGGTTTAGATTTTATGGTTTAGGATTCCGTGAATTCTCAATAATATTTTCAAACTTTATGGTTATATATATTCGTGGAACATAATAGTGTTACCGCAATTTAATGAAAGTATCTCAAAACTTAATCTATAAGTTAATGATATCCTGCTTGGTCATATTTTTTGTTAAATAAAATTGAAGGTACCCGGGTACTAAAACAAGGGAGAAACAGGAAGAGTTCCTTGAGAATTAGGCGCTGTTTGGTTGGGCTCGAATTCTGGCTTTTGATTTTTGGCTTAAAAAGCTACAAACGTGTTTTTGGCTTTATTTTTTATCTTTTACTCTAACATAGTGGAATGATAGTATAAGCCATGTTGGATGATTTTAACGATTTTATCTCGGTTTAGCGAAAAATGTTCGAATTTTGAACAACAAGCGATGGAAATGTCTACTTCCCGTAATTCTTGCTCACCAACATATGGGTCACTTGCATAGTGGGTCCAAAAAGTCGGTGTAGGTCAGAGTGGGCGGCAGGTAAATATTGAAGAAGGGCTGGGAAATGTGGATGGGGTGACGCACTTGGGAGAACACAAATTTACCACCTATATCCCTTTGTTATTACAGTGCTCCCTCAGATTCTTGTTTCCGGAGCAGGGATAGAAGCGGAATTTTGTATTCTAGAAAGAGGTGAAGCATGTTTGAATGGATGCGTGCGATATTGTAATGGATGGGTGTGATGTTTGGGCGCCGTACCAAATTTTGAGGTCGAAGCTTCTAGCATACGCTACTCCGGCGTGGGGCTTCTAAGACGCGTTGTCACCATCTAGGCCCACACGCCAGCGAGAGTTGCTTCCCAGCATTTAAACAAGTTTCTAGGCATTTGCTGAAATTTTCGAACAATTTAAGGCTTTCAAGAAGATGACCATCGTCCAAAAAAAAGGTGACCAAGGTCATGGAAATAGTTTATGGTGACGTGTCCATATTTGGTAGATCGGTGCATCTTTGCAAATCAACCAATATGTCTGCTTCGAAATTTGAAGTTTGTTTTCGAACTTCCAAGTAACAACAATGTGTTTTGTTGTGAAGCAACTACAAAGATGATGGTTCAAAATGCCACCGCCTCCTTTTTCACGCAATGTATAACGCCCTTTCAAGCTTGCAGGCTAAATTTGTGCAATAAAATAATTTTTGGGACTGGATGTTTTTTTGGGGATAGATGTTTGAATGGATGGGCGAGATGTTTGAATGGGTGGGCGGGATATTTCGGCGATCTGCCGAAATTTTGAAGTTGAAGCTTCTAAGGTATGCTACTCCCACTTGGGATGCTGTCCCCGTCAGATAGACCCACAGGACTGTATGCTTTCCAGCATTTAATGAGTTTATAGACATCTGCTGAAATTAATGAACATTAATTCAAGGCTTTGAAACAAGAGTAGAAAGGTCACAGCCATAATTTTTGTATCTTTTTCATCTTTTGTACTACTCTGTACATTGAAGTATCTTCGCCAACCAAGCTTACAAACTTGGCCATATTTGGTAGATCGGTGCATCTTGGCATTTTAAGAAATTGTTTACAAAGGAGATTCCAGATTTGATGGATAATGCCCTACTTTCATGAGTTTCCAAGCTTCCTAGCTGAAGATGCCGAAATTAAATAACTTATTAACATAAAGCCATTCATTCACAAAGTGCAATGCTATGTGCATTAGTTTCCATGATAAAACATAAACTTGTATTTTGACAAGTTTTGGATCAATTTTGATCTATGATGACTGGGAGGTGGGCCACGTATATGGTGGTGCCCAAAGCAGGGTAGGTCAGAATTTCCAAAGTTATCCCTCCGCACCCCTTCGTGCTGTGTATTAACTTCCACACTCCGCCAGCTAGGCCTCACCCCCTTCCCCACAAAATAGACGCGCTTACGGTCGCTCCTCATCACCAACGTGCGTGAAGAAGCTTTCCCTACCCGTCGGTCTTCTTGAGACGCACCGGTGGGCACGTCGATCCCACGGTAGTCCTTCTATCTCTAGCTCGATCTGGTTGGCATTTTTATTGCCCTTTCAAATACTCCTACGTAGTTTCATTTGTCCTCACTCTGCATGGTCATAGTTTATTCTGCACTGGATCTGTGTTCCTAAATACCTTCGGCAATTTTTGTTGTCAATATGTTTGCTGAAACGCATTGGCATATATAGTTTTTGTACTCATCTATATGTTTCATGCTTTTCTTTTAATAATAACCAACCTTGTATGTCATAATTAAACAGATAGGCAGTTTTTGGATAGAGATTGCTCCATTAGGCAGTGCTAAATGTATCCTTGATGTTCTACAATTTATGGGGTTTATTAGAGCTCATTGTGACAACTCAAAAGTAAATTTCCCCTGCCGGTTGTGTGCGAATCATAGGGTGTTGCCTCAAATTATAGTGGAAGACCATATTTTTACATTTGGGATGCTTAGCACATATGTTAGATGGGTATTTCATGGTGAACCATATGATCCTCCATATGAACTGGGGGAAGCACATCTTCATCAAGATCAAGTAGGGGAAGCAGATGTTGATCAACTAGATCAACTGACAGAGGCAGCTCCTGAGCATCTAAATCAACTTGGAGAGGGGGAATGAGAGAAAAAGTGCAAGCTGCATGAAACAGGTTTCATTTCTGGTACTACCGCTATGCCAGATGACAAGGTATATCTGTAGAACGACAAATGTTCAGGTTGTGTGTCTTTGATGTTTGTCTATAAACGTATCTATTAATCTACTAATCGCAGGAGCAAATGATCGAGGAGGACTTTGATGGTAATGACGATGACATGTTCATTGATGAGCCTGTACCTGAGGCTATGGATCGGGTACACTGCGTCTGGATGGATTTGATGCAGGGCTGCTGATCATCAGGGGTGTATTTTTGGTGCCGTTCATGACCACTAGCCCAGCTGCAAAACTCTTGGGGTGTAGAGCTATCCCTTGATTGGTTCGCTACTGTCGTAGTTCTATAATATGGAGCTACCTTATTATGATTTTTAGGCCTTTGTTAGCAGAACTGTAATTCGTAACTATTCGGTATATTAGTATATACAGAGTATATGTGTGTTTCTAGTCTGAAATCCGAGCTTATCATTTTATCGGTTCCTAAACTATTTTTGAGGCTCAGCATTGGTGCCCTATGCTGCAACTACCGTCGTCTTGTCCACTGCTCCGTGAGACGAATCAGCAGAAGGATAATAAGCTAGGACCAATTTGATTCAAAGAGTGGCGATTTTATCTGTCCTTGGAGAGGAACCTAGGAGAATTAGTACTGGTACCAAGGGAAGGAGGAGGTTGGCTCGGTCAATTATCTCACCCACTTGATGTGGGACCTTCTTTAACTCACCCCTGACATGGGTCCCGCTTGAAACAGTTGTAGGCCACCACGTGATAGGTGGGATCAAAAATTCGGGATTCTCTCTCAGCAAAATATTCCCGCCACTGCCACTTAAAAATACTTACTGTAGAAAAAAGTGTACTGCCCAGCCCTACTACTACTACTACTCCCTTGCCCATGTATTTCTACCAACGACAAGACAAGAAAACATCACTAGCTAGCTCACATCCAGCAAGCAACTATTGGAACTAGTGCAACCTCCGATTGGGGAGTTCTTGTTGAAATAGGTGGGTGTATTTTCTCACCTCGAAATCCGGCTTTGCTTAATTTGTTTCCGATTGGGCCATTGGGGGTGCTATTAGTACTAGGATTAGTAGTGTTCGGTATGCTTTGACTGTGGAGTTCTTGCTTATTGCTCACCTCGGAATCACCTAATCAGGAAATTTTTCCTCTTCTCTAATCGATTGGGTCATTTGGGTGGGGTGGGGGTGGTGGTGGGGATGGGGGTGGGGGTGGGGGGAGGTGGTACTGATTTCATATGGATTTCGGATCAGGGCATGGTCACCACTGTTCTGATTGGGGTATTTGGTCGGATTCGATTTCGGTGTTCTTCACTTCTATAACCTTTAGTTGCTACTCGTAATGTGCAATGGATTTTGTGTCAGATTCTGTATGGATACCTATGGGTCAGTGGCGCGCATGGCCATATGGGCAGGGATGGTCCCGTCAGTTCCTTTAAAAGTTGCCTAAAAAAGGTAATGTAGAAGTATATTCGTTGCGTTCTTCCATTTTTTTCCAATGCTGAAAGTGGTTGGCTGCAACCTGGATGTATCCATGTGCTAAAAGTGTGATCTGTCTGCATCCTGTTTTTGTGGAAGCCTCTGTGACACCATCTCTTCTTTATTTACTGTACCACGGTGGTACATACCTGCGAACATGCGGTGCTCCAGGTGCGGCAAACAAGATGGTACCCCCACATGCCGCCGGATCCGGTGAGTACCACTACTCACCAAAAAACAAGCGGAAGGCCACCGACCAGCTCGGAGGGCCCAGCTTAAAGAGAAAGGTATTTGTTCTTAATACCCTTATTGCCATGGTGTAGATAGATTTAAGTATTACCCGCAATGTCATTGTGGTTTGTAAAAGAACACATGCAATGTCACTCCAACATGTGTCCAACCATGTCCAAGAACCCTAGCAACATGATGGGATTCAACTGCCACATGTAGTCGAGCACCAGTTTGGAAGAGGTTGCATCACCACACCCACTTGGATGTGTGTGTGTGTGTCCATGTGGATAATTGTGGTTTGGAAAATAACGCATGCAATGTAACTCCAACATGTGTTCAACCATGTCCAGGAACCTAACAACATGATGGGATTCAACTGCCACATATAGTGGAGCACTAGTATGAAAGATGTTGCATCACCACACCCACTTGGATGTGTGTGTGGTCATGTGGATCATTGTGGTTTGGAAAAGAGCACATCCAATGTCACTCCAACATGTTCCCAACCATGTCTAGGAACCCTAGCAACATGCTGGGATTCAACCACCACATGCAGTGGAGCACCAGTTTCTGAAGAGGTTGCATCACGACACTGATACATCCATTTTGCATCACTATTCTATATCATATTTTACTGTTATTCATTGATATATTTCATATTAAGAGATGATACTTATGTTATTTCATCTGTTTTTGCATGGTTGATGACTTTTGGAGCATGGACCGCTGCAGTCAGGATTCTGATGGAAAAGGTTCTGTTTGGAGGAAAAATTCATGAAGATCATAAAATCCGGGAAAATACATGGAAAATTCTATTTTTCCAGAAGACGAAGATTGCTAGAAGGGGAAGTGGAGATGGGCCACAGAGGGCCCACACCACCCCTGGCGCGGGCCACCCCTGGCCGCGCCACCAGGTGGTGTGGCCACCGTGGCCCACTCCAGGCTCTCCCCTTTAGCGTATATTATCCTCCTGAAACCCTAAGACTCGGGGAGCAACCACAAAAAGATTCCACTGCCTCTGCGGGGCGGAAAATACCGAGAGAGAAAGATATCTCTGATAGACAGAATTCTGACAGAGGAATTCCTTCCCGGAGAGGGGAGATCGTGGCCATCAACACCACCATCAAGCTAGACTTCATCGGGATCATCATCATCACCACCACCATCATCTCCACCAGCACCATCATCACCACTTCATACCGCTGTAAAAATTGCGTTGAATCTTGCATAGTTCATAGGGGAAACTTTCTCGGTGTTGATTACTCTTTGTAGTTGATGCTATTGAGTGAACCATTGAATTATTGTTTATGTTCAGATTGTTATACATCATTATTCCATCTCTGATCATGATCCATATGATGTCTTGTGAGTAGTTCGTTTTGTTCTTGAGGACATGGGAGAAGTCATGTTGTTAGTAGTGGAATTGTGTTGAGAAAGATTCAATAGTTTCATATTTAAGTTGTGGTGTACTTCTTCTAGTGGTGTCATGTGAACGTCGACTACATGACACTTCACCTATATGGGCCTAGGGGAATGCATTGTGTATTTGGCTACTAATCGTAGGGGTTGCCGGGATGATAGAAACCAGAACCCCCGTTAGGAAACCATTGCACAAGGGACGTAAGGGTCTTAGAGTTTAAAGCTGTGGTTAGGTTTCTACCTTAATTACTTTCTTGTACTTACGGATGTTTGCAAGGGGTATAATCACAAGTATGTATTAGTCCTAGGAAGGTTGGTACATTAGCACAGGTTCACCCACACAACACTTAGCAAACTAAAGAAGATTAATCAACTATATGAAGCGAAAGCACTTGACGATATTCCCAGGTGTCCTCGAGAACGTTTGGTCATCTTAAGTAATACAACCGGCTTGTCCTTTGCTAAAGAAAGGATTGGGATACTTGTTGCATTTATTCTTATTGTCTTTTATTTACTCGTACTTTATTTACCTACATTATCAAAAAATCCCAAAAATCTGTTTGATAAGTATTTACAGAGAATTCCTGCTCCAAGACATTCGCCAACACCTTCGGCTCCTCGTTGGGTTCGACACTCTTACTTATCAAAAATACTGCGATACACCCCCTATACTTGTGGGTCATCAAGAATATTTTATGGCGCTGTTGCTGGGGAGTGAAGCGATATTGGAGAGTGGAACTGGTAAAGGAAACTTCTACTGTGAGTATTGTTTACTTTTGTTGGTTGCTTTATTTCAATATGGATAATTCGCTGAGTTTCTTATTTCGTAATGCTACTACCACTGCTAAGGTAGTAAATGAACCACCACCTGCTGAGAATGATACTTTAAAAATACCTACAAGAATTATTGATCGTGTTATGGATAACTATTATGTTGGAGATGGAACTATCCATCCCGATGATCATTTGCTCTTTATACACGAATTATGCGGGTTGTTCAAGTGTGCAGGTATTACAACAGATCAAGTTAAGAACAAGTTATTCTCATTATAACTGAAAGGAAGAGCTGAAGAATGGTATAAGCTGCTGAAGAATGGTCAAGCTCTTGAATGGGAGGAAATAGTACCTCTCTTTTATTCAAAGTTTTATCCTCCTAGTGAGATTCATAAAGATCGGAATCAAATATACAACTTTTGGCCTCTTGATGGAGAGAGTACAGCTCAAGCTTGGGGGAGATTGAAGTTACTCATGCTCAAATGTCCCATTCATGAGCTCCCCAACAATATTATTATCAATAATTTTTGTGCAAGGGTTTGTCTTCATGATAAGGATTTATTGGATGCTTCTTGTGCTGGATCATTCACACGCATGGAAGAAGAAGCTAAATGGGATCTTCTAGACCGTATTCAAGAAAATGCTGAAGCATGGGAGAATGACAAAGGAAGAAAGTCATGTATAAATTATGATTATGAATGCATTGAATCTTTTATGGGAACTGATGACTTTCAAAATATTAGTAATGCTTATGGTCTTGATTCTCAAGTTATTACAAATTGTTTTAATGCTTTTGCTTCTTATATTGAAATTCTGAAAAAGGGATGGAACAAGTATCATGCACCATATAAAGGTATTGTTGATTGTGTTCATGTTAGGAGTACTGAATTTTGCACTATTGATCACATCCTACCTGAAGCTTATATCGAGAAAATGCCCTTCTCGAATAAGGTAAAGGAGCATCCTATGATTACTAGTGTAATCAATAAAAGTGCAAAGAGAATTGTAAAACCTGATGAACAAATAAACATTGAACCTGCTGTAGCAATTGAGAATGACCTTGTTACTAAAAGTGTGGAAGATGAACACATAGTCTTGTGTGAGGATGCTTCTAATATTGTCTCACATCCTAATAGAACTAAAAGGGCTAGTGTCCATGTGCTTTCTGTTAGAATTGGTGATCATTGCTATTATGGTTTATGTGATATTGGTGCAAGTTCAAGTGTTATCCCTTATGAGCTTTACAAAGAAATTATGCATGAAATCAGTCCCTGCGAACTAGAAGAGATTGATGTGGTTATTCACCTTGCTAATAGAGAGACCATCTCTCCAATTGGTATTGTACGGGATGTAGAATTTCTTTGTGCTAAGATTAAATATCCTGCTGATTTTCTAGTACTTGGTTCAGCTGCTAGTAAAACCTATCCTATCATTTTTGGTAGACCTTTCTTGAGTACTTGCGGAGCCATTATTGACTGCAAAAGGGAGAAAAATTTAACTAAATTTGATGGGGAATCTTATGAGTTTAATTTTTTGAAATTTACTAAAGAACCTTGTGAAAATGAAACCCATAATGAGGATTTTAGAGTTGAACAACTTGCTTCTATTTATCTTGCTCCTAACAATGCTTTGCAGCAATTTATGGAAGACCATGAAAGTGAAATCTTCATGGAAGAAAGAAATGAGATTGACGAGATTCTCCGTCGTTAACCTAAGATGCTTAATCATAACTTGCATGTGGAAGATTTGGGTACCACGTTGCCACCTGAAAAGGATCCGGTCTTCGATCTAAAACCTTTACCTGACGATCTTAAGTACGCTTACATTGATGATAATAAAATATATCTTGTTATTATTAGCTCTAAAATTTCAGGGAAGGAAGAAGAAAGATTATTGGAGGTATTGAAGAAACACCGAGGGGCTATGGGCTATACTCTGGATGATTTAAAAGGGATTTCTCCTACTATATGTCAGCATGCTATCAATATAGAACCAGCTGCAAAGCCAGTGGTAGAGCACCCACGTCGTTTAAATCCTAAGATGAAGGAAGTGGTACGAAACGAGGTATTGAAACTCCTTAATGCTGGTATTATTTACCCTATTTCTGATAGTGAATGGGTTAGTCATGTTCATTGTGTCCATAAAAAAGGGGGAATTACTGTTGTTCCTAATGATAATGATGAGCTTATTCCCCAAAGAATAGTAGTAGGTTATAGGATGTGCATTGATTTCAGAAAAGTTAACAAAGTTACTAAGAAAGATCATTACCCACTTCCTTTTATTGATCAAATGTTTGAAAGGTTGTCTAAAAAGACCCATTTTTGTTTTCTTGATGGATACTCGGGTTTCTCTCAAATTGCTGTTAGACAACAAGATCAAGAAAAAACTACTTTTACATGCCCTTATGGAACCTATGCTTATAGACGTATGCCTTTTGGTTTATGTAATGCTCCTGCTACTTTTCAAACATGCATGTCTATGATCTTTCATAGTTTTTGTGAGGGAATTGTGGAAGTGTTCATGGATGACTTCTCTGTCTATGGAACTTCTTTTGATAATTGTCTGCACAACCTCGATAAAGTTTTGCAGAGATGTGAAGAAACTAATCTTGTTCTTAATTGGGAGAAATGCCACTTCATGGAGAATGAAGGGATTGCCCTTGGACATAAGATTTCTGAAAGAGGCATAGAAGTTGATAGAGCTAAAGTTGAGGCAATTGAGAAAATGCCCTGTCCAAGAAACATCAAAGGTATTCGTAGTATCCTTGGTCATGTTGGTTTCTATAGAAGGTTTATTAAAGATTTCTCTAAGATATCAAAACCCCTCACTAATCTTCTTCAAAAAGATGTAACCTTTTTCTTTGATGATGATTGTAAGGAAGCTTTTGAAACTCTAAAGAAGGCTTTAACTACTGCTCCTATCGTTCAACCACCTGATTGGACCTTACCCTTTGAAATAATGTGTGATGCTAGTGATTTTGCTGTAGGTGCTGTCCTTGGGCAACGAATAGATAAAAAGTTAAATGTTATCCATTATGCTAGTAAGACTCTTGACGCTACTCAAAGGAATTATGCTACTACTGAAAAAGAATTCTTAGCCGTTGTCTTTGCCTGTGATAAGTTTAGACCTTATATTGTTAACTCAAGGGTTGCCATTCATACTGATCATGCTGCTATTAAGTACCTTATGATGAAGAAAGATGCTAAGCCTAGGCTTATTAGATGGGTGCTTCTCTTACAAGAGTTTGAACTACATATTGTAGATAGGAAATGTGCTAAAAATCTTGTAGCTAATAATTTATCTCAATTGGAAAACATCTCTTTTGATCCTATGCCTGTTAATGATTGTTTCCTAAATGAACAGTTGGATGCAGTAGGGGTAAGCTCATGAGGGAGCCCTTGGTATGCTGATTATGCTAACTTTATTGTCTCCAAGTATTTGCCTCCAACTTTTACAGCTCAGCAAAGAAGGGAGTTCTTTTATGATTTGAGGCATTATTTTTGGGATGACCCACATTTATATAAAGAAGGAGTAGATGGTATTATGCGAAGATGTGTTCCAGAATATGAACAAAAGGAGATATTACAGAAATGTCATGGTAGTGCCTATGGAGAACATCACGCGGGAGATAGAACCGCATAGAAGGTACTACAATCTGGTTTTTACTGGCCTACCCTTTTTAAAGATGCAAGAAAATTTGTCTTATCATGTGATGAGTGCCAACGAGTAGGTAACATTTCTAGACGAAATGAGATGCCTATGAATTACTCTCTAGTTATTGAACCATTTGACTGTTGGGGATTCGACTTTATGGGTCTTTTCCCCCCTTCAAAGGGTTATACCCATATTCTTGTTGCTGTTGACTATGTTACTAAGTGGGTAGAAGCCATACCTACAAAAAGTGCTGATGGGGAGACCTCTTTAAAAATGCTTAAGGATATTATCTTTCCTAGTTTGGAGTGCCTAGGTATCTTATGACTGATGGAGGTTCTCACTTTATTCATGGTGGTTTTAGGAAGACCCTTTCTAAATATGATGTTAATCATAGAATTGCTTCAGCTTATCATCTCCAAACTAGTGGACAAGTAGAGTTATCAAATAGAGAAGTTAAATCCATCTTGCAAAAGACTGTTAATAGATCGAGAAAAAATTGGGCTAAAAAGTTGAATGATGCTTTATGGGCTTATAGGACTACCTATAAAAATCATATGGGAATGTCTCCTTGCAAAATGGTTTATGGGAAAGCTTGCCACCTGCCCTTAGAATTAGAACACAAAGCTTATTGGGCAGTGAAAGAACTTAATAGAGATTGTAAACTAGCTGGCAAGAAAAGATTGTTTGACTTAAGTTCGTTGGATGAATGGAGAAGTGAAGCATATGAGAATGCTAGACTCTTTAAGGAAAAAGTTAAAAGATGGCACGACAAGAGAATTCTTAAGAGGGAGTTCCATGTTGGTGAGAAGGTTCTATTGTATAGGTATCGTCTCAGATTTTTTGTTATCGAAATGGGAAGGACCTTTTGTTAAGTATATCGTTCAGATGCAATAAAAATTTGTTCTTTAAAAGATAACACTACACAAGTGGTGAATGGTCAGTGACTCAAGCACTATATTGCTAGAGATTCATACAATGAAGATATTGATGCTATTCAAGTAGTAACTCTGGAAAATTTTATCAAAGACCAAATTCAGAGACCTGCTGAGTCCGTTTTCAAATAAGTAACAGTTCTAAAAGGAAAAGTTCCGCGAAAATTCTATCCAGTTATATTTTTGCAGTTTTTATCCAACAAGGAAAGCTACGAAGCGAAAGAGGGACAGAAACAGAGCCAGGGTGGCTCACACCAACCCCTGGAGTGGACCCCTGGCCGCACCAGCAGGTGGTGTGGCCGTCCCGGTCTCCGTCATCGACTCGTTTTCTCCCAGTACATTCCTTTTGTTGTAAAACTTCATAATATATAATCCCTCATATCTTCTGAAGTTCGTATATCGTCTTCTCGTCGTGTTTTTGTTTTGATCTGTTTCTGACAGGTAGAGTCACAAATTTGGAGCCACAATGTCTTCCTCTGGATCAGCCAAGGAAGATTCCTCAGCGGAAATCATCAACCCAGACATGCGAGAGTTGAAGATTCATCCCAAGGAGTTGTTGCTTGAAGATGGGGAGGTACGGATAAAAGAGGTTCAAGGCCCCAAAAGTGAAGGAAGTCTAGAGGACAGGATGGAAGCATTGGAGCAAGAAATCTTTAGGATGCTGGAGACCATGATGTCTTTTGTTGATGGGGAGCCCTTACCTTGGAAGTCGGACGATGACGAGAGAAGACCACCACCACCGAAGAAGTAATTCGTCATCAGGTTTTGGCATCCCCTTGGTTTGTTCTAAGCTTGGGGGAGTGTCGCGGTATCATATCACTATCTTCTATCTTTTTACCTTTTTAGTAGAGTCATATCATGAATAGAGAAGTTATCATGTAGGATGGTTTGCATTATGGAAGTTTCCCCCCTCTCGTTAGATATCTATGTATCCCTTGGTGTTAGTTGCCGTTATGGAATATTAATGAGAAGTTCTATCATTTACTCTTTTGCATATCTTATTTTAGTTTTCAATTCATGGTTATATGATTGACCTTGTCATTAGTATTGGTATCACTTTGGGATCATTGAGTTAATTTAGTTGGTTCTGGCAAACCTGGCTCGGTCAGTAGCAACAGTATTTTGAGAATTGAATGAAAAAGATAAAAGTACACTTAAAGAAATATAATTTCATCATCTTTCTTTCTTGATTTTCTCATAAGTTTAGTATTCTCTAGTTAAGATCTTTTGTGCTTTCGAGGAAGATTGCATGTTTGTTTTTATCGTATGTTTGTTTGTTTCCTTCAACTCTTATGCTTGCTACCCAGCCTTGCTAGCCAAAAACATGTACTGAGAGGGAATGCTTCTCGTGCATCCAATCCTTAAACCAAAACCTATGCCATTTGTGTCCACCATACCTATCTATTAGCATTATTGCTATTCAAAGTAAATTCATGTTTTTATCTACCTTCCAAATTAAACTTGTTATGTGAAAATTAGTGATTAAAGCTCTCACGAACTTGATGGCACACTTTACTTTCTCGCACTTAATAAACTTGAACCATTGTGCCCATCTATGCTGCGTATATGCTTGTGCTTTGTAAGTTGTAAATTAGCAGAACCATGTTGTCATGGGGAATGCTTTCAACATTGCACTGGTACTTCGTAGCTAGTTGATATCATGTTCTTTTGTGTATGGATGTCGTCGGTGTGAAATGAAAGGGGAGCTTGTAAGTCCATGAGGTTATGTATATGTGTTAGGGAAACGCCCAGGCCGCTAGTCTAATCCATGCCTAATCATGGTGGAAACCTGCAGCGTAACCATTATGAGCATCTATGAAGCATTCTTCTTATAAAAAGAGATAGAGATTGAGAAAAAGAGAAAAAGAAAAAAAGATGAGAAAAGAGGAAAGATAAAAAAGCACCATATTCCCATGGTAAATAAGAAGATTGCTGAGATGCTTGTTGTCTGCTTGCCTTGTCATTTTGATATGGGGATTCTTCCGTATCATCGGGTAAGGGGTACCACGTTGGCGGTTCTCTATGATACACATGTACTTACTATGACAAGAACTTACCAGTGACTAAACTTGAGTAGCATGAGGAGCGGCCCTCGTATTCAAGGGACATGAGATTTTCAACTTACAACTTGTCAAGCATATCCTCATATTTGATCACTTTAACCTTAATCACCTAAAGATGCCTATGATAGGGGCAATGAGAGTTGAAAGCTAATAGGTATCATAATTTTTGGAAGCTCTTTATGAAACTTGAAATCCCTGCTTCCCTCTACGAAGGGCCTTTCTTTCACTTTTTAGTTGAGTCAGTAAACCTATTCCCTTCTACCTCAGCAAGTATTTTGAGTTGGTGTGTCTCATTCATTCATATGATGATCTATTCAATCATGTTTCTTATGTTCCTTGTTTTACACATTGCTCTTATCATGGTGTCTACTAATTTGAAAGCTATCATTGAAAACCAGTTATTTGTGAACTCCTGCAAATTGTCAACTATTCTTCGACCAAGAGCTAAGTTTGCCATTACCAATTATGATTTACTTTATGTATCTTTATTCTGCTTCCTTTACTTATTACAAGTTAAGTTATATAATAGTGAGTTGTCTTCTATTATGATTTATGTATTGATGAATGTGATGCTTCTTATCCGTATTCTTTTATCGACTCTTCACTCCATACACCTGAGGTCATGTTTATTAAGCTCAGTTTTCGCTTGGGGAAATAACACATGCAATGTAACTCCAACATGTGTCCAGCCATGTCCAGGAACACTAGCAACATGATGGGATTCAACTACCACATGCAGTGGAGCACTACTCTGAAATAGGTTGTATCACCACACCCACTTGGATGTGTGTGTGGCCATGTGGATCATTTTGGTTTGGAAAAGAACACATGGAATATCACTCCAACATGTGTCCAACCATTTCCAGGAACCCTATCAACATGATGTGATTCAACTGCCACATGCAGTGGAGCACCAGTCTGAAAGAGGTTGCATCACCACACCCAATTGTATGTGTGTGTGTGTGGCCATGTGGACCATTGTGGTTTAGAAAAGAACACATGTAATTTCACTCCAACATGTGTCCAACCATGTATAGGAACACTAGTAACATGCTGGGATTCAACCGCCACATGAAGTGGAGCACCAGTATGAAAGATGTTGCATCACCACACCCACTTGGATGTGTGTGTTTCCATGTGGATCATTGTGGTTTGGAAAATAACACATGCAATGTCACTCTAACATGCGGCGAACCATTTCTAGGAACCCTAGCAACATGCTGGGATTAAACTATCACATGCGATGGAGCACCTCTCTGAAAGAGGTTGCATCACCACACCCAATTGTATGTGTGGGTGGCCATGTGGATCATTGTGATTATGAAAAGAACACATGAAATGTTACTCCAATATGTTCCCAACCATGTCCAGGAACCCTAGCAACATGCTGGGATTCAACTGCCACATGTAGTGGAGCACTAGTTTAAAAGAGGTTGCATCACCACACCCACTTGGATGTGTGTGTGTGTGGCCATGTGGATCATTATGGGTTGGAAAATAACACATGCAATGTCACTCCAAAATGTGGCCAACCATGTCTAGGAACCCAAGCAAGATGCCGAGATTCAACTACCACATGCACTGGAGCAACAGTCTGAAAAATGTTGCATCACCACACCCATTTGAATGTGTGTGTGTGGCCATGTGGATCGTTGTGGTTTGGAAAATAACACATGCAATGTCACTCCAACATGTGTCCAACCATGTCCAGGAACCCTAGCAACATGATGGGATTCAACCCCCACATGCAGTGAAGCACTAGTCTGAAAGATGTTGCATCACCACACCCACTTGGTTGTGTGTGTGTGTGGCCATGTGGATCATTGTGGTTTGGAAAATAACACATGCAATTTCACTCCAACATGTGTCCAACCATGTCCTGGAACCCTAGCATCATGTTGGGATTCAACTACCACATGAAGTGGAGCACCAGTCTGAAAGAGGTTGCATCACCACTCCCACTTGGATGTGTGTGTGTGGGCATGTGGATCATTGTGGTTTGGAAAAGAACACATGCAATGTCACTCCAACATGTGTCCAACCATGTCCAGGAACCCTAGCAACATGTTGGGATTCAACTGCCACATGTAGTGGAGCACCAGTTTGAAAGAGGTTGCATCACCACACCCACTTGTATGTGTGTGTGTCCATGTAGATCATTGTGGTTTGGAAAAGAACACATGCAATGTCACTCTAACATGTGTGAACCATGTCCAGGAACCCTAGCAACATGCTAGGATTCAACTGGAACATGCAGGGAGCACTAGTATGAAAGAGCATACATCACCACACCCAATTGGATGTGTGTGTGGACATGTGGTTTGGAAAATAACACATGCAATCTCACTCCAACATGTGTCCAACCATGACTAGGAACCCTACCAACATGATGGGATTCAATTACCATATGAAGCGGAGCACTAGACTAAAAGAGGTTCACCACCACACCCACTTGTATGTGTGAGTGGCCATGTGGTTCATTGTGGTTTGGAAAAGAACACATGCAATGTCATTTCAACAGGTGTCCAACCATCCCTAGGAACCCTATCAACATGTTGTGATTCAACTTCCACATGAAGTGGAGCACCAGTCTGAAATATGTTGCATCACCATCACCCACTTGGATGTGTGTGTATTTCCATATGGATCATTGTGGTTTGGAAAATAACACTTGCAATGTCACTCCAACATGTGTCCAACCATGTCCAGGAACCCTTGCAACATGTTGGAATTCAACTGCCACATGTAGTGGAAAAATAGTTTGAAAGAGGTTGCATGACCAAACCCACTTGGATGTGTTTCTGGCCATGTGGATCATTTTGGTTTGGACAATAACACATGCAATGTCACTCCAACATGTGACCAACCATGTCCAGGAACACTAGCAACATGATGGGATTCAACTACCACATGTAGTGGAGCACTAGTCTGAAAGAGGTTGTATCAACACACCCACTTGAATGTGTGTGTGGACATGTGGATCATTTTGGTTTGAAAAAGAACATATGTAATATCACTCCAACATGTGTCCAACCATGTCCAGGAACCCTATCAACATGTTGTGATTCAACTGCCACATGCATTGGAGCACCAGTCTGAAAGAGGTTGCATCACCACACCCAATTGTATGTGTGTGTGGCCATGTGGACCATTGTGGTTTGGAAAATACTACATGTAATTTCACTCCAACATGTGTCCAACCATGTATAGGAACAGTAGTAACATGTTGGGATTCAACCGCCACATGCAGTGGAGCACCAGTCGGAAAGATGTTGCATCACCACACCCACTTGGATGTGTGTGTTTCCATGTGGATCATTGTGGTTTGGAAAAGATCACATGAAATGTCACTCCAACATGTGTCCAACCATGTATAGGAACCCTAGCAACATGCTGGGATTCAACTACCACATGTAGTGGAGCACCTGTCTAAAAGAGGTTGCATCACCACACCCACTTGGATGTGTGTGTGGCCATGTGGATCATTGTGGTTATGAAAAGAACACATGCAATGTTACTCCAATATGTGCCCAACCATGTCCAGGAACCCTAGCAACATGCTGGGATTCAACTGTAGTGGAGCACTAGTCTGAAAGAGGTTGCATCACCACACCCACTTAGATGTGTGTGTGGCCATGTGGATCATTATGGGTTGGAAAAGAAAACATGCAATGTCACTCCAAAATGTGTCCAACCATGTCTGGGAACCCAAGCAACATGCCGGGATTCAACTACAACATGCACTGGAGCACCAGTCTAAAAAATGTTGCATCACCACACCCATTTGAATGTGTGTGTGGCCATGTGGATCGTTGTGGTTAGGAAAATAACACATGCAATGTCACTCCAACATGTTTCTAACCATGTCCAGGAACCCTAGCAACATGATGGGATTCAACCGCCACATGTAGTGAAGCACTAGTCTGAAAGAAGTTGCATCACCACACCCACTTGGTTGTGTATGTGTGTGTGTGGCCATGTGGATCATTGTGGCTTTGAAAATAACACATGCAATTTCACTCCAACATGTGTCCAACCATGTCCTGGAACCCTAGCATCATGTTGGGATTAAACTACCACTTGAAGTGGAGCACCAGTCTGAAAGAGGTTGCATCACCACGCCCACTTGGATGTGTGTGTGGGCATGTGGATCATTGAGGTTTGGAAAAGAACACATGCAATGTCACTCCAACATGTGTGCAACCATGTCCAGGAACCCTAGCAACATGCTGGGATTCAACTGCCACATGTGGTGGAGCACCATTTTGACAGAGGTTGCATCACCACACCCACTTGTATGTGTGTGTGTCCATGTGGATCATTGTGGTTTGGAAAACAACGCATGCAATTTCACTCTAACATGTTTCGAACCATGTCCAGGAACCCTAGAAACATGCTGGGATTCAACTGCCACATTCAGTGGAGCACTAGTATGAAAGAGGTTACATCACCACACCCACTTGGATGTCTGTGTGGACATGTGGATCATTGTGGTTTGGAAAATAACACATGTAATCTCACTCCAACATGTGTCCAACCATGACTAGGAATCCTACCAACATGCTGGGAGTTAACTACCACATGAAGTGGAGCACTAGTCTGAAAGAGGTTGCACCACCACACGCACTTGTATGTGTGAGTGGCCATGTGGTTCATTGTGGTTTGGAAAAGAACACATGCAATGTCGCTCCAACAGGTGTCCAACCATCTCTAGGAACCCTATCAACATGTTGTGATTCAACTTCCACATGAAGTGGAGCACCAGTCTAAAAGATGTTGCATCACCATCACCGACTTGGATGTGTGTGTATGTCCATCTGGATCATTGTGGTTTGGAAAAGAACACTCGCAATGTCACTCCAACATGTGTCCAACCATGTCCAGGAACCCTTGCAACATGCTGGGATTCAACTACCACATAAAGTGGAGCACTAGTCTGAAAGAGGTTGTATCAACACACCCACTTGGATGTGTGTGTGGCCATGTGGATCATTTTGGTTTGGAAAAGAACACATGTAATATCACTCCAACATGTGTCCAACCATGTCCAGGAACCCTGTCAACATGTTGTGATTCAACTGCCACATGCATTGGAGTACCAGTCTGAAAGAGGTTGCATCACCACACCCAATTGTATGTGTATGTGACCATGTGGACCATTGTGGTTTGGAAAAGAACACATGTAATTTCACTCCAACATGTGTCCAACCAGGTATAGGAACACTAGTAACATGCTGGGATTCAACTACCACATGTAGTGGAGCACCAGTAGGAAAGATGTTGCATCACCACACCCACTTGGATGTGTGTGTTTCCATGTGGATCATTGTGGTTTGGAAAAGAGCAGATGCAATGTAACTCCAACATGTGTCCAACCATGTCTAGGAACCCTAGCAACATGCCGGGATTCAACTACCACATGCAGTGGAGCACCTGTCTGAAAGAGGTTGCATCACCACACCCACTTGGATGTGTGTGTGTCCATTTGGATCATTATGGTTATGAAAAGAACACATGCAATGTTACTCCAATATGTGCACAACCATGTCCATGAACCCTAGCAACATGCTGGGATTCAACTGCCACATGTACTGGATCACTAGTCTGAAAGAGGTTGCATCAACACACCCGCTTGGATGTGTGTGTGTGGCCATGTGGATCATTGTGGGTTGAAAAATAACACATGCAATGTCACTCCAAAATGTGTCCAACCATGTCTAGGAACCCTAGCAACATGTCAGGATTCAATTACCACATGCACTGGAGCACCAATCTGAAAAATGTTGCATCACCACACCCATTTGGATGTGTGTATGTGGCCATGTGGATCATTGTGGTTTAGAAAATAACACATGCAATGTCACTCCAACATGTGTACAACCATGTCCAGGAACCCTATTAACATGATGGGATTCAACCGGCACATGCTGTGAAGCACTAGTCTGAAAGATGTTTCATCACCACACCCACTTGGTTGTGTGTGTGGCCATGTGGATCATTGTGGTTTGGAAAAGAACATATGCAATTTCACTCCAACATGTGTCCAACCATGTCCATGAACCCTAGAAACATGCTGGGATTCAACTACCACATGAAGTGGAGCACCAGTTTGAAAGAGGTTGCATCACCACAACCACTTGGATGTGTGTGTGTTGGCATGTGGATCATTGTGGTTTGGAAAAGAACACACATAATGTCACTCCAACTTGTGTCGAACCATGTCCAGGAACACAAGCAACATGCTAGGATTTAACTGCCACATGGAGTGGAACACTAGTATGAAAGAGGTTACATCACCACACCCACTTGGATGTGTGTGTGGACATGTCGATCATTGTGGTTTGGAAAACAACACATGCAATGCCACTCCAACATGTGTCCAACCATGACTAGGAATCCTACCAACATGCTGGGATTCAACTACCAGATGAAGTGGAGCACTAATTTGAAAGAGGTTGCATCACCACACCCCCTTGTATGTGTGAGTGGCCATGTGGATAATTGTGGTTTGGAAAAGAACACATGCAATTTCACTCCAACAGGTGTCCAACCAACTCTAGGAACCCTATCAAGATGTTGTGATTCAACTTCCAAATGCAGTGGAGCTCTAGTCTGAAAGATGTTGCATCACCATCACCCACTTGCATGTGTGTGTATGGCCATCTAGATCGTTGTGGTTTGGAAAAGAACACTTGTAGTTTCATTCCAACATGTGACCAACCATGTCCAGGAACCCTAGCAACATGTTGGGATTCAACTTCCACATGTAGTGGAACAATAGTTTGAAAGAGGTTGGATCACAAAACCCACTTGGATGTGTGTCTGGCCATGTGGATCATTGTGGTTTGGACAATAACACATGCAATGTCACTCCAACATGTGTCCAACCATGTCTAGGTACCCTAGCATCATGCTGGGATTCAACTACCACATGTAGTGGAGCACTAATCTGAAAGAGGTTGGATCACCACACCCACTTGGATGTGTGTGTGGCCATGTGGATCATTGTGGTTTGGATAAGAACACATGCAATGTCACTCCAACATCTGTCCAACCATGTCCAGGAACCCTATCAACATGATGTGATTCAACTGCCACATGCAATGGAGCACCAGTCTGGAAGAGGTTGCATCCACACACCCACTTTTATGCATTACAAGAAAAGTTGGCTTTTACAACGGACGTTTTTCATGGTTGAAGGCCCGTTTTTCATGGCCAAAGAGTCTTGCACGACAGATGGCCTTCGTGGTAAAAGCCCCATCACATATGAATTAACCATGGTTTTTTTTTGCCCATGGCGGATCGCACCCTTCAGCCACAAAAACTTGTTCCGTCGTAGATCTGTTCGCCAGCCACGCTGACGGCTAACGTCATGCAAACTGCCACGTGGCATCCGCCGTTATTGGTCATAGAAACCATGGCAGAATCTAGGCCCAACCAAGGCCTGCTAAATACTAACTGGGCTGGCCCATCAAGGGAGCCCAACAAGAAGATTACCCGTTACTGTTTTGTCCTGCACTATTTGAAATGGGCCCAGAGATGCGGCCCGCTAACTTTCAGGCCCGATTTTGATTTGCCACTTGAGGCCTGCACAAATCCGGCCCTGCACTGTTCAGGCCTATTACCAATTCAGCCTTTTATTGTTCAGTCTTGTTACTGTTTTAGCCTTTTAGGAATTTCGACCCATTACTGTTTAGGCCCTTTAGTGTTTGGGCTTTTTCCTATTCAGGTTGGCACAATTTGGCCTATTACTATACTGGCCTGCCACCGTACTGGACTTTTGCTATTGATACCTTTTACGGTTCCGACCTTTCATTGTTCTGGCATTTTCAATGTTCTGGCCTTTTACTGTTCTGGCCTTTTATGGTTATGTTACTGTTATGGCCTTTTGCTGCTACGACCTTTTACTATTCTGGCCTTTTACTGTTCTGGCCTTTTACTATTCTAGCATTTTACTGTTCTGGCCTTTTACTGTTCTGGTCTTTTACTGTTCTGGCCTTTTACTGCTCTGGCCTTTTACTGTTCTGGCCTTTTACTATTCTGGCCTTTTACTATTCTGGCCGTTTTGGACAATCCATACGCATGTTGTTTCAACGTTCGGCATGCTACTACTCCGGCTTGTTATAGTTTCAGACTTTTTTTGCTAGCGCCTACTTTTCACATAAGAGGTGAATATCAAGACATCAATCAATAAACACACAGAAATTAAAATTACTTATTACACAACAATAAAATTTTGTTACAACAGGTTATACAACAAGATCGTAATTCCGACAGATTACAATGTGTCAGTACCATCAATAAGAGATCGGTACATTTAATCCCAGATGCTCGTTATGCCATACCTCGCAATCCCAGGATTACCATTTTTGTGAGACATAACGGATTGGATATCATAGTACATCATCCATTACAAACCATACATAAGGTTTTACACAAATAAGGATCTCATGATCCAGTCTTTAATACAACAAGTAGCGGAAATAAATGATAGCGTAGCGGTGGGGTCCCTCTTCAGGGGCACAAGCAATGCTGACGAAGGCAGATAGTCTTAGTTATCATAGCCGTCCTGCTAACCATCATCTTGATAATCTCCTTCATAGTCTGGCCATGATAATAGCCAGGGACAAAAGCCATGAGTACTCTTTAAGTACTCGCAAACTACTACTAGCAAGGGTTATGATTCTAAGTTAAAGTACTGAATTGAAAGAATAACTATCAAGTTCAGTTTGAAACCTAAGCTGAGTTCTGATACAAGAAAGGATAAAGTAAAGTTCTAGAATCACTTAAGTTGGGAAGCTATTTTCATCTACACAACCCTGTTGTGGTCAAGTCAAGGTTCATCATTCATTTCAAGTTATTTAGAAAACATCTAACAATGAAACAGTATGGCCATTCCAACTGTCCATAACCGCGGACGCGGCTATTCGAATAGTTTGACACTCTGTAGAGGTGGTACACTTTCACCACAAGATTCGATACATCTGTCAGGGGTAACCCTGAATCATCATACTTGGTATGCAGATAATCAAACATAACCTTTCCTTTACACACCCTAGTACAAGCACCTCTCCTATGAGCATGGCCTCCCAACCATGACCATCAGTCATCTTGGGCACTGCATAGGTGGACATCATTGAGAGGTAGCCTCAGCTCAAACCTCTCCCGTGAGGGAACTAATACTAGTGCATATAAATTTCCAGCTAAGCCTTACCCAATTCAGGTAATGTGGTTGGACGGTAATTTTGGAATGGTATCGCATCCGAATCCAACCATCAGTTTTATAGAAAGGGTTAAGGCTCATGCCTCATCATTTTCATCATCATAAACCAATTGTGTTTCTCAACACATGTCAAAACATCTCAATAGAATGACTCATCATTCCAAGGTTTTCATAACTCATTTTCACCAAGTGTTCCCATCTAAAATGACTCAAGTTTGATCTATTCTAAAACACTAGGTTAAGAGTGTTCGCTAAGGTGGAAAGGTGGGATCAATCTCATGCCATAGAATGACATCTAAGGGTTTCTAATTAGGTCAAGTTTTATACTCTTTATGCTACCTTCAAAATTAATTACAAGAACTTGGTGTAAGCTAAGGGGGTGTGATCAAAGTATGCTTAAGGCATCTTTACTAAACTATCTAGTTTTATTCTAGCTTGCTACCATAGCTTACTAAAGCATGTTTGCAAGGGTTAGCTTGCCACTAATAGCTTGCCTTGGTTGGTGCAGTGGTTTAAGTTTTCTTCTTCTTCTTCTTGGTAGAACTCCTCCTCCTCGAAGGCTTGGTCGGTACTAGCGTCTAGAAATACATAGGGAGTGCACAATCACCAAACAATACTTAATTTAGGCTAAGTAGTATTCTAAAACACACAATTGATGATCTATTATCATCACAAGCATCACAAGTTTAATTCAATAGTTTCAACCTTTTTATTTTGGAAAAGTAATTTCTACTCATTGAAATAATAGCTAAGATTTAACATTCACCACCAAAATATGGGATCATGTGCACACATGTCCTCACCACATATTATAACATGTGGGAATGAGATTTAAAGGTTGGATCACTATTACCTTGGTTTAAGTGTATTATTTAATGATTTAAAGTGACTAGAAATGCCTATATAGCATTATTTTGGTACTAGTCCAAAGTCACTGCCTGTAAACCTTATTATTATTACATATTTGGATAGATATGATGAAATGTGATTTTTGAGAGTTGGAATCAACTCAAAAGCTAACTTGGTTGATTTTATAAAAATGTTTCAAGTTGCAAAAGCTTCTGTCTTCTTATTTTTATTAGGAGAAATCTATAACTCTAAATGAATTAAATCCAATGGGCTTGGATAGAGCATTTCAATACCTTTCAGACAAAATTGGTTTCATGCAATTTGGATTTGTCAAACTCATAGAATTAAATTTTGAAACACTGGACAGAAACTATATTCTAACTAAAAGGAAAAAAAATCCTAATTTGAATCTACGGGCTTGCGCGGGAAAGGAAATGGGCCGGCCCAGTGGTGCTGTGCGGCACAGGGCTCAGCTGACAGGGGGGTCCCACTGGTCAGCGACACTTAAAACGCGAAGCGGTACGCGCGCTGTGGGTCGTGCGATTAGAGGGCAGATCGACGGCTGAGGGTCGTCGTCGACGACGGACGGGTCGCCGGCGAGCTCAAACCCTAGCGGCTCGGTGGGGGTCTACTGGGGGCGTACCAGGGCTCCAGCGGGGTCGGCGATGCAGGCGAACAAAGTGGAAGACGACAGCGAGGCGAGGCATGGTCGCGGTGGAGCATGGGGTGGCCGGAATCAACGGCACCCTTCTTCTCCAGAGGCGGCGGCTCCGGCTCCAATTCCGGCGAGCTGCTGCTCCACTTGCTCTAGCGAGATGTGGGTGAGGTTCAGAGAGGTGAGGGGAGTGGAATGGTGTGAGTCTTTGGTGCTGGGGAGGGCTCCTTTTATAGGATCGACGGTGAGACCGAGCGGGATGGGCGGTCGACGGTGGCGACATGGCTACGGCAAACTAGCGGCATGGCTGGGGATGGCGATCGACGGGCGGTCCCCTGGCGGTGCTCTAGCGCTTCAATGTAGCCGTAGGGGCGGTGGCATGCGGTCGGGGTAAGGTGGCGCTCTAAGAGGCAGAGGCGGCGGTGTCCACGGCGAGCGGTGGCTGTGGGGCTTTGGGGGTGAACGGAGGTGTCTGGGGTGTTCTCTAGGTCAAGGCGGAGCGGTGGGCGCGGGCTGGTGTCGAGTGGTGGCTTGTGCACGCGGGGACAGGGCGCGCTCTGCGGGCGGCGTCGGCATGGTATGGTGGCACTGGGCGCGGCTTCTCCTCGATGGTCCACGACTGCTCTTGGCTCGGGAAAGGGACAGAGAGGGGCGGTGCGGTGTTGGCTACCTCCTAGACATGGCGAGGGAAGTTGGCGGCTGCTGTGGCGCGATGTCGCCGGTGGGGGTGCTCAAGGTGCTCGGCCTTAATGGCCATGACCATTTGGTCGTGTGCATAGGGTGTGGCCGGGCTAGCAAAAGGTAGGGCTGGTACTGAGGGAACAAGGGGACAAGGTTAGGCACAAATGGTGACCAAGATCACTGCTCAAGACAGTGTTTTAAATTTGTCCAGATTTGTGCACACAAGCTGTTTGATGAAATGGCCGAAAGAGAAAAAGTTTTGAATTTTGAGTTCAAAAATTTTGAGTGATCTCCACTATTGATAGTTAGTCTCTGGTTACAAGGGTTTTGAAAATGGAGCTCAATTACATGGTTTTTGAAATAGGGGTGATCTATGCATATGCATTAGATTCAAATTTGAACTGCCATTTAAAATAGTTTCCAGAATGTTTTTAGAAGATCAAAAGATGGGCCTTGGTACCTCATTATGTGTACTAGCAAGGGGTGCAAAGATCCAGAATTGTTTCTGTTAAGAATTGAGTACTAGGAATAGCCAAAGTAGGCATGAGAGTTAATTTTGTCAAAATGACCATTCCTTTATTTTAATTCTTTTTTATATGATTTCTTTTAGGAAAAGTTTGTGAATGGTGTAGATGATGTTTAAATCACCTAGGAAACATTTTAGAAGCAAAGGATCACACAATCATGGCAATTCAAAACAACTCCTATTTTAAATGCACACATATATGAATGCTTTCATTTTAAATATGGAAAAGTTTTTGTTAATCCTAAATTTGGATGATTTGATCATATGTCCTCTTCTTCAACATTTCAGCTACAGATCTAAGAGCAGCTACACCCTTTCGTTCTGCATGCAATACAACATATATATATTTATCACATGAAGGAGTTGTTCTAGGTGGACTGTTAAGTAAGTTTTTTACTTCGGCAATACAATGGGAGGATGAATGGGATGAGGGATCACAACTTTTAGTCCTGCCTTCCAAGGACTCCTGCTGGGTTTTTACTGCAGTCTGCTAAAAATTGGTGAAACAGGTTAAAACAAACAACAAGGGAAACAAGTAGTATTATATAAAGTAGAGATCATTTAAAGTAAGTATGAACTTACAGTAGCATGTTCAGGCTGACAGTAGCTCCTTCTCGAGCGGCTGCAACCGGGTCAATCTGCTAGAAGAATCTGAGCAGAGCAGTTGGAACTCTGGTCCTTGTACTCCATTATCATTTCTCTGCATGACATTTGAAACCAAGTTGGTTGGTTTAGAAGGATGAAAACTCTTGAAAAACACCAAAAACGTAGCATTAAAAATTACCAGATGTATGTTTCAAACTAGATAGCTGGTTTGGAAGGATGAAAGCAGGTGAAAACACCAACATATAGCATTAAAAATGACCAGATATATCATCCAAACTAGATGGAAATTTTCCGAATTAAGCATTCGCACATATATTCACAATTGAACATAAATGCAAATGTCATGGCAAGTTCTTAGGTAGAATGAAAACTAATTAACATGACAAGAAACTGCTCTAAGTAACACAAGGAAACCTCACGATTCAGCCTTGCTGGGTGTCAGATTGTCAGTGTTGGATCCTCTATGAGCTGTTTGCGTGACCCGTGCAAGGGTTCAGAAAGAATGGAATCTATGAGTTCTTGTTGGAAGATTAAACCGATAGCGTGAGAATAAAGAAAGGGAATAAAAGCAAGAATCTAATGAGGTGGATAGGACCTACAAGATGAAGAGTGCAAACGAAATGGCAATAGCATCCAGGATATTGAGCAACATCCTAAAGATTTCGTAGCTTACGGGTAACAAAAATATAGCAAACGGGCAAGAGAAATTACCGTTGCGCAGCGAGGACGGGTGGGATGAGGAAGTGGGCAGCGGGGGTAGCGGCTAGGCATTTCAGGGTCAGCAACGAATGATTCAGTGAAGCGGCCCTGGTAGGGTAGACGACGGTGTTGGGAAGCAGATCCGGTGCTGCGAGGGAGTCGGTGAAATAGTTCCGGTGAAGAGCGCCTGCAGTGGAAGAGCTCCAGTGTGGAAGAGAGGGCCGGCGGTGAAGCAGCTAGAGGAAGGTCAAGGTTGGAGGGGTGTGGGCAGGGAAGAGACGATGGGGGGATATAGGTGGGATGACGCACATTTACGACCTATACCCCTTTATTATTGCAGTACTCCCATGGTCCTTGTTTCCGGAGCAGGGATAGAAGAGGAATTTTGCATTGAAAAAAGCGGGACGAGATATTTGAATAGATGCGCGGGATATTTGAATAGATGTGTGCGGGACGTTTCGACGCCAGGCGGAAATTTTAAGGTTGAAGCTTTCGACGTACACTACTCCGACGTGGCCGCTCTCACGTGTTGGCCCCGTCTAGACCCACACGCCAGTGACGGTATGCTTACCAACGTATAAATGAGTTTTCACAAATCTGCCAAAATTGATAAACAATATATTTTGAAGCTTTCATACAAGATGACCAAGGTCACGGCCATATCTCTGTTATAGTTCATAATAGCGTGTCCATATCTGGTAGATAGCTGCATCTTGATATTTCAAAAGAAGATTCTAGATTTTATGGACAATGCCCAACTTTCATGAATTTCAAACTTTCTAGCTAAATCTATGCAATAAAATGACTTTTTGACAATCTAAAGTAAATATGTCTAATTTCCAACTAGAAAGTGTGTAATATACCTTGCTCTTGACTTTTTAAAATAATTCAAAGATATCAAATAGTCAAATATTGGAGAACCACCGAGAGTTTCGGAAAATTCAACTTTTTGATATGAATGGTAATGACAAATAATTTCGGACATTTTAAAAAAATACAGAGAAACAAAATATAAAAAGAAATGCATCCATTATTTTCTCTCTTCGTGTCTCACTATGTGCACTAGCTGATTTCCATGCAAAAATATAATCTTGAAATTTGAGAAAAAATTGTATCACAATATATATGGAGTACCATGTAAGAATATGCATGGCTTTCAAACCAGATGACCAAGGTCATGACCATATCTTTTCTATAGTTTATAATAACCTATCCATATTTGTTATGGTGCGTATTGGCATTTAAAATATTATTTACAAAGGAAGCTTCCGAATTGGAAGTTATTTCAATTTTCTAATCCACAATAATGGCTTTAGTCATGAAGCTACTACAAAATACGGCTTTAAATCCCACTGCCTCGGTTTTCACTCAAAGTATATATAGCCTAGGGTTAAGTTTAGGGTTCGGGGTTTTATTTTGGGTTGAGGGTTTAAGGGTTCATGGTTTAGGATTTTACAGTTTAGGCTTTTAGGGCTTAGTGGTTTAGGTTTTAGGGTTGTTCAAGGTTTTAGGGTTTATGATTGTTTAGGTTTTAAGGTTTACGGAATTTTCAATAATAATGTTCAATCTTTATATACATGGTTATATTCATGGAATAGAATGGCATTATCGCAATTTAATCTAAGTATTTCAAAATTTGATCTATAAGTGCATTATACCTCCTTGGTAAGGGTTTAGGGTTCTAGGGTTAGGAAGTTAGAGTTCTAGGGTTAGGAGGTTATTAGGGTTTATGGTTAAGGGTTTTTGATTTTCAATATTGTTCCAGCTTTATGCTTATATTCATCTAATAGAATGGCATTACCACAATTTAACAAAAGTATCTCAAATTTTCATATATAAGTGCACGGTACCTGCTGGTTTAGGGTTTATGGGTCAATGATTTAGGGTTTCACTATTTAGGTTTTATGGGTTGTTTAGGGTTTAGGGATTAGAGATTTTTCAATAATGCTCAAAGATTTATGCTTATATTCGTTGAATAGACTGTGTTACCTGCTTTAATGAAAGTATCACAAATGTTGATCTATAGGTGCATGATACCTGCTTGGTTAGGGTTTTACAGTTTAGGTTTTATCGTTGTATGGGATTTAGAGTTTAGCGAATTTAGAATAATGCTCAAGCTTTACTGTTATATTCGTCGAATAGAATGACGTTACCTAATCTAATGAAAGTATCGCAAATTTTGATCTATAAAGTGCATGATACCTGCTTCGTTAGTGTTTATGGGTTGAGGGTTTAGGGTTTAGGTTTTAGGGGTTGTTTAGGGTTCAAGGTTTAGGGAATTTTCGACAATGCTCAAGATTTATGCTTATATTCGTCGAATAAAATGGCGTTAGTAAACTAAACGAAAGTATATCAAATTTTGATCTATAAGTGCATGCTACATGCTTGGTAAGGGTTTAGGGTTTTGGGTTTTGGGTCTTAGGAATTTTCGATAATGTTCAAGTTGCTTTATCCTTATATTCGTTGAATAGAATGGCATTACATCAATTTATTGAAAGTATCTCAAATTTTGATGTATAAGTGCACAATACCTGCCTTGGTTAGGGTTTATGGGTAAAGGGTTTAGGGTTATAGGTTTTTACGGTTTAGTTTATGGGTTGTTTAGGGTTTAGGGTTTAGCGAATTTTCAATAATGCTCAAGATTTATGCTTATACTCGTAGAACAGAATGGGTGTTAGCTGATTTAATGAAAGTATCTCAAATTTTGATCAATGTGTGCATGACACATGCTTGGTTAGGGTTTATGGCTGAGGGTTTAGGGCTTTAGGGTTTAGGGTTAAGTTTTAGGGGTTGTTTAGGGTTTAGGGAAATTTTGATATTACTCAGGATTTATGCTTATATTCATCAAATAGAATGGCGTTACCCAATTTAATGAAATTATCTTAAATTTTGATCTATAAGTGCATGCTACGTGTTTGGTGAGGGTTTAGGGCTTAGGGTTATAGGCTTTAGGGGTTTAGGATTTGGGTTTTACGGGTTTCGGTTTTCGGTAATTTTCAATAATGTTCAAACTTTATTGTTATATTCATGGAATAGAAGGGTGTTACCATGATTTAATGAAATATCGAATCTCAGATTTTGATCTATAAGTCCATGACCTGCTTGGTTAGGGTTTATATGGGTCAAGGGTTTACGGTTTTAGGGTTTTACGGTTTAGGTTGTATGGACTGAATAGGGTTTAGGGGTTTTATCGAATTTTCAATAATACTCAAGCTTTATGCTTATATTCGTCGAATAGAATATATATGGCGTTACCTAAATCATTGAAAGTATCTCCAAATTTGATCTATAAGTGCAAGATACCTGATCTATTAGGGTTTATGGGTTGAGGGTTTGGGGTTTTAGGTTTAGGTATTATTAGGGGTTGTTTAGGGTTTAGGGTATTTTGGATAATGCTCAAGATTTATGCTTATATTCATCGAATAGAATGGAGTTACCAGTTTAATGAAAAAAATATCAATTTTGATCGATAAGTGCATGCTACGTGTTTGGTAAGGATTTAGGGTTTATTGTTTAGATTTCAGGGTTTCAGGAATTTTAAATAATTTTCAAGCTTTATGCTTATATTCATGGAATAGAATGGCGTTACCGCAATTTAATGAAAGTATCTCAAATTTTGATATATAAGTGCATGATACCTGCTTGATTAGGGTTTATGGGTCGAGGGTTTAGGGTTTTACAGGTTAGTTTTATGGGTTGTTTCTGGTTTAGGGTTCAGAGAATTTTTGGTAATGCTCAGGATTTATGCTTATATTCGTCTAATAGAATGGCGTTACCTGATTTAACGAAAGTATCTCAATTTTTGATCTATAGTTGCACGATACCTGCTTGGTCAGGGTTTAAGGGTTTAGATTTTACGGTTTAGGATTCCGTGAATTCTCAATAATATTTTCAAACTTTATGGTTACATGTAATCGTGGAACAGAATGGTGTTACCACAATTTAATAAAAGTATCTCAAAAATTGATCTACAGTTCGATGATATCCTGCTTGGTCATATTTTTTGTTAAATAAAATTGAAGGTACCCGCGTAGTAAAACAAGGGAGAAATAGGAAGAGTTCCTTGAGATTTAGGCGTTGTTTAGTTGGGCTCGAATTCTGGCTTTTGATTTTTGGCTTATAAAGCTACGAATGCGTTTTTGGCTTTGTTTTTTAGATTTTAATTTGACATAGTGGAATGATAGTATAAGCCAGGTTCGATGATTTTAATGATTTTGTCTCGATTTTTGCGAAAAATGTTCGAATTTTGAACAACAAGTGATGGGAATCTCTACTTCCCGTAATTCTGGCTCACTAACATGTGGGTCACTTGCATAGTGGGTCCAAAAAGTCGGTGTAGGTTGGAGTGGGCGGGCAGGTAAATATTGAAGAAGGGTTGGGAAACGTGGATGGGGTGATGCACTTGGGAGAATGCAAATTTACCACCTATATCCCTCTATTATTGCAGTGCTCCCTCGGATTCTTGTTTCTGAAGCAGGGATAGAAGAGGAATTTTGCATTCTAGAAAGAGGTGAAGCATGTTTGAATGGATGCGCGGCATATTTTAATGGATGGGTGCGATGTTTGGGCGTCGAACCAAATTTTGAGGTCGAAGCTTCTAGCATACGCTACTCCAGCATGGGGCCTCTCAGACGCGATGTTACCGTCTAGGCCCACACGCCAGCGAGAGTTGCTTCCCAGGATTTTAACTAGTTTCTAGGCATTTTCTGAAATTTTCGAACAATTTAAGGCTTTCGAGAAGATGACCATCATCCAAAAAATGTGACCAAGGTCATGGAAATAGTTTATGATGACGTGTCCGTATTTGGTAGATCGGTGCATCTTTGCAAATCAACCAATATGTCTGCGTCCAAATTTGAAGTTTGTTTTCGAATTTCCAAGTAACAACAATGTGTTTTGTTGTGAAGCAACTACAAAGCTGATGGCTCAAAATCCCACCGCCCCCTTTTTTCACACAATGTATAACGCCCTTTCAAGCATCCAGGCTAAATTTGTGCAACAAAAAAAATTTGGGGCTGGATTTTTTTGGGGGGCCTAGATGTTTGAATGAATGGGCGGGATATTTGAATGGGTGAGCGGGATATTTGAATGGGTGGGCAGGATATTTTGGCGCTCTGCCGAAATTTTGAAGTTGAAGCTTCTATGGTACGCTACTCCCACTTGGGATGCTATCCCCGTCAGATAGACCCACAGGCCTGTATGTTTTCCAGCATTTAATGAGTTTATAGATATCTGCCAAAATTAATGAACATTAATTCAAGGCTTTCAAACAAGAGGAGCAAGGTCACAGTCATAGTTTCTGTAACTTTTTCATTTTTGTACAACTCCGTACATTGAAGCATCTTTGCCAACCAAGCTTACAAAATTAGCCATATTTGGTAGATCGGTGCATCTTGGCATTTCAAGCAATTGTTTACAAAGGAGATCCCAGATTTGATGGATAATGCCCTACTTTCATGAGTTTCGAAACTTCCTAGCTGAAGATGCTGAAATTAAATAACTTTTTGACGATTGAAGTAAGTATATTTACGAACTACAAAGTGTGTGATATAGCTTGCTCTTGACTTTTTAAAATTAGTTTAAATGTACCGAATTAGTCAAATATTGGAGAACCACCGAGAGTTTTGCAAGATTTCAATTTTTTGATATGAGTAGTAATGACACCAAATTTGGGCCAGTTTTTTTTTTAAAATAAAGAAACAAAATATGAAACGAGATACAACCATTCGTTTCTCCGTTGGTGTATCACTGTGTGGATTGGCTAGTTTCCATAAAAATATATAAAATTTGATAACTCTTGAAAAACTCGTTTCACAATATTGCGTACCATGTTTGAACATTCATGGCTTTCAAAAACTAGATGACCAATGTCAAGGACATATGTGTTACCATACTTTATGATAATGTAACCATGTTTGGTAGATTGGTGCATATTGGTATTTCAACATTGTTTAGAAAAAGACCTTCCATATTTGGAGTTATTTTAAAATCTCCAATCGATAATAATGGCTTTAATTTTCTCATATGATATATGGCGTACCATGTATGAATTTGCATGGCTTTCAAACCAGGTGACCAAGGTCATGGCCACACCTTTGCTATAGTTTATAACAACATGTTTGTATTTGGTAGACTGGTCCGTATTATTGGCATTTAAAATATTATTTACAAAGGAATCTTCTGAATTTGAATTTATTTTCAATTTTTCAAGCGACGAGAATGGCTTTTGTCATGAAGAAACTACAAATAAGTATGGCTTAAAATCCCATTACCCTAGTTTCCACACAAGATATATATAGCCTAGGGTTTATGGGTCATGTTTTTTGGGTTGAGGGTTTAGGGGTTTAGGGTTTAGGGTTTATGGTATATGATTTAGGATTTTAGGGTTTAGGGCTTAGGAGTTTAAGGTTGGTATTTAGGGTTTAGGGTTTTAAGGTTTAGGGTTTTCTAGGATTTAGGTTTTATGAATTTTCAATAATAATGTTCAAGCTTATATATATATGTGCTTATATATATTCGTGGAATAGACTCGTGTTATCGCAATTTAATGAAAGTATCTCAGATTTTGATCTATAAGTGCATCATACCTGCTTGGTAAGGGGTTGAGGGTTTAGGGTTTTTATGGTTTTTAGGGTTTAGCTGTTTAGGGTTTAGGTTTTTGGGGAATTGTTGATAATGTTCAAGCTGCTTTATATATGCTTATATTCATGGAACTGAATAGCGTTAGAACAATTTGAGGAAAGTTTATCTGAAATTTTGATCTACAAGTGCATGTGATACCTCATTTGCCAATGTCGTTTAGGCGGGGTGGAGGGTTTAGGGTTTCAGGGTTTAGGGCATTTTCGATAATGTTCAAACTTTATTGTTATATTCGTGTAATAGAATGGCGTTACCACAACTTAATGAAAGATCGAATCTCAGATTTTGATCTATAAGTCCACGATACATGCTTGGTTAGGGTTTATGTGGGTCGAGGGTTTTATGGTTTTACGGTTTAGGTTTTATGGACTGAATAGGGTTTAGGGGGTTTATTGAATTTTCAATAATACTCAAGCTTTATGCTTATATTCGTTGAACAGAATATGGTGTTACCTAACTCAATGAAAGTATCTCAAAATTTGATCTATAAGTGCATGATGCCTGATTGGTTAGGGTTTTGGGTTGAGGGTTTGGGGTTTTAGGTTTAGGTTTTATTAGGGGTTGTTTAGGGTATTTTTGATAATGCTCAAGATTTATGCTTATATTCATCGAATAGAATGGAGTTACCAGTTTAACAAAAATATATCAATTTTTGATCGGTAAGTGAATGCTACGTGCGGTGTTGAGGGTTTAGGGTTTTAGGGTTTAGGGAATTTCCAATAATGTTCAAACTTTATTGTTATATTCGTGGAATAGAATGGCGTTACAGCAATTTAACGAAAGATCGAATATCAGATTTTGATCTATAAGTCCATGATACCTGCTTGGTTATGGTTTATATGGGTCGAGGGTTTAGGGTTTTAGGGTTTTACAGTTTAGGTTTTGTGGACTAGATAGGGTTTAAGTGGTTTATCGAATTTTCAATAATACTCAAGCTTTATGCTTATATTCGTCGAATAGAATATATATATGGCATTACCTAACTCATTGAAAGTATCTCAAATTAAGAAACAGTAAAACCGAGCCACCTAGGGCCTCTCACGGCGATTTGATGCTCATGACCGTCGGATCATCTCATCCAATGCTCCAGATCAGCTCACTAGCCCTGAACCATCGTTAATCTCGTTTAGTTCATCAAAACACGGTTAATGGGCCAGGACACCATGAGCAGGGCTGCTACTCTGCATATCAACATAGGATATTGCACGTTAATCGGGCTCTAAAGCGCTCACATGGGCCGTACCAGTCTAGCCCATATAATATTTCCTTCCTCAGCGTCCCTGCGTCCAGTAAAAGATAACCAAACGCACCCCCTTCCTCTCTTCCTAGTGATCACACCGCCATTCTCCCTCCACCCGCCCCTTTCCTTGTCGCCATAAGCTCTGCCAACAAGCTTTACCAGCGAAGAAACGTTGAAGAGAGGCTATGCCAGCTGGCTTCTGATCTCGCTCTATTCTGCTTTCGCTTAGAAATTAGAAGAGGATCCAAATCGTGCATGTCTTCTCCGGCCGGTGGTGACGGTGTGGCGCTGATGGCGCGCAGGCAGCGAAGTGGGATCCTACATTCGGTCCTCGGATTCCTAGATTTTCCTGTGGACACAGACCATCCTCGGACCAACGCCTCACCTTCCGTTCCTGCAGTCAGCGTTGTAATCATGGTCCGCAAACTGAAACTTCTTGCGGTTGCGGCATTGCAAATTCGCAATCATGTTGGTACAATTTCGACCATCACTCTCCCGTAATAATGGTTATTAATCTCATTGGTATCGTCAGTTTCATCTGTTTTCGTATATAATGTACAAAATTGTCGTGTTTCGTTACATCCTCTGGCTCACCTTTTGCCACTCATTGTTATTCTGGTTGCTTCCCAATTTGCTTGTCATGCACCTTCTTCTATGTAATGTCATGGACGCCAGTATTTAGCCGCCTACCTAACTTATTGTTGTTTGTTTCAGCCTTTCAGAGGTTGCGTAACTGTTGGTTTGGGATTTGTATTCAGGATCTGCTAACATGGGGTGTGAGAAACTGAGAATTAGTACAGTTTGGCATTTCAGAACCATGCTGTCCATGGATCCAAATGACTATATTGGATGCCTTTAACACCCGCAGTTAACTAAAAGTAATTTTGTACCATATAGTACTCTAATGAGGTTATCATCAAATGCTTGGTGAGTTAGTGGTTCTTCTCCTGCTTGGTGTGCCAAAAAAAAACATGCATACAGCAGAAAGCGAATTTGTTCGCAGTGACCCAAGGTGCAGTTGTTTTGTAGCAAGCACAACATACAATTTCTTTAGAATTTATATCCCTCTTGTCTTGATCATCCTCTAAGACAATTTTGTCACTCTTTTACGTCAGGTAAAAAGCATGAGTCATTGGAGCTACCGCAACAGGGGAAGAAGAATTTGTATTTCTTGCAAATGTAGCTGAACAAGTGCAACGGAAGAAAATTGAAGGTTCTTACCAAGAATACAACATGGAGGCCAAACACTATTCCAACTGAAATAGCTTCAGTTATGGCAAAAAATTTACTCTCGTTCAAAATTGTGGGAACCTATCTTTTCAGGTCAAAAGCATCATAACGGTTGATCAACACTTAATATGTGTGAACCCAGTTTTCTTCTGGATTAAACAAAAGTAGCTAAACTGAAGTTAGTACTTCCAGCCAATCATCAGCACCAGGTAGCAACATATTTAATTTGTTATAAATTCCATACCGATTGCTATAATCTCCATTACTTAGTAGCCAATGTTAGAAGGACCTACATGGGTTACTACTAACAATAATTTAGTATTTTCCCATCTGTTACTTTGCCTTTAACATTACCATTGCTACTATCAACATATGTCTAATTTGAATTAAGGTTGGATATGAAGAGAGCAAAAACTCAAACTCCCCGTCTACAACAACAGATTTAGCTCCGATACTAAAATGGTCTGCTAATTATATAATATACTCTATCATTTTCTACATGCCCTACTATAGCTATGGTGGTCTTCTCTAGCAATGCTAGCTAGACTCCTGCTGCACCAATTCATATGTCCCAGACGTTACACCAATTCCCCTGGTTAGAATCCCCACAAGTTGGTAATAATGGTGGGTCCGATTGTCCAAACCAAGGAGGACCAGTAACAAAAAGGTACATTGGCACTATTGGTTTATCCTGCACGTTGAAATCTTTGCAATGCAGGTAATTAGAACATTTTCCTTGATGTCTTTCCGCTTCCAATATATTACTTTTCGCACAATAAAAGGTCTATTGTTATATGACATTCTCTTTATGCATTCCTAATGCATACAGACCATGTGGTTACGAACCTTTCACTCACCATCCTATCTTATGTAGTATCCTATTCTCCATGTAATTAGAAGACCTTATGATTATCCATAGTTAGCAGTACGTTACCTTCTTCATCCACCTGAAGTCAAATTAATTATTTAACAAGACCCTAATATTGTAGGAAGTCGATTAGTCATAGCGATCTCGGCCTATATAACACATGTAGGAGATGGTCATCTGCCTTCGAATCTACATTCACCAAAACTTTTTTGCTATTAGCATGCATGTAACATTCAGGGTCATGCAAGCCTTCAAAATCCTCTTCATTTTGAAGTGATGTTGATCATATCAAAGAAAGAACTGGTAGGACGGTGCCACATCCAATAACTCTCCAGCTACATGGACAATCTTCGTGCAACTGCACAAGCAACTCGAAATATGACAAATTCATTGAAGACACGGACATGAAATTTATCCATGTTCCTGGAGTATGTTGCTTAGCCATTTCTGAAATACATATGCGTATTAATTTATTCTTCTTATTTTTTTTAGTTTGCAGAACTATTGACCATTAAACTTTTTTTTGTTTCATCCCACAACTAATTTCCTCTATTTATATTTTCAGGCAGCCGACAAAGTCTACGTCTCTAGGCATGTTTTGTTAGACTATATTACATCATCCTTGGGATTATTGACTTTTTACTCACTGGAACCATAGCGAAACTTATTCAGAAATAAGAGGTTTGGTAGAGATAGAACTGATGCCAAGTAAGGCTAACTTGTTTTCACATAAGCAAAAGTTTTTGTGTGATGTTGCACACACCAGATATGCCCTTAAAAGTACGATACAAATTGTGATCACACATTTGACTAACCAATAAAAGATTTGATTGACGATGCAAATTATAGTGATCATGCCTCCTTTGAAGGCATATATATAAACAAAGTGATCATGCCAAAGGAAATGTGTAGCTTATTTTAAAGTATTGAATGAGATTTTATAAATAGTAAATAAATGTGCATTTTTTCTACATTTCTAGCTTACTATCTTTAGTAATTGAAAATCATAATATAGCATTACTTTTTCCCTAACCTTTCGACCAACCAGCGAGAGATAAATAAAATGATCTAACGATCCATATAATCTAGCCAGAATACAGCATTCCCAAGGCCACAAGATTAAGATCCAGACAACAATATTATTGTATCCCACTAAATTAACCCATATAAAAAATATTTCTCAATTATTTTTAATATAAAATGGAATTGTGTATATATTTTTAAACCATGTGTATAATTTCATCATATACTGACGGGCGTAGCAACGCGCGCATTCATGGTCTAGTTTGATATATAAGTGCATGATACCTGATCTTTTAGGGTTTATGGGTTGAGGGTTTAGGGTTTTAGGTTTAGGTTTTATTAGGGGTTGTTTAGGGTTTAGGGTATTTTTGATAATGCTCAAGATTTATGCTTATATTCATCGAATAGAATGGAGTTGCTAGTTTAATGAAAATGTATCAACTTTTGATCGATAAGTGCATGCTACGTGTTTGGTAAGGATTTAGGATTTAGTGTTTAGATTTTAGGGTTTCAGGAATTTTAAATAAGGTTCAAGCTTTATGCTTATATTCGTGGAATAAAATGGCATTACCGCAATTTAATGAAAGTATCTCAAATTTTTATATATAAGTGCACGATACCTGCTTGATTAGGGTTTATAGGTCGAGGGTTTAGGGTTTTACAGTTTAGTTTTATGGGTTGTTTCTGGTTTTGGGTTCAGAGAATTTTTGGTAATCCTCAGGATTTATGCTTATATTCGTCTAATAGAATGGCGTTACCTGATTTAACAAAAGTATCTCAATTTTTGGTCTATAGTTGCACGATACCTACTTGGTCAGGGTTTAGGGGTTTAGATTTTATGGTTTAGGATTTCATGAATTCTTAATAATATTTTCAAACTTTATGGTTATATATATTCGTGGAATAGAATAGTGTTATCGCAATTTAATGAAAGTGTCTCAAAACTTGATCTACAAGTCGATGATATCCTTCTTGGTCATATTTTTTGTTAAATAAAATTGAAGGTACCCAGGTACTAAAACAAGGGAGAAACAGGAAGAGTTCCTTGAGAATTAGGCGCTGTTTGGTTGGGCTCGAATTCTGGTTTTTGATTTTTGGCTTAAAAAGCTACAAACGTGTTTTTGGCTTTATTTTTTATCTTTTACTCTAACATAGTGGAATGATAGTATAAGCCATGTTGGATGATTTTAACGATTTTATCTCGGTTTAGCGAAAAATGTTCGAATTTTGAACAACAAGCGATGGAAATGTCTACTTCCCGTAATTCTTGCTCACCAACATATGGGTCACTTGCATAGTGGGTCCAAAAAGTCGGTGTAGGTCAGAGTGGGCGGCAGGTAAATATTGAAGAAGGGCTGGGAAATGTGGATGGGGTGACGCACTTGGGAGAACACAAATTTACCACCTATATCCCTTTGTTATTACAGTGCTCCCTCAGATTCTTGTTTCCGGAGCAGGGATAGAAGCGGAATTTTGCATTCTAGAAAGAGGTGAAGCATGTTTGAATGGATGCGTGGGATATTGTAATGGATGGGTGTGATTTTTGGCCGCCGTACCAAATTTTGAGGTCGAAGCTTCTAGCATACGCTACTCCGGCGTGGGGCCTCTAAGACACGTTGTCACCGTCTAGGCCCACACGCCAGCGAGAGTTGCTTCCCAGCACTTAAACAAGTTTCTAGGCATTTGCTGAAATTTTTGAACAATTTAAGGCTTTCAAGAAGATGACCATCGTCTAAAAAAAAGGTGACCAAGGTCATGGAAATAGTTTATGGTGACGTGTCCATATTTGGTAGATCGATGCATCTTTGCAAATCAACCAATATGTCTGCTTCGAAATTTGAAGTTTGTTTTCGAATTTCCAAGTAACAACTATATGTTTTGTTATGAAGCAACTACAAAGATGATGGCTCAAAATGCCACCGCCCCCTTTTTCATGCAACGTATAACGCCCTTTCAAGCTTCCAGGCTAAACTTGTGCAATAAAATAATTTTTGGGACTGGATGTTTTTTTGGGGCTAGATGTTTGAATGGATGGGCGGGATGTTTGAATGGTTGGGCGGGATATTTTGGCGCTCTGACAAAATTTTGAAGTTGTAGCTTCTAAGGTACGCTACTCCCACTTGGGATGTTGTCCCCGTCAGATAGACCCACAGGACTGTATGTTTTCCAGCATTTAATGAGTTTATAGACATCTGCCGAAATTAATGAACATTAATTCAAGGCTTTGAAACAAGAGTAGAAAGGTCACAGCCATAGTTTTTGTACCTTTTTCATCTTTTGTACTACTCTGTATATTGAAGTATCTTCGCCAACCAAGCTTACAAACTTGGCCATATTTAGTAGATCGGTGCATCTTGGCATTTCAAGAAATTGTTTACAAAGGAGATTCCAGATTTGATGGATAATGCCCTACTTTCATGAGTTTCCAAGCTTCCTAGCTGAAGATGCCGAAATTAAATAACTTATTGACATAAAGCCATTCGTTCACAAAGTGCAATGCTATGTGCATTAGTTTCCATGATAAAACATAAACTTGTATTTTGACAAGTTTTGGATCAATTTTGATCTATGATGACTGGGAGGTGGGCCACGTATATGGTGGTGCCCAAAGCAGGGTAGGTCAGAATTTCCAAAGTTATCCCTCCGCACCCCTTCGTGCTGTGTATTAACTTCCACACTCCACCAGCTAGGCCTCACCCCCTTCCCCACAAAATAGACGCGCTTACGGTCGCTCCTCATCACCAACGTGCGTGAAGAAGCTTTCCCTACCCGTCGGTCTTCTTGAGACGCACCGGTGGGCACGTCGATCCCACGGTAGTCCTTCTATCTCTAGCTCGATCTGGTTGGCATTTTTATTGCCCTTTCAAATACTCCTACGTAGTTTCATTTGTCCTCACTCTGCATGGTCATAGTTTATTCTGCGCTGGATCTGTGTTCCTAAATACCTTCGGCGATTTTTGTTGTCAATATGTTTGCTGAAACGCATTGGCATATATAGTTTTTGTACTCATCTATATGTTTCATGCTTTTCTTTTAATAATAACCAACCTTGTATGTCATAATTAAACAGATAGGCAGTTTTTGGATAGAGATTGCTCCATTAGGCAGTGCTAAATGTATCCTTGATGTTCTATGATTTATGGGGTTTATTAGAGCTCATTGTGACAACTCAAAAGTAAATTTCCCCTGCCGGTTGTGTGCGAATCATAGGGTGTTGCCTCAAAGTATAGTGGAAGACCATATTTTTACATTTGGGATGCTTAGCACATATGTTAGATGGGTATTTCATGGTGAACCATATGATCCTCCATATGAACCGGGGGAAGCACATCTTCATCAAGATCAAGTAGGGGAAGCAGATGTTGATCAACTAGATCAACTGACAGAGGCAGCTCCTGAGCATCTAAATCAACTTGGAGAAGGGGGATGAGAGAAAAAGCGCAAGCTGCATGAAACAGGTTTTATTTCTGGTACTACCGCTATGCCAGATGACAAGGTATATCTGTAGAACGACAAATGTTCAGGTTGTGTGTCTTTGATGTTTGTCTATAAACGTATCTATTAATCTACTAATCGCAGAAGCAGACGATCGAGGAGGACTTTGATGGTAATGATGATGACATGTTCATTGATGAGCCTGTACCTGAGGCTATGGATTGGGTACACTGCGTCTGGATGGATTTGATGCAGGGCTGCTGATCATCAGGGGTGTACTTTTGGTGCCGTTCATGACCACTAGCCCAGTTGCAAAACTCTTGGGGTGTAGAGCTATCCCTTGATTGGTTCGCTACTGTTGTAATTCTGTAATATGGAGCTACCGTATTATGATTTCTAGGCCTTTGTTAGCAGAACTATAATTGGTAACTATTCCGTATATTAGTATATACGGAGTATATGTGTGTTTGTGTGTGTTTCTAGTCTGAAATCCAAGCTTATCATTGTATCGGTTCCTAAACTATTTTTGAGGCCCAGCATTGGTGCCCTATGCTGCAACTACCGCTGTCTTGTCCACTGCTCCGTGAGACGAATCAGCAGAAGGATAATAAGCTAGGACCAATTTGATTCAAAGAGTGGCGATTTTATCTGTTCTTGGAGAGGAACCTGGGAGAATTAGTACTGGTACCAAGGGAAGGAGGAGGTTGGCTCGGTCAATTATCTCACCCACTTGATGTGGGACCTTCTTTAACTCACCCCTGACATGGGTCCCGCTTGAAACAGTTGTAGGCCACCACGTGATAGGTGGGATCAAAAATTCGGGATTCTCTCTCGGCAAAATATTCCCGCCACTGCCACTTAAAAATACTTACTGTAGAAAAAAGTGTACTGCCCAGCCCTACTACTACTACTCCCTTGCCCATGTCTTTCTACCGACGACAAGACAAGAAACCATCACCAGCTAGCTCACATCTAGCAAGCAACTATTGGAACTGGTGCAACCTTCGATTGGGGAGTTCTTGTTGAAATAGGTGGGTGTATTTTCTCACCGCGAAATCCGGCTTTGCTTAATTTGTTTCTGATTGGGCCATTGGGGGTGCTATTAGTACTAGGATTAGCAGTGTTCGGTATGCTTTGATTGTAGAGTTCTTGCTTATTGCTCACCTCGGAATCACCTAATCAGGATATTTTTCCTCTTCTCTAATCGATTGGGTCATTTGGGTGGGGTGGGGGTGGTGGTGGGGATGGGGGGTGGGGGTGGGGGGAGGTGGTACTGATTTCATATGGATTCCGGATCAGGGCATGGTCACCACTGTTCTGATTGGGGTATTTGGTCGGGTTCGATGTCGGTGTTCTTCACTTCTGTAACCTTTAGTTGCTACTCGTAATGTGCAATGGATTTTGTGTCAGATTCTGTATGGAGAACTATGGGTCAGTGGCGCGCACGGCCACTATGGGCAGGGATGGTCCCGTCAGTTCCCTTAAAAGTTGCCTAAAAAGGTAATGTAGCAGTATATTTGTTGTGTTCTTCCATTCTTTCACATGCTGAAAGTGGTTGGGTGCAACCTAGATGTATCCATGTGCTAAAACTGTGATCTGTTTGCATCCTGTTTTTGTGGAAGCCTCTGTGACACCATCTCTTCTTTATTTACTGTAGCACGGTGGTACATACCTGCGAACATGCGGTGCTCCAGGTGCGGCAAACAAGATGGTACCCCCACATGCCGCCAGATCCGGTGAGTACCACTACTCACCAAAAAACAAGCGGAAGGCCACCGACCAGCTAGGAGGGCCCAGCTTAAAGACAAAAGGTATTTGTTCTTAATACCCTTATTGCCATGGTGTAGATAGATTTAAGTATTACCCGCTTGGTGTGATGCATGCTTATCAGATGTTCAGAAACATATGTGTGATTTTATTAATTCTGGCACTATGTTTATGTGAATCCAGATCTAGATCTGCCAGACTGTCTCATACAGTCAGTATATGACTACTATGTACTATACTCCCTCCGTCCCAAGGCTTAGGCATATACTGCATTTTTTGAAAAGTCAAGCGACGAAACTTTACATGGTATTGAACTGTTGAGCTCTGTTGCTATTTATGCAGATTGAAGGTGCTGCTGCGGAGGCTAAGGCTATTGTAGAGGCTAGTAGATTTCTGAGGCCTGCACCAAAAGAGGACATCCTCTACACAAAGAGGAAGCTCCAACACAGTACCCAGGTGGGCAGTGACCTCTCTAAGAAGTGGGTATAATTTGGAAATCCACAATTTCACATGTTATGATTTTCCATTTTATTTTTATCAGCTAGTACTATATGTTTATGCTCATTAGAAGTTCACAAAAATAAAATCTATTTGCTTTACAGGCAATGGTTTTGTCTTATATTATTAGATTTACTTGCTCTTTACATAATTTAACCTTTCCACTTAATTTCAATCAGTACCACGCACCAGCTGCTCATCCCTTTCTGCTACCCTCCTCTTGTCAAGCTTGTGGATTTGAAAGGGGGCCCCTGTATGCCATTCCAAAGGCAGAGGGATGAAAAATGGTGCATGGCCACCCTTCGCAAAGGGTACCCATGCTATCAGGTATGGATTCCAAGTAGTTTAGAGTGACTTGATGTAAGATCTTGTATCTCACTTTTTTTCCTATCGCCTTACTTCTCTATCAATTTTCTCATGATGGCTATCCCTTCTGTCGCTCGCCCCATTATAAAAAATATGTTCGGAAACGACAAGTTTCTAACTCTGTATAGCGATGGCCCTAAAGGCATGCGGCAACTATATGATGTGGATGTCTCCCAAACGATGGCCACCACCTATTTGGGTGGCCGAGGTTGGTCCAAGTATGTCCATGAGAATGGTCTGAAGCAGGGGGACAAGGTAACATTCGATTTTAGCAAGCCTAGGCAGATACTTGCACGCCATCGTACACATGTTGACCGAAGGACCAAGAACAGACGTAGTACTAATTAATTTGATTTTGTACTCATCACAACCTCTAATAATTTTCTTGCTACTAACTGTTTTGCACCATTGTCTTTACTCATCATATGACCCTGACCACTTCTGCAGTCCGCTTCCCCTTATGTACCACCCAGAAGGGTGCCATCATCAAGCTGCTAGCACCGGCACCAGCACCGGCCCCAGTTCCTGCAACGGCACCTGTTGACCTTAGTAGGAGAAAGAATAGAGGTAGTAACTTAATTCGCTTGTATATTCTCATCTCTGTCTAGGAGTTATTTTTGTATAAGAAACCATTTTGCTTGTCTACATCTCATATGCCTCTCCGACCACTCCTGCAGTCCCCTTACCTACCCCTCAGAAGGTAACCAGCACCAAGTTGCTGGCACCCCCAACGGCACTGGCCCTAGTTCTTGGTCCAACACCTGTTGACCTAAGTAGAAAGAATGGAGGTAGTAACTTAATTTCCTTGTATACTCATCATATCCTCTGACCACTATCTTGTGAGTAACTGTTGTATAAGAGACCATTTTTCTTGTACACTTCTCATCTGCCTCTACCATCCCTGCAGTCAGCTTAGCTAACCCTCAGAAGGAATCTAGCATCAAGCTGCTGGCGCCGGCACTAGTTCTGGGCCTTCTGGCTCCTGCACCAGCCCCTCTACAATTAGTAGCACCATCTCCTGCAACAGCACCAGCCCCAGCACATGCACCGACACAAGCTCCTTCATCACCCTGGGCAGCACCTTGTCAGACCATATCCTACACATGTGTCATCACAAGGTCACACCGAATTATGTTTGTGAGTATATGGCGGCAGATAAACTGTTCTGAATATCTTCTCAAGTTTTACATGATTCAGTGCATCGCTCTTAGTAATTATGCGTCTATCTCTTACTTTGACTCAGAAATTGCCTAAGAGTGCCACAAAGCAACTCCATGCCATACGAAAGGGCACAATAGTCTTGATGATGCAGAGCGAAGGATTGCTTATCGAGGGACACTACACCATTAACTCGACTGATGGGCGCTTGGCAGCTACTTCTAAGTGGATCAAGTTCCGGAAAGCAGCCAAACTTACTATTGGAAGAACGGTCAAGGTCGATGTATCTCGATGCGCTGAATGCGGCATGCTGTTCATGAACTTCCTAGCTGTCTAGCTCTTTAGCCGCATGCTATTGTAATTAATTATGTTGTTGTCTTATCTCCACTGATCATATATGGGTGGTAAAACTATGATAACCTTTTGCTGGATTGGAGCTATGACTAGTACGTACTGGTATGGTATATCTGTATCTATATGACCGTTCCCTATATGAGAAAATATTATGACAATGATTGTGTTCCAGTGATCGAGTGTGTTTGGAGAAAAGGGCAAACTGATCGCGTGGCGTGGTTTTTAGAGCTGAAACAAGAACTGTCTCTCTCTGTTGTGATATTGAATTTCAGTGTTTGTATTGCTGAATCAGTCACTTTGAAATGCTTCTGAATTGGTCAAGTGCTGCTGAATATGAACTAGGAATCTGTTGATTTTTTTATGTCTTATTATTCTGTACTCCTTAATCTTTCAAATGGTATTGAATTTGTCAAAAGTTCTGTCGTTGCTGCTAGCTGCTTGCTCTAGAGCTTTTGCCTTTGTGTCATCAGAACCGTTGGATGCATTTTGGACAAAGATAAGAGGGTAAATATATATAGTGTGATTTCACCAAGTGAAGTCATTGGATATCAGCCCTGTTTTGGTGCATGTGGTGTGTGTTCATTAGATATTTTTACATGAATATCTGTCAAAGGAATTATCGCTTTTTTCCTCCCTCGAAGAGGTCTATGTTTGAATCTGGTGAGACATAGCCCTGTGAAATTTGAGATGGGAGCCCATTGACCATAGCCCAAAAACTTTTTAATTGGCCTTTTTGACATTGCGCCCCACCTCTAAAAAAACTCTGCCTACCCATGTTTTTAAGAAACTAATCCATTATGTGGATTTTTATAAATCAAGGTTCCAGTAGCACTGCTCTTTTATTTTAAGAGAGATAACATGGAAACACAACGATATTTTCTGGAAGACTGATACATAAGTTGTAGTACTAATACATGTTTAATGATTCAATTTCTATTAGTATCTTTGGTACTGTGGCAAAACACTCAGTTTATGTCTATTTGATTTGATTTGAAGGTCTTCAGTTCGAATCCACTGTGTACATATTTATATATATCTTGGGTTTACTTTTTTTTTTGAGAAAGGGTTTACTTTTTAATATCGCATTACAGAGAGGCTGACATCACGGACCCACCAGCCTGCAGCATCCCTCGAGTTTAATGGTCGGGTTTGAAAAAAAGTTAAATACTTGTACAAAGAGCCTGGCATCAGGGACCCACCGGCCAGAACATACCAGAGAGGGTGACATGGGGGGCTCAGCAACAATACCATACACGGCTGCCACATCGAGCAATGCGAAGGTCAAAACAGCGGACGCGGTCAAAAAAAAGTCCATCATATGCAGGTTTGATATACAGAGAGACCAGCATGTGGGACCCAGTAGCATGGCCTTATACAGGTTCTGCCTCGAGCGACGTTGCCAAGTTCGAAACAGGGAGGCGCGAGCGAGAAAAAAGTCCAGCATGCACACCTTTCTTCTATTGTGAGGCACACATGGGGGACTCAGCAGCCTGGAAAAATGGCTGATGCATCGAGCAACGCTATCAAGTTCGAAACATGGAGGCATGACTGAGAGCAAAAATTCCATCATACACATATTTCTTCTAATGAGTGTATGCATGTGGGGGTGGGGCCCTGCATCATGATTAAATGGTAGATGCAGCGAGCAACGCTATCAAGTTCGGAACACGGAGGCGCGACCGAGGGAAAAAATTCTATCATACACAAGTTTCTTCTAATGAGAGGATGACATGTGGGGTCCAGGAGTTTGATTAAACGGCTAATGCAACGAGCAACACTATCAAGTTCGGAACACGAAGGCGTGACAGAGGATAAAAAATCCATCATACACACGTTTCTTCTAACGAGAGGATGACATGTGGGGCCCAGCATCGTGATTAAACAGTAGATGCATCGAACATCGCTTTAAAGTTCGGAATAGGGTAGCTCGAGCCAAGGAAAAAAGTCCATCATACACACGTTTCTTCTAATGAGATGTGGGGCTCAGGAGGTTGGTTAAACAGTAGATGCGTCGAGCAGCGCTATCAACTCGGCCATCGAAGGAAAAAATTCCATCATACACACGTTTCTTGTAATGAGAGGATGACATGTGGGTCCCAGGAGGTTAATTAGATGGTAGATGCATCGAGCAGCGCTATCACATTCGGAATAGGGTAGCGCGTGCGAAGGAAAAAAATCCATCACACACACTATCCTTCTAAGGAGAGGCTAACATGTGGGACCTAACATCCTGACTAAACGGCAGACGCCTCGAGCAACGTTATCGATTTCAAGTCAGGGAGGCGCGACCGAAAAGTATGGTCCGCTAGAGACACTGACGTCCAGGACCCACACGCCTCAAAAGACTTTGGCGATTCAACATCGCGCGAGGAACGGAAATCTTGCTTCCTCCATGTTTTTAGCAGATCCATCATAGTAGAGGGCCACGAAAACGGAAAAAAAGTTTTGCATCATCCACGGTCGAGCCAATAATTTCGTCGCGGAAGAGGCACCTTCTACGACGACCGTTGGGCTAATTCATTGCGGAAGCAAACTTTTCTTGTAGTAGTGTGTGTGTGGCCATGTGGACCATTGTGGTTTGGAAAAGAACACATGCAATTTCACTCCAACATGTGTCCAACCGTGGATGGGAACACTAGTAACATGCTAGGATTGAACCGCCACATGAAGTGGAGCACCAGTCTGAAAGATGTTGCATCACCACACCCACATGGATGTGTGTGTGTCCATGTGGATCGTTGTGGTTTGGAAAAGAGCACATGAAATGTCACTCCAATATGTGTCGAACTATGTCGAGGAACCTTAGAAACACGTCGGGATTCAACTACCACATGCAGTGGAGCACCAGTCTGAAAGAGGTTGCATCACCATACCCACTTGGATGTGTATGTGTGGCCATATGGATCATTGTGGTTATAAAAAGAACACATGCAATGTTACTCCAATATGTGCCCAACCATGTCCAGGAACCCTAGCAACATGCTGGGATTCAACTGCCACATGTAGTGGAGCACTAGTCTGAAAGAGGTTGCATCACCACACCCACTTGGATGTGTGTGTGTGGCCATGTGGATCATTGTGGGTTGGAAAAGAACACATGCAATTTCACTCCAACATGTGTCCAACCATGTCCAGAAACCCTAGTGACATGCCTGGATTCAACTTCCATATGCAGTGGAGCACCAGTATGGAAGAGGTTGCATCACCGCACCCATTTGGATGTGTGTGTGTGGCCATCTGGATCATTGTGATTTAGCAAATTAGATGATACCCCGCATGTTGTTGCGGTTTGTTTGCTCAAAATAGTTGCTAAATACATGTGTTGAATGAAGTAAAAAAATAGTATAAATAATCATGTGAAGCACGTACTACTTGTTGCAACAATAAAGCTATCATGTTCTCTATAAGAAAATTATTTCAGAAATTATACGCAATTAAAAGTATATTTGATCTTAGTATGAACTGAATGTAACACAACTCTCCATATAAATGTTTGAACACTATATTACTGTATGAAATATAAATTCCTAAATAAGTATTTTATTGTTTCCTCATTATTTTATTTTATTCGATGTAAATATAAAGCGAGAAGCTACACAATCAAAGGTATCTCTTTGGAATTTCGGTCCGGGAGAGCACGCGTAGACAATAATAATTCTCATTAGTATCTATGAACTGCTTTTTCATCTCACTAACAGGAACACCGCATGGTTCAGATAATAGATTGTATAGAAAAATGCGTGCTTACACACAGGATGGAATTGGTGAATCGGTGCCGAATGCATTATTGGGTATTGTTGCTGGAGAAGATAATAAGAAAGAAGTCTGATACTCCCTTGCTATTCAAGTCGATGTTGCATGTCCAGCGCAATGTTTTTCAGAACAACTAAGAGTACGAAAGAAGTCAATATATTCATTCATCTTCAGAGTGAAAGTAGCCTTACCGTTCTCTCTTGAAACAAACACCGAAGCCAATATGTGCAATTATCTAAGGAGTTTATGTAAGATACTAATATGTATATGTAGTAATTTGACTGGAGACTGACCTGGCCCATCTGAAACATTGATTGGAATAGCCTGAACACAAACAGATATATGAAACATTGCAATACAGAAAAGTGGAAATCCATTACTCGCTTCAACACAATGTTTCTTCATGTTAATTATCCCCAGTCATGGAAACGAATCTTTTTTGTTTTCTGCAAGAAGCCTTCTTCATAGAGTTTTCCGAAGGTCAAACATTAGTTGAGAGCTATAAGAGATATTGAAGTATAGCAAAAGAAAGGACATAAATCAATTCAAGGACCGGCAAAAGAGAGGCCCTTGTACTTGAGATGAACCAAGTAGCACCAAGAAAATGCATGGCAAGATGGAGAGAACAATAGGAACCTCCATGTGACATGGGAACATACTCCGCAAAGATGACTTTAACCAAATCAATCCATAAGTAATTGAGGAACAGCAAAGGCTCTCGAAACCTGCAATATGACCCAATACTACTACCAGCAAGGGCGCACTGGCTCTGCGGTCTCCACAGTCATCTGAAATCATCAGTAGATCTGAAGCATTCTAGTTGGAGGCTTGAATCAACAGTTGATGGAGATATAATTTAAGAGGAGGCGCATGAGGAAGATAGAGCATGGAAGAGGAGCAAGGCATGGAATTTAAGAGGATGGGCTTGCACATTAAGGGGAGTAATTGGGGAAGGAGAATATGTGCAGCCACCGGTTCTTGCCATCCCAGATTACGTGAGCAACAAAATATAAATAAAATTTCTAGTACTTGCTGATGTGGCAAACTTAGGTCGATAGGCTGCATGTTGAGAGGAATATGGTAGTGGGGATAACCTATTTTAGTTATTATATATAACACATGCAATGTCACTCAACATGTGTCCAACCATGTCTAGGAACCCTAGCAACATGATGGGATTCAACCGCCACATGTAGTGAAGCACTAGTCTGAAAGAAGTTATATCACCACACCCACTTGGTGGTGTGTGTCTCGCCATAAGGATCATTGTGGTTTGGAAAATAACACATGCAATGTCACTCCAACATGTGTCTAACCATGTCCAGGAACCCTAGCAACATGTTGGGATTCAACTACCACATGTAGTGGAGCACTAGTCTGAAAGAGGTTGTATCACCACACCCACTTGGATGTGTGTGTGGCCATATGGATCATTGTGGTTTGGAAAAAAACATACAATGTCACTCCAATGTGTCCAACCATGTCTAGGAACCCTATCAAAATGATGTGATTCAACTACCACATGCAGTGGAGCACCAGTCTGAAAGAGGTTGCATACCCACACCCACTTGCATGTGTGTGTGTGGCCATGTATACCATTTTGGTTTGGAAAAGAACACATGAAATTTGACTCCAACATGTGTCCAACCATGTATAGGAACACTAGTAACATGTTGGGATTTAACTGCCACATGAAGTGGAGCACCATTCTGAACGATGTTGCATCACTACACCCACTTGGATGTGTGTGTGTCCATATGGATCATTGTGGTTTGGAAAAGAGCAGATGCAATGTAACTCCAACATCTGTCCAACCATGTCTAGGAACCCTAGCAACATGTTGGGATTCAACTACCACATGCAGTGGAGCACTAGTCTGAAAGAGGTTGCATCACCACACCCACTTGGATGTGTGTGTGTGGCCATGTGGATCATTGTGGTTATGAAAATAACACATGCAATGTCACTGCAACATGTGTCGAACCATGTCCAGAAAGCCTAGCGACATGCCGGGATTCAACTGCCACATGTAGTGGAGCACCAGTATGAAAGAGGTTGCATCACCGCAACCATTTGGATGTGTGTGTGGCCATGTGGATCATTGTGGTTTGGCAAATAACACATGCAATGCCACTCCAACATGTGTCCAACCATGTCCAGGAACCCTAGCAACATGATGGGATTCAACCGCCAAATGAAGTGAAGCACTAGTCTGAAAGATGTTGCATCACCACACCCACTTGGTTGTGTGTGCGTGGCCATGTGGATCATTGTGGTTTGGAAAATAACACATGCAATTTCACTTCAACATGTGTCCAACCATGTCTAGGAACCCTATCATCATGCTGGGATTTAATTACCACATGAAATGGAGCACCAGTCTGAAAGAGGTTGCATCACCAAACCCACTTGGATTTGTGTGTGAGGGCATGTGGATCATTGTGGTTTGGAAAAGAACACATGCAATGTCACTCCAACATGTGTCCAACCATGTCCAGGAACCCTATCAACATTTTGCGATTCAACTACCACATGGAGTGGAGCACCAGTTTGAAGAGGTTGCATCACCAGACCCACTTTAATGTGTGTGTGTGTGTGTGTGTCCATTTGGATCATTGTGGTTTGGAAAACAAAAGATGCAATGTCACTCCAACATGTGTCGAACCATGTCCAGGAACCCTAGCAACATGCTGGGATTCAACTGTCGCATGAAGTGGAGCACTAGTATGAAGGAGGTTGCATCACAACACCCACTTGGATGTGTGTGTGGACATGTGGATCATTGTGGTTTGGAAAAGAACACATCAAATGTCACTCCAACATGTGTCCAACCATATCTAGGAACCCTACCAACATGCTGGGATTCAACTACCACATGAAGTGGAGCACTAGTCTGAAAGAGGTTACACCACCACACCCACTTGTATGTGTGAGTGGCCATGTGGATAATTGTGGTTTGGAAAAGAACACATGCAATGTCACTCCAACAGGTGTCCAACCATCTCCAGGAACCATATGAACATGTTGTGATTCAACTGCCACATGAAGTGGAGCACCAGTCTGAAAGATGTTGCATCGACATCACCCACTTCGATGTTTGTGTGTGGCCATCTGGATCATTGTGGTTTGGAAAAGAACACATGCAATGTCACTCCAACATGTGTCCAACCATGTCTAGGAACCCAGAAACATGTTGGGATTCAATTTCCACATGTAGTGGAACAATAGTTTGAAAGAGGTTGCATCACAAAACCAATTGGATGTGTGTCTAACCATGTGGATCATTGTGGTTTGGAACACATGCAATGTCACTCCAACATGTGTCCAACCATGTCCAAGAACCCTAGCAACATGCTGGGATTCAACTGCCACATGTAGTCGAGCACAAGTTTGGAAGAGGTTGCATCACCACACCCACTTGGATGTGTGTGTGTGTGTGGCCATGTGGATCATTGTGGTTTGGAAAATAACACATGCAGTGTAACTCCAACATGTGTTTAACCATGTCCAGGAACATAACAACATGATGGGATTCAACTGCCACATATAGTTGAGCACTAGTATGAAAGATGTTGCATCACCACACCCACTTGGATGTGTGTGTGTGGCCATGTGGATCATTGTGGTGTGGAAAAGAGCACATCCAATGTCACTCCAACATGTTCCCAACTATGTCTAGGAACCCTAGCAACATGCTGGGATTCAACCACCACATGAAGTGGAGCACCAGTTTTTAAAGAGGTTGCATCACGACACCGATACGTCCATTTTGCATCACTATTCTATATCATAATTTACTGTTATTCATTGATATATTTCATATTAAGAGATTATACTTATGTTATTTCATCTGTTTTTGCATGGGTGATGACTTTTGGAGCATGGACCGCTATAGTCAGGATTCTGATGGAAAAGGTTCTGTTTGGAGGCAAAATTCATGAAGATCATAAAATCCGGGAAAACACATGGAAAATTCTATTTTTCCAGAAGACGAAGATTGCTAGAAGGGGAAGTGGAGATGGGCCACAGGGGGGCCACACCACCCCCTGGCGCGGGCCACCCCTGGCCGCGCCACCAGGTGGTGTGGTCACCCTAGCCCACTCCAGGCTCTCCCCTCTAGCGTATATTATCCTCCTGAAACCCTAAGACTCGGGGAGCAACCACAAAAAGATTCCACCGCCTCTGCGGGGCGGAAAACACCGAGAGAGAAAGATCTCTCCGACAGACAGAATTCTGACAGGGGAATTCCTTCTCGGAGAGGGGAGATCGTTGCCATCAACACCACCATCAAGCTAGACTTCATCGGGATCATCATCATCATCACCACCATCATCTCCACCAGCACCATCATCACCACTTCATACCGCTGTAACAATTGCGTTGAATCTTGCATAGTTCATAGGGGAAACTTTCCTGGTGTTGATTATTCTTTATAGTTGATGCTATTGAGTGAATCATTGAATTATTGTTTATGTTCAGATTGTTATACATCAATATTCCATCTCTGATCATGATCCATATGATGTCTTGTGAGTAGTTCGTTTTGTTCTTGAGGACATGGGAGAAGTCATGTTGTTAGTAGTGGAATTGTGTTGAGAAAGATTCAATAGTTTCATATTTAAGTTGTGGTGTACTTCTTCTAGTGGTGTCATGTGAACGTCGACTACATGACACTTCACCTATATGGGACTAGGGGAATGCATTGTGTATTTGGCTACTAATCGTAGGGGTTGTCGGGATGATAGAAACCAGAACCCCCGTTAGGAAACCATTGCACAAGGGACGTAAGGGTCTTAGAGTTTAAAGCTGTGGTTAGGTTTCTACCTTAATTACTTTCTTGTACTTACGGATGTTTGCAAGGGGTATAATCACAAGTATGTATTAGTCCTAGGAAGGTCGGTACATTAGCACAGGTTCACCCACACAACACTTAGCAAACTAAAGAAGATTAATCAACTATATGAAGCAAAAGCACTTGACGATATTCCCAGGTGTCCTCAAGAACGTTTGGTCATCTTAAGTAATACAACCAGCTTGTCCTTTCCTAAAGAAAGGATTGGGATACTTGTTGCATTTATTATTATTGTCTTTTATTTACTTGTACTTTATTTACCTACATTATCAAAAAATCCTAAAAATATGTTTGATAAGTATTTACAAAGAATTCCTGCTCCAAGACATTCGCCAACACCTTCGGCTCCTCGTTGGGTTCGACACTCTTACTTGTCAAAAATACTGCGATACACCCCCTATACTTGTGGGTTATCAAGACTATTTTCTGGCGCCGTTGCCGGGGAGTGAAGCGCTATTGGAGAGTGGAACTGGTAAAGGAAAGTTCTACTGTGAGTATTGTTTACTTTTGTTAGTTCCTTTATTTCAATATGGATAATTCGCTGAGTTTCTTATTTCGTAATGCTACTACCACTGCTAAGGTAGTAGATGAACCACCACCTGCTAAGAATGATACTTTTAAAATACCTACAAGAATTATTGATCGTGTTATGGATAACTATTATGTTGGAGATGGAACTATCCATCCCAATGATCATTTGCTCTTTATACACGAATTATGTGGGCTGTTCAAGTGTGCAGGTATTACAACAGATCAAGTTAAGAACAAGTTATTCTCATTATAACTGAAAGGAAGAGCTGAAGAATGGTATAAGCTGCTGAAGAATGGTCAAGCTCTTGAATGGGTGGAAATAGTACCTCTCTTTTATTCAAAGTTTTATCCTCCTAGTGAGATTCATAAAGATCGGAATCAAATATACAACGTTTGGCCTCTTGATGGAGAGAGTACAGCTCAAGCTTGGGGGAGATTGAAGTTACTAATGCTCAAATGTCCCATTCATGAGCTCCCCAGCAATATTATTATCAATAATTTTTGTGCAAGGGTTTCTCTTCATGATAAGGATTTATTGGATGCTTCTTGTGCTGGATCATTCACACACATGGAAGAAGAAGCTAAATGGGATCTTCTAGACCGTATTCAAGAAAATGCTGAAGCATGGGAGAATGACAAAGGAAGAAAGTCATGTATAAATTATGATTATGAATGCATTGAATCTTTTATGGGAACTGATGACTTTCAAAATATTAGTAATGCTTATGGTCTTGATTCTCAAGTTATTACAAATTGTTTTAAGGCTTTTGCTTCTTATATTGAAATTCTGAAAAAGGGATGGAACAAGTATCATGCACCATATAAAGATATTGTTGATTGTGTTCGTGTTAGGAGTACTGAATTTTAAACTATTGATCACATCCTACCTGAAGCTTATATCGAGAAAATGCCCTCCCCAAATAAGGTAAAGGAGCATCCTATGATAACTAGTGTAATCAATAAAAGTGCAAAGAGAATTGTAAAACCTGATGAACAAATAAACATTGAACCTGTTGTAGCAATTGAGAATGACCTTGTTACTAAAAGTGTGGAAGATGGACACATAGTCTTCTGTGAGGATGCTTCTAATATTGTCTCACATCCTAATAGAACTAAAAGGGCTAGTGTCCCTGTGCTTTCTGTTAGAATTGGTGATCATTGCTATTATGGTTTATGTGATATTGGTGCAAGTTCAAGTGTTATCCCTTATGAGCTTTACAAAGAAATTATGCATGAAATCAGTCCCTGCGAACTAGAAGAGATTGATGTGGTTATTCACCTTGCTAATAGAGAGACCATCTCTCCAATTGGTATTGTACGGGATGTAGAAGTTCTCTGTGGTAAGATTAAATATCCTGCTGATTTTCTAGTACTTGGTTCAGCTGCTAGTAAAACCTATCCTATCATTTTTGGTAGACCTTTCTTGAGTACTTGCGGAGCCATTATTGACTGCAAAAGGGAGAAAAAATTAACTAAATTTGATGGGGAATCTTATGAGTTTAATTTTTCAAAATTTACTAAAGAACCTTGTGAAAATGAAACCCATAATGAGGATTTTAGAGTTGAACAACTTGCTTCTATTTATCTTGCTCCTAACAATGCTTTGCAGCAATTTATGGAAGACCACGAAAGTGAAATCTTCATGGAAGAAAGAAATGAGATTGACGAGATTCTCTGTCGTTAACCTAAGATGCTTAATCATAACTTGCATGTGGAAGATTTGGGTACCACGTTGCCACCTGAAAAGGATCCGGTCTTCGATCTAAAACCTTTACCTGACGATCTTAAGTACGCTTACATTGATGATAATAAAATATATCTTGTTATTATTAGCTCTAAAATTTCAGGGAAGGAAGAAGAAAGATTATTGGAGGTATTGAAGAAACACCAAGGGGCTATGGGCTATACTCTGGATGATTTAAAAGGGATTTCTCCTACTATATGTCAGCATGCTATCAATATAGAACCAGCTACAAAGCCAGTGTAGAGCACCAACGTCGTTTAAATCCTAAGATGAAGGAAGTGGTAAGAAACAAGGTATTGAAACTCCTTAATGCTGGTATTATTTACCTTTTTGCTGATAGTGAATGGGTTAGTCATGTTCATTGTGTCCCTAAAAAAAGGGGGAATTACCGTTGTTCCTAATGATAATGATGAGCTTATTCCCCAAAGAATAGTAGTAGGTTATAGGATGTGCATTGATTTCAGAAAAGTTAACAAAGTTACTAAGAAAGATCATTACCCACTTCCTTTTATTGATCAAATGTATTTGTCTAAAAAGACCCATTTTTGTTTTCTTGATGGATACTCGGGTTTCTCTCAAATTGCTGTTAGACAACAAGATCAAGAAAAAACTACTTTTACATGCCCTTATGGAACCTATGTTTATAGACGTATACCTTTTGGTTTATGTAATGCTCCTACTACTTTTCAAAGATGCATGTCTGCGATCTTTCATGGTTTTTGTGAGGAAATTGTGGAAGTGTTCATGGATGACTTCTCTGTCTATGGAACTTATTTTGATAATTGTCTGCACAACCTCGATAAAGTTTTGCAGAGATGTGAAGAAACTAATCTTGTTCTTAATTGGGAGAAATGCCGATTCACGGAGAATGAAGGGATTGTCCTTGGACATAATATTTCTGAAAGAGGCATAGAAGTTGATAGAGCTAAAGTTGAGGCAATTGAGAAAATGCCCTGTCCAAGAAACATCAAAGGTATTCGTAGTATCCTTGGTCATGTTGGTTTCTATAGAAGGTTTATTAAAGATTTCTCTAAGATATCAAAACCCCTCACTAATCTTCTTCAAAAAGATGTAACCTTTTTCTTTGATGATGATTGTAAGGAAGCTTTTGAAACTCTAAAGAAGGCTTTAACTACTGCTCCTATCGTTCAACCACCTGATTGGACCTTACCCTTTGAAATAATGTGTGATGCTAGTGATTTTGCTGTAGGTGCTGTCCTTGGGCAACGAATAGATAAAAAGTTAAATGTTATCCATTATGCTAGTAAGACTCTTGACGCTACTCAAAGGAATTATGCTACTACTGAAAAAGAATTCTTAGCCGTTGTCTTTGCCTGTGATAAGTTTAGACCTTATATTGTTAACTCAAGGGTTGCCATTCATACTGATCATGCTGCTATTAAGTACCTTATGATGAAGAAAGATGCTAAGCCTAGGCTTATTAGATGGGTGCTTCTCTTACAAGAGTTTGAACTACATATTGTAGATAGGAAATGTGCTAAAAATCTTGTAGCTAATAATTTATCTCAATTGGAAAACATCTCTTTTGATCCTATGCCTGTTAATGATTGTTTCCTAAATGAACAGTTGGATGCAGTAGGGGTAAGCTCATGAGGGAGCCCTTGGTATGCTGATTATGCTAACTTTATTGTCTCCAAGTATTTGCCTCTAACTTTTACAGCTCAATAAAGAAGGGAGTTCTTTTTTGATTTGAGGCATTATTTTTGGGATGACCCACATTTATATAAAGAAGGAGTAGATGGTATTATGCAAAGATATGTTCTAGAATATCAACAAAAGGAGATATTGCGGAAATGTCATGATAGTGCCTAGGGAGGACATCACGCGGGAGATAGAACCGCATAGAAGGTACTACAATCAGGTTTTTACTGGCCTACCCTTTTTAAAGTGCAAGAAAATTTGTCTTATCATGTGATGAGTGCCAACGAGTAGGTAACATTTCTAGACGCAATGAGATGCCTATGAATTACTCTCTAGTTATTGAACCATTTGACTGTTGGGGATTCGACTTTATGGGTCCTTTTCCCCCTTCAAAGGGTTATACCCATATTCTTGTTGTTGTTGACTATGTTACTAAGTGGGTAGAAGCCATACCTACAAAAAGTGCTGATGGGGAGACCTCTTTAAAAATGCTTAAGGATATTATCTTTCCTAGTTTGGAGTGCCTAGGTATCTTATGACTGATGGAGGTTCTCACTTTATTCATCGTGGTTTTAGGAACACCCTTTCTAAATATGATGTTAATCATAGAATTGCTTTAGCTTATCATCCCCAAACTAGTGGATAAGTAGAGTTATCAAATAGAGAAATTAAATCCATCTTGCAAAAGACTGTTAATAGATCTAGAAAAAATTGGGCTAAAAAGTTGAATGATGCTTTATGGGCTTATAGGACTGCCTATAAAAATCATATGGGAATGTCTCCTTGCAAAATGGTTTATGGGAAAGCTTGCCACCTGCCCTTAGAATTAGAACACAAAGCTTATTGGGCAGTGAAAGAACTTAATAGAGACTGTAAACTAGCTGGCGAGAAAAGATTGTTTGACTTAAGTTCGTTGGATGAATGGAGAAGTGAAGCATATGAGAATGCTAGACTCTTTAAGGAAAAAGTTAAAAGATGGCACGACAGGAGAATTCTTAAGAGGGAGTTCCATGTTGGTGAGAAGGTTCTATTGTATAGGTATCGTCTCAGATTTTTTGCAGGGAAACTACTTTCAAAATGGGAAGGACCTTTTGTTATCAAAGAAGTATATCGTTCAGGTGCAATAAAAATTTGTTCTTTAAAAGATAACACTACACAAGTGGTGAATGGTCAGTGGCTCAAGCACTATATTGCTGGAGATTCATACAATGAAGATATTGATGCTATTCAAGTAGTAACTCCAGAAAAATTTATCAAAGACCAAAGTCAGAGACCTGCGGAGTCCGTTTTCGAATAAGTAACAGTTCTAATAGGAAAAGTTCCGCGAAAGTTCTATCCAGTTATATTTTTGCAGTTTTTATCTAACAAGGAAAGCTACGAAGCGAAAGAGGGACGGAAACGGAGCCAGGGTGGCTCACACCACCCCCTGGAGTGGACCCCTAGTCGCACCAGCAGGTGGTGTGGCCGTCCGGTCTCCGTCACCGACCCGTTTTCTCCTAGTACATTCCTTTTGTTGTAAAACTTCATAATATATAATACCTCGGATCTTCTGAGGTTCGTGTATCGTGTTCTCGTCGTGTTTTCGTTTCGATCTGTTTCTGACAGGTAGAGTCACAAATTTGGAGCCACAATGTCTTCCTCTAGATCATCCAAGGAAGATTCCTCAGCGGAAATCATCAACCTAGACATGCGAGAGTTGAAGATTCATCCCAAGGAGTTGTTGCTTGAAGATGGGGAGGTACGGATAAAAGAGGTTAAAGGCCCCAAAAGTGAAGGAAGTCTGGAGGACAGGATGGAAGCACTGGAGCAAGAAGTCTTTAGGATGCTAGAGACCACGATGTCTTTTGTTGATGGGGAGCCCTTACCTTGGAAGTCGGACGATGACGAGAGAAGACCACCACCACCGAAGGAGTAATTCGTCATCAGGTTTTGGCATCCCCTTGGTTTGTTCCAAGCTTGGGGGAGTGCCGCGGTATCATATCACTATCTTCTATCTTTTTACCTTTTTAGTAGAGTCATATCATGAATAGAGAAGTTATCATGTAGGATGGTTTGCATTATGGAAGTGTACCCCCTCTCGTTAGATATCTATGTATCCCTTGGTGTGAGTTGCCGTTATGGAATATTAATGAGAAGTTCTATCATTTACTCGTTTGCATATCTTATTTTAGTTTTCAATTCATGGTTATATGATTGATCTTGTTATTAGTATTGATATCACTTTGGGATCATTGAGTTAATTTAGTTGGTTCTGGCAAACCTGGCTCGGTCAGTAGAAACAGTATTTTGAGAATTGAATGAAAAAGATAAAAGTACACTTAAAGAAATATAATTTCATCATCTTTCTTTCTTGATTTGCTCATAAGTTTAGTATTCTCTAGTTAAGATCTTTTGTGCTTCTGAGGAAGATTGCATGTTTGTTTTTATCGTATGTTTGTTTGTTTCCTTCAACTCTTATGCTTGCTACCCAGCCTTGCTAGCCAAAAACATGTACTGAGAGGGAATGCTTCTCGTGCATCCAATCCTTAAACCAAAACCTATGCCATTTGTGTCCACCATACCTACCTATTAGCATTATTGCTATTCAAAGTAAATTCATGTTTTTATCTACCTTCCAAATTAAACTTGTTATGTGAAAATTAGTGATTAAAGCTCTCACGAATTTGATGGCACACTTTACTTTCTCGCACTTAATAAACTTGAACCATTGTGCCCATCTATGCTGCGTATATGCTGGCGTTTTGTAAGTTGTAAATTAGCAGAACCATGTTGTCATGGGGAATGCTTTCAACATTGCACCTGTACTTTGTAGCTAGTTGATATCATGTTCTTTTCTCTATGGATGTCGTCGGTGTGAAATGAAAGGGGATCTTGTAAGTCCATGTAGTTATGTATATGTGTTAGGGAAACGCCCGAGCCGCTGGTCTAATCCATGCCTAATCATGGTGGAAACCTGCAGCGTAACCATTATGAGCATCTATGAAGCATTCTTCTTATAAAAAAGAGATTGAGATTGAGAAAAAGAGAAAAAGAAAAAAAAGATGAGAAAAGAGGAAAGAGAGAAAAAGCACCATATTCCCATGGTAAATAAGAAGATTGCTGAGATGCTTGTTGTCTGCTTGCCTTGTCATTTTGATATGGGGATTCTTCCGTATCATCGGGTAAGGGGTACCACGTTGGCGGTTCTCTATGATACACATGTACTTACTATGACAAGAACTTACCGGTGACTAAACTTGAGTAGCATGAAGAGCAGCCCTCGTATTCAAGGGACATGAGATTTTCAACTTACAACTTGTCAAGCATATCCTCATATTTGATCACTTTAACCTTAATCACCTAAAGATGCCTATGATAGGGGCAATGAGAGCTGAAAGCTAATAGGTATCATAATTTTTGGAAGCTCTTTGTGAAACTTGAAATCCCTGCTTCCCTCTACGAAGGGCCTTTCTTTTACTTTTTAGTTGTGCCAGTAAACCTATTCCCTTCTACCTCAACAAGTATTTTGAGTTGTTGTGTTTCATTCATATGATGATCTATTCAATCATGTTTCTTATGTTCCTTGTTTTACACATTGCTCTTATCATGGTGTCTACTACTTTGAAAGCTATCATTGAAAACCAGTTATTTGTGAACTCCTGCAAATTGTCAACTATTCTTCGACCAAGAGCTAAGTTTGCCATTACCAATTATGATTTACTCTATGTATCTTTATTGTGCTTCCTTTACTTATTGCAAGTTAAGTTATATAATAGTGAGTTGTCTTCTATTATGATTTATGTATTGATGAATGTGATGATTCTTGTCCGTATTCTTTTATCGACTCTTCACTCCATAAACCCGAGGTCATGTTTATTAAGCTCAGTTTTCGCTTGGGGACAAGCGAAGTCTAAGCTTCGGGGGAGTTGATATGTCCATTTTGCATCATTATTCTATATCATAATTTATTGTTATTCATTGATATATTTCATATTAAGAGATGATACTTATGTTATTTCATCTGTTTTTGCATGGTTCATGACTTTTGGAGCATGGACCACTCCAATCAGGATTCTGATGGAAAAGGTGCTGTTTGGAGGCAAAATTCGCGAAGATCAAAAAATCCGGGAAAATACATGGAAAATTCTATTTTTCCAGAAGACGAAGATTGCAAGAAGCGGAAGTGGAGATGGGCCACAGGGGGCCCACACCACCCCTGGCCGTGCCACCAGGTGGTGTGGCCACCCTGGCCCACTCCAGGCTCCCCCCTCTGGCGTATATTATCCTCCCAAACCCTAAGACTCGGGGAGCAACCACAAAAAGATTCCGCCTCCTCGGCGGGGCAGAAAACATCCAGAGAGAAAGATCTCTCCGCAGACAGAATTCTGCCGAGGGAATTCCTTCCCGGAGAGGGGAGATCGTCGCCATCAATACCACCATCAAGCTGGACTTCATCGGGATCATCGTCATCATCACCACCATAATCTCCACTAGCACCATCATCACCAGTTCATACCGCTGTAACAATTGGGTTGAATCTTGCATAGTTCTTAGGGGAAACTTTCCCGGTGTTGATTACTCCTTGTAGTTGATGCTATTGAGTGAACAATTGTATTATCGTTTATGTTCAGATTGTTACACATCATTATTTCATCTCTGATCATGATCCATATGATGTCTTTTGAGTAGTTCGTTTTGTTCTTGAGGACATGGGAGAAGTCATGTTGTTTGTAGTGGAATTGTGTTGAGAAAGATTCAATGGTTTGATATTTAAGTTGTGGTGTATTTATTCTAGTGGTGTCATGTGAACGTCGACTACATGACAGGTCACCTATATGGGCCTAGGGGAATGCATTGTGTATTTGGCTACTAATCGTAGGGGTTGCCGGAGTGACAGAAACCTGAACCCCCGTTAGGAAACCTTTGCACAAGGGACGTCAGGGTCTTAGAGTTTAAAGCTATGGTTAGGTTTCTACCTTAATTACATTCTTGTACTTGCGGATGCTTGCAAGGGGTATAATGACAAGTATGTATTAGTCCTAGGAAGGTCTGTATATTAGCAAAGGTTCACCCACACAACACTTAGCAAACTAAAGAAGATTAATCAACTATATGAAGCAAAAGAACTTGACGATATTCCCAGGTGTCCTCGAGAACGTTTAGTCATCTTAAGTAATACAGTCAGCTTGTCCTTTGCTAAAGAAAGGATTGGGCCACTTACCGCATTTATCCCTATTGTCTTTTATTTACTCGTACTTTATTTACCAGCATTATCAAAAAACCCTAAAAATCCGTTTGCTAAGTATTTACAGAGAATTCCTTCTCCAAGCCATTCGCCAACACCTTCTGCTCCTTGTTGGATTCGACACTCTTACTTATTGAAAATACTGCGATACACCCCCTATACTTGTGGGTCATCAGACACCCACTTGGATGTGTGTGTGTGTGGCCATGTGGATCATTTTGGTTATGAGAAGAACACATGCAATGTTACTCCAATATGTGCCCGACCATGTCTAGGAACCATAGCAATATGCTGGGATTCAACTGCTACATGCAGTGGAGCACTAGTCTGAAAGAGGTTGCATCACCACACCCACTTGTATGTGTGTGTGGACATGTGGATCATTGTGGTTCAGAAAAGAATACATGCAATGTCACTCCAACATGTGTCCAACCATGTCCATAAAACTTAGCGACATGCTGGGATTCAACTGCCACATGCAGTGGAGCACTAGTATGAAAGAGGTTGCATCACCGCACCCACTTAGTTGTGTTTGTGTGGCCATGTGGATCATTGTGGTTTGGCAAATAACACATGCAATGTCACTTCAACATGTGTCCAACCATGTCTAGGAACCCTAGCAACATGATGAGATTCAACCGCCACATGTAGTGAAGCACTAGTCTGAAAGATGTTGCATCACCACACCCACTTGGTTGTGTGTGTGTGGCCATGTGGATAATTGTGGTTTGGAAAACAACACATGCAATTTGTCTCCAACATGTGTCCAACCATGTTCAGGAACCCTAGCAACATGCTGGGATTCAATTACCACATGAAGTGGAGCACCAGTCTGAAAGAGGTTGCATCACCACACCCACTTGGATGTGTGTGTGTGGGCATGTGGATCATTGTGGTTTGGAAAGGAACACATGCAATGTCACTCCAACATGTGTCAAACCATGTCTAGGAACCCTAGCAACATACTGGGATTCAACGGCCACATGCAGTGGAGCACTAGTATGAAAGAGGTTGCATCACCACACCCACTTGGATGTGTGTTTGGACATGTGGATCATTGTGGTTTGGAAAAGAACACATGCAATGTCACTCCAACATATGTCCAACCATGTCTAGGAACCCTACCAACATGCTGGGATTCAACTACCACATGAAGTGGAGCACTAGTCTGAAAGATGTTGCACCACCACACCCACTTTTATTTCTTAGTGGCCATGTGGATAATTTGGTTTGGAAAGGAACACATGCAATGTCACTCCAACATGTGTCCAACCATGTCTAGGAACCCTAGCAACATGCTGGGATTCAACTGCCACATGTAGTGGAGCACCAGTTTGAAATAGGTTACATCACCACACCCACTTGGATGTGTGTGTGTGTCCATGGGGATCATTGTGGTTTAGAAAAGAACACATGCAATTTCGCTCCAACATGTGTCAAACCATGTCCAGGAACCCTAGCAAAATGCTGGGATTCAACTACCACATGTAGTGGAGCACTAGTACGAAAGAGGATGCATCACCACACCCACATGGATTTGTGTTGTGACATGTGGATCATTTTGGTTTGGAAAAGAACACATCAAATGTCACTGCAACATGCATCCAACCATGTCTAAGAACCCTACCAACATGCTAGGATTCAACTACCAGATGAAGTGGAGCACTAATCTGAAAGAGGTTGCACCACCACATCCACTTGTATGTGTGAGTGGCCATGTGGATTATTGTGGTTTGGAAAAGAACACATGCAATGTCACTCCAATAGCTGTCCAACCATATCTAGGAACCCTATCAACATGTTGTGATTCAACTGCCACATGTAGTGGAGCACTAGTCTAAAAGAGGTTGCATCACCACACCCACTTGGATGTGTGGGTGTGGCCATCTAGATCATTGTGGTTTGGAAAAGAACACATACAATATCACTCCAACACGCGTCCAGCCATGTCCAGCAAACCTAGCAACATGTTGGGATTTAACTGCCACGTCTAGTGGAACAACAATTTGAAACAGGTTGCATCACCAAACCCACTTGGATGTGTGTCTGGCCATGTGGATCATTGTGGTTTGGAAAATAACACATGCAATGTCACTCCAACATGTGTCCAACCATGTCTAGGAACCCTAGCAACATGCTGGGATTCAACTACCACATGAAGTGGAGCACTAGTATGAAAGAGGTTGCATCACCACACCCACTTGGATGTGTGTGTGGCCATGTGGATCATTGTGATTTGGAAATGAACACATGCAATATCACGCCAACATGTGTCCAACCATGTCCAGGAACCCTAGCAACATGCTTCGATTAAACTACCACATGAAGTGGAGGACTAGTCTAAAAGAGGTTGCATCACCACACCCACTTTGATGTGGGTGTGTGGGCATGTGGATCATTGTCATTTTGAAAAGAACACATGCAATGTCACTCCAACATGTGTCCAACCATGTCCAGGAACCCTAGCAACATGCTGGGATTCAACTGCCACATGTACTGGAGCACCAGTTTGAAAGAGGCTGCATCGCCACACCCAGTTGTATGTGTGTGTGGCCATGTGGATCATTGTGGTTTTGAAAAGAACACATGCAATGTAACTCCAACTTGTGTCCAACCATGTCCAGGAACCTAGCAACATGATGGGATTCAACTGCCACATGCAGTGAAGCAATAGTATGAAAGAGGTTGCATCACCACACCTACTTGGATGTGTGTGTGTGGCCATGTGGATAATTGTGGTTTGGAAAAGAACACATGCAATGTGACTCCAACATGTGACCAACCATGACCAGGAACCCTACCAACATGCTGGGATTCAACTACCACATGAAGTGGAGCACTAGTCTGAAAGATGTTGCACCACCACACCCACTTTTATTTGTTAGTGGCCATGTGGATAATTGTGGTTTCGAGAAGAACACATGCAATGTCACTCCAACAGGTGTCCAACCATATCCAGGAACCCTATCAACATGTTGTGATTCAACTGCCACATGAAGTGGAGCACTAGTCTGAAAGAGATTGCATCACCACACCCACTTGTATGTGTGTGTGTGTGGCCATGTGGATCATTGTGGTTTAGAAAATAATACACGCAATGTCACTCCAACATGTGTCCAACCATGTCCATAAACGCTAGCGACATGTTCAGATTCAACTGCCACATTCAGTGGAGCACTAGTATGAAAGAGGTTACATCACCGCACCCACTTGGTTGGGTGTGTGTTGCCATGTGGATCATTGTGGTTTGGAAAATAACACATGTAATGTCACTTCAACATGTGTCTAACCATGTCCATGAACCCTAGCAACGAGCTAGGATTCAACTGCCATATGCCGTGGAGCACCAGTTTGAAAGAGTTTGCATCATCACACCCACTTGTATGTGTGTGTGTGTCCATGTGGATCATTGTAGTTTGGAAAATAACACATGAAATGTCACTCCAACATGTATCCGACGATGTCCAGGAACCCTAGCAACATGCTGGGATTCAACCGCCACATGAAGTGGAGCACCAGTTTGAAAGATGTTGCATCACCACACCCACTTGGTTGTGTGTGTGTGCCCATGTGGATCATTGTGGTTTGTAAAATAACACATGCAATGTCACTCAAACATGTGTCCAACCATGTCTAGGAACCCTAGCAACATGCTGGGATTCAACTACCACATGAAGTGGAGCACTAGTCTGAAAGAGGTTGCATCACTACACCCACTTGGATGTGTGTGTGGGCATGTGGATGATTGTGGTTTGGAAAATAACACATGCAATGTCACTCCAACATGTGTCCAGGAACCCTAGCAACATGCTGGGATTCAACTACCACATGAAGTGGAGCACTAGTCTGAAAGAGGTTGCATCACCACACCCACTTGGATGTGTGTGTGGGCATGTGGATCATTGTGGTTTGTAAAAGAACATATGCAATGTCACTCCAACATGTGTCTAACCATGTCCAGGAACCCTAGCAACATGTTGGGATTCAACTGCCACATTTAGTGGAGCACCAGTTTGGAAAAGGTTGCATCACCACACCCACTTGGGTGTGTGTGTGTGGCCATGTGGATCATTGTGGTTTTGAAAAGAACACATGCAATGTAACTCCAACTTGTGTCCAACCATGTCCAGGAACCTAGCAACATGATGGGATTCAACTGCCACATGCAGTGAAGCAATAGTATGAAAGAGGTTGCATCACCACACCTACTTGGATGTGTGTGTGTGTGGCCATGTGGATAATTGTGGTTTGGAAAAGAACACATGCAATGTGACTCCAACATGTGACCAACCATGACCAGGAACCCTACCAACATGCTGGGATTTAACTGCCACATGCAGTGGAGCACTAGTCTGAAAGAGGGTGCATCACCACACCAACTTGAATGTGTGTGTGGGCATGTGGATCGTTGTGGTTTGGAAAATAACACATGCAATGTCACTCCAAAATGTGTCCAAGCATGTCTAGGAACCATAGCAACATGTCGGGATTCAACAACCACATGCACTAGAGCACCAGTCTGAAAAATGTTGCATCACCTCACCCAATTAGATGTGTGTATGTGGCCGTATGGATCATTGTGGTTTGGAAAATAACACATGCAATGTCACTCCAAGATCTGTCAAACCATGTCCAGGAACCCTAGCAACATGATCAGATTCAACCGCCACATGTAGTGAAGCACTAGTCTGAAAGATGTTGCATCACCACACCCACTTGGTTGTGTGTGTGTGTGTCCATGTGGATCATTGTGGTATTGAAAAGAACACATGCAATTTCACTCCAACATGTGTCCAACCATGTCCATGAACCCTAGAAACAAGCTGGGATTCAACTACCACATGAAGTGGAGCACCAATCTGAAAAAGGTTTCATCACCAAAACCACTTGGTTGTGTGTGCGTGGGCATGTGGATCATTGTTTTGGAAAAGAACACATACAATTTCACTACAACATGTGTCGATCCATGTCTAGGAACCCTAGCAACATGCTGGGATTCAACTGCCAGATGTAGTGCAGCACCAGTTTGAAAGAGGTTGCATCACCACACCCAGTTGGATGTGTGTGTGTCCATGTGGATCACTGTGGTTTAGAAAAGAACACATGCAATGTCACTCCAACATGTGTCGAACCATGTCTAGGAACCCTAGCAACATACTAGGATTCAACGGCCACATGCAGTGGAGCACTAGTATGAAAGAGGTTGCATCACCACACCCACTTGGATGTGTGTTTGGACATGTGGATCATTGTGGTTTGGAAAAGAACACATGCAATGTCACTCCAACATATGTCCAACCATGTCTAGGAACCCTACTAACATGCTAGGATTCAACTACCACATGTAGTGGAGCACTAGTCTGAAAGAAGTTGCACCACCACACGCACTTTTATTTGTCAGTGGCCATGTTGATCATTGTGGTTTGGAAAAGAGAACATGTAATGTCACTCAAACACATGCCCAACCATCTCCAGGAACCCTAGAAACATGCTGGGATTCAACTACCACATGAAGTGGAGCACCAGTTTGAAAGAGGTTGGATCACCACACACACTTGCATATGTGTGGGTGTGCCCATGTAGATCATTGTGGTTATGAAAATAACACATGCAATGTCACTTCAATATGTGTCCAACCATGTCTAGGAACCCTAGCAACATGCTGGGGTTCAACTGCCATATGCATTGGAGCACCAGTTTGAAAGAGGTTCCATCACCACACTCACTTGGATGTGTGTGTCTTGCTAGGTTGATCATTGTGGTTTGGAAAAGAACACATATATTGTCACTCCAACATATGTCCAACCATGTCCAGGAATGCTAGCGACCTTTTGGGATTTAGCTGCCACATGCAGTGCAGCACTAGTTTGAAAGAGGTTGCATAACCACACCCACTTGGATGTGTGTGTGTGTGGACATGTGGATAATTGTGGTTTGGCAAAGAACACATGCAATGTCACTCTAGCATGTGTCCAACCATGTCCAGGAACCCTAGCAACATGCTAGGATTCAACTGCCACATGCAGTGTAGCACCGGTTTGAAAGATGTTGCATAACCACACCAACTTGGATGTGTGCGTGTGGCCATGTGGATCTTTGTGGTTTGGCAAAGAACACATGCAATGTCACTCCCACATGTGTCCAACCATGTCTAGGAACCCTTCTAACATGATGGGATTCAACTGCCACATGCAGTGGTGCACCAGTTTGAAAGATGTTGCATCACCACACCCACTTGGATGTGTGTATGTGGCCATGTGGATCATTGTGGTTTGGAAAATTACACATGCAATTTCACTACAACATGTGTCTAGGCATGTCTAGGAACCATTGCAACATGCTAGGATTTAACTGCCACATGCAGCGGAGCACTAGTTTGAAAGAGGTTGCATCACCACACCCACTTGGATGTGTGTGTGTGTGGCCATGTGGATCATTGTGGTTTGGCAAAGAACACATGCAATGTCACTCCAACATGTGTCTAACCATGGCCAGGAACCCTAGAAACATGCTAGGATTCAACTTCCACATGTAGTGGAGCACCAGTTTGAAAGGTGTTGCATCACCACACCCACTTGAATGTGTGTGTGTGGCCATGTGGATAATTGTGGTCTGGAAAAGAACACATGCAATGTCACTCCAACATGTGTCCAATCATTTCCAGGAATCCTAGCAACATGCTACGATTCAACTACCACATGGAGTGGAGCACTAGTATAAAAGAGGTTGCATCACCACACCCACTTGGATGTGTGTGTGTGGCCATGTGGATCATTGTGGTTTGGAAAGGAAAACATGCAATGTCACGCCAACATGTGTCCAACCATGTCCAGGAACCCTAGCAACATGCTATGATTCAACTGCCACATGTACTGGAGCACTAGTTTGAAAGAGGTTGCATCACTAGACACACTTGGATGTGCGTGTCTCTGGCCATGTTGATCATTGTGGTTTGGAAAAGAACACATGCAATGTCACTCGAACATGTGTCCAACCATGACTAGGAACCCTAGCAACATGCTGGGATTCAACTGCCACATCTAGTGGAGCACCTGTTTGAAAGATGTTGCATCACCACACCCACTTGAATGTGTGTGTGTGGCCATCACTACAAGAAAAGTTTCCTTCCGCAACGACTTGGCCTGGCGATCATCGTAGAAGGCGTGTCTTCCGTGAAGAAATTCTCGACTCGGCTGTGGCCGATGGAAAACTTTTTTTCCGGTTTCTCGGCCCTTTACTATGACAGATCTGCTAAAAACATGGAGGAAGCTCCGCTAGCGTGTGGCAGAAGCAAGATTTTCGTTTCCTCACGCGATGTTGACTCGCCGAAGTCTTTTGAGGCGTGTGGGTCCCGGACGTCGGTGTCTCTAGCGGACCATACTTTCCGGTCGCGCCTCCCTGATTTGAACTCGATAACGTAGCTCGAGGCGTCTACCGTTTAGTCAGGCTGCTAGGTCCCACATGTCAGCCTCTCATTAGAAGGATCTTGTGTATGATGGAATTTTTTCCTTCGCTCGCGATACCCTGTGCCGAAGTTGATTGCACTGCTCAATGCATCTACCATCTAATCAACCTCTTGGGACCCACATGTCATCCTCTCATTAGAACAAACGTGTGTATGATGGAATTTTTTCCTTCACTGGCGCTACCCCATTCCGAGTTGATAGCGTTGCTCGACACATCTACCATTTAACCAACCTCCTGAGCCCCACATGTCATCCTCTCATTAGAAGAAACGTGTGTATGATGGATTTTTTCCTTCGCTCGCGCTACCCTGTTTCGAACTTGATAGCGTTGTTCGATGCATCTACCGTTTAATCACGATGCTAGGCCCCACATGTCATCCTCTAATTAAAAGAAACGTGTGTACGATGGATTTTTTACCCTCTGTAGCGCCTTCGTGTTCCGAACTTCATAGCTTTGCTCGCTGCATCAACCTTTTATTTAGGCTGGTGGCTCCCTTATGTCAGCCTCAGATTAGAAGAATAGTGGGTATGATGGAATTTTGTTCTTCTCTAGCGCTACCATGTTCCGAGCTAGATAGCGTTGCTCGACGAATCTGTCGTTTGCTCACGCTGTTGGGTCCCCCATTTCAGCCTCTCATTAAAAGAAACTTGTACATGCTAAACTTTTTTCTCGCTCGTGCCTCCCTGTTTCGAACTGGCTACGTTGCTCGATGCAACATCTGTATAAGGTCGCGCTGCTGGGTCCCACATATCACCCTCTCTGTAAATGAAACGTGCGTATGATGGACTTTTTTTGGCCATGTCCGCTGTTTTGACCTTGGCAACTTGCTGGCCCCAGATTTCAACCACCTCTGTGCAGGAAACGTGTCTATGTTGGGTCCTAGCTAATAGCCTCTATTTGAAAGAAATGTGTGTATGTTGGACTGTTTTTCAGGTCCCAGATGTCATCCTAAGAGTACAAAAAATGGTCATAAAGGCCGAATTAAAAAGATTCTATGCTAACTCGGGGCGGATGCCCTATTTGTCACGGCTTATATTCCATGGGATCACTCTTAAATTAAATGGGCTATGGTCGGTGGCCACAATACTAGGAAAAGGCCTAATTAGAAGGTATTGGGCTATGCGGCTGATAGGCTAATTTCATGGGCTATGCTTGGGCCTGCTGGGTCCGATATGTCAGCTTCTTTATAAGTGCAACGTGTGTGTGATGGACTTTTTTCGGCTGCGTCCGCTATTTTCAAAGTGGCAGCCATGTATGGTCTTACTACTGGGGTCCTTATGTCAGCCTCTCTAGCATGTTCTGGCTTGTGGGTCCCTGATGCAGCCTTGTATGTTCTGTCTGGTGGGTCCCTGATGCAAGCCTCTTTGTACAAGTATTTAAACTTTTGTTTCAAACCCACCCTCAAAACAAACTGGGTCCATGATGTCATCCTCTCCGTAATGCGACATTGCTAGAAGAAAAAAATGTAAACCCAAGATAAATTTTAACAAAAGACCTTCAAATCAAATAAACGTAAACTGAGTGTGTTGGCACTATAACAAAGATATTTATAAAATAAATATCACTAAACTTTTATTAGTACTACAATTTATGTATTATTCTTCTTAAAAATATTTTGGGTGTCTATGTTTATCTCTTTTAAAATATAAAATGGCAGCGCTCTTGGCATCTCAATTTATAAAATGCCACATAATGGAGTATTTTCTTAAAAACATGGGTAGGCAGAGTTTTTTTTATTTTGAGAGGTGGGGGCAATGCCCAAAAGGCCGAATTAAAAAGTGTTTGGCTATTCTACATAGGCTGCTCTACGTGGGTTATACTCCATAGGGCAGGCTCCATGGACTTCATTCTCAAATTTTAGTGGGTTGTGCTGAGCAGTCCCTTGACCCCTAAAAGGTCGAATTAATATGTTCTCGGCTATGCTCCATGGGCTCCTTTCTCAAATTTCATTGGGTTGCGGTCAGTAGTCCCCTGACCCTGAAAAGAACGAATAAAAATGTTCTGGGCTGAAGAGGGGCCAAATGAGCTACTAAATTTCTTCTCCTAGTTAATAAAAATGGCATTGTGATGTGCTCGGCCGGATTCGAAACAAAGACGTTAGAGAGGGAGGGATAAAAGTGATAATTCTTTTTGGCAGCTATCCATGTCAAAATTCAGCAGTACGGAATAAGGTAGAAAAATTATCAACAGATTCGAAGTTCATATTCAGGAGCACTTGACCAATTCAGCAGCATTTCAAAAGTGACCAATTCAGCAATACAGATAATAAAATACCATAGCAGTATAGAGAGAACCAGTTTTTGTTTCAGCTCTAAAAACCTTGTCGCGCGATCAGTTTGTCGTTTTCATAAATAACACTCGACCATTGGAGCAAGCAAAACTGACGATCAAGTCTTCTTTGAGTACCTTCTTCTCACATCAATGCCTGTGTGACCCCAATATGCAACCCAAAATGCCCAAGTCTCATCTAGATTGTGACACGGCCATGTACAAGGGCGGCAAGCACGCGTCCGTTTCACATTCAACACCACATGACAGATTCAGCAGCAATTTAAAGTGAGCGATTCAACGGTGGCAGAAAAAGACCAAAAGAATTGACGGATTTATCAATGCCGACTTTGAAATTCAATGGATGTACAACAATGTGGCAAAGCCAAGTTTCAAAAGGAAAGTGTGACCATGCATTTTCTCCACTCGATCTAAATAAGTCCAAGTACATAGGTATTACTACAAAATAGATTAGCAGTAGCTGAACTCCATACAAAATACTTAGTAGAAGTGTAGAACTACAAGCTTACACTAAGCTAGGAACCACTACATGTACCATCATATGTACTCGAAGAAACGAGAATGCTTCAGTGTGTCAAAATGCTGGCCGGGTTGTGCCCTTGATTTCCTGCCTGGGACGCGTCTCTCGTTTCATTGTCACCTGTCGGCCTCTAGGTCAACAACATACATGTAAAATTCATAAGACAAACCAGGAAATTCGGGATCCTTAATTTTGACAATTCCAATTACGAAGGGAATCTGCCACCAACGTAAACTAGCTAATTAGTACAACATTACATACACTCACGGTAGGATCATCACAAGAGGATTAAGATGTGATATCTCACCGGTGAATCTTGTCCGACGACAAGTTCAGTAATATGCCAGTAAAGACGCGGCTTGGACAGAAAAGACATGAGCACTTCCTGCGCAGCGTTGGCCGGTGACAGCCTAATCGTTGTCTCAGGTGACCTCTTTACTACAACCTGATTGAAACTAGCGAACAAGACCAAGGACCAAAACCTCACCTCGTACCGTGGCGATTCGCATGCTGCCGACCTGACCAGCCTGACAGACAGGAGCAAGTCTGTGTTATGCCCATAAATTTGGGCGACGAACAGCTTGCCCTCCTTCCTGATGCCGATGACCTCACTCTAAGCGAGCCTGGTGCACGAACCAGCACAAACGGGTCCCATTTTTTGGGGTTGTATCTAGGCATTGTCATGGAGTGGGTAGATATGAGGTGCTCGACGAACACTTTCTTGACGCCGGTGAACTCCCATCCTGGCTCCCTGCAGACACACCGGCGGTAGTTGCACGCGATCTTGTGGTTGTAGACATCCTTGTAGGAGACCAAAGTCTAGCAGATGTCGTTGGGGAATCTACTACCTTTTCCGCCAGCGGCTTGGCGGTACAGCTCCTTGGAGCATGCGGCTAGTCGGACGGCGCTGGTAGTGTCCAGACGCTTAGCTATTTCATTGAAGACGTCGCCGCCGACCTTCGTCCAAACGTTGTTCAGCCGATTGTTCCTCGAATCCACAACCATCACGTCCGAATGATTGGAGGCAAGGGCGGATCTATGTATGACTATTGGGCTTATTTGGAGGAGAGGGGTGGTGGCCTGGAAGGGTCGATGCTGCAGGTGAGATGGCAAGAAAAATGTGTGATGTGCTCACTAGAGAAGATCCAAATGCAGCCTCTCAGAGTTGGGAATGGCTCTTATGGAGGGGGTTTTGCCGTGCTCCTACGGTTGTCTTCTGCCAGGCGTACTGCATCGAGCACGCCGACTAGAGTTATGGAGTAGGGAGTACTATAGGTACTCTAGACTAGCACCCTGCCATGGAGTGTTCTCTCATCACATCTCAGTTATTAGAACTGAGAGATGATTTATTTACTTCTTCCATTTTTATACTACTCCCTCGAGTTCGTATTCTAATGGCCTCAACTTTGTCTAGATTCACATCAGTTAGACAAAGTAGTTGTAAGTTGAGTCACTTATGTTTTTTGGTACTTCATAGTAGGTACCAAAATACCAAGATGGTGAACCACATATGAACTTTCTAGAAAGGTACCCCTTTGCAAAGATTGGCAAGCCTGCTAAAATTGTTGAAACTCTTAGAAAGGCAAGAACCCACGACCTAAATTGCATCATGCTTGGTGAAATAACGACAGGTTCCCAGTTCATATTCAGAAGCATTTCAAAGTGACCGATTCAGCAATACAGACTCTGAAATTCAATAGAAGGACGGCGAGAATCATTTCTTATTTCAGTACTAAAAACCTTGGTGCGGGATCAATCACTTTTCTCCGAACACACTCGATCATCGGAGCAAGCAAAACTGACCATCAAGCCTGCTTTTCTATGCATACTTTCTACTCACATCAATGACTATGTGACCCACATATGCAAACCAAAATGCCCCAAGCCTCGTCTATATTGTGACAAGGCCATGTTTCAAAAGAACAGTAAGACCATCCAGTTCCCTTGATATAAAAAAAGTATCAGTACGTCAGTATTAGTTCTACAAGATACCTTAGTATTATAATAAAAACGACACAACATTTGACAGATTGTAACACCCCAGCATTAGAGCTTCGAAATAAGCTGAGATAAGGTGTGTGCATTGCATTCATGCATAGAAAATCCGAATAATTTTCGCGGTTTTAAATAAAACTTGTCAAAGAGATTGAAGCTTCCCTTAACTTGGTGGAACTAATGTAGATCATCAAGTTGACTACGATAAGTTTCAATATGACCTTTGCTAAAACCTTATCTTTGGGTAATATAATTTGATCTAAGGGTAGATCAAATGTAATAAAACTAAGTCATAACACACTACTTAATAAGGAGTACTAGATCTTCTAGAGATCATGACATGGTATTCCGTACCACAACTCAAGGATGAATACTTAATATTCTAAAGATGATATCAAGGTATTATCTACCACAAACCCTAAATCCCAAGTCAAGTATATAACTTAAGTAAAGAAATATCATAACTAAAACTTGAAATACTTATTTGCCATAGTTATTCCTACCATGAGAATCATGGTAGTTTTTAAACATTAACTCTTACCACAAATAGAGTTGGAAAAGAAGTCAAGCCAAGACCATCCAGCATATACTCTTAATATCATATTAAGAGGTGGCATTCCTATTTAACCAAGTCCTAGTGTCAAGCGATCATCAGTGTTGTGTGATCAATTCCTGACCTAGAACTTATTGACTCTTAGCTTTGACCTATTATATTGACCTTCCAAATGCTAAAGTAAATTAGTAAGAAGAAGGAACTAGATATGGTAGAGTGTGCCATCATCAATGTAATGATATCCTTAGTGGTGATCAAACCATTTGATGTTGGAGGAGTTAACTCACTCATGAGTTAACTAGAAGTAGTACCTAAACCCAAGAGTTAAGCTAGTAATTGAGAAGCTATGAGAAAGCTAGTAGTACTTGTGTATCAAATAATAATCTTGTTAAACTAAGTGGGTATAAATTTCAAGTAAGTTTCCTTAGCAATATAAGCCTTATAGAAAGACTAGTACAAGTCTACTACTTAGTTGAGTATAGATCTTGATCAGACAATTAGAAGCCTAAGCTTAGTTTTATCAAATGATGGTGGTCATTATTATCAAGTCACTTGAGGATAGATGACAAGGTGTTCAAGAAGAGTTGTGAGTATACCCAAGTAGGTAAAGCCCTAGTAAAATGAATCATCTAGCTTGATTATGAGAAGTCAAGCTAGAGTATAATGAAGTATATAACATAAGTTGTAGGAGTAGTTGGAAGTATAATAGTTTAACCAAGGTAATACAAGAACACACTTGTATTATGGGAGTAGTACCATATACATTCTAGAGGATTGATATCACATGTGATATATAGAGAGAATCAAAATCTTCCAAGCCTTGGAAGTAGTTGCAAGATGGATTTAAGGAAGTTAATAGATGGAGTTAGTAGTAGCTACATTGATCGGTGCATCAATGGTAGTTAATTAAGAGGAGTTATATAGTAGGAGAAGAATGAAGGAGTAATGTTGAAGTGGCATGACCATGTCATCATATGTTGATGGATATGGTGGAGTCATATGATTGACTTATTCAGGAATATGTGATCTTTGTAATTAAAAGAAGAGATATTTATAGAGTATATTTTGGAAAGGAATTACTTATATAAAGATAACCTTAGTGAGGTATTAAGGTAATGATACTTTAGAATCCTTAACCAAGATCATATCAAACCATGGCAGAACCATGTCTACCTCTTTGTTTTAAACCCTAGAATAAAGAAGGTAGTTAAACCAATTCCTATTTTTAGGCAACCAATGGATAGTATCTCTTAGCCAAATGAAATTTCTAAGAGATAAATAGATTACCCGTTGAGAGTGTATTGATGGAAGCCTTGTCCACCTTAATGTATTAAACCCTCATAGAAACCTAGAATGATAGAACTATTAGGATCACATTATGAAAGCAATCCCAATAACATACTTTAAGTTGAGAGGTTATTCAGGATCACAAAACATGGTGGCAATATGTCTTAGCCTTAATACTCATCCATGTCTCTAATTGAATATGAGTGATTAAATCCTCTAAAAACCCAAATACATATATTTGAAGGAACATTAGCATTTCTCGACCAATGTTTATTATTGATTCATCATTACCTAACCAAAAGTGTTCTGTGGTAATTCTAAACTCTACAAACCAAGTAGAATTGGATTTGGCAAATCACCAAATATGGAGGACCATGAAACTTATATCACCCTATTATGAACCACAAAGATTAATACCTTATTAATGTATATATATGATTCCTTTATGAGGTTAAGTATTAATAAGATTCTGTACACATAATTATCCATCTTAAACCATTACCATTACATTCTTTTAGTGGAAGTGAAAGTCATTTTAAAAGATCTTATTATAAAGAGTAAATATCTAAAACCCTAATCCCTATTTATATTCTCTAACAAAAATAATCCTTTCTATAATCATGATTAGTGTAAATACTAAAAAATAGAAGTCCAAGGATACAAATAGATATATAAATGTTCAGTACATATTCACAAAGTATCACCAACGAAATTTAAACTATAAATAGATATAGAAATATAAAACAGAATAAAGAAGAGAATTAGAAAAAAAGGGAAAACGGAAGAGTCTAGAACCGGCCCACGGCCTAGAGAATTTTCTCTCCTAACCAACGCTCGCGAGTAGCAGCAGTAACTTTCCGCTTGCTCGGCCAAAGCCCAACACCAGCCCAACCCAGATACCGGTCCGGTCACTCGTCATGTCATCGTCATCCTCACGCGACGAAGCAGCTGTCTGGCCCGAGCTCCGTCGTCGATCCTCCACCGCGTTACGATGCACGCCGCCGCTTCTGGAGGAGGGGATAAGAATGTCTACACTCTCCTCTATCCGTGCATACCCATTTCACTCTCTCTCGTGCTCTCTTCCATTTTTTCCTTCAAGCCGAAACCCTAGCTAGAAAGGAGCCATGGGAACCCTAGTTCTAGACCTCACCGAGATCCATCGTGGTGTCTGGAAGCTTCCTCTTGTCGTCCTGGATTGTCTGGCGGAAGGAATCAATTCCTCTATGTCGCTATCGATGCCACCTACCTCGTCTGGCCACCGCTCACCGTCGACCATGGCGTCACTGTCCGAGCTCCCCTCTCCTTGTCGTTGCCTCTACAAGCTTCCAGGTGAGCTCCTGGTTCCGATGGTCCTCTCCAATTCGTCTCTAGCCCTTCGTAGCTTCGTCTCCACGAACACCTGCAAGCGCCGCCGTTGTAGCTCGTCGCCGGCCAGCGTCCGGTGACCATTTCCGGGCTACGCTGCCACTGATAGGATCGCCACGAACTCCTCTTTCCAGCGCACCCTACCGCGTGATCTAGGGCGTCGTAGTTCACCACCGGCGACCACAAACTGGCGGTGGTGGTCGTGCTTGCGTCAGCACGACATCACGCCCAGGTCACCCCGGTCCCGCCAGCTCTGTTTGACTGGGTCCTTGCCTAGGTGGCAAGTGACGTGGCCTTGACCCCACGGGTCAGTGGCTGGGACTAGATTAGTTCGTGTATAAAAGGTTTTCTCTATTTAGTAAATAGATAAAACAAAATAAGTTTATATATAAATATAATTTCCAGAAATTTAATAAAAGGGTTAAATCTTCTTAATTGAATATCTTTTGTTTTATAATTCAGAAAAATGTATATAATATATCAAAATGCTCAGAAAAATAAAATCTATAATTTAAATTTATTAACAAACATTAATGTGTTAACTATTTAAATAATTATTATTTAATAAAGATTTTATAAGTAATAATACTTTGAAAATTCATATTTTAATATTGGTAAATGAGAAAAATATAAATAATATACCAAAATTCTTAGAAAAGCAAAATCTACATTTACAAAATTGTTTCATAGATTTTTGGTATCACTTAGATAAATATTATTATTTATTAAGTATTTATAAAGTGATAAAACTTACAAAAATCATAGTTTAATATTTAAAAATCACAAAAATACATATAATATACCAAAATGATCACAAAATAAATTCTACACATTAAAAATATCCTCTTTCTTAATTGAAGTCAAATAAAAGGTAAATGTCTAATAAATCTTATTTTAACTCTTTTCTTTTATTTTAATTCCTTAGAAATATATATATCGTTACTATTGCCTTTACCATTATTTGTTTAAAGTCTAAAAGTGTAATAACAAGTGCAAGTTATGTTTAAGTGAAGTTAAGACAGGTCCAACCAATTCAAGTTGTACTCACTAAGACTACCATTCAGAATTTAGTAAATCTTACTCTCCAAAAAATATTTTATCAATTATAAAATCATCAAGATTTCAGTACTAATTCTTTTACCAATTTAGGAATCCGTGTAAAGAATTAAACTAAGTTTTCAAGTAATTTTAACAATACCATATATATCCTTATAAAATATAAGCATTAATAAGAAAGTAACTCTACTCAATTATAACTATAATAAAACACCACCGCATTCAAGTAATAATACTTAAATTCTAATTTTGTGGAATGTGAAGAAGTCAACCATCTAAAATGTAGTGCCTTATTCAAAACATGTAAATATCCACCACTTATGCTATGATTGTTTAATGTAGCAATGTTTTCCTCTTTAATAATCTTAGCTAATAAGAAAACCTTAAAGTGTTAGCCTTAAGTTTAAATACTTTAAACTTTGTAAAGTAATATTTTCCTCAAAAGTTATTATTTTAAGAAACATTAAAAGTAATCCTTGAACACTTCCTTCAAAGCTCTAATTTATTCCTAATCTTGTTTAAGAAATATTTCAGATACCATGACCCATTTGAGTGATTTAGTATTGCATATTGTTTGTTGTATTTACATATTGTTTCGCACACTTTCACAAGCCTTAATAAGAAGCACAAGTGTAAAGCTGGTATAAAAGTGCAACACATTCCAAAGAACTGATCACAAACTTCAAACCCTAGATTATATATGATTAGTCCCGGGATTCGCGTCTATCAAACATCATTACATTACTTATGCATAATTGCATTTTGCTTCTTTAAACATTAGTCCTTACTGGACCAATGATGCTATTTACAGAATTTGGATCTTCTATTATCTCGAAGACCGTGAGTGCATAATCTTGCAATCACAAAAGGCAAGTTCACAACTTGCTCATGTCCTTTGATTATTTTCTATCAAATGCTTGTAACTCAAATGTTGTCATCACCTGCATTTCAAAAAGGACAGAAAATACTATTTCCATAATAATATCGATTATTTACAAAGTGGTAATAATCTATTGATACAGTTCCAGTGGTAAAGGAACATAATACCTAGGACTTAACAACCAATGTCGCCAGTGATTCTAGCGCTATATATTACGCGTCAACCATGAGATTTGGAATGGGACGGAGAAGTCAGCTATATCTTCTTCCTCTCGCATGCATCCGGATGGCCAAGTCGTGGATGTTATCCTCGTAGCATACATTTATTGGTAATTCTTAGAGGATATGCAGCATATGGGTGGGAGCCCTCAACATCCCATGATAGTTCTGGCATCTGACGGTCTGTACTAACCATTGCCGTAATTCAAGATGTGGGCATGGTGTACACCAAGGGGACATATGGGGTCGTGAAGGGGGCAGTGAGTGGCTTGGATCTTAGGTTGGGCCTCAAACCATGGAAGATTGAACAGGGACATACTCCCGGCCGTGCAACAAAGCTTAAGGTCTCTTGTGGGAAAAGTGACGCACCTCTGCAGAGTGTAAGAATTGTGACATGTTACTCCCTATTCCGGGAAGGAGCTACGAACGTGGTAGGAAAGGAACCCCACAAAAGTTCTGGTCAACATGTGAAGGCTGTCGAACATAGTTTTTAGAATAAAAGCAACCTTTGAAGAAATGTTTAAGAAAACATGCATTGCCTACGACCTTTGGTCTGTGGCCGTAGAGATAGTGCATCATACACTTCTTTTTAGTGAACTTGCTGAGTACACTCGTACTCAACCATACCTTCTTAACCCTTGCTAGGTTTTAAGCCATTGAAGGCGACGTCAACATCAATTTCTGCTCAAGAAACCATCATCGGCAGCTCAAGTTCTTCAATAAAGTCTATGAAGTCAAAATATACATCATCCGAAGTGAAGACAAAGTCTCTGTTTAGAAAGGAGTAGATACTCTAGCCATAAAACCTACTTCTATAGAGCATTGCATTAGTAGCAATTGCAAGCCAAACAGTTTAGGTGTTAGTCTTATTAGCCAGATAGTTCTAAATTATTATTTCCGGTTCTTCCTTTTAAGAAGTTCTTTCTCCCTCTTTCACCTAGAGTATTCTCTGGATATTTTGTAAAGAGTCGAGTTGTAATCTATAGTCATGTCTTGGACCTGTTGTGTTTCTGTTGTACCACTCTGAGGGATGTAATACTAGTGAACGGTTTTTCATTGGTGTTATGTCAATGAATATAGTGTACTACATCATGCAGTGGTATGCTGGGTCACCGCAACTGGTATCAGAGCATATGCTTTGACCATAGGATTAAAACCTTTTAGGAAGATCTGTAGGTTGGATAGTGACTATAGGAGCCATCTTATCTAAACCAAGACTTGTGATGGATATCCACTTGAGGATAAACCTTGTCACACTTAAGTTGGATATTTTATCATTTTTCTTAAGGATTAGATATATGTATTCTCTAGAGAATTTTTATTTGAGTGTAGCTCTAAATAGGTATAACACCACTAAGATATCTTACGTAAGTTAAAATATCAAAGAAGATTACGACTAAGATTAGGATAGCATGTGGAGTAGTATTAGTGATGGAGTTTATAGTTAGAATCCCTGTGAAGTAGCTGAATCTTACCACTAGTTGATACCACTATACCATGCAGGGTAGACCATCAGAGTATGTATAGATACAATTGGAAGTAAAACATGTGCCATTCACTTGAGAATTCTATGTGATGGAGTAGAGTTCTGTTAGGAACCATTAATAGTAAGCTAAGAAGAAGAGTCGTCATGGTGAGATGAGCTCTTTAATCATGATGACTAGGTAAATCTTAACAAGTTCGTGGTGAGAATAGCTCCAAGACCATGATAAGTCTGTAATTAGGACAAGTACTTAGTAAATAATCTTGTAACAACAGTAAGTAAAGAACCATGTAGGTTTATGATAGAAGTCATGGGTATCATAACATTACGATGATTTTTGGATTAAGGTAGTAACTACAATGTTGTTAGTAGTCCCGAGAGACCATGTGAGGATATTTTACGATAGAATGGAAAATTGGTAGTCTTTAATAGTCCTAAAGGAGAGGTCAGTGGTTAGTCAAAACCAAAGGGAGATCACTTTTCTCAAAATTATCCAATTGCAATTGAGCAATTTGGGTAAATATTGAGACAAAGAGTAGTTAAACCCTTAAGTGCTAAGTATCACGATGTAAACCTATATTAGGAGGTGTCATATACTATACAGCTAAGCCTGCATTTTCGAGATGTTTTACTCAACTACTATATTATGGGCTTAGAATGATGTGTGTTATATGTACCACATTTGGATTTCTTGATTTTTCTTGCATCTTCTTGATTGACTAGATCTGTGCATGAAGTTTGACTTGATGTGCAAATTCATGTTGCATCACCAAGTTATTACTTGATGTTATGGACCTAGATACATAAGGGAATTCGTGAAAGGGAGTGACGAGTTTTGAAGATCAAGATGAAGACTTGCACGAAGAAGTTAGCTAAATATCAGGAGTATGAACACTATTTTGAAGGATGGATCAACCCCAACTCATTATGAGCTAGCAATAAGAAGGAATATTAGTGTAGAAAAGGTGTTGAGCAACATTAAAGGATGAGTCACTCCAAGTGGGTGATGTTGCTCAGAAGCTAATGAAATAGTCGTACCTAGTTCATGGAAGTATCATGAATCAGTGCAAAGGAGAAGTCTTTGAATAAGGGTGGTATTCAAGCTCTAACAATTCAGAGAGAATGCCAATAAGAAGTCAAAACCTCGTAGGGTAATCCATACACCTAGGAGGATCTGCAGCTAGTATCCGTAGCTGGTATCCTAGCGGTTTAGATAATTAGGTCATCTTTGTATAGTTTAAGGAGTATAAACTTGGCCTAAGTTAAGAAAGACATAAAGAAGTATAGAATTAAAAGTGAACGGCTTTCGTGAATTTTCGCGAAATTAGGTTTATTAGTGAGGAATAATGTCTAAGGAGATAAAAGTAAGACAAGTAACGTTGGAAGATTCATTTCGGAGATCCACAATGGCGTGGGTGTACCACAGATTCTTTCATGAAACCTTCCAGAGGAACAAATATAAGTTGGACAAAGACCGATCTCCTAACTATTGAGTTGAAGGGTATTATACATGAAGTTTAAAGACCATTAGGAAACCCCTAGGAGAGAGTAAACAATAAACACTGAAGTGTTGTTGTCTAACTTTTTGACTAAAGGTTGGAAAAGAAGTACAAATTTGCGGTGAGATTAAGCCTTATTCTCATAAGGTTATAAGAAATCATCTATATAAGAGTACTCTCTAGAGTATGTCCGGATGAAAGATCGAAGGAGATATAACTGCTTAACCCTAGTGGACTAGTTATAAAGTGGAAACAACTGGTAAGTTTTCCTTAAGAAGGAGAAGAGCCTACCAAAATAAGTCCAGTGTAAAGTAGTAGGAAAGCCTGATCGGAATGGAGTAAATGTGTCCCAAACCAATCCTAAGTAGAACTTTCAAGACGTAACCAAAGGGATTGTAGTAGAAGGAGTATGCTACATATTGGAAACGGCAGACGGAAGTTTCCAAGTATGAAGAGAATTCAAGGAAAAATATTTAGATACGGGATACCACAATTATCCCAATTGTGATCACAATGGAATTTGAGAAATGGTGGGATCAATAGAAGTCAACTTCTCATTCCAAAACGCAAGAGAGTACGAACTTCGGGGACGAAGTTTATTTTAAGGGGGAGAGTCTGTAACACCCCAACATTAGAGCTTAGAAATAAGCTAAGATAAGCTCTGTGCATTGCATTCATGCATAGAAAATTCGAATAATTTTCATGATTTTAAATAAAAGTTATCAAAGAGATTGAAGCTTCCCTTAACTTGGTGGAATTGAAGTAGATCATCAAGTTGACTGCGATAAGTTTCAATATGACCTTTGCTACAACCTTATCTTTGGGTAATATAATTTGATCTAAGGGTAGATCAAATGTAATAAAACTAAGTCATAACACACTATTTAATAAGGAGTACTAGATCTTCTAGAGATCATGACATGGTATTCCATACCACAACTCAAGGATGAATCCTTAATATTCTAAAGCTGATATAAAGGTATTATCTACCACAAACCCTAAATCCCAAGTCAAGTATATAACTTAAGGAAAGAAATATCATAACTAAAACTTGAGATACTTATTTGCCATACTTATTCCTACCATGAATCATGGTAGTTTTTAAACATTAACTCTTACCACAAATAGAGTAGGAAAGGAAGTCAAGCCAAGACCATCCAACATATACTCTTAATATCATATTAAGAGGTGACCTTCCTCTTTAACAAAGTCCTAGTGTCAAGTGATCATCATTGTTGTGTGATCAATTCCTGACCTAGAACATATTGACTCTTATCTTTGACCTATTATATTAACCTTCCAAATTCCAAAGTAAATTAGTAAGAAGAAGGAACTAGATATGGTATAGTGTGTAATCATCAATGTAATGAGATCCTCAGTGGTGATCAAACCATTTGATGTTGGAGGAGTTAACTCACTCATGGGTTAACTGGAAGCAGTACCAAAACCCAAGAGTTAAGTTAGTAATTGAGAAGCTGTGAGAAAGCGAGTAGTATTTGTGTATCAAATAATAATCTTGTTAAGCCAAGTGGGTATAAATTTCAAGTAAGTTTCCTTAGCAATATAAGCCTTATAGAAAGACTAGTACAAGTCTACTACTTGGTTGAGTATAGATCTTGATCAGACAATTAGAAGCCTAAGCTTAGTTTGATCAAATGATGGTGGTCATTATTCTCATGTCACTTGACGATAGATGACAAGGTGTTGAAGAAGAGTTATGAGTATACCAAAGTAGGTAAAGCCATAGTAAGATGAATCATCTAGCTTGATTATGAGAAGTCAAGCTAGAGTATAATGAAGTATATAACATAAGTTGTAGGAGTAGTTGGAAGTATAATAGTTTAACCAAGGTAATACAAGAACAAACTGGTATTATGGGAGTAGTACCATACACATTCCATAGGATTGATATCACATGTGATATAGAGAGAGAATTAAAATCTTGCAAGCCTTGGAAGTAGTTGCAAGATGGATTTAAGGAAGTTAATAGATGGAGTTAGTAGTAGCTACATTGATAGGTGCATCAATGGTAGTTAATTAAGAGGAGTTATATACTAGGAGAATAATGAAGGAGTAATGTTGAAGTGGCATGACCATGTCATCATATGTTGATGGATATGGTGGAGTCAGATGATTGACTTTCCGGAATATGTGATCTTTGTAATTAAAAGAAGAGATATTTATAGAGTATATTTAGGAAAAGAATTACTTATCTAAAGATAACTTTAGTGAGGTATTAAGGTAAGGATACTTTAGAAGCCTTAACCAAGATTATATCAAACCATGACAGAACCATGTCTACCTCTTTGTTTTAAACCCTAGAATAAAGAAGGTAGTTAAACCAATTCCTATTTTTAGGCAACCAATGGATAGTTTTTCTTAGCCACATGAAATGTCTAAGAGATAAATTGAATACGAGTTGAGAGTGTATTGATGGAAGCCTTGTCCACCTTATTATCTTAAATCCTAATAGAAACCTAGAATGATAGAACTATTAGGATCACATTATGAAAGCAATCCCAATAACTCACTTTAAGTTGAGAGGTTATTCAGGATCACAAAACATGGTGGCAATATGTCTTAGCCTTAATACTCATCCATGTCTCTAATTGAATATGAGTGATTAAATGCTCTCAAAACCCATATACATATATTTGAAGGAACATTAGCATTTCCCAACCAATGTTTATTATTGATTCATCATTACCTAACCAAAAGTGTTCTGTGGTAATTCTAAACTCTACAAACCAAGTAGAATTGTATTTGGCAAATCACCAAATATGGAGGACCATGAAACTTATATCACCCTATTATGAACCATAAATATTAATACCTTATTAATGTATATATATGATTCCTTTATGAGGCTAAGTATTAATCAGATTCTGTACACATAATTATCCATATTAAACCATTACCATTACATTCTTTTAGTGGAAGAGAAAGTCATTTCAAAAGATCTTATTATAAAGAGTAAATCTCTAAAATCCTAATCCCTAATTATATTCTCTAACAAAAATAATCCTTTCTATAATCATGATTAGTGTAAATACTAAAAAATAGAAGTCCAAGGATACAAATAGATATATAAATGTTCAAACATATTCACAAAGTATCACCAACTAAATTTAAACTTTAAATAGATATAGAAATATAAAACAGAATAAAGAAGAGAATTAGAAAAAAGGGAAAACAACAGAGTACAGAACCGGCCCACGGCCTAGAGAAGTTTCTTGCCTAACCAACGCTCGCGAGAAGCAGTAGTCACTTTCCGCTCGCTCGGCCAAAGCCCAACACTAGCCCAGCCTAGATATCAGTTTGGTCATTCGTCATGTCGTCGTCATCCTCACGCGGCAAAGCAGCTACCTGGCCCAAGCTCCGCCGTCGATCCTCCTCCATGTTACGATGCACGCTGCCGCTTCTGGAGGAGGGGTTAAGAACGTCCGCACTCTCCTCTATCCGCTCATACCAATTTCACTCTCTCTCGCGCTCTCTTCCATTTTTCCCCTTCGAGCCAAAACCCTATCTAGAAAGGAGCCATGGAAACCCTAGTTACAGACCTCGCCGAGCTCCATCGTGGTGCCTGGAAGCTTCCTCTCGTTGTCCTGGATCGTCTGGCAGAAGGAATCAATTCCACTCTCTCGCTATCGATGCCACCGACCTTGTCTGTCCCCCACTCACCGTCGACCATGGCGTCACTATCTGAGCTCACCTCTCCTCGCCGTCACCTCTACAAGCTTCTAGGTGAGCTCCTAGTTACGATGGTCCTCTCTGATTCGTCTCTAGCCCTTCGTAGCTTCGTCTCCACGAACACCTAGAAGTGCCACCGTTGTAGCTCATCGCCGGCGTGTCCGGTGACCATTTCCGGGCTACGCTGCCACTGATAGGATCGCTGTAAACTCCTCCTTCCAGCGCACCCTACCGCGTGAGCTCTGGCGCCGTAGTTCACCACCGGTGACCACAAACTGGCGGTGGTGGTCGTGCTTGCGTCAGCACGACGTCATGCCCACGTCACGCCCATGTCACCCCGGCCCCGCTGCGAACTCCTCTAGTCCGTATATAAAAGGTTATCTCTGTTTAGTAAATAGATAAAACAAAATAAGTTGATATATCAATATAATTTCCAGAAATTTAATAAAAGGATTAAATCTTCTTAATTGAATATCTTTTGTTTTATAATTAAGAAAAATGTATATAATATATCAAAATGCTGATAAAAATAAAATATATAATTTAACTTTATTAACAAACATTATTGTGCTAACTATTTAAATAATTATTATTTAATAAAGATTTTATAAGTAATAATACTTTGAAAATTCATATTTTAATATTGGTAAATGAGAAAAAATATAAATAATATACCAAAATTCTTAGAAAAACAAAATCTACATTTACAAAATTGTTTCATAGATTTTTGGTATCACTTAGATAAATATAATTATTTATTAAGTATTTATAAAGTGATAAAACTTATAAAAATCATTGTTTAATATTTAAAAATCACAAAAATACATATAATATACCAAAATGATCACAAAAATAAATTATACACATTAAAATATCCTCTTTCTTAATTGAAGTTAAATAAAAGGTAAAGGTCCAATAAATCTTATTTTAACTCTTTTCTTTTATTTTAATTCCTTAGAATATATAAATCTTTACTATTGCCTTTACCATAATTTGTTTAAAGTATAAAAGTGTAATAACAAGTGTAAGTTATGTTTAAGTGAAGTTAAGATAGTTATAACCAGTTCAAGTTGTACTCGCTAAGACTACCATTCAGAATTAAGTAAATCTTACTCTCCAAAAACATTTTATCAATTATAAAATCATCAAGATTTGAGTACTAATTCTTTTACCAATTTAGGAATCCACCTAAAGAATTAAACTAAGTTTTCAAGTAATTTTAGCAATACCTTATCTATGCTTATAAAATATAAGCACTAATAAGAAAGTAACTCTACTCACTTATAACTTTAATAAAACACCACCTCATTCAAGTAATAATACTTAAATTCTAATTTTTTGGAATGTTAAGAAGTCAACCATCTTCAATGTAGTGCCTTATTCAAAACATGTAAATCTCCACCACTTATGCTATGATTGTTTAATGTAGTAATGTTTTCCTCTTTAATAATCTTAGCTAATAAGAAAACCTTAAAGTGTTAGCCTTAAGTTTAAATACTTTTTACTTTGTAAAGTAATATTTTCCTCAAAAGTTATTCTTTTAAGAAACATTAAAAGTAATCCTTGAACACTTCCTTAAAAGCTCTAATTGATTATTAATCTTGTTTAAGAAATATTTTAGATACCATGACCCATTTGAGTGATTTAGTATTGCATAATATTTGTTGTATTTACATATTGTTGCACACACTCTCACAAGCCTTAATAAGAAGCACAGGTGTAAAGCTGGTATAAAAGTGCAACACATTCCAAAGAACTCATCACAAACTTCAAACCCTAGATCATATACGATTAGTCCGGGGATTCTCATCTATCAAACAACATTACATTACTTATGCATAATTGCATTTTGCTTCTTTAAACATTAGTCCTTACCGGACCGATGATGCTATTTGCAGAATTTGGATCTTCTATTATCTCGAAGACCATGAGTGCATAATCTTGCAATCACAAAAGGCAAGTTCACAAGTTGCTCATGTCCTTTGATTATTTTCTATCAAATGCTTGTAACTCAAATGTTGTCATCACCTGCATTTCAAAAAGGACAGAAAATACTATTTTCATAATAATATGATTAAAGATTATTTACAAAGTGGTAATAATCTATTGATACAATTCCAGTGGTAAAGGAACATAATACCTAGGACTTAACACCAATGTCGCCAGTGATTCTAGCGTCGTATATTATGCGTCAACCATGAGATTTGGAATGGGACGAAGAAGTCAGCTGTATCTTCTTCCTCTCGCATGCATCTGGATGGTCAGGTCGTGGCTATTATCCTCGTAGCGTGCATTTCTTGGTAATTCGTAGAGGATATGCAGCATATGGGTGGGATCCCTCAACGTGCCATGATAGTTCTAGCATCTGACGGTTTGTACTAACCATTGCCGTCATTCAAGATGTGGGCATGTCATACACCAAGAGAATATCATTTTGCGGCCCAAAAGTTGGGGCGCCCAGGCAACGCGGTACCCGAGTTGATTTTAATCACCACGATTTGAAAAGTTGGGGCGCCAATTACTGAGAGGGGTGTTTCGAGTGAATGATTCCCAAACCCAATATTTTCAAATCGTGCCCATTAAGTCAGGATATTCCGTTACACTAGTTCCTGCTGTGCCCCTTCTTCGTTGGTCACTCTTCTTCGCCACCCTGCACGTGTCGTATGGGCAAATCCATTACTGTACTTTCCTAACTTTCGACATTGAATCTTGCTGCGGTGGCAACGGTCCCTTTTCTTCCCTTCCCCGAACCTGAATCTGCCGGTGGCGGAGGACCTTTTTTCTCCCTCCCCCGACACTGAATCCGACAGCGGCAGCCCAGCATGTATTGCAAGGTGAAGGTTGTAGCTACATCTCCGACTGATTCAGGTCCATCGGGGCCCAAGTCTGGGGCTCAATGCGAAGCGGAGGCAAGGTCTTGATCCCCGGTTAGCGAGGAGGTCAGCAAGGATTCTGCTCCCAAGGTACCTACGAGCAGCGGTTGAAGAGAAAAGCAAGGCCGGCGGAGGATTGTTCGGCTCTAGTGGGCGGATGCGGCACCCAGATTTGGAAGAAAAAAACCCGAGAGAAGAGTGAGAGGTGAATTTTTCTTATCTGTGCCTTATCTTACAAGTAGATTAGTTACGGCATAAGAGAATCGAATGAACTGAAAAGTTCCCCTTTTTAATCAAATCAGACACAGCTTTGATAAAGGGACCTATATGAGTTCACAGTTCATGTTTGCCAGTACACTGCAAAACTTGATTTTGGTTGCAAGAGGGTTGTGTTCGGGTAATATGTGCATCTGCTTGTGAATTGCAAAGAGGTTGTGTCTATTTTGTAGCTGGTAGATATGCTTGCCGCTAGGATTCCCTGGAGTTCTAGACAGAGGACAAAATTGGTGTGGCGCAATATGAATGATACCTATCAGCAAATTGAGCACTCCCATGAGCTTCAGATGGTTTGGGAGTGTTGTGCAGCTGATCATAAGGTGAAAGTTGAAGCGATGATTGATGATATGTATGCAGATTCTGGACATCTTATTGCTAGAGCTTCTGCTCCTAGAGAATACGGACCAATAGATGCTGATCTAGATAAGTTCAGTATACGCATAGAGGTGGATTCATACATGGCAAAACTTGATGAGGGAGTTGATAAGCCAGTTTCGTCATGTACTGTGGAGATCACTGTCGATTCCAAAAACATAACTCTTGATGAAATGAGAGAGATGATCGGTAAGGAAATCAGTATTGGCCCTAAGCAGATGGCACAAATCTGGTGGTAGCATCATAAGAAGCAGCAATTCATAGATGTTTTGGATATTGAAGATCGTATGCATATTATGCAACGAAAGAAGCGAACTAGGAAGGTGTTCTTCCTTGGTACCATTTCTGATGTTGTTGAACATGTTATAGTGGATGTAGAGGCCCCTGTAGTGGCTAAACAGAATGAGGTGGTCGACGTTGATGAGATCTTATGAGAGCTGCTACCCTAGGCTTGTCATATGGACCGCGGGGTTCCCCTGCCTGTATTTGTAATATTAACTGATGTTGCATTTAGAGCGTGTTTTTGTGATTATGTTTGTTGAGGGATTGCAATATAATGCTGTGATTTTTGGACATGTCACTCACAGAAACCATCGTTGTTGTAATAATACATAAGTACATTGTAGTTGACAAGATTATGTTTCTTAAGATGACGTGCCGTACTTGTTTCTATTATTATGTTTGTTGGGACATTATAATGTAATGTTTTGTGAAACTATGACTGGACAAGTGATGCATAAATACATTGTAGTTGACATGATTATGTTTCTTGAGATGATGTACTGTACTTGTTTCTGTTATTTTGTTTATTGAGAGATTGTAATGTAATGTTTTGCGAAACCATGACTAGACAAGTGATGCGTAAGTACCTTGTAGTCGACATGATTTTGTTTCTTGAGTTGATGTAATATACTTGTTTATGTGATTATGTTTGTTGAGAGATTGTAATGTGATGTTTTGTGAAACCATGATGTGATTATGTTTGTTGAGAGATTGTAATGTAATGTTTTGTGAAACCATGACTGAACAAGTGATGCATAAGTACCTTGTAGTTGACATGATTTTGTTTTTTTAGATGATGTAATATACTGGTATGTTTTTGTTAGGCAATGAAATTAGGATAGAGGGAGTACAGGTTTAATATTTGAAATAACAATGTATAAATAGAATCCATATTAGGAAGGAGATAGTAATCTAGGGAAAGGGCATGGTATCCATTAAACTATTGTAACATGCTATTCATTGTTGCAGCGATAGAAGGGCTTCTCTCTCTCTCCTCGCTGATGCCGATGCCGTCGCCGACGACAACGCATTTGCCATGCTGCCCTTGAACGACGAGGACGACCAGTCGAGCAGCGACAGCCTTCTCTCCAACATCGAGTATTCCTTCCACGATGTGAGTTCCTCTATTTTCTCGGGATAGGGTTAGGAAATGGTAAATCTCTCGATCTGAGCTCCATATGTGCATGCAATCGTATTCAATTACAGCTTTGCGTTTACCTATAGGTACCATGGACGATCAACAACTCCGAATGGGAGGGCCTAGATCTCGATGGAGAAGTGCCATGTGACCATGGGCTAAAACTGAGGAGATATGTTGCATTCGAAGGCAGTAACACTGGGAGAAGGTTTTTGGGCTATACAAATCAGGTTTGTTTACATTATGTGCAATGGTGACATGAAGTAAAATGTATCGTGTATGTTCATAACACTATAGTGTGTGTGTTTTTAGGTTGGCCCGGTGTGTAAAGCAGTAGAGTGGGTGGATCTTGAGTGGCCAGATGCACTTAAGAAATGTTTGGCACAGTTATGGGAGATGTATGAGTTGGAAAGGTCGGGGAGATTTACTGATGTAAGTGATGCAGCTGAAAAAAATTACAAGCTGTCGGTACGAAATAAGGAGCTGGAACAAGAAATCGAGAATTTGCAGTCATAGCTAACTCACCAAATCAATGGGAGCTTGGTTGTTGGAACTGCAAAGAAGCTTCAGGATAGTCACAGGTTGCTGATTCATAATGCAGAAAAGGAGAGGGATCAGCTCAGGGAAGACAAGAAGAAGCTAGAGTACTGCATTGCGGATCTGTTGAAGGAACTGAAGAAGGCGCGCGAGGGTTTAACAAGGACAAACTACAAAGGATAAAGGAAATTCGAGATGAATAATTTATGTTGTGCCAATGCCTGAAACTAGTTAACTGTATGACTTGCAGTTGCGCTTTCTTAACTAAGCCAAACTCAATCCTCGAGCAAATTAATTTGAGACAAACACACATATTGGGCATAGAGTTAAGTTCACGCTTACAAAATCACCACCACAGATGATAAACCAGGCAGTTCAGTACTAAATAGACATATGTTGTGTTCAAGCGAGCCTGTCCCAGAGCTGCTTCTTTTCCTCCCTAAGATCGGCCAGCTCCTTCAGTACTATGTCGTGCGCTAGCCGTAGGTTCCAGCGCTCCGTCATGGATTCGAGAAGTTGGTCTGTAGCCATACGATTTTCCTTCAAGATCCCTTTCATGATCTCTGTCTACTTCCTAGCCGAGGTGCGACATTCACTGTGAAGCTTCGCCCAGCCGGCGTTTAACTCCTTCAGTTTTTGGCACTTGTTAGAAAGGACCGCAAGTTTACCGCGCAGGTGGTCAAAGGCTAGTTTCTAGGAATTCTGCTTCTCCCTTTGGATTACTATATTGGCATTTAGCCAGGTCGCCAGGTCCTGGTCGAGCTTTCGCCTCTTTTCCTGCAACAAAAATACATAGTATGGTTTGTTCAGTTCACTAGGACAAGCTGGTTAGTTTCCATAATTAACTGAATCGACTAGTGGCACTGTCATAATTTCAAGGAAGAAGCAATCTAGGACTAATCAACATTTTATGGATCGACTAGTGGCACTGTCATAATTTCAATTTCAAAGACAAATAAGGTCTATCTATAGTTTAGTGTGCTGTGGGTTTTTCCCAATATCACCAAATAGTAGTGGGCTAGTGGCAAACTCACAATGCAGAAACCCATGTCCAGATACATAATGGAAAGTGTTGAGGGCAAACCTCTAGGGTGGCCCGATCTTTCACGATTCCCTTTCAAATCGAGGGTGGAGTGCAGGGGAAGGAGGGGAGGATGAACACGGTGAACACACGCACGAAGAACACGATGAACACACACACGCAAAACCACGATAAACACCAATAGCTCACGGCGGCGGTGACCGATCCGGCGCAATCCCTAGGATCGGCGTCGGGCGGAGGACTCTCTCTCGAACCAGCACGGCGAGATGGGAGACTCGGTGAGATCTTGACGTCTAGGCAAAGGGACACCGATGCCTAGGCCTTGTACAACGCGGAGGCACCATGCAAACTCCAACGAGGTTTGGGGATATTGGTGCTCCTTAGTCAAGGAGCATGAGGCAAGAATTAGATAGATCCACAAAGGGGTTTCCACTAATTCCAATATCAAGCCTAGGGTTTACAATAGAGGTGGGGGGTTATATATAGGCCAGCCACAAGTTCAGGGGTAGTTTAGGCATTAAAGTAGAGTTCTGGGCGAAGTAGAGGGGTACATGGGCCATAGGGCCCAACTAGGCTCGCAGGCCTATTGCTTGGGCCGGACAGTCCAGGTCGGATCGACCGGACAGTCCGGGGTGGCCGGACACTCCGGGCAGTATCCAGGCAGTGTCCGATTCGACCTTCTGAATGTCCACGCCAGGTCCAGGCTCGAGCAGGCCGGACACTCCAGCTGAGTCGCGCCGGACACTCCGGTGGCACCGGACACTCCGGCTTGATCTGGGCGGACACTCCGGCTCAGGCATCTTCAGGACACGTGCAGCATCAGGGCTCGTGGGTCGACGCAGCGGGGGCTCGTACCTGATGATGCACAAAGTAGTGGTATGAAGTAGCACGCCATCCAAGGAGGTATCAAATTGGCACGAAGCAAGGAGCGAGTTCACCTTAGCTTGGAGGAGTTTGACTCGGGCATGAGTCATGGGTCCACTTGGGGGACTTGTTGGTGTAGATGTAGGAGCGTCCGTAGGACGGGCTACATCAGCTCCCCCCCCTTGGCAAAGAGTCGTCCTCGACTCTTCATGGATATCATCTTGAACATCTCCATGGTAGGGTGAGAGATCCTTGACATTGAATGTATTGCTGGCAAGGTACTTGGAGGTCGGAATGTCGATGATGTAGGCGTTGTTGTTGATTCGTTTGAGGACCTTGAAGGGACCATCTCCTCTTGGCTTGAGCTTGGAGTCACGTTCCTTGGGGAAGCGGTCCTTGCTTAGGTGTATCCACACAAGGTCACCTTCTTCAAATATCATCTCCTTCTTGTCCTTGTTTAACCTTGAAGCTTGGCGAAGGACTTGTTGTTCTATAGTTGCTCTTGTTTCTTCATGAAGCTTCTTCATAGCTTGTGCGTGCTTCTCGACGTCCATGTTTGTGCGCTCATGGAGAGGTAGTGGTAGGATGTCGAACGCGGTGAGGGGCTCGAAACCATAGACGATCATGAATGGACTCATCTTGGTTGTTGAGTGCTTGGCTTGATTGTAGGCGAACTCGGCATGTGGAATGCATTCCTCCCAATCCTTCAGGTTATCCTTGATCAACACACGAAGGAGAGTTCCGAGGCTTCGGTTGACAACTTCGGTTTGTCCATCAGTTTGAGGATGTGATGCGGATGAGAAGAGGAGCTTGATGCCAAGCTTGGCCATGAGGGTCTTCCACAAGTAGCTCATGAATTTGACGTCGCGGTCAGAGACGATTGTCCTTGGCACACCGTGAAGATGAACGATTTCCCTGAAAAATAGATTTGCAACATGTGAAGCATCGTCGGTCTTATGGCACGGTATGAAATGTGTCACCTTGGAAAAACGATCCACAACAACAAATATAGAATCATGACCATGCTTAGATCTAGGCAATCCTAACACAAAATCCATGCTAATGTCGGACCAAGGTGTATGAGGAATATTCAGTGGCATATAAAGACCATAGGGATTAGCTTGCGACTTAGCTTGAACACATGTCGTGCATCATTGAACATAGCGCTCCACGTCACGCTTCATCTTGGGCCAAAAGTAGTGATTGGAGAGCATGTCCAATGTCTTGTCACGACCAAAGTGACCCATAAGGCCTCCACCATGAGATTCTTGGAGAAGCAAAAGTTGAAGCAACGACTTCGGAATGCATAACTCATTTTGTTTAAAAAGAAAGCCCTTATGCAAATAGAAATCATCAACTCCCTTGTCATTGGAGCACTTTGCGAAAATTGGTTCAAAGAACGGGTCGGAAGCATACAAAGATTTTATTTCCTCAAGACCCAACACGTCGATTTCAAGTCTCGTAAGAAGGCTTGTATGTTTGCGAGACAATGTGTCCGCAACTATATTATCTTTGCCCTTCTTATACTTGACAATGTACAGAAAAGACTCCATGAACTCAACCCACTTAGCGTGTCTCTTGCTCAAGTTAGCTTGGCCTTTGAGATATTTCAACGACTCGTGGTCGGAATGTATGATAAATTCCTTGGGCCAAAGGTAGTGTTTCCAAACTTGAAGGACACGAACTAAGGCAAAAAGCTCTTTGTCATAAATTGGATAGTTAAGGCGAGCACCATCAAGTTTTTCGCTATGGTAGGCTATAAGACGTCTGTTTTGCATAAGGACTCCTCCAATGCCAATACCACTAGCATCACACTCTATCTCAAAAGTTTTTGTGAAATCCGGTAAAGCAAGAATAGGTGCTTCGGTGAGCCTCTTTTTAAGTTCATCAAAAGCTTTTTGTTGTGCTTTACCCCACACGAAGGTGACATTCTTTTTGGTCAATTCATTAAGGGGACAAGCAATGGTTGAAAAGACTTTCACAAAGCAACGATAGAAACCGGCCAACCCATGAAAACTTCGGAGTTCACTCACATTTGTTGGTATGGGCCATCTCGTATGTCCTTTACCTTGGAAACATCAACTTCAATTCCCTTCGAAGAAACGACAAATCCAAGAAAAATCAACTTGTCTTTAGCAAAAGTGCACATGGGAAGATTAGCATAAAGCTTTTCATGTCGAAGGATTTGCAAAACTTCCTTGACATGTGTTATATGGTCCTCAAGTGATTTGCTATAAACAAGAATATCATCAAAATAGACAACAACACTTTTTCCAATGAGAGAACGCAAGATGTGATTCATAAGGCGCATGAAGGTGGATGGGGCATTTGATAAACCAAAGGGCATAACCAACCATTCATAGAGACCAATTTTGGTCTTGAAGGCGGTTTTCCACTCATCACCTTCAGCCATGCGTATTTGATGGTACCCACTACGAAGATCAATTTTCGAAAAAATAGTCGCTCCACACAACTCATCAAGCATGTCATCGAGACGTGGTATCGGATGTCAATAACGCACGGTGATAGCATTGATTGGACGGCAGTCCATGCATAACCGTAACGTATCATCCGTCTTTGGAACAAGAATCACGGGTATGACACTTGGACTAGTGCTAACTTGGATCAAACCTTTGGATACGAGTTGGGTGATTTGACGTTCAATCTCCTTTGTCTCCTCCGGGTTCGTGCGGTAAGCAGCGCGGTTTGGAAGTGGTGCACCAGGGATGAGGTCACATGCGATGTTCGATGCCACGAAGAGGAAGTAGTCCATGTGGAAGTTCTTCGGGGAACACATCCTTGAATTCCTGCAAAACACTCATCAAAGATGGAGGAACATTAGTTAATTCGTTAGTTCCTTGCGCTAGTCCTTGCAAAGGAGGACATAGTGCAAGATGGATGGGTTGTTCCGAACATATCTCATCTCACTTTTGGTGGCAAGGAGAACACTCTTATTATTTCCACTCGAATTTGGCTTGTGGCTCTCACTCACTATGAGGTGGTTCTCTCTCTCACCGCTCTTCTCACAAGTAGGTGTTGTGCTTTGCACCCTCGCTAAAGCCTTTGCATTGTCCGCAATTATTTGGCTAGGAGTCATCGGTTGCAAAACACATGTTTTGTTGAGCCATTTGAAGGTGTATATGTTGGTGCGACCGTCATGTTGAGCAGCCTTGTCAAATTGCCACGGTCGACCAAGAAGCATGTGGCAAACTGTCATAGGAACCACATCACACTCCACCGTATATTTGTAAGGACCAATGGCGAAGGAGACCGATACGGTATGCTTGATCTTCACGGACCCTTGGTCACTTAGCCATTGAATGTGGTAGGGGTGCTTGTGTGGATGGAGGGTGAGGTTGAGCTTCTCACACAACTCGGTGCTAGCAAGGTTGTGACAACTCCCTCCGTCAATGATCACCTTGATAGATTTGCCATTGATGCCGGCTCGTGTTTGGAAGATATTGGAGTGTTGGTCTTCATGCTCTTGTGCTTGAGTGGTCAAGATTCTTGTGACGACAAGCGATGGACTTGCATCATGTTCACACATGAGGAGTTCTTGATCATCTTCCACTCGTTGCCTTGCCATTGCTTCCTTGACACGGGCATCAAACTCATCTTCACTCAAGTACTCTTCATCACCATTGTCATGGATGAACAAGACTTTCTTGTTTCCACATTCGGCCGACTTGTGTCCTTTACCTCCACACTTGTAGCATTCACCGTTGAAAGGTGTATCACTCTTTGCTTGATTGCCACTTGGGGCCAGTTTTCCTTGAGGAAGTGTGGGCGTGAAGGAAGTCTTGGAGGTACTTGAGGAGCTACCATTGAAAGTTGTTGGTGTAGCGGTTGAAGCTTGCTTGTAGGTGAAGTACGTCTTGGGCTTGTTGTATTTTATATCCTCTTGCACTTGACGTTCAGCCTTTGTTGCGATGTGCACAAGCTCAACCATGTTGTTGTAGGTTTGGAAATCGACGATGCGCTTGATTGGGTGGTTCAACCCAATAAGGAAACATGCCATTGTTTGCTCCGTGCGCTCATCAATGTTGGCGCGAATCAAGTTGAGGTCCATTTCCTTGAAGTACTCTTCCACGGTCTTTGTCCCTTGACGAAGCGCTTGAAGGTTGCTGAAGAGGTCACGCATGTAGTGTGCGGGGACGAACCGGGATCTCATGTGAGCCTTCATGTCATGCCAAGTTGTGATTGGCGGTTCTTGTCTTGCATTACGAGCAACTTGAACTTGTTCCCACCAAAGGTTGGCGTAATCATCAAACTCTAGCGAAGCCATGGCGACCATCTTCTCGTTGCTATAGTTATGCATGCGGAAGATCTTGTCGACTTTGAGTGCCCACGAGAGGTATTCTTTGGGGTCATTGGATCCAGTGAACTTGGGCATTGTGAACTTCATCTTGCCAAAAGTTTCTTCATCGTTGCGGTCATTGCGACGAGCTTGGTGACCTTGTTGATGATCTTGTAGTTGGGGAGGTGGAACTTGGTTCTCGCGTCCTTGTTGCGGAGCTTGCTCTTGATATTGTTGTTGAAGAGCTTGCTCTTGCTCTTGGCGCAGTTGTTGACGTGGTTGAGGCGCTTGGGCCTCATGGTGGCGAAGGTGTGGAGCCTCTTGACGCGGTTGATGACGAAGACGAGGCTCGTTCCTTGGTTGGTGATGTTGGTTAGGCACCTGGGCCTCACGGCGAAGAACATGGTCATGAGCCTCTTGACGTGGTGGGCGTCGCTCAACTTGTATCACTTGACGCTCCAAGTTTTGTTGATGGGAAGGAGGCACCGCGTGATGAACATGGTGTCGTTGTTGATGTTCATGACGTTGATGACGAGGAGGAGGATCTTGGAGAGCTTCACGTCGATGACGAGCTTGATTCTCCAAATTGGAGTCATCACTTGTTGAGTCAAGTATGTGTCGCAGTCGATGTTGGTAGACTTGCGGTTGTACTTGTGGTTGCGCTTGCGGTTCCTCTTGTGGTTGCTCTTGTTGGCTCACTAGTGCCCTTGCGTGATGACGGTGTGCTTCTTGCCTTGCGCGTGGCCTTGAAGATAGGTCACCATCATAGCTTGACGTTGCGGCGTGCCGTGGGGAAGGTACATAGTTCGAAGAGATTCCATCTTCAACCACGGGGGCATCATTGCGTCTTTGAGCACTTTGATGTAGATCTTGTGGAAGAGGTGCATGACAATGCGAAGAACTTGCCGAGCTTGATGCGCGTGAACATGGTCTTGTCATGCCGTCGATGAGGCGTCAAAGATTGTCATTTGTTTCGGCGATGGAGCGTTGGAGCGCTTCATTTTGGTGGCCGAAGTTGTGATGCATTGCATGCATTTGTCGTTCGAGGCCGTCGAAGCGGTTGTCGATGTTCTTGAACTCGGCTTGCATCTCGCCAAATTGTTCATCTTGTCGCGTCTCAAGTGCTTGGCAACATTCACGGAACTCTTGGCGGACGATGAAGTGACTTGCACGCGTCATGTATGGACCTTGATCTTCTTCTTGGGGGGGTGGTTGGCTCGTCTCACCGTGCCTATCCATCATGCAAAACACACAAGTATTGTATATGGAAGTGGAATATGGTGGTTTTAGCCTTGTACCTCACCTTGGGGATTGCACCAAACTAGAAACCACAATTGAGAGCTATTAGCGTGCAAAGTGGAATTGCAAAGAAAACTCACACTAAAGAAAGAACTAACTCTCAAAAGCTTGTTGGTGGTAGGTTAGGATTGTGGAAAGCCAAAGAACCAACCAAAAGAAAAGGGATAGTCCAAAGTGGTAAAAATCCAACAAAACTCAAGTCAAAGGCGAAGGTCAACAACTCAAAAGGGTGATGGGAACCTACGACTATGTACACACACGTGGAGAAAGTTGGGATTGACACGACTATGAAAATGAGCAAACCAAAAGTCCTAACAAAGACTAAGCTCGTTGTCGTGCCAATGCAAGGAGAGACCGTGGCTCGTTTGCAAAGAGGAAAAGTGAGCAATGGATTTGTGCACTTGCCTTGGGCGTTCTTCTTTCTCTCTTGCTTACAAGCTTTAAGACTTTCTTTTGTAAGGGGAGACTATTTTTCTTTTTCTTTGTATCTTTTTATCTTTTTTTTGCTCTCCCTTGATGCTACCTAGTCACACTTGATATTTCTCTTGCACTCTCACTATCCAAGGACAAATGCACAATGCTCAAGCAAACACAAGATGAGCCACTCTCATGGGATAGGTACACACAAAGGAAGATGGGGGTTAACAAGGTGACGCAAGTTATACCTTCGTTGATGATGAACTTGGCGTCCGTGGTGCGGGATGATGTTCGTGGTCCGTGGTGTCGATGAGCGCAGAAGTTGATGATGTGGAAGCTTGCTGGTACTTGCTGGCATGCACACGGGACACGAGCAAACAAAGGAGATTAGCCAATGTGAAACATGAGGCAAAACTGTCAAAACTGGCATTACAGCCGGACACTTCGGTCTGTCTGGGCCGGATACTCCAGTCTGGCCGGACACTCCGGTCTGTTTCGGTCGGACGCTCCGGTCGGGCCGGACACTCCGGTTGGTACGAGCCGGACACTCCGGCGCGGGTTTCCTGCTCGTGTTCTTGAGCGGAAATCCTCGCCTTCGGGCCTCAAATCCGCGAGAAACTGGCGAAATCAGGCTGGGGAAACGCAGGATAAAGCTGGACCAACTCCTTAGATAAGGTTTGGTCGGATCAAAACCACAAATAACACTCCAAATCAAGAGATCGATCCAAAGGCAAATATGGGCTGTTTTTTGTGGGGATTTCGAATTTTTGGTGGATAGAAGAAAAATTTGTGGGGGAAATCGTGAGCAACGAAGCTCTTCATACCAATATGTTGAGGGCCAACCTCTAGGGTGGCCCGATCTTTCACGATTCCCTTTCAAATCGAGGGTGGAGTGCGGGGGAAGGAGGGGAGGATGAACACGACGAACACACGCACGAAGAACGCGGTGAACACACACACGCAAAACCACGATAAACACCAATAGCTCACGCTGGCGGTGACCGGTCCGGCGCAGTCCTAGGATCAGCGTCGGGCGGAGGACTCTCTCTCGAACCGGCACGGCGAGATGGGAGACTCGGTGAGATCTTGACGTCTAGGCAAAGGGACACCGATGCCTAGGCCTTCTACAACGCGGAGGCACGATGCAAACTCCAACGAGGTTTGGGGATATTGGTGCTCCTTAGTCAAGGAGCAAGCGGCAAGAATTAGATAGATCCACAAAGGGGTTTCCACTAATTCCAATATCAAGCCTAGGGTTTACAATAGAGGTGGGGGGCTATATATAGGCCAGCCACAAGTTCAGGGGTAGTTTAGGCATTAAAGTAGAGTTCTAGGCGAAGTAGAGGGGTACATGGGCCATAGGGCCCAGCTAGGCTCGCAGGCCCATTGCTTGGGCTGGACAGTCCGGGTCGGATCGACCGGACAGTCCGGGTGGTCGGACACTCCGGGCAGTGTTCAGGCAGTGTCCGATTTGACCTTCTGAATGTCCACGCCAGGTCCGGGCTCGAGCAGGCCGGACACTCCGGCTGAGTCATGCCGGACACTCCGTCTTGATCTGGGCGGACACTCCGGCTCAGGCAGCTTCAGGGCTCGTGGGTCGACGCGGCGGGGGCTCGTACCTGATGATGCACAAAGTAGTGGTATGAAGTAGCACGCCATCCGAGGAGGTATCAAATTATCACGAAGCGAGGATAGAGTTCACCTTAGCTTGGAGGAGTTTGGCTCGGGCACGAGTCATGGGTCCACTTGGGGGACTTGTTGGTGTAGATGTAGGAGCGTCCGTAGGACGGGCTGCATCAGAAAGAGCACATGGTGTCCATTCATGAACATGAACACCAACACATGTCTAGATAGATAAGGAGTTGCCCTAGGATTCTTATTGCACCCTATAATGGGAAGCAGACTTGGGCATTGCTCCTTGAACCCTAAACATTACAAAAGGAGTGGAGCACGAACTGATATTCATGTCCCCTCTAACGGGAATCAGACTTGGGCATTGCTCCAATATGCCTCCAGGCAAGCCCTTAGCTCCTCGTTCTTTTTCCGAACACCCTCGAGTACGGTGATCCCTCTGCTCATGTCCTCCTTCATCTCTTTCACTGCATGCAGGCAACGGTTCCTGTCATGGTAGGCTTGGATGGTAGCCTTGGTTTCATCGACGCGTCCTCTGAGTGCCTCGGTGACTTCGTCCTGCAAGAGAGTGCACCTTTCCACGAGATTCTTCTTCTCCTCCATGAGCTCATTGATTATCTTGATGGCCTGTTCTTGCCTGTTCAAGTTACGGTCGAGCACTTTCTGCAGCCTCACGACATCACGTGCAAAATCTAGCAAGTTCTCCTTCTACACATATAATTGCTTGCGTAGGCTCTCATTAGCTTGGGTGAGGGAGCGTGCAAGCTCATGTTGGTTGTCAATCTTGGCACTGATCGCAGACACCTTGTAACGGTACTCGGCCTTCGATCGCTGCATTGTTCATGTTAATTGAAATAGGAATTCTATAATTACACTCCAGGTTCCAGGTGAATACTAATACAGATCAAAAAATCCCCGTTGAATCTATTGACCATAGTATTAAAAATGGACCTAGAGATCTATTCATGACCACAATAAACTAATCCTAATCACAAAAAATCCATAGTGAATCTATGAACAGCGGTATTAAGGAAAGACCAAGAGATCCAGTCATATTCATGAAAACTAATACAACTCGCAAAAGAAGAAGAAAAACCAATGCGGGGTGGACACGATCTAAGAAATCCACATCACAACTCGGAGAAATAACAGTGTGGAGATTTGCTACCTCGCTGAGACTTGGAACGGGGCCGAACGGGTCCGGCAACGCCTCTGTCGTGGTGGATTCTGGATCCACGGCCGGCCTATAATATGTAGAAGAGGAAGAGCAAGAAGAAGAAGAAAAACAAGAAGAAGCTGAATAAGATCATGATGGAGAGGGAGATGGAGAACAAGTAGAACAAGAAGACCATACCAGGAGGAGCCCTCGCCTGCTAGAACATTTGGCGACATTGTTTAGGGAGATTGGACCTTGATGAGAGGGGGGCTTGAGCGGCTGGTAGAACAAGAAGTGCCTCGCGGCGATTTCTCTCCCTTTTCTCCATGAGGATCGTCAACCGGCCTCTCCCCCTCCTCAGGGGAGCCATGGCTTGTAGGGTGAGGGTGGCGGCGGCAGGAGGAAGAAGACAGTGATTAGTGTGGGAGAAGAGTCAAAGAGTACATGTCATGGTCCAGTAGTACTAGTACTATTATACAAGACCACCGTGTATGGTCTACCTTCTCAAAGAAGCCAAGAAGGCAGGGGTAGGGAATCTATGGTGTCTTTATTGTGATGGATAGTTCAATGGTCTTCGGCGCTGACCAAAATCTAGTATATAATAAGGGGAGTGTGAGCCGGGTGGTCATCACGGGCATCAGCGCGTACGTCCCGCGTGCATGTGTCACGTGTTGATGGGGCAATGACGTGTGCAACTGCTGCACAAACACGTGGGCACATCGAACTCCACGTCGACAAGCACGCACGGGATATTTACGAGTCTAGAATACGCTGTGCCATTTTTGTTGTGATCAAATTATGTTCAGTACACGAGATAGTACTTCTTTCTTTTTTTAATAATCGACAAATGCATGTGTGGACATGATGCACGAAACCGCTGCTCATCCTTGATCAGATCGGCACCCCACTCTATGTACCCGCCATCGACCATTCGGAGCAACTACCTCGAGCACGATGCCCCTTGCGTGGCAATGGCAGGTCCAAGCCGTCCACTGACCATCATGCGTCCCCAGCTCTTCACTGCATCGTTCATGCTCGTGAGTCGTCTGCTGAGGCAGCACGTCGTGTCCGACCGTGCCAGGATCCATCGACATCGGCACTCGAGGACACCATGACTTTGAAGCTCGTACCGGCAGCGCAGGAGGAGCGTGGGGTACATGCAGCGACGGACGAGCGCAAAGCAGCAGCCAGGACGGGGGCGCGTGTTCAACCGGCGAGTACGAAAAAAAGAGGAACGAGAAGAAGACCAGGAAGAAGAAAGGAGATAGCTATTTGGATGAGTCCAACTCGGCCAACAAGGAGGCGTTCATCAATTAGTTGGAGGCAGAAGCGGAGGAGAGTGACGTGGACCCATGGGACTACGAAGAGGAGGAGGAGGACTCCGATGAGGAGATAGCGCTCTTATTCGAGGAAGGGGCAGTGTCGAGTCGTCAGAGGAGGACATCGACAGCGGCGATGGCAGGGACCATGGCATTGACGAAGACAACGACGAACCGGAAGACGAAGACGATAGCTTCTTCCAAATATGATCATTTATTTTATTTAGACAGATGCATTTTCACTTGTTTATGGAGGTAAAGTATCGGTGGCATGGATAGAGAGGTGGCACGGATAGACCACGCATAAAAAAAGTGAAGAAGGGAGGGGTTATCCTGCCCATTGGATCATATAGGATCAACGGTTGGTGGAGACGATCTGCATGACATCTGTGTAAGCCAATCAGGGCGTAGCACCTAGAGTGAGCACGTGTTTGGGCTTTTGTGAGATTTGTGACCGAGAGAGAGGGCAAATCTCTTTTCACAAACCACATATGGAACCACCATTATCATTGAAATGTGTATTCTTTCATTAACCACATCCAAAATCATTTCAAGTCTGTTCTTTTCACAGACCACATATGGATCCACCAGAGTTCATTGCATGTGTGTTCTTTTCACAAATCACATATGGATCCAGCAGAGTCATTGCATGTGTGTTCTTTTTACTAACAACAACTAGAGTCATTTCATGTCTATTCTTTTCACAGACCACATATGGATCCACCATAGTTCATTTCATGTGTGTTCTATTCACAAACCACATATGGATCCACCAGTGTCATTGCATGTGTGTTCTTTTTATCTAACAACAACTAGACTCATTGCATGTGTGTTATTTTCATTAACCACATACGGATCCACCAGTGTCATTGCATGTGTGTTCTTCTCATTGACAACAGTGTCAACACCCGGATTTTTAATCCCAGATGCCCGTTATGCCGTACCTCGCAATCCCAGGATTACCATTTTTGCGAGACATAACAGATTGGATCGCACAGTACATCATCCATTACAAACCATACATAAGGTTTTACACAAATAAGGATCTCATGATCCAGTCTTAATACAACAAGCAGCGGAAATAAAAGATAAGCGTAGCAGTGGGGTCCATCTTCAGGGGCACAGGCAATGCTGACGAAGGCAGATAGTCCTAGTTATCATAGCCGTCCTGCTAACCATCATCTTGATAATCTCCTTCATAGTCTGGCCATGGTAATAGCTAGGGACAAAAGCCATGAGTACTCTTTAAGTACTCGCAAACTACCACTAACAAGTAGTATAATTCTGAATTAAAGTGCTAGAGCTAGGTTTAACTATAAAGTTAAGTTTGAAACCTAAGCTGAGTTCTGAAGCAAAGAAAGATAAAGTAAAGTTCTAGAATCACTTAAGTTGGGAAGCTATTATCATAAACACAACCCTGTTGTGGTCAAGTCAAAGTTCATCATTCATGTCAAGTTATTTAGAAAACGTCTGACAACGAAACAGTATGGCCATTCCAACTATCCATAACCGCGGATGCGGCTATTCGAATAGTTTGACACTCTGCAGAGGTGGTACACTTTCACCACAAGATTCGATACATCTGTCAGGGGTAACCCTGAATCACCATACTTAGTATGCAGATAATCAAACATAACCTTCCCTTTACACACCCTAGTATAAGCACCTCTCCTATGAGCATGGCCTCCCAACCATGACCATCAGTCATCTTGGGCACTGCATAGGTGGACATCATTGAGAGGTAGCCTCAGCTCAAACCTCTCCCGCGAGGGAACTAATACTAATGCATATAAATTTCCAGCTAAGCCTTACCCAATTCAGGTAGTGTGGTTGTACGGTAAATTTGGAATGGTATCGCATCCGAATCCAACTATCGGTTTTATAAAAGGGTTAAGGCTCATGCCTCAATATTTTCATCATCCTCAACCATTTGTGTTTCTCAACACATGTCAAAAAATCTCAATAGAATGACTCATCATTCCAAGGTTTTCACAATTCATTTTCACCCATTTGTTCCCATCTAAAATGACTCAAGTTTTTGATCTAATCTAAACTACTAAGTTAAGAGTGTTCACTAAGGTGGAAAAGATGGGTTCAATCTCATGCCATAGAATGACATCTAAAGGGTTCTACATGGGTCAAGTTGTATACTTTTTATGCTACCTTTGAAACCAGTAAAGAACTTTGTGTACTAAGGGGAGTAAAACTTGTAAGTAAGACTTGGGGTACTAATAGTCAAAAGGGTGTGATCAAAGCATGCTTAAGGCATCTTTGCTAAACCATCTAGTTTGCTAAGTACTACACTTGCAAGTACTAACTTGCAAGGGTTAATCTTGGATAGTGCTAGCTTGCTAAGGGAAGCTTGTACTGTTAATGGTGGCTTGCCTTGGTTGGTGCAGTGGTTGAAGTTTTCTTCGTCTTCGTCTTGATAGCACTCCTCCTCCTCGTAAGCTTGGTCGGTACTATCTTCTATAACAATACATACGGAGTAGACAATCACCAAACAATACTTAACTAGGCTAGATAGCATTCTAAGACACACCATTGATGATCTATTATCATCACAAGCATCACAAGTTTAATTCAATAGTTTCAACCTTTTTATTTTAGAAAAGTAATTTCTACTCATTGAAAAATTAACTAACATTTAATATTCACCACTTAAAATATGGGATCATGTTGAAACATTTTATCACAACATACTCTAACATGTGGGAATTAGATTTAAAAGGTTGGATCAATATTACTTTAGTTTAATGATTTAAAGTGACTAGAAATGCCTATATAGCATTATTTTGGTACTATTCCAAAGTCATTGCATGTAAACCTTAATATTATTACCTATTTGGATAGATATGATGAAATGTGATTTTTGAGAGTTGGAATCAACTCAAAAGCTAACTTGGTTGATTTTATAAAAATGTTGCAAGTTGCAAAAGCTTCTGTCTTCTTATTTTTATTAGGAGAGATCTATAGCTCTAATTGCATTAAATCCAATGGGCTTGGATAGATCATTTCAATACCTTTCAGACAAAATTGGTTTCATGCAATTTGGATTTCTAAAACTCTCTGAATTGATTTACAAACTAGGAGACGGAAACTAGATTTAACTAAAAAGAAAAATCCAGATTTGAATGGGTGGGCTAGCGCAGGAAAAGAAATGGGCCGGCCCATGGCGCTCCACAGCGCGGGGCTTAGCTGACAGGGGGGTCCCGCGTGTCAGGGGCACTTAAAATGCGAAACGGTACGCGTGCTGTGGGTCGTGCGATTAGAATAGGAATCTACGGCTGAGGGTCGTCGTCGATGATGAACAGGTCACCGGCGAGCTCGAACCCTAGCGGCTCGGTGGGGGTCTACTAGGGGCGTACCAGGGCTCCGGCAGGGTCGGCGAGGCGGGCAAACAACATGGAAGAAGACGGCGAGGCGAGGCGCGGTTGCGGTGGAGCTTGAGGTGGTCGCAATCAACGACACCCTTCTCCTCCTCCTGCGGCTGCTTCGACTCCAATTCCGGCGAGGCAGAGCTTGCCTTGCTCCGGCTAGAGGTGGTTGAGGCTCAGAGAGGTGAGGGGAGTGGAATGGTGTGGAGAGAAGAGGCTGTGGAGGACTCCTTTTATAGGCCCGACGGTGAGACCGAGCGGGATGGGCAGTCGACGGTGGCGACATGGCTACGGCGGGGTAGAGGCATGGATGGGGGTGGCGATTGATGGGCGGTTCCCTGGCAGTGCTCTAGAACTTGAATGCGAGCATAGGGGCGGTGGCACGCGGTCTGGGCGAGGTGGCGCTCTGAGAGGCAGGGGCGGCGGTGTCCACGGCGAGCGGTGGCTGTGAGGCGTTGGGCGGCCAGCGAGGGTGTCTAGGGTGTTCTCCAGGTCGAGGTGGAGCGGCGGGCGCGGGCTGCTACCAAGGGGCGATCTGTGCGAGCGGGGACATAGCACGCTCTAGGGGCGGCACTGGCATGGTGCGGTGGCACTGGGCGCGGTTTGTGCTTGGTGGTCAACTGCTGCTCTGGGCTCGGGCAAGGGACAGGGGGTGGCGGTGAGCTCATGGCTACCTCCTAGACATGGCGAGGGAAGAGGGAATGGTCTGCTGCAGCGGGGCAAGGGTTGGCCAGCGAGGCATGGCTCGACATGGCATGGCATGGGGACTAGGGACAAGGGAGAGGGGTGTTAGGGGTTTGGCTAGATCAAGAGGGGACAAAGGAGATAAATGAAGATCATTTGGGGGCAAAACCCTGTAGTAAACAGTGAGCTAGGATTAGAGTAGAGATTATGCATGCCAAGTGTTTGATTAAATGGCCGCATGAAAGAAAGTTTTGAATTTTGGTTTCAAAATTTTTGAGTGATCTCCACTAGTGATAGGTAGTCTCTGGTTGCAAGGGTTTTGAAAGTGGAGCTCAAATGGATGGTTTTTGAAAAAGGGGTGATCTATGCATATGCATTAGATTCAATTTTAAACTGTCATTTAAAATAGTTAACAGAATGTTTTTAGCAGATCCAAAGGTGGGCCTTGGTACCTCATTATCTATACTAGCAAGGGGTGCAATGATCAAGAATTGTTTTTGTTAAGTTTTGAGTACTAGGAATAGCCAAAGTAGGCATGAGAGTGAAATTTGCCAAAATGACCATTCCTCCTTTTTAATTCTTGTTTATTTGATTTTCTTTAGGAAAAGTTTGGGAATGATGTAGATGATGTTTAATTCACCTAAGAAATATTATACAAGCATTGGATCATTCAATCATGGCAATTCAAAGAACTCCTATTTTAAATGCACACATATATGAATGCTTTCATTTTAAATTTGGAAAAGTTTTTGTTAACCCTATTTTTGGATGATTTAATCATGATAACCTTGGATTAAAGTTTTGGGATGTTACAAACCTTCCCCCCTTAAACAAAATCTCGTCCCAGTATTTACAAAGAAAACTAGGAACTAAAGAGATCTGGGAACTCTGTTCTAATGTAATCTTTGCGCTCCCAAGTAGCTTCCTCCTCGGTATGGTTGCTCCACTGAATCTTGAGAAACTTGATACTCCTGGTCCTGGTGGTTCTGTAGGCTTCTTCTAAGATACGGATGGGTACTTCCCGATAGGTCAGGTCATTGTTGATTTCCACAGCTCTGTGATCGATGTTCTTGAAAACTCCAGTCTTCTCAGGCACTTCCAAGCATTTGCGAAGTAACGAGATATGGAACACATTATGGATGGCTGACATCTCTTCAGGCAGTTCCAGTTGATACGATACTTCTCCTCGGCGGTTCAGAATCTTGAAAGGTCTGATATATCTGGGGGCTAACTTTCCCTTCAGACTAAAGCGTTGAGTTCCCTTCAATGGTGAAACCTTGAGATATATGAAATCTCCGACATTGAAAGTCAGGTCTCTCCTTCTCTTGTCGGCATAGCTCTTCTGTCTGGATTGGGCGGTCTTGAGGTGCTCACGGAATTTGTGAACTTTCTCTTCTGCTTCTCGTAGAATGTCGGGTCCAAAGATCTGACTCTCTCCTACTTGCGACCAATTCAAAGGGGTACGACACTTTCTTCCGTATAGGAATTCAAATGGTGCCATCTGCAAACTAGCTTGATAACTGTTGTTATATGAGAATTCTGCCAAAGGCAGGAAGTCTTCCCATTTTGATCCTTATTCCAACACACAAGCTCTAAGCATATCCTCTAGGATCTGGTTTACTCTCTCAGCCTATCCATCTGTTTGCGGGTGATAAGCGGTACTGAAGTTCAACTTGGTTCCTAAACCTTCATGAACTTTCTGCCAAAATCTTGAAGTAAACTAGGTTCCTTGATCTGACACGATGGTCTTGGGGGTTCCATGCAGACTAACAATCCTAGCAATGTATAGCTCTGCTAACTTTGCACTCTGGTAGGTTGTCTTTACAGCTATAAAGTGGGCTACCTTGGATAGTCTATCAACTATGACCCAGATTGAGCCATTTCCCCTACTAGAAGTAGGAAAACCGGTGATAAAGTCCATTCCGACGGAATCCCATTTCCATTCCGGAATCTGCAATGGTTGCAACAATCCTGCAGGTCTCTGATGCTCTGCTTTGACTCTTTGACAGATGTCACATTTGGCGATGTAGCTTCCGATCTCTCTCTTCATCTTGTGCCACCAAAATTGCTCTTTCAAATCCTGATACATCTTTGTTCCTTCGGGGTGGATAGAATAAAGAGTATCATGAGCTTCCTTCATGATAACTTCCTTCAGCTCCGAATCTGCTGGCACACAGATACGTCCTTTGTACCACAGTACTCCTTCTTCATCTTTGGTGAATCCAGGTACCTTTCCTGTACCAATACAACGTTTGATTCCGTCGATACTTTCATTCTCCTTCTGGGCTTCCTTGATTTGGCTAATCAAAGTGGGTTGAAGTTCAATGCTAGCTAGGAATCCTTTGCTAACTAACTCAGTCCTGAACTACTCCAACTCCTCATACAAACTTTGTTGCTTCTCTTTGATCATGGTGTTAAGCCTACACGGCAATCTACTAAGAGCATCCGCTACCACATTGGCTTTTCCGGGGTGATAGTGAATGTCAAGGTCATAATCCTTGATTAACTCTATCCATATTCTTTGCCTCATATTCAGCTCCTTCTGAGTGAAGATATACTTCAAGCTCTTATGATCTGAGTAAATCTCACAGCGATTACCCATCAAATAATGACGCCATGTCTTCAATGCTAGAACCACGGCTGCTAGCTCAAGATCATGGGTCGGATAGTTCTGCTCATGCTGCTTCAGTTGTCGGGACAGATACGCGATGACTTTGCCTTCTTGCATCAATACACATCCTAGGCCAATCTTGGATGCATCACAATACACATCAAACGGCTTCTTGATGTCTGGCATGATCAAAATTGGGGCTGATATCAATCTCTTCTTCAGCTCTTGTAAACTGGCTTCACACTTGTCTGTCCATTCAAACTTCTTGTCCTTCTTCAACAATTGGGTCATTGGTTGGGCTATGCTCGAGAATCCTTCTACGAACTTGCAGTAATATCCTACTAATCTGAGAAATGAACGAACTTGGGTTTGATTGGTTGGGGCTTCCCATTCCTCGACATCTTTGATCTTGGTGGGATCAATAGAGACTCCTCCGGTAGACACAATATGTCCTAGGAATCCTACTTCTTTCAGCCAAAACTCACACTTGCTGAACTTGGCATATAACTGATGCTCTCTCAGGGTTTCTAGAATGATTCTCAGATGTTGCTCATGCTCTTCTTCTGACTTGGAGTAGATAAGGATGTCGTCGATAAACACAACTACAAACTTATCTAGGAAATTCATAAAAATCTTATTCATGAGATTCATGAAATAAGCAGGGGCATTGGTTAATCCAAAAGACATAACCGTATACTCGTATAAACCATAGCGAGTAGTAAAGGCGGTCTTCAGAATATCCGTTGCACGAATCTTAAGTTGGTGATAACCAGTCCTAAGATCAATCTTTGAGAATACCTGGGCTCCAGTCAACTGATCAAATAGATCCTCTATATTTGGCAAAGGGTACTTGTTCTTGATGGTGACGTCATTCAATTTTCTGTAATCTGTACACAGACGATTGCCTCCATCTTTCTTGTCGACGAATAACACTGGGGATCTCCATGGCGATGCGCTTGGCTGAATCAAGCTTGTTGCTAACATGGCATCCAACTGCTTCTTCAGTTCCACTAACTCTGAGGGGTTCATGGTATAGGGTCTCTGGGCTATAGGTCCGGTTCCGGGGATTAGTTCGATAATGAACTCAATATCCCTATCCGAGGGCATACCTGGCAATTCATCTGGGAATATGTCGGGGTATTCACAGACTACTCTGACTAGGTCAATGGTGGGCAGGGCTACACTCTTGTTGCACTTGAATTGACAGGGTAAGGTTTCAGAGATATGCTCTACTGTTACTCCAGAACTACTAGTCATGGTGATGGCTTTCTTAGCACAGTCTATCAGTCCTTTATGCCTTGACATCCAATCCATACCTAGTACTACTTCCAATCCTTTGGTTCCAAGTACAATTAGGTTGGCATAAAAATCTATCCCATGTATTCTGATAGGTACAGCTTTGCAAATGTTTCTAGCTTTTGTTGTTGAACTGGGGATTTGAACTATCATGACATGCTTCAGGTTGCTTGGGTGAATCTTACTAGTGCATACAAATTCTTTGATGATAAATGAATGTGATGCTCCAGAATCAAACAATACTCTTGCTAAAACGGAGTTGACAGAAAACATACCCATCACTACATCTGGCGCTTCCTGGGCTTCTTCTGCATTCATGTGGAAGAGACGACCGTTGCGGTTGTGAGGGTTCCCTGGGGCAAATCTCCTTCCTGGTTGAACACGACGCTGCTCCTGAGCTGGGGCATTCGCATTGGCATTGGCGGCAGTCTTGTTGGGACACTCATTGGAGTAGTGACCCTTCACTCCACACTCAAAACAAGTGATCTGGGACTTGTCCTTGACTGCGACAGGCACAACATTGCTGCCAGTTCTGGGTGCAATGTTGTTGTTGTTGTTGCTCTTGGGAGGGGCACGGTTGAAATTGTTGGCATTTCCGGAGTTGTGATTGTTTCCTCCGGACTTCACATTGCCTCCGCTATGGTTGGGGTAGCTGGGGCGAGAATTTTGGGGTCGGTTGTTCCTTGGTGCATATCCTGGTGAGGGGATGGGACGGTACTTCTGGTGACTACTGGATCCAGACTGCTGCATCATACTACGCTTGCAGTTGTCGTTTGCCTGGTTAATCTTCCCTTCCATCTGAATGGCAAAGTCGACTAGCTCTTCGAGATCATCGAAAAGGATGTTGACGAGGACAGTCTGCATCTCATCATGCAGTCCGTTTAAGAATCTCTCCTTCGTCTTGGCCTCAGTGTTGATCTCATCTGGTGCATATCTGGCAAGTGACAAGAATCTGTCACGGTAGTCCACCACAGTCATTCTTCCTTGCTTCAATTCACGGAACTCATCTCTCATTCTGTTGACAAGACCTTGCGGCACGTGGGTGCGGCTGAACATGACCTTGAATGCTTCCCAGGTCATCACTTGACCATGGTTCATGTTGCGGATGCTATTCCACCAAGCTCTTGCATCTCCCGCCAGATAGTGGGTGGCGAAGAGAACTTTCTCATTCTCATCAACTGTGGTGACCTCTAAGTTGTTTCCCATGGTCTGTAACCAGTCATCAGCATCTAATGGGTTTTCAGATTGGTTAAAGATTGGGGGATTGGTGTTCTGAAAGTTTTTGAGTTTGGATCCTTGGTGATCCTGATTTCCATGTCCTTGGTTGTTGAGAGCCATTTGGGTGATCTGCTGCAATGTTGCTAAGTTGGCTTGACGCTTGGCCCTGCTGGCTTCACGGTCCGCGACGAGATTCTGCAAGATCTGCAGCATTGGGTCCTGCGACGAGCTGCTCCCTCCTTGGTTTCCACGAGTCATCTCAAGATTGATATAGATATAGGGGTAAGAGGGAAATTCTAAGGTTCATGGTTTTGGGTTTTTCAAATCTAAAACTTTGAGTTAAACTCAGGTTTTTCAACTAACTTCTTTTTCATTCATGCAAGCAAGCACACGATACAACACACACCACAACAATCAAAGGGGAAAACAGATGGTTTGAAGAACCATTCTGCAAGCTACGATACAATGAGATGATACATCTCATGCTACGAAAGTGCTCTAGTGCATCTACTCATCGTCGATGAAGTCGGAGTCTTCATCATCAGTGTAGAAGTCCACAACATCCTCCTCCAGAAAGTCATCATCGTTGCTGAGGTAAGAATCCATATCTCCCTGGATGTCTTCACCCTCATCTTCTTCTTCATTGGCAGCAAGCTTAGCTTCCTGCTCCTTGACGGTCTTCTCGAGGTCGGCCACCTTCTTGCGAAGACGGGTGATGGTGCGATCCTTCTTTGCACGCTGGCGGCAAAGAGACTGGCAATCTTGGACGAGCAGTGCGAAAGTCTGGGCCTTCTGATCGGCGATGGCACGGTTCTGGTTAGCTAACTCCCTGGCATTGTCCAGTTCCTGCTGTCTGTCATGAAGCAAGAAATCAAGGTTCTCCACTTGACGCCTCAACTCTGGGTGACTTGGCATCTCCATCGGCATTCCCATGAAGTCACGTCTTGCATAGTGGGCAAAACAGGTTCCTTGGATCTTGTTGACACTGAGGGCACATAGACGTGCGAGAGCTTCATGCATTGCCCTGGCTAATCCATCTAGCCAGTTGTTCTCTCTCACGGAGAACTGAATTCTCCCGGAAGTTGGTGCTTCGATGCTTCCTCGAAGATGCGCGGTGACTAGCCACTGTAGGTCTCCTCCTAGGGGTCCTGGAAGTTGAGCTCCAAGAAACTCCAGATGTGGGCGTCCCAGTAACTCCGACTGTGAATCCAGATCCCTCTCGAAGATCAGCTGACCTCTGTTTCCCAACTGGTAAAACTTGCTGAACTGAGTCTCCATCTACAAGGATTAAGGATGAGGAAGTTAGTGAAGTGATCAAGTGTGTCAAATTTTAAGTAGTAATGTAAAAATTTTGAGGAACATGAATTTTTGAGAAAGAATGAGTTCACAAGGGTAAGAGGGGAAATAGTTTTTCATAAATACTCACTTTGGTTTTGAAGCTAAGTTTTTGGTTTGGACGTCCATTCTAACTAGGGTCTCCTATGGTCAGGATGGCTCTGATACCAACTTGTCAACACCTGGATTTTTAATCCCAGATGCCATTTATGTCGTACCTTGTAATCCCAGGATTACCATTTTTGCGTGACATAACGGATTGGATATCACAGTACATCATCCATTACAAACCATACATAAGGTTTTACACAAATAAGGATCTCATGATCCAGTCTTAATACAACAAGCAGCGGAAATAAAAGATCAGCGTAGCAGTGGGGTCCATCTTCAAGGGCACAGGCAATGCTGACGAAGGCAGATAGTCCTAGTTATCATAGCCGTCCTGCTGACCATCATCTTGATAATCTCCTTCATAGTCTGGCCATGATAATAGCCAGGGACAAAAGCCATGAGTACTCTTTAAGTACTCACAAACTACCACTAACAAGTAGTATAATTCTAAATTAAAGTGCTAGAGCTAGGTTTAACTATAAAGTTAAGTTTGAAACCTAAGCTGAGTTCTGAAGCAAAGAAAGATAAAGTAAAGTTCTAGAATCACTTAAGTTGGAAAGCTATTATCATAAACACAACCCTGTTGTGGTCAAGTCAAAGTTCATCATTCATGTCAAGTTATTTAGAAAACATCTAACAACGAAACAGTATGGCCATTCCAACTATCCATAACCGCGGACGCGGCTATTCGAATAGTTTGACACTCTACAGAGGTGGTACACTTTCACCACAAGATTCGATACATCTGTCAGGGGTAACCCTGAATAATCATACTTAGTATGCAGATAATCAAACATAACCTTCCCTTTACACACCCTAGTATAAGCACATCTCCTATGAGCATGGCCTCCCAACCATGACCATCAGTCATCTTGGGCACTGCATAGGTGGACATCATTGAGAGGTAGCCTCAGCTCAAACCTCTCCCTTGAGGGAACTAATACTAATGCATATAAATTTCCAGCTAAGCCTTACCCAATTCAGGTAGTGTGGTTGTACGGTAAATTTGGAATGGTGTCGCATCCGAATCCAACTATCAGTTTTATAAAAGGGTTAAGGCTCATGCCTCAATATTTTCATCATCCTCAACCATTTGTGTTTCTCAACACATGTCAAAACATCTCAATAGAATGACTCATCATTCCAAGGTTTTCACAATTCATTTTCACCCATTTGTTCCCATCTAAAATGACTCAAGTTTTTGATCTACTCTAAACTACTAAGTTAAGAGTGTTCACTAAGGTGGAAAAGATGGGTTCAATCTCATGCCATATAATGACATCTAAAGGGTTCTACATAGGTCAAGTTTTAACTTTTTATGCTACCATCAAAACCAGTAAAGAACTTTGTGTACTAAGGGGAGTAAAACTTGTAAGTAAGACTTGGGGTACTAATAGTCAAAAGGGTGTGATCAAAGCATGCTTAAGGCATCTTTGCTAAACCATCTAGTTTGATTCTAGTTTGCTAAGTACTACACTTACAAGTACTAACTTGCAAGGGTTAATCTTGGATAGTGCTAGCTTGCTAAGGGTAGCTTGTACTGTTAATGGTGGCTTGCCTTGGTTGGTGCAGTGGTTGAAGTTTTCTTCGTCTTCGTCTTGATAGCACTCCTCCTCCTCGTAAGCTTGGTCGGTACTATCTTCTATAACAATACATACGGAGTAGACAATCACCAAACAATACTTAACTAGGCTAGATAGCATTCTAAGATACACCATTGATGATCTATTATCATCACAAGCATCACAAGTTTAATTCAATAGTTTCAACCTTTTTATTTTAGAAAAGTAATTTCTACTCATTGAAAATTAACTAACATTTAATATTCACCACTTAAAATATGGGATCATGTTGACACATGTCATCACCACATACTCTAACATGTGGGAATGAGATTTAAAAGGTTGGATCAATATTACTTTAGTTTAAGTTTATTATTTAATGATTTAAAGTGATTAGAAATGCCTATATAGCATTATTTTGGTACTAGTCCAAAGTCACTGCATGTAAACCTTAATATTATTACATATTTTGATATATATGATGAAATGTGATTTTTGAGAGTTGGAATCAACTCAAAAGCTAACTTGGTTGATTTTATAAAAATGTTGCAAGTTGCAAAATCTACTGTCTTCTTATTTTTATTAGGAGAGATCTATAACTCTAATTGGATTAAATCCAACAGGCTTGGATAGATCATTTCAATACCTTTCAGACAAAATTGGTTTCATGCAATTTGGATTTCTAAAACTCTCTGAATTGATTTACAAACTAGGGGACAGAAACTAGATTTAACTAAAAAGAAAAATCCAGATTTGAATGGGTGGGCTAGCGCGGGAAAAGAAATGGGCCGGCCCAGTGGTGCTCCGCGGCGCGGGGCTTAGCTGACAAGGGGGTCCCGCGTGTTAGCGGCACTTAAAACGCGAAACGGTACGCGTGCTGTGGGTCGTGCGATTAGAATAGGAATCTACGGTTGAGGGTCGTCGTCGACGACGAACAGGTCGCCGGCGAGCTCGAACCCTAGCGGCTCGGTGGGGGTCTACTAGGGGCGTACCAGGGCTTCAGCGGGGTCGGCGAGGTGGGCAAACGACGTGGAAGACGACGGCGAGGCGAGGCGCGGTTGCGGCGGAGCTTGAGGTGGTCGCAATCAACGACGCCCTTCTCCTCCTCCTGCGGCTGCTCCGGCTCCAATTCCGGTGAGGCAGAGCTCGCCTTGCTCTGGCTAGAGGTGGTTGAGGCTCAGGGAGGTGAGGAGAGTGGAATGGTGTGGAGAGAAGAGGCTAGGCAGGACTCCTTTTATAGGCCCGACGGTGAGACCGAGCGAGATGGGCAGTTGATGGTGGCGACATGGCTAAGGCGGGGTAGAGGCATGGCTGGGGGTGGCGATTGATGGGCGGTTCCCTGGCAGTGCTCTAGAACTTGAATGCGAGCGTATGGGCGATGGCACGCGGTCTGGGCGAGGTGGCGCTCTGGGAGGCAGAGGCGGTGGTGTCCACGGCGAGCGGTGGCTGTGAGGCGTTGGGCGGCCAGCGGGGGTGTCTAGGGTGTTCTCCAGGTCGAGGTGGAGCGGCGGGCGCGGGCTGCTGCCAAGGGGCGGTCTGTGCGAGCCGGGACAGAGCGTGCTCTGGGGGCAGCACTGGCATGGTGCGGTGGCACTGGGCGCGGTTTGTGCTTGGTGGTCCACTGCTGCTCTGGGCTCGGGCAAGGGACAAGGGGTGGCGGTGAGCTCCTGGCTACCTCCTAGACATGGCGAGGGAAGAGGGAATGGTCTGCTGCAGTGGGGCAAGGGTTGGCCGGCGAGGCATGGCTCGGCATGGCATGGCATGGGGACTAGGGACAAGGGAGAGGGGTGTTAGGGGTTTGGTTAGATCAAGAGGGGACAGAGGAGATAAATGAAGATCATTTGGGGGCAAAACCCTGTAGTAAACAGTGAGCTAGGATTAGAGTAGAGATTATGCATGCCAAGTGTTTGATTAAATGACCGCATGAAAGAAAGTTTTGAATTTTGGTTTCAAAATTTTTGAGTGATCTCCACTAGTGATAGGTAGTCTCTGGTTGCAAGGGTTTTGAAAGTGGAGCTCAAATAGATGGTTTTTGAAATAGGGGTGATCTATGCATATGCATTAGATTCAATTTTAAACTGTCATTTAAAATAGTTAACAGAATGTTTTTAGCAGATCCAAAGGTGGGCCTTGGTACCTCATTATGTGTACTAGCAAGGGGGTGCAAAGATCAAGAATTGTTTCTGTTAAGTTTTGAGTACTAGGAATAGCCAAAGTAGGCACGAGAGTGAAATTTGCCAAAATGACCATTCCTCCTTTTTAATTCTTTTTGATTTGATTTTCTTTAGAAAAAGTTTGGGAATGATGTAGATGATGTTTAAATCACCTAAGAAACATTTTACAAGCATTGGATCATTCAATCATGGCAATTCAAACAACTCCTATTTTAAATGCACACATATATGAATGCTTTCATTTTAAATTTGGAAAAGTTTTTGTTAACCCTATTTTTGGATGATTTAATCATGATAACCTTGGATTAAAGTTTTGGGATGTTACAAACAGCTAGAGTCACTAGATGTGTGTTCTTTTCAGACACCACATATGGATCCACTAGTGTCATTGAAATGTGTGTTCTTTTCAGAGACCACACATGGATCCACTAGTGTCATTGCATATGGATCCACTAGAGTTCATTGCATGTGTGTTCTTTTCACAAACCACATATGGAACCACCAATGCCATTGGAATGTGTATTCTTTTATGAGACCACATCTGGAGTCATTTCATGATTATTCTTTTCACAGACCACATATGGATCCACCAGTGTCATTGCATGTGTGTTCTCTTCATAGACCACATATGGATCCACCAGTATCATTGCATGTGTGTTCTTTTTACTAACAACAACTAGAGTCATTGCATGTGTGTTATTTTCATTAACCACATATGGAACCACCATTGTCATTGAAATGTGTATTCTTTCATTAACCACACCTTGAGTCATTTAATGTATATTCTTTTCACAAACCAAATATGGATCCACTAGTGCCATTGTAATGTGTATTCTTTCATTAACCACACCTGGAGTCCTTTCATGACTATTCTTTTCACAGACCACATATGGATCCACCAGTGTCACTGCATGTGTGTTCTCTTCACAGACCACACATGGATCCACCAGTGCCATTGCATGTGGTTCCACTAGAGTTCATTGCATGTGTGTTATTTTCACAATCCACCTATGGATAAACCAGTGTCATTGCGTGTGCATTCTTCTCATTAACCATAGCTAGAGTCATTGCATGTGTGTTCTTTTCACAAACCACATATGGAACCATCATTGTCATTGAAATGTGTATTCTTTCATTAACCACATCTGGAGTCATTTCATGTCTATTCTTTTCGCAGACCACATATGGAACCACCAGTGTCATTGCATGTGTGTTCTCTTCACAGACAACATATGGATCCACCATTGTAATTGCATGTGTGTTCTTCTCAGAGACCACATCTAGAGTCACTTGATGTGTGTTCTTTTCACAAACCACGTATGGATCCACTAGTGTCATTGAAATGTGTGTTCTTTTCAAGGACCACATCTGGAGTCATTTCATGAATATTCTTTTCACAGACCACATATGGATCCACCAGTGTCATTGCTTGTGCGTTCTCTTCAGAGGCCACACATGGATCCACTAGAGTTCATTGCTCGTGTGTTCTATTCACAAACCACATATGGATCCACCAGTGTCATTGCATGTGTGTGCTTTTTCACTAACAACAACTAGAGTCATTGCATGTGTGTTATTTTCATTAACCACATACGGATCCACCAGTGTCATTGCATGTGTGTTCTTCTCATTGACAATAGCTAGAGTCACTAGATGTGTGTTCGTTTTAGAGACCACATATGGATCCACCAGTGTCATTGAAATGTGTGTTCTTTTCAGAGACTACACATGGATCCACCAGTGTCATTGCATATGGATCCACCAGAGTTCATTGCATGTGTTTTCTTTTCACAAACCACATATGGAACCACCAATGTCATTGGAATGTGTATTCTTTTCAGAGACCACATCTGGAGTCATTACATGACTATTCTTTTCACATACCACATATGGATCCACCAGTGTCATTGCATGTGTGTTCTCTTCACATACCACATATGGATCCACCAGTGTCATTGCATGTGTGTTCTTTTTACTAACAACAACTAGAGTCATTGCATGTGTGTTATTTTCATTAACCACATATGGAACCACCATTGTCATTGAAATGTGTATTCTTTCAATAACCACATCTGGAGTCATTTCATGTGTATTCTTTTCACGGAACACATATGGATCCACCGGTGTCATTGAAACGTGTCTCCATTTTAGAGACCACACATGGATCCACCAATGTCATTGCATGTGTGTTATTTTTACTAACAACAACTAGAGTCATTGCATGTGTGTTCTGTTCACAATCCACCTATGGATCCACCAGTGTCATTGCATGTGTGTTCTTCTCATTAACCACATCTAGAGTCATTGCATGTGTGTTCTTTTCACAAACCACATATGGAACCACCATTGTCGTTGAAATGTGTATTCTTTCATTAACTACATCTGTAGTCATTTCATGTATATTCTTTTCATAGACCACATATGGATCCACAAGTGTCATTGCATGTGTGTTCTCTTCAAAGACCACATATGGATCCACCAGTTTCATTGCATGTGTGTTCTTTTTACTAACAACAACTAGAATCATTGCTTCTATGTTATTTTCACAATCGACATATGGATCCACCAGTGTCATTGCATTTGTGTTCTTCTCATTAACCACAGCTAGAGTCATTGCATGTGTGTTATTTTCACAAACCACATATGGATCCACCACTCTCATTGAAATGTGTATTCTTTCATTAACCACACCTGGAGTCATTTCATGACTATTCTTTTCATAGACCACATATGGATCCACCAGTGTCATTGCATGTGTGTTCTCTTCACAGACCACACATGGATCCACCAGTGGCATTGCATGTGGTTCCACTAGAGTTCATTGCATGTGTGTTATTTTCACAATCCACCTATGGATAAACCAGTGTCATTGCGTGTGCGTTCTTCTCATTAACCACAGCTAGAGTCATTGCATCTGTGTTATTTTCACAAACCACATATGGAACCACCATTGTCATTGAAATGTGTATTCTTTCATTAACCACATCTGGAGTCATTTCAGGTCTATTCCTTTCGCAGACCACATATGAATGCACCAGTATCATTGCATGTGTGTTCTCTTCACAGACAACATATGGATCCACCAGTGTAATTGCATGTGTGTTCTTCTCAGAGACCACATCTAGAGTCACTGGATGTGTGTTCTTTTCACAAACCACGTATGGATCCACCAGTGTCATTGAAATTTACGTTCTTTTCAAGGACCACATCTGGAGTCATTTCATGACTATTCTTTTCACAGACCACATATGGATCAACCAGTGTCATTGCATGTGTGTTCTCTTCAGAGGCCACACATGGATCCACTAGTGTCATTGCATATGGATCCACCAGAGTTCATTGCATGTGTGTTATTTTCACAAACCACATATGGAACCACCAGTGTCATTGGAATTTGTATTCTTTTCAGAGACCACATCTGGAGTCATTTCATGACTATTCTTTTCACACACCACATATGGATCCACTAGTGTCATTGCACGTGTGTTCTGTTCACAGACCACAAATGGATCCACCAGTGTCATTGCATGTGTGTTGTTTTTACTAACAGCAACTAGAGTCATTGCATGTGTGTTATTTTCATTAACCACATATGGAACCACCATTGTCATTGAAATGTGTATACTTTCATTAACCACATCTGGAGTCATTTCATGACTGTTCTTTTCACAGACCCCATATGGATCCACCACTATCATCGAAATGTGTGTTCTTTTCAGAGACCACACATGGATCCACTAGTCTCATTGCATCTGTGTTCTTTTTACTAACTACAACTAGAGTCATTGCATGTGTGTTTTTTTCACAATCCACCTATGGATCCACCAGTGTCATTGCATGTGTGTTCTTTTCACAGACCACACATGGATCCACCAATGTCATTGCATGTGGTTCCACCAGATTTCATTGCATGTGTGTTCTTTTCACAATCCACCTGTGGATCCACTAGTGTCATTGCATGTGTGTTATTCTAATTAACCACAACTAGAGTCATTGCATGTGTGTTCTTTTCACAAACCACATATGGAACCACCATTGTCATTGAAATCTGTATTCTTTCATTAACCACATCTGGAGTCATTTCATGTCTATTATTTTCACAGACCACATATGGATCCACCAGTGTGATTGCATGTGTGTTATTTTTATTAACCACATATGGAACCACCATTGTCATTGAAATGTGTATTCTTTCATTAACCACATCTTGAGTCATTTCATGTATATTCTTTTCACAGACCACATATGGATCCACCAGTGTCATTGAAATGTGTATTCATTTTAGAGACCACACATGGATCCACCAGTGTCACTACATGTGTGTTATTTTTACTAACAACAACTAGAGTCATTGCATGTGTGTTCTTTTCACAATCCACCTATGGATCCACCTGTGTCATTGCATGTGTGTTCTTCTCATTAACCACATCTAGAGTCATTGCATGTGTGTTCTTTTCACAAACCACATATGGAACCGCCATTGTCATTGAAATGTGTATTCTTTCATTAACCACATCTGGAGTCATTTCATGTATATTCTTTTCACAGACCACAAATGGATCCACAAGTGTCATTGCATGTGTGTTCTCTTCACATACCACATATGGATCTACCAGTGTCATTGCATGTGTATTCTTTTTACTAACAATAACTATATTTATTGCATCTGTGTTATTTTCACAATCCACATATGGATCCACTAGTGTCATTGCATGTGTGTTGTTCTCATTAACCACAGCTAGAGTCATTGCATGTATGTTCTTTTCACAAACCACATATGGATCCACAAGTGTCATTGTAATGTGTATTCTTTCATTAACCACACCTGGAGTCCTTTCATGACTATTCTTTTCACAGACCACATATGGATCCACCAGTGTCATTGCATGTGTGTTCTCTTCACAGACCACATATGGATCCACCAGTATCATTGCATGTGTGTTCTTTTTACTAACAACAACTAGAGTCATTGCATGTGTGTTATTTTCATTAACCACATATGGAACCACCATTGTCATTGAAATGTGTACTCTTTCATTAACCACATCTTGAGTCATTTCATGTATATTCTTTTCACAGACCACATATGGATCCACCAGTGTCATTGCATGTGTGTTCTCTTCACAGACCACATATGGATCCACCAGTGTCATTGCATGTGTGTTCTTTTTACTAACAACAACTAGAGTCATTGCATGTGTGTTATTTTCATTAACCACATATGGAACCACCATTGTCATTGAAATGTGTATTCTTTCAATAACCACATCTGGAGTCATTTCATGTGTATTCTTTTCACAGACCACATATGGATCCACCAGTGTCATTGAAATGTGTGTTCATTTTAGAGACCACACATGGATCCACAAGTGTCACTGCATGTGTGTTATTTTTACTAACAACAACTAGAGTCATTTCATGTGTGTTATTTTCACAATCCACCTATGGATCCACCTGTGTCGTTGCATGTGTGTTCTTCTCATTAACCACATCTAGAGTCATTGCATGTGTGTTCTTTTCACAAACCACATATGGAACCGCCATTGTCATTGAAATGTGTATTCTTTCATTAACCACATCTGGAGTCATTTCATGTATATTCTTTTCACAGACCACAAATGGATCCACAAGTGTCATTGCATGTGTGTTCTCTTCACATACCACATATGGATCCACCAGTGTCATTGCATGTGTGTTCTTTTTACTAACAATAACTATATTCATTGCATCTGTGTTATTTTCACAATCCACATATGGATCCACTAGTGTCATTGCATGTGTGTTGTTCTCATTAACCACAGCTAGAGTCATTGCATGTATGTTCTTTTCACAAACCACATATGGATCCACTAGTGTCATTGTAATGTGTATTCTTTCATTAACCACACCTGGAGTCCTTTCATGACTATTCTTTTCACAGACCACATATGGATCCACCAGTCTCACTGCATGTGTGTTCTCTTCACAGACCACACATGGATCCACCAGTGCCATTGCATGTGGTTCCACTAGAGTTCATTGCATGTGTGTTATTTTCACAATCCACCTATGGATAAACCAGTGTCATTGCGTGTGCATTCTTCTCATTAACCATAGCTAGAGTCATTGCATGTGTGTTCTTTTCACAAACCACATATGGAACCATCATTGTCATTGAAATGTGTATTCTTTCATTAACCACATCTGGAGTCATTTCATGTCTATTCTTTTCGCAGACCACATATGGAACCACCAGTGTCATTGCATGTGTGTTCTCTTCACAGACAACATATGGATCCACCATTGTAATTGCATGTGTGTTCTTCTCAGAGACCACATCTAGAGTCACTTGATGTGTGTTCTTTTCACAAACCATGTATGGATCCACTAGTGTCATTGAAATGTGTGTTCTTTTCAAGGACCACATCTGGAGTCATTTCATGACTATTCTTTTCACAGACCACATATGGATCCACCAGTGTCATTGCTTGTGCGTTCTCTTCAGAGGCCACACATGGATCCACTATAGTTCATTGCTCGTGTGTTCTATTCACAAACCACATATGGATCCACCAGTGTCATTGCATGTGTGTTCTTTTTCACTAACAACAACTAGAGTCATTGCATGTGTGTTATTTTCATTAACCACATACGGATCCACCAGTGGCATTGCATGTGTGTTCTTCTCATTGACAATAGCTAGAGTCACTAGATGTGTGTTCGTTTTAGAGACCACATATGGATCCACCAGTGTCATTGAAATGTGTGTTCTTTTTAGAGACCATACATGGATCCACCAGTGTCATTGCATATGGATCCACCAGAGTTCATTGCATGTGTGTTCTTTTCACAAACCACATATGGAACCACCAATGTCATTGGAATGTGTATTCTTTTCAGAGACCACATCTGGAGTCATTACATGACTATTCTTTTCACAGACCACATATGGATCCACCAGTGTCATTGCATGTGTGTTCTCTTCACATACCACATATGGATCCACCAGTGTCATTGCATGTGTGTTCTTTTTACTAACAACAACTAGAGTCATTGCATGTGTGTTATTTTCATTAACCACATATGGAACCACCATTGTCATTGAAATGTGTATTCTTTCAATAACCACATCTGGAGTCATTTCATGTGTATTCTTTTCACGGAACACATATGGATCCACCGGTGTCATTGAAATGTGTCTCCATTTTAGAGACCACACATGGATCCACCAATGTCATTGCATGTGTGTTATTTTTACTAACAACAACTAGAGTCATTGCGTGTGTGTTCTTTTCACAATCCACCTATGGATCCACCTGTGTCATTGCATGTGTGTTCTTCTCATGAACCACATCTAGAGTCATTGCATGTGTGTTCTTTTCACAAACCACATATGGAACCACCATTGTCATTGAAATGTGTATTCTTTCATTAACTACATCTGTAGTCATTTCATGTATATTCTTTTCATAGACCACATATGGATCCACAAGTGTCATTGCATGTGTGTTCTCTTCAAAGACCACATATGGATCCACCAGTTTCATTGCATGTGTGTTCTTTTTACTAACAACAACTAGAATCATTGCTTCTATGTTATTTTCACAATCGACATATGGATCCACCAGTGTCATTGCATTTGTGTTCTTCTCATTAACCACAGCTAGAGTCATTGCATGTGTGTTATTTTCACAAACCACATATGGATCCACCACTCTCATTGAAATGTGTATTCTTTCATTAACCACACCTGGAGTCATTTCATGACTATTCTTTTCATAGACCACATATGGATCCACCAGTGTCATTGCATGTGTGTTCTCTTCACAGACCACACATGGATCCACCAGTGGCATTGCATGTGGTTCCACTAGAGTTCATTGCATGTGTGTTATTTTCACAATCCACCTATGGATAAACCAGTGTCATTGCGTGTGCGTTCTTCTCATTAACCACAGCTAGAGTCATTGCATCTGTGTTATTTTCACAAACCACATATGGAACCACCATTGTCATTGAAATGTGTATTCTTTCATTAACCACATCTGGAGTCATTTCAGGTCTATTCCTTTCGCAGACCACATAGGAATCCACCAGTATCATTGCATGTGTGTTCTCTTCACAGACAACATATGGATCCACCAGTGTAATTGCATGTGTGTTCTTCTCAGAGACCACATCTAGAGTCACTGGATGTGTGTTCTTTTCACAAACCACGTATGGATCCACCAGTGTCATTGAAATTTACGTTCTTTTCAAGGACCACATCTGGAGTCATTTCATGACTATTCTTTTCACAGACCACATATGGATCAACCAGTGTCATTGCATGTGTGTTCTCTTCAGAGGCCACACATGGATCCACTAGTGTCATTGCATATGGATCCACCAGAGTTCATTGCATGTGTGTTATTTTCACAAACCACATATGGAACCACCAGTGTCATTGGAATTTGTATTCTTTTCAGAGACCACATCTGGAGTCATTTCATGACTATTCTTTTAACACACCACATATGGATCCACTAGTGTCATTGCACGTGTGTTCTGTTCACAGACCACATATGGATCCACCAGTGTCATTGCATGTGTGTTGTTTTTACTAACAGCAACTAGAGTCATTGCATGTGTGTTATTTTCATTAACCACATATGGAACCACCATTGTCATTGAAATGTGTATACTTTCATTAACCACATCTGGAGTCATTTCATGACTGTTCTTTTCACAGACCCCATATGGATCCACCACTATCATCGAAATGTGTGTTCTTTTTAGAGACCACACATGGATCCACCAGTCTCATTGCATCTGTGTTCTTTTTACTAACTACAACTAGAGTCATTGCATGTGTGTTCTTTTCACAATCCACCTATGGATCCACCAGTGTCATTGCATGTGTGTTCTTTTCACAGACCACACATGGATCCACCAATGTCATTGCATGTGGTTCCACCAGATTTCATTGCATGTGTGTTCTTTTCACAATCCACCTATGGATCCACTAGTGTCATTGCATGTGTGTTATTCTCATTAACCACAACTAGAGTCATTGCATGTGTGTTCTTTTCACAAACCACATATGGAACCACCATTGTCATTGAAATCTGTATTCTTTCATTAACCACATCTGGAGTCATTTCATGTCTATTATTTTCACAGACCACATATGGATCCACCAGTGTGATTGCATGTGTGTTCTCTTCACAGACCACATATGGATCCACTAGTGTCATTGCATGTGTGTTATTTTTATTAAAAACACATTGCATGTGTGTTATTTTCATTAACCACATATGGATCCACCAGTGTCATTGCATGTGTGTTCTTCTCAGAGACCACATTTGGAGTAACTGGATGTGTGTTCTTTTCACAAACCACATATGGATCCACCAGTGTCATTGAAATGTGTGTTCTTTTCAGAGACCACAACTAGAGTCATTTCATGACTATTCTTTTCACATACCACATATCGATCCACCAGTGTCATTGCATGTGTGTTCTCTTTAGAGACCACACATGGATCCACTAGTGTCATTGCATATGGATCCACCAGAGTTCATTGCATGTGTGTTATTTTCACAAACCACATATGGAACCATCAGTGTCATTGGAATGTGTATTCTTTTCAAAGACCACATCTTGAGTCATTTCATGTCTATTCTTTTCACAGACCACATATGGATCCACCAGTGTCATTGCATGTGTGTTCTCTTCACAGACCACATATGGATCCAACAGTGTCATTGCATGTGTGTTCTTTTTACTAACAACAACTAGAGTCATTGCATGTGTGTTATTTTCATAGACCACATATGGAACCACCATTGTCATTGAAATGTGTAGTCTTTCATTAACCACATATGGAGTCATTTCATGACTATTCTTTTCACGGACCACATATGGATCCACCAATGTCATTGAAATGTGTGTCCTTTTCAGAGACCACATCTGGATCCAAAAGTGTCATTGCATGTGTGTTCTTTTTACTAACAACAACTAGAGTCATTGCATGTGTCTTATTTTCACAATCCACCTATGGATCCACTAGTGTCATTGCATATGTGTTCTTCTCATTAACCACAGCTAGAGTCATTGCATGTGTGTTCTCTTCATAGACCACACATGGATCCACCAGTGTCATTGCATGTGGATCCACCAGTGTCATTGCATGTGTGTTCTCATCATTAACCACAACTAGAGTCATTACATGTGTGTTCTTTTCACAAACCACATATGAAACCACCATTGTCATTGAAATGTGTATTCTTTCATTAACCACATCTGGAGTCATTTCATGTCTATTCTTTTCACAGACCACATATGGATCCACCAGTGTCATTGCAGGTGTTTTTTTTTCACACACCACAAATGGAACCACTAGTGTCTTTGCATGTGTGTTCTTTTTATTAACAATAGCTAGAGTCATTGCATGTGTGTTATTTTCATTAACCACATATGGATCCACCAGTGTCATTGCATGTGTGTTCTTCTCAGAGACCACATTTGGAGTCACTAGATGTCTGTTCTTTTCACAAACCACATATGGATCCACCAGTGTCATTGAAATGTGTGTTCTTTTCAGAGACCATATCTGGAGTCATTTCATGACTATTCTTTTCACAGACCACATATGGATCCACCAGTGTCATTGCATATGTGCTCTCTTCAGAGACCACACATGGATCCACCAGTGTCATTGCATGTGTGCTCTCTTCGGAGAACACAAGAGAGCACACATGGATCCACTAGTGTCATTGCATATGGATCCACCAGAGTTCATTGCATGTGTGTTCTTTTCACAAACCACATATGGAACCACCATTGTCATTGAAATGTGTATTCTTTCATTAACCACATTTGGAGTCATTTCATGTCTATTCTTTTCATAGACCACATATCGATCCAACAGTGCATGTGTGTTCTTCTCAGAGACCACATCTGGACTCACTGGATGTGTGTTCTTTTCACAAACCACATATGGATCCACGAGTGTCATTGAAATGTGTGTTCTTTTCAGACACTACATCTGGAGTCATTTCATGACTATTCTTTTCACAGACCACATATGGATCCACCAGAGTCATTGCATGTGTGTTATCTTCATAGACCACACATGGATCCACCAGTGTCATTGCATATGGATCCACCAGAGTTCATTACATGTGTGTTATTTTCACAAACCACATATGGAACCACCAGTGTCATTGGAATGTGTATTCTTTTCAGAGACCACATCTGGATTCATTTCATGTCTATTCTTTTCACATACCACATATAGATCCACCAGTGTCATTGCATGTGTGTTCTCTTCACAGACCACGTATGGATCCACTAGTGTCATTGCATGTGTGTTCTTTTTATTAACAATAGCTAGAGTCATTGCATGTGTGTTATTTTCATTAACCACATATGGATCCACCAGTATCATTGCATGTGTGTTCTTCTCAGAGACCACATCTGGAACCACCATTGCCATTGAAATGTCTGTTCTTTCAATAACCACATCTAGAGTCATTTCATGACTATTCTTTTCACAGACCACATATGGATCCACCAGTGTCATTGAAATGTGTGTTCTTTTTAGGGACCACACATGGGTCCACCAGTGTCATTGCATGTGTGTTTTTCTCATTAACAACAGCTAGAGTCATTGCATGTGTGTTCTTTTCACAAACCACATATGGAACTAGCAATGTATTTGAAATGTGTATTCTTTCATTAACCACATCTAGAGTCATTTCATGTCTATTCTTTTCACAGACCACATATGGATCGACCAGTGTCATTGCATGCGTGTTCTCTTCACAAACCACATATGGATCCACCAGTGTCATTGCATGTGTGTTCTTTTTACTAACAACAACTGGAGTCATTGCATGTGTGTTATTTTCACAATCCACATATTGATCCACCAGTGTCATTGCATGTGTGTTCTTCTCATTAACAACAGCTAGAGTCATTGCATGTGTGTTCTTTTCACAAACCACATATAAATCCACCATTGTCATTTAAATGTGTATTCTTTCATTAACCACACCTGGAGTAATTTCATGACTATTCTTTTCACAGACCACATATGGATCCACAAGTGTCATTGCATGTGTGTTCTCTTCACATACCACACATGGATCCACCAGTGTCATTGCATGTGGTTCCACCATAGTTCACTGCATGTGTGTTATTTTCACAATACACCTATGGATCCACCAGTGTCATTGCATGTGTGTTCTTCTCATTAACCACAGCTAGAGTCATTGCATGTGTGTTCTTTTCACAAACCACATATGGAACCACCATTGTCATTGAAATGTATTCTTTCATTAACCACATCTGGAGTCATTTCATGTCTATTCTTTTCACAGACCACATACGGATCCACCAGTGTCATTGAAATGTGTGTTCTTTTCAGATACCACACATGGATCCACCAGTGTCATTGCATGTGTGTTCTTTATACTAACAACAACTAGAGTCATTGCATGTGTGTTCTTTTCACAATCCACCTATGGATCCACTTGTGTCATTGCATGTGTGTTCTTCTCATTAACCACATCTAGAGTCATTGCATGTGTGTTCATTTCACAAACCACATATGGAACCACCATTGTCATTGAAACGTGTATTCTTTCATTAACCACATCTGGAGTCATTTCATGACTATTCTTTTCACAAACCACATATGGATCCACCAGTGTCATTGCATGTGTGTTCTCTTCAGAGACCACACATGGATCCACCAGTGTCATTGCATATGGTTCCACCAGAGTTCATTACATGTGTGTTCTTTTCACAATCCACCTATGGATCCACCATTGTCATTGCATGTGTGTTCTTCTCCTTAACCACAGCTAGAGTCATTGCATGTGTGTTCTTTTCACAAACCACATATGGAATCACCATTGTCATTAAAATGTGTATTCTTTCATTAACCACATCTGGAGTCATTTCATGTCTATTATTTTCACAGACCACATATGGATCCACCAGTGTCATTGCATGTGTGTTCTCTTCACATACCACATATGGATCCAGCAGTGTCATTGCATGTGTGTTCTTTTTACTAACAACAACTAGAGTCATTGCATGTGTGTTATTTTCACAATCCACATATGGATCCACCAGTGTCATTGCATGTGTGTTCTTCTCATTAACCACAGCTAGAGTCATTGCATGTGTGTTCTTTTCACAAACCACATATGGATCCAACAGTGTCATTGAAATGTGTATTATTTTCAACGACGGCCGTTGGCCACAAACAATCGGGACACAGAGCTAACCAACAACCAATTGGAGCTTCTAGAAGACCTGATCCCGATTGTTTGGCGCCGTTGGATAGGGATGCATGGATGATAAGAATGTCCTTCGTGAGGGCGATCCGTGAGAAGTCTGTTCTGCGAACTGATTGGCAGTGGCAACGACGCTAGGCCAACGTCCTTGCCCTTATCCCCTTAACCTCGGGGCCGAAGCTCATATCGTGTTCCTTCATCGCCATGGAGAGGGAGAGGCCCAAACTCAGCTTGCACAAGGCTCAGATGTTCGCCCACTACGACATACTCGCGTCGTCGTTCGCGAGGCTTCCGGCCGGCTTCGAGCTCAGCTACACCTAGGTTCCTATCGCGCCACTCTTGCGACGATAATGCGTTGGCGAGGCAGATCAAGGAGCATCACCGCCAGCTGCCGGAGCGGAAGAGGGCAATGACACGGTACTCGCGCATGAGCGCGTACTGGCGAAAGCTGTTCAAGAAGGAGCGGGCTGTGTTGATTGAGCTGTGCGTAACCCACCGGCGGGAGATCCACCCGGATCTGCGCAACACCGAAGGGAGGTAGCGCTTCTGGGCAGTGCCTGGGCGTACAACCTCCACCGTAATCGATGCGGTGCGCCATGAAGAATCCATGAGGAGGAGGAATGCTTCCGGGAACGTCGGCATCGATTTCTACGCGGAGGAGGCTGGCGGCGACGTGGACAACATCGTCAATGATGGAGACTACGGGAGCGTCATAGTCGATTAGGGCCAGTGAAGCATAAATTAAATCTATATACGGTATCTTAATTCCCTCTTTGGATCTAGGTCACTTGAGTCATAGTCGATTATCGTCATAATCTATATATGTTGGCCATGTTTTAGTTGTCTTTGTCTTTGAAACTAGTCGAAACTCATCCGATCCTGAAAATAAAGTTCGCGTGTTCGTGGCATATCAGATGGGATACTACGCTGACTCTGCTCCCAGGACTTGATGGCACAACCATAATTTGGAGTGCGTTAGAGGAGAAGGGATCGAGCGTGTTGTAATACTGTACTACTCCTGTCCAGATATAACTGACTTAGTTTTTTTAGATGTTTAATAAATGTATCTATACCCAAAACATGTCTAGATACATGTTTTAGGTTTATCTGTCTTTCAAACTAATCAAACGTCGTCAAATTCTGAACAAACAAAGTCATTGCATTCAGATCTGATGGAACAATACACTGACTCTGCTACTTGATGGCATAATCATAATTCTGGAGTGCGCCGGAGGAGATGGGAATCCAAGGGAGATGGGAACTAGTGCTGCGTCCATACGCAGGTAAAAAATTAATGTAATAATATTTAAAAAATTGTAATCTGGTCCACATGACCCCATCACAGACAGGACTAGTTTAGTTTCAATGATATAATTCAACATACGACGTTATTGTGCCCGCATCTTTCTGCTCCTCTTATTAGTATGCTAGCCCACGCTGCATTAAGCATCAGTTGATGAGGATAAAAATGATAAAATGGCAAATAAAACAATTTTTAAGCTTACCTTTCATCTGGTGAATTGTACAAAGATGAAATTGGCAGAGATTTATTATTTCTCCTGCAGTTAGCTGAAAGATCCTCAAGAACATCCTCAATCACCCTACAACTTCTTCATATTCTAATACACCTCCATTATTTGCCCTTTCCTCCCTATTCTGCTTACCCTTTTGTTTCTTTTCACACCCTTTTCTCGCCGGCACCTCCACTTCTTCATAAATTGGCTGCTTACGTACGTTTTCCTCCAAGTGCTCATCATCGTTTTCCTCCACCTGCTGCACTTCCTCAAGTTCTTCGTCTTCGCGCTGCTCTTCCTCAGGTTCTGGCTGAGAAGCCTCATTTTCTGCCACCGGGGTGTGAACAGGGACAATATCATGTGTAACTGGGTTTTTACACAACCTCTTGATATGGCCGAATCCGCCACAATGTTTGCATTTCCTTTTCCTAGCTCCCAACCTTGAACCTTTATCTGTAGAGGCTTCGATCCTTAGCTTTCTAGGCCTCCCAGGTGGCCTCCTAAGAACTGGTGGTTGAAGTTTGAACCCTGGATCGACAATCTCCCAATCATTTTCATCGGCCATAGGTGGTATGTTTTCTGCATAAGTTGCAACAAACTTGTCCACGGAGAAATAGTTGTCGACATAGTTCTCTATTTCAGCTCCGCTACCTCTAAGCTTTAAGATGAAGTAAATTACATGGTGACATGGCAGACCAGTAATCTGCCACTGTCTGCATGAACAAGTCTTATTTCCAATGTCTACAGTGTACCTCCGTTCACTTCCACACTTGTGTTCTGCATAAACCTCAGCCAATGTTCTGGAACTTCTGACCATCCTCATCTTTATCATTCTCATTGCCCTGGTTCTTGCATTCAGTAACATAACCACCTTTGGAACTATTTTATGGACTAAAAAATTTCTTGCACAAATTCTTTGCCTTAAATCTATCTTCACCATTATACACTATCTTATTGCATCCAACAAAATAACAATTCCAAGTGTCTTCATGCCCGAAATCTTATCATTGAAACTCTCTACCAAATTATTGCAAACAAAATCCACCTTGCTTAACTCACCAAACTTGCTTCTGGCCCATAGATTCGTGTGATGTTCTTCAAGGTATTTTTCACCTTTGGCACTAGATACATGTCCTGCAAGTAAGTAGCATGTGTGCTTGGGGTGTATGTGTATGCTGATTGCCACAAGTCCTCTTCAAAGATCTTTCATTTGAACTTCTTCGTGAAGTTAGTAGCGAGGTGCTACATGCATTCCCTATGCTCAACCCCAAGAAACACAACATCAACAACATTCTCAAGACCCTCGCATGCACCGGTGTGTATCACCAAGCCTTCAGGGTGACCAATTACTACCCGTAGTCTCTTCATGAACCATGTTCAGCTTTCATTTGATTCACCCTCAAGAACAGCATAAGCTATGGGTAGAAGCCAATTATGCGCGTCGAAAGCACAAGCAGAAGCAACATGTCCCCTAAACTTCCCTGTTAAATAAGTTGCACCTATTGCCAAGTATGGCCTGCAGCCGTCTAGGAACCCCTTCCAGCATGCCTTCAGGCAGACAAAACATATCCTGAAGCATATCTTATCTGCCTGCTTATACCAGACCCCCCTCGAGACCTTTTCTCTTCCTTTCACAACCTCGTAATCGATGTTAACAACACTACCAGGTGATATTTTCTCTACCTAAGCTTTGAAACTATACAACATGTGAAAATTGTCATTTCACTTGCCTTGAATGAAGTCTAGAGCCATCTCCTTCCCATCAAGGAATCAGAATGTTAAACTTTTTGCTAATCTTTGCTCTGAGTTCAGCAGGTCTAGTGTTATGATCCTGCCTCACCCAGTCAAGTACAGTAGCAGCAATCCACTTGGTAGTCGTCGTTCTAATTTTATCACTTAAAGAAGTATTAGGGCAGTTGTGTTTCTTCGTGTTTACTTTGATCTGCATTCGATAAGAATCCAAATAATTCGGAGCTAGTTATCAGCAGAATAAATATGAGAAAGACTGAAACTAAATATAGCTATTGCAACATGAAATGGTGTCCACCCCGCATTGGATATGCATGTAATCTCCATTTACACACATTACTTTCCCTATAGTGCATGCTAAATCTCTTTTGGTCGCTCTTTTCAATGATAAATTAGAACCCAACTCTGATTGCATAGGTTGCAACTGCATATCTGCAGTCCTCCACATTCTCAAAGACAGTCCCCTCATCAATTGTAGGATTGTCCCTTTCTAAGGGTATCACTGGCCTGTCCTCGTCTTTGTCGTCATATCTACATCCCATTTCCACATCTTCACATTCCTCTTCCTCATTAGTCCCATAGCCAGGCTCAAAGTTCGAATCATCCAAATATTCCCTACTCTCCATCCTATCAGGGTCAGCAGCCACGTCTGGATATTCTTTCTCATCATCATCCGCACCGCCACACATTTTAGTGTCTTCATGTTCGCTTGACAAAGCATCATGATCAAGGACAAGATGTACAGACGTCCTGCGGTTACCAACACATATCCTTGCCATTACCACGGGACTAGAAACGCTAATTGGGGTATGCATAAAAGGAATCAAAGTTCTTACCCTTCAATGTGGATGCACGACACCTTCTCCGGGCTCCATACCTCCAAAGCTCTGCACCCCTCTTCCTCTTCCCCTGTTTTGTTCTCCTCTATGCTCTCCAGACTTGAAGGAGATTCTGTGCTTTCCAGCCGCACAGGACCCATCTCCGTGTTCTCAAGCCTCGCAGGATCCATCTTCGAGCGGGATCCGGATCACCAGCATCGGTGGGTGCCTAACCCAACGGCCAATTCTCGGTTTTCGTTTCCACACGCGCCTGGGCGGTGGACGGTGGCAAGGAGACAGGGCAGGGAGGGGAGGGGACGTGAAGGGATGGCAGGGAGGGGAGGGCGGGAGGACGACGACCCAAGGGGACGACGAGAGCGGTGAACGACTGAACAGAGTGGCGGCGGCAGGAGCACAGGAGCGGAGCAGAGCTGGTTGCGACAAAACATGGAAAATTGCACAATAATGTCTTGGTAGGCGGCACCAGCCCTCGAACCTAGGACGCGCACCATCGAAGGTGGAGGAGGCGGGCCCGCCAGTCAGAAAACATGCCACCTGTCAGCGCGCTATGCACGGTAGCACTTCACGGAATTTTTTAGCCGGTCCCACATGTCAGTCTGTTTGATCAAAACTTGCATGCAGTGCATGGCTAGTTCACGCGCTAGTTCCGAAAAAACCCCGTTGATCCAAACTTGAGGTGGCAGTTCTGCTTCTTCTCCCTCGTCTCCTCGTCTCCTCGCAGTGGCAGTTCTGCTTCGTCTCCCTCGTCTGTTCTTCTCTTCTTCTTCTCCTCACAGTGGTAGTTCTTCTTTCTTCCTCGATAAAAACATTCCCGCACGTAAGCCATGGCCAGTAGCCAGATGAAGAGGAACTGGTCTGATCTCCGGGCCGACCCACTTCACAAGATCGCCGACTACTTGCTGGAGAAAGAGGAGTACGTCGACACCTATGCTTCTTGTCAGGAAGTCTGCACCGATTGGCACCGCACTTTAAAGCTGCCCCAATTCCATCTCAACAGCTGGATCATGATAGATCACACACTTCCAGACATTGGCGACTTCACCTTCCTCAACCTCTCCACTGGTCGTTGCTTCAGGACGAATCTAATGGACGTCCATCATAGGTTCACATTCACATCCGATATATATATATAAGATTCATTTATTTGTATTTTCCATTGTAAACATCTTAGTGCTAACTAATGCCCTCTTCTTCCAAAAGATTCTACTTTCGTCGGTGTTTCTCGTGGCGTCATCGTGCTTGCTTAGAGGGTGGAGCCATACCAGATTCGGCTTCTAAACCCAATCACTCATAAGTCTAACACTAAGTTTCAAGCACACATACCATCTGATCTTTTGCAATCTGTCGTCGTGACGAAGTCCCCGACGATGGTGTTCGTTTGCACTGATTATCCAGATCATATTGCATGGGTCAATGAGAGCACCCAAACAGGGCAAAAATGAATCATTTGGAGAAGGATTGTATTCGCCACCTCCTGATACGCTTCGGGTCTGCATGACGACATTCCGAGGGGAAGTATATGCATTACTTGAGAATGGAGACATCATGTCGACCAACATCCAGTTAGAGAAGCGTGCGAGCATGGTCACGATGGCCAAAATAATTTCAGCCCCAGTCTTTGAACAGGTACGTGGAGGCTACAGATTTTACCTAGTTGAGTCAGATGGTGAGCTGCTTCTTGTGTTGAACGGGGATTTCGCCAAAGGCCAACTAGTGTTGTACCGGGTGGACACGGAGAACCGCTCTCTCGAGGCCGTCGGTGACATTGGAAGTCGTACCCTCTTCATTGATTACCATCGGTCTATCTCCATTGACACCAGGTTACACCCCACAATCAAACCCGGTTGCATATACTACAGTAATTATATTAGACTGTATGATCATGAGGTTCAAGCCTGGGAAGAGGAATCAACAATGACGTATGGCTTAAGTCTAGAACATACACTGAGGTCTTACCCTCTGGACGAGATACTGGCAGTACATTGCAGATGGAGAGAGTTCTCTGAACATGTGTTGCAGCACGCGGGAGCCGCCGACGATGAAAAATATAGGGGAGAATGAATCCTATATTCATCCTAGGTTATTTGCTAGCATTTTTAGGTCTATTTTTCGAAGTAGAAATTTCTACTGTATTTATATTATTTCGATCAGCAGTATGCGTATTACCTTTCAGACAAAATTGTATTATATTTAATTTTAGTACTTTCAGAATTTAAAGTATTTATTTTTAGTAGCTTCTTTCAGAATTCTCTGTGTTTGACAGCCGGAGCCGGCGGCGGGCATCAGCTCAGCGCCGGAATGCAGGTTCCACATGGAAAATTGCACAATAATGTGTTGGTGGGCGGCACCAGCCCTCGAACCTAGGATGCGCGCTGTCGAAGGTGGAGGACGCATGCCCGCCAGTCAGAAAACATGCCACATCGGCATCCCCTGTTTCTGATGCCCTTTAAAAAAAGAAAACACACCACATCATCATCCCCTATTTCTGATCGTGTTGCTACAATCAACGGTACATGGTGGCATAGAAATAATATCGTATAAACATAAGGGCACAGTCATCAACATTTCTAAAATGAAAGCCGGTCTCCTACCTGTCCTGGTACATTGCCCGATGAGGTGGATAGCCACAACCGATCTTTTTAATACATTCACACCCTTATGCTGAGAAGGGAAATAAAGATTGAGCGGTTAATGCAACGAGTGTCGAATTATTACCCTCTAAGGAAATGGGAGATGGTTATTTTTATGCATGCCCGTAGTCCAAACCTACTGTCAGTCTTTCACTCCCCTTCTCCGACAAACCATAGTTCACCTTGCGCAGCTCCTCCGCGCCGCACCACCTAGGGTAACATGGCCCCGCCTAAGCAGCCACCACCGCCGCCGTGATAGCCGCCGAAACTGGGGTATTTAGCCCCTCTAAGGCAGGCCATGAAGCTCTACTTCAAGGCCAGTCTCCCATTGCCCTGCTAGGTGGATGATTTCGCCGAATGTGCCGAAACGGCCGCGGCGGTGTCGTCAGTGCCGGATGCGGCAAGCAGGGCCAAGAGAGCGATGTGGAGAAATCGCACGGCGGCATTACGGCATGCTCTACGCAGTGGGAACAAGGTACGTATCAAATCGTTCATGAGAGCATGTCGCCGAGGGTACACACCCTCAAACAGGGCAGTGCCAAGGTCTACGAACTCTCGCATCCACGCTTCAGCGCGTGCTACCTTACCAAAGTGGGGGTGGCTGGGAACACGCCGTTTGCGGCAAAATCGCTCCATCCAACGCACCTTCGGAGGCTATACCGTGGCAGCAACCAAGTGTCTACACTCAGCATGCTGGATTGTTCGACAGCCGGAGCCGATGGCGGGCATCAGCTCAGCGCCGGAATTCAGGTTCCATTTCACACGGAACTATGATCCCAAGAAGAAGATGCCGAATTTCAGTTTTGAAGAAATCGTTGCAACGACGCGGATGGTCCAACTGAACCGGGACTGGCGCATGCAAATCGGTCGTGCATGAATGATGCATATTTCTTGTAGTTTGGCAGGAAGGCAATAGATCAGTTTGGGTTAAATGATCAAAGAACTTATGTCCTCACAAGGCAATTGGCCAGCCAACTTTTCTGGTGGAGATCTGTAGTTTCTTCAGTGTAGAATAGTTAAGTTTAGACTGAAGAATGGCTTTTGTAGATGAAATGCTGAATGAATTGTTCTATAAACTAGTAGGAAGTTTAGCCGCCTTTTGTATGGAAGTACTACTGTTATAAGGAAATACTATCAAGTATCTATTTCCTTCAATTACTAGTCATGGTTAAATCCAGTTAACTCTCATTTTTTATCCCAGACTACAGATTTTGTGTCTGCTATCTATGTTGTAAACCATTTTTCCTTTGTCTTGTGTTGTCGGCAAAATGGTCTTGCAGTTCAACGTGTTACAAATATAGCTACCTTGTACTTGAAGAGGAGATGGACTACATTTTCCTGGCATCCATAGAATTGACATTGCTCATTACCAGACCACCCTCTTTTCATGAGGTTGTCCTTGGTTATTCACAGAAATTATAAAGCATGGTGTTCAACTACATCGATTCAAACTATTACACACACACTACATCAAATTCATTACCCACACATACTACATCGATTCAAACTATTACACACACATACTACTTCAAATTCATTACCCACACATACTACATCGATTCAAACTATTACACATTTTTAGTCGATGCTAACTTCCTGCTACGCTCTCCATACTACAAATTCATTAGCCACACATACCACGGCAATTCACTAGAGCTCTGTCTTCACTCGAGGGAAATCAGAACCACTAGCTTGTCCAAGCCCAGTTCCCCCACCAAAACTGTGTGCGTCGTCGCGAAACGGTGGTGGTCCTGTGCCATTAATCCTTCCAGGCCAACACTACAGGCGACGAGGACGCTTGCTAGCAGCCTCTTTGAGGCCCTGAATGCCATGTACCGATTCCAGAACCTCCTCTCGGTGGATGATCATCTGGTGCTTCCAGCAAAGCTGTCGCCCTGCCCTGCTTGGAATATGCACCTCGTACATCTTAGGAATGGTGTCAGGATCTTTTAGCCACGCCTTTACCTCGATGACCCATTTGTCGCTCGGTGGCACGATTTACACCAGCTCGCCGCCAAGGCTACTCACGACCTTCTTGGGGGCCTCTGGCTCCCAAGCATCCAATGGGAGGCCGTCAAAGCCAAGTTGGGAGAAGAAATGAAGCTGCCCCAAGAGATCGTCCCACCTATAGGCGCGATGCCAACGCATGAAGCTCATTTCTCCCTGCAGCACTCGAAAGAACGGGAAGAATGTAGAACACGCTCGGTGTCTGAGTTGTGCTCGAACCGAACGAAAAAATCGAATGGCGGCGCGCATACCTCAACCTTGACCTCATTTTGTCTGATCCAAAAACGAGACCTGAAAGCCGACAGCAACTCTGCCAGCGACACGGCGGGACGGACGCCCAGCACGGTGGCCATGAGAGCGTGGTCGTCGAACTGCTGTGCCAGGGCTACCATGCCTGGGGTGCGCGGCAGCACGCAACTTCCCAAGGCCGGTAGCCGGCCAGGATCGCCCGACGGGACGCGCTCCACCGTGCAAGAAGGACTAGCCAGAGGCTAGATATTAGTCCGGAGACGTGAAGCTCCGATACGGCGGATGATGCGACGATGACGGCTACGAGCTTCGATTAGAGGCATGGGAGGTTGACCGGACATGGCGGGGACACAAATTAGAGCAAGTGCGAGCTCCGATCTGAGACGAGCAGCTGAAGCTGAGCAAATGTTATGGGGAGAGGAGCAGGGTAGAAGACTAGAGTAGAGCAAAGAAATAGATCTGGTCCACTCAGGGATCTCGTCCATGCAGGGTTAAGCTAGTCCACGACCACAAAAGATAACGGGGAATACTGACAGGGCGGGCCAAGAAGAGTTGACCTAACGGCGGTATTTGAGTTCAACCATTTTTCATTTGGTTCAAACGACCGTTTGGCCATTAGATTTGTATTCACCCCCATTTGGCCCTTCTGGACAATTGGCGATTCTACTACGGCCCCTCCGCGCGATTGGTGACAACTCAGGTACCGGGATGCACTCGCCCGGGAAGTTTGGTACCACATACAAACAATCCCGTACACCAAGGGGACATGCGGGGTCGCGAAGGGGGCAGTGATTGGCTTGGGTCTTAGGTTGGGCCTCAAACCATGCAAGTTTGAACGGGGACATACCCCCAGCCGTGCAACAAAGCTTAAGGTCTCTTGTGGGAAAAATGACGCACCTCCACAGAGTGTAAGAATTGTGACATGTTACTCCCTGTTGCGGGAAGGAGCTATGAACACGACAGTAAAGCAACCCCACGAAGGCCGTCGGACATAGTTTTCAGAATAAAAGCAACCTTTGAAGAAATGTTTATGAAAACCTGCATTGCCTACGACCTTTGGTCTGTGGCTGTAGAGATACTGCATCATACACTCCTATTTAGTGAACTTGCTGAGTACGCTCGTACTCAACCGTACCTTATTAACCCTTTCTAGGTTTTAAGCCGTTGAAGACGATGTCAACATCAATTTCTTCTCAAGAAACCATCATCGGCAGCTCAAGTTCTTCAATAAAGTTTATGAAGTCAAAATATACATCAGCCGAAGTGAAGACAAAGTCTCTGTTTAGATAGGAGTAGATACTCTAGCCATAAAACCTACTTCTATAGAGCATTGCATTAGTAGAAATTGCAAGCCAAACAGTTTAGGTGTTAGTCTTATTAGCCAGATAGTTCTAAATTACTATTTCTGGTTCTTCCTTGTAAGAAGTTCTTTCTCCCTCTTTCACCTGGAGTGTTCTTTGGATCTTTTGTAAAGAGTCAAGTTGTAATATATAGTCATGCCTTGGACCTGCCGTGTTTCTGTTGTACCACTCTGAGGGATGTAATACTAGTGAACAGTGTTTCATTGGTGTTATGTCAATGACTATAGTGTACTACATCATGCATTGGTATGCTGGGTCACCGCACAGATTCACTACAATTTGAAAGATTCAGCAGCACTGAATAAAATAGAAAAATATCAATAAATTCCAAACACATAATTAGCGGCACTTGACAGATTCAACAACATTTCAAAGTGACTGATTTAGTAGTATAGATAATGACCAAAAGTATTGACAGATTTAACAATGCAGACACTGAAATCCAATAGATGTAGCAAGGCCATAATTCAAAAGTTCAGAGAGAACGTATTATGGCCATGTTCCAAAAGAAGAGCAAGACCATCTACTGGTCTTGATCTAAACAAGTACAATTACATCACTATTAGTTCGAAAAAATACTTTAGTAATAGCAACAATAGAACGTTCGACAGATTCAATGGCACTTGAAAGATTCAGCAGTACTGAATAAGACAGAAAAATATCATCAGATTCCTAGTTTATAATAAGCGGCACTAGACAGATTTAGCACCATTTCAAAGTGACCGATTTAGCAGTACAGATAATGACCAAAGGAAATGATAGATTCAGCAATGCAGACATTGAAATTCGGTAGATGTAGAAACGCCATGATTCAAAAGGAAAGAGAAACCTTATTTTGCACTAGATCCATCTGTCTGAACAAGTACCAGTACATAGGTATTACTCCTACTACAAAATAGATTAGTAGTAGCAGAACTCCGTACAAAATACTCAGAACTACCTTAAGCTAGGAACCACATGTCCCAAAATAGTAAGAAAAATCCTGTCGAGTGGTACATGTATTCAAGTTAGGATCATCACAAGAAGATAAAGATGGGTTAATCGCTAAGAAATAGGGATGCAGAAGTGGGACAAATAGGCTAGGTGGGATCCTTAATTTTAGACCCCTAGATTAACTCTAAACTAAGTGGGAGAAGTGGGACAAGTAGGATTTAACAAATCTCACTTATCCCGCTTATCCTACTTAGCTTAGAGTAAGTTTAGAAGTCTCCCACATATCCCACCTCTGCATCTAGGGTAAAAATCTTGTCGATACGAAGCTTGTATTCCATGGTGAACTTCGATGGTCGATTCCAACGACGAGCGACCATATTAGACCGACAAAGAGAAAGTGGCTTTAGAATTCGCATAGAATACCTTCTCACACAAGACATTTGGATGTGCAGAGCTCAACTTCACCATGAACTATGGTGACACGCGCGCCGCCGGCCTGATGCACATGACAGATATCAAGATGACATCGTCGTGCCCATCGAATAGCACGGAGAACACCGTGTCATTGAACCCGGTTAGCCCGATATCTACATTTTGCGAGCCCGGTGCTGGCATCGGCTTAGATATGTACCTACCTTTCCTACCAAAGTGTTAGACATATTTAGCTAGAAATAATGTAATTAATTAGTACGACATTACATATATTCATACTAGGATCATCACAAGAAGATTTATATGTGTTAAGTCACTCTTGGTTGATATTCTTGTAATCCAGGGGGAATTCCGACAACATCTTGAGAAGCTCACAGGTAACACCTCGGTTTCGACAAGTACGACATGAGCCCTTTCAGCGCGACTTCAGCCAACGAAGGCCTGCTCATCTACTCAGATGTCACCGCCATTTCGACTGAATGGAGCTTACTCCATGATGACAACGACCATAACATCACCGTGTACCGCGGCCATTCGCACGCCGCTGACCTAAAATACCTAACGGATAGTAAGATGTCCGTGGTGTAACCTCCAATTAGGGCGGCAAACTTCGTGCCCTCTTTCCCGATGCCGATGATCTCTGGTGCATGCACCCGGTTAGTCGGGTACCAGTACTTATTGGATTAGGTCACTTGGGGCAAATAGTACATCTTGTGGGCAAGTTTCAAGTGGTCAAAGACCTCGTGCAAAGTCAATGGCCGGTTGACAAACTCGAATCCTTGCTCCGTGCAGGCTGCGCACGGGGCATAGCAGCACTGGATCATGTGCTCGTAGACGTCATTGTAGGAGACCAATGAACAACATCGTTCATTGGGGCACCTGCTACCTTTTTCACCGGCGACCTGGTGGTACAACTCCTTGGAGCATGCGGCCAGCCTAATGGCACTGATAGTGTCCAGACGCATAGTGATTTCGTTGAAGACGTCATCGCCGATCTTGCTCCAGCCGCAGTGTCGCGGGTTGCACCTCGAATCCGCCATCCTGTTCGGACGGATTGGGGGCGAGGGTGGATCTATGTAGAGTTGTTGGTGGTTTTTGGAGGAGAGAGCTGGTGGCCTAGAGGAAGTGATGCAGCGTGCAAGATGGGGAGTAAAATGTGTGAAGCACGCGCCAAAGATGCGGCTAGGCAGCGTTGGTGAGTGGGGATAAACTAAACGGAGATGGGGAAGGTAGGATGGATCTTTGAAAGAGGTTTTTTTCTTTTCTTCTGCTGTAAGAAGCGGCTACATTAAGGACGCCGGCTAGCGTGAATGTGTGTAAAATGCGCCCCTATGCAATAAATTAAAAATGTCACTTACTAGCGCATTAATTTCTCGTCACATTAGCTTCTATTTTCATACTAGTATTAGGGCATCACCTATGGTGGCAGAATTTGTCTATAAGCTGGGAGGTTTTAAGAAAAAGTTTTCGATGTACTACTGAATTCTTGGTTAGCTTAAAAAGTATTTGGAAAATTTTAAGAGTAATATATCTATCGTGCTTACTTGTAGTTAAAATTTGACACGGTCGGTGGGAGTACAGTTTACATCGAAGACCTTAAAAAGAGAAAAATACATAGAGGTCCATAAACTTAGCACAAAGGGCCCTAAAGTTAAGCAAGGAAAAGCACTCGGGTCCTTCTCGAGCAAGAAACTGAGCCATACCCTTCACACTACTGTATTTGCTTCACACAAACACACAAAACGCTCCTCACACTTTCTAACCAGCGTGCTAGGGGTGTGCTTGGTGCTTTCTCTTTGCAAGGTGTGAAATGGAACAACAATACAGGTCGACGCACGTGGGCAACACCACATTGTAGACGAGGGAGAGATCAGCGAGCCAGGAGGGTGTGTGTGGATGGTGATGAGGCAAGAAAGGAGAGAGAAAACACAATTTTTTGCATGCATATATATAGTAAAGGTCCCAAAATTTTGACACTAGGTTCAACTTCTTGCTAAGATTCTACATCTTGACAACTTAACAAAATTATATTAGGTCAAACTTGAGATAGAAGTAAGCGTGATAGATAGCTCTTGGATTATTTGTCTTGTCGAAGGTAGATGGGTGCATCTTCTTTTAGTAAACGATGTTCTAGGTGTGAGTTTCCAACTATCAGGAAAAAACATTCTCAATTTTCCCATGTTTTGCGAATTTTAAAACTTCCTAGCTAACTCTACCGACTTGAATGAGAATCTATGCCTATTTATCAAAATTAGGTCAAATTTGAACTACAAGTAAATTATAGATTGCTTTGGAAGTTTTACGAAAATGCTTTCGGTGGTTTTCGATGTACTGAATTCCTGGTTAGAGCTTCAAAAGTTTGTTGGGAGATTTTAAGAGGAATCTGTCTATCGCGCTTACTAGTAGTTAAAATTTGATATGGATGGTGGGAGAAAGTATGATTTGCATCGAAGACCTAAAAAAATTACATAGAGATCCATAAATTTAGCATAAAGGAATCTAAAGTTAAGCAAGGAAAAGCAGTGTGGTACTTCTCGAGAGAGCAACTTAGCCATATACCCTTCATACTAGTGTACTTGCTTCACACACACAAAAACGCTCCTCACACTTTCGAACGAGCGTGCTGGGGTGTGCTTGGTGCTTCCTCTTCGCATGGTGTGAAATGTAACGACAAGGCAGGTCAACGCATGTGGGCAGCACCACGTTGTGGATGATGGAGAGGTCAGCCGGTTGGAGTGTGTGTGGATGGTGATGAGGCAGTGTGAAGGAGAGAGAAAACACAACTTGTTTTGCATGCATATATATAGTAAAGGTCCTGAAATTTTGACAAGAGGTTCAACTTCTTGCTAAGACTCTACATATTGACAACTTACTGAAATTAGGTCAAACTTTAGCTACAAGTAAGCGTGATAGATAGCTCTTGGAATAATTGTCTTTTCGAAGGTAGATGGTGGGTGCATCTTCTTTTACTAAACGATGTCGTCGATGTGAGTTTCCAACTATCACGAAAGAACATTCTTAATTTTCCCATGTTTTGCGAATTTTTAAAATTCCTAGCTAACTCTGTCAACTTAAATGAGACTATGTGCTAATTTATCGAAATTAGGTCAAGTTTTAACTATAAGTAAATTGAGGTTGCTTTGGAAATTTTCGAAAAAACTTTTTGGTGGTTTTCGATGTACTAAATTCCTGGTTAGCTTCAAAAGTTCTTTGGAAAATTTTAAGAGGAAACTATCTATCGTTCTTACTTGTAGTTAAAATTTGACACGATCGGTGGGAGTATGGTTTAGATCGAAGACCTCAAAAAAGAGAAAATTACATGTAGAGGTCCATAAATTTAGCACAAAGGGCCCTAAAGTTAAGCAAGGAAAAGCAGGTGGGTCCTTCTCGAGCGAGAAACTGAGCCATACCCTTCGTACTACTATACTCGCTTCACACAAAAAACGCTCCTCACACTTTCGAACCAACGTGACGAGGGATGTGCTTGGTGCTTCCTCTGTGTAGGGTGTGAAATGGAACGACAAGGTAGGTCGACGCACGTGGGCATCGCCACATTGTGGACAAGGGAGAGATTAGCCGGCAGGGGTGTGCATGGATGGTGATGAGGTAGTGAAGAAGGAGAGAGAAAACATAATTTGTTTTGCATGCATATATATAGTAAATAAAAGGCCCTGAAATTTTGACAACAAGTTCAACTTCTTGCTAAGAAATTGCATCTTGACAACTTAACAAAATTAGGTCAAACTTGAGCTACAAGTTAGCGTGATAGATTGCTCTTGGATTAATTATTTTTTGAAGGTAGATGGGTGCATCTTTTTAGTAAACGATGTCATCAGAGTGAGTTTGCCAACTTTCAGGAAAGAACATTCTCGATATTCCCATGCTTTGCAAATTTTAAAACTTCCTAGCCAACTCTGCTACACAAGTAGAGAACAGGAGGGAGGCAGCACGAGACTTTTGAAAAAAAAGCAGCGCAACATCAGCGCAGAAGAGGACCTGAAGGCGGTGTGATGTCAGAGCAAAGCTATGATGGGCTGCTGACACGAGGTACAGGGTACACTCCAATGGTAGTAAATGTATTGTCATGGTAGTGTCACGGCAGATGCCATGGATAGGCTAAAGGTGGGGGCCAATATGCACTAGAGGAATCCAGGGAGGGATAGTGCGGTGATTCCACACACAGATGCTTTATATTCTCCAAGTATTCAAGGTTTACAGATGCTCCTTGAGCTGTATTGGGGAGAGGAGGAAGAAGAAGCTCTCTTACTCTCACCACTACCTTTCTCTCAATGAACCAACTACTCATGTGCCAGCTAGCCAACTCGCGATCCCCTTCTACTGAGGTCCTGGCGCTCCTTATAAAGGGGAGGCCAGGCTACTAGCTAGGACATACGTGGAGGCATATTCCTGGGAATATGCCTCTCCCAAAATAGCAAACCGACCGGGTCACCTTTTGCCATGGTAAGACATGCAGAGGCTACGTAAGCCTCTGCGGCGCCAGCGTCAGCCGACATAGGCTACGTCACCCTTGTCGGCGACACCTCGGTGGTCCTTCCCTCTGTCCGCTTCGCTCACGCTCCAGCATACAGTGACCACCTTTTGACCAGCGAGATACCTTCCTTCTCTTGCAAGCCTGATGTAACCCGGATCATGCCTGGTTAATCTGGCCTCGTGGGTACCTGCATACAAGTTACAAAAAGCCTGCCGGCATACGGCATACATCGGCCAGGACACAGTTAGGTGGACATCCTCTGGTCCGGGTTACTCCGTAAGTCGGCCTGCTTTGAGGTGACTCGGCCAGCATATGCTTTGACCTTGCCGTACCTCGGCTAACTTAGCCTTTATACCCCGGTGTGACCCTACCAGAGGGTATCCCCCCAACATTAGTCCCCGAAGCTCGTGTGGTCTTAGCAACTTCAGCTGCTAAGGCCACGGCAGGTTCAATCTTTTTGCTCCTTTTTCTGGGTTACTTTGTAGCTCGGATCCCGTGGCGTAGCATTCCCTTGGCACATTCCGAGTCATCACTCGCTGGCCGGGCTACCCTTCAGTTTTCCGGGTTATCCTTCCTTCTCTCATACACTTCCCCACGTCCTACGTGGAGGGTAATCATCATCTTGCCTCATTTTAAGGGCCTGCGCCAGTTACTGCACTTATTGTCAGAGGTTACTGCAGCAAACGTCGCGTCGCAGCTGCCTCCTTGTTAACTACATCACCATGTCGCATCGTGGGATCCCCTGTTTCCTGTGGCCCTTCCCGTGGCTTGCTTCTGATTGGCTGATCCGGCTGATACACGGCCACTCCGTGTGGCCTCGATGCACAGCACGATCCCACTACCCACTGCTAGGGCGTGGTTAAATAGGGGAGGGGCCGCGTCCCTTGGTGGTTTTCCCACCTCTCGCGCCCCTCTGCCCATCTGCCTCTTCTCCTTCCTTGCGACAGCGCCGCCGCCGCACCTGCTCTACAGCGCCGCTGCCGCACCGTGCTTTTTCGCACTAGCCTCACTGCTGGTCCCGTGCTGCTTCTACGTCACGGGTCTGCGCCAATCCAAGCCTCTGTTCCCCACCTCCGAACTGGCCAGTGAGGACAGCAATCTGGAAATGACTGAGGAGGAGCTCGCCGTTTTTGGGGAAGAAGAGACGGAGGAGGAGGGCGAAACTATGGGGCGTGGTGGCTGGGCCAGTTCTTGGGTGTGCCAGGATGACCTGGATTGGCTCTACCGCACCCGTCGCATCCCCAAAGGCATAATTTCGCGCCAACCCTGCGAAGAGATTGCTCCCTCACCCAATCCAGGTGAGTTTGTCGTGTTCCTCTCTCACTTCCAGCGTGCCTTTGGCCTTCCAGTGATGGATTTCTTCCATGATTTCATCAACATCTATGAACTCCAACCCCACCATCTTCTAGTGAACGCCATCATATCCCTCTCTTCCTTAGCATCCGCCATAGAGGGATACGTCGGCCTGTGGCCCACCAAAGAGCTCTGGATCCGGTTCTTTGGCCTGCGGAGGAACGTGATTCCGAATAAGCTGCGTGCCCCGGAGGACAAGCACCTGACCCAATGTGGTGCGGCCTCCATCTCACCCCGGAAGCAATATGTCTTCCCCTAGGTCACAGGGCTTGAATCTTGTAAGGGCTGGGCCCGGACCTTCTTCTATGTGAGGAACGGCGCGGATGAAGATCTGATCTGGCTGCGCCCCTTTGTGATGGGTCCTCCTAATTCGGATCTGTGGGACCGGGTTTCCAAGAAGCCAACTGTCTTGGCGAATCAAGTCAATAAGCGGTTCCAGGAGCTGAAGGATCTAGGGCTGCGCAACGAGGATGTGATGATCACATTCGTCCGCAGCCGGATTTCCCCCCTACAGAAGCACACGCACAAACTTTGCCATATGAGCTGGCGACTTGACCCCAACCGGACCTCCTCCTTCGAGTTAAACAACACCAAGATCTTCCGCCGGGTCAAGGCCCTCTTCACAACCGACAAGGACTTTAGCTCTGACTGGGAGTGGGGGTTGGAGCACTACTATCGGGATAAGCCTCCTCCTAGGGTAAATCTCGTTTCTCAATCCTTTTCTGAGTTATATCCTATGTCGGAGCATGTTATTTATTTGATCCCTCTTGCATTTTCCTCTCAGTTGTTTCTTCAGCAGACCCTCGAAGATGGCACCGAGCCTTCCCTTAAATGGGGGAAGGATCGACTTGTCTCGGACGAGGAGGAGCCGGATCAGGAAATGTTCCTGCCCACCCTGGACGCAAACATGCGACCCTCTGGTAACTTCTCTTCCTTAAGGAATTGGCTTGACGATGAAGATGATTCCGACATTGAGGTGGTTGAGGTATTTGACGTGGTACCCATTTCTTACGCATTTCTGGCTTCACCTAACCCGGCTGGGCAGATCCACGAAGATCCCCCTCTAGCTTCGAGTGAGCCGGCCCCAGCCGCGTCTAAGAAGCGGCCGCTACCTCGGCTGCTTCCTCCAAGAAACCCCAAGCAACCAAAAGGCAGAAGAAGTCCACCGACAAGGCCACCACCAAGCCTCTGACTAAAGGCATAGTTCAGAGAGCTCGGAAGCCCAAGGAGCCTTTGACTTCTGACGAGTAAGTCCCTTTTTCCTTTTGGCTAATTCTCTGCTTCATGTTTCTCTGTCTATATGCCTTTCTTTTTATTATAACCTGTTATTCGTTGTCTGATTTGACAAGGCTGCAATGGAGGTTCCCCAGAGCGGCTCCAGCATCGCTTCGCCCCTCCGGCGTACCCCATCTCCCCGTCATGGTGACAACACACGCCCACTGAGCCCAATTCAGGAGGGCTCAGTGGCTGCTCTGGGTCCTAGCTCACCTCTTCCAGAGGAGGTCAACCTCAGAGCAGGAGGAAGTGGCATGGCCGAGGTAGCTAATGCTCCCAGCTCTTCATTTGCTCAGCCACAACCCGTCACCTCCGAGGTACCAGCAGCAGTAGCAACACCACCGCCAACACCAGCACCAGCACAAGCACCAGCGCCAGCACCAACAGCAGCACCAATAGCAACACAAGCACCAGTATCAGCAGTAACTCCTTCTACCTCGTCCGAGTCTTCCAAGACCCGACGAGAAGACTCCGCTAGCAACAAAGCAGCACCCAAGTCCAAATCAGCAACTCAAGCTTCAACCTCCCAACAGCAACCCAAGGCCAAGAAAGGTTCTGGGGCCACCAAGGCAACATCTATCGAAGCTAGACAGCGCACGCTCGCGTCCATGCTTCCAAAGAAACATGCCCCCTCCGGGTCAGCTAGCAGTAAGCAACTCGCACTGCATACCAGTCCTGCTATTGCCCAAGTTGCAAGGAGGGAGGCCCACGCCAAAGGCTTGGTGGCGCCTCACATGCTTAGTGGAGAGGGCTATCCTCCAGCCTTGATTGAATATGTAAACAATTGGAACAACACGGAGTTCATCAATCCAAAAGATGATCTCCCGGAAAAGTTTGGGCCCGCCGAGTTCAGCGCACAAATGAACACAGCAGCCAAGGCTATCAACCTTGCTGGCCGGATTTTGGAGGTACGCTACTTTGTCTTTTACTTAATACACACAAGTGCTTAGAGACATATCCATTAGTCCCCGAGCCTCTGGGGGAGTAAATTGTTACTCGGCCGGATGCTCCTTAGAGACTAGCGTAGCTCCTTAGTAGCTTCGAATATGCACACACCGAAAGTCGGGTTAAGTTCCACTTGTCCCGGGTTTTGCACACTTCGAATATGCACACACCTAGAGCCGGGTTAATTTCCACTTGACCCGGATTTTGTACACTTCGAATATGCACACACCTAGAGCCGGGTTAAGTTCCACTTGGCCTGGATTTTGTATACTTCGAACATGCACACACCTAGAGCCGGGTTAAGTTCCACTTGGCCCGGATTTTGTACACTTCGAACATGCACACACCTAGAGCCGGGTTAAGTTCCACTTGGCCCGGATTTTGTACGCTTCGAATATGCACATAGCTGAGCCAACCTTGCTCTTTTCAGGTCACTACCAATCGTCGGAGTGCTGAATTTCAGCGCCTCTTGGACTCCCACAAGGTGCTGCGCTTGAAGCATGCTGCTTTTCTTGTTGAAGTCGAGAAAAAGGGTAAGTTCTCTCTTCGAGCTCTCCCTTATCTTTCTTTGTTTTTCTGCCGAACTAATCTATCATTCGGGTTGTGCAGCCGGAGTGGAGGCTGAAAATACCATCATGAGGAAGAACTTGGCCGAGATAAAAGGTAATTTTCCTTGGTTACTCCATTTTCGTGCTCTCTCTCCTTTCTCCTGAGCTCGGCAGATATTCATACCTTGGCTCTGCCAGGTCAACAAACTGTTTCAGCATCCCTTGAAGATAGTGCGCTCGTGCCTGATATGATGCTGCATTTTCTCGAACAAGCAGGGCAACATCAAGCCGAGCTCAAGAAGAAAGATGACGAACTCGCCAAACTCCGAGCTAAGGATGATGAATTTGCCAAGCTCAAGGCTGAGATGAAAAAAATTAAAGAGCTCCACAAGATTGAAATGGACAAGGCTGGCCAAGACTTCACCGAGGAACGAGAACGCCTTAACCTCCAACTTGCAAAGGATCAAGAATTGCTGAAGGAGGTCGACGTCAAGATTGACTTGGCTAATGTTGAACTTGAGAAGCTCTGGAAGAGGCGTGATAATTGCACCAAGGAGCTGACTCGGATCCATAGCCATATCTCCCGTAAACTCTTATCCTTCAGCCGACATGTATTTCTTCGGGTTAAACTCTTTACTTATTTCACTTGTTTTGTATTCAGGCAAATTCCCAGAGGGCGATGCCATTGCATCTACTCCATTGCCAAGTTCCACCGGTACAGGGGTACCCCCACTGATCCTGGCTCTGAACCCATTCCTTTTGACATGGAGGATCTGATAGTCAGCCTATCCTCCCGAGTCAAAATTATGAAGAACTATGGTTCGGGTCTCCTAGATTCAGCCGTCCGGATCTTCCGTGCCCTTTGGACTGGTGAGGATGTTCTGGAGGGATCCACTACTCTGATCAAGAAGCTGATGGATTGCGAGACCTAGCTCGACCTCTGGAGGGAATCCGCCGCTCGCGCTGGAGCTGATACCGTCCTCCACTTTGTGCTCACATGGTATGAGAAATTGAATCTGAAGATTCTCGAGCGCTTGCGCACCGGGTCCAAATGGTCAAATGATCCGGATTGGGTAGCCCGGCGCAAGGCTTGCGCCCACAACCTCATCCAGTTTGCCCCTGTCCATCAATGGAACGAAGGACCAAGCTTCCTCGGCGCCGTTGACGATGAATATGTTGAAGATGATTCGGGTGACGAGGAAGAGGACGAAGCCTCAGATTTTGAAGATAACGAAGATGATGTCGAGACTGAAGCCGGAGTTCCACCTGCTGGCGCCGAGTTACCTCCTCCTGCTACTGCTCCTTGAGCACGAAAACACTTTGAAATTTATCAGATCCCCAGTAGGTCGGGTGCAGATGTATCATTCATACTGACTATAGTTTGCTACTAAGTTGTTCTCATCGGATTAATTTGGGCGTAGTCCCCAAGTTTCATTTTATTGTTCCTTCAATTTCATGGCTCGGCTCGCGTCTACCTTGATTCGGTTTTGTGACTTACGAGTCCGAGTTTCAAAAATTGACTTACCAATACTTGGAAACTTTAGGATTAGCTCAGAATAATCCAGCATAGTAAAAGTAAAGTAAACATAAAGTTAGTCCGAATAACAAATGTCGGCTCGATTAAGTTCTTTTCCTTAGTCGTTTTTCGTGTGCTTCGCAATTCCAAACTTGTTCTCTTACTTGCCATGAAGCCAATTCTTGTTGGACAGCAGCAAGTTGAAGAGTTGAGTTTTTGGTGCTCACACACTACTAATCCGGCTTAGGTAGAAGCAACTTACGCCAGCCGACATCAAAATAAATAACAAATACAGAAGACAACAAATATTACTAAGGCAGTCCCCGAGTTACTGCTCGAAGTGCCAAGATTTCATTGATAAACTCATTGTCGGCATACATACCGACCTATGAGAGACTCAGATACACACACTTCTTTGTTAAGTGTAGAACGGACGAAGTAGAGCTACATTCCATGGACGCTTAGATTCCTCGCCGGACCTATCCGCCTTGTTCTTCTCCTGTGGTTGCGCATCAATGAGATAATAAGAGTCATTGTGCAATGCTTTGCTCATGATGAATGGCCTTTCCCATGGGGGGATAACTTATGCATGCCAGCAGTATGTTGTACCAGCCGAAGTACCAAATCACCTTCCCGGAAGACTCGGGGGTTTACTTTCCGGCTATGATAGCGTCGGAGATTTTGCTGATATATGGCGGATCTAGACAATGCTAATTCTCTCGCTTGTTCCAGCAGATCAACATCATTTTGCCGGGCTTCTCGCACTTCGGCTTCTGTGTATTGGGTGACCCTAGGCGAATCATGCTCTACGTTGGCTGGTAATATAGCTTCTGCCCCATAGACTAAAAAAAATGGCGTATAGCCCGTTGATCGATTCAGAGTTGTTCTTAAACTCCACAGTACTGCTGGTAGTTCTTCTATCTAGCACCCCGCTGATCTTTGCAGCGGCTCAATGAGCCAGGGTTTTATCCCGGATAAAACTAATCCGTTGGATCTTTCTACTTGTCCGTTCGATGCAGGGTGGGCTACTGAAGCAACGTCCAGCTGGATCTTCTTATCCCGGCAGAATCGCGCAAATGCTCCTTCAGCAAAATTAGTGCCGTTATCTGTTATGATACTTTGAGGGTAGCCATATCTCAGGATAATATCTTTGAGGAATGTCACGGCTGTAGCTCCATCACATTTTTTATCGGCTTTACTTCAATCCATTTTGTAAACTTGTCAACCATAACCAAGATATGGGTCATATTTCCTCTCGCCGGCTTAAATGGACCAACCATATCCAAACACCATACAGCAAATGGCCAGGTAATTGGTATGGTCTTGAGCTCCAACATTGGCATGTGTGTCTTGGTAGCATACCTCTGATAGCCATTGCATTTTCTTACTAGATCTCCTGCTTGTTCTAACGCACTTGGCCAGTAGAATCCATGCCTGAAAGCTTTTGCCACTCAGGCCCTGGATGAGGCGTGAAGCCCACATTCCCCTTGATGTATATCTCGGAGGATGTCAAGCCCTTCTTCCGGGTCAACACACCATTGCAGGACATTCGTGACACTCCTCTTGTATAGCTCTGCATTGATAATCGTGTATGTCGTTGCCCTCCTCTGGATTTGCCTTGAAAGCACTTCTTCATTGGGCAAAGATCCATCCTTCAGGAACTGGAATATGGGCAGTGCCCATGCTGGTATAACTCGCACCAGAAACACATCCTCGTCAATTTCCATTTGATCTACCGACATAACCTCAGCCGAATCACGCTGCGCAGTCCCCGGGTTTTGCGAAGCAGTCCCCGGGTTTCCTGAACCACTTCCCACATCAATGTCCATGGGCACAGCTTCCGACTCCGGATTTGTCGGGATATAGATTTACTCGGATTCTGGGGATGGCCTGATAGATGGCTTTCTGAGGTGCTCTAGTGCTACGCCCGGTGGAATCGCTTGTCGGGTTGATCTGAGTTTTGACAGTATGTCGGCAGCCTCATTTTCCAGCCGGGGTACATGATGGAACTCGCATCCCTCGAAGTATCCCGATGTTTTCTGCACATGAAATCTGTACAGTGCCATGTTTACATCCAATGCATCCCATTGCCCTGAGACTTGTTGAACTACTAGATCTGAGTCACCAAAGCACTGGATCCGACGTATTCCAATTTCTTTTGCCACTTTGAGCCCATGCACCAGTGCTTCATATTCTGCAACATTGTTTGATGATGCGAAGTGGATCTGCAGCACGTACTTCAGCTGGTCTTTCTTGGGAGAGGTAAGCACGACTCCGACGACTAACCCGATTTTCGTTTTCGATCCGTCAAAATGCATTCTCCAGTAATTCGGGTCTGGCAATGGTGGCTCATATTGCATCTCGGACCAATCCACGAAAAAGTCGGCCACAGCCTGAGACTTGATCGGATCTCTCCTGTCGAATTGTGGAGCATAAGGGGCTAACTCAATTGCCCATTTTGCGATCTAGCCACTTGCATCCTTGTTGCTCATTATTTCAGATATGGGTTCTTCACATATCACTTTGATGGGGTGCTCTTCAAAATAGTGCTTCAGCTTCTTTGCTGCCATATACACGCCATATGCCATCTTCTGATAGTGAGGATAGTTTTGTTTTGACACTTATAATACCTCACTCAGGTAATAGACTAGCCTTTGCACCGACTTACCCTCTTCGTCGCGCTCTACCACTATCACTGCACTTACAACTCGGTTGGTTACGGCTACATAGAGCAACATTGGCTCTTTTGATAGTGGAGAGGCTAATACTGGTGCAGTGGCTAACATTTTCTTTAACTAGATGAAGGCTTCATTTTCCTGCGGCGTCCATACGAATTTGTCTGACTTTTTCATTAGTTGATAGAGAGGCAATGCCTTTTCTCCCAACCGACACACAAACCAACTTAAGGATGCCAGGAAACCAGTGGACTTCTGGGCATCGTTAAGACACTTCGGCAATTCCATTCGCTCTATGGCTCGGATTTTAGTTGGGTTAGCTTCAATACCTCGGCTGGAGATAAGAAATCCGAGTAATTTTCTAGCCGGGACACCGAAGGTACACTTCTCCAGGTTAAGCTTCATTCGGAACCTCCTTAGGTTCACGAATGTTTGCCTGATATCATCAAGGAGCGTTTTGCTTTCCTTGGTTTTTATAACCACATCATCCACATATACTTGCACATTTCGACCAATTTGGTCGTGTAAACATTTTTGCATACATCTTTGGTACGTTGCCCCTGCATTACGTAAACCGAAAGGCATGGTGTGATAGCAATAAGCCCCGTACACGGTAATAAGCGCAGTCTTTATTTGATCATTCAGGTTCAGAGGTATCTGGTGGAAACCAGAATATGCGTCTATGAATGACAACAGTTCACACCCAGCAGTAGAATCTATGACCTGATCTATCCTTGGCAGTGGGAATGGATCTTTTGGGCACGCCTTATTCAGGTTCGTGTAATCGATGCACATACGTCATACCACTGCCACATTCGGATCATCTTTCTTCTTCTCCACAAGCACCGGATTAGATAACCAATCCGGATAAAGCACTTCCATGATGAACCCGGCTGCAAGGAGCCGAGCTATCTCATCTCCAATCACTTTTCTCCTGTCTTCGACGAAGCGGCGGAGAGGTTGCTTCACCATCTTTGCTCCGGGTCTCACATTCAAAGAGTGCTCAGCCAACTCCATCGGAACACCTTGCAGGTCCTGTGTGGACCAAGCAAAGATATCCCGATTCTCACGGAGGAAGTTGACGAGCTCGCTTTCCTATTTGTCAGTTAACCCGGCACCTATTGTTACGGTGCGCTCTGGGATCAGATCATCAACAGGTACTTTCTTTGTATCCTTTTTTGCTTGAAATGAGACACTTCCATGCGGGTTACTCAGCGCCGGCATATACTGCTGTACATACTGAGCCAATGCCGCTACTTCCTGGATCTTTCTCTTTTCTTGTGCAATCACGAGTGATTCGGCCAGGTTAGACCCGGCTGACGCGCACTCAATGGAACGTCGAAAATCCCCGGCTATGGTAATTACTCCATTTGGACCATGCAACTTCATCTTCAGGTAACTGATATGAGAACTTGCCATGAATTTGTTTAGGGTTGGCCTGCCGAGTAAGGCGTGATATGCGCTTTCTAAGTTCACAGCCTCAAACTCCAAATTCTCAGTTCGACAGTTATCCCTTGTGCCGAATAACACGTCAACCCGGACTTTGCCAATGGGTTCACATGAAATACCTAGCACAATGCCATGGAAAGTTGTCCTTGTAGCTTGGAGCATGTTCTCCGAGATTCCCAACTTGCGCATTGTATCCACGTACGTAATATTGATGCTGCTTCCATTGTCAATCAGCACCTTAGAGAACCTCACATTGATATTTGGCCCGATGAACGTTGGGTCCAGTACTAATGCATTTGAACCAAGACTCGGCATTAGCTTTGGATGGTCCTTGATACTCCAGATAATTTCCTGATCCGACCAAGGCATGTACCTCGTCACTACCGGCATAACCGCATTTACTTCCATATGTCGGCGTTGCAAGCTCTTTCTATCTGTTTCCTCTGTGGTAAACACACAGTAACTCTGGTGATGCTCTCTGTATTCATTTCTCCCCTCATTGCCAGGATACCTTTGATCTGGCTGGTGCTGGTTTTTCACCTGATGCACTGCATCCCTTCTCTCATGATTCTCATACCTCGGCGGAGGTGGTGGTAACATTAACTGTTGCGTGTTTGCTCCAGAGAGCAACTACTGCCGAGGTAACTCCTGCCGAGGTTGATCATTGCGGGGTGCCTGAGCATTCCCTAAGCCACTTTGCTCTATCGTCCTCATCCACTCACATTGCCGGGTTGTATGACCCGCCGGGTTACTCGGATTTGGCGTGTGAAATTTGCACGGCTGATCCAGCATTGCCTCATATGTATACCTTGGCCAGTCTTTCTTTTCTTGCCATTGTCTCTTTTGCTCGGGCGTCCAAGTTTTCTTGCCATCATTTCTTGGAGTCCACTATTGCCCTCCAGTTTTCTGACGCTGATTACTCCCTGCTCCGGGTTGATCTTGATTTACAGCAGCAACTTGTTGCAAACTGTACCTGTAATCCGGTTTATCATCTCTTCTCTTACCCCGGTAATCATTTCGTCAGGATGATCCGGCTCCATCTCGCTGGTAGTACTCCTCATTTGACTCATTTGACATAAGCCGGGGTTGAGTCGGATCACCCAAAGCATACGAATCAGCAATCCGGATTGTCTCTGCCAGTGTTGTTGGCATATCCCTTTGTAGCCTTTGCCACAGCATGCTTGCATATCTACACCCTTGCACAAACCAAGCTATGGCCTGAGACTCAATCATGCCTTCACATGAGTTTCTCACATTACACCATCGGGTTAGGAACTCTCGGTCTATTTCATTTGGTCTTTGCTTGCACATTGCTAGGGTATGTGGCCTGTTCGGCCTCTGATACGTGCTCCACAAGTTATTGACAAACATTTCCTCAAAATCGATCCAGCAATTGATACTACCGGGTGGTAAATTGTTTAACCATACCCTCGCTGGCCCCTCCAGCATCTGAGGTACGTATCTCACTTCCCATCTCAAATTGCCTGTCACAATTTTCACTGTTGTTGCGTAGTTGATCAACCAATCCTCCGGCTTGGTGCTGCCGTCATATGTTTTCATGCCTCTAGGTAACTGGAAGTTAGGTACCGGAGGCTCTTTCACGATCCGGGGCCCAAAGCACGCTGGACCCGGAGGACCTTGCCCCTCAATTTGCTCCGACCTATAGGGCCGATCCAGCTTCAGCCTGACGTCATCCGGGAGCAAGTTCCTGCTCCCCAACCTTGACCCTATCACATGATAATCCGGCCTAGGGTATCTCGCATTCACCATTTCCAAATCACCGTTGTTGTATCTGTCTTGCTCTTGTTGGGCGCAATTTTGCCGCATCCCCTGGCCAGCATTCTGCTCTTGCCGAGGTACACTCCGCTGCTGCTGTTGCCGAGGTAGGTTTTGCCCTGCACCCTCCGAGTTACGCCGTCCGGCATTGCCGTTCTCAACGTTTCTCTGACCAGCATTGCCTTGGTCGCGGTTACCTCAGCCAGCTTCACCTCGGCTGACACTTTGTCGATCCTCATTTCCCTGTTCTGCTTTTCCTTTCCCTACCCTTGCCGGGTCATACCGGACTATCTGTTTGTTTCTCCTCACCGAGGTTACCACTTCCTCTATTCTAGGGCCATCATGAGGTGATGATGCAGCTCCAGCAGATTTCTCCGGGTTTCCCACTGCCGAATAAACGACCTTGGAAGCTCCAGCTCTTACCGGGTTAGCCCTGAGCAACTCCTCATTCTGCCTGTTAGCGATCCAAACTAACTCGTTGACCCTCTCTTGTTGCCTTTGCCGGGCTTCACCCGTCAAACCTCCTAACTCGGATGCAGCTGCATCCGCTGCTCTGAGGTTCTTTGCCGGGGTGTTGTACTTCGGCAATCCCATGGACAAAGGGTTCTCTGATTCCTCAACTCTAGTGTCACCCTCTTTGTTCATCTCACTGATGAGGTTTCTCCCTTTTACCTTTACAGCATCTACCTTATTTGCTCTTGCGTACTCGCGCAGCGTCATGTTCAACGACTGCTGAGCCGCAACTATCTTTTTCGCACCCTCTAGTATTTTCTGCCTAGTTTCCTCTATCTCGGCATGTGCCTGAGCCGGATCTACCATAGGTGCTATGGGGCTTTCCAATCTATCTATCGCCTGCTGCAGCAGGTTTTCTGGCCTCTCTAGGGGAGGACCTCTACTTTTAATGGGCGCCTTGGGTGTTACCTCCGGATCTGGTGCCTGGTCTTTGCTCGAACCAGCGTCAGGCGCTGTCATCATCACCTTAGCATGGTTAGGGGACCGAGTGATACGCGCCCCGTGATCCGCGCTAAGGGGTGGCTCGCCTCCCTTGACGACGTGCCGCGGGTGAACACAAGACACATCGACGCCGACATAGATCCTATGGGCGCCAAGCTTGACGAAGACGCCATTGTGCGGTGGAGGTCGCTTGCCGAAGCAACCAGTATTGTCGCTGCCAAAGCACTGAACGAGCCCAGAGATGATGCGCTTGCCGTTGCCGATGATGCTTCATGTTCGGATCTTCACTCCTGTTAGCGCCGCTAGCCCCAAGGTGGGCGCCAACTGTCGTGGTGGTGTCACGGCAGATGTCATGGATAGGCTAAAGGTGGGGGCCAATATGCACTAGAGGAATCCAGGGAGGGATAGTGTGGTGATTCCACACACAGATGCTTTGTATTCTCCAACTATTCAAGGTTTACAGATGCTCCTTGAGCTGTATTGGGGAGAGGAGGAAGAAGAAGCTCTCTTACTCTCACCACTACCTTTCTCTCAATGAACCAACTACTCATGTGCCAGCCAGCCAACTCGCGATCCCCTTCTACTGAGGTCCTGGCACTCCTTTTAAAGGGGAGGCCAGGCTACTAGCTAGGGCATACGTGGAGGCATATTCCTAGGAATATACCTCTCCCAAAATAGCAAACCGACTAGGTCACCTTTTGCCATTGTAAGCCATGTAGAGGCTACGTAAGCCTCTGCGGCGCCAGCTTCAGCCGACATAGGCTGCGTCACCCTTGTCGGCCACGCCTCGGTGGTCCTTCCTCTATCCGCAAAACAAGTGGCGTATATGCATGCAAAACAAGTGGCGTTTTCTCTCTCCTTCGCTGGCTCTCACCATGCATCCTCCATCGATTTCTTCTTTGCAGCCGTGGGTGCACAGTCTGGCTTGTCTGTTCCTTGTCCACAACAGGTTTGACTTCTTGATAAGATTTTGCATCTTGACACTTTATCAAAATTAGGTCAAACTTGAGCTACAAGTAAGCATGATAGATTGCTCTTAAATTAATTGTCTTTTCGAAGGTATATGGGTGCATCTCTTCTTGTAAAAGCAGTGTAGTCGGTGTGAGTGACCAACTACCAGGAAAGAACATTCTCAATTGATGACGGCTGGTTTAGCCTCTAGCTAAGATTTTACATCTTCCTCAAAGAAAAAAAGATTTTGCATCTTGAAAATTTTGAACCCCTTTTGAAAACGATCACATGAAATAGTGAGAGAGGGGAAATGATATTTCTATTCTCTATGGGCAACCCCCAAGCTTGAGGTGCACCTTAGGCTTAAAGATAACTTTATTTTTTTCACTAAGTATAAGATGAACCTTAGTGGATGCCACATAGTAGGCCTTATTAAGGTGTGCTTTTTTACACAATCCGGGAGTAGTATATTTCTTTGCTTAGACATATGGTCACCTCTGTCCACGTGTTGTACATGTTGAGAGAATAAAACGTTGGCAGGGGAAGAGGGCAGCAACGAAGAGAAGTTGAAGGCGGTTCCATGTCAGAGAAAAGTTATGATGGGTTTCTGACACGAGGTACTCTTGCGGGCACTCTACTAGTAGTAAATTTCAGGATCTATGCACACAAAACAAATTGTGTGTTTTCTCTCTCCTTCCCTATGCTCCATCTCTCCTCCCCTTTCCCCGCGCGCACCGGTCTGGCTGATCTCTCTCCCCTCGTCCACAGTGTGGCATTGCGCACGTGTGCCTTGGTATGGTGGCTTTGTGTCTCTAGCGTGTTCGGCAGCCACACGTTGGTGTGGAGTAGGGATGAGGAGTACATAGGAAGGAAACAATTTGGTCCTTGGCGGCACAAAAATTCAAAGTTTTCCAGTTTTCTAAATTTTCAATTGCTTCCCAAACATCAGGAGCGAAGATTATTGAAAACATCACCCATTGGTGGTACTGTACTTCTTATCTTGTCTTTATCGTGTCTTATCTCTTGCAATTCAATTTAGTACAATAAACCACTGCATAGTGTACGGATTAACTTTGAACATTGACCGTTGGATCAAGACAAGCAAATCCAAACATTGCCAACCTCTTGATCTTCACTTCCATTCTTAGCATCTAGAAAGATTCTACTTTAGCACGATGAATGCTAGTATGCACAAACCTAAAAAACACAAACTCCATTGCTCAGTTTTCAGGGTCCATGTGCTAATAAATGCATGGACTCGGGTGCAATTTTCATTTTTATGAGGTCCTTGATGTAACTTGTACTTCCACCGACTGTGTTAACTCTCACGCACCTCTCTCCTACGAGACCTACCATTTGATAGCCATTCGCAGTACTTCTTATCTTCTCTTTATCGTGTCTTATCTCATACAATACAATAAACCACTTCATATTGTACGGATTAACTTTGAACATTGACCATTGGATCAAGACTAGCAAATCCAAACATAGCCAACCTCTTGATCTTCTTTTCCATTCTTAGCATATAGAAATATTCTACTTTAGCACGATGAATGCTACTATGCGTAAACCTAAAAACAGAAACTCCATTGCGCAGTTTTCAGGGTCCTTGTGCTAATAAATGCAGGGACTTGGATGCAATTTTCATTTTTATGAGGTTCTTGATGTAACTTGTACTTCCACCGATCGTGTTAACTCTCAAGCACCTCTCTCCTATGAGACCTACCATTTGGTAGGCCATTCGTAGTACTTCTTATCTTCACTTTATCGTATCTTATCTCTTACAATACAATAAACCACTACATAGTGTATGGATTAACTTTGAACATTGACCGTTGGATCAAGACTAGCAAATCCAAACATTGCCAACCGCTAGATCTTCTTTTCCATTATTAGTATCTAGAAAGATTCTACTTTAGCACGATGCACGCTATTATGCGCATACCTCAAAACACAAACTCCATTGCTTAGTTTTCAAGGTCCTGGTCCTTGTTATAATAAATGCGTGGACTTGGACGCAATTTTCATTTTTATGAAGTCCTTGATGTAACTTGTTCTTCCATCGACCATGTTAACTCATCTCAAGCACCTCTCTCCTACGAGACCTACCATTTGGTAGCCATTCGAGTACTTCTTATCTTCTCTTTATCGTGTATTATCTCTTACAATACAATAAACCACTACATAGTGTACGGATTAACTTTGAACATTGGCTGTTGGATCAAGACTAGCAAATCCAAACATTGCCAACCGCTGGATCTTCTTTTCCATTATTAGCATCTAGAAAGATTCTACTTTAGCACGATGAACGCTATTATGCGCAAACCTCAAACCATAGAGAGTTTGGACAACAGGTTTAACTTTTTGATACTCCACCTGATCCAAATTAATTGACTCAAGCTTTTCTAGATTCGGATGTATCTATTACTAAAATATGTCTAGATACATCCGAATGTAGACAAATCTGAGTCAATTAATTTGGATCGGAGGGAGTAAGATTTTGCATCTTGAAAATTTAACAAAATTTGGTCAAACCTGAGCTACACAAGTAGAGAACAGGAGGGAGATAGCGCGAGACTTTCAAAAACAAGCAGCGCAAGATCAGTGTAGAAGAGGACTTGAAGTTGTCACGATGTCAGAGCAAAGCTATGATGGGCTGCTGACACGAGGTACAGGGTACACTCCAATAGTAGTAAATGTATGAACCTACTACTAGTAGGAGTATATGCACGCAAAAAAAGTTGTGTTTTCTCTCTCCTTCACTGGCTCTCACCATCCATCCTCCATCGATTTCTTCTCTGTAGCCACGGGTGCACAGTCCGGCTTGTCTCTTGCTCGTCCACAACAGGTTCAACTTCTTGCTAAAATTTTGCATCTTCACAATTTATCAAAATTAGGTCAAACTTGAGCTAAAAGTAAGCGTGATAGATTGCTCTTAAATTAATTGTCTTTTTGAAGGTATATGGGTGCATCTCTTCTTGTAAAAGCAGTGTAGTCGGTGTGAGTGTCCAACTACCAGGAAAGAACATTCTCAATTGTTGACGACTGGTTTGGACTCTAGCTAAGATTTTACATCTTCCTCAAAGAAAAAAAAGATTTTGCATCTTGAAAATTTTGAACCCCTTTTCAAAACGATCACATGAAATAGGGAGAGAGAGGGGAAATGATATTTCCATTCTCTATGGGAAACCCGCAAGCTTGAGGTGCACCTTAGGCTTAAAGATAACTTTATTTTTTCCACTATGTATAAGGTGAACCTTAGCGGATGCCACATAGTAGGCCTTATTAAGGTGTGCTTTTTTACACAATGTGGGAGTAGTATATTTCTTTGCTTAGACATATGGTCACCTCTGTCCACGTGTTGTACATGCTGAGAGAATAAAACGTTGGTAGGGGAAGAGGGTAGCATCAAAGAGAAGTTGAAGGCAGTTCCATGTCAGAGCAAAGTTATGATGGGTTTCTAACACGAGGTACTCATGCGGGCACTCTACTAGTAGTAAATTTCAAGACCTATGTACGAAAAACAAATCGTGTGTTTTCTCTCTCCTTCCCTATGCTCCATCTCTCCTCCCCTTTCCAGTCGCGCACCGGTCCGGCTAATCTCTCTGCCCTCATCAACAGTGTGGCGCTGCGCATGTGTGCCTTGGTACGGCGGCTCTGTGTCTCTGGCATGTTCGGCAGCCACGTGTTGGTGTGGACTAGGGACGAGGAGTACATAGGAAGGAAACCACTTTGGTCCTTCGCGGCACAAAAATTCAAAGTTTCCAGGTTTTCGAAATTTTCACTTGCTTCCCAAACATCAGGAGGGAAGGTTATTCAAAAGATTGGCCATTCACAGTATTGTACTTCTTATCTTCTCTTTATCGTGTCTTATCTCTTGCAATACAATATAATAAACCACTACATAGTTTACGGATTAACTTTGAACATTGACCGTTGGATCAAGACTAGCAAATCCAAACATTGCCAACCTCTTAATCTTCTCTTCCATTCTTAGCATCTAGAAAGATTCTACTTTAGCACGATGAACGCTAGTATGCACAAACCTAAAAAACACAAACTCCATTGCTCAGTTTTCAGGGTCCCTGTGCTAATAAATGCATGGACTTGGGTGCAATTTTCATTTTTATGAGGTCCTTGATGTAACTTGTACTTCCACCGACTGTGTTAACACTCAAGCACCTCTTTGCTACGAGAACTACCAATTGATAAGCCATTCGCAGTACTTCTTATCTTCTCTTTATCGTGTCTTATCTCTTACAATACAATAAACCACTTCATAGTGTAGGAATTAACTTTGAACATTGACCGTTGGATCAAGAGTAGCAAATCCAAACATTGCCAACCGTTGGATCTTCTTTTCCATTCTTAGCATCTACAAAGATTCTACTGATAGTTTTTAGCATGATGAACGCTAGTATATGCGCAAACCTCAAAACACACACTTCATTGCTCTCAGTTTCAGGGTCTTTGTGCGAATAAATGCATGGACTTGGATGCAATAATTTTCATTTTCATGAGGTCCTTGATGTAACTTGTACTTCCACCGACCGTGTTAACTCTCAAGCACCTCGCTCCTACGAGACCTACCATTAAATCGGTCATTTGTAATACTTCTTATATTATCTTTATCTTCTATTATCTCTTACAATATCATACCATCACTATAGAGTGTAAAAACCATTGACCGTTTGATCAAGACTGGCAAATCCAAACATTGCTAACAACCATTGGATCTTATTTTCCATTCTTAGCATCTAGAAAGATTCTACTGAAAGTATTTAGCACGATGAATGCTAGTATGGGCAAACCTCAAAACACACACTTCATTGCTTAGTTTCAGGGTCCTTGTGCTAAATGCATAGACTTGGATGTAATTTTTTATTTTTTACGAGGTCCTTGATGTAAACCTGTACTTCCATCGACCGTGTTAACTCTCGAGCACCTCGCTCCTACGAGAGACCTAAAGTTAGATCGGCCATTCGCAGTACTTCTTATTTTATCTTTATCTTGTCTCTTATCTCCCACAATACCATATATACCACTGCATGGTGTATGGAACAATGAATGTTTGATCAAGACAGGCAAATCCAAACATTGCTAACTAGTGGATCTTCGTTTCCATTCTTAGCATCTAGAAAGATTCTACTTTAGCACGATGAACGCTAGTATGCGCAAACCTCAAAACACACAATTCATTGCTAAGTTTCAGGGTCCTTGTGCTAAATGCATGGACTTGGATGCAATTTTCATTTTTTATGAGGTCCACTTTACTTGCTTTACAAAGAAAATCAGCATGGTGCTCACTCCTGCAGCCTTACAGTGTGCTACTCCTCCTCTATGCAAGGAAAATAAATTGTATACTACTCTCTCCTTTGCTGCATCACATCCATCCTCTAGCTGATATCTCCCTCGTCCATAGTGTGGCGCTGCGCACGTGTGCCATGGTACTACGGCGGCTTTGTTTCTATCTCTTTTTTCATAACTTTGCTCTGACATTGAACCACGTTCAACACCTCTTCGCTACAGCCCTCTCGGGCTGCCTTCTCTAACCCCATAATCTCTTCTATAGTAGCTCTTCATTTCCTCCCTCCATTTTGATCCTTCTTTTTCCTAGTACTACTATTTGCTTTGCGGAAAACAACGTTCCAGTTTTCGCAAAAAAAATCATGTCACATGGAAATTTGAGATCATCTCTTTTCATAATACTTCTTGGAAACTCCCCTTGGAAAAATATTGTTTACAATAATGCCAAGATGCACCAATCTACATAATTTGGGGAAATTACCATAAACTATGATGTGGATCACAGGATATGGCATTGACCTTGGTCGTCCGACTCAAAACCTATTCATACGCATTGAGGACAATTTTGTGAACTTGGTTTTTGAAAAGTTGTCAAAACACAAGTTTATCATTTCGCATGGTATGCGATACTTTCAAAAGGACGCCATGCACATGTCTTCCGTAAAATTTTAAGAACAATCTACCTTAGCCTCATGTTATAATTCCTTTACTTTCCTGTGAATCTAACACTTCTTTAAGAAAAACTCATGTAGGCTCCAAATCTTGTAGGATTCAACTGGGCATGATATTTTAATAATACTGTGTTTTCCCCATTCCTTTGTTTTTCCTATCCCGTGAATCAAACAGGCCCAACATTGAGACTCCCATGGGCAACATTTCCTACTACGCCAAGATGCACCCATATACCAAATTAATGTGGGAACAGTTTATTAACTATGATATCCATATGGTCATGACCTTTTTTGGTCATCAGGGTTGAAACCTAATAATATTCATACATGGTGGGAAAATATCTCGGGGCTGGTGTCCAGAAGTTGTCAAATCCCATGGTCATCAGTTTCCTGGCAGGCTGTACACGTGACGTGATAGGATGCCATGCGTAAATATTTGTTTTTCTGTTTTTCTTTATTACATGTGATTGTTTCAAAACAGGTTCAAAATTTTCAAGATACAAATTCTTAGCAGGAAGTTGAATTTGTCAAAACTCTCGATTGTTTTCGATATATTAACTACCTAATGCGTACCACCAGAAGCTTTTTGTAGAACTTCGATAGAAATCTACCGCTTTCTAGAGCTTCTAGTTCAAATATGACATGATTTTGTTAATAGAGACATAAAGTCATTTGAGTGGTCCGAGTTATCTTGGAATCTTTGAAAACTCATAAAACTTGGGAATCGTACATAAAACATTGTCCACTATATCTGGAAACTTGGCTTGTGGCATTCAAAACCATGTCCTCTGTACTTTCTGTGCACAGTATATTCATGGTGCTAGGGGCCAACAATAATGGGATCTTCTATATGCTAGACATGACATAATCAAATGTACTGAAAGAAATCCAATCATCAACAATGTCGGGTTTTGCCAATCTATATCGAACTGCTGATGTTCGAAGTTATTCGTACACTATATAGTGGTATGGAAATTATGAAGCAACATAGTTGTTTTTTGTTTTGAAAAGAAGTGTCAAGCACAAATTTCTATTTTTTTATGGCGAGCAATACACATAAGAGGACATCACATGAAAGTATTTGGTTTATTATTTGTTATATTTCAGTGTCTTCAAAACATTATCAAATTTGAAGGCATGCATATTCTTAGCACAAAGTTAGTTGCATTTTAAAATCTCGCGATGGTTCTCGATATATTGATGGCATTGGTACCAACAAACGACATCTGTAAAATTCAAGAGCAACCTATCATGCATACTTGTACTCCCTCCAATTCATATTAGTTTTCCCTAGATTGGATGTGTCTACACTAAAACATGTCTAGATACATCCATTTCTGTGACAAGTAATATCGATTGGAGGGAGTAGTTCATATCTGACATAATTTCGTTAAATCGGCATAAAGTCCTCTAAGTGGGGGAAGTTACCTAGCTAGGAAGATTCAACAATTCTAAAACAAGGAAGTTATAAGAAAGCATGGTCCACTTTGTCTGAAATGTGGTGCGGTGGCACCTTTTTTCAACTAGGTTTGGCCTAGAAGGAGCGAGATGCTTCGGTTAGTACCTTAACATGGTTAGTGGAAGTATACATGTTACATCAAGGACCTCAAAAACGAGAAAATTACACCTAACCATTGTTTTAGTACAAAGGGGCTTGAAAATAAGCATAGAAAATCAGTCAGGACTGGCTCTCCTTCTCCACCCACTAGCTGAGCCATATCGTTTGTACTAGAACAACAACACTTTGCTTAACAAAAAGGAAATCAGCGCGGTGCTCACTTTTGCCTGATCTTGCTAATGAAGTGCATCGAATGCAATGGGATGTGTATATATTTATATATACATACCAAGTACAATATCCCTTGTCTAGTGTTGTGAGTGTTGATCCTTGTAATAACCTTCCATGCAATGTTTGGGACGAAGCAAGTGAAAAAATCGAAACCTGAAAAGTTTCATCCGCGACTACTTTTTTGCTACCACCCCAACCCAACGCCCAAAGTGGTTCCTTCATATAAACACCAACACAATGAAGCTGATGAACACACGATAGACACTGCTATAGAAACTTCAAAGTGAACTAGAGGCGGGACTTTTGCGGGATCCCGCTCGCAACCCTAACCATGGCACATGTGCCGAGCGCCACACTACGGACAAGGGAGAGATCAACTAGTAGGTGTGTGCAGGTGTGCCGAGAAGATACATACTTGATTACATTGTGTAAAATTTGATCGAATAAATATAGTAACTAATACACTTGTTTAATTTGTGTAAAATTAGTACTCGTACTATTGGAGGTAGAGTAAAACTTTCCAATAATGCTAATTTTCTACCAACATTCTTTATACTATATATTTAGAGTAAATCATGGTCAAAGAAAAAACACCCAAAACGAGGATGCCTTATTATTCCTCGGGACGGAGGTAGAGTAATACTCCTACCTACTACTCCTACTTATGAAAACAGTATTACAGTAGGACATGTAAATAAAGAATGTGTCTAAACAAACCGACATGATGAGACTATACTGCACCAGGAGGTGACATGGTAAATTTATTACAAGAAAAGAAAAAACCTCTTTCAAAGAGCCATCACATCTTCCCCATCTCTGTTTAGTTTATCCACACTCGCCGATGCCGCCTGGCCGCATTTGGGATCCTCTCCACCACGTTGATCACACATTTTCCTCGCCATCTCGCTCGGTGCATATATCCTTCCAGACCACCACCCCTCTCCTCCAAAAAACCCCCAATCTGTTCTATATAGATCGGCCCTCACCCCCAATCCTCATCGACACGATGGAGGATTGTCTATACAAAATTTGGAGAGGTTCGAGGGAGAGCCGGCGGTGCAACGGCTTTAACAAGGTCGGCGAAGACATCATCAACCAAATCACTGATCATCTCGATGCTAAAAGCACCATCCAGCTGGCTGCATGCTCCAAGGAGCTACACCGCCAAGTCATCGGCGGAGAAGATTACAGCTGCTCGAACTACAACTGCCTGGAAGTGGTCTCCTTCAATGAACTCTATGCCCACATGATCTCCTGCATCCACAGCCCATTTATCTGCACGGAGCCAAGATGCAACTGGGTTGGCAACAAATTAACGTTGTATCTGCACCTCAAATCCACCCACTCAATCGAGGTGCCCACAGTCCTCTACAGCATCAAACAATGGGACCCGTCTAAGCTGGTGCCAGTAGGGTGCTTGCGGAGAACAAATGTCATTGGCATCGGGAAGATGGGCATGCTGTTCATCGGCCAGATTGACAGGCACAGTACGGAGATTGTCCTGTCTGTCATCCGCGTAAGGTCCGCGACATGGGAATTGGAGGAGTACGAGGTGAGTATATCATCATTGGTCGATTTTCGTGGGTTCTATTAGCTCGAGTTTTATTCTGAGCCAAAGATTATGGAGCCGCTGGCCGAAGCCGCGCTAGATGCACTCAACCATTACCTGACGGTAGCGGGGACTTATTGTCAAGCTCCTCAATTGTTGGTCGGAGTTCCTCGTGTAGTTCCAATATTGGATCGACGACGACATCAACCCATTGTGAGATATCACATCTTAATATTCTCCCGATGATCCTAATATGAATGTATATGTAATTTTCTATTCCCTCTGTTCTAATATTAATTACTTTATTTATTTTAGTGGCAGAATCCTTTCGAAATCGGAGTGGTGGAAATGGCTGGAAAGATCCGTGAATTTTACATCTATCTTGCTAAGGGTGAATAGGCGAAAGCCTATTACGAGGATCCACAGACGACGGTAAAACAAGAGAAGCATGCCAGGCGGGAAAGGAAGCGTTACCCGGCTATGATCTGGACATGCTAAATCATTGGCATACAGATCTTGTGGTGATTCTGACCTCTCTCTTTCTCTAATGCATGTTTGGAGTATATGATGGGACATGTAATCGTTCCTAGCTAGATTAAGATTCTACTAAGAGTAGTTTTATACTTCTACCGAGTATTTTGTATGGAATTCTGCAACTAATAATATATTTTGTAATAATTTCTATGTACTAGGAATTGTTCAGATTAAGTGCAGAATATGGCCTGTACTGTTGAATCTTTCAAAAGCTACAGAATCTCTCAAATGTGCTGATGTTGATATTATTAAAGTATTTTATATAACTAATACTCTTGTACTGGTACATGTTTTGATCAATGGTAGTAGATTGTTTTGCTTTTCTTTTGAAACATGTCCTTCTCAATCTAGATGAGGCCTGGGCTTCTTGGGTTGCATATATGTTGGTCACACATGCATTGATGTAAGAACGAGATATGCACACAAATGCAGACTTAATCGTCAGTCTTGCTTGCTCCAATGATGGAGTGTGTTCGGAGAAAAAAGGGCAAACTCATCCCTTGCCCGTTAACAAAGAAACAGGCCCAATGTTGAGACTCCTACCGGCAACATTTCCTACTACGCCAAGATGCACTCATATACCAAATTAATGTGGGAATAGTACATTAACTATGATGTTGATATGGCCATGACCTTTTTGGTCATCAGGGTTGAAACCTAATAATATTCATACATGGTGGGAAAATATGGCGTGGCTGGTTTCCAGAAGTTGTCAAATCCCATGGTTATCAGTTTCCTGGCAGGCTGTACACGTGACGTGATAGGATGCCATACGTAAATATTTGTTTTTCTATTTTTCTTTATTACATATGATTGTTTCAAAACGGGTTCAAAATTGTCAAGATACAAATTCTTAGCAGGAAGTTGAATTTTTCAGAACTCTCGATTGTTTTCGATATATTAACTACCTGATGCGTACCACCAAAAGCTTTTTGTAGAATTTCGATAAAATCTATAACTTTCTAGAGCTTCTAGTTCAAATATGACATGATTTTGTTAATAACATAAAGTTATTTGAGTTGTCCGAGTTTGCTCGAAAGCTTTGAAAACTCATAAAACTTGGGAATCGTACATAAAACATTGTCCACTGTATCTGGAAACTTGGCTTGTGGCATTCAAAACCATGTTCTCTGTACTTTCTGTGCATAGTATATTAATGGTGCTAGAGGCCAACAATAATGGGATCTTCTATATGCTAGACATGACATAATCAAATGTACTGAAAGAGATCCAATGGTCAACAATGTCGGGTTTTGCCAATCTATATCCAACTACCGATGTTCGAAGTTATTCGTACACTATATAGTGGTATGGAAATTGTGAAGCTACATAGTAGTTTTTTCTTTTGAAAAGAAGTGTCAAGCACTATATAGTGGTATGGAAATTGTGTGACGTGCCTTTTACTAGTATGGATATGGATGATTAGTTGATGTGCCTCTCGCCCTTGAATTCCTATACAGATAGGTTACGGTCTGCTACCTTTTTCTATTACTAGATGGACGCTAGCCAAATTCAAAATCTGAATCGTGTGGCAAAATCACCCACCGACCTTGAAGCATTTCCCGCCCCACTGATTCAAAACCTTTGATCCAAAATCTCCCACTGGATAGTACCATTTTTCTATTATTATTTGTTGGACGCGGGCCAAATTTAAATCTCAATCGAGCGGCAATATCACACACCGACCTTGAAGCATTTCGCGCCCCTCTATTTCAAAAACTTTTGTCTTTAAATTTCCTATTCTACCCATTGTTCAGATGATAGATGGGCATGCTAAAGTAAGTACCTCGGGGGCACGATCGTAATTATATTGCTATTAACCTATACTATGGTCCCGATTCACACAGTTTTTTCGCTGGCCCTCCCAAAAATCCCAAGCTCCTATGTCGCCTCCACGGCCATCGCATGCACCAGCTTGATCTCTGGTCTTGTGCGCCACCGCGGAGCTACTTCACCGACGCTCACCCACCGGATCTAGTTCACCGGGTCTCTCTGCCACTACACCGGAGCCACGGTGTCGTTCACCACACCGATGGTGTCATCGACCGGCCAAGCTCTGCTTCCTCACTGCCGATGGTGTCATCGACCGCCCAAGCTATGATTCCTCTCCACCGAAAGCTACCCAACCGTACCAGATCCGCTTCACCGATGTCCACCAGACGTGATCTAGTTCAAGGAGTTCCATGTCCACCGCTCCAGACAAGCTGCACAGCCGTCACTGTTCACTGCACCGAATCTGCCTCAGCGACGCTCTCATCCACCATGTTCAAGCCGGCATTGACTGCCTAAGATCTTCTTCCCCGACGCCAATAGCCACCGGAACCGCAGCACCCTCAGTGACCTGGACATCACTCGCACGGTACTGACGATGCTTAGATGCCTCTCCGACCAAGGTTAACCTAATCTCCAACATGTTTTTGTTTTGTCAGCAGTATAGCAGGTTCAAGCCTGTCATAGTGAACTGCATTTTTGTAATCGTGTTAGTACATAGAAGTCACTTGGCACGCCTGTTCTTCGTGCTAGTACATGCAAGGTCATTAGACATGTTGGTTTGCATTCGCTACTCTACAAATTTCAAGTCATGCACATGTCTGTTATGTTGTCATGCACATGTTCTTAGCTACTCCATACAATAGTAATTGCCTGCTACCATGTAATTCTTACAAAATCTATAGTCAGTGGAAAATATTAGTGTGGATTCCTTGCTCTGTAGTTGTTGAATCTATCTAGTTCGTCCGGAGATCAGTTCCTGCTATTATTTCCTCCTTGGCATCGTTCTGCTATCCTGTAGTAGCCGTTTAAACTCTTCGTACTAATTCGATTATAATTTTGTTGTCGCCATAATGCCATCTGGTTCTTCAAAAGCTGCATCACTAACTATTTCCTTTTTCTTGCATAGGGCTCAAAATGGAACAATGAACATGTGTGTTTGCATAGCCTATTCTACATGTTCACAAGGGATGCCATTACTTCCTTATCTGGTGTTGGTTCGTCCTGAGCAACGGCATAACTATCCTCTACTATGTAGTTCACTCGTGGTTTGCATTTCTGCTCTAGAATTTCTCTTATGATGCCATTATAATTTCTATCTGGTGGATTTTTATCTATGACAGTAACTACTTGCCATTGTGTAGCTCACCGCAAATTCTGAGTCACCCAATGACTTTATGCATTCCAGGAGATGCCATAGCTTCCATATATATTTGCTGAAATTCTAAGAAACACTTTGTTTGATTGCTCATTTCATTATTATCACACTTGTCTAATGCTTGTTTGTCCTATTCTACAGGTTCACGAGCGACGCCATTATATCTCGCATCTGGTTCTGGGTCTAGTTCGTCCTAAGTCACGACATAACTATCCTCTACAATATATAGTTCATTCGTGGTTTGCATTCCTGCTCTAGAGGTTCTCGTATGATGCGGTTATAATTTCTATCTGGTTCATTCTTCACTATGATAGTAACTGCATGCCATTTTGTGGCTCAGCGTAAATTCCGAGTAACCTAACTTCTCTTGCATTTTAGGGTATAGAACTGCTTCCATATATATTTGTTCAAAATGACGTGGCTAGTTTATATCTGCTAAAATTCTAAGCCACACGCACACATTTTTTGATTGCTTGTTTCACGGTAGTCACACTTGTTTAATGCATGCTTGCTTGTCATGTTTTTTTGACGTGTTGGTCAGTAATTGAACCATTGACCAGTTGTAAACTCCAGTTCATAGCTCCTGTCATATCAGTCAAATGAGTAGTTTGTCTTTTTTGAAGTATTAACTTGTTATTACTTAGTTTCAGACTTCAATTATTGCTAGCCCCACCAAAAAGGGGGCTGCAAGATCATGTCTCCTCCAATGTAGCTGTCACACTCAATGGAAGATGCAGGTGTTCGATTGAGAAAGCAAATTGAGAACTCTGCTATCAACTTGATTGTCAACTGAAATGCCGATTTTTCTTTCCCCTGAGTTGATAATATGTAATAACTTTAAGAAGTATGCAGCTGATCTAATATCTAGATAACTTGCGTAGGACATGTAGGCATTTAGTTGACGCCGTCCACACATTGTGGTAGTCGTTACGATAACTACACCAGGTAGGTCGATTAGGGAACAGTACCGTGTTGTATTCGGTCGACGACGAACAATAAAAAAATGCTAGATTATTATACACGTTTTATGATATTGGCATGGGCTTCAAAATTGACAAAATTGTAAAAGGCCGTAAACGTAACGGGCCAATGCGCATGTGGTAATAGGTCATAAATGTAACAGGCCTAACGGGCCGTAACAGAAATAGGTCGTAACTGAATAGGCCATAACAGTAACATGCCGTAACAGTAGCAGGCTAGAACAGAAACAGCCCATTATAGTAACAGGCCAAAACAGTAGCGGGCCACAACAGTAAAAGGCCAGAACAGTGACGAGCCTGAACAGTACGGGCCGAGAAATTCCCGGACGAGGATAGTAACAGGCCAACAAATTTACCAAGCTAGAACAGTAAAGGGCCTTTGTGGGCCTGAACAGCTAAAGACCAGAACAGTAAAAGGCCTGAACAATAACAGGCCAGAACAATAATAGACCATCTCAAAGAAGGGCCATCAGTAGGCGGTCAATGATGGGCTGCAATAACAATGATGGGCTGACCGCAGGCCTTATATTTACAGGATCGACTTGGCATAGGCTACTAATGGGCCGCACAGTGTTGGACCAACATGGGCCTTCTATAGGCCGAAACAGAATCAGACCTAAAAGTTCACTGGCCGCTACTGGCTGCATTTTTGGGCCCATTTCAAAAAGTGCAAGACAAAACAGTAATGGGCCATCTTCTTATTGGGCTCCCATTATGGGTCGGCCTAGTTAGTATTTAGTAGGCCTTGGCTGGGCATGGCTTCTTCCACAGTTTCTATGGCCGTTAATGGAGGTAACCGGCCGCTAACACTGGCTGCCACCTAGCAGTTTGCATGACGTCAGCTATCAGCGTGGTTGGCGAATAGATCTACGACGGAACAAGTTTTCGTGGCTGAAGGGTGCGATCCGCCATGGTCGAAAAAAAACCGTGGTTAATTCATTTCTGACGGGGCTTTTACCACGAAGGCCATCCATCGCGGAAGCCTCTTTGGTCACGAAAAACACGCCTTCAACCACAAAAATCGTCCGTTGTAAAAGCCAACTTTTCTTGTAGTGCATGTGGATCATTGTGGTCTGGCTAAGAACACATGCAATGTCACTCCAACATGTGTCTAACCATGTCCTAGAACCCTAGCAACATGCTAGGATTCAACTGCCACATGGAGTGGAGCAACAGTATAAAAGAGGTTTCATAACCACACCCACTTGGATGTGTGTGTGTGTGGCCATGTATATCATTGTGGTTTGGCGAAGAACACATGCAATGTCACTCCAACATGTGTAAAACCATGTCTAGGAACCATAGAGACATGCTGGGATTCAACTGCCACATGTAGTGGAGCACTAGTTTGAAAGAGTTTGCATCACCACACCGACTTGGATGTTTGTGTGTCCATGTGGATCATTGTGGTTTGGAAAATAACACATGCAATGTCACTCCAACATGAGTCGAACCATGTCCGGGAACCTTAGCAACATGTTGTGATTCAACTGCCACATGCAGTGGAGCACTAGTATGGAAGAGGTCGCATCACCACACCCACTTGGATGTGTGTTTGGACATGTGGATCATTGTGGTTTGGAAAATAACACATAAAATGTCACTCCAACATGTGTCCAACCATGTCCAGGAACCCTAGCAACATGCTTAGATTCAACTACTGCATGAAGTGGAGCACTAGTTTGAAAGAGGTTGCACCACCACACCCACTTGTATGTGTGTGTGGCCATGTGGATCATTGTGGTTTGGAAAATAACACATGAAATGTCACTCCAACATGTGTCCAACCATATCTAGGAACCCTATAAACATGTTGTGATTCAACTGCCACAGGAACTGGAGCACCAGTCTAAAAGATGGTGCATCACGACACCCACTTGGATGTGTGTGTGTGGCCATGTGGATCATTGTGGTTTGGAAAATAACACATGCAATGTCACTCCAACATGTGTCCAACCATGTCCAGGAACCCTAGCAACATGTTGGGATTCAACTGCCACATGTAGTGGAGCACCAGCTTGAAAGAGGTTGCATCACCAAACCCACTTGGATGTGTGTCTGTCCACGTGGATCATTGTGGTTTGGAAAATAACACATGCAATGTCACTCCAACATGTGTCCAACCATGTCCAGGAACCCTAGCAACATACTGGGATTCAACTACCACATGTAGTGGAGCAATAGTCTGAAAGAGGTTGCATCACCACACCTACTTGGATGTGTGTGTGTGGCCATGTGGATCATTGTGGTTTGGAAAATAACACATGTAATGTCACTCCAACATGTGTCCAACCATGTCCATGAACCCTATCAACATGATGTGATTCAACTGCCACATGAAGTGGAGCACCAGTCTGAAAGAGGTTGCATCACCACCCCACTTGTATGTGTGTGTGTCCATGTGTACCATTGTGGTTTGGAAAATAACACATGCAATTTCAATCCAACATGTGTCCAACCATGTATAGGAACCGTTGTGGCATGTTGGGATTCAACTACCACATGCACTAGAGCACCAGTTTGAAAGATGTTGCATCACCACACCCACTTGGATGTGTGTGTCTGTTCATGTGGATCATTGTGGTTTGGAAAAGAGCACAAGCAATGTCACTCCAACATATGTCCAACCATGTCTAAGAACCCTAGCAACATGCTGGGATTCAACTACCACATGCAATGGAGCACCAATTTGAAAGAGGTTGGATCACCACACAAACTTGTATGTGTGTGTGTGGCCATGTGGATTATTGTGGTTATGAAAAGGAGACATACAATGTTACTCCTATATGTTCCCAACCATGTCTAGGAACCCTAGCAACATGCTGGGATTCAACTGCCTCATGCATTGGAGCACTAGTCTAAAAGAGGTTGCATCACCACACCGACTTGTATGTGTGTGTGGCCATGTGTACCATTGTGGTTTGGAAAAGAAGACATGCAATTTCTCTCCAACATGTGTCCAGCCATGTATAGGAACCCTAGTAGCATGTTGGGATTCAACTACCACATGAACTAGAGAACTAGTCTAAAAGATGTTGCATCACCACACCCACTTGGATGTGTGTGTAGCCATGTGGATCATTGTGGTTGGAAAAGAGCACATGCAATTTCACTCCAACATGTGTCCAACCATGTCTAGGAACCGTAGCGACATGTTGGGATTCAACTGCCATATGCATTGGAGCACCAGTTTGAAAAAGGTTCCATCACCACACCCACTTGGATGTGTGTGTCTGTGGCTAGGTTGATCATTGTGGTTTGGAAAAGAACACATGTATTGTCACTCCAACATATGTCCAACCATGTCCAGGAATGCAAGCAACATTTTGGGATTTAACTTCCACACGTAATGGAGTACTAGTCTGAAGGAGGTTGCACCACTACACCCACTTGTATGTGTGTGTGGCAAGGTGGATCATTGGGGTTTGGAAAAAGAACACATGCAATGTCACTGCAACATATGTCCAACCAAGTCTAGGAACCCTAGCAACTTGCTGGGATTCAACCGCCACATGAAGTGGAGCACCAGTTTGAAAGATGTTGCATCACCACACCCACTTGGTTGGTTGTTTGTATGTGTGGCCATGTGCATCATTGTGGTTTGGAAAAGAACACATGCAAATTCACTCCAACATGTCTCCAACTATGTCCAGGAACCCTAGTTACATGCTGGGATTCAACTACCACATGAAGTGGAGCACCAGTCTGAAAGAGGTGACATCACCACACCCACTTGGATGTGTGTGTGTGGGCATGTGGATCATTGTGATTTGGAAAAGAACACATTCAATGTCACTCCAACATGTGTCCAACGATATCCAGGAACCCTAGCAACATGCTGGTATTCAACTGCCACATGTAGTGGAGTACCAGTTTGAAAGAGGTTGCATCACCAGAACCACTTGGATGTGCATGTGTGGCCATGTGGATCGTTGTGGTTTGGAAACTAACACATGCAATGTCACTCCAACATGTGTCCAACCATGTCCAAGAACCCTAGCAACATTTTGGGATTCAAGTGCCAGATTCAGTGGAGCACTAGTTTGAAAGAGGTTGCATCTTCACACCCACTTTGATGTGTGTGTGTGTGACCATGAGGATCATTGTGGTTTGGAAAAAACACATGCAATGTCACTCCAACATGTGTCCAACCATGTCCAAGAACCCTACTAACATGCTAGGATTCAACTGCCACATGCAATGGAGTACTAGTTTGAAAGACGTTGCATCACCACACCCACATAAATGTGTGTGTGGCCTTGTGGATCCTTGTGGTTTGGAAAAGAGCACATGCAATGTCACTCCAACATATGTAAAACCATGTCCAGGAACCCTATCAACATGCTGTGATTCAATTGCCACATGCAGTGGAGCACCAGTCTGAAAGAGGTTGCATCACCACACCCACTTGGATGTGTGTATGTGGACATGGGGATCATTGTGGTTTGGAAAATAACACATGAAATGTCACTCTAATATGTCTCCAACCACGTCCAGGGACCCTAGGAACATATTACGATTCAACTGCCACATTTAGTGGAGCACCAGTTTGAAAGAGGTTTCATCACCACAACCACTTGGATGTGTGTGCGGACATGTGGATAATCGTGGTTTGGCAAACAACACATACAGCATGTGTCCAGCCATGTCTAGGAACCCCAGCAACATGCTAGGATTCAACTACCACATGCAGTGGAGCACCGGTTTGAAAGATGTTTCATAACCACACCCACTTGGATGTGTGTGTGGCCATGTGGATCATTGTGATTTGGCAAAGAACACATGAAATGCACTCCAACATGTGTCCAACCATATCTTGGAACCCTAGCAAAATGCTGGGATTCAACTACCACATGTAGTGGAGCACCAGTTTGAAAGAGGTTGCATCACCACACCCACTTGGATGTGTGTGTGTGTGACCATGTGGATCATTCTGGTTTGGAAAAGAACAAATGCAATGTCACTCCAACATGTGTCCAACCATGTGACCATGTGGATCATTCTGGTTTGGAAAAGAACAAATGCAATGTCACTTGTCCAACCATGTCAAGAAACCCTAGCAACATGTTGGGATTCAGCTGCCACAAGCAGTGGAGCACTAGTCTAAAAGAGGATGCATCACCCACCCCCACTTGAATGTGTGTGTGTGGCCATGTGGATCATTGTGGTTTGGAAAATAACACATGCAATATCACTCCAACTTGTGTCCAACCAAGTCTGGGAAGCCTAGCAACATGCTGGGATTCAACTACCACATGCAATGGAGCACCAATTTGAAAGAGGTTGGATCACCACACAAACTTGTATGTGTGTGTGTGGCCATGTGGATTATTGTGGTTATGAAAAGGAGACATACAATGTTACTCCTATATGTTCCCAACCATGTCTAGGAACCCTAGCAACATGCTGGGATTCAACTGCCTCATGCATTGGAGCACTAGTCTAAAAGAGGTTGCATCACCACACCGACTTGTATGTGTGTGTGGCCATGTGTACCATTGTGGTTTGGAAAAGAAGACATGCAATTTCTCTCCAACATGTGTCCAGCCATGTATAGGAACCCTAGTAGCATGTTGGGATTCAACTACCACATGAACTAGAGAACTAGTCTAAAAGATGTTGCATCACCACACCCACTTGGATGTGTGTGTAGCCATGTGGATCATTGTGGTTGGAAAAGAGCACATGCAATTTCACTCCAACATGTGTCCAACCATGTCTAGGAACCGTAGCGACATGTTGGGATTCAACTGCCATATGCATTGGAGCACCAGTTTGAAAAAGGTTCCATCACCACACCCACTTGGATGTGTGTGTCTGTGGCTAGGTTGATCATTGTGGTTTGGAAAAGAACACATGTATTGTCACTCCAACATATGTCCAACCATGTCCAGGAATGCAAGCAACATTTTGGGATTTAACTTCCACACGTAATGGAGTACTAGTCTGAAGGAGGTTGCACCACTACACCCACTTGTATGTGTGTGTGGCAAGGTGGATCATTGGGGTTTGGAAAAAGAACACATGCAATGTCACTGCAACATATGTCCAACCAAGTCTAGGAACCCTAGCAACTTGTTGGGATTCAACCGCCACATGAAGTGGAGCACCAGTTTGAAAGATGTTGCATCACCACACCCACTTGGTTGGTTGTTTGTATGTGTGGCCATGTGCATCATTGTGGTTTGGAAAAGAACACATGCAAATTCACTCCAACATGTCTCCAACTATGTCCAGGAACCCTAGTTACATGCTGGGATTCAACTACCACATGAAGTGGAGCACCAGTCTGAAAGAGGTGACATCACCACACCCACTTGGATGTGTGTGTGTGGGCATGTGGATCATTGTGATTTGGAAAAGAACACATGCAATGTCACTCCAACATGTGTCCAACGATATCCAGGAACCCTAGCAACATGCTGGTATTCAACTGCCACATGTAGTGGAGTACCAGTTTGAAAGAGGTTGCATCACCAGAACCACTTGGATGTGCATGTGTGGCCATGTGGATCGTTGTGGTTTGGAAACTAACACATGCAATGTCACTCCAACATGTGTCCAACCATGTCCAAGAACCCTAGCAACATTTTGGGATTCAAGTGCCAGATTCAGTGGAGCACTAGTTTGAAAGAGGTTGCATCTTCACACCCACTTTGATGTGTGTGTGTGTGACCATGTGGATCATTGTGGTTTGGAAAAAACCCATGCAATGTCACTCCAACATGTGTCCAACCATGTACAAGAACCCTACTAACATGCTAGGATTCAACTGCCACATGCAATGGAGTACTAGTTTGAAAGACGTTGCATCACCACACCCACATAAATGTGTGTGTGGCCTTGTGGATCCTTGTGGTTTGGAAAAGAGCACATGCAATGTCACTCAAACATATGTAAAACCATGTCCAGGAACCCTATCAACATGCTGTGATTCAATTGCCACATGCAGTGGAGCACCAGTCTGAAAGAGGTTGCATCACCACACCCACTTGGATGTGTATATGTGGACATGGGGATCATTGTGGTTTGGAAAATAACACATGAAATGTCACTCTAATATGTCTCCAACCACGTCCAGGGACCCTAGGAACATATTACGATTCAACTGCCACATTTAGTGGAGCACCAGTTTGAAAGAGGTTTCATCACCACAACCACTTGGATGTGTGTGCGGACATGTGGATAATCGTGGTTTGGCAAACAACACATACAGCATGTGTCCAGCCATGTCCAGGAACCCCAGCAACATGCTAGGATTCAACTACCACATGCAGTGGAGCACCGGTTTGAAAGATGTTTCATAACCACACCCACTTGGATGTGTGTGTGGCCATGTGGATCATTGTGATTTGGCAAAGAACACATGAAATGCACTCCAACATGTGTCCAACCATATCTTGGAACCCTAGCAAAATGCTGGGATTCAACTACCACATGTAGTGGAGCACCAGTTTGAAAGAGGTTGCATCACCACACCCACTTGGATGTGTGTGTGTGTGACCATGTGGATCATTCTGGTTTGGAAAAGAACAAATGCAATGTCACTCCAACATGTGTCCAACCATGTGACCATGTGGATCATTCTGGTTTGGAAAAGAACAAATGCAATGTCACTCGTCCAACCATGTCAAGGAACCCTAGCAACATGTTGGGATTCAGCTGCCACAAGCAGTGGAGCACTAGTCTAAAAGAGGATGCATCACCCACCCCCACTTGAATGTGTGTGTGTGGCCATGTGGATCATTGTGGTTTGGAAAATAACACATGCAATATCACTCCAACTTGTGTCCAACCAAGTCTGGGAAGCCTAGCAACATGCTGGGATTCAACTGCCACATGTAGTGGAGCTCTAGTATAAAAGAGGTTAGATCTCCACACCCACTTGGGTGTGTGTGTGTCCATGTGAATCATTTTTGTTCGGCAAAGAAATCAAGAAATGTCACTCCAACATGTGTCCAACCATGTCCAAGAACCCTAGCAACATGCTGGGATTCAACTGTCACATGCAGTGGAGCACCAGTTTGAAAGAGGTTGCATAGCCACACCCACTTGGATGTGTGTGTGGACATGTAGATAATTTCAGTTTGCAAAGAACACATGCAATGTCACTCGAGCATGTGTCCAACCATGTCTAGGTACCCTAGCAACATGCTGGGATTCAACTGCCACATGCAGTGTAACACCGGTTTGAAAGATGTTGCATAACCACACCGACTTAGATGTGTGTGTGGCCATGTGGATCATTATTGTTTGGCAAAGAACACATGAAATGTCACTCCAACATGTGTACAACCATGTCTAGGAACCCTAGCAACATGATGGGATTCAACTGCCACATGGAGTGGTGCACCAGTTTGAAACCTGTTGCATCACCACACGCACTTGGATGTGTGTGTGTGGCCATGTGAATCGTTGTGTTTTGGAAAATAACACATGCAATGTCACTGCAACATGTGTCTAGCCATGTCCAGGAACCCTTGCAACATGCTATGATTTAACTGCCACATGCTATGGAGCACCAGTTTGAAAGAGGTTGAATCACCACACCCACTTGGATGTGTGTGTGGGGGGCCATGTGGATCATTGTGGTTTGGCAAATAACACATGCAATGTCACTCCAACATGTGTCCAACCATGGCCAGGAACCCTAGCAACATGCTAGGATTCAACTGCCACATGTAGTGGAGCACCAGTTTGAAATGTGTGGCATCACCACACCCACTTGAATGTGTGTGTGTGGACATGTGGATAGTTTTGGTCTGGCAAAGAACACATGCAATTACACTTCAACATGTGTGCAACCATTTCTAGGAATCCTAGCAACATGCTAGGATTCAACTGCCACATGGAGTGGAGCACCAGTATAAAAGAGGTTGCATCACCACACCCACTTGGATATGTGTGTGGCCATGTGGATCATTGTGGTTTGGAAAAGAAAACATGCAATGTCATGCCAACATATGTCCAACCATGTCCAGGAACCCTAGCAACATGCTATGATTCAACTACCAGATGAAGTCGAGTACTAGTTTGAAACAGGTTGCATCACCGGACCCACATGGATGTGTGTGTGTGGCCATGTGGATCATTGTGGTTTTGAAAAGAACACATGCAATGTCACTCCAACATGTGTCCAGCGATGTCTAGGAACCCTAGCAACATGCTGGGATTCAACCACCACATGCAGTGGAGCACTAGTTTGAAGGAGGTTGCATCACCACACCCACTTGGTTGTGTGTGTGGCATGTGGATCATTGTGGTTTGGAGAAGACCACATGCAATTTCACTCCAACATGTGTCCAACCATGTCTAGGAACCCTAGCAACATGTTTGGATTCAACTACCATATGCAATGGAGCACCGGTCTGAAAGAGGTTGCATCACCACACCCACTTGGATGTGTGTGTGTGGCCATGTGGGTCATTCTGGTTTTGAAAAGAACACATGCAATGTCACTGCAACATGTGTCCTACCATGTATAGGAACCCTAGCAACATGTTGGGATTCAAATGCCACATGTAGTGGAGCACTAGTTTGGAAAAGAACACATGCAATGTCACTCCAACATGTGACCAACCATGTCCAGGGACCCTATCAACATGTTGTGATTCAACTGCCACATGTAGTGGAACACTAGTCTGAAAGAGATTACATCGCCACATCCATTTGGATGTGTGTGTGTGTTCATGTGGATCATTGTGGTTTGGAAAAGAACACGTGCAATTTCACTCCGACATGTGTCCACCAATGTCTACGAACCCTAGAAACATGCTGGGATTCAACTACCACATGCAGTGGAGCACTAGTTTGAAGGAGGTTGCATCACCACACCCACTTGGTTGTGTGTGTGGCATGTGGATCATTGTGGTTTGGAGAAGAACACATGCAATTTCACTCCAACATGTGTCCAACCATGTCTAGGAACCCTAGCAACATGTTTGGATTCAACTACCATATGCACTGGAGCACCGGTCTGAAAGAGGTTGCATCACCACACCCACATGGATGTGTGTGTGTGGCCACGTGGGTCATTCTGGTTTTGAAAAGAACACATGCAATGTCACTGCAACATGTATCCAACCATGTCTAGGAACCCTATCAACATGTTGTGATTCAACTGCCACATGTAGTGGAACACTAGTCTGAAAGAGATTACATCACCACATCCATTTGGATGTGGGTGTGTGGCCATGTGGATCATTGTTGTTTGGAAAAGAACACGTGCAATTTCACTCCGACATGTGTCCAACCATGTCTAGGAACCCTAGAAACATGCCGGGATTCAACTACCACATACACTAGGGCACCAGTCTGAAAGATGTTGCATCACCACACCCACTTGGATGTGTGTGTGGCCATGTAGATCATTGTGGTTTGGAAAATAACACATGTAATGTCATTCTAACATGTGTCTAACCATGTTTAGAAACCCTAGCAACATGCTAGGATTCAACTACCACATGAAGTGGAGCACCAGTTTGAAGGAGGTTGCATCAACACTCCCACTTATATGTGTGTGTGTGTGCATGTGGATCAGTGTAGTTTGGAAAATAACACATGCACTGTTACTCCAATATGTGTCCAACCATGTTAAGGAACCCTAGAAACATGTTGGGATTCAACTGCCACATACAGTTGAGCAGTTCGAACGAGGTTACATCACGACACCCACTTGGATATGTGTGTGTGTGGCCATGTGGATCATTGTGGTTTGGAAATGTCACTCCAGCATGTGTCCAACCATGTTTAGAAACCCTAGCAACATGCTGGGATTCAACTACCACATGAAGTGGAGCAGCAGTATGAAAGAGGTTGCATCACCACACCCACTTAGATGTGTGTGTGTGGCCATGGGGATCATTGTGGTTTGGAGAGAACACATGCAATGTTACTCCAATGTATGTCCAACCATGTCTACAAACCCTAGCAACATGATGTGATTCAACTGCCACATGCACTAGAGCACTAGTATGAAAGAGGTTGCATCACCACACCCACTTGGATGTGTGTGTGTAGCCATGTGGATCATTGTGGTTTGGAAAAGAACACATGCAATTTCACTCCAACAAGTGTCCAACCATGTCCAAGAACCCTAGCAACATGCTGGGATTCAACTACCACATGTAGTAGAGCACCAGTCTGAAAGAGGTTGTATAACCACACCCACTTGGATGTGTTTGTGTGGCCATGTGGATCATTGTGGTTTGGAAAGTAACACATGCAATGTCACACTCCAACATGTGTCCAAGCATGTCTAAGAACTCTAGCAACATGCTGGGATTCAACTGCCACATGCAGTGGAGCACCAGTTTGAAAGAGGTTCCATCACCACACCCACTTGGATTTGTGTGTGTGGCCAGGTGGATCATTGTGGTTTGGAAAAGAACAAATGGAATGTCACTCCAATATGTGTCCAACCACGTCACAGAACCCTAGCAACATGTTGGGATTCAACTGCCACATGAAGTGGAGCACTAGTCTGAAAGAGGTTACATCACCACACCCACTTGGATGTGTGTGTGTGGCCATGTGGATCATTGTGGTTTGCAAAACAACACACGCAATGTCACTCCAACATGTGTCCAACCATGTCCAGAAACCCTAGCAACATGCTGGGATTCAACATCCACATGTAGTGGAGCAGCAGTATGAAAGAGGTTGCATCACCACACCCACTTGGATGTGTGTGTGTGGCCATGTGGATCATTGTTGTTTGGAAAAGAACACATGCACTCTAACATGTGTCCAACCATGTCGAGGAACCCTAGCAACATGCTAGGATTCAACTTCCATATGAAGTGGACCACCAGTTTGAAAGAGGTTGCATCACCACATCCACTTGGATCTGTGTGTATGTGGCCATGTGGATCATTGTGGTTTGGAAAAGAAAACCCGCAATGTCACTCTAACACGTGTCCAACCATGTCCAGGAACCCTACCAACATGCTGGGATTCAACTGCCACATGAAGTGGAGCACCAGTTTAAAAGAGGTTGAATCACCACACCCACGTGGATGTGTGTGTGGACAGGTGGATAATTGTGGTTTGTCAAAAAACACATGCAATGTCACTCCAACATGTGTCCAACCATGTCTAGGAACCCCATAAACATGCTATGATTCAACTGCCACATGAAGTGGAGCACCAGTCTAAAAGATGTTGCATCACCACACCCACTTGGATGTGTGTGTGTGGCCATGTGGATCATTGTGGTTTGGAAAGTAACACATGCAATGTCACTCCAACATGTGTCCAACCATGTCTAGGAATCCTAGCAACATGCTGGGATTCAGCAACCACATGTAGTGGAGCACCAGTTTGAAAGAGGTTGCATCACCACACCCACTTGGATGTGTGTGTGTGGACATGTGGATCATTTTGAATTGGAAAATAACACATGAATGTCACTCCAATATGTGTCCAACATTGTCCAGGAACCCTAGAAACATGTTAGGATTCAACTGCTACATGAAGTTGAGCACTAGTATGAAAGAGATTGCATCACCACACCCAATTGGATGTGTGTGTGGCCATGTGGATCATTGTGGTTTGGAAAATAACACGTGCAATTTCACTCCAACATGTGTCCAACTATGTCCAGGATCCCTAGCAACATGCTGGGATTCAACTACCACAGGTAGTGGAGCACCAGTCTGAAAGAGGTTGCATCACCAAAATGACTTGGATATGTGTGTATGTCCATGTGGATCTTTGTGGTTTGGAAAAAACACACATTCAATGTCACTCCAACATGTGTCCAATCATGTCTAGGAATCCTAGCAACATGTTGGTATTCAGCTGCCACATGTAGTGGAGCACCAGTTTGAAAGAGGTTGCATCACCACACCCACTTGTATATGTGTGTGTGGCCATGTGGATTATTGTGGTTTGGAAAAGAACACATGCAATGTCACTCCAACGTGTGTCCAACCATATCCATGAACCCTAGCAACATGTTGGGATTCAACTGCCACATGTAGTGGAGCACTAGTATGAAAGAGGTTGCATCACCACAACCACTTGGATGTGGGTGTGTCCATGTGGATCATTGTGGTTTGGCAAAGAACACATGCAATATCACTCCAACATGTGTCCAACTGATATGGGGTGGCCTGATCTTCTCAATAAGCGAAGTGGATGTTTTATGATATGGGGTGGAGATAACTTGTATGCCGCTCATGAACCTCTCGATCGATCCCTGATGCCAATGCAATAGATCTCAACCCTTGTAGATATTCGCAACTTCAGACACTTGCGCACATAGCCGGCAACCATGAAGCGGTTCGCAATCTTCTAATTCCCAATGGAACAGCAGATCACACGAAACTTGCAATTGGCTAGATCCCAATGGATCAACTAATCACACTTGATTGATAGTAGCAACAACACTAGATCGATACGAATTGGTGTGGTAGAATTCAATGGTTTGCACTTAGCAACTCCAAGAACTAGGGTTTATATTAAACAAGGTCTAACCTAATCTAGAGGGTGTTACCAAACTTATATGGCCGCCGGAACGTCCAAAAAATGCGAAACAAAAACATGTATGATACAGTCAGATCCGTCTGAATCTGATGGGAACTTTTTGGGCCGGATTATCTGGTCTAAGTGGGCCAGATTATCTGGGGCCATACAGAAAGTCGCGCACGAAGTCCTTAGCAGAATCTCCAAAAAAACAGGGCCGGATTATCCGGGGTGTGGAGGCTGGATTATCCGAGGTCTTTTAGACGTGGAAGTACTCATTGGAAAGATCTTGGAATTATCTATCCAACAAGTGCTTATTTGCTTGATTTGGAGTTCGTATGAAGAATCCACGTCCGTTTGAATTTCAGGACTTCTGTCTGTCTGAATTGAACGTTCCTTCTCTTTGATGATCTCTCTTGCTTGTATTGTGCCTGCCTCCCTCTCCTCCCTCGCGCCTTCATGGATAATCATCATGTTTGGATCCTCTTGACGCAGCCCTTCTCCTCCTCGTTCCATGCTTTCCTCCTTAGTGAACCTGAGCATAATTACATCCATAGACTTAGGTAGTATAAAGTTCTCATTATTATAAATATCAGATTCATTTGGGAGTGAATTCACATGTTGTTCAAGTAGCTTTGCACGAGCTCTAGTAATTGGTCCAATCCTGATTTCATTGGACTTATTCTTGACAGCAACATCAACATCTTTATTAGGAGTTGGAGATAGCAAGTCAGTAGGGATGTCCTCATCATCTCCCCCCCCCCCTTCAAAAGGCGTTGACCTCGATGCTCCAAGGTCTTCTCCATCATAAGGTGTCAAATCAGCAACATTAAAACTATCACTGACACCTCCAAACACATCTTGTGGAATATCTATCTTGTAGGCATTATCATTGATCTTGGCAAGCACTTTATAAGGACCAGCACCACGCGGAAGTAATTTTGATTTACGTAATTCTGGAAATCTGTCCTTGCGAAACTGTACCCAAACCATATCTCCAGGCTTAAACAACACCTCCTTGCGCTTCTTGTTAGCTCTCTCAACATTGTTCTTGCCCTTCTTTTCAATAGCCTCTTTTGTCTTCACATGTATCTTCCTCACAAAATCTGCTCTCTTCAGTGCTTCCATGTTGACTCTCTCTTGGATAGGAAGAGGCAGCAAATCAAGTGGCGTAATGGGTTTGAAACCATATACCACCACAAAAGGACAAAGCTGTGTGGTAGAGTGGACTGCTCGGTTATATGCAAACTCCACATGCGACAAACACTCCTCCCATTCAGTAAGATTCTTCTTGATCATAGCTCGCAGCAATGTCGACAGTGTACGGTTCACCACCTCTGTTTAACCATCTGTTTGGGGATGACAAGTAGTGCTGAATAGCAACTTTGTTCCCAGCTTTCCCCAAAGTGTCTTCTAGAAGTAGCTCACGAACTTCACATCACGGTCAGAAACAACCGTCTTTGGTACTCCATGTAAACGCACGATGTCCCTGAAAAACAGGTTAGCAATATGCGACGCATCGTCGCTTTTGTGGCAGGCAATAAAGTGTGACATCTTAGAAAATCTATCCACTACCACAAAAATTGAATCATGGCCTCTTTTAGTTCTAGGCAAACCTAATACAAAATCCATGCTTATATCTTCCCATGGTGTAGTAGGTGCAGGTAATGGTGTATACAAACTGTGAGGCTTCAACTTGGACTTTGACTTATCGCAAGTAATACGTCTCTTGACAAACCTATCCACATCACGCCTCATCTTAGGCCAATAAAAGTGATCAGCGAGCATGAGTAGCGTCTTCTCACGCCCAAAGTGACCCATCAATCCTCCAGTGTGATTCCTGTAGCAACAACAAACACACAGACGACTCCGGAACATATAGTTTGTTAGCACGAAATAAATACCCATTATGAATGTGAAATTTATCCCATGCCCTCTCAATAGAACACAAACGATATGGTTCAGCAAAATCATGATCAGTTGCATACAAATCACACAAACTCCCTAAACCAGGAACTTTTATATCCAATTGTGTTAATAACATGTTCTTCCTAGATAGAGCATCAACGACAATATTATCTTTCCCCTTTTTATGTTTAATAATGTATGGAAAAGACTCAATGAACTCAACCCACTTAGCAAGATGCCTATGCAAGTTAGATTGAGCTTTCAGATATTTCAATGCCTCATGATCAGAATGTATGATAAATCCCTTTGGCCACAAATAATGTTGCCAAACCTCAAGAACTCTAACAAGTGCATACAATTCTCTATCATAGACAGGATAGTTTAACTTTGCACCAGAAAGTTTCTCAGAAAAATATGCAATGGGATGACCCTCTTGCATCAACACACCACCAATTCCTATGCCACTAGCATCACATTCAATCTCAAATTGCTTAGAAAAATCTGGTAGTGCAAGCAATGTTGCAGAGGTTAATAATCGTTTCAGTTCATCAAATGCATGATCTTAGGCTATGCCCCACTCAAAAGGTACACATTTCTTAGTTAGTTCATTCAAAGGTGCGGCAATAGTACTAAAGTATTTCACAAAACGCCTATAGAAACCAGCTAGACCGTGAAAACTTCGTACTTGACTCACATTCATGGGAGTAGGCCAATTTTGAATAGCTTCAATTTTAGATGAATCTACCTCAACTCCATGTTTAGAGATAACATAACCCAAAAATATGACCTTATCTTTGCAAAAAGTACACTTTTCAAGATTACCATAGAGCTTAACATCTTGTAACACTTGAAAGACTTGTCTAATATGATCAATATGTTCATGTTCATTGCGGTTGTAAACTAATATATCATCAAAATACACAACCACAAATTTGCCAATAAAATTACTTAAGACATGGTTCATTAATCTCATGAAAGTAATAGGTGCATTAGTTGACCCAAAAGGCATTACTAACCACTCATATAAACCAAATTTTGTCTTAAAGGTAGTTTTCCATTCATCCCCTTCCTTCATCCTAATTTGATGATAACCACTACGCAAATCAATTTTAGAGAAAACAACATCACCACTCAATTCGTCTAACATATCTTCTAAACGAGAAATAGGATGACGATATCGAATAGTAGTGTTATTTATACCTCTACAGTCTACACACATGCGCCATGTACCATCTTTCTTAGGAACTAAAATCATAGGAACAAGAGCTTAAGCTTATACGAATATACCCTTTGTCAAGAAGCACTTGTACTTGTTTCTGAATTTCCTTTGTCTCTTCGGGATTTGTGCGGTATGGTGCACAGTTGGGCAACGACACTCCAGGAATCAAGTCAATTTGATCTTCAATACCTCGCAAAGGTGGCAATCCAATAGGTACCTCTTCTGGAAACACGTCATTGTATTCCTGTAACACATTAGAAACACCAATAGAAATAGGGGTCATGTCGTTAGAAACCAAAACTTCACCATTGTACATGAGCACAAGAGGTACGGCAATAGGGTCCTCACTAAATTCTCTCATGTCTTCTTTGGTGGCTAATATGAGTAAATTGGGCACTCTCTCACTTTTCATTATATCACTCACGGCTGTTACATTCTCTCGCCTATCTAATGCAGGAGCATCCTCTAAATTGACTTCAGTTTTCTGACGAGACTCATTAACAATCTCTTGTGCTGACATAGGTAGTAGATTGATTTTTCTACCCTTGAACTCCAAGTGATATGTATTGGCTCGGCCATTATGTTGCACGGAACGATCATAGAGCCAAAGCCGACCCAACAACAAGTGACATACTGTTATAGGAACCACACCAAAGTTAATATAATCTTTGTATGGCCCTATCTCAAAATCAACACGCACCATGTGGCTAAATTTCATCTCACCGTTATCACTCAACCACTGAATATAATATGGATGTGGGTGCAGTAGATACTTCAACTTTAGCTTGGCACATAATTCTTTGCTTGCTAAATTGCGGGAACTTCCACCATCAATAATGACCTTGCAAGATTTGTTTGGACCAACAAGTGCCTTTGTTTGGAACAAGTTACAGCGCTGGCTTCTAGCACTAGACTGAGGAGTAATGTTGAGAGCTCGTTGTGAAACAACGATTGTAGGAGCACGTACCGGATACACATCAACACCATCACTTGTGTAGCCATCATCATCCGACGCATCCGGATCAGCATCATCTCTTGTCTCATATTCATTGTCCTCATTAATAACCATAACCTTTCTATTAGGACAGTCCCTTTTGAAGTGGCCCTTGCCACCACATGTATGGCACTCCATGTCGCGATTGCGTGATGTAGACATATTGGAACCGGTACCACTAGATGTAGGAGCAGGCTTCCTTGTATTGGACACATTGGAAGAAGGTTTGGTTGATGCAGAAGGACGTTCATCAGGACGGCTAGTAGATGAAGGAGAATATGGTGCCGACCTTGAAGAAAAATGCCTTGTAGAACGAGCCTTGATCTGAGCCTCTTCAGCAAAATAGGCTTTAGCTTCTCTAGCATGATGTAATAACTCATTCATAGTATGATAATTGTAATGCCTAACAATGCTCTTGATGTTGTACTTCAAACCATGGAGAAAACGCTACATAGTCTGCTCAATAGATTCGCGGACCCGTGCACATTGTTGTAACATCTCCATATCCATGTAATATGCATCAACTGTCATGGCACCTTGTCTCAATACTATGAGCTTATCAAAGAGGGAACGCAAATAGTTGGGTGGAACAAAACGAGTTGTCATCACCTCCTTCATGTCGCCCCAAGTGACAATAGGATCACCATCCGCATAACATTCGCGATACACACTATCCCACCAACGTAAAGCATAGCCATCAAATCCTGAAGAAGCAAGCTTGACCTTCCTATCTTCAGTATAGTCATGTAAACGTCACAATTTCTCAATCTTGAGCTCCCATGCAAGATATTCTTCAACATTAGTAGAGCCCTCAAATCTTGGAATAGAAAACTTAGGCTTGCCCAAACCGTCATCGTGTTGTGGCTGTGGATTTCGTTGGGCACCTACAGGAGTGAAACCACAGCCACAACTAGCAATACCACCTCCATGACCGCGGCATGAGCAGCAGGTTGAGCATGAACACTAGAATTGTCACCAAGGACACTATCACCATCAACTCCGTCATCATGATGTTGTTGACGTTGCTCTATAGCAACACACAAGGATGTCATAGACTATGTCAAAGTAAGGAGATTTTGCTAAATATATGTGACCTGTATCTGAACCACCTTGACGGTTTCATCAGTTCCATGTGTCTGCGTACGTACACCTTGTATTTGTGCATTGATGTCATCAGTTGTTTGAGTAATCATATCTTGGATATGATCACGCAAACATTTATAGTTGCACCATGTAACTGTAGTACCTGCGTCTTTTTTCTCATTCACATCAACATCACCAGAAGACATGATTAGTAGGTTAGTGCAAAAAATCAAAAATCTTTTGGTGGCTCTCACAACTCACTCACAACTGCAAGCAAAGGAAACCTTACCGTTCCAAAGTGAATTAGTAAAAACTTACCAACTTGGATAAACGACACGTGCTCGGATGTGATGGAGCAAATACTGAGGGTAGAAGAACGATCACACGACAATGCAGGAGTATGTAGTAGAGCTGTAGGTATGGATACCTAACTACACTAAAGCAAATCCTAGTGCTGATCATGTGATAAACACCCAAGGAAAACACACACGTGGAGATAAACGTGGCACAACAATGTATGAACAGGAATATTGCAATGCACAAGAGAGACGCTAGTAATAGCTCAAAATAGAACAGGCATAAGATTGCTCAATCTACTAGTGCTATTATGAAACTAGGCCTCCAAGCAGCTTTGATATATCTCTTTCTTTCTTTTTTTGTTTTCACTTTTGTATCTCTTTTCTTTTCTCTTTTTTTGACTACTTTTTCTCTTTTTTTGATTTTTCAACTATTTGACACAATGCAATACGGATGCAACAATTCTGAGCAATTACGGGCCGGATATTCCGGTTGTCAGGGGCCGAATAATCCAGTCTATCTCGACGGAAATTTGCACTTCTAAACCCTAATGAGCAGCCTGTTCAGAGCAAAGCAAATAGTCTCGTAGGTACGTTCCTAGGCACCGATGTTGTAGATAGGCTATAGCTAGGTTTGCAAACACCAAAAGTACGCTATGTGGACTCGGAAAAAGTATATGTAAACAAGCGGAAACGATGAACGAACGACTCAAAAACACGGAAATAACAAAAATAACAAGGAAAACCTAGACACTACGACACAACTGGCAGAGATCGGATTAAAGACACGACAACGACCAGCAACTAAGACTCAACTCGGATGCAATTAGGCTATGGCATAGACTAACCCTAATCTTTTTGTATGGATTTTTCTGTATAGGACGAAAAACACTAAACTATGGATGGATTCGTGGATGCTTACCAAGGAAACGCTAGAAATCTGATACCAAGATGATAAGGGGTGGCCCGATCTTCTCAATAAGCAAAGTGGATGTATGATGATATGGGGTGGAGATAACTTGTATGCCGCTCACGAACCTCTCGATCGATCCCTGATGCCAATGAAACAGCTCTCAACCCTTGTAGATATTCGCAACTTCACACACTTGCGCACGTAGCCGCCGACCACGAAGCGGTTTGCAATCTTCTAATTCCCAATGGAACAGCAGATCACACGAAACTTGTAATTGGCTAGATCCCAATGGATCAACTAATCACACTTGATTGATACTAGCAACAACACCAGATCGATACGAATTGGTGTGGTAGAATTCAATGGTTTGAACTTAGCAACTCCAAGAACTAGGGTTTATATTAAACAAGGTCTAACCTAATCTAGAGGGCGTTACCAAACTTATATGGCCGCCGGAACGTCCAAAAAACGCGAAACAAAAATGTGTATGATACAGTCAGATCCGTCTGGATCTGATGGGAACTTTTTGGGCCAGATTATCCGTTCTAAGTGGGCCGGATTATCTAGGGCCGTACAGAAAGTCGAGCACGAAGTCCTTAGCAGAATCTCCAAAAAAAGGGCCGGATTATACGGGGTGTGGTGGCCGGATTATCCGGGTTCTTTTAGACGTGGAAGTACTCATTGGAAAGATCTTGGAATTATCTATCCAACAAGTGCTTATTTGCTTGATTTGGAGTTCATATGAGGAATCCACGCCCGTTTCAATTTCAGGACTTCTGTCAGTCCGAATTGAATGTTCCTTCTCTTCGATGATCTCCCTTGCTTGTATTGCGCCTGCCTCCCTCGCGCCTTCATGGTTAATCATCACGTCTCGCTCCTCTTGACGCAACCCTTCTCCTCCTCGTGCCATGCTTTCCTCCTTAGTGAACCTGAGCATACATACATGCATAGACTTAGGTAGTATAAAATTCTCATTATTATAAATATCAAAATAATTTAGGAGTGAATTCACCTGTTGTTCAAGTAACTTTGCATGATCTCTAGTAATTGGTGCATTCCTGATTTCATTGGACTTATTCTTGACAGCAACATCAACATCTTTATTAGGAGTTGGAGATAGCAAGTCAGTAGGGATGTCCTCATCACCAACCATGTCCAGGAACCCTAGCAACATGTTGGGATTCAACTGCCACTTGTACTGGAGCACCAGTTTGAAAGAGGTTGCATCACCACACCCACTTGGTTGTGTGTGTGTGGCCATGTAAATCATTTTGGTTTCGAAAATAGCACATGCAAAGTAACTCCAATATGTGTCCAACCATGTCCAGGAACCCTAGCAGCATGCTAGGATTCAACTGCCACATGCAGTGGACCACTAGTCTGAAAGAGGTTGCATCACCACACCCAGTTGGATCTGTGTATGGCCATGTGGATCATTATGGTTAGGAAACGAATACATGCAATGTCACTCCAACATGTGTCCAACCATGTCCAGGAACCCTAGCAACAAGCTGGGATTCAACTACCACATGAAGTAGAGCACGAGTCTGAACGAGGTTGCATCACCACACCCACTTGGATGTGTGTGCGTGGCCATGTGGATCATTGTGATTTGGAAAAGAACACATGCAATGTCACACTCCAACATGTGGCCAACCATGTCTAGGAACTCTAGCAACATGCTGGGATTCAACTGCCACATGTAGTGGAGCACCAGTTTGAAAGAGGTTGTATCACCACACCCACTTGTAAGTGTGTGTGTGAGGCCAGGTGGATCATTGTGGTTTGGAAAATAACACATGGAATGTCACTCCAATAACTGTCCAACCATGTCCAGGAACCCTAGCAACATACTAGGATTCAACTGCCACATGAAGTGGAGCACTAGTCTAAAAGATGTTGCATCACCACACCCACTTGGCTGTGTGTGTGTGGCCATGTGGATCATTGTGGTGTTCAAAACAACACATGCAATGTCACTCCAACATGTGTCCAACCTTGTCCAGAAACCCTAGCAACATGCTGGGATTCAACTGCCACATGTAGGGGAGCAGCGGAATGAAAGAGGTTGTATCACCACACCCACTTGGATGTGTGTGTGTGGCCATGTGGATAATTATGGTTTATCAAATAACACATGCAATGTCATTCCAAAATGTGTCCAACCATGTCGAGGAACCCTAGCAACATGCTAGGATTCAATTGCCACATGTAGTGGAGCACAAGTTTGAAAGAGGTTGCATCACCACACCCACTTGGAATTGTGTCTGTGGCCATGTGGATCATTATGGTTTGGAAAAGAAAACCTGCAAAGTCACTCCAACATGTGTCTAACCATGTATAGGAACCCTAGCAACATGCTGGGATTCAACTACCACATGCAGTGGAGCACCTGTTTAAAAGAGGTTGCATCACCATACCCACGTGGATGTGTGTGTGTACATGTGAATAATTGTGGTTTGGCAAAGAACACATGCAATGTCACTCCAACATGTGTCCAACCATGTCCAGGAACCCTAGCAACATGCTAGGATTCAACTGCCACATGCAATGGAGCACTAGTCTGAAAGAGGTTGTGTATCCACGCCCAGTTGGATGTGTGTGTAGCCATGTGGATCATTGTGGTTTGGAAAATAATACATGCAATGTCACTACAACATGTGTCCAACCATGTCCAGGAACCCTAGCAACATGCTGGGATTCAACTACCACATGAAGTAGAGCACAAGTCTGAACGAGGTTGCATCACCACACCCACTTGGATGTGTGTGTGTGGCCATGTGGATCATTGTGGTTTGCAAAATAACACATGCAATGTCACACTCCAACATGTGTCCAACCATGCCTAGGAACTCTAGCAACATGCTGGGATTCAACTGCCACATGTAGTGGAGCACTAGTTTGAAAGAGGTTGTATCACCACACCCACTTGGATGTGTGTGTGAGGCCAGGTGGATCATTGTGGTTTGGAAAAGAACACATGGAATTTCACTCCAATAGGTGTCCAACCATGTCCAGGAACCCTAGCAAAATGCTGGGATTCAAATGCCACGTGAAGTGGAGCACTAGTCTGAAAGATGTTGCATCACCACACCTACTTGGATGTGTGTGTGTGGCCATGTGCATCATTGTGGTGTCCAAAACAACACATTCAATGTCACTCCAACATGTGTCCAAACATGTCCAGAAGCCCTAGCAACATGCTGGGATTCAACTTCCACATGTAGTGGAGCAGCGGTATGAAAGAGTTTGTATCACCACACCCACTTGGATGTGTGTGTGTGGCCATGTGGATCATTGTGGTTAATCAAATAACACATGCAATATCACTCCAACATGTGTCCAACCATGTTGAGGAACCCTAGCAACATGCTAGGATTCAATTGCCACATGGAGTGGAGCACCAGTTTGAAAGTGGTTGCATCACCACACCCACTTGGAATTGTGTCTGTGGCCATGTGGATCATTATGGTTTGGAAAATAAAACCTGCAGTGTCACTCCAACATGTGTCTAAGCATGTCTAGAAACCCTAGCAACATGCTGGGATTCAACTACCACATGCAGTGGAGCGCCTGTTTAAAAGAGGTTGCATCACCACACCCACGTGGATGTGTGTGTACATGGGAATAATTGTGGTTTGGCAAAGAACACATGCAATGTCACTCCAACATGTGTCCAACCATGTCCAGGAACCCTAAAAACATGCTAGCATTCAATTGCCACATGCAGTGGAGCACCAGTTTGAAAGTGGTTGCATCACCACACCCACTTAGAATTGTGTCTGTGGCCATGTGGATCATTATGGTTTGGAAAATAAAACCTGCAGTGTCACTCCAACATGTGTCTAAGCATGTCTAGGAACCCTAGCAACATGCTGGGATTCAACTACCACATGTAGTGGAGCACCTGTTTAAAAGAGGTTGCATCACCACACCCACGTGGATTTGTGTGTACATGGGAATAATTGTGGTTTGGCAAAGAACACATGCAATGTCACTCCAACATGTGTCTAACCATGTCCAGGAACCCTAGCAACATGCTAGGATTGAACTGCCACATGCAATGGAGCACTAGTCTGAAAGAGGTTGTATAACCACACCTAGTTGGATGTGTGTGTGGCCATGTGGATCATTGTGGTTTGCAACAGAACACATGCAATATCACTCCAACATGTGTCCAACCATGTCCAGGAACCCTATCAACATGTTGGGATTCAACTACCACATGAAGTGGAGCACCAGTCTAAAAGATGTTGCGTCACCACACCCACATGGATGTGTGTGTGTGTGGCTATGTGGATCATTGTGGTTTGGAATATAACACATGTAATGTCACTCCAACATGTGTCCAACCATGTCTAGGAACCCTAGCAACATGCTGGGATTCAGCTGCCACATGTGGTGGAGCACCAGTTTGAAAGAGGTTGCATCACCACACACACTTGGATGTGTGTGTGTCCATGTGGATCATTGTGGATTGGAAAATAACACATGCAATGTCACTCCAATATGTGTCCAACAATGTCTAGGAACTGCCACATGAAGTGGAGCACTAGTCTGAAAGATGTTGCATCACCACACCCACTAGTCTGAAAGAAGTGGAGCACTAGTCTGAAAGTGTGTGTAGCCATGTGGATCATTGTGGTGTTCAAAACAACACATGCAATGTCACTCCAACATGTATCCAACCATGTCCAGAAACCCTAGCCACATGTTGGGATTCAACTGCCACATGTAGTGGAGCAGCGGTATGAAAGAATTTGTATCACCACACCCACTTGGATGTGTGTGTGGCCATGTGGATCATTGTGGTTTATCAAATATCACATGCAATATCACTCCAACATGTGTCCAACCATGTCGAGGAACCCTAGCAACATGCTAGGATTCAATTGCCACATGCAGTGGAGCACCAGTTTGAAAGAGGTTGCATCACCACACCTATTTGGAATTGTGTCTGTGGCCATGTCGATCATTATGGTTTGGAAAATAAAACCTGCAATATCACTCCAACATGTGTCTAACCATGTCTAGGAACCCTAGCAACATGCTGGGATTCAACTACCACATGAAGTGGAGCACCTGTTTAAAAGAGGTTGCATCACAATACCCACGTGGATGTGTGTGTGTACATGTGAATAATTGTGGTTTGGCAAAGAACACATGCAATGTCACTCCAACATGTGTCCAACCATGTCCAGGAACCCTAGCAACATGCTAGGATTCAACTGCCACATGCAATGGAGCACTAGTCTGAAAGAGGTTGCGTCACCACACCCAGTTGGATGTGTGTGTGGCCATGTGGATAATTGTGGTTTGGAACAGAACACATGCAATATCACTCCAACATGTGTCCAACCATGTCCAAGAACGCTATCAACATGTTGTGATATAACTATCATCTAAAAGAGGTTGCGTCACCACACCCACTTGGATGTGTGTGTGTGTGGCCATGTAGATCATTGTGGTTTGGAAAATAACACATGTTATATCACTCCAACATGTGTCCAACCATGTCTAGGAACCCTAGCAACATGCTGGGATTCAAGTACCACATATGGCGGAGCACCAGTTTGAAAGAGGTTGCATCACCACACACACTTGGATGTGTGTGTGGCCATGTGGATCACTGTGGATTGGAAAATAACACATGCAATGTCACTGCAATATGTGTCCAACCATGTCCAGGAACCCTAGAAACATGTTAGGATTCAACTGCCACATGCAGTGGAGCACTAGTATGAAAGAGGTTGCATCACCACACTCACTTGGATGTGTGTGTGTGTGGCCATGTGGATCATTGTAGTTGGGAAAAGTACACGTACAATTTCACTCCAACATGTGTCCAACTATGTCTAGGAACCCTAGAAACATGCTGGGATTCAACTGCCACATGCAGTGGAGCACCAGTCTGAAAGAGGTTGCATCACCACACCTACTTGGATATGTGTGTATGGCCATGTGGATCAATGTGGTTTGGAAAAAACACATTCAATGTCACTCCAACATGTGTCGAACCATGTCCAGGAACCTTAGCAACATGTTGGGTTTCAACTACCACATGTAGTGGAGCACTAGCTTGAAAGAGGTTGCATCACCACACCCACTTGTATGTGTTTGTGTGGCCATGTGGATCATTGTTGTTTGGAAAACAAGACATGCAATGTCACTCCAACATGTGTCCAACCATGTCCATGAACCCTGGCAACTTCTGGGATTCAACTGCCACAAGTAGTGGAGAACTAGTATGAAAGAAGTTGCATCACCACAACCACTTGGATGTGTGTGTGGCCATGTGGATCATTGTGGTTTGGAAAAGAACACATGCATTGTCACTCCAACATGTCTCCAACCATGTATAGGAACCCTAGCAACATGTTGGGATTCAAGTGCCACATGGAGTGGAGCACCAGTTTGAAAGAGGTTGCATCACCACACCCACTTGGATGTGTGTGTGTGTGGCCATGTGGATCATTTTTGTTTGGAAATGAGCACATGCAATGTCACTCCAATATGTGTCCAACCATGTCCAGGAACCCTAGCAACATGCTAAAATTCAATTGCCACATGCAGTTGAGCACTAGTCTGAAAGAGGTTGCATCACCACACCCAGTTGGATGTGTGCATGGCCATGTGGATCATTATGGTTTGGAAAAGAACACATGCAATGTCACGCCAACATGTGTTCAACCATGTCTAGGAACCCAAGAAACTGTAGGGGTATGCGTATAAAATAATAATAAAATTACCCTACGCCCGGGAACCCCTGATGCTGCCATGACCTATCTATTAGTAATGCAGTAACGAGAGAGGATTTTCGCAAACATACCCTTGAAGACCGAAAAGCGTTGTCAACTCTCAGGAGAGCGTGGTTGATGTAGATGATCCAAATCCAACCTCAAGGTCACGATGAAGTCATTGCGCTCATGCGGCTCCAACAACTCCTAGTGCCCCAAGTGTGACACCTCGCGGGGAGTTACACACATCTGGTGCCTGGCAATGACTGCTGCTTCCTTGATCCAACAGTAGTTGCGGAAGTAGACCTCCTGGAGCCTAATCCCGCAGCGTGACGGTGCTCCGCGATGAAGATGTCTCTCGTTCGCGTAGTTCGAACTTCAGACCACTGTCACGGGAGAGAGAGAGAGAGAGATCAATTGGAGGTCTCCCCAAAAGTGAGGAAACCTTTATTGAATATTGTGTGTCTTTTCTGGTCAAAATACCCCACTATATATAGGGGGAGGGGAGGTACTACCTCCCTCAAAGTCCCGGGGTGGGACTAAAGGAGGGGTGAGGGGGCACCCACCGTCCAACCCTGGTGGGCCCCGTGTGGGGGGGAGCTAGGCCTAGCCGGCCACCCCTCCCACCTTCTCTCCTCTTCCCTTTTCCTCATGGGCCCTTCTCCCTCTAGAATTGGCCCAAGCCTTTTTGACCTTTATTTGATTTCTCTTTTATCAAATAATTATGAATAAATTATTAAATCAATATTTAACATTCATTCTCATATTATTCAATCTCCGTTGTTATGGAACACCTTCCACCTCCACTCCAGACATCCTCTGGACTTACCGAAACCCTTCCGGTTTTGTCTCTTCTCTTCTTTGGTGATTCTACCAATCCTCTAAACTCTCTCTAAGCATCATCAAGCCCTTAAGCGTGATACCACATGGTTCGGGAACACTCCAGACATGGTTGGGAAACTCTCGGACCAATGATCGATAGAGGGACCTGGATGGCCATGTGACCCCTGTGCATTCCACGAAGATCTTTCGTCATTTGAACCGTGACTGTCGCGTCTTATTCCTTATGTCTCTCGATACTTGCATTACCCGAGATCTGATCAATGACATCACCATGTCGTGTTCAATCTCGTTACCGAACAATGCTACTTGACTCAGTTTGACAAGTGATATCCGTGTGATCAAATCACACGCTGCGCAGCTATTGGATACAACTTCTCCAAGTGGACCCTTGAGTATCTTTCCGTCACACGGATAGATAGACCCCGATCTTGACATATAATACCTCTACAGTTCCTCCTAATACCTGAACACACCTTTATGATCACTTTTTCATAAGTTACGTTTGATGTTATCTAAGAACTCTTAGGAGACAGTGATTGATATAGTCTCATGGTCTAAGGAATAGTCTACTAGGTATATTCTACTAATCATAACTTGAACTCCGTGACATGATCAGGTCATGATGTTTAGGTTGGGTATTGGTTCATCATCTCATTCTCATAATTAGTTGACTCCATTTCCAATTGGCATAAATACCACATGATCAAGAAACCTTGATCATTTGTTGACCAATGAACTAGTGACTAGAATTTCACCAGGAACCCCTGGTTGTTCATATATCACACGTGCATTGATATTTCTTTTCAATATAGTTATAGCATGATATAAAACTTAATGATAAACTTTATGAAATATGATAATAATCCTTATTATTATTTGTCTCTAGGGCATATTTCTAATAGTCTCCCACTTGCACTAGAGTACAAATAACATAACCCTTTATGCTTTAAGATATGCCATCCTTTATGGATTTGGAAAACATGTCTATAGTTCTCTATTAGACACTTCAACCATTGATTCATGCTTAATCACTTTTCAAACGTTCCTTCTTGGATCATATATTATGTTAAGTTGTTATCATGGTTCTCCAAGATAGAACCTATGTCTCAACATAGTGGATGATGATCATCCTTTTCTTTCTTTCAACCATTGATGTTAAACTTAATACTATTTCCTAATTTGAGTTATTAAGGAACAATTCCTTAATTAACTTCTATTCTAAAACTCCTTTCAGAATCCTTTTTGGGAATACTACATAATATCTTAATATTCTTGCTATCAACTTCTACTCCCTATAAATCTTTATTTATCGGTACTTGTGCTTTTATTCTTAATGTGTCATATACTCACTTAAGAATCACTCCTCTAAGCTCCCACTCAAAATATGTTCCCAATATATTTGGGTATGAGTCACTACTCTTACTCAACATATGTTCCTACATATTTGAAATTGAGACTTATATTGCTCCCACTCAAAATGTGTTCCCGACACATTTGAGTTCGAGAGTTACATTGCTCCCACTCAAAAATATGCCATTCACATATTGTTTTAGGAAGACTTTCATAGCTCCCACTCAATTTCATGCAAATTGCATATCCACTCACTATTTTGAATGATTTCAAAATCCTTTGATGAATTATCAAACTGAGATATTTACTATGAGATACTAGCACCTCACTAGTTTTAAATCCACTAGACTTTCAGCACACATGAATCAAATTGATTTGAATTTGTCCAATACATTATTCACGACTGCTTTTGTCATTCACCTCCTTTTTCCACTATGTCTTTGTAGTCATTTGGGAAAATCCGAGTAACCCCTTTACTTGTTAAGATTTAGAAACCAATTGCTTTCTAATCTTAAGTGAATTTTGCCTTTAGGATTTCTCATAATTCCATATTACCACTATTTCCTTAGTACTTCATAGGTATGTCATATTCCGGTAATCATGATAAATGATTCACAAATGTCTCCATATGGGATATGGCGTACATTTTGAATCCTATTTCATGTAGTGAAAATACCAGTGGTGAAAACACAATGATCACTATCATTGATTCTTTCCTTTGTGAAGAGTATTGATGAGTGCATATTTGCATCCTGTTTTATATTATTATTTTCCATTGTAGATGTAGGATCTTGGTATTTTACTGCGCTCGCATGCACATTTTGTGTCTGTTTTCACCAGGATCAGGACAAATGATGGATCCAATGGATATAATCCTTGGAGTAGTTGTACTATGGAGAAAAGGAGTCAAAAACAACGTAAATCGCTTATTTGGGAAATATTAATAATACGAGAAGAGAACAAAGGAGGTAGAGATTTTAACGACCAACTATACGACCGGAGCAAAATTTTTGGTCATATAGATCCGACCGTATAGTTGGCGCCACCTCTGCCTCCTCAAATAGTTTCACCCCGTGCAACTGGTTCGGAGATATGACATACATAACACCTAGAAATCGCAGAAACCTCACCTCCGGAATGCATCTAGAGGTGGAACTCATCCGCTAGGGATCCATCTTCGCCCTGCGCAGATCCGGGAGGCTAAGGCATTGATCTTCATCATCCACCGCTGCAACACCACCATCTCCATCCATCCCATCTACATCTTGTCTAGATCTTGTTGTAATTCCTATACTCGTTGTGGATTTATACAAGTACTATTCATCTATGATTGTTTCCATTACCATTGCTATGATGTTGATTGCCTCCATGTCTGAGTAGATCTCTAGTTCTTGGGGACATAACCCTAGCATATGATTGAGATGAGATAGAGATTATTATGTTAGACATCATTATGTGTATGTGTTAATTTTCTTCATCTTGATGTTGGGAGTTGTGCACCTCCTTAATATTTGTCTCTTATGGGGACTCGATGAAGGGGATTACTTGTTGGTAGACGGAGGGATGATAGAACTTACTATGACTATAAAGCTATTATCAATCCTTACGTACTAACTTGGGGGTATCAAGGAGAACTCACAAAGCCATGTCCATGCCACGGGAGAAATCACTTAATAGTGCAGTAATTTGATTGATGTGATTGCTGTCTACTGTGGTTATGAGGACGATGTGTGCAGCGGTTGCTGGCTAATCATCCATATATGGAGCTCCTCCCACATACATACAAATTATGAGAATATTCATTATAATAATCTTGATTTCTTAGTCTAAATTGCTAGTGGTGTATCCACTATTCCCCGAGAACGCCTTTTTCCCTATTGTAGTTCCAAAGTTCTATTACACACGCGATTCTTACTTTTTACAATAAGTTCTGCTTTACTTTAAATTACCTTGTTCAACCAAAAACCCAAAAACAACTCTACTTATCTTGCATCTTAAAGTTATTTCTTAAGTACTTCGCTTAGTTGTTGTTAAAAGCATTTTAGTCGTCTGCCTACTGCTCCCTCTGGGATCAATATCTTTATTTCGAAACTAGCTACAAACGATCTATGCACTTGCAGGCATAAAGCTATTTACTGGCGATGTTGCCGGGGAGCTTAGCGCTATATGTCACTTTACTTTTAGTTATTTACTTTCCTTGTACTAATTTTTACGTAAGTTGTAGGACCATACGTAACACCCCAGCATTAGAGCTTAGAAATAAGCTGAACATTGGTGTGTGCATTGCATTCATGCATAGAAAATCTGGATAATTTTCGCATTTTTAAATAAAACTTGTCGAAGTGATTGAAGCTTCTCTTAACTTGGTGGAACTGAAGTAGATCATCAAGTTGACTATGATAAGTTTCAATATGACCTTTGCTAAAACCTTATCTTTGGGTAGTATAATTTGATCTAAGGGTAGATCAAATGTAATAAAACTAAGTCACAACACACTACTTAATAAGGAGTACTTGATCTTCTAGAGATCATTACATGGTATTCCATACCAGAACTCAAGGACGAATACTTAATATTCTAAAGATGATATCAAGGTATTATCTACCACAAACCCTGAATCCCAAGTCACGTATATAACTTAAGTAAAAGAAACTCATAACTAAATCGTGAAACACATGTTTGCCATAGTTACTCTTATCATAGGTACCATGATAGTTCTTAAACATTAAATATTATTACAAATAGAGTAGAAAGGGAAGTCAAGCTAAGACCATCCATTACATACTCTTAGTGTCATGCTAATAGATGACAATCCTATTTAACCAAGTCCTAGTGTCTATTGATCATCATTGTGTGTGATCCGTTCTTGACCTAGCACTTATTGAGTCACAACCTTTGACCTATTATATTGACCTTTCAAAGATTTTACGTAAATTAATTAGGAGGAACTAGCTTTGGTGAAGTATGCCATCATCAATGTAATGAGATCCTTACTGGTGATCAAACCATTTGATGTTGGAGGAGTTAACTCACTCATGAGTTAACTAGAAGCGGTACCTAAACCCAAGATTTAAGCTAGTAATTATGAAGCTATGAGAAAGCTAGTAGTATTAGAGTATCCAATGATAATATTATTAAGCTAAGTAGATACAATTATGGAGTAAGCTTCCTTAACAAGATCAGCTTTATAGAGAGACTAGTACAAGTCTACTACTTAGTTGATTATAGATCTTGATCAGACAATTAGAGGCCTAAGCTTTGTATGATCAAAGGATGGTGGTCATTATTCTCAAGTCACTTGATAACAGATGACTAGGTGTTGAAAAAGAGTTGTGAGTATACCAAGTTAGGCAAGCCCTAGTAAGATGAATCATCTAGCTTGATCATGAGAAGTTACGCTAGAGTTTGATGAAGTATATAATATGAGTTGAATGGAGTAGTTGGAGGCAGAGTATGTTAACCAAGCTAATACAAGAACAAACTTGTATTATGGAGAGTAGTACCATACTTATTCTAGAGGATTGTTATCACATGTGATATAGAAAGAGTTATAATCTTGCAAGTCTTGAAAGTAGTTGCAAGATGGATTTAAAGGAGTTAATTAATGGAGTTAAAAGTAGCTATATTGATGGATTCATTAGAGGTAGTTAAGAAATGGAAGTTTCATACTAGAGTAATAATGGAGAATGATTATTGCTGAAATGGCATGACCATGTCATCATATGATGATGGATATGGTGGAGTTAGATGATTGTCTTATTCAGGAAGATGTGATCTTTGTGAATAAGATAAGAGAGATTTAAATAGAGTATATTTCGGAAAGGAATTCCTTATCTAAAGATAACCTCAGTGAGGTATTAAGGTAAGGATTCTTTAGAAGCCTTAACCAAGATCATATCAACCCAGGACAAGAATCATGTCTACCTATTTGTTTTAAACCCTAGAATAAAGAGGGTAGTTAAACCAATTCCTAGATTTAAGCAGCCATTGGAAAGGTATCTCTTAGTCAAATGGAACTTCTAAGAGATGATTATAATACTAGTTGAGAGTGTATTGATGGAAGCCTTGTTCACCTTATTGTCTTAAACCTTAATAGATCTAGTCTCATAGAACCATCAAGGTCACTTTAGGAAAGTAATCTCAATATCTCATTCTAAGATAAGTTATTATCCATGGTCACAAATCATAATGGCAATACGTCTTAGCTTTAATATTCATCCATATCTATAATTGAATATGAGTTATTAAGTCCTCTCAAAGCCCATGTACCTACATTTAAATAAACCTAAGCATTTCTCCATCAATGATTGTTATTGATTCATAATGACCTAACCAAGATTGTTTTGTGGTATTGCTGAACATTACAAATCAAAGAGAATTGGATTTGGTAAAATAACCAAAAAGGGAGAACCATGAAACTTAAATCACCCTATCATGAACCACAAGGATTAATACCTTATTAATGTATATACATGATTCCTTTACGAGGTTAAGTATTAATAAGATTTTGTACACCTAAATAACCATTTTAAACCGTTACCCTTACATTAATTTAGTGGAGGTAAGATCATTTTATAAGGTATTTATATGAGAATTAATCTCTAAAACCCTAATCCCTATTAATATTTTCTAATGAAAATAATTCTTTATATAATCATGAATAGTAAAAAAAATACTAAAAAAATGTCAAATCAACTAGTTAATTTAACCATGTAGAACCCTTGTTGATTCATTGAGTTTGAGTATTTGAATCATTAAGGAAATTCAAATTGAAGTGGAAAATGGAAAAACAGAAATAAAAACAGAATAAGAAAAAGAAAAAGGAGGCAGCTAGGCGCAGGCCCACGACCCATTCCCTACTCCCAGCTCACGAGCAGCAGCAATAATAAATCGCTCACTCCATCGTGGCCCAGCAAAAGCCTAACAGCAGCCTGTCTCACCTTTCCCCTCTGACTGACAGGTGGGACCGGAGGTGGACCGCGGGTTGAGACAGAAACATTGCTAGGGGTTTTCTGCAAAATGTATGTTGTCGTCTACCTCTCGATGTCACAAGAAGCTTGCTGGACGGAGCTCCACCACACTATAACATAGACCTTCGTCTAGATTCGTGCCGTCGTCACCATGGGATATAAGAACACCACGAAGCCTCTGCTCATCCTCATCCTTCCATTCTCCCTCTCTCTTTGAGTTTTCTTCTCAACCGAAAAACCCTAGCCCCAGGTCTCGCTGGTGCTGTCGATTCTGTGCTCGCCTCGGCCAGTGGAGACCTTTGGGAGAACCGCCAAGCTCTTCTCGTTCTTTTGCCCCTAACAGCACAAGCCGGGGAGGTCTCAGGCGCCGCAATCGACACTACCATGTCCAATGTCGGTCGCTGTCACTGCCATCGATTCCGACCATGATTTGCCTTGCCAACCGCTTCACTGCAATCTCGGTGAGCCCATGGTGCTCTGGCACTTCTCCTCGTTCCCTCTCTAGCTCTCTGCTGCTCTACCGCTGTGCATCTGCGAGCACCGCCACCGCCCGTCGTCATAGTCGTTACTCCGGCGTCCTAACAGGAGCGGCACTGCCACTATAAGGTTCCCCATCGTGCCCTCTTTCCAATGAGCACAGCTACAGCTACACGCAAGCACCCAATCAATAGATCGGTCATCGATCTGTGATGATCATCTCTGGATGACATCAGCATGATGTCATACTGACGTCACCCCTAGCCTAGTCAGCAGGTTTGACCGTTCTAGGTCCGTGTGGCTTGCCGACGTGGCCTGTGGCTCGCCTGTCTGTGACTCAGACTAGGGTCCGTTTAGGTATAAAAAGTAGTTCCTGTTTAGGAAATAGATTAGATTATATAAATTCGATTATAAATATTTTTTAGGAAACTAAAAAAATGATTAAACCTTATAAATTTAATATATTTTGTTTCATAAGTCAGAAAAATGTATATAATATATCAAAATGCTCAGAAAAATAAAATCTATAATTTAAACTTTATTAATAAACATTATTGTGTTAACTATTTAAATAATTATTATTTAATGAATATTTTATAAGTAATAATACTTTGAAAATTCATATTTTAGTATTGGTAAATGATAATAATATAAATAATATACCAAAATTCTTAGAAAAACAAAATCTACATTTATAAACTTGTTTCATAGATTTTTGGTATCATTTAGATAAATATTATTATTTATTAAGTATTTATAAAGTGATAAAACTTTTAAAAATCATAGTTTAATATTTAAAAATCAAAAAAATACATATAATATACCGAAATGATCACAAAAATAAATTCTACACATTAAAAATATCCTCTTTCTTAATTGATATCAAATAAAAGGTAAAGGTCTAATAAATCTTATTTTAGTTCTTTTCTTTTATTTTGATTCATTAAAAATATATAAATGTTTACTATTGCCTTTGCCATCATTTGTTTAAAGTCTAAAAATGTAATAATAAGTTCAATTGATGTTTAAGTAAAGTTAATATAGTTCTAACCATTTTAAGTTGTACTTACTAAAACTACCATTTAGAATTAAGTAAATCTTACTCTCCAAAAATATTTTATCAATTATAAAATCATCAAGATTTGAGTACTAATTCTTTTACAATTTGGAAATCCACTTTAAAATTTAAACAAAGTTTATAAGTATTTAACATGATGCCACTCACATATTTATAGAAATAAATATTAATTCTATAATAATTAAGTGATTATATTCACATATAAATCAAGAGAACACCACTTCCATAAAGACATAATACTTTTGTTTCACCTTCATGAAGTGTTAAAAGTATCCACTTGCTAGTGGAGTAGTTATTCAAAATTACTAATTGTTTTCTACTTTAATACTTGTAATTAAAAATAAAACCTTAAAGTGTTAGATTTAAGTTTAAATGCTTTTTACTTTGTAAAGTAATATTTTCCTCAAAAGTTATTCTTTTAAGAAGTGTTAAAAGAAATCCTTAAGCATTTCTGTGAAGACTCTAATGAGTTGACAATCCTAATCAAGGAGTTTTTATGTGCCATTCCACACTTTAATGATTTAGTATTGCATATTACTTGTTGTATTTACATATTGTTTCACACACTCTCACAAGACTTAATAAGAAGCACAAGTGTGAAACTGAGATAAAAGTGAAACACATTCTAAAAAAACATTCCCAGTTTCCGAACCCTAGATCAGATATGATTAGTCTAGGGACTCGCGTTTATCAAAATGCATTACATTACTTATGCATAATTGCATATTGCTTCTTTAAACATTAGTCCTTACCAGACCAATGATGCTATTTCCAGACTTTGGATCTTCTATTGTCTTGAAGACCGTGAGTGCATAATCTTGCAATCACAAAAGGCAAGTTCACAACTTGCTCATGTCTTTTAATTATTTTCTATCAAATGCTTGTAACTCAAATGTTGTCATCACCTGCATTCCAAAAAAATCGAAAACACTATTTTCATAATTAACTTGAAGTATCGGTTACTGATCCAGGGTGATCAGCTAATCTATCATAACTGGCAATGGAAATGCCATTGTACAGGAATGTATCATCTAGGACTTAACAACCAATGTCGACAGTGATTCTAGCGCTGTATATTACGCATTAACCATAAGACTTGGAATGGGATGGGAAAGTCAGTTGTATCTTCTCCCTTTCACATGGACGGATGACCTTACCGTGAGGCTATTCATATTCTCGTGGAAAATCCAGCACATGGGTGGGACCCCTAAGTTCCCCGCGAGCTAGGTGTCTAGATTATCTGTGCATAGTTGTCTTGGTGTAAGCTCACCATAGCTGATGGTGGCAGCCAGACATAGCTGCTTATAGAGTATTCGAGAGGCTACCCAAAGAGTAACTGTTGTAGTCCGTCTCGGGGGATCGTGTCTTCATGTGGGGTCACGGAGAAGGCAGTACTGGCTTGGATCTTAGACTGGGCCCCATACCAAGGAAGTGTGGACAAGCTCGCGGCTTGGATGTGCAACAAGGCTAAGGTCTCTTATGGGTAAAGTAACGCACCTCTGCAGAGTGTAAGAATTATGACATGTTACTCCCTATTCAGGGAAGGAGCTACAAACACAGCAGGAAAGGAACCCCACGAAGGTTCTAGTCAACCTGTGAAGGTTGTCGGACATAGTTTTCAAAATAAAAGCAACCTTTGAAGAAATGTTTACGAAAATCTGCATTGCCTACGACCTATGGTCTGTGGCTGTAGAGATAGTGCATCATACACTCCTTTTTAGTGAACTTGATGAGTACGCTCGTACTCAACCGTACCTTCTTAACCCTTGCTAGGTTTTAAACTGTTGAAGACGATGTTAACATCAATTTCTGCTCAGGAAACCATCATTGGCAGCTCAAGTTCTTCAATAAAGTCTATGAAGTCAAAATATACATCAGCTGAAGTGAAGACAAAGTCTCTGTTTAGATAGGATTAGATACTCTATCCATAAAACCTACTTCTATAGAGCATTGCAATAACAACAATGGCAAGCCAAATAGTTTAGATACTAGTCTTAGCTACTAGATAATTCTGAGTTGTTATTTTTGGTTCTTGTTTGTAAGAAGTTCTTTCTCTCTCTTTAACCTAGAGTGTTCTCTGGATCTTCTATAAAGAGTCGAGTTGTAATATATAGTCATGTCTTGGACCTGCTGTGTTTCTATTGTACCACTCTGAGGGATGTAATACTAGTGAACGGTGTTTCATTGGTGTTATGTCAACGACTATAGTGTACTACATCATGCAGTGGTATGCTGGGTCACCGCACCATAACAATGGACAACACTCAGCATTTAAACCAGCTTGAGGTAGTAAGGAAAATGGGTTCTCCCTTGGACGCCTTTATAGCTATCAATAAAGCATAAATCCGGATGGAATCGAGATCCACCCTTTATTATTTGAATTATTGCATTCTAAGAAATTTGTAGGAACCAATGAAGAAAGTCCTTTGTACACTTACAATTCTTTGAAGATGTTCTTAGTTCCTTTATTCGACAACTGTAATATCGATATGGTTAAAACCCAGTTGTTTAGACAAACTCTCTCTAATAATGGTTGTGACTGGTGTAGATCTTTTTGTGCAGAAGCACCGAGGACTTGGGAGGAATTGACAACCAAATTCCTATCAAAATATTATTCTGAAAGCAAAGCTCACAGGATGAGAGGTATTATTAGTAGTTTCAAAAATAATCCTAGTGAGGGCTTATATGAAGGATATCTAAGGTACAAAAGTTACCTAGATAATTGCCCCCATCATCGTTTGCCTTATTAGTTAATCACCCATACCATTTATGGAGGGTTAAATATTGAAAATAGGATGAATCTGGACACTGCTTCTAATGGCATTTTTCTATCTTATACCTATGATGAAGCTTGGAAACTAATAATAAAAATGATAGAAGCAACATAAAATCTTAAAGATAAGGAAAACATTACAAATAGTTTTTCATAATATGCTTGCATTAACGATTTCCTTGCAGATGAGAGGACAAATCCAATGATTAAAACCCTCAGTATTGATTCTTACTTAGTAAAGAAAATTATTGAGAATTATGTAGGACACTTGTAGGTACCTACGGAATGGGAAAACCGTAAACCCCTCGAAGAAAAGAAGCGTACAAGAGCGCTGATGGAAGAGTTCTCCTCAATACCTATACAAGGGATCGTAAAAAAAAGGCAAAAAGAGGAAGAACAAATAAAGAAGAGATCAAAGAAACTAGAAAGGAACCCTGAAGCTACCAATATAAATAATGTTATATTAAAGAATCTTATGGAAGCACGAATAGTGTATGATGAAGTGGTTATGCTAGACATTGAAACCTCAGAATTCATCAGATGTAAGGTTCGAGGTAACGAAACTTTGAAACCAATGATCCCAATATATTGTGGAGAAACTTTCTTATATTGAATTTGTGAGCTAATTTCAACTATAAATATTATGCCTTCATCACTTTATGAGGAACTCCGCTACAATTTAAATAATCCATATGTGGAAACGGTAGACACTACTATTAAATTGTCTAATAGAACCAATATAAAACTGAAAGGAGTAATCAGAAATATCTATGTCTTTATTGGGTCGCTCATGTACCCCCTTGACTTTCATATTGTTGATATGCCCCAAGATTCTTTTTGTCCTATCCATTTAGGCAGGCCTTTTATTTCCATCACCAAATCTCGAGTTGATAATAAGAAGGAGACTATTTCACTGATGATTGGAGAAGAGGAAATGACATTCCACTTTTCCAAACTAAAGAAGAGCCCATATGAAGTGGAGGATATCAAGGAAGAGAAGACGATTGCCGAGCTAGCGGCAATTCATTTTAGTACTCCACAAGATGAATTAGAGAGGAGTCTGATTAATTGGGAGGAAGCACCAGATGATGAGGAGAAATAAGACATGGATGATTACCTTGATTCAATTCCGGAAGCACAAAATCCATATGGCTATGAAGAACTGGTAAGAAAAGGAGATGAAGAGCCTCCACCAATAGAATTGAAAAAACTTCCAGATAATATGAGGTATGAATTTTTAGATAATGAAAATAAATGTCCTGTTATTATTAGCAAGAATTTATCGGAAATGAAACAAATAAACTCATTTCAGTTTTGGTTAAGCATCGTGAAGCCTTTGGATATACATTGAGTGATATTAAAGGAATAGATCCCTCTATCGTAACACATAAGATTATCATGCTTGATGATGCTGAACCTGTAGTAGATACACAAAGAAGGCTTAATCCGAAGATGAAGGAAGTAGTAAGAAAAGAGGTTACACGCTTACTAGATGTTGGCATAATATATCCTATTTCCGATAATAAGTGGGTTAGCCCAGCTCATTTCATACCAAGACAAGGTGGTCTTGATGCTGCTATGAATGAGGATGGTGAGCTAGTTCCTGTAAGGCCCATAGTAGGATATCGTATGTGCATTGACTTTAGGAAGCTAAACCGTGAGACAAAAAAATCATAAACATATACCATTCATGGATAAAATTTTAGAAAGACTTAATAATAATTCTTACTTTTATTTTCTTGATGGTTATTCTGGATATTCTCAAATTTACATACAGCCGGAAGATCAATAGAAAACAACTTTCACTTGTCTTTATGGCACATATGCTTATAGATTAATTCTGTTTGGCTTATGTAATGAAGCAGCAACTTTTCAGGAATGTGTTCTAAAGATTTTTGATGATTTTGTTGAGAAGACTATGGAAGTTCTAACAAATGATTTTGTTGTTTGTGGAACAACTTTTGATAATTGCCTCTACAATCTAACCAAAGTCTTACAGAGATGCAGGCAATCAAACTTGGTTTTGAATTGGGAACAATGTCGTTTCATGGAAAGAGAAGGTAAAGATTTTGGGCATAAAGTTTTGGAGAAGGGAATAGAAATAGATAGAACTAATATAAATGCTATAGAAAATCTTCCAATACCTCAGGACATTAAAAATCTAAAAATGTTTCTAGGACATGCATGTTTTTATAAGAGGTTTATAAAGGATTTTGCTAAGATAGTTATGCCCCTCACCAATCTTCTTGATAAAGAAACTCCATTCTATTTAGATCATGACTGCATTATAGCTTTTGAGAACATTAAGAATAAACTAGTTTCAGCACCTATCATGCAATCTCCAAAATGGGATGAACCTTTTGAAATCATGTGTGATGCTAGTGACTATGCTTTAGGGGCTGTGTTGGGACAGCGAGATGGAAAGAATTTGAATGTTATTTATTATGCTAGTAGACCTCTTAGTAAAATTCAGAAACATTATGCTACTACAGAAAAAGAGTTTCTAGCTATAATTTTTGCTTGCGACAAATTTAGATCTTACATAATTAATTCTAAGGTAATAAGTCATACGGATCACCAAGCTTCGCATCACTTCCTTGTAAAAAAGGATGCTAAGCCCAGGTTGATTAGGTGGGTTTTATTACTACAAGAATAGTAGATAGGAGGGGTAAACATAACCCGGTAGCAGCTCATCTTTCTAGGATGGAGGGAATAATCAATAACCCCGTGCCTATTAATGAATCATTTTCAGGAAAATATTTAGCAAACATTGAAATCGCTAATCCATCGTATGCAGATTATGCCAACTATCTAGCAACAAAATTTATACCTTCTGGTATGTCAAGAAATCAAAGAATGAAATTCTTTAATGATCTTAAATATTACTTTTGGGATGATCCGTATCTATATCGTCATGGACTTGACGGAATAATACAGAAGTGCGTTCCTAACCATGAAATGAATGCGATATTTAAAGCTTGTCATGACAGTCTATATGGAGGGCATCATGCAGTTAAGAGAACTACTGTAGAAGTACTTCAATCTGGATTCTATTGGCCCACCTTGCTAAAGGATGCATACAAGTATGTGGAATACTATGATGCTTGCCAAAGAAGAGGTAATATAGGTAGGAGATAAGAAATGGCAATAAATTATAGTCTCATAATTGAACCCTTTGATGTATGGGGAATGGATTACATGGGACCATTTATAGAGTCTAATGGTTATACTCATATTCTTGTTGCTGTTGACTATGTTACTAAATGGGTTGAAGCTATTCTAACAAATCATGCGGATGCAGCTACCTCAGTAAATATGATCAAGGATGTCATATTCCCTAGGTTTGGAGTTCCTAGAGTTCTAATTACTAATGGTGGTTCTCATTTTATGAAGGGAACTTTCAGGAAAATCCTCAGTAAGTATTGAGTATCTCACCGTGTTGCCTCACCATATCATCCTCAAACGAGTGGTCAAGTGGAACTCTCTAATAGAGAATTAAAGACCATACTCGAGAAAATGGTGGACGAATCAAGAAAATATTGGTCATACAAGTTAAATGACACTCTATGGGCATACGGTACTGCCTTTAAAAATCCAATGGGTATGACACCTTATAAGATGGTGTACGGTAAGGCATGCCATTTACCTTTAGAATTAGAACACAAAGCTTTCTGGGCAATCAAGAACCTAAATTATGATCTTAAAGCAGCTGGAGAAAAGCGTTTATTAGATATTCATGCTTTAGATGAGTTTAGAAGTGAAGCCTACGAGAATGCTAGGTTGTTTAAGGAAAAAGTGAAAAGATGGCATGATAGAAAAATAGAGAATAAGACTTTTAAAAGTAGAGATAAAGTGTTGATCTATAATTCTTGTCTTAAGTTGTTTCTAGGAAAGCTCAGATCAAAGTGGGAAGGCCCGTATATAGTTGAAGAAGCTTACTCATCGGGAGTAGTGAAGCTCCAAGGAAAAACACCCTCTCTTGCATGGGTGGTAAATGGACAACGTTTGAAGCATTATCGAGTAAGAGAAGATATAGGTGCATTCACCATAGAATTGATCACTCCAGAAGAAGTGATTAAGCAAAAATATACAAGGAATGGCAATTGCAAGAAGAATGGACTCGAGAAGGAATGAGCAATGCTACGGTCAAGCTATTGACCATAAAAGAGCGCTTCATGGGAGGTAACCCATGCGAAATAAGGTTTGAGTAAGTTTTTAAATTTTTAGTTAAAGTTTTATTTGGATATTGTGCCAAACAAGAAACATTTGATGCTCTAGCAAAGAAGAAGGGAGATTGATAAAGCCAAAGTTGGTGTAAAATCTAAGCTGACATTTTTCTGTCAAAACTTCATATTTCGTTAAGTTTTAGAGTAATAAGAATCCTTGGAGAAGCAGAAATTTTCTTGGTGGACACAGAAGGTTTAACGACCAACTATACAGCGGGAATAAAAAATTCCGGCCATATAGTTGCGGTCGTATAATTATTGCGACATCACCCCTTCCATCCACAAAAGGTACTGAGAGTTTAACGACCAACTATACGCCCAGAATTAAAAATTCTGCCCGTATAGTTGCGATCGTATAGTTGTCAACACCTTTGACAAAATAATTTCTGCAGTACTGAGAGTTTAATGACCAACTATACAGCCGGAATTAAAAATTCTGCCCGTATAGTTGCGTTCGTATAGTTATCATCCCATCTCAAACAAAATTTATTTAGAATATAGAGAGTTTAACGACCAACTATACGGCAGGAGTAAAAATTCCCATCTGTATAGTTTCGGCTGTATAGTTGGTTCCGCCGTAGATGTAAATCTATAGTCGGTTCATAACTATACGGTGGGAGCTATACGGGCCACGCCCATATAGTTGCTCGTTACGAAAGGCGGCTAGGGTTTTTGACCCCTCCTTTTAAAGCTGATCGCATCTAACCATTTTCATTAAGTTTTCGCAGAGCTACAGCCTCCAGCCTCAAAAAATCCTCGCCATCCCTATACAAGCCCTCTAATAACACCCGTGCAGCAAAGCCATGCAACCCTTCCATGTCAACAAGATCTGGAAGAAGAAAGAAGAGAAGCCCGTAAAGAGAATCGAAGAAGTGGAACCTAAAGGATCATCGTCATCATCCAGCCCGGAGATTAAGCCTCTCCCAAATTGGGAGGACATGTTCCTGCAAAGGATGGAGATGATGAGTCAAGATGAGCGAGGAAGGAACAAGGATGAGTATCTCCCTAATCCTTATCGTTACAACATAGGATTCTATTATAAACCTCCTCTTGGTCCATCACCTCTTAAACCTAAGAAGGTGTGGCAAGATGAGATTCATGATAATATCTATGAGTTATAAAAAGCTTCAAAGGCATGCATTGAAACAATTGGAGAAGGGATTGACTCCTACTGGATGATGAGCAAAGACCTTGAGAAGAAGGTCGATGCAATCGATGGTAGAGTTAGTTTATTGATTAAAACTATCTTTGAGTTGATAGATGAGAAGAAATTCCTCAAGAAGAAAATGTTGAAGCTCTAGTACTATATGGCCGAGCTTAGCATCCGCTTTGCAAGCATAGTTAAGGATGGCAACATAAAAGAAGAGGGCGACGCTCTCTCTACCTAGGAGGAGGAATAGGTACCAGCAAGGAGTTAATTGATCCCGCCTGGCTTGATTCCAAGCATGGGGAGATCTTTAAAGACCTTGTAATCTATCTTATAAATTTTATATTACCATTTTTGCATTAGTTCAAACTAGAAATAAAGTTTGCATCATTAGAATTTCCTTCAGGAATAGTCGATCCCTTTAATGAAATTCTGAGTTTATTATTACATATGGAGCAATATTGAGCTTGTCTTTGCTCTAATGATATATGAATGGCTTGAGTATGATTTTACTTGCACTTGATGATAGCAATAGGAGTCTTCCATAGCATTGGTATTAATGGAACACATAAAGATAATTTGGTCAATATGCTGTAAGTCTACGGTTTGATTTACAAAGAAAAATTATCTATACAATTAAGTTGAAAAAGAAACCTTGAACAAAGGAAAATGAAAGTGCTATCAAAATAGAGTGAGAACAAGTCAAGGTAGAATCTCTAAGTCATAAGAATGCTTCATATATAGTTGGAATTTGATAATTGAGATCATTAAACTTTGAATTCCTACATAAGGTGGAATATATGGCTAGCTCCTTTGCACATCACTTAAACCAAAAGTGTGAGCATATATGCAAAAGAAAAGAAAAGAAAGAAGAAAAAGAGCGAGTGTGCAAAGAGCAAATAGGCATATACCATTATATTGTAGTATGACAAAGAGACACTTATTTTGAATCCCAAGGGAATATGTTAATCCTAAAACACTTGGGACTACCTCGCTAACTCATTCGGTTGAACCGGATACTTGTACATTATGTTGAGATTTATCTTTTATAAACTATTGATCACCAAGGTTGGGAAGCATGTTAATACTATTTAGATGGTTCGAGTAAGGTACTATTCATGAACTTATCCCTATGTATTGTATACGATAAACACATGCTGCAACTGCCTCATTTATTTTATCGACTGAGCTTCATGAATACGAGGATCACATCCATTAAGCTAAACTTTCTTGGGACGAGCAAGAGTATAAGCTTGGGGAAGTTGATGAGTGCATATTTGCATCATGTTTTATATTATTATTTTGCATTGTAGATGTAGGATCTTGGTATTTTACTGCGCTCGCGCGCACATTTTATGTCTGTTTTCACCAGATCAGGACTGATGATGGATCCAATGGATATAATTTTTGGAGCAGTTGTACTGTGGAGAAAAGGAGTCAAAAACAACATAAATCGCTTATTTGGGAAATATTAATAATACCAGAAGAAAACCAAAAGCGAACAAAGGAGGCAGAGAGTTTAACGACCAACTATACGACTCCGACCATATAGTTGGTGTCGCCTCCGCCTCCTCAAATAGTTTCACCCCATGCAACTGGTTCGGACATGCAACATACAGAACACCCATGAATCGTAGAAACCTCACCTCTGGAAGGCATCTGGAGGGGGAACTCATCCGCCAAGGATCCATCTTCGCCCTACGAATATCTAGGAGGCTAAGGCATCTATCTTTATCATCCACCACTGCATAACCACCATCTCCATCCATCCCATCTACATCTTGTCTAGATCTTGTTGTAATTCCTGTACTCATTGTGGATTTATACAAGTACTATTCATCTATGATTATTCCCATTACCATTGCTATGATGTTGATTGCCTCCATGTCTGAGTAGATCTCTAGTTCTTGGGGAGATGGAGAAACCCTGGCATATGATTGAGATGAGATAGAGATTATTATGTTATACATCATTATGTGTATGTGTTAATTATCTTCATCTTGGTGTTGGGAGTTGTGCACCTCCTTAATATTTGCCTCTTATGGGGACACGATGAAGGGTATTACTTGTTGGTAGACAGAGGGATGATAGCACTTACTATGACTATAAAGTTGTTGTTAATCCTTACGTACTAGGGGGTATCAAGGAGAACTCATAAAGCCATATCCATGCCACGGGAGAAATCCCTTAATAGCGTAGTAATTTGATTGATCTCAATTGCTGTCTGTTGTGGTTATGAGGATGATGTGTGTAGCGGTTGCTGGCTAATCATCCATATATGGAGCTCCTCCCACATACATACACATTATGAGAATATTCGTTATAATAATCTTGATTGCTTAGTCTAAATTGCTAGCGGTATATCCACTATTCCCTAAGAACGCCTTTTCCCTATTGTAGTTCCAAAGTTCTATTACACACGCAATTCTTACTTTCTGCATTAACTTTTGCTTTACTTTAAATGACCTTGTTCAACCAAAAACCCAAAAACAACTCTACTTATCTTGCATCTCAAAGTTATTTCTTAAGTACTTCGCTTAGTTGTAGTTAAAATCATTTTAGTCTTTTGCCTACTGCTCCCTGTGGAATCGATATCTTTATTTCGAAACTAGCTACAAACAATTTGTGCACTTGCAGTCATCAAGTATTGTTCATGAATGCTTTCTATTGTGATTCTCAACACTCTGATGTAGGATTTTGAATCCTCATCGTGTTTTTCACTATCTTCCATTAGCTCCATAATCAAGAAATGTCACTAAATATGAACTTTCTCGAGAATGCACCAAAATCCATGCAATAATACTAGTTTTGCTCTCCTTTTGGTTCTAGCTATGGCTATTGTATTCATAATTTCCAATGAATACTCTATAAGGACTTACTCGCTATTGTTTTGGTTATATCAAATAACCCCAAAACTTCCACAACGATCCATACAAGACATGGCGCTGAATTTACGAATTCAGCTGTTTCACTATATATTCTAATTGAGTGCTAAATATTTCTAACTAATGGTCGTTTACATCTATACTAGAACGATTTATTCGGCACTATCTATTAACCCACTTGATATCAAATATCATATTGTGATGCTTTGCATTTTAACATTTCAAATGCATTGCATTCCACAATTTTGTTTATGCCAATGTTATAAAGTCGAATTTCATTACTATTGATCAAAATGTAGTAATTAGATTCTCTTTTATCTTTAATACCCTTTGTTGATGAAATAATTTGATCATACCAATTAGTTTCATACTTATGTTTCCTTTGGTAAACCTATTTACACAATTTAAACATTCATATAATGATAATCACCATTTTGTTAAACTACAATACATCGAATATGTATTCTCTTTTAACAATTCATCAAACACTTTGTATTCATGTAATACACAGTGTTTAAGTTATTTCTGCCAAACTTAGGCATGATTCATATGTGACAATAATACAAGTGTCTTTCACATATTATCAATATAAATTTGATTTTAAACAATGGTTTCATTCAGTAATTTTGATTTTAAACATATCATTAAGTTGGGTAATTTTCAAGGCATTTTCAATATTTTACAAATGTTCATGTATTATCAATAGTTTCAAACAATAAGGATAATGCACATATAATCGAACAAGATATGAACATAAATAGAAATCATTCATAAAATTGGAACAACTGTTTGATACAAACTCATATGAATAACCGTCTCACGAAGTGTGAGACACATTAATGAAGTTCACATATCCATCGATCGATTACAATAACTATCCAAAAACATAAACTAAGTGATAAATGTCGAGGGAGAGTGTCGTCGGCCATCATCATCATTCTCGCCATCAACACAAAATGTCACCTCTTCTCCAGCAAGCACCTCTCATGTAGAAGGACCTGTTTTCACCAAAACAGAACAAGTATCAAATATACTTAACACTGCAATATGTGTTTGCAAGATTATAACATTTATAAAACTGTATATCAAATATATACCTTTGTCATCGATGACCTCTACAACAACGGGTTGAACAATCACCTCCCTAAAATGTTATATGAACTCATGGAAATCCTATGTTTCCGCGTCACCTCTCATAATGCAAATCCTGGCAAGTGCTTGGTAGCTTGGTGGCAGCGGCTGCAACACAACGCCATTTGCAAAAGAGCTCGTCATCTAGCTGTCCAGGAAGTATGCATGCCTCATGTATGCATCATGCATGCGCTCCAAGTGGCCGTCAAGTGAAGAGTTCTCCTCAATCTTAATGGAGAGGAAGTCTCCCATCATCTCATGCTCCCATATGCGTGCTTGTTCCACCAGGTCTAGGAACCCTAGCAACATGCTGTGATTCACCTGCCACATGTAGTGGAGCACCAGTATGAAAGAGGTTGCATTACCACACCCACTTGGATGTGTGTGTGGTCATGTGGATCATTGTGGTTTGGAAAATAAGACATGCAATGTCACTCCAACATGTGTCCAACCATGTCCAGGAACCCTAGCAACATGCTGGGATTCTACTACCACATGTAGTGGAGCACCTGTCTGAAAGATGTTGCATCACCACACCCACTTGTATGTGTGTGTGTGGCCATGTGGATCATTGTGGTTTGGAAAAGAACACATGTAATGTCACTCCAACATGTGTCCAACCATGTCCAGGAACACTAGCAACATGCTTGGATTCAACTACCGCATGAAGTGGAGCACTAGTATGAAAGATGTTACATAACCACACCCACTTGGATGTGAGTGTGTGGCCATGTGGATCATTGTGGTTTGGAAAATAACACATGAAATGTCACTCCAACATGTGTCCAACCATGTCTATGAACCCTAGCAACATGTTGGGATTCAACTACCACATGCAGTGGAGCACCAGTTTGAAAGATGTTACATCACCGCACCCGCTTGGATGTGTGTGTGGCCATGTGGATAATTGTGGTTTGGAAAACAACGCATGCAATGTCACTGCAACATGTGTCCAGCCATGTCTAGGAACCCTAGCAACATGTTGGGATTTAACTGCCACATGTAGTGGAGCACCAGTTTGAAAGAGCACCACTTGGATGTGTGTGTGTGGACATGTGGATCATGGTAGTATGGAAAATAACACATGCAATGTCAATCTAACATGTGTCTAACCATGTCTAGGAACCCTAGAAACATGATGGGTTTCAACCGCCACATGCAGTGGAGCACCAGTTTGAAAGATATTGCATCACCATACCCACTTGGTTGTGCGTCTGTGGCCATGTGGATCATTGTGGTTTGGAAAAGAACACATGCAATTTCACTCCAACATGTGTCCAACCATGTCCAGGAACCCTGGCAACATGCTGACAGTCAACAGTCAAATGTAGTGGAGCACAAGTTTGAAAGAGGTTGCATCACCACACCCACTTACATGTGTGTGTGTCGCCATGTGGATCATTGTGGTTTGGAAAATAACACATGCAATGTCACTCCAACATGTGCCCAACCATGTCCAGGAACCCTAGCAACATGCTGGGATTCAACTCCCTCATGTAGTGGAGCACTAGTGTGAAAGAGGTTGCATCACCACACCCACTTGGATGTGTGTGTGGCCATGTGGATCATTTTGGTTTGTAAAATAACACATGCAATGTCACTCCAACGTGTGTCCAACCATGTCTAGGAACCCTAGCAACATGTTGTGATTCAACTGCCACATGCACTGGAGCACCAGTATGAAAGAGGTTGCATCACCACACCCACTTGGATGTGTGTGTGTGCCCATGTGGATCATTGTGGTTTGGAAAACAACACATGCAATTTCACTCCAACATGTGTCCAACCATGTCCAAGAACCATAGCAACATGCTGGGATTCAACTACCACATGCAGTGGAGCACCAGTCTAAAAGAGGTTGCATCACCACACCCACTTGGATGTGTGTGTGTGGCCATGTGGATCATTGTGGTTTGCAAAAGAACACATGCAATGTCACTCCAACATGTGTCCAACCATGTCTAGGAACTCTAGCAACATGCTGGGATTCAACTACCACATGTGGAGCACCAGTTTGAAAAAGGCTGCATCACCAAACCCTCTTGGTTGTGTGTGTGTGCGGCCAAGTGGATCATCGTGGTTTGGAAAAGAACACATGGAATGTCACTCCAATATGTGCCCAACCATGTCCAGGAAGCCTAGCAACATGCTGGGATTCAACTGCCACATGCAGTGGAGCACTAGTCTGAAATAGGCCGCATCACCATACCCACTTGGATGTGTGTGTGTGGCCATGTGGATCATTGTGGTTTGGAAAATAACGCATGCAATGTCACTCCAACATGTGTCCAACCGTGTCCAGAAACCCTAGCAACATATTGGGATTCCACTGCCACATGAAGTGGAGCAGCAGTATGAAAGAGGTTACATCACCACACCCACTTGGATGTGTGTGTGGCCATGGGGATCATTGTGGTTTAGAGAGAACACATGCAATTTCACTCCAACGTGTGTCCAACCATGTCCAGGAACCCTAGCAACATTATGTGATTCAACTGCCACATGCACTAGAGCACTAGTATGAAAGAGGTTGAATCACCACAGCCACTTGGATGTGTGTGTTGGGTTTGCAGCATAGAAAACAAAAAAAATCCTACATGGGAACTATACGCCAAGATCTATCTACTAGATACAAGAAACGGGTGGATATACATCCAAAGAGAACTTACCCTCAAAAACAACAAAGCTTTGTTAACGAGTTGGAAGTCGTGGGTGATGTAGTTGTACACTTGCCGATCTTAAGATCGTGATGAGGTCTAGCAAGTCCAGCAGGTCCAGCTCCAGCACGTCCATCAGATCCAGCTCCACTAAGTCCAGCACCACCAAGTCCAGCACCGTAAAGCAACGGTGCATCCGTGATCGCACACATGTCCGGTACCCCGACAACCTCCATCCCTCGCTCCAACAAAGCAGCAGAAGGAGCAACTCCTTTTCAGATAAAGCCACCGGGAACATGTATTTCGCTAATCCGAGACCATGGGGAATAACTAGAGGGGGAGAGAGATCCATCACAAGGAGGTGTGCTTTGTGAGGAGGATAGGGGGAGTTTTATAGGGAAGAGGGGGCAACCAAGGGCCATGGCATGGCAGCCATGGTGGTGCCCCCACCTCTTCCATAATTCATGTGGTGGATGCTCCACACACATAAATATGCCTCCACTCACATGCATTAAATTTCCACCAAATTTAATGCAAGCTCTCATTAAATAAAACTATTTTATTTATTTTATTCAGAATTTTGTTAATTACTTTAATTAACAAACATTCACATAAAACCCCCTGCAATATTTCAATATCACATGCAGAACCAGTTTCTGCAATTTCACCCGAAACAATTCCGGTTTTTACATCGAAATGATTCCAGCGCTTTCTTAAATCTTTATCTGAAACATATTTGCTCCAAATGGTGTCGCTATTCCTTAAGTGTGTCATCCTACGGTTCGCGAATAATGCAGACATGATCGATACCCCTCTTCGATCAATAATCAGCAGCGGGACCTGGCAATCCGTACTGACTCCCACACATTCAACAATGACTCTTGTGAACGTGTGAACCTTTAACGTTGTAACTAAATCCATTTGTATCGCGATATATTACATGTCTGAGATTTGATCATCGGTATCCAAATACCTAGTTTGATCTTGTTACCAACATGCACTCTTTTCTCATTCCCGTGATATAACATTCTAGTGATCACATCACTTGCTTGCAAGCTACTTCAATGTGATATCATCGAGAGGGCCCTGAGTATATCTCTCCGTCATCGGGATGGACAAATCCCACTCTTGATCCATGAGCCTCTACATAACACCTTCATAGCACTAAACCCACCTTTATAGTCACCCTGTTACGGTGTGACGTTTGATGTTATCAAGATACTCTTCCGGTGTTGGTGATTAACATGATCTCATGGTCTAAGGACTAGGATTACTTTGTATGATGTTATAGCAATATAAACATAATGAATTTGATCGTAATTCTATACTTTGGATGAATGTTCATCGCATCATTCCACCAATGTTGTGACCTCTTTATTAACAATATCCAATGTCCATGATCAGGAAACCTTGATCATCTTGTTAATCAACGAGCTAGTTTATATGAGAGGCATTACTAGGAACTTTGTATTTTGTTTATTAAACACACATGTATTAACGTTTCCAATTAATACAATTATAGCATGCAAAATAAACATTTATCATAAACATGGAATAAGATAATAACCTTTTTATTATTGCCTCTCGGGCATATTCCCTTCAGTCTCCCACTTGCACTAGAGTCAATAATCTAGTTTGTATATACAACACCTAGGTGTTGAATATACGCGTTTTCTAGTGGTTAACATAATCTTCGGATCTGGCACTTTCAGGTCTGTGTGTATTTGCAGGTCTTTGCGTCTCTACGTATCACTCATTCTCTAATGAGATGGCTTTGTATAAATTTGGTCCTTTGGTGAGACTGTTAGTTCTTTTTGGGTTAAAACATGTTGATAGTATTGTTGTACAATATATCTTCATAGTATTATCCCACTATGAACAACACCTAGTTTGATAACAAACTACTTGACACAAATGCCCACCTTTGCTGCTACTATGGCAGTCATATACTTAGCCTTTTGTTGTAGTATCCGTCACAATGTCCATGGAATTTCCTTTCCATAATATTGTGCCACACATAGTTTAAATTGAGATGAATTCAATTTGTATCTTGTGACAAACTAGTATCAATGTAACATATTTCAGTTAACTATTATTCACTATTTGTCACTTATACATGATATACTCTTCGTTCTTGCAAAGCTCATGAGAATATCTTTACTATCGTCCAATGATCATCTTATGAATCATTCTAGTATATGCTCATAACATTTAGAACATTGGACATATCTGGATATGTACATATCACGGTATTATTGATCAAAATCTTTATGTGATTTTACTCACCAAGTGTTAAAACACTAGAATCTTGATACAATCCTTTCCATGCAGCAAGAACCTTTCTTATTGTTTCCATATTGAACCCTTTTCAATATATCATATATGTACGTATGGCACAACCATATTAGCGCCTCAATCTATCCATATAGACATTGATGCTGAATATTCCGGTTTTGCCCAAGTCTTTCATCAAAATCTAATTTTAATGAAATTCTTAACCCGTGTCAATAAAAGATACATCATTTCCAATCAACAACATGTACGCTGCATAATGTATTGGAAATTTGTCTCAGTGCTCCCACTTAATTTCTTGCAAATGCAAGCATCTTCATCGTCTTCGATGAAATTAAACTCCTTTAATATTTTCATCACGGTGAAGATTCCAACTCCGCTATGTTCACTTCAACTATTGAAGTTTGCATGCCCTTTTAGCACCCTTTGAATTAACAAAAACCCTCGGACCGTGTCATGTACACGTCCTAGGTAACCATTCTATTAGAAGAACATTGTTTTGTTTGTTCAACTACCATATACCAAATTATATGTAGTGGTTGCTAGATTAATCTTTCAAGACTAAATATTGCTATGAAAGATCAAATCTTGTCATAGTCAACTTATTGAACATTGTTGTAAATTTCTTTTCGACATGTCGATTATTTCATAGATGTGAAACATCCATGTCTATTTCTTTATAGATCCAAACATGACCGGTAGGCTTCATGCCTTTTCGGAGGGTCTTCCAAGTTCCAAAGCTTGATTGCTCGTATATGGAAACTATCACGGATTTTATCACTTCTAGTCATTCTATGGAGTCAAGGCCCATCATCGCTTCTTTGCATGCAGTCGGTCCATTATTGTAAAAACAATAACGACTTGTTTATCAAATCTCATTATTTGATTGTTACCCGATGCATATGGTTCAAATAGGAACTCTAATCTCCAAGATCACAACCTTTGTAATCACGGGAGCATGAGCATTGTGGCCACCACTGGAACACTTTCCGGCGCTACGCTACTTAGCACATATAGCTAAGGTTCAATAACCTTATCGAAGTTCTATTGTCCTCCCACTTAACTTTTTGCGAAAATTCTTTTTCAAGAAACTTAACGTACCAAGCGACAAACTCTTTTATTCTCGGTGTTATGGAGGAATACCCAACAATTTCTTTGGGATAACCTACAAAGAGGTGCTTATCTGACTTTGGTTGTAAACATTTACTTATGCACAACATGCATAAATTTAAGAAAATACAATTCGGGTTTTATCCCAAACCATAACTTATATGGTGTCATTTCAACGGATCACGATGGTGCTCTTTTCAGTGTAAAAGCGGTAGTATCTAATGCTTTAATCATTAAAACATAATGGCAGTTTTATAAATGACACCTTTGGTCTTACCATGTTAAACAAGGTTTGATTTGATCTATCGAACATACCATATTCCTGTGGTTTATCAGGAAATGCAAATTTCATGGAACAATTCCTGAAATCTTAGGTGTTTTGCTAAACCTGTAACTCAAATATCTTCCTTTATGATCAAAACATAAACTCTTTTATTTTCTTGTACAATGATTTTCCACTTCATCTTGAAAGTCTTTGAATTTTTTTTAAATGTTTCATACTTCTTCCTTATTAAGTAAATATATAGATATATTCACTCAAATTTTCGGAGAAAACATATGAAGTCGAAAGATGCACCGCACATGGCTACATATAATGGACTATGCACATCATCATGCACAATTTCCAATAAGTTAGTCATCCATTCCTCTTTGGCCTATGAACGGGGTTTCAATTATCCCGAGGAAAGTTTCATAAGCATCAATTGATAAAAATCATAGACTCCAAATATCCATCAAAATGGAGTTTCTTCAGGTTCTCTTTCCAATATAATTTAAACGGTGATGTCACTTTGTAAGTGATCTTTCAATCATTTGTCTTGCGACATTTTAGCAGAAGTTTTATGGACGTGATTTCTCCAACTTGACTTGTAAAAGTTCATCCATATTTTATGGAATACGGTAATTATTTGAACAACCAATGTTCTCACAATACCGGAATAAAATAACAATTATTTAAATAAATCTTGAAGGCAAGCTTTGATGTCAACGATGAATACAATAACTCCTTATTTGTTTTTGATGAACATCATCACATATTCTTTTGCTAGTTACTTAGGCCATTGTAGTTCATGAATTGCGTCGTTTTGTATGATATTTCATGCGAACCAATTTGGTATCCAATACCCAAGAACCACATTGTTTAACAAGCAAAGAATATAACCATAACATGTATATCACCTATAGCTGGACATTACCAGTTTTTCATTTTTTGCCAAATATTTTATAGATCTCTTTCAGCATTTCATTTTCCTTTTAAAAGAATATATCAACATCAATAGTGGTGCCATACATATGACACATAGTCCAAAGCATGTACAGTAAAATATTAATACCTTTGGACTTACACTTTGAAGTAGATCACCATCATCAAATGTTTGGTGTTCTTTCAAAAATCCATACTTTAGTAATCTTTTAGTGTAGTAAACATTTTACTTACATATTCTATTCATCCTTATCATGAAAACTTTCATTATCAAGCTACTATGGCTTATAAGGATGAATTGTGAGTATAATGTCAGCTCCCAAAACCTTGTCGGGATATTAGGACGTCTAGTGTCTCCAACCTTCGCAAATTCTCATACAATGTGAGAACATGTATTTGCAAATTATACTCTATCATATTGCAACCATAGACATTGTTTCAGATATCAAAATATCTTCCACGCATGATGGCTTCTGAAATAATTCTTTTAGCTCCTAGATAACCTCGATATTAAAATTAACTTTTGTATATCAAGAATCATGGAGGCAAACATGATACTTTAGATACTAACATTGGAATTCTTACTCTCCATTTAATATTACTTATTAAACTTCATGGAGTAAACAGAGTTTGCTAAAAGTTTGCAATAGGACTTCTAAAATTGACATTCAAAACAATACGATACTAGTTCATAAAGTAAATATCCAGAATTCTATAGTTCTATTATCTCAATTAAAACTAAGCATAAGGTAGTAAACGGATGCTAATGACTACAACAAATTATGAAAATTCACTTCGATTTTGTTTATGACAAATTGAGTTTGACTAATCCAAATTAGATATGAACTCCCACTCAAAAACGACATCCCTCGTGTCTTTTTGGTGATTACATGAACCAAATCCACTACACCAGGTCCGATCATCACGTGAGTCGGTGTAGCTTCAAAGGAGAGCATCTATGTGGGCATCATATCTACCATATGACTCATGCTTAACCTTTCGGTCCATATTCCGAGGCCATGCCTGTACATGCCAGGCTCGCCAAGTAAGAACCTTAGTACTCGCGTGTGTAAAACTGTCTTACAGCCAAAATATGATCGTGGATTCAAGTACACCCGATCATCACGTGATGTCTTGAAGCAGCGAAACATAAATGGTGTGTACTTAAGCGTGAACACATTTTTATCTTGATATATAAATGTGGGATCATCTTATAATGCTACTAAAACGCCAAACTAGCAATATAAGATGCAAACATCATATGTGTAAAGTGGAATGATATGGTCCATGCATTTGTTCACTATCATATGCATCATGCTATGATCTCTATCATTCCTTTGTGTGTAAGGCCAAGGTCTATGGAACTTACACGTTAGGTGTGTTGTAAGGGTATCTACCATATATCAACTTACAACATTACCATATCATGACACTAGCCTAGCAAAAATCTAAACTAGACACTTCTAATTTATCCATTGCAAGTTTTACGTGGCTTAGGGCTTTCGGAGATAGAACCGGTCTTACCTACGAACATGGAACCACAACGATGATAACTAAGTTATTAGCAACTCGTTGTAAATCAGATATTGACTATAGTAGGAGAGACAGACACCTGCTAGCCACTTATGCAAAACTACTTGCATGTCAGTCGTGGAACCGGTCTCATGTGCAAGGACATGTAAAGTTAGTCTGGGCCGCTTCATCCCACTATGCCACCAATATCCAAAATACATGAAAGAAGCAATAACATGATCATCATCGCCCACATATGAACATATGTGTACTACCCGTGCAAAGAACCTACGCATAGACCTGGCTCTGATACCACTATTGGGTTTGCAACATAGAAAACAAAAAATTTCCTACGATGGGAACTATACGCCAAGATCTATCTACTAGATACAAGCAACAGGTGGATATACATCCATAGAGAACTTACCCTCAAAGACAACAAAGCTTTGTTAATGAGTTGGAACTAGTGGATGATGTAGTCGTACACTTGCCGATCTCAAGATCGTGATGAAGTCCAGCAAGTCTAGCAGGTCCAGCTCCAGCACGTCCATCAGATCCAGCTCTAGCAAGTCCAGCACCACCAAGTCTAGCACCACAAAGCAGCGATGCATCCATGATTGCACACACGTCAAGTACCCCGACAACCTCCATCCCTCGCTCTAGCAAAGCAGCGGAAGCAGCAACTCCTTTTTAGATAAAGCCACCGGGAACATGTATCTCGCTAATCCGAGACCATGGGGAATAACTAGAGAGGGAGAGAGATCCTTCACGAGGAGGTGTGCTTTGTGAAGAGGAGAGGGGGGCTTTTATAGGAAGAGGGGCAACCAAGGGCCATGGCATGGCAGCCATGGTGGTGCCCCTGCCTCTTCCATCATTCATGTGGTGGATGCTCTACTCACATAAATATGCCTCCACTCACACTTCCACTCACATGCATTAAATTTCCACCAAATTTAATGCAAGCTCTCATTAAATAAAACTATTTTATTTATTTTATTCAGAATTTTGTTAATTACTTTAGTTAACAAACATTCACATAAAACCCCCTGCAACATTTCAATATCACATACATAACCAGTTTCTGCAATTTCACCCGAAACAATTCCGGTTTCCATTGAAATGATTCCAATGCTTTCTTAAATCTTTATCTGAAACATATTTACTCCAAATGTTGTCGGTATCCCTTAAGTGTCTCACCCTATGGTTCGCGAATAATGTAGACATGATTGAGGCCCCTCTCCAATCAATAATCAGCAGCGGGACCTGGAGATCCATACTGACTCCCACACATTCAACGATGACTCTTGTGATCCTGTGAACCTTTAACGTTGTAACTAAATACCTTTGTCTCGCAATATATTACATGTTTGAGATTCGATCATCGGTATCCAAATACCTAGTTTGATCTTGTTATCGACATGCACTCTTTTCTCGTTCCCGTGATATAACATTCTAGTGATCACATCAATGTGATATCACCGAGAGGGCCCTGAGTATAACTATCCGTCATTGGGATGGACAAATCCCACTCTTGATCCATGAGCCTCTACATAACACCATCGTAGTACTGAACCTACCTTTATAGTCACCTTGTTACGGTGTGATGTTTGATGTTATCAAGATACTCTTCCGATGTTAGTGATTAACATGATCTCATGGTCTAAGGACTAGGATTACTTCGTATGATGTTATAGCAATATAAACATAATGACTTTGATCGTAATGCTATACTTCGGATGAATGTTCATCACATCATTCCACCAATGTTGTGACCTCGTTAAAAACAACATCCAATGTCCATGATCAGGAAACCTTGATCATCTTGTTAATCAACGAGCTAGTTTATATGAGAGGCATTACTAGGAACTTTGTATTTTGTTTATTAAACACACATGTATTAACGTTTCCAATTAATACAATTATAGCATGCAAAAATAAACATTTATCATAAACACGGAATTAGATAATAACCATTTTATTATTGCCTCTCGGGCATATTCCCTTCACTGTGTGTGTGGCCATGTGGATCATTGTGGTTTTGAAAAGAACATATGCAATGTCACTCCAACATGTGTCCAACCATGTCTAGAAACCCTAGCAACATGCTGTGATTCAACTGCCACATGCAGTGGAGCACCAGTATGAAAGAGGTTGCATCACCACACCCACTTGGATGTGTGTGTGTGGCCATGTGGATCATTGTGGTTTGGAAAAACACAAGAAATGTTACTCCAATATGTGTCCAACCATGTCTAGGAACCCTAGAAACATGGTGGGATTCAACAGCCACATGCAATGGAGCACCAGTTTGAAAGAGGTTGCATCACCACACCCACTTGGAAGTGCGTGTGCGGCCAGGTGGATCATTGTGGTTTGGAAAAGAACACATGGAATGTCACTCCAATATGTGTCCGACCAAGTCCAGGAACCCTAGCAACATGCAGGGATTCAACTGCCACATGAAGTGGAGCACGAGTCTGAAAGAGGTAGCATCACCACCCCCGCTTGGATGTGTGTGTGGCCATGTGGATCATTGTGGTTTGGAAAACAACACATGTAATGTCACTCCAACATGTGTCCAACCATGTCCAGAAACCCTAGAAACATGTTGGGATTCAACTGCCACATGAAGTGGAGCACTAGTCTGAAAGAGTTTTCATCACCACACCCAGTTGGACGTGTGTGTGTGACCATGTGGATCATTGTTGTTTATCAAAGAACACATGCAATGTCACTCCAACATGTGTCCAACCATGTCCAGGAACCCTAGCAACATGGTAGGATTCAATTGCCACATGCAGTGGAGCACTAGTTTGAAAGAGGTTGCATCACCAAACCCACTTGGATGTGTGTGTGTGGCCATGTGGATCATTGTGGTTTGGCAAAGAACACATGAAATGTCACTCCAATATGTGTCCAACAATGTCTAGGAACCTTAGAAACATGCTGGGATTCAACTTCCACATGAAGTGGAGCACTAGTCTGAAAGAGGTTGCATCACTACACCTAGTTGGATGCATGTGTGGCCATGTGGATCACTGTGGTTTGGAAAAGAACACATGCAATGTCACTCCAACATGTCTCCAACCATGTCCAGGAACCCTATCAACATGCTGTGATTCAACTGCCACATGAAGTGGAGCACCACTTTGAAAGAGGTTGTATCACCACGCCCATTTGTATGTGTGTGTGTGGCCATGTGGATCATTGTGGTTTGGAAAAGAACACATGCAATGTCACTCCAACATGTGTCCAACCATGTCCATGAACCCTAGCAACATGCTGGGATTCAACTGCCAAATGCAGTGGAGCACTAGTATGAAAGAGGTTGTGTCACCACAACCACTTGGATGTGTGTGTTTCCATGTGGATCATTGTGGTTTGGAAAACACACATGCAATGTCACTCCAACATGTGTCCAACCATGTCCAGGAACCCTAGCAACATGCTGGGATTCAACTGCCACATGTAGTGGAGCACTAGTTCGATAGAGGTTTTATCACCACACCCACTTGGATGTGTGTGTGTGTGTGTGTGGCCATGTGGATCATTTTGGTTTGAAAAAGAAAACATGCAATGTCACTCCAATATGTGTCCAACCATGTCCAGCAACCCTAGCAACATGCTAGGATTCAACTGCCACATGAAGTGGAGCACTAGTCTGAAAGAGGTTGCATCACCACACCTAGTTGGATGTGTGTATGGCCATGTGGATCATTATAGTTTGGAAAAGAACACATGCAATGTCACTCCAACATGTGTCCAACCAAGTCCAGGAACCCAAGCACCTATAGGGGATTCGCGTATGAAAACAATAAAAAATGATACTACGCCCCTGAACCCATGATGCTACCAGGACCTATCTATTAGTAATGCAGAAACGGGAGGGGATTTTCGTGAACTTACCCTCGAAGACCGAAAAGCGTTATCAATGCTCAGGAGAGCGTGGTTTATGTATACTTGCCGAAGCTGACCTCGAGGTCGTGATGAAGTCATTGCACTCCTGTGGCTCCAACGACTCATAGTGCCCCAAGTGTGACACCTCGCGGGGAGTCACTACAAGGATTCCGGTCTATTGCAATAAAATTTATTACTACAACTGACTTTTGTTGCAATAAAATGAAATATTACAACAAAATTCTCGTTCGTGGCAGTAGGTCCTACTTTCTGCCACAATTTAGTTTGTCGCAGTACGTGCCATTTTTGTTGCAATAAAGGCCACATATTGCAACAAAATGCATCGTCGTGGTAATACGGTAGCGATATTGCTACAACCATGGTTCGTTGAGAGAATTATTTATTTTGTTGCAATAAATATTATATATTGCGGCAAAACAAACCTCCGTGGTAATATTTGGCAACATATTGCAACAATTTTTGTCATGTCACGGTACACACAAATATTGTTGCAAGAAATGCCTTTTTACTACAACAAACCATGAATTGGTCGTAATAGCGCATACTTTTTGCCTCAATTTCATTGTGTGGCAATAACTATTATATATTGCGACAAATTGTGTATCCATGATAATATGTAGAACTTTTTACAACAATTCTCTATTGTTGCAAAAAAGAACAAGATATTGCAATAATGTTAACTACAGTCAATGGCGGACCTTCACGGGGTGATTTTCCCCATTGCTCCATTGGGAGTTGATTGCTAGTTTCAAATCTACGGTAGGTTTCACCGTTTATCTCCACGTGTTTGTGCCTTTTCCATCGTGTTCTTCATCATCTCCCTTCTTAGCGGCCAGAGAGGGTGGTCGGGGGAGGCTAAAGACTAGCTACGACCGACGCGACAACATTAAAGGGGAAGGCGCTGGTTTATCCCATTGGGAGTTTAGGATCTGATAATTTTTTCACAACGAAATAACCTTTAAGAGAAAAGTTTATTTGCACATTATTTCAGCAGCATATATATTTCATATTGCTTAAAAATATTATTTTTCCAAATTTATTTGATTATTCTATACATTTTCTAAAACAAAGTTTCCCACCAAATAATATGCGTGGACTGTACTATGCGCCAAAACTTTCCCCCTGTTCCCGTGTCCCACAAAAAATAATATAATTTCCCACCAAATAATTTAGGGTATGTCTTGCGCCAATAATTTTTTACCTTCCCGCTATACTAAAACCCTCGTAAGTCATAACTAATCGCGATTAACGCTCTAAACCAAATCATGGCGTCGTCAGACGGGATTGGATCTGACTCTCGTTCCTCACTCTCCGTCCTCACGGCGTCAACTGTGCGAACCATGCTCGACTCCATCGCAGGGAGAAGTTCTCAGGTACTCCAATTCCTTTCTCCATCTCCTCCGCATGATAGTTTAGGTGTTCAGTGCAGCACCCCCTTTCCATCCTAGAAACTACCTCGCTGACGGCCGCCGTGCAATTGCCCACCTCGTTGTCCTACGAGAACAACCGCAGGGATGCAAGATCCCCTCGCCGACGACTGGCAAGGCGGCGGGGGCGGCGGCGCTGACGACCACAGCTAGGGCGACCCAAACCACGTCTGCCAACACCTCGCTGATCCCCCGGCTCGATTGGGAGCTCGTCTAGATAGTAGGCCACCGTCGAGCCCTGTGATGGCGGAATGGTACACGCCTTGTTTCCTCTTTTCTCTGTCCATGATCCGATAATTTTAGATATAGGCTGTAGCTGTATAATTTTAGACAGAGCTTGGGATAACGCTCAATAGGATTTTTTGATTCTGACTTCTATCTTGCTGGGGTAGTCCAGCTTGATCTTTCTAGCCGTAATCTCCAGTTGGTAGTTTCGTTTTGCATTGTTTTGTGCTGCGGCTCTGGTGGTGCTGGTGGTATTGCTGAGGAAACTATGTAACATGAAGGTTGGGGTTCAATAACTTGTCCACACAAGATGACTTTGAAGTGTTCAGAAAGATGCAGGAATAGCATAGATGCATAAATCTGGCAAATTGTTAGCCACTCAGTCATTCTGAACAAAACACATGCAAAGTCAGAAGCCAGATTTACTGCATGGAACTTGCACGAAGTGAATAAGGATAGTGATTTGCAATATGCACATGATTCAACCTTTCTACTTCCGTGCATTCTTCTGGTATCTCAGGTGCTCCTGAGATCATAATATCCTACCCCGCCATGCAACAAAAAATGTACTCACTCCGTTTCTAATCACCCCTTTTATCAAAAAACAAATTATGTAGTGTTCCTCTTAGGTAGTCATAAGAAGAAAATAAATGTGATGGTATGTGTGCGGCTCTCAGTATGGTTCTAGTGGGTTTTCAATTGGAATAATGAATGATTTTGTGTACCGCCATTCTGAATGGTGTAGTTAGGTATCTGCTGATGTCGTGGCTTATGTAGAAACTTGATGGAGCCTAATTTTGTGTAGGTTGATATCAGTATTGTTGAAGCCTTTTCTCAGCTGGAAAGGATGTTAAGAACATGCTTTTGGGTGTTATCGTTGTGATACACTGCACTTAGGGACAACTAGGCGTTGAAATGGATGTAGAACTTGGGACTAGTAGAAAGATTTTGAAACTGAATATTCGCTCAGTCATTTTCTGTCTGTGAGTGGACTCTGTTTCAACCGTGAGCTTCTTTCACAATAGAAACATGTCAAAACTTTGAAAACGATGCCAGGATCACTGCGTGTGTTGAAAATGAATTTTTAAATTAAAAATTGCACTTGAATTTCATTGCCTTTTAAAATTATTTGATAATTTGATATGACATAATGCCATCTCCTTTCATCTTCATGAACTAGAAATATGATGGAAAGATAGTAGATATCATCTATAGTTTACTGTAGGGAGCTTGGAAATATCTTTGGGCATAAGACAAAATTCAGACATGATATCACAGCGAGTTTGAAAAGTTTCAGTGTTTATCTCAATCTTTACTGTAGGGAGCCACTTTGATGGTTCAGAATTTATTGGGACATAATTGTGATGCTCCCTAAGCGTATTATAGCAATCTTTTAAGCTAGTAGTGCTAGTCTTAAGAGTGTTCAATCTAGCAAATATTCTTGCGAAAGAAATATCAGTTTGACTAGGCAAGTTGTAAGTGAGGATCAATTTCTTTATAGCATTAATAGCATCATCCTCATTACATTGGAGGAAATCTCCTCCCATAACAGCATCTAAAGCATATCTATAGGAAAGAGTAATTCCAAGGTAAAAACTACTAAGGAACAGGCTTTGAGTCATTTTAGGCTCAGTTTTTTCATGCAGATCAGAGATTCTAGACCAAGCTTCCTTGAAGCTCTCCGCAATTCCTTGTTTAAAAGTGTAAATCATTTCCTTAGGTGACATAGTGATTGGAGCATGGCTAGACATAATAGCAACTTAAGAAAGGAACTAATATTTTTTTTTTGTTTTCGATAAAGAAAGCAAACTAGTAAAACTAATTTTTTTATGTTTTTGATAACAAAACAAGCAAACAAAGCAAAAAAAAACTAAGCAAAACAAAAATAACAAAGTAAAGAGATTGGTTATGAGGGACTCCCCTTGTGAAGATGTCCTTGACTCCCCGGCAACGACGCTAGAAAAATGCTGGCGCGTGGTTGACGTGGGAGCTTCTTCTTGTTCTTCAGTCCCCGGCAATGGCGCCAGAAAAATGCTAGATGGCTCGGTGTTGATGTAGAGCTCGTTGGGAACCCCAAGAGGAAGGTATGATGAGCACAGCAGCAAGTTTCTCTCAGTTATGAAACCAAGGTTTAATCGAACCAGTAGGAGCAAGGAAACACCCCAAAGATGTTGCTAGCTGAGCCTTGGCAGGGCGCACTACCGGTGCTAGTAGCAACGTGGAGACCTGCACAACACAAACACATAACTTTGTCCCTAACTTGCGATGAGGTTGTCAATCTCACCGTGTTTTGCTGAAAACAAAGGATTAAACGTATCCAATAGAAGGAAGTAATAGTTTGCAGAAAGTAAACACAAAGCAGTAAACAGTTTATAGATTGTATGTAAAAGAAAGGACCGGGATCCATAGTTCACTAGAGGTGGCTCTCCTTAAGATAGATAACATGCTGGGTGAACAAATTACAGCGGGGCAATTGACAAACATCGAGAAAGCAATACATGCATATACTAATCATCTTGACTCCTTTGGAACTTGATTGGGCATTACAACATTATACATAGACCGCCATCCAACTGCATCTATGACTAATAATCCACATTCAGGTTATCATCCGAACCCCCTCCAGTATTAAGTTGCAAGCAACAGATTATTGCTTTATGAATTGCGTGTAAAGTAAACAATATGATTGTTCTATGAACAAAGGATTGTTGTTTTCTCCCTAGTAGCAACAGCACATCTAGTACCTTAGAGATTTCTGTCACTTCCCAAGATTACCAGAGGCATGAACCCACTATCAGCATGAATACTAACTCTTGGAGTTGCTAGCATCTACTTGGCCAAGATAGCTACTAACAACGGAAAGCATGCAAGATCACAAATAACAAAGACATGATAGAATCAATAATCAATCTGAAATATCATCTCAATATCCATCGGATCCCCGCAAACACAACATGCAGAATTACAAATAGATGATCTTGATCATGAACGAAGCTCACAAGATCTAGACATGAAAGCACAAAGGAGGAGAACCAGCCATCTAGCTCCTACATGGACCCGTAGTCTAAGGATGAACTACTCACGCATCACACCGGAGGCTTGCATGGTGATGAAGAAGGCCTCTAGGGTGAATTCCCCTCTCCGGCAGGGTGCCAGGAAGAGCTTTAGATCCCTCCCGATCTAGGGATGGATATGACGGCGGCTACAGACTCTTTCGTGGATTTTTGATCGGGTACTTAGGATTTGTCCTGAGGGCATCTTATAGGCGGAAGGAGAGGCCGAGGGGGTGCTGGGGGCGGCCAGACCACCCCCTGGCGTGGGCCAGGCTGGGCCGTGCGGCCAGGTGGTGTGGTGGCCCCCTGGCCCCTCTCCGTCTCATACTCTGGCATCTGATGACTTCAGGAAAAATAGGCATTTTGGCTTTTGTCCCGTCCAATTCCGAGAATATTCATTTTTTGACTTTTCTGAAACCAAAAACAGCAGAAAACAGACAGCTGGCACTATGGCTCTTGTTAATAGGTTAGTCCAAGAAATCATATGAAAAGTACTCGAAAGTGTGGACAAAACACAAGGAAGAGGATAAAACCAAGCATGGAACATCAAAAATTATAGATACATTTGCAATGTATCACCGCCGGCCGGCCCTAGTGGGCCCCACGCGGGGGGCTTGGCCTAGCTGGCCACCCCCTTGCCCCTTCTCCCCTCTAGTCTTTCCCTAATGGGCCCTCTTCCCTCCGAAATTGGCCCATTAAGCCTTTTAACCTTTAAATTGATTTTCTATTTTATTCAATATGTATGAATAAATGATTAAATCAATATTTAACATTCATTCACATATTATTCAATCTCCGTGGCTATGGAACTCCATCCACCTCCACTCCGGACAACCTTCGGACTTACCAAAACCCTTCCGGTTTTCTCTCTACTATTCTTCGGTGATTCTTTCGATCTATAAACACTCTCTAAGCATCATCAAAACCTTAAGCGTGATACCCTACAGTTCGAGAACACTCCAGACATGGTCGGGACACTTCTGGACCAATGATCGATAGAGGGACCTAGATGGCCATGTGACCCCTATGCGTTCCACGAATATCTTTCGTCGTTTGAACCGGGACAGTCGTGTCTTATTCCCTTTGTCTCTCGATACTTGCATTGCTCGAGATCTGATCAATGACATCACCATGTCGTGTTCAACCTTGTTCCCAGACAATGCTACTTGACTTGTTCCGACAAATGATATCCCTGTGATCAAATCACACGCTGCGTAGCTATTGGATATAACTTCTCCGAGTGGGCCCTTGAGTATCTTTCCGTCACGTGGACGGACAAATCCTGCTCTTGACATATATTGCCTCTATGGTTTCCTCCGAGTACCTGAACACACCTTTATAACCATCGTATTACCAGATGGCGCTTGATGCTATCTAAGCACTCTCGGGAGACAGTGATTGATATAGCCTCACGGTCTAAGGAATAGTCTACGAGGATCCATTTCTAATCATCGTAACTTGAACTTCATGACATGATCGGGTCACGATGTTTAGGTTGGGTATTGGTTCATCATCTCATTCTCAGAATGAGTTGACTCTATTTCCAACTGGCATAAATGCCACATGATCAGGAAACTTGATCTTCTGTTGACTAATGAACCAGTGACTAGAGTTTCATTGGGAACCCTTGGTTGTTTATATATCACACGTGTATTGATGTTTTTACTCAATAAAATTATAGCATGATATAAAACTTAATCATAAACTTTACGAAATATGATAATAGTCCTTATTACTATTTGTCTCTAGGGCATATTTCCAACAGTCTCCCACTTGCACTAGACTACAAATACACTAGCTGCATTTGTTCTTAATCATTGGCACCATATATCCGGTACCCTGAACATGCTTGCTCATGGAAGAGGTTGAGTCTTGGGTCTGTACTTTATAGTCCCAAATCCTTTGCAACTTACTAATGTCACCTTGATTGACATTAATACTTTATCATCACATGATAACTTCTATGTGTATGCATTGTCGCTATGGCAGCAGAACGAGGCCTGATTCCAGGAGCCTACAATGACTTTAGATCAACCTCGAGGGATTTATCATGGGCACTGTGTCCTGGGACACATCATTCTATGTTAAAATCAAACTAGCCCCGCCATAACATTATACAACACTTTAGATGGTACCCTTATCTATTATTATAAATGTATTCATCAAAACACGAGTGCACCCCGTGCAACTTTCGATGTTTTGTTCACCTTGCTTCCTACTTGACTTTAATCGGTATTTAGAGGAGTTTCCAACATATTCCCTTATAACATAACTTTTTATGCTTTAAGATATGTCATCCTTTACGGATTTGGAAAACATGTCTACAGTTCTCTATTAGACACTATGGACAAACTTAGCTCAACATTCTGTGATTCAAACTTAATCGCTTTTAAACGTTCCTTATTGGATCATATATTATGTTAAGTTATCATCATGGTTTTCTAAGATAGAACCTATGTCTCAACATAGTGGATGATGATCATCCTTTTCTTTCTTTCAACCGTTGATGTTAATTTTAATGTTATTCCTAACTTGAGCTATTAAGGACCATTTCCTTAATTAACTTCTATTCTGAAACCCTTTTCAGAATCCCTTAAGGAATACTACATAATATCATAATACACTTATTATCAACTTCTACACCTTATAAATCATTATTTATAAGTACTTGCGCTTTTATTCTTAACACACTTAAGAATCACTCCTATAAGCTCCTATTCAAAATATGTTTCTAACATATTTGGGTATGAGTCAGTACTCTTACTCAAACTATGTTCCTACATATTTGAATTTGAGACTTATATTGCTCCCACTCAAAAATATGTCATTCACATATTGTTTTATCAAGACTTTCATAGCTCCCACTCAATTTCATGCAAATTGCATATCCACTCACTATTTTGAACATCTTCAAAATCCTTTGATCAAATATCAAACTTGGAGATTTATTATGAGATACTAATACCTTTACTAGTTTTAAATCCACTAGACATTTAGCACATTTGAATCAAATTCATTTGAATTCACCCAATACTTGACAAATTGTGCTTTTGTCATTTACCCCCTTTTTCACTATGGCTTTGCAGTCATTTTGGAAAATTCAAATAACTCCTTTTACTTGTGAGATTCAGCAACGAATTACTTTCTAATCTCAAGGGAATTTTGCTTCTAGGATTTCTCATAATTCTAGTTTACCATTATTTCCTTAGTAGTTCGTAGGTATGTCATATTCCAAGAATCATGACAAATAATTCACAAATGTCTCCATACAAGATATGGGTTACATTTTGAATCCTACTTCATGTAGTGAAAACATCAGTGGGGAAAACACAATAATCATTATCATTGGTTCTTTCCTTATGTGAAGAGAATCGTTCAGGAATGTTGTCCGTTGCGCTTCTCAACACTCTGATGTAGGGATTTGAATCCTCATCGTGTTTTTCACTATCTTCCATTTGCTTCATAATCAAGAAATATCACTAAAAGTGAACTTTCTCAAGAATGCACCAAAATCCAAGCAATACAAGTTTTGCTTCCCTTTTGGTTTCAGCTATGGATTTTGTATTCAAATTTTCCAAAAAATACTCTATAAGGACTTATTCGCTATAGTTTTGGTTATATCGAATAACTCCAAAACTTTTACGACGATCCATACTATATATGGAGCCGCTTTCACGAATTCAAATGGTTCACTATATATTCTAACTGAGTGCTAACTATTTCTAACTAATGGTCTCTACATCTACACTACAACAATTTATTTGGCGCCATCTATTCACCCACTTTGATATCTAATATCATATTGTGATGCTTTGCATTTTGACATTTCAAAACACTTTGCATTTCACAATTTCTTTTATGCCATTCTTATAAAGTTGAATTCCATTACTATTGATTAAATCATAGTAATTAGATTCTCTTTTATATTTAACACCCTTTGTTTGCTAAAACACTTTTGATCAAATCAAACAGTTTCATATTCATGTTTACTTTGGTAAACTACTTTACACATTTAAACAATCATATAATGATAATTACCATTTTCGTTAAAACATAATACATCGAATATGTATTTACTTTTAACAATTCATTAAACACTTCGTATTCAAGTAATACACGGTGTTCAAGTTATTTTGCCGAACTTAGGCATGATTTTATATGTGACAAGAAAACAAGTGTCTTTCACATATTATCAAATAACTTTGAATTCAAACAATGGTTTCATTCATTAATAAAATATCATTAAGTTGGGTATTTTTCAAGGAATTTCAATATTTTACAAATGTTCATGTATTATCAATTAGTTTCAACCAACAAGGATAATTCACATATAATCAAACAAGATATGAACACAACTAGAAATCATTCATAAAAGTGGAACAACTGTTTGTTACAAACTCATATGAATAACCGTCTCACAAAGTGTGAGACACACTAAAGAAGTTCACAATCTATTGATTACAATAATCATCCTAAACATAAACTAAATGATAAACGTTGAGGGAGAGTGTCGTTGGCCATCATCATCATGCTCGCCATCAACACGCAACGTCATCTCCTCTCCAGCAAGCACCTCTCATGCAGAAGGACCTGTTTTCAGTAAAACAGAACAAGTATCAAATATACTTAACACTACAAATGTGTTTGTAAGATTATAACATTTATAAAATTGTATATCAAATATATACCTTTGTCATTGATGACCTCAGCGACAACGGGTTCAACCACCACATCTCTGAAATGTGATATGAACTCGTGGAAATCCTGTGTTTCCGCGTCGCCTCTCATAATGCAAATCCTGACTTGTGCTTGGTAGCTTGGTGGCAGCGACCGCAACACAACGCCTATTGCAAACGAGCTTACGAACTAGTTGTCCAGGAAGTATGACAGACTCATGTATGCATCATATATGCGCTCCAAGTGGTCGTCAAGTGATGAGTTCTCCTCCATCTTAATGGAGAGGAAGTCTCACATCAGCTCATGCTCCCATATGCGTGCTTGTTCCACGAAATGTGTCCTAAGCTATAGCATTACCGTACGAGGGTTGACATTACCCATGACAGGCCATAGCTCATCCACCATTCCGAAACGCATTGTAACTGAAATGAAGGAGGCCATCTCCTGACGGTGATAGCGGTCTTCCCGCTGCTCTGGGGTCTCTAGGTCAATGGGCTGATCCAAATCCATCTCGTCGAGTATGTAGTCGACCACGTCATTCTCGCTAAGGAGAACGTGGAGACATGCAACCCACATAGAGAAGTTTGATCCATCTAGTCTGAGCTTCTCTCCTTCTAACCAATCAATCGTCAACAGGAAAGGTGGCATCAGGGAGAACTTTTTCTACATATATAATTGCAAAAGGAATTTAGACTAAGTTTATAATTAAATGAGTTAATAATAACTCCACTCAGAAACACCTATCCCCAGAAGGGTTCCTAGTGATAACATGACCCCTTTTCCCCACATCTCCCCCGATCATCACGGCCATCAATGTGGGTTCAAGGGTGGACGCTAAACATCCGTCACATCATTCATGCGACTCATGCTTGATCTTTCGACCAGCCACGTTCCGAGGCCATGTCTACACATGCTAGGCTCGCCAACTCAACCTTAGTGTATTCGATGTGCAACATGGCTTACACCCACTGTATGCGAACGTAGATATGTCTAACACCCGATCATCATAGTCTGCCTCATACCGAAGAACTTTCTTGGTGGTGCACACTAAGGGGGAACACAATCATTGGTAATTTTAACAGGGATCATCTTATTAGGCTATTGTCGAGTATCTAATACTAGCACACAATAAGATATACAAACAATAACATTGAATGTAAATGCGATGTGATATGGTCCTTCACGTCGTGATCTCCATCCGTCGTCACCGGATTCAGGCACCAGGGTTCTGGCGCCGTAGACACCAGGGTACCGGTGTCTTTCTGGCGTGGTAGTCCGTCACCTCCGTGACTATCTACTACTACTTAACATAAGGTAATCACTTTACCTTTGCCACAACCATATCACAAAGCAACGCCCCCTGCAAAACAAAGTTAGACGCCTCTACTTTATCTTTGCATGTTTTACGTGGCTGAATGGGCTTTCACACAAGAACCGTTCTTACCTATGAACTTTCAGCACAACGCTGATCAAGTAGTTGTCTCTACTACACCCCTTTCGGGGCCCTCCGTTGTAAATGGCATACCAACTAATGCGAGAGAGACAGACACCCTCCTAAGCCACTTTATACGGTACAAGCCGTATGTCAAGCGTGGACCAGTCTCGCGAATGAACGCGTAAAGTTGGTTGGGGGCCGCTTCATCAAGCATTATCGTGTGTTCTACCTGTACTAGCATTACTACGCATAGATCTAGCTCTGATACCACTGTAGGGGTTCCGCGTATGAAAACAATAATTTTTTATCCTACGCCCCTAAACCCCTGATGCTGCCAGGACCTATCTTAGTAATACAGTAATGGGAGGGGCTTTTCGTGAACTTACCCTTGAAGACCGAAAAGCGTTGTCAACGCTCAGGAGAGTGTGGTTGATGTAGACGAGATAAAGCCGACCTCAAGGTCGTGATGAAGTCCTTGTGCTCATGTGGCTCCAACGACTTGAGTGCCTCAAGTGTGACACCTCGCGGGGAGTTAAACACGTCAGGTGCCTGACGATGACTCTCGCTTCCCTGATCCAACAGCAGTTGCGAAAGTAGAGCTCCTCGATCCGAATCCCGCAACGCGACGGCGCTCCGCGATGAAGATGTCTCTCGTTCGTGCAGTACGAACTTGGGACCATGGTCATGAGAGAGAGAGAGAATATCAATTGGAGGTCTTCCCAAAAGTGAGAAGACCTTTATTGAATATTGTGTGTATTTATCTGGCAAAATACCCCCACTATATATAGGGAGGGGGTACTACCTCCCTCAAAGTCCCGGGGTGGGACTAAAGGAGAGGGAGAGGGAGGCATCCGCCAGATGGCCCTAGTGGGCCCCGCACGTGGGGGCTTGCCCCAGTCGGCCACCCCCTTGCCCCTTCTCCCCTCTTGTCTTTCCCTAATGGGCCCTCTTCCCTCCGGAATTGGCCCATTAAGCCTTTTGACCTTTAAATTGATTTTCTCTTTTATTAAATAATTATGAATAAATGATTAAATCAATATTTAACATTCATTCACATATTATTCAATATCCGTGGCTATGGAACTCCTTCCATCTCCACTCCAGATAACCTCCGGACTTACCGAAACCCTTCCGGTTTTCTCTCTACTATTATTCGGTGATTCTTCCGATCCTATAAACACTCTCTAAGCATCATCAAACCCTTAAGCGTGATACCCTATGATTCGGGAACACTATAGACATGGTCAGGACACTCCCGGACCAATGATCGACAGAGGGACCTAGATGGCCTTGTGTGCGTTCCACGAAGATCTTTCGTCGTTTGAACCGGGACAGTCGTGTCTTATTCCCTTTGTCTCTCGATACTTGCATTGCCCGAGATCTGATCAATGACATCACCATGTCGTGTTCAATCTCGTTACCCCACAATGCTACTAGACTCGTTCCGACAAGTGATATCCCTGTGATCAAATCACACGCTGCGTAGCTATTGGATATAACTTCTCTGAGTGGGCCCTTGAGTATCTTTCCGTCAAGTGGACGGACAAATCCCGCTCTTGACATATATTGCCTCTATAGTTTCCTCCGAGTACCTAAACACACCTTTATAACCACAATATTACCAGATGGCGCTTGATGCTATCTAAGCACTCTCGGGAGACAGTGATTGATATAGCCTCACGGTCTAAGGAATAGTCTACGAGGATCCATTTCTAATCATCGTAACTTGAATTTCGTGACATGATCGGGTCATGATGTTTAGGTTGGGTATTGGTTCATCATCTCATTCTCAGAATGAGTTGACTCCATTTCCAACTCGCATAAATGCCACATGATCAGGAAACTTGATCATCTATTGACCAATGAACCAGTGACTAGAGTTTCACTGGGAACCCCTGGTTGTTTATATATCACATGTGTATTGATGTTTCCACTCAATACAGTTATAGCATGATATAAAACTTAATCATAAACTTTACAAAATATGATAATAGTCCTTATTACTATTTGTCTCTAGGGCATATTTCCAATATATATATGGATCATCCCCTAGAGTGATTTGCATGTGTTCTTTTCCTAAACCACACATTGATATATATAGATAGTCTCATTGTTGATGATCCACATGACCACATTGATCATATCTATACATGACCACACACACACACACACACTACTCTAGTGTATTATATTCTCTGATGCAACTTCTCTGTCACACTGGTGCATTAAATGTGTATTGGGAGTTGATTTCCTATGTGTGTTTTGCTTCTTCTACACCATGGTTTTCCACTTGGATCCCCCATAGAGTCATTATTGCATGCACACTATATTGCATATGTGTTCTTTTATAAAATCACATTGATATCTGATGACCCCACACACTCCAGTGGATTCTGTGATTCAACTTCTATCACACTAGTGTGTTTTTGGTCTCTATATATATGACCATGATGGTTTGACACATGTATATATATATGGATCATCCCCTAGAGTGATTTGCATGTGTTCTTTTCCTAAACCACACATTGATATATATATATATCCACTAGATAGTCATTATTGATAATCCACATGACCACATTGATCATATCTATACATGACCACACACACACTACTCTAGTGTATTATATTCTCTGATGCAACTTCTCTGTCACACTGGTGCATTAAATGTGTACTAGGAGTTGATTTCCTATGTGTGTTTTGCTTCTTCTACACCATGGTTTTCCACTTGGATCCCCCATAGAGTCATTATTGCATGCACACTATATTGCATATGTGTTCTTTTACAAAATCACATTGATATCTGATGACCACACACACTCCAGTGGATTCTGTGATTCAACTTCTATCACACTAGTGTGTTTTTGGTCTCTATATATATGACCATGATGGTTTGACACATGTATATATATGGATCATCCCCAAGAGTGATTTGCATGTGTTCTTTTCCTAAACCACACATTGATATATATAGATAGTCATTATTGATGATCCACATGACCACACTGGTCATATCTATACATGACCACACACACACACACTACTCTAGTGGATTATATGATCTGTGATGCAACTTCTTTGTCACACTGGTGCATTAAATGTGTATTGGGAGTTGATTTCCTATATGTGTCTTGCTTCTTATACACCATGGTTTTCCACTTGGATCCCCCATAGTCATTGCATGTGATGACCCACGAGTATAGGGGGTGTATCGCACTATTTTCGATAAGTAAGAGTGTCGAAACCAACGAGGAGTAGAAGGTGCTGGCTAGTGGTATGGATCAGGAATTCTCTGCAAATACTTAGCAAACGGATTTTTAGGGGTTTTCGATAAAGCAAGTAAACAAAGTACGAGTAAACAAAAGACAGTAGGAATAAATGCAGCAAGTGGCCCAATCCTTTATGCAGCAAAGGACAAGCCGGTTGTATTACTTAAGATGACCAAACGTTCTCGAGGACACATGGGAAGACTGTCAAGTGCTTTCGCTTCATATAGCTGATTAATCTTCTCTAGCTTGCTAAGTGTTGTGTGGGTGAATCTGTGCTAATGTACCGCCCCATCCAAGACTATTACATACTTGTGATTATACCCCTTGCAAACATCCGTAAGTACAAGAAAGTAATTAAGGTAGAAACCTAACCACAACTTTAAACTCTAAGACCCTTACGTCCCTTGTGCAATGGTTTCCTAACGGGGGTTCAGGTTTCTGTCACTTTGGCAACCCCTACGATTAGTATCCAAATACACAATGCATTCCCCTAGGCCCATATAGATGAAGTGTCATGTAGTCGACGTTCACATGACACCACTACAAGAAGTACACCACAACTTAAATAACAATCTATTGAATCTTTCTCAACACAACTCCACTACTAACAACAAGACTTCTCCCATGTCCTCAAGAACAAAACGAACTACTCACAAGACATCATATGGATCATGATCAGAGATGGAATAATGATGTATAACAATCTGAACATAAACAATAATTCAATGGTTCACTTAATAGCATCAACTACAAAGAGTAATCAACACCGGGAAAGTTTCCCCTATGAACTATGCAAGATTCAACTCAATTGTTACAGCAATATGGAGATGGTGATGAGGGTGCTGATGGATATGATGGTGGTGATGATGATGATGATACCGATGAAGTCCAGCTTGATGATGGTGTTGATGGCGACGATCTCCCCTCTCTGGGAAGGAATTCCCCTGGCAAAAATCTGTCTGCCGGAGAGATCTTTCTCTCTCGGTGTTTTCCGCCCTGCAGAGGCGGCGGAATCTTTCTGTGGTCGCTCCCCGAGTCTTAGGGTTTCGGGAGGTTGATATACGCCAGAGGGGAGAGGCTGGAGTGGGCCAGGGCGGCCACACCACTCCTAGGCGCGGCCTAGGCCTGCTCGCGCCATGGGGTGTTGTGGGCCCCCTGTGGCCCACCTCCACTCCATCTTCTGGCATCTTGAGTCTTCTAGAAAAATAGGATTTTCCGTATACTTTCCCGGATTTTCTGATCTTCACGAATTTTGCATCCAAACAGCACCTTTTCCATCAGAATCCTGACTGCAGCGGTCCATGCTCCAAAAATCATCAACCATGCAAAAATAGATGAAATAACATAAGTATCACCTCTCAATACGAAATATATCAATGAATAATAGTGAATTAAGACATAGAATAGTGATGCAAAATGGACGTATCAGCATGCACATTATATTGCATATGTGTTATTTTCCAAAACCACATTGATATCTGATGACCACACACACTCCAGTGGATTCTATGATTCAACTTCTATGTCACACTTGTGTGTTTTTGGTCTCTCTATATATATGGATCATCCCCTAGAGTGATTTACATGTGTTCTTTTCCTAAACCATACATTGATATATATATATATCTCCACTAGATAGTCATTATTGATGATCCACATGACCACAGTGATCATATCTATACATGACCACACACACACACTACTCTAGTGGATTATATTCTGTGATGCAACATCTCTGTCACACTGGTGCATTAGATGTGTACTGGGAGTTGATTTCCTATGTGTGTTTTGCTTCTTCTACACCATGGTTTTCCACTTGTGCATCCCCCATAGAGTCTTTGCATGCACATTATATTGCATATGTGTTCTTTTCCAAAACCACATTGATATCTGATGACCACACACACTCCAGTGGATTCTGTGATTCAACTTCTGTCACACTAGTGTGTTTTTGGTCTCTATATATATGACCATGATGGTTTGACACATGTATATATATATGGATCATCCCCTAGAGTGATTTGCATGTGTTCTTTTCCTAAACCACACATTGATATATATATCCACTACATAGTCATTATTGATGATCCACATGACCACATTGATCATATCTATACATGACCACACACACACTATTCTAGTGGATTATATGATATGTGATGCAACTTCTCTGTCACACTGGTGCATTAAATGTGTGGGAGTTGATTTCCTATGTGTGGCTTTCTTCTTCTACACCATGGTTTTCCACTTGGATCCCCCAAAGAGTCATTGCATGCACATTATATTGCATATGTGTTAATTTCCAAAACCACATTGATATTCCAAAACCACATTGATATATACATGACCACACACACACACTCAAGGAAAAACAATAAAGATACATAAAGTGAATCATAATTGGTAATGGCAAACTTAGCTCTTGGTCGAAGAATAGTTGATAATTTGCTGGAGTTCACAAATAGCTGGCTTTTTCAATGATAGCTTTCAAAGTAGTAAACATCAAGATAAGAGCAATGTGCAAAGCAGGGAACATAAGACATGATTGAATAAATCATCATATGAATGAATGAAACACAACAACTCAAAATACTTGTTGAGATATAAGGGAGTAGGTTTACTGACTCAACTACAAAGTAAAAGAAAGGCCCTTCAAAGAGGGAAGCAGGGATTGCAAGTCTCATAAAGAGCTCCCAAAAATTATGATACTTACTAGCTTTCAGCTCTCATTTTCCCTATCATAGGCATCTTTAGGTGATTAAGGTTAAAGTGACTCAACTAAGAGGATATGCTTGACAAGTTATAAGTTGAAATCTCATGCCCCTTACTTATGAGTACCGATCCTCATGCTACTCAACTTCAGTCACAAGCAAGCTCTTTTCATTGTAAATACATGCGTATCATTGAGAACCGCCAACGGGGTACCCCTTGCACATGACACAGGAGCTATCCCGTAATCAAAATGACAAGGCAAGCAGACAGTGAGCATCTCAGCGATCTTTTTATTTGCTATTTGCATAGGTTTTTATTGAGGATGCTTCATAGAATGCTCACTATAGTTATGCTGCAAGTTTCCACCATGATTAGGCATGGCTTAGGCTAGCGGCCCAGGCGTTTCTCTAACACACATATAAACTCCATGATCTTACAAGTTCCACTTTTATTTCACACCATCGGGATCCATAAACAAAAGAACATGATATCAACTAGGTACAAGTACCAATGAAGTGTTGAAAGCGGTCCCCATGATACATGGTTCGGCTAACTTCAACTCATAAAGCGCAAGCATATACGCAACAAAGAAGGACCCAATGGTTCAAGTTTATTAAATGCAAGAAAGTAAAGTGTGCCATCAAGTTCGTGAGAGCTTTAATCACTAATTTTCACATAACAAGTTTAATTTGGGAGGTAGACAAAACAAGAATTTACTTGGCTAGCAAGGCTGGGTAGCAAGTACAAGAGTTGAAGGAAACAACCAAACATACAAATGATAAAGACAGACATGCAATCTTCCTTGGAAGCACAAAAGATCTTAACTAGAGAATACTAGACTTATGAGCAAATCAAGAAAGAAAGATGATGAAATTATTTTTCTTCTCTAGAGTGCTTCTATCTTTTTCTTTCAACTCTCAAAAAGGTGTTGCTACTGACCGAGTCAGGTTTGCCAAAACCAACTAAATTAACTCAATGATCCCAGAGTGCTACCAATACTAACAACAAGATCAATCATATAACCACGAATTGAAAACTACAAAAGAGTAAATGATAGAACTTCCCATTAATATTCCATAACGGCAACTCACACCAAGGGATACATATCTAACGAGAGAGGGGACACTTCCATAATGCAAACCATACTACATAATAACTCCTCTATTCATGATATGACTCTACTAATAAGGTAAAAAGATAGAAGATAGTGATATGATACCGTGGCACTCCCCCAAACTTGGAACAAACCAAGGGGATGCCAAACCTGATGACGAATTACTCCTTTGGTGGTGGTGGTATCCTCTCGATGAGCTCCTTGATCAGTTTCCCAAAGTCCTCAATCTCGAAGGTGAGAGTGCGAATCTGATGGGTTCGCAGCATGGAAAACAAAAAATTTCTATCGCAAGAACGAACAAAACCCAGATCTAATCTAGATAAAAGCCAAGATCTAATCTATTAGACATGTGCAACGAGATAGATCTGTACTAACCCTCGTAGATCTGAAAGCGTTACGAGATTAGATCTCGGGGTTGATGTAGTCGATCACTTGCCGATCTCAAGATCGTGTGGATGATCCTTCCGGCGCCACGTTCCGGCAGCGCTTCCGCAGTCGGTCACACGTGCGGAGTCGAAGCAGACCTTCCTCTGCCCGTTCCAGCGAGCAGCGGAGGTAGTAGATCTTCTCCACGGAATCCCAGCAGCACGACGGTGTGGTGGTGGTGGTGGAGTAGAGATTTCTGCAGGGCTTCGCCTAAGCCGGAGCAGAGGGAAGGAGGAGGAGAGAGGCGGCGGCTAGGGTATGAAGTGGAGGGGGCTAGGGGGTGGCGCCCCCTCCCCTCTATTTAAAGGAGGGAGGCGCCATGGGAGGGGGAGTCCTAGTAGGACTCCCCTCCCTCCTTGGCCGGTGGATTGGGAGGGGGGGGAGGAATCCTCCTCCCCCACGAATCCATGTCTTGCCCCACAAAGACTCCTTGATCCTTTCTTAGTTTTCAAGCAAACTCCAAGAAATCTTCTAGAACCTTCCAGAACATTCCGAAACCTTCTAGAATCTCCATACAAACACTCCGGAACATTTCCTAACTTAGAAAATGATCCCCAATATATGAATCTTATTCTCCGGACAATTCCGGATCTCCTCGTGATGTCCCGGATCCAATCCGAGACTTCGAACAACATTCGGTCTCCAACGCATATTCCATATCTACTTAAAACAACTTCGAACCTTAAGTGTGTCACCCTACGGTTCGTGAATATGCAGACATGATGAAGACACCTCTTCGATCAATAACCATCAGCGGGATCTGGAGATCCATAATGGCTCCCACATACTCAACGATGACTTCGTGATCGATAGAACCATTAACAAACGAAACCAATTCCCTTTGTCACGCGATATTCTACTTATCGGAGGTTTGATCGTCGGTATCTCCATACCTAGTTCTACCTCGTTACTGATAAGTACTCTTTACTCGTTCCATGTTATGTCATCCCTTGTGACCTAGTCACATGCTTGCAAGCTAACTAGATGACATTCCACCGAGAGGGCCCAGAGCATATCTATCTGTCATATGGATGGACAAATCCCAATCTTGGTCCATGCGCTTCAACCCATACTTTCAGAATACCCAATGACACCTTTATAACCACCCAGTTACGAAGCGGTGTTTGATGTCATCAAAGTACCCATCCGGTGATGGTGATTAACATAACCTCATGGTCGAAGGATTAGGTTACTATGCATTTGAAAGCTTATAGCAATACGAACTTAATGACTTGATCTTATGCTACGCTTACTATGGGTGTGTGTCCATCACATCATTCTCCTAATGATATAACCTTGTTATTAATGACATCCAATGTCCATGATCAGGAAACCATGATCATCTATTAATCAACAAGCTAGTTCAACAAGAGGCTTACTAGGGACTCTTTTATGTTTACAAAACACACAAGTATTAATGTTTCCGGTTAATACAATTATAGCATGGGATGTAAACATTTATCATAAACAAAAATCTATAATAATAACCACTTTATTATTGCCTCTTGGGCATATCTCCAACAGTCTCCCACTTGCACTAGAGTCAATAATCTAGTTAAAAACTTGTGCATTCAACACCTATGGCTTTCTGGTGTTGCATAGACACTATTGCTAGTGGTAAACATAATCTTTGGATCTGACACTTCCAGGTCTGTGTGTATTTGCATGTCCTTGTGTCTCTACGCATTACTCATTCTCCAATGAGATGGCATTGTATAAATTTGGTCCTTTGGTGAGACCTTTAGTTCCTTGGGATAAAATCATGTTGATACAATTGTCATACAATGTATCTTCATAGTATTATCCTGCTATTAACCACACCTAGTTTGACAACAAACTACTTGACGCAAATGCCCTCATTTGTTGCTACAATAGTAGTCATATACTTAGCCTTTTGTTGTAGTATCTGTCACAATGTTTTAACTTTGGTACTCAACCAAATCCGTTATGGAACTTCCTTTCCATTACATTGTGCCACCCATAGTTTAAATTGAGATAAACTTAATTTGTGACAAAACTAGTATCAATGCAACAATTTACAATGAACTATTTGTCACCACTATATAAATAATATATTCTTAGTTCTTCCAAAGATCATAGGAATATCCCTACTATTGTCCAATGATCATCTTATGAGTCATTATGGTATATACTCATAACATTTAGAGCATAGGACATATCTGGATGTGTACATCTCAAAGATTGATCAAAATATTCTTGTGATTTCACCAAGTGTCAAAACACTTGAATCTCGTGTTAACACACTTGAATCTTGATTCAGTCCTTTCCGTGCGTCAAGAACCTTTCTTGTTGTTTCCATATTGAACTCATTCAACATCTTATCTATGTACATTTGGCAAAACCATATTAGCGCCTCAATCTATCCATATAGACATTGATGCCTAATTCTGGGGTTATGCCTAAGTCTTTCATCGAAATGAAATTCTTAACCTGTGTCAATAAAAGATACATCATTTCTAATCAACAATATGTCTTTCACATAATGTATTAGAAATATGTCTTAGCGCTCCCACTTAATTTCTTGCAAAATGCAAACATCTTCATCGTCTCTGATGAAATTAAACCTTTTAATGGTTTCATCACGGTGAAGATTCCAACTCCGCGATGCTCACTTCAACCATTGAAGTTTTGCATACTCTTTTAGCATCCTTTGAATTAACAAAACCCTTTGGATCGTGTCATGGACACATCCTAGGTAACCATTCTATTAGAAGAACTTGTTTTGTTTGTTCAACTACCATATACCAAAATATATGTAGTGGTTGCTACATTAATCCGTCCAGACTAAATATCGCTATGAAAGATCAAATCTATCATAGTCAATTCCTTGAACATTATCGTAAACTCTTTCCGACATGTCGACTATTTCATAGATGTGAAACATCCATTTCTATTTCTTTATAGATCCATATACGACTGTAAGGTCTTGCACCTTTCCAGAGGGACTTTCAAATTCAAAGCTTAATTTCTCGTGTATGGAATTATCATAGATTTTATGGCTTCAAGCCACTTAACGAAGTCAGGGCCCATCATTGATTATTTGCATGTAGTCGGTTCATCATTGTCAAACAACAATGATTTAACTCTCAAATCTTGGCATTTTATTACTTACCCGACCTACTTGGTTCAATAGGAACTTAGATCTCCGTGACCACAACCTTTGAGGCACGTGAGCCATGAGCATTGTTGCTGCCTCCGGGACACTTACCGATGCTGTGCAACTCAGCACATATTAGCCAAGGTTCAACAACCTTGTCAAAGTTCTATTGTCCTCCCACTTGACTTTTCACCAAAAATTCCTTCTCAAGAAACTCGACACTCTAAGCGACAAACAATTTTGTCTTCGGTGTTATGGAGGAATACCCAATGGTTATTCGAAATAACCTACAAAGACATGCTCATCCGACTTTGGTTGTAAACATTTTACTTATGCCTAGCATACCAAAAATTTAAGAAAGGACAACCTGGGTTTTATCCCAAACCATGACTTATATGGTGTCATTTCAACGGATCACGATGGAGCTCTTTTCAGTGTAAAAGCGGTAGTCACTAAAGCTTTAATCTTTAAAATATAATGGCAGTTTTATAAATGACACCTTTGATCTTACCATGTCAAACAAGGTTTCATTACATATCTTGAACACTCCATACTCCTATAGTGTTTTGGGAAATGCAAATCCATGGAACGATTCCTCAAATCTTAGGTGTTTTGCTAAACTTGTAACTCAAACATCTTTATGATCCAATCATAAACTTTTTTTTATTTTCTTGTTACAATAATTTTCCACTTCATCTTGAAAGTCTTTGAACATTTTCAAATGTTTCATACTTCTTCCTTATTGAGTAAGTATATACATATACTCACTCAAATCTTCGGAGAAAACATATGAAGTTGAAATCCATCGCCCACGACTACACATAATGGACTATATACATCAATATGTACAAATTCCAATCAGTTAGTCGTTCGTTCCTCTTTTGGCCTACGAACGGAGTTTTAATTATCTCCAGGAAAGTATCACAAGCGTCATTTGATCAAAATCAAAGACTCCAAAAATCCATCAACATGGAGTTTCTTCATGTATCCCTAATATAATTTAAACGGTGATGTCACTTTGCAAGTGATCTTTCAATCATTTGTCTTGCGACATTTTAGCATTAGTTTTATGGTCGTTATTTCTCCAACCAGACTTGTATATCATCCATCTATTATGGAATACAGTAATTATTTGAACAACCTTTTGTCGTCATAATACCTGATCAAAATAACAATTATTGAAACAAATCTTGAAGGTAAGCTTTGATGTTAACGAGCAACACAACAACACTTTGTTTGTTTTTGATGAACATCATCACATATTCTCTTGCTAGTTACTTAGGCCATTGCAGTTCATGAATTGTGTTGTCCTGTATGACACTTCATACCAACCAATTCGGTATCCAATACCGCAGAACCACATTGTTTAACAACCAAGGAATATAGCCATAACATGTATCTTCTATATACCTAAGTTGGATATCTCCAATCTTTTCTTTTCTGCCAAATATTTTATAGATTCTCTTTCAACAATTCCTTTTCTTTTAAAAGAATCTATCAACATCAATAGTGGTGTCATTCACATGACACATACTACCAAGTGTGTATAGTCAAATACTAATACCTTTGGACTTGCACTTTGAAGTGGATCACCTTCATCAAAAGTTTGGCATTCTTTCAAAATTCCATTATTTAGTAATCTTTTAGTGTAGTAAACATTTTACTTACATCTTCTATTCATCCTTATCATGACAACTTTCATGATCAAGCTGCTTTAGCTTATAAAGGTGAATTGCGAGTATAACGTTTCTTTTCCAAAACCTTTTTGGAGGATTAGGACGACTAGCGTCTCCAACCTTCATAAATTCTCATCAAATATGAGGACATATACTCTATCATGTTGTAACCAACACATTGTTTTAGATATCGCAATACCTTTCACATATGATGGTTTCTGAAACATTGCTTTCAGCTCTTAGATAAACTTGATATTAAAAACAATCTTTTGAGTATCAAGAATCATGGAGGCAAACATGATACATTAGATACTAACACTGGAATTGTTACTCTTGATTTAATACTGTTTACTAAACTTCACAGAGTAAACGGAGTTTGCTGAAAGTTTGCAATATGACTTTTAAACTTTAGATTGACACTCAAAACAATACGATACCAGTTCGTAAAGCAAATATCCAGAATTTCTATAGTTCTACTATCTCAACTATAACTAAGCGTAAGGTGGTGAACGGATGCCAATGACTACAACAAACTATGCAAATTCACTTTGATTGTGTTTATGATAAATTGAGTTTGACTAATCCAAATTACAAATGAACTCCCACTCAAAACAACATCCCTCCAGTTGTTTTAGTGATTACACGAACCAAATACACTACACCAAGTCCGATCATCACGTGAGATGATGTAGCTTCAGAGGCGAACAATCAACATGTTCATCATATCATCCATAAGACTCATGCTTTACCTTTCGGTATTCCGTGTTCCGAGACCATGTCTGTACATGCTAGGCTCGTCAAGGTTAACCTTAGTATCCGCATGTGTAAATCTGGCTTGCACCCGTCGTATGCACACGTAGAATCTATCACACCCGATCATCACGAGATGCTTCGAAACGACGAGTGTTAGCAACAGTGCCTACTAAGGACGAGCACTTTATTACTTGATATTTAGTGAGAGGGATCATCTTATAATGCTACCGTCGCGATCTAAGCAATACAAGATGCATAAAGGATTAACATCATAGGCAATTCATAATTAGTGTGATATGATATGGCCCTTTCTTCTTATGCCTTTGATCTCCATCTCCAAAGCACGGACATGATCTCCATCATCACCAGCATTGCGTCAAGGTCAGTGGCGCCGCTTCATGGTTGTCCATCATCACTAGCAACTATTACAACTACTTGGAATAAAGCTATTACAAGATGAATAGACACGCGGGTCTTAATAGAATTAAAGACAACCATTAGGCTCCTGTTGGTTGCCATATTACAACAAGGATCATTGCATACATCAAATATAATCACAATCACATGATGGCCATATCACATCACAAAACCCCTGCAAAAACAAGTTCGACGCCTCTAATTTTCTTTGCATGTTTTACGTGGTTTGGGGCTTTCGAATAAGAACGGATCTTACCTACGAAACTGGACCACAACGTTGATACAAGTGCTATCAAGTGCAAAGTGTAGATTGGATCTATACTATGATGGGAGAGACAGACACCCGCAAAGCCACTTGTGCAAAGCAAGTTACACGTCAAACGTGGAGCAAGTCTCATGTGCGATGACATGTAAGGTTAGCCCGAGCCGCTTCATCCCACCATACCGCAAGATGCAAAGTACACAAAGCAAAAGACGGCACGAGCACCAACGCCCACAAAACCATTGTGTTCTACTCGTGCAACAGATCTACGCATAGACAAGGCTCTGATACCACTGATGGGTTCGCACCATGGAAAACAAAAAATTTCTACCGCAAGAACGAACAAAACCCAGATCTAATCTAGATAAAAGCCAATATCTAATCTATTAGACATGTGCAACGAGATAGATCTGTACTAACCCTCGTAGATCCGAAAGCGTTACGAGATTAGATCTCGGGGTTGATGTAGTCGATCACTTGCCGATCTCAAGATCGTGTGGACGATCCTTCTGGCGCCACGTTCCGGCAGCGCTTCCGCAGTCGGTCACACGTGCGGAGTCGAAGCAGACCTTCCTCTCCCCGCTCCAGCGAGCAGCGGAGGTAGTAGATCTTCTCCACGGAATCCCAGCAGCACGACGGTGTGGTGGTGGTGGTGGAGTAGAGATTTCTGCAGGGCTTCGCCTAAGCCGGAGCAGAGGGAAGGAGGAGGAGAGAGGCGGAGGCTAGGGTATGAAGTGGAGGGGGCTAGGGGGTGGCGCCCCTCCCCTCTATTTAAAGGAGGGAGGCACCATGGGAGGGAGAGTCCTAGTAGGACTCCCCTCCCTCCTTGGCCGGCTGATTGGGAGGGGGGAGGAATCCTCCTCCCCCACGAATCCGTGTCTTGCCCCACAAAGACTCCTTGATCCTTTCTTAGTTTTCAAGCAAACTCCAAGAAATCTTCTAGAACCTTCCAGAACATTCTGAAACCTTCTAGAATCTCCATACAAACACTCCGGAACATTTCCTAACTTAGAAAATGATCCCCAATATATGAATCTTATTCTCCGGACAATTCCGGATCTCCTCGTGATGTCCCAGATCCAATCCGAGACTCCGTACAACATTCGGTCTCCAACAAATATTCCATATCTACTTAAAACAACTTCGAACCTTAAGTGTGTCACCCTATGGTTCGTGAATATGCAGACATGATGAAGACACCTCTTCGATCAATAACCATCAGCGGGATCTGGAGATCCATAATGGCTCCCACATACTCAACGATGACTTCGTGATCGATAGAACCATTAACATACGAAACCAATTCCCTTTGTCACGCGATATTCTACTTATCCGAGGTTTGATCGTCGGTATCTCCATACCTAGTTCTACCTCGTTACTGATAAGTACTCTTTACTCGTTCCATGTTATGTCATCCCTTGTGACCTATTCACATGCTTGCAAGCTAACTAGATGACATTCTACCGAGAGGGCCCAGAGCATATCTATCTGTCATATGGATGGACAAATCCCAATCTTGGTCCATGCGCTTCAACACATACTTTCAGAATACCCAATGACACCTTTATAACCACCCAGTTACGAAGCGGTGTTTGATGTCATCAAAGTACCCATCCGGTGATGGTGATTAACATAACCTAATGGTCGAAGGATTAGGTACTATGCATTTGAAAGCTTATAGCAATACGAACTTAATGACTTGATATTATGCTACGCTTACTATGGGTGTGTGTCCATCACATCATTCTCCTAATGATATAACCTTGTTATTAATGACATCCAATGTCCATGATTAGGAAACCATGATCATCTATTAATCAACAAGCTAGTTCAACAAGAGGCTTACTAGGGACTCCTTTTGAGTCCAACTTTAACTGAAAACCATCAAAACAAAAGCTACTGTAGCAACTCCTTCCGAAAACCCAAAAAAGAATTCAAGAAGGAAATCGAATAAAGAAGCAAATGCAAGATTGGCAAAATCTGTCAAAACAGACCAGCAGGTAAAGATCAATTTTTTCGAAAATATTCTGTAGCTCAAATCAAAAAGTGCAAAACTAACGAAAGTTAAATAAAAACCTGGGGCAGAAGCACAAAAAATTACAGCTCAATCCGACATACAGAGTTCTCTCACAAATTTTTACGGTGAAGCACAAAAATCTGTTTCGGGACAGCAACTTCCCCAAATCTTACTTCTCTCTCATTAGAGGTTGATCTTGACACAAAAACCAAACAAAACGGATAAGGAGCAGTTATTACCGAAGTAATAACTTCCAAGACTCAAAGACACAAAAACAAACTGAAAGTCAAAACAAATTGGGTTGTCTCCCATAAAGCTCTTTCTTTATAGCCATTAAGATGGGCATGATAATTTTGAAGAAGCTCTCATAGGGATATGAATTGAAGTGAAAGAGAGCATTAAGAAGCAAAAAAACACACATTTAAGTCTAACCCACTTCCTATGCAAGGGGATTTTGTAAACAAACAAGTTATTGAAACCAAAGGCAACTTGCATAAGAAGGCAAAAAAAGTGCAATATAAAAACTTTCAGCATAAAACAAGGAAACTTGATATTATTGAGATACATAAGAACACTTGTCCCTCTCTCATAGTAACTTTCAGTATCATGCATAAACTAAACAATATAGCTATCACAAGGACCATCATAGCAATGATCACTTATTCTAACAGAAAACACGTGAATATTAGCTCTCATAACACTACTTTGTGAAACAATATTAGAGGTCCTTACAAAGGATATTGTGTCCCTCTTTTTCATGCTTAGTGACAAAGTCTTTCACATTTGCTACTATAGGTTCATCAACCATTTGTTTATTAGGTTCAACAGCTTTACTAGTACTTTCATTAACCATACTAGCTATCATAGAATGTTCCCTTACCTTAACTGGAAAAGGCATTTTCTCAATATAAGATTTAGATAAAACATGATTAGCAGTATAAACTTCAGTATTTCTTGAAGGAACACTCTTAGCAATATCTTTATAAGGCTCATGATACTTATTCCACTTCTTTTTAGGCACTTCAATATAGGAAGCAAAAGCCTTAAAATAAAAAGCAATAGCTTGAGAGTCTAGACCATAAGCATTTTTAATATTTTGAAAGTCACCAGTTCCCATAAAAGATTCAATGCATTCATAATCATAATTTATACCTGACTTTCTACCTTTGTCATTCTCCCAAGCTTCAGCATTGTCTTGAATACGGTCTAGAAGGTCCCATTTAGCCTCTTCTTTCATGCGAGTGAATGATCCAGCATAAGAAGCATCCAATAAATCTTTGTCCTGTAGAGGGAGCCTTGCATAAGAGTTATTGATAATAATATTGTTGGGGAGCTCATGAATGGGACATTTGAGCATTAGTAACTTCAACCTCCCCCAAGCTTGAGCTGTACTATCTCCATCAAGAGGCCAAAAGTTGTATATTTGATTCCGATCTTTATGAATCTCACTAGGAGGATAAATCTTTGAATAAAAGAGAGGCACTTTTTCCTCCCATTCCAGAGCTTGACCATTCTTCAGCAGCTTATACCATTCCCTAGCTCTTCCTTTCAGCGATAACAAGAATAACTTCTTCTTAACTTGATTTGTAGTAATACCTGCACACTTGAACAACCCGCATAATTCGTGTATAAAGAGTAAATGATCACCGGGATGGATAGTTCCATCCCCAACATAATAGTTATCCATAACACGATCAATAATTCTTGTAGGTATTTTGAAAACATCTTTCTCAGCAGGTGGTGGCTTATCTACTACCTTAGTAGTGGTAGTAGCATTACCAAATAGGAAACTCAACAAATTATCCATAATGAAAATAAAGCAACTAGCAGAAGTAAACAATACTCACAGTAGAAGTTTCCTTTACCAGTTCCACTCTCCAATAGCGCTTCACTCCCCGGCAACTGTGCCAGAAAATAGTCTTGATGACCCACAAGTATAGGGGGTGTATCGCAGTATTTTCGATAAGTAAGAGTGTCGAACCCAACGAGGAGCAGAAGGTGCTGGCTAGTGGTATGGATCTGGAATTCTCTGCAAATACTTAGCAAACGGATTTTTAGGGGTTTTCGATAAAGCAAGTAAACAAAGTACGAGTAAACAAAAGACAGTAGGAATAAATGTAGCAAGTGGCCCAATCCTTTATGCAGCAAAGGACAAGCCGGTTGTATTACTTAAGATGACCAAACGTTCTCGAGGACACATGGGAAGACTGTCAAGTTCTTTCGCTTCATATAGATGATTAATCTTCTCTAGCTTGCTAAGTGTTGTGTGGGTGAACCTGTGCTAATGTACCGCCCCATCCAAGACTAATACATACTTGTGATTATACCCCTTGCAAACATCCGTAAGTACAAGAAAGTAATTTTAAGGTAGAAACCTAACCACAGCTTTAAACTCTAAGACCCTTACGTCCCTTGTGCAATGGTTTCCTAATGGGGGTTTAGGTTTTTGTCACTCCGACAACCCCTACGATTAGTAGCCAAATACACAATGCATTCCCCTAGGCCCATATAGGTGAAGTGTCATGTAGTCGACGTTCACATGACACCACTAGAAGAAGTACACCACAACTTAAATAACAATCTATTGAATCTTTCTCAACACAACTCCACTACTAACAACAAGACTTCTCCCATGTCCTCAAGAACAAAACAAACTACTCACAAGACATCATATGGATCATGATCAGAGATGGAATAATGATGTATAACAATCTGAACATCAACAATAATTCAATGGTTCACTCAATAGCATCAACTACAAAGAGTAATCAACACCGGGAAAGTTTTCCCTATGAACTATGCAAGATTCAACTCAATTGTTACAGCAATATGGAGATGGTGATGAGGGTGCTGATGGGGATGATGGTGATAAGATTCCTGTCTAACGACCATGCTAACTAAGGTTCTCCTACAGTCAGGATGGCTCTGATACCAAGTCTGTGGGCCCCCCGGAATAATCCTCCGAGAATCCCTGTTATGCATACAACCACAATCGCATGATCAGTTAGTCGTGGCACATAACCGACAAGTATCATTACAACATCCAAGATATATCGAAATACAAGACTTACATAAATGCCATTATGGCTATGCCAGCTTCAGCAGCGGAACATCATTACGTGCAGAGCCCAATCATGCCTCAACCTATAGGCAACTGACTGGGAAGACGTCCTAGCTCGCATAGTCGTCAACTTCACCTCTTCTTGATATCTGACCAAGTTAATAGACAGGGACAATGCCGGTGAGTACTTTGAATGTACTCGCAAACCACCTTAAGATAACAGTAATAACAAGAGGATATGCATTATGGCTGTGGTAGTAGGAGGGCACCAAGGGAGGTTATTTTCTCAATTAGTTTCTCTTGTAGATATAGCATCTACATATCTTTGTTGAAAACTTTTGTAAAACATTTTGGAAACTGTTTTGAAAAGTTTTGGAAAAACCTTAAGACTGGGTCACCCATTTGCTCTTTTCTTCCGGTCGTCCCACGACCAAACTCCTTCCATACCTTTCTGACCATCCCATGGTCAGAACAGGTATCCTTTCCGACCATCCCATGGTCAAAATATTTCCAAAGCCATTGCTTTTTAGAAATCCTATTTGAAAACAAAACCAGCACCGCTCTACAGCAACCTTCCCAACCATCCATGACCACGGACATGGCTATTCGAATAGATTTACACTCTGTAGAGGTTGTACACTTTACCCACACCATCCGGGTACACTACCCTGATCTTCACCGATCGTTGGTCGAGTAACTAATCAAGACTCTCCGGATGCCCACTCCAATATAAGTGCCTACCCTATGAGTGTTAATCCCCTTAACACCAGGACGTCGGGTACTGAGGACCAACCCGAGCGCTTTTTCCACTTCTCAAGTGTGTGCTTTCAATGAGGGGCTCATAGTAACGCGTGGAGGCCAGCAGACCCTTTGTTCCTTCTCCAGGTCAATGTCCCACATGGACCTTTATCGGAGAAGGCCCACTCTCCAGGGATCCCCGATCCCCTGTAGTTGTTGCGAGGCAGCTTATACCGGAATAGACAAACATCAAATCCAGCCTTGTCCCATTATAGAGTAATGTGGTTGCACGGGTTAATTGTTCTAGCAAAACTGCAAAGAACCGAGTGCGTTTTTGTAAACCTTTTTCCTCCATCTTTCCTTCAACATTCTGTAAAACAAAACCTTTTTATTTCTCAATAGCACTTGGGAGGTCCCAACTCACCAAGGTTTTATCATAAAACATTTGGTAAAACTTTTTCCGGGGTCTTCCCATCCTTTAGCTTTGCTTCGGCTAAATCGGGGGTCTCCAAAGGGGTATGGTGTATTACACCATCTATTCCACTACGGACAAGTAGGTATCATCAAGGGGTTGTACTTAGTAGTACATAAGTGTAATAGTTCGGAGGAGCCAAACCACTACCATAAATACATCAACATATAATAAAACGATGCAGTTTCACAAATAGTAGACGAAACCTGCATAAGTAAAATAGTAGGACAAGGCTTATGAGCAAGAAGGTGGCTTGTCTGAGATCAGTAATATGGCAATATGTCCCTGGACTTCTTCTTAGAAAACCGTAATATCCAATATTAAATACCACTTCCTTTGCTCTCCGATTTCGTCGCAGCTATCATCGTCCAGACAGCACATGCAAGCAAACCAAGCCACAATCAACACCAGTCACATAAGCACCAATGCATACAGCAAACAACTGGATAATACAAGATTATAAATTTGTAGGTCTTAGGAAGAATGGATTAATGAGATTGGCCTTGCCTTGGGAATTAGGAAAACAATCCCTTAGGATTAATAGTCTAGCAATTACCTAAGAGATGGGTTTTGGACCAAGACATATTCTGTATGATACCATTGTAAAAACAGGATACCAACATATAGGTATTGATAGAATTAAACCAACAAAAGTGGTTTCACTATTTTATCACTTACCATAGATTTATAGTGATTATTATAGTGAATAAGACTCTAGTTTTTGGAAATAATTCACCAGAAAAGTTCTGGAGCTCCAAAAATTATTTCCTTGGATGGTTGGGTAGGGCTTGATGTACTTGTTCACTGAGATTTGTAATCATGCCAAAATAGTTATCAAAATGCCCTCAAGAAATTCCCAAAGGTAGTTATATGGACAACTTGTCTTTTTCACCAGATTAAATCTGTAGTAGCTTTTGATTTGATTTCAAGGACACATGGTAGGTATTTAGAATACCTTTCTGCAGGAATTAGAATCAACATATTTGGATTAGCATAACTACTGTAGTGAATTTAGAGGTGAATAAACCATGCAAAGAGTGGTTTAATTCACAGAAAAATATCCAAGGCTCAATAAATTATGATCTCCTAAGGTTTGCTAGATATGGATGTATTTCAACCAGGATAATTGGAAATGGTTCAAGTGGACTCATGTTTTGGTGTAGGGAATTTTCTAAAGTCATAGGTGAATTTTTTTTGTTATTTTTACTCAAGCTAACATACTGTTCTCCTTGGCATGAGACTAAGGTCCAGAGATGTGTACATTCAAAAGCTACCAGTGGCACTTTATTTCATTCCATTTGGAGGTGTGAAGCTCACAGAGGAATTTAATTAGTGGGATAGACACATTTTGGTGGAAATAATGCCCATAAATAATGAAAATTACTTTGGGCAAAAGAACAGTTCTGAATGTTGCACAAAACACACATGACCATGGTAGGATCTATAGCTAGAAATTTCCAACAGTTTTAAATTTTATTTGAGAATTAAACTGATTGACAGTTTTCAGATCTGGAAAAAGAAAACGAAAAGGGAAAGGATTTTACCATGTGGGGACGGTATTGACCAGGAACTGCCCACAAAGGGATGGGTCGGCCCATGCGGCGTCTCAGTGAGTGGGAGAGGCGGGGTTCAAATCGCTGGGGCGGGGCCCAGGTGTCAGCGGGCCGACGAGGCGAACATGTAAGGAGCGACGGGAGCCGCTCGATTAGATCGAGATCGATGGCTCTCGGCCGTCTTCCACCTCGCGGGCAGGGCGCAGGGGAAGAAACCCTAGGCAGGGTCGAGGAGATGCAGGGGAGGCTTGCCGGTGGCTCTCCGGCGACCGGGGAACAGCGGAGGAGAAGCGGCGGTCAATGACGATCCCGGCGATGGGAGGCAGTGGCGGTTTTGGTGCCGGGATGAAGCTCGCGCGGGAGCCACGGCGACGCACGCGGCGGACCTCATCGGAGATGCTTCCAGGGGTCATCCTGGGCCAAACAAAAACATGGGGCAAGTCAGGAGAGGTAGGGGAGCATGATAGGATGACATGCAGGGGGTGAGAAAGAGAGAGCGGGGAGCTACGCTTGAGTTTCTGAAAGAGGCCGAGAGCTCCATTTCTTCTTCTCTCGAGCAGCAGAGCAGGAGAGAGCTCTCTGGGTTCTGGTGGAAGGAAGTGGGAGTGGTAGGGAGTATAATGTAGGGTCAGATGCGAGATGCAAAGGTCTCTTGCCTTATAAAAAGATGTGAGAGGTCTATGATGGATCTAGTCCATGGAGAAGCTTGGGGAGGAGTGGTGCTCAGGGAAAGGGCCTCAGGGCGGTGGAGCTCGAGCAGATGAGTCAAAGAGGGCAGAGGAGTGACAGGAGGAGTATTACACTGCAAGGGTGCTGCTCCTCTACTCCACTCGGGTGTGGTAAAGAAATAGGAGGGGGGAGGGCTAGGGGAGCTAGGGAGGCTCTCATTGGTGTAGAGGGGAGGAGAGTGGGGTCATGTATTGACTAGAGAGGGAGAGGGGGTGTGCTGCAGCTGCTGTGAAGATTTTTGCAAGATATGACATTTATTGGTTCTCTCTCTCTCACTTGCTCCAAGAACTAAAGACAAAAGTATGGCCTTGCTACAGTGTAGTGCTACAGGGATCACGACCAGGGGTGTGATGGGTGCTGGAGAAGCTTGCTTGACCAGGTTAGTAAAGTTTTGTGGGGTTTTGAGTGGAGGATTGGCTTAGTTTGCAAAATTGATCAACTACACTATTATGAAGGAAGTCTCAAAATTTGTCTATGGCAATATGGTAAAATGGCACTAATGGGTAGATATGGTCAAGATACACCTCCAGAATTTATTTGAGATTTATCAGAAGATTAGAAGTCCACTAAAAATCCTTTATTCAAAGAGTGCAGAAGTAGTTTATAGAAGATCATTGGAAACTTTTACATTGGAAAAGATTGGTTTTTGATGTGGGATGGTCCCAAATGTGAATACACACTTAGGGGAATTTTCCCAAGATTTATTGAGGCTCAAAGGTATTTAAAACAATTATTATTCCAATTCAGCCATTTAAGAAAATGGGCAAAAGGAAATAATAAATCTCTTCAAAAATATTTATTTTTGAAGTGGGAATATGGGGTATGATATATGGATCTCAATTGAGCCAAAAGTTGGGGAAGTGTTTTGGCAAAAACCAAACTTTCCTTTATGGATGGAGTTTTGGAGATTTTGACTATTAAAGAGATTTATTAGGTTTGGAGCCCTAATAATTATGGATAATATTTGATAAATCTTGATGATCAAGGTAGATGATGTAGACAAGGTGTATCAAGCATTTGCAACCTTGGGATTGGAGAATCCAAGTTGATTTGGGTGGAATACCCTAGATTAAGGATCTAGGGTGATGTTAATTTCATACCATCAAAACCATGTTAGATCTTGGAGCTCAGAGCTCCCCTTGGGGCATGGGATATATGTATGTAGAGACAAAGTGATGTAGATTTCAATGGTGTAGAGGTTTGAGCTTGATCCTGCTTGAGCTCACCAAGACAGGCTTTCAAACTTTGAATAAAATAAGCCTGCCAAAGCAGATTATCAACTAGCCTTCAAAACCTGGTGGGTTTAAGAAGCACAAAGATCCATTTGGAACAAGTGAAGTAGATATTTATAGACCTATATGAGTAGAACACAACCATGCAAAGAGTTGGTCCATAGAAGTTTGGATGGTCGTGTCAGCTTCTGTCAAAGTAGGCATGATGACTAGTTTTGCAGGAAATGTTATTTTCTTGCCTGCAAAACCATCAAGAACAAGTGGGTTGGAGGATGATCCAACCAAGGGAAAGAGTGGGCCTTGGTAGTCCTTAGGATGGTTAACAAGATGGTTCAGATTCATTTTCAAAAATGCACAAGGGTTGAGAAAGGGAGTCATTCAAAAAGGTGATGTTGGAAACAGATTTCCAGACAGCCAAAATTGGCAGATTTGGGGATTTTGACTAGAATATGGGTGGTGATGGTTTTGATGGGTTGCAAGGTACCCAAGAATCATCAATTGGATGATGTTAAAGAGTAGATTGAGTAGAAGGTATTCATGCTTGATATGGGTCTTCATTGACTTGGAAGCTTCTAGAAGGGATATCTTCAGAATTGATTTGGTTAAGGGTTTCAGATGATCACCTAGTAGCTAGGGATCAGATCTAGATTGTATCCTTGCTTAGGTGGGATGATTTGGAGACATCATGGTCCTAGTGATGAGCTCCTAGAGTAGCTCATACTATCTCCTAAGCAGACAATTCAAACAACAGATCAAGGCAACTCATCTTACAAACAAATCAACTACTACTAGGGTTACCATCAAGCTTAGCTTGAGGTAAGGAAGGGTATTTTGAATAGGTTGAAGTTTGGAATAAGATGAGGGTCTCTTGGTATCTCTACCAAGTGTAGAATTCAAATACTTCGTAAAAGGTTTTGTTAAATATAGATATAAGAGTAGTAGAAGGTTCTGTCTTGAGAACATAAGGAGATTATGTTATATATCTCTCCATAGTTTGATCAATATAAGCTACTAAATTAGTTGGTTTGCAAAGGATTCTTGGCTCAGGTTTTGAAATGCCAGAACATTTGAGAATATGGGAATTAAGCCAAGACTGTTTTGGGAAATAGCTTTTATCAACTGGTGTTAAGCTAGGGAGTATATCATCTAATACACATGTATATGCCTAAGCATATCCAAACAACAAGCAAACACTTCAGCATTAAGCAAGAAAAAGTTTTTGCTCCCCCTGATTTTTGCATTCTGGACAACTAATCAGGGTTGCTGAATTGGGATGTTACAGACCTTTCCCCCTTAAAAGAATCTTGTCCCGAGATTCAGGAGAGTAGGGTTAGGGGATGTTGAGTCGGGTTGATACTAGGTATCTTACGCGTACTATCTCACGGACTCCATCTTTGAAAGTGGCTACCATGTCGATAAAGTTGAGCTTCAGTCTTCGGGGATGCACAGAGAGAGTTGAGTAGAGTCTAGTCCCGCTTGCGAGGGATGACCTTCTTTTCCTTCCGGACTCTATATCTCGAGGGCTTACACTGGGCAGACTATCTCGATGTTGAACCTCACGGGGTACTCGTCGGAGGGTAGAATCTACGGCCAGGGGTACCTCGCTCTAAGGATTCACAACTCTTCCTTAGGATCATAGCGTATCCTAACTAACGATTTTAGGGCCAGGACTCCTGAGTTTGCTTCAGCAAAGGGTTACCCTATTTTTGTGGGAAAGACGCAGTCTTTCCCCCTTAGGATTAAACTGGGGTATATGGGAGAGTTGACATAGTCCTTCCTTCTTGAAGTCATTGAATGGGGTTTCTGGGGATTGTCGTCAATCTTTCTTCTGGAGTAGAGACCTTCGGAAGGCTTCCGGGGATTATGACTTACTAGGCTTATATACTACTATTATTCGTACTAAGCCTGCTAAAGCCATCGGAGACTTACGTCCTCTAAGCGATTTGGACCGAGGGGTGGGCGATAATGTGGTCCTTCCGGTATGTCTACAGCTGAAATGGCAGAGGGACTTCGTAGGATCGTTAGTTAGTTTCTCCTCTGATAACTCCCGGGTTGTTGTTTGGCGAAGGGACGTCGGATCCTGAGATTTCTTCTGAAGTATCTTCCAATAGACAGTCTTCTGGAGATTGAGTTGGAAAGACGCAGTCTATCCCCCTTAGAGATGCACTCAGGTACTTCGAGAATGGTGCAGAGCTTCTGTCTTTGAAGGGCTGGCGAGGTGTTGCAGAGGTATGTATCTCCTTGGGTCTTGGGTTGAGCTCTCCCAGAGACGTTCTATTGCGGGAACCAGGTCAGGGTGGTTTTCTAACGCATTCTTAGTGGTTAACTCTGGGTAGGTTAGTGGTTAACGACACTTATTGTTAGCCTTCAGTTAGGTTAGAGACATTCATCTTCGGAGAGGTTATCCTTATTCAGACTTATTGACGTTGCTTCTCCTTGGTGGTGAAGTAGACTTTTTGTCTTCACACTTCCTAATCATCTGACTTCAGGGGTGGTTCTAACCTTCTAGGGAGGATCATTCCGCTAGTTTGGGTAGGGTCGGCTAGATTAGTAAGTCTCCTGAGGTGGTCAGAAGCTCGAATACACTAAAGGTTAGGGTGGTTAGATATCCACTTGTTGTATTGGTTGACGTATCAGGTGGTTTCTTGTGGGTATTGGGGATCCTTCGGTGATTGACTTCCGGTTTCAACAGGATTCTTGCTGTAGTAGACTGAGGCACAAGAGAGTGTGGTGCTATTGACGAGTTTTGCGAGGTGAGTTTGACGGGGTATGTTGTCCTACTGGGGTGAAATCTTCGAGTTGATTCTGACTTGACGATGTCGAACTCCTGGTTCTTGCGATGCTTTTCCTCTCATATACTCTCGAGGTTAGTCTGGGTCTCATTACCGACATCTAACACAGGGCTTCCTGAGTTACTAGGTGGGTTATTGCTCCTCGAGTCACATTTTTAAAGAGTTCAAAGCAAACCAGAACATACAAACAAGGCAAACAGAGCGAGGGGCTCGCAATGTCCTCGGCAGAAAACACACATCAAGCAACACAGGGTGCACTGAGGCAAGTAACACGGTCAATGCCAGGGACCAAGGAGTTAACTACTCGCGAAGTAGGGGAATCCTATTCTTAGGACTATTGACCCTAGATCTTGTCTTTCTTCAGGTCAGAGTCACTATCTTGCAGATGAAGCCTTCATCGTATCTTGGACGCTTCTTGATAGGGAAACACCTGAGGTCTTCTGATTGTGAGGATTCCGCGGGTAGAGCGATATTGTAGTCTCCGTGTGTTTGCTGGTAGTTGCTTGTCTTCATCTTGTTCTCATTGTCTTCACCGGGTTCTAGATCCTAGTTATTTAAAATCCGTGGATTTGAAGTTTGAACGAGAGTTGGAGTAAACCATTTTCGAAAGCATTTACTTAGAGTAAGAGAAGAAGTAGAACTTTTTCAAACTCATTGAGAAACTAGTTTTCAAAAGCCGGGGTTTCCGAAATAAGGTTCCTGTCTAACGACCATGCTAACTAAGGTTCTCCTACAGTCAGGATGGCTCTGATACCCAGTCTGTGGGGCCCCCAGATTAATCCTCCGAGAATCCCTGTTATGCATACAACCACGATCCCATGATCAGTTAGTCGTGGAACTTAACCGACAAGTATCATTACAACATCCGAGATATAACGAAATACAAGACTTACATAAATGCCATTATGGCTATGCCAGCTTCAGCAGCAGAACATCATTACGCGCAGAGCCCAATCATGCCTCAACCTACAGGCAACTGACTGGGAAGACGTCCTAGCTCGCATAGTCGTCCACTTCACCTCTTCTTGATATCTGACCAAGTTAATAGCCAGGGACAATGCCGATGAGTACTTTGAATGTACTCGCAAACCACCTTAAGATAACAGTAATAACAAGAGGATATGCATTATGGTTGTGGTAGTAGGAGGGCACCAAGGGAGGTTATTTTCTCAATTAGTTTCTCTTGTAGATATAGCATCTACATATCTTTGTTGAAAACTTTTGTAAAACATTTTGGAAACCATTTTGAAAAGTTTTGGAAAAACCTTAGGACTGGGTCACCCATTTGCTCTTTTCTTCCGGTCGTCCCACGACCAAACTCCTTCCATACCTTTCTGACCATCCCATGGCCAGAATAGGTATCCTTTCCGACCATCCCATGGTCAAAACATTTCCAAAGCCATTGCTTTTCAGAAATCCTTTTTGAAAACAGAACCAGCACCGCTCTACAGCAACCTTCCCAACCGTCCATGACTGCGGACATGGCTATTCGAATAGATGTACACTCTGTAGAGGTTGTACACTTTACCCACACCATCCGGGTACACTACCCTGATCTTCACCGATCGTGGGTCGAGTAACCGATCAAGACTCTCCGGATGCCCACTCCAATATAAGTGCCTACCCTATGAGTGTTAATCCCCTTAACACCGGGACGTCGGGTACCGAGGACCAACCAGAGCGCTTTTTCCACTTCTCGAGTGTGCGCTTTCAATGAGGGGCTCATAGTAATGCATGGAGGCCAGCAGACCCTTTGTTCCTTCTCCAGGTGGATGTCCCACATGGACCTTTATCGGAGAAGGCCCACCCTCCAGGGATCCCCGATCCCTTGTAGTTGTTGCGAGGCAGCTTATACCAGAATAGACAAACATCAAATCCAGCCATGTCCCATTCTAGAGTAATGTGGTTGCATGGGTTAATTGTTCTAGCAAAACTGCAAAGAACCGGGTGAGTTTTTGTAAACCTTTTTCCTCCATCTTTCCTTCAGCATTTTGTAAAACAAAACCTTTTTCTTTCTCAATAGCACTTGGGAGGTCCCAACTCACCAAGGTTTTATCATAAAACATTTGGTAAAACTTTTTCCGGGGTCTTCCCATCCTTTAGCTTTGCTTCGGCTAAATCGGGGGTCTCCAAAGGGGTATGGTGTATTACACCATCTATTCCACTACGGACAAGTAGGTATCATCAAGGGGGTTGTACTTAGTAGGACATAAGTGTAATAGTTCGGAGGAGCCAAACCACTACCATAAATACATCAACATATAATAAAACGATGTAGTTTCACAAATAGTAGACGAAACCTGCATAAGTAAAATAGTAGGACAAGGCTTATGAGCAAGAAGGTGGCTTGCCTGAGATCAATAATATGGCAATATGTCCCTGGACTTCTTCTTAGAAAACCGTAATATCCAATATTAAATACCATTTCCTTTGCTCTCCGATTTCGTCGCAGCTATCGTCGTCCAGACAGCACATGCAAGCAAACCAAGCCACAATCAACACCAGTCACACAAGCACCAATGCATACAGCAAACAACTGGATAATACAAGATTACAAATTTGTAGGTCTGAGGAAGAATGGATTAATGAGATTGGCCTTGCCTTGGGAATTAGGAAAAAGAATCCCTTAGGATTAATAGTCTAGCAATTACCTAAGAGATGGGTTTTGGACCAAGACATATTCTGTATGATACCATTGTAAAAACAGGATACCAACAGATAGGTATTGATAGAATTAAACCAACAAAAGTGGTTTCACTATTTTATCACTTACCAAAGATTTATAGTGATTATTATAGTGAATAAGACTCTAGTTTTTGGAAATAATTCACCAGAAAAGTTCTGGAGCTCCAAAAATTATTTCCTTGGATGGTTGGGTAGGCTTGATGTAGTTGTTCACTGAGAGTTGGAATCATGCGAAAATAGTTACCAGAATGCCCTCAGGAAATTCCCAAAGGCAGTTCTGTGGAGAACTTGTCTTTTTCACCAGATTAAATCTGTAGTAGCTTTTGATTTGATTCCAAGGACACATGGTAGGTATTTAGAATACCTTTCTATAGGAATTAGAATCCACATATTTGGATTAGCAAAACTACTGTAGTGAATTTGAGGTGAATAAACCATGCATAGAGTGGTTTAATTCACAGAAAAATATCCAATGCTCAATAAATTATGAGCTCCTGAGGTTTGCTACATATGGATGTATTTCAACCAGGATAATTGGTAATGGTTCAATTGGACTCATGGTTTGGTGTAGGGAATTTTCTAAAGTCATAGGTGAATTGTTTTTGTTATTTTTACTCAAGCTAACATACTATTCTCCTTGGCATGAGACCAAGGTCCAGAGATGGGTACATTCAAAAGCTACCAGTGGCACTTTATTTGATTCCATTTGGAGATGTGAAGCTCACAGAGGAATTTAATTAGTGGGATAGACACATTTTGGTGGAAATAATGCCCATAAATAATGAAAATTACTTTGGGCAAAAGAACAGTTCTGCATGTTGCACAAAACACACATGAACATGGTAGGATTTATATCTAGGCATTTCCAATAGTTTTAAATTTTATTTGAGAATTGAACTGATTGACGGTTTTCAGATCTGGAAAAGAAAACGAAAAGGGAAAGGATTTTACCATGTCGGGCCAGTATTGACCAGGAACTGCCCACAGAGGGATGGGCCGGCCCATGCGGCGTCTCAGCGAGCGGGAGAGGCGGGGTTCAAATCACCGGGGCGGGGCCTAGGTGTCAGCGGGCCGACGGGGCGAACAGGTAAGGAGCGATGGGAGCCGCTCGATTAGATCGAGATCGACGGCTCTTGGCCGTCTTCCACCTCGCAGGCAGGATGCGAGGGAAGAAACCCTAGGCAGGGTCGGGGAGGCGCGGGGAAGGCTTGTCGGCGGCTCTCCGGTGACCGGGGAACGGTAGAGGACAAGCGGCGGTCGACGACGGTCCCCGCGATGGGCGACAGTGGCGGTTTTGGTGCCGGGATGAAGCTCGCGTGGGAGCCACGGCGACGCATGCAACGGATCTCGTCGGAGATGCTTCCAAGGGTCATCCTGGGCCAAACAAAAACATGGGGCAAGTCAGGAGAGGTAGGGGAGCATGATAGGATGACATGCAGGGGGTGAGAAAGAGAGAGCGGGGAGCTACACTCGAGTTTCTGAAAGAGGCCGAGAGCTCCATATCTTCTTCTCTCGAGTAGCAGAGTAGGAGAGAGCTCTCTAGGTCCTGCTGGAAGGAAGTGGGAGTGGTAGGGAGTATAATGTAGGGTCAGATGCGAGATGCAAAGGTCTATGGCCTTATAAACAGATGTGAGAGGTCTATGATGGATCTAGTCCATGGAGAAGCTTGGGGAGGAGTGGTGCTCAGAGATAGGGCCTCAGGGGCGGTGGAGCTCGAGCAGATGAGTCAAAGAGGGCAGAGGAGTGATAGGAGGAGTATTACACTGCAAGGGTGCTCCTCCTCTACTCCACTCGGGTGTGTTAAAGAAATAGGAGGGGGAAGGGCTAGGGGGAGCTAGGGAGGCTCTCATTGGTGTAGAGGGGAGGGGAGTGGGGTCATGTATTGACTAGAGAGGGAGAGGGGGTGTGCTGCAGCTGCTATGAAGTTTTTGCAAGATATGACATTTATTGGTTCTCTCTCTCTCACTTGCTCCAAGAACTAAAGACAAAAGGATGGCCTTGCTACAATTTAGTGCTACAGGGATCACGACCAGGGGTGTGATGGGTGCTGGAGAAGCTTCCTTGAACAGGTTGGTAAAGTTTTGTGGGGTTTTGAGTGGAGGATTGGCTTAGTTTGCAAAATTGATCAACTACACTATTATGAAGGAAGTCTCAAAAGTTGTCTATGGCAATATGGTAAAATGGCACTAATGGGTAGATATGGTCAAGATACACCTCTAGAATTTATTTGAGATTTATCAGAAGATTAGAAGTCCACTAAAAATCCTTTATTCAAAGAGTGCAGAAGTAGTTTATAGAAGATCATTGGAAAATTTTACATTGGACAAGATTGGTTTTTGATGTGGGATGGTGCCAAATGTGAATACACACTTAGGGGAATTTTCCCAAGATTTATTGAGGCTCAAAGGTATTTAAAACAATTATTATTTTAATTTAGCCATTTAAGAAAATGGGCAAAAAGAAATAATAAAGCTCTTCAAAAATATTTATTTTTTAAGTGGGAATATGGGGTATGATATATGGATCTCAATTGAGCCAAAAGTTGGGGAAGTGTTTTGGCAAAAACCAAACTTTCCTTTATGGATGGAGTTTTGGAGATTTTGACTATTAAAGAGATTTATTAGGTTTGGAGCCCTAATAATTGTGGATAATATTTGATAAATCTTGATGATCAAGGTAGATGATGTAGACAAGGTGTATCAAGCATTTGCAACCTTGGGATTGGAGAATGCAAGTTGATTTGGGTGGAATACCCTAGATTAAGGATCTAGGGTGATGTTAATTTCATACCATCAAAACCATGTTAGATCTTGTAGCTCAGAGCTCCCCTTGGGGCATGGGATATATGGATGGAGAGACCAAGTGATTTAGATTTCAATGGTGTAGAGGTTTGAGCTTGATCCTGCTTAAGCTCACCAATACAGGCGTTGAAACTTTGAATATAATAAGGCTGCCAAAGCAGATTATCAACTAGCCTTCAAAACCTGGTGGGTTTAAGAAGCACAAAGATCCATTTGGAACCAGTGAAGTAGATATTTATATACCTATATGAGTAAAACACAACCATGCAAAGAGTTGGTCCATAGAAGGTTGGATGGTGGTGTGAGCTTCTGTCAAAGTAGGCATGATGACTAGTTTTGCAGGAAATGTTATTTTCTTGCCTGCAAGACCAACAAGAACAAGTGGTTGGAGGATGATCTAACCAAGGGAAAGAGTGGGCCTTGGTAGTCCTTAGGATGGTTAACAATATGGTTCAGATTCATTTTCAAAATGCACAAGGGTTGAGAAAGGGAGTCATTCAAAAAGGTGATGTTGGAAAAAGATTTCTAGACAGCCAAATTGGCAGATTTGGGGATTTTGACTAGAATATGGGTGGTGATGGTTTTGATGGGTTGCAAGGTACCCAAGCATCATCAATTGGATGATGTTAAAGAGTAGATTGAGTAGAAGGGATTCATGCGTATATGGGTCTTCATTTACTTGGAAGCTTCTAGAAGGGATATCTTCAGAATTGATCTGGTTAAGGGTTTCAGATGATCACCTAGTAGCTAGGGATCAGATCTAGATTGTATCCTTGCTTAGGGTGGGATGATTTGGAGACATCATGATCCTAGTGATGAGCTCCTAGAGTAGCTCATACTATCTCCTAAGCAGACAATTCAAACAGCAGATCAAGGCAACTCATCTTACAAACAAATCAACTACTACTAGGGTTACCATCAAGCTTAGCTTGAGGTAAGGAAGGGTATTTTGAATAGGTTGTAGTTTGGAATAAGATGAGGGTCTCTTGGTATCTCTACCAAGGGTAGAATTCAAATACTTCATAAAAGGTTTTGTTAAATCTAGAGATAAGAGTAGTAGAAGGTTCTGTCTTGAAAACATAAGTAGATTATGTTATATAGCTCTCCATAGTTTGATCAATAGAAGCTACTAAAATAGTTGGTTTGCAAAGGCTTCTTGGCTCAGGTTTTGAAATGCCAGAACATTTGAGAATATGGGAATTAAGCCAAGACTATTTTGGGAAATAGCTTTTGTCAACTGGTGTTAAGGTAGGGAGTATATCATCTAATACACATGCATATGCCTAAGCATATCCAAACAACAAGCAAACACTTCAGCATTAAGCAAGAAAAAGTTTTTGTTCCCCCTGATTTTTGCATTTTGGACAACTAATCAGGGTTGCTAAAATTGGGATGGTACAGTCACCTTCGCAGTTTCCCACCACACCGTGCCAACTGTCAAGCTCGCAGGTCTGCAAGATCGCCGTCAACCTCACCCACAAGATCTGGCACCTCTACGTGCACCTCTCCGTAAAGATCTCCCCACTCACCATGCACCTCTCCGTCAAGGTCTGCTCCCTCGATGCCAAGGTATACCCACCCGCGGTCAAGGTCTGCTCACTCGACGTGCACCTCACCGACAAGGTATGCCACCTCGCCGTGCACCTCATCGACAAGGCCTGCCACCTCACCATCAAGTTCTTCCCACTATCCCTGCATGTCGCTGTCAAGATTTTCCCACTCATGGTCAAGGTCTTCTCACTCGACGTGCACCTCGACTACAAGGTACGCCTACTCGCCGTCCACCTAGTCGACACGGTCTACCACATCGCCGTCGACAAGGTCTGCCTACTCGCCATGCACCTCCTCCACATACTCTGCTACCAAGGTCCACTGACAAGCCTCGATGCCATGATTTAAGCGTTCTGCTAGGAATAGTAGTAAGAAAAAGGCCCCACAACCTGAAGGTAAGGAAACAGTTACCTTGCTTTTTTGCTGTTTGGTTATATTGTTTGTTGCAGATAAATGTTTTTCATAACAGATCTTATGATCAGAGTATAAATACAAATTGTTCATAGTGGAATATTTTACACTTGTGATTACTATTGGATAATCAACAACATATGTTATATTCTGCCTACTTGCCTATTCAGTGGCAAGATATAGATGCATATACTGCTCATGTTTAATTGTCCTGACCTCCTTATTATTGCAACCAATTGGTGAATTGCCCAGCTTGTAAACTATTAGGCTTATGATCAGTTTGCGTGTGATAAAGGTTGCATTATCCAGTTTGTTGCATTACTTTGGTTGATTCGTGATATGTCTTATGTTCATCATATAAGTAGTTCATAGTTTACTGTTTTACATGATGGTTTACTATAGGACAATGAGCACCATATGTTATATTTTTCTTAATTGCCTATTTAATTGCACAGTAGATGCTTGTACTGCTTATGTTTAATCATCCTGCCCAAAGCCAGCAGCCACATCCCCAAAGCCAGCAGCCACCCCCTCAAAGCCAGCAGCCACCTCCCCAAAGCCAGCAGCCACTTACCCAAGGTGTGGAACCACAACCCACATCCTTCCATCCTCTAGCACCTCCCAAAGCCAACCTGCCACCTCCACAAATCAAGAAGCCACCTTCCCAGGTGATGAAGTCTGCATCCTTGTACCCACGAGTATCCCCCAAATGTGACTTGCTACCACTCCAAATCCAGAAGCCACCTCCCAGCTGTCTACGGGCACCTCGCCGAAGCGACCATGCACCATCCAAAACCGATGGGTTAGGTACCCAAGGCGCTACGTCAGCTACCCAACATCTGTGTTCAGCTACCGACGGCGAGGACTCTAGTACCCCATTTGAGGGTCACGGGTCAGCTACCCAATACGATGAGTCAGCTATCGAATATGGGGAATCTGATCCTAGTCATGAAGTACCGTGGCAAGACTGCAGTGACTGGTCTCGACGTGTTAATGCGTTAAACCGACTGCTTTCTCACTTATAATCCATGTAATCCCATCATATTAATGTGGAACACTAAATCAGCACATTGTATTCCTGTAGATGATGATGGTTACCAGATGTCTCAAGACTTTGATGCACCTTGTTCTGAAGACGTTGAAACGCAGAATTCTGAAGATATAGTTCCGCATATTGGTCAAGCTCTGGTGGTGAGGGGGAAACATGGGGAAGAGGCTTGACAAGTTGTCCAAAGGAGGGAGGCTTTCACTTAATGTTCTTCTAGGAAGAACTAGACCAGACGAGTCGGGTGTTGCTGAAAGGTTTGCCAGTGAGTGTGCAGTCAAAGTAAGGACTAACATGCATATCTTACCCCACTGGAAAGAGTACAAGAAGAGGGTTGATGTCCAATCAAACTTCATAGGCAAAGTTTCTGTATGTTCTATGACTTAGCTGTCCTTTACCTTCCCATTTCTCTGTTCATGCAAATGCAGATGCTCCATGTTTTATTTTTAGTAAACGTTTGCCATGGACACAAATAACACCCACATGCGGAATAGTTGTGCAAATCAATTTATGAGGCATGCAAGGAATTAGTGGCATATTCTGAAGAAGAAGTATTTTGATCCCTACCCTCTGAACCAAGTTACAAGGAAATGTCCTGATGAAGTGAAACACATGACCGACGAGCAGTGGTGCAATATTGTTGATACTTGGTCTGACCCTAGGAAACAAGTCACTTTTCGTTTACTCTTTTACTATTACTGCATGTGTTTGAATTGTTTGATTGGAACTACCTCTTATACTGTATGGTTTCTTCATATGCGCCATAGAAAGTATATGCGGCACAGACATCTTTTCTATATGCGCCACTCACTATATTACATGTATTCAAAGTAAAATACATTCCTGGTGTATAATCAGGTATTTATACAAGATTTATACTATATTTATCCAGATTAGTATAAATAGTACATTGCACATGTAGTAGATGAAAACTGACATATAATACAAGCACAAGTATAATGTCCTCACACTTAGAGCCCGATCGAGATACATATATAGTGTCAAGTGCCGAATTTTTACACAAGTGCCGAATACAGAGTTCATATCATCTCACATTACAAATATGAAGTGGCCACTGCCACCTACACTAGGATTAAATAGAATACAGTTGTGATGATGGTGAGCAAGAGGATGAGCCCGACCAATATCTTCATCCGGTTCTTCTTCCACGGGTGGTTCCTCCACTTGGCTACCGCCTCCTCTCTAGTCGCGTATCCTTTGTAGATGTTGCCGCTGAACTTGTTCACTTGTTTGCGACAATCCTCCCACTCCTCGTAGACTCGTAGAACTCTATGATACATTGCAAATGTATCTACAATTTTTGTTGTTCCATGCTTGGCTTTATCCACTTTCTTGTCTTTTGTTCCAACTTTGGAGTACTTTTCATATGATTTCTTGGACTAACCTATTGACAAGAGCCACAGTGCCAGCTGCCTGTTTTCTGCTGTTTTTGGTTCCAGGAAAGTCAGAAAATGAATATTCTCGGAATTGGACGGGACAAAAGCGAAAGTGCCTATATTTCCGGAAGGGATCAAGTGCCAGAATACGAGACGGAGAGGGGCCAGGGGCCGGCCACACCACCTGGCCCTGCGGCTAGGCCTGGCCCACGCCAGCGGGTGGTGTGGTGGCTCCCGGCACCCCATCGGCCTCTCCTTCCGCCTATATATTACCCTCGGGACGAAAACCCTAAGTACCTGATCAAAAATCCACGAAAGAGTCTGTAGCCGCCGTCATCTCCATCCCTAGATCGGGAGGGATCTGAAGCTCTTCCTGACACCCTGCCGGAGAGGGGAATTCACCCTGGAGGCCTTCTTCATCACCATGCAAGCCTCCGGTGTGATGCGTGAGTAGTTCATCCTTGGACTACGGATCCATGTAGTAGCTAGATGGCTGGTTTCTCCTCCTTTGTGCTTTCATGTTTAGATCTTGTGATCTCCGTTCATGATCAAGATCATCTATTTATAATTCATACATGTTGTGTTTGCGGGGATCCGATGGATATTGAGATGCTATTTCAGATTGATTATTGATTCTATCATGTCTTTGTTATTTGAGATCTTGCATGCTTTCCGTTGTTAGTAGCTATCTTGGCCAAGTAGATGCTAGCAACTCCAAGAGTTAGTATTTATGCTCGATAGTGGGTTCATGCCTCTGGTAATCTGGGGAAGTGACAGAAATCTCTAAGGTACTAGATGTGTTGTTGCTACTAGGGAGAAAACAACAATCCTTTGTTCATAGAACAATCGTATTGTTTACTTTACACGCAGTTCGTAAAGCAATAATCTGTTGCTTGCAACTTAATACTAGAGGGGGTTCGGATGATAACCTGAAGGTGGATTATTAGTCATAGATGCAGTTGGATGGCGGTCTATGTATTATGTTGTAATGCCCAATCAAGTCTCAAAGGAGTCAAGATGATTAGTATATGCATGTATTGCTTTCTCGGTGTTTGTCAATTGCCCCGCTGTAATTTGTTCACCCAGCATGTTATCTATCTAAGGAGAGCCACCTCTAGTGAACTATGGATCCCGGTCCTTTGTCTTTACATACAATCTATAAACTATTTCTGCTTTGTGTTTACTTTCTGCAAACTTTTACTTCTTTCCATTCGATACGTTTAATCCTTTGTTTTCCGCAAAACACGGTGAGATTGACAACCTCATAACATTTTCTGGCGCCGTTGCCGGGGAGTCAAGGACATCTTCACAAGGGGAGTCCCTCATAACCAATCTCTTCACTTTGTTGTTTTTGTTTTGCTTAGTTTTCTTTTTGCTTGGTTTGCTTGTTTTGTTCTTCAAAAACACAAAAAAAATAGTTTTACTTGTTTGCTTTCTTATTTCAAAAACACACAAAAAAAATAGCTCCTATCTTGAGTTGCCACTATGTCTAGCCTTGCTCCAATCACTATGTCACCCGAGGAAATGATTTTCACTTTTAAACAAGGAATTGAGGAAAGTTTTAAGGAAGCTTGGTCTAGAATCTCTGATCTACATGAAAAAACTGAGCCTAAAATGACTCAAAGCTTGTTCCTTAGCAGTTTTTACCTTCGGATTGCTCTTTGCTATAGATATGACCTAGATGCTATTATGGGAGGAGATTTCCTCCAATGTAATGAGGATGATGCTATTAATGCTATAAAGAAATTGATCCTCACTTACAACATGCCTAGCCAAACTGATATTTCCTTCGCAAAAATATTTGCTAGGTTGGATACTCTTGAGGCTAGCACTACTAGATTAGAAGGGTGCTATAATACGCTTAGGGAGCATCACAATTATGTTCCAATAAATTCTGAACCATCAAAGTGGCTCCCTACAGTAAAGATTGAGATAAACACTGGAACTTTTCAAGCCCGCTGTGATATCATGTCTGAATTTTGCCTTATGCCAAGGATATTTATGAATCTTTGAATCTTTGGGGGCTTATGGAAGGAGGAAAAGAAATATCTTTTGCTAATAATACTACCATATTACCTCTTGGAATAGCTGAAGGAGCGTTTACAAAGATCCTTGGGAAAATGATTTCTATTGATTATCTTGTTATTGAATGTGGAGGAAAAGGACAAATTACACTTGGAAGGTCCCTATTAGAACTCCTTGGAGCAATAATAGATGTGGGAAAGGGGACCATGCACCTTTATTCTCCACCAAAAAATCATATTTTCCCTAAGGTTAAGAATAAAAGTAAGAGAGGTAAGGGCAAGAAATTTGGTCTTAATGCTTCTTCATTTGAGAACACTTGACTCTTTCTTTGTTTCTTATGCCTAACTTAAAGGCGTTAAAGAAAAGTACTTGTTGGGAGATAACCCAAGAGTTTTAGATGAGTCTTGGAAGTTATTACCTCTTTAATAACCGCTCCTTATCCTTTTTATTTGCTTTTTGTGCCAAGAGTAACCTCTAATGAGAGCGAAGTAATGATTGGGAAAGTTGCTGTCCCGAAACAGATTTCTGTGCTTCACCGTAAAACTTTCTGAGAGAGCTATGTACGTCGGATTAGGCTGTAATTGTTTGTGATTCTGCCCCAGGTTGTTATCTAACTTTCGTTAGTTCAACACTTTTTGATTTGAGAAATAGAAGATCTTCGACAAAATTCGTCTTTACCTGCTGGTCTGTTTTGACAGATTTCTGCCATTTTCTGCATTTTCTTCTTGTTGGTTCCTTCTTGAGTTATTTTGGGTAATTGAGCTTTTTGAGGGAAGTGCTACAGTAGCTAGTGTTCTAACGGAAGTTTATTTAGTGTTAGAACTGAACCTTAAGACTTATTTATCTTAAGTGCACTAATGTTGCTAATGAGATTGTGTGAAGTTTTGTATGAAGGAAAATTTTCAGGTGTATGGAAGAAATGAGTAATGAGATGAAGGATGGACTAAAGCTCAAGCTTGGGGATGCCACGCGTGTCACCCCAAGACATATCAAGGGTCAAAGCTTGGGGATGCCCAAGGCATCCCCTTCTTCATCAAATAAAAATTCCAGGTTTCTTCCAAACGCTTCATTTTTAATGTTTCATGCACAGTTGTGTTTTTCTTGGAGCGTCTTCTTTTTAGTTTTTGTTTTGGTTTTTAGTTTGCTTGGTTTGCTTAGTTTTCTGAATAAGTTGGTTGGACCCCCTCTTTCATACATTGGTTTGCAAATAGTTTGGTTTGGTTTGGAAAAGAGTAGGAAAGTTCATACTTTTGTGGTAAAAAGAGCTCGTTTTTTACTGTGGCCTATGCTTTGTCATGCCATGCTTAATATTGTTTTGGCTTTATGCTTAGTATTCTTTGTTGTATCATGACTTGTTATAAACAATTGATATTGCTTAATATGCCTTGGATGAATCATGCGTTGTTTTAGCATATTAAAGCATAGTATAGTGGTATTCTCCTTTGATGCTTTAGTTGGGTTGACTTGGCGCATGCTCACACCATGTTATGACTATCTTAAGTCACCATAAGCCTTTATTATCCTTTAGTTTTCAACTTGTAGTATCACTTTATGCTTTGATCAATGATGTTTTGTCGCTCTGCATGATTATGGTCATTATTGCTCTCTTAGTTTGTCGCTCCCAGTCTTTTGCTAGCCTCCACAACAAAGTATGAGTTCCACTCATGCATCCAACTCCCTAAACCAAGTTTTTCCAAAGGGTCCACCATACCTACCTACTAGCTTATGCTATTCCAAGTAGATTCATGCTTTTGTTTACCTTCCACTTGTTATGAGAAAACTAGTGATTAAAGCTCTCACGAACTTGATGGCACACTTTACTTTATTGCCTCTAATAAACTTGAACCATTGGGTCCTTCTTTGCTGTGTATATGCTTGTGCTTTATAAGTTGAAATTAGCAGAACCATGTTTCATGGGGAACGCTTTCAACATTGCACTTGTACTTTGTACCCCGTTGATATTATGTTCTTTTGCTTACGGATCCCGGCGGTGTGAAATAAAAGTGGAACTTGTAAGATCATGGAGTTTGTATGTGTGTTAGAGAAACGCCTGGGCCGCTAGACTAAGCCATGCCTAATCATGGTGGAAACTTGCAGCATCACCATAATGAGCATTCTATGAAGCATCCTCGATAAAAACCTATGCAAATAGCAAATAAAAAGATCGCTGAGATGCTCATTGTCTGCTTACCTTGTCATTTTGATTATGGGAAAGCTCACGTATCATGTGCAAGGGGTACCCTGTTGGCGGTTCTTAATGATAAACATATACTTACAATGACAAGAGCTTACTCGTGACTAAAGTTGAGTAGCATGAGGATCGGTCTTCGTAAGTAAGGGGCATGAGATTTCGGTTTATAACTTGTCAAGCATATCCTCTTAGTTGTGTCACTTTAACCTTAATCACCTTAAAGATGCTTATGATAGGGGCAATGAGAGCTGAAAGCTATAAGTACCATAATTTTTGGAAGCTCTTTATGAGACTTGAATCCCTACTTCCTTTTACAAAAGGCCTTTCTTCCACCATTATATTGAGTATCCACCTTCTAACTTTATGCACCTTCTTCGAGAGCATAGTGGCCATTCTTAGTTCTATGTGCATTGTCCCAGGACTAGTTGATTGGTGCATAACTTTTTATTGCTTGTTTTAAACTATTGTATTTAGTCACTCTTATGAACTTTGAAGGTGTCCTTTGCATTTATATTTGCTACTCTATTGAGGGACAAGCTGAATACTTTTATGCTATATTTTCTTTATGTGAAACAAACAAACAAACGTCTTGCAAAGCATTGTTATTCATGATTCTTTTGTTTGTGCCTTTTCATGTTGCATCATAGTTTCTTTGCTTATTGCTAGAACTTTGTCTTTCATGTTATGATTGAAGTACTTGATCCTAGCTTTGAATGTTTTGCAAATACCTTGATCAAGTCTTTGATGGTGCATGTCACCTCAAAAATTATTTCTTTTTCTCACTTACCTACTCGAGGACGAGCAGGAGTTAAGCTTGGGGATGTTGATACATTGCAAATGTATCTACAATTTTTGTTGTTCCATGCTTGGTTTTATCCACTTTCTTGTGTTTTGTTCCAACTTTGGAGTACTTTTCATATGATTTCTTGGACTAACCTATTAACAAGAGCCATGGTGCCAGCTGCCTATTTTCTGTTGTTTTTGGTTCCAGGAAAGTTAGAAAATGAATATTCTCGGAATTGGACGGGACAAAAGCCAAAGTGCCTATTTTTCCAGAAGACATCAGATGCCCGAATACGAGACAGAGAGGGGCCAAGGGCCAGCCACACCACCTGGCCGCGCGGCCAGGCCTGGCCCGCACTAGGGGGTGGTGTGGTAGCTCCCGGCACCCCCTAGGCCTCTCCTTACGCCTATATATTGCCCTCGGGACGGAAACCCTAAGTACCCGATCAAAAATCCACGAAAGAGTCTGTAGCCGCCGTCATCTCCATCCCTAGATCGGGAGGGTTCTGAAGCTCTTCCCGGCACCCTGCCAGGGAGGGGAATTCACCCTGGAGGCCTTCTTCATCACCATGCAAGCCTCCGATGTGATGCGTGAGTAGTTCATCCTTGGACTACGGATCCATGTAGTAGCTAGATGGCTGGTTTCTCCTCCTTTGTGCTTTCATGTTTAGATCTTGTGAGCTCCGTTCATGATCAAGATCATCTATTTGTAATTCATACATGTTGTGTTTGCGGGGATCCGATGGATATTGAGATGCTATTTCAGATTGATTATTGATTCTATCATGTCTTTGTTATTTGAGATCTTGCATGCTTTCCGTTGTTAGTAGCTATCTTGGCCAAGTAGATGCTAGCAACTCCATGAGTTAGTATTTATGCTCGATAGTGGGTTCATGCCTCTGGTAATCTGGGTAAGTGACAGAAATCTCTAAGGTACTAGATGTGTTGTTGCTACTAGGGAGAAAACAACAATCCTTTATTCATAGAACAATCGTATTGTTTACTTTACACGCAGTTCGTAAAGCAATAATCTGTTGCTTGCAACTTAATACTAGAGGGGGTTCGGATGATAACCTGAAGGTGGATTATTAGTCATAGATGCAGTTGGATGGCGGTCTATGTATTATGTTGTAATGCCCAATCAAGTCTCAAAGGAGTCAAGATGATTATTATATGCATGTATTGCTTTCTCGGTGTTTGTCAATTGCCTCGCTGTAATTTGTTCACCCAGCTTGTTATCTATCTAAGGAGAGCCACCTCTAGTGAACTATGGATCCCGGTCCTTTGTCTTTACATACAATTTATAAACTGTTTCTGCTTTGTGTTTACTTTCTGCAAACTTTTACTTCTTTCCATTCGATACGTTTAATCCTTTGTTTTCCGCAAAACACGGTGAGATTGACAACCTCATCGCAAGTTGGGGACAAAGTTCTGTGGTTGTGTTGTGCAGGTCTCCATGTTGCTACTAGAACCGGTAGTGCACCCTGCCAAAGCTCAGCTAGCAACACCTTTGGGATGTTTCCTTACTCCTACTGGTTCGATTAAACCTTGGTTTCATAACTTAGGGAAAACTTTCTGTTGTACTCATCATACCTTCCTCTTGGGGTTCCCAACGAGCTCTACGTCGGTCGTCGAGTGCATCACCCTACCCATGTACACCACATACCACCTCGTCGCCATCTCTATAGACGACAAGGCATATTAGTAAAAATGCAATGAAAAGACTTAATAAAGGGTTCACATCCATATATATATATGTTCACAAAATATAAAACAAAGGATCCATAAATCTAAAAGATAGCATCGCGATCATCATAGAAGTAATAAGTTCAACGACAACACGACCACAATATAGTTTAAGTCTAACAACAACGACCATTTCGACCACAAGATAGTAGAGTTTATGACACGCACACTACAGCAGGCATCCATCGAGAATATACACACACTCGATCATGCTAGAGGCACACATCAATCATGAAGACTTCTTATTCTCGCCCGGATTCGGGAACGGTTGATAGCCCTCTTTCGTCATCCACGTCCTTGTGTCACCCTGCTTACGGAGGTGTTCTTAGGTCTCCCTCTTACTCAACCCTCTTGTCAGGGGGATGATCCCCAGGTACCCCACCCGAATAAGAAACAGGACAGTCGGATCTCTTTTGGCTGACCAGATGCAGCCGGACAGGGTAGGATGGACCGGATACCACCCAGTAGCCGGACCACGAAGAGGCAGCCGCATACGGCGACGTAGCCGGATCCAATCAGAGAGACAGGACGACGTGTGTATCAGTGCACGGTACGTCTTGTACGATGACGAGACGGGCAACCACCCGCCCATACCGAAGACTTTGCGTGGCTGACGCGGGAACAGTGGCCTGTGCTGACGACAGGCTCGCACGGCGTCCACTGTGCCTACGACAGCCATACCGCTCATACACCGATGTGACATACCATGCCGGTTACTGTAGATGACTAGTCGGCTGGGACCCGCCTGTGGGGCCCGCCAGTCGGACTAGCCAGTGAGACCCTTGCCTCTCTTCCTATATAAGGAGAGGCAGGGCCTCAGTAGAAAGGGTTGGTCTCAGTGCATTTAAGGCAGCAGCTAGAGAATACAGCTCGAGGAGCACTTGTAGCTCGTATATTCCACATAGTCAGATCAGGCAGGAGTAGGGGCTTTACCTCACCATGAGGGCCCCGAACCTGGGTACTTCTTGCATCCCGCTACGCTCGCTTGTATCCAATCCCGCCTGCGGACGCCGTCGATAGCTTCCCTGCTAGTCCCCACACCTCTATCTAACCTCCTCAGGTACTGCCGTTCCCAATACAACGACAGTTGGCGCCCACCGTGGGGCTATGGCTTCGACCGGAGTCACGTTCCGCACGGGACCCTGCACTTCAGCCGGTGAGCGCGTGGCCTCCGGCCTGGTGCTCACGCTCGGCAAGTTTGAGTGCGTCATCGACAACGCCTCCTGCTTCGCCGGAACTTCCTCCCCAGCAAACGGCACCGTCCTGCTATTCGGCGATCTCCCCGTCTACATCGCCACCGTCCCGGAGCGTTTCCCTAGGGAAATCGTCTCTGTCGCGGGGCCGCCAGGCTCAGGCGGCAGCACCTCCGCCGCACCTCGTGGTGTGGAGGTCATGATGGCCGGATCCAGCTCGCACCCCCGCCAGCCGCGGGAGCGAGGCGTGGACGAGGTCGGAACTTCCGCTCCCTCGCAGCCTCAGAACCCGGTCAAGGATGCCATTGATCGGCTCCTGATGCCGGTTAACCTCGGGGATAACCCGGAGGAGGCGGAGGCCAACTTCACCATGGAGAGACAGATCCTCCTCTAGGAGGCCATGGAGCTGGCAGCAGCCCGCAAGCAACTGGAGATCGCTACGCGCGAGTATGACCGCGCTCACGGCCTCACTCCGGCTACCATGGAGCCGAGCCGGCGCGGCCAGGTGCGACGTTGGGGCGGTGAGCTAGGCGGCAGGATGGAGAAGGACGAAGAACCAGATCCCGCGCCTGCCCCCACATGGCCCACCTATAGCACACCCATCAAGAACCTGTGCGCGGCGCGAGCCGCAGCAGAAGAACTACCCAGCCTAGAGGGCGAGGAGCGAGCCCGCCAGCACGCTCGTGTCTAGGAGCTCCTCCGTGTCGCGGACGAGCAGGCCGGCGCCAACCGGCAGACGCAGGAGGACCTTAGCTACTCCAGAGGAAGCAGGCTACCTGCCAATAGCAGGGGCGCACCGCGCAACACCCAGCAGGCGTCCTCCCCTTAGCCGCCCAGGGCCCGCAGCAGGCGTCGCGGCTCCGGCAATAGGGGCCAGCCACGCCAGGAGCAGACGGTGAACAGCAACCCGCCACCTCCCCCACCACCAGCCGGAGCGCCCAGACCAGCCGGTTCCCGCCTCTCGGGCCGGGTGGGCGCACCCAACCCGGATTTTCCGGATGCCCGCGACCGCATCGAGCTGCTCGCTCAAGCGCGCGTCACGGAGGAGGAATATTCTACCGGACCGGTTTGTTTCGGACCCCGCATCCGGAACGAGCCGTTTCCGGATAAATTCTCCCTGCCCAGGGACACCCCCAAGTACGATAGCAACATGAAGCCGGAAGATTGGCTGACCGACTACGCTACGGCAGTCGGCATAGCCCACGGGAATAAGCGCACAGCCGTGCGCTACGTCCCTCTCATGCTAACCGGGTCGGCAAGGACATGGCTGAATAGCCTCGCGCCCAACAGCATCAACGCCTGGCCTGATTTCGAGAAGGTGTTTGTCCGCAACTTCAACGGCACGTACAAGCGTCCAGGGCGCCCGCGCGACCTGGACTTGTGCATCTAGGGCGACCGCGAGACCGACCGTGAGTACCTCGCCAAGTGGACGGAGCTCCACAACACTTGCGAGGGCATCCTGGAGAGCCAAGCCATCGGTTTCTTCATCGAAGGATGCCGAGACTTCACCACCGGCTACTGTGTGACGAGCCGAAGACCATGGCGGAGCTCATGACGGTTGCGGACCAGTACGCCACGGCGGATGCCGCCATGGAGAAGCCCCTCCGAGTAAACACGGAAGGCCGTCCGACTCCCACGGAGCCGGCTCGCGACCGTCCGAGCAATCCGGCTAGTGAAGCCGGATCCTCCAGACGCCACGGCAACGACAACCGGTTCCACGGGGACTGCCAGGACAGGCAACAGAAGCCTCGCTACCACGCGCGGCAGGTCAATGCTGTAGAGGGTGCGCCCAACGCACCAGCTAACGACACAAGAAGGCAGAAGCCCCGGCTCACCTTCGACCAGATGATTGACGGCCCATGCAAGTGGCATAGCGGTCCCTTCAAACCGGCTACGCACACCACCCGGAACTACAGCTGGACTCGCCAGCTAAAGGACCAGGGCAACCAGCCTCGCCTCCCGCCTCCCCCACCGGGTGGACCCCCACCACTGGCTAGGGGAGCCGGTAATGACGGTAACGGCAGCAACAGCGGCAACAACAACAACGGCTACCCCCAGCCGCACGCTGCTTACCACATCTTCGAGACGGAGCAGGACGACAAGCACAGCCGCAGGCGACGCTCCAAGGAGGTCAATGCCATCGTCTCTCCGGTCCCCCAGTACTTGAACTGGTCGGAAACCCCCATCACCTAGAGCCGGGCAGATCATCCTGAGCATCTGCCGACTCCCGGGGGCTACGCCATGGTGCTCGACCCTCTCATCGTCACCAACGCGCGCACCTGCCGATTCTCGCGCGTCCTCATCGACGGAGGCAGTAGCCTCAACCTCCTCTACCAGTCCTCGCTGGAGAAGCTGGGCATTCGCGAAAGCGACCTGCGCCCGACTACCATGATGTTCCACGACGTACTGCCGGGGCCAGCCTGCGCTCCGCTGGGAAAAATCCAGCTGGACGTCATCTTCGGGACCGAGGAGAATTTCCGCCGTGAACCAATCTGGTTCGAGGTGGTAAATTTGACGAGCTCCTACCATGCTCTCCTCAGGCGCCCTGCCCTTGCCAAGTTCATGGCCATCCCCCACTACGCATACCTCAAGACGAAGATGCCAGGATCCCACGGCGTGATCACCATCGCCGGCTGCTTCAGGCGATCGATGGAGTGCGCCTCGACCGGCTCCAAACTAGCAGAGGCCCTCATCATAGCCGAAGAAAAACGCGCGATCATGCGCAAGGTGGCCATGGCCCAGCAGGACATCCCGGCTAGCAGCAAACCGGCTGGAGAAGGAGCCTTCCAACCGGCAAAGGAGACGAAGAGGATCCTGCTCGACCCTCCGACCCGACTAAGTTCGTCACCATTGGTGCCGGCTTAGACAGCAAATAGGAAGGCGCGCTCGTCGACTTCCTCCGTGAGAATCGGGACATCTTTGCATGGTCTCCCAAAGACATGTCGGGTGTGCCGAGGGAGTTCGCCGAGCACTCACTTCATGTGCGTCCGGATGCCAAGCCGGTCAAGCAACCCCTGCGCCGGTTCGCAGAAGAGAAGAGAAAGATAATCGGTGACGAGATCACCCGGCTCCTCGCAGTCGGGTTCATCATGGAAGTATACCACCCGGACTGGCTGGCAAACCCAGTCTTGGTGTTGAAGAAGAACAAGACCTGGCGCATGTGTATCGACTACACCAGCCTGAACAAGGTGTGCCCGAAAGACCCCTTCGCCTTGCCCTGTATCGATCAAGTCATCGATTCCACGGCCGGCTGTGATTTGTTGTCTTTTCTAGATTGTTATTCCGGGTACAATCAGATCTAGCTAAACCCGGCTGATCAGATTAAGACATCATTTATCACCCCCTACGGGGCTTTCTGCTATGTAACCATGCCTTTCGGCCTAAAGAACGCAGGCGCCACCTATCAGCGATGCATGCAGAAATGTTTGCACTCGCAGATAGGCCGAAACGTGCATGCTTACGTCGATGACGTAGTCATCAAAACCAAGGAGAAGTGCACCCTCCTCGAAGATCTGAGGGAGACATTCGGCAACCTCCGCCAGTACCAGATGAAGCTGAACCTGGAAAAGTGCGTCTTCGGAGTACCGTCCGGCCAATTACTCGGTTTCCTCGTATCTCAACGAGGCATCGAGGCAAATCCGGAGAAGATCGCGGCCATCGAGAGGATGCAGCCGCCCAAGAACCTGCTTGGAGTCCAGAAGTTCACCGGATGTCTGGCTTCCCTCAGTCGTTTTGTCAGCCGGCTGGGGAGAAGGCACTTCCGTTGTACCAACTGATGAAAAAGACGGACAAGTTCTCCTGGACTTCGCAAGCTGACACCGCGTTTCACGACCTCAAGCGCATGCTGTCCACAGCGCCGGTTCTAGCCACGCCGGCTAGCAAGGAGCCGATGTTGCTCTATATAGCAGCCACCAGCCGGGTCGTCAGCGTCGTCCTGGTGGTGGAGCGCCCCGAGGAAGGCAAGGCTCAGCCGGTTCAGAGACCCGTCTACTACCTCAGCGAGGTTCTCTCCCTCTCCAAGCAGAACTACCCCCACTACCAAAAGATGTGCTACGGCGTGTACCTGGCATGCAAGAAGCTCAAGCACTACTTCCAGGAGCATCCGATCAAGGTCGTGTGCACTGCACCCCTTTCGGAAATCATCGGCAACAAGGATGCCACCGGCTGAGTCGCCAAATGGGCCATCGAGCTCGCCGCCTACTCCATCCAGTACGAGCCCCGGCTCACGATCAAGTCACAGGCGTTGGCGGACTTCCTCGTTGACTGGGCCAAGACCCAGTATCTCCCACCGGTGCCGGATTCAGACCACTGGCGGATGCACTTCGACGGGTCGAAGATGCTCGGGGGCTTGGGAGCCGGCATCGTGCTCACCTCGCCCAAGGGAGACCGGCTGGAGTACGTATTGCAGATCCACTTCAAGGCCTCTAACAACGTACCCGAATACGAGGCACTGGCGCACGGGCTCCGGCTGGCCAAGGAGATCGGTGTCAACCGGATCCTGTGTTTCGGCGATTCGGACTTGGTGGTGCAACAGGTATCCGGGGAATGGGACGCCAGAGACGCCAACATGGCCCTCTACCGGTTCCACATCCAGAAGCTCAGCTCCTCCTTTGACGGGTGCGAATTTCATCACGTCCCCCGCACCAACAACGAGGCAGCCGATGCGCTCTCCAAGATAGGGTCCACCAGGCAGGCCATCCCACCAAGGGTCTCCCTGGAGCACCTGCGCAAGCCATCCATCAACCCGTCGCCGGAATCAGATTCCATCGTCTGGGCGGGAAGCATTCCAGCGGCCGGGGCGGCGGAAGCGGAGCCGGCAGAACCGCCAAAGAAGAAAAATCGCGCCAACTCCAGCCAGGCGGTGCCCTCCGGCTCGCAGGACCCGGGGGCTGCCGACTCGCCCAGTGGCTCGGGGGCTGCTATCCCAGATATCCCACCCGGACGGCCCACCGACACCCGTCAGCCGGGGGACAGGAGCGTCCTCGTCATCCGGGAAGTGCCATCCTGGGCACAGCCCTTCATGAACTACATCACCAACAGTGAACTCCCGGACGACGAAGTGGAGGCCAGGCAAATCCGACGCCGCGTGCATACATACACCATCATAAACGGCAAGCTATACAAGCGAAGCGTATCCGGTATCTTCCAAAGATGTGTCGATGTAGACACAGGCTACCGGCTACTCAAGGACATCCACCAGGGCTAGTGTGGGCACCACGCTTCGTCAAGGGCGATAGTCGCCAAGGCGTTTCGCCATGGTTTCCATTGGCCCACCGCCCTCGAGGACGCCGAGCAGCTGGTCCATGCGTGCAATGGGTGCCAACGCTTTGGGCAGCTCAGGCACATGCCAACCTCGGTGCTCAAGACCATACCGATCACCTGGCCCTTCGCGGTTTGGGGCCTCGACATGGTCGGGCCCTTCAAGTGAGCTCGTGCGGGAATGACCCACCTGCTGGTAGCAGTGGACAAGTTCACAAATTGGATCGAGGCCAAGCCTATTCGGAAGCTGGATGGGGTGACGGTTGTTACCTTCTTCACCGACATCATCAACCTCTTCGGCTACCCCAATAGCATCATCACCGACAACAGCACGAACTTCGCGAAGGGGGCCTTCGCCCGGTTTTGCAGCAACAAGGGCATCCGGCTAGACCTCGCCTCTGTTGCACATCCGCAGTCCAACGGGCAAGTTGAACGAGCAAACGGCTTGGTGCTAGCCGGCATCAAACCACGTCTCATCGAGCCGCTGGAGCGGTCACCCGGATGCTGGATCGAAGAACTTCCGGCTGTGCTGTGGAGCCTCCGCACCACACCGAATAGGTCAACCGGCTACACGCCATTCTTCCTGGTCTACGGATCGGAAGCCGTCCTCTCCGCCGACATCGAATTCGACTCCCCCCGCAAGCTCCTCTACAACGAGCAGCCCAACAAGGAGGCACGGGAGGACGGGGTGGATCTCCTGGAGGAGGCCCGCGAGCTGGCCCTGTCCAGATCTGCCCTGTACCAGCAGCGACTACGCCGCTACCATTCTAGCCGGATTCGCCCAATCGCATTCTGCGAGGGTGACCTGGTTCTCCGGCTGGTGCAAGACACAAAGGGCATGCACAAGCTATCACCACCCTGGGAGGGCCCCTTCATCATCAGCCCAGCGCTGCCCAACGACTCCTACTACCTCATCGACGCACAGCAGCCGCGCAAGAACAAGACGGACAAATCGGACGAGGAGACCGAACGCCCTTGGAACGCGGCCCTGCTGCGCTCGTTTTACACCTAGTCGCCAGACAGTGTATGTATCCCAAAAACCTCATGAATGAAAATGCAGACTCCCACGAGAATCTCGAGGGCTCCTTCTAGAAATGTGTGCGTACCTGTTCTCCGATTCAAATTTTCCGGCTCCGACAACCCCTACCCGGGGGCTCGCCGGCTGGCTCGGCCTGTTAAGCCAACAAACCGGCTGAGTAGTGTGCGACGATGTCAGAGGCCCACTCTTCGTCTCAGCTACAGACCACAACCCGGCTGTCCGGCTAGCAAGAGCAAAAGCCCGAGGCATCCCACATGAAAAAGGGGAAGAGGCGTGACAGATCGGGCGTCCCGGCCCTGCAACTAGCTCAAACCAATCCAGCTGCTAAGCCGCTAGTACCGTGCGTAATGTACTGTCAGCTCCCTTCGATTCCGGCTGCAGACCGCAGCCCGGCTGCCTGGCAAGGACGCAGCGAAAACAGCAGAACACACGAGAAAGCGACTAAGTGCCTAGAAAGGAGCAAGCCAGTTTTTGAAAAATAAGCCGTTTTCCGGCTACGATTTGACAGACTAACCTATTAACTCGTGAAGATGTATGTGTGTGCATATGTGTGTTCTTGTCCGACTACTTCGATCCGGAATTCAGGAGAAGGAAACAAGATTCGAAGCCCTTGCCTTCATCAAGCGCTCCGAATCTCGGGGGCTACACCCACTGGGTGCGCTCGCGCGCTCCCACTGGAATCTTGTAGTTCCTGGCCGACTAAGGGCGTTTAGCCGGCCGTTCGGAGCCCATGTGAGGGCAAGGGCGGGAGCAAGAAAAGACAAGAAAGATTCGAAGCACCTGGCTACGCCAGCTACTCCGAATCTCAGGGGCTACACCCAGTGGGTGCGCTCGCGCGCCCCCACTGGAATGTTAGTTCCCCCGGCTGAAGGCGTCCAGCCGACGAAAGCAGCCGACTGGGACGAGGCCAGTCGGATAAAGTTAGAAGAGTAAAAAACAAGGAAGATTCGAAGCACCTGGCTATGCCAGCTACTCCGAATCTCGGGGCTACACCCAGTGGGTGCGCTGGCGCGCCCCCACTGGAGGTGTAGTTCGTCCGGCTAAAAGTGTGTAGCCAGACGAGGTTAGCCGGCAAAATATCAAAAGAAAGTTCAAGACACAAGTTAAGGAAGACTAAAGAATTCAATATTAAACAAGCAAAAGGGAGACGAAGCTCCCAAGTGTTACCCGGCATCAAAGATAGTCGGTTCAGACATACAAGTTTCACGATAATCCAAGACAAGACAAATACACCCGGCATCCCGGGGTAGCAGCTAAATGGCAGGACCTTTGCCGTGGGGGGGGGGGGGTTCTTGGCCGGCAGAAGCTAGGGGCGGGGGAGGAGCCGCAGTGCTCGTTCCGGCTCCGGCGCTGACAAGCGGCGGCACCGGGGACTCCACATCCGGCGTGTTGGGGGACTCCGAGTCGGTGAGCACCTCGTCCGGATCCACGTAGTCGGCGATCTTGATGGCGGACCCGCGAAGCTCCAGATGGGCTTGGCGGATGGCGGCAAGATCGGCTCCGGCACGGAAGCCCCCGTCGATCTTCTCGACGCGAGCATCCTTGTACCAGGAAAGCATCAGCGCCAGGGCCATCTCCGCTCCACCCCGCGCCGCCAGGTCCCGCAGCCGGTCCACTGCAGCCGGTACCTCTCCCACCTTCGTCGCCAGCTGCGCCATCGTCTCCGGAACCGGAGCCTCCGGCCACATGAAGGAGAAGACGTCCCGTGCCGCCTGACGAAGCTTCGCAGCCTCCTCGCCAAGAAGGACGACGAGCTCCTGAGCCGTCGGCTGCGCTCCCGGCCAGTTCTCCTGCAGCCGGTTGTAGGCCAGCAGGTCTATGCCGGGGTAAAAGGCTGTCAGAAAAGAGGAGTCAAATCCGGCTACCGGATCCGGAAAGAAAAGAAGACGGAAGAAAGAACTCACCTTTGGCAGTGTGGCCGACTTGCATCAGCTCCTCCACCAGCGCTTTCTCCTTGACCGCTAGCCGTTTTATCTCTTTCTCTTGGTCCTTGTTCTGGGCCTCAAGAAGGGAGAAGGCTTCGGCTCGGCTAGCAAGCGAGGCATCGCGCTCCTTGACGGTGGCCTCCAAGCCGTCCACTCGCGTGTGCCAGTCCTTGTTCTGCAAGCGCAGTGTGGAGTTGGACATGCTCAGCCGGTCGTTCGCTTTCTTCAAGCGGTCGATCTCGCGCTGAGCGCACACGAGGATAGCTGCAACGAAGTCGACTATTAAAAAAAAGGGAGAGCCAGACGGATGAAGCGAACTTACTCTGGGAGGTCCCGTTGGCAGCAGCAAGCTTCTGCTCCAGGGTCCGGTTCCCACCGGTTGTGGCCTCAAGCAGCCGGATCTCCTTGACCGCCAGCTCGAGCGTGGCGGCAAGATCCGACAGCGAAGCAGCGGAGGAGGCTTCGTCGTCCACGGCGTTGACGGCCAAGGACTCCTTCGCCGCGAGCACCGCTGTCCGCCACTCCTCCCCGAGCTCCTCGTCGGAGTTGTCGTTGCCAACAATGATGAGCTCCTTGCCAGCAGCCCCCCGCGCGCCCGTAGAGGAACCTTCCGGCTGGGAGCGATCCGCCTCTGGCTGGGGACCCTCTGGCTAGAAGGGGGCAGCCGGTTCAGTTTGAGGAGGAGAGGGAGGCTGCGCCTCAGAGGAAGGAGAGGCGCCGGTTGGATCAGTCGAGGTGCCAGGCGGCGACCCGGCTAGCGTCCGAGCCGGGCTCGCGGCGCCGAAGGAAACCAGCGCGCTAAAGGGAAAGATGAAAAGGCAAGAGCAAAACAAGCTAAAGTCAGAAAAGCAAGGAAGAGGACAAACAAACAGAAGGCACCGAGGGATGGGGGAGAAAAACGTACCCCGGCACGACTGGGGGCGGCCCTTTCTTCCGGCCAAGACGGCTTGGCGGCAGGGCACCGGTCCGACTCCTCTTCGGAGCCGGCTCCTCCGCCGCAGGCTGACGGGAGCCGGAACGGCTGGAGCCGCTCCCACCTGCTTCGTCGTCCGCCGCAGAACGCGTCACCGGCTCCGCGGTCGACCCGGCCTCCTCCTCCTCGTGCACTTCCGCGTGCGGGTCGGCGGCCAACTCGTCGTTCCGGCTGGGGAAGGCGTCGCCATACCCATCTGATTCCTTGCCGGATCGCCGAGCACGCGGCTCGGGCAAGTCCGGCACGAATACTTCGAGGGGATCCTCGCCCTCCTCGCGAAGGATGCAGGCGAAGATCTGGCGAATGCAAAAGGTCAACCAGACAGAACAAGGAGATAACACAGAAGGAATGAGCAAATATTCCGGCTACAGGAACTTACCTGGGGCGCGTGGTTCTCCCGGCTATAGGGCGCCAGGCTGAACTTCCAGTTCTCCGGCAGCATCTCCTTGCTGATCATCCACAACCACTCCTTCAAGTTGTGGTAGCGGGGATCATGGTGCGATAGCCGGGTCGGATCCAGCCGGCCGGAGTAGAAGCACATCTTGTGTGCCCGCTGCTGGAGCGGCATCATCAGCCGGGACATCCAGCTAAGAGTGATGTCCCGACCGGTTAACTGGCAGGTGACGAGGGAGCGCATGCGTGCCAGCATCGCGTCCGTCTCCGCATTGTCGCCGTAGATCTTCAGGTCCCAGTGCTGTCGGCTGGACTCGATGTCTTGGAAGGCCGCCAGGTTTATCCGGTCGATGTTGGTGACGTTCTTGACGTAGAAGTACGACTGCTTCCACAGCCGTACCGTGTCCTAGAGCAAGAATTTCGGGTAGCCGGATTGGGTGCAGGAGTATATGGAGGCGCCGCCGCAGACGACTAGCGGGGCCTTCGTGTACAGCACCTGCGGCCGAACTCAGAAGAGCCGGCAGAAGAGCCCGAGATCCGGCTGGATCCCGAGGTAGCTCTCGCAGAACGCCATGAAGTGCGCCAGCGTTCCGATCGCGTTGGCACCGAGATGGTGGAGGCGGAGGTCGAAGAAGGCCAGAAATGTGAGAAAGAAGGGATGCAGCGGCAGCGCAAACCCGCGCGCCAGGTGCAAGAGGAAGATGGTGCGCTCCCCCTCCGCCGGATGCGGCGACACTTCCCCCACCGGTGCCAACCGCACCACTACCTCCTCCGCCGGCGGGAGGACGCGGGTCGCAAGATACTTCGTGATCTGGTCCTCGGTGACGGAGGAGCCGCACCAGGCTCCGCGGTCAGCGGCCATTTCCGGCTGAGGGAGAGGAGCGGCAACGGAGGAGTGACGGTGGCCCGTAGCGTCGGCGACGGCGAGCGGGCAGGCGCAGAAGGCAAGAGCGCAGGAGCAAGAGCACGCAAGGAAGAGAAAGATTGCAGCGGGGGAGCGAAGGAAAAGAACTGCCTCCCCCGCGGCGTCCCTTTAAAGGGTCGGAAGGGCAACCGCCGGCCGGGCCACGTGGCGCGCATCCGGGCAACCCACATCCCAACCGCCGCCTAGATCCCGTGTGTCGGGACGGGATGCGCAGAAGATCCTGGAGCAAGAACCGAAGCGCCGAACAGCAGTTCCCCGAGGCGACGTGCGACGGGACGTTACACTGCCCGCCGTAGAGCAATGATGGCGCGTGCGCGCGTGGCCGGCGTCAGCACTGACGTCACGGGAAGCGCAACCGCCAGACTCAGCCGGATGAAAATTCGAAAAGCAAGAAGGAGCACGCGCACATTTCGCCTAAGGGCGGAATCCACACGCGCTCGGGGGCTAGTGTCAGGGGGATGATCCCCGGGTACCCTACCCGAATAAGAAACAGGACAGTCAGATCTCTTCCGGCTGACCAGATGCAGCCGGACAGGATAGGATGGACTGGCTACCACCCAGTAGCCGGACCACGAAGAGGCAGCCGGATATGCCGACATAGCCAGATCCAATCAGAGAGACAGGACGACGTGCGTATCAGTGCACGGTACGTCCTGTACGATGATGAGACGGGCAACCACCCGCCCATACCAAAGACTTTGCGTGGCTGACGCGGGAACAGTGGCCTGTGCTGACGACGGGCTCGCACGGCGTCCACTGTGCCTACGACAGCCATACTGCTCATACACCAATGTGACATACCATGCCGGATACTGTAGATGACTAGTCGGCTGGGACCCGCCTGTGGGGCCCGCCAGTCGGACTAGCCAGTGAGACCCTTGCCTCTCTTCCTATATAAGGAGAGGCAGGGCCTCAGTAGAAAGGGTTGGTCTCAGTGCATTTAAGGCAGTAGCTAGAGAATACAGCTCGAGGAGCACTTGTAGCTCGTATATTCCACATAGTCAGATCAGGCAGGAGTAGGGGCTTTACCTCACCACGAGGGCCCTGAACTTGGGTACTTCTTGCGTCCCGCTACGCTCGCTTGTATCCAATCCCGCCTGCGGACGCCGTCGATAGCTTCCCTGCTAGTCCCCACACCTCTATCTAACCTCCTCAGGTACTGCCGTTCCCAACACAACGACACCTCTGGCTTGTTGTAGGCCCCCCCTTGAGTTGACATCTTCAATGATGATTTGCGACAACTTCTGTTGAATGCGATGGAAGTCTTCTCTAAGATCATCATCATCGCTTCGCGCCAAAGTTCCGGCCCATCCTCGGAGACTAGATGGCAGCGTTTGGTTCTAGCAATCCCGAACGTAGCCTTTAAGGTGATGGAGGACATAGAAGGCCTCCTTGGCACTACCAGTAATAGGCTGATTGACACAGGTGAACTCGAGCACGTGCTTGAACACGTGTTTTTCATCCTTGATACGAAGGTGCATCCCTTCTTGGCGTAGCCCTCGAGAGCCTCATTGAGAACACCCCTTATTCTGGTGTAGTCTTTCTTCTTCGTCAAACTCCTCGAGTCAAAATACGTGTCTAGCGAATACCTCGTGGCAAGGACGATGAGTGTGCAGTATTTGTCTTTGCGCAACACAATTGGAACGGAATGTTGGAAAAAGAGAAAAGGAAGAAATCTATAAGAAATGCATAAGTTACGACGATGATGGGAGAGTGTATACTTACTCGGGAAAGAAAGGCAAAAGAAGTGTGTCCTTCCTCTTGTTTTCCACCATGAACTTCTCGAGGTACACCATCGCCTTGGTCCGTCTCTCTGATCCTTTGACCAACTTGTTGTCCCGCATGTAGTAGGGATCCACTATCGCAACTTCCGAGGTACTCTCTCTCTTGATCTTGATCGCTAGATTCAGCGCGTATAGGCGGACCAAGTTATAGTCCATCCGTTTCGTGAGATACAGCTTGAGGATGTCCTCGTACACTATGAAGAATATATCCGCAGGGGGTTCATCGATGAAGCCCACATCCAATGGCACCTTGGCCATGAAAAGCGGGTAATTTGGATCTTTGTCTTTAAGAAGGAGGCCCTCTAGTGTCTTGACACCCTCGTGCAAAGTTAACATGGGTACAACCGCGATGTGGAGCATATCCGGAGTCAATATCGGATCACCAGCTACATGCACTCAGGGCAAGCCATATTGTGTGGATGGTACGATGACTGCGTCCTGAGCCCGGATCCTCTTTGGAAGAGGCTGGCTCGCACCCTTCTTATTATTATTATTACCTCTCTTCCTGTGATTCTTTTTCACAACAGTGTCCTCCACTGCCATCAGCTCATCGGCCGCCTTTTAGAGTGTGTTGGGGCTGAAAACCAACCCCGGTTTCTCCTGGGGTGGATCAGCGGCCGGAGGCATCTCTTGAGAAAAACCATGGAAGACCAGGCGTTGCGTGCATGTATTGGGCCGACCAGCTTGATGGTCGTGAGTTGTGAAGGGTTCTTCATCCACAGAAGGCATATACAATCCTTTGTCGGTGCCGGTGTTGACGAAGTCTTCAATGTTGACCAATTCATCATCATCTTCATGGGTGACATTATGTGGTGGTGGTAGCAGGGGTGACAGCAGTTGCGGCACAACGTATTTGCCATGGGGCGGTACACACGCTGCCAAGAGTTGCTGGTGGTGGGGACGATGGCGGCTGCTGGCTTCCGAGGTGGTGGCCGAGAAATCAAGCGAGACATGGAGCCGGTGCTCCCCCTCCCCCCCCCCCCCCCCCGCAAGACGAATCTAGGTCTTTGGCCATGTCAAGGGCCAGTTGTAGCATTCTCCAAGGCTCTTATGTTTATCAGCTCCCAGAGGTTGAAAGGGGGGTCCATGCCGTCCCACCCTGGCAACACCCGAGCCAACCTAACCCTCATCACGTCATCATCCATTGGATTGTTGTGCATCGTGAGGTCGTCGGTTATATGAGAGTGCCCTTGGCAACATCCTTCAACTCACCGCCGACATCTTTAAGAAGGGGTACGCAAGAAGTGTCCTGAGGCAAAACATGTTGTTGGGCATTATGAGATGGCAGCAGTCATGCATCAAAGGCATAAAGGAGATGACGTGCACTAACTAATTAGTTACCTTGGTGATGGCGTGGAGCTTGACTAATGTAGAGACATGGCCGATGCTGGCGACTGGCCTATCACCATTTGCATTCTCCCGCTCGGGTGCCTCACGAAGCACCACCGCCATCGGCTGCGCCTTGGTATCTTTGGCGGGAGGGGGCGTCAGTGTGACCAAAACGAGCGGCTGCATCCCGGCGTTGACGGTCGATGGGGTCACCAGGTCCGGCGACACATTAATGTTGATGCCCGAGTTGCTGCCACTTAAGCTGGGCAGATGTATCGGCCCCTATCGACCTCCCGCATTCCAAGCAGTTAGCCCCTCGAAAAACTCGGGGGGGGGGGGGTCATCGCGCGGAGCTTCTCTTCCACTAACTTGTCCACTATTTTCTCGTCCACTGCCTTCTTCTCCAGCGTCTGCACCTTCATCTTCAGCTCTTCAACAGCGGCTTTATCCTTAGCCACCGACTGGTTCTTCCTATCCCTTCTTTTCTTGGCGTCCTCTTTGTAGTACTCCTTGAACTTCATGCTCGTACCGAAGCCAAACACATGGCCAGCTGAGGACGACGACAACCCTTTGTCCCTCTTCTTGTAAGCATTCGTTGCCTGTTTAAAACCATGTCCCACGGCTCCGTCGAATCCTAGGACGACTCTTTGGCAGGAGCGTTCAGTTCATCCTCATGCAGAGACAAGGAAAGGTGAACCCATTTAGATTCTTGGCTTCATTATTTTAATTAGAATGCACTAGACTTGAGATTAGCGATAAATTCCTTATCAGCTTCTACTCGAATTCCTTCACCTCTGGATCATCGGTGATGAACTCCCATGTTTCCTTGTCCAGGTAGTAGTGGGCCCAGACAAATTGCCTAAGCTGCAAGTCCATGATTTTAAGCCAAGGGTTGTCTTTACCCAGGCGTTCAAGCTCGGTGTCCTCCTTGTTCCAAATGGCCTGTTTCCCTCTGTAACCGCCGCTTCCAAGGTGGTGGTTACCTATGTTCTGTTCCCGCATACTCCTGTCCCATTTAGTCCATTTTGTAGCGTCATCGGTAGCTATATCTACCTTGAATATCTTAAACTCCTCTTCGTCGAGCATTGGATTTTTCTTACTAATAACCTCCCAGCTTTCACATTTGTCAATGCTATTCTTTACCCGGGTTTTCCAGCTGCTCAAGGCATTGCTCATCTTCGTGAGGGCTAGTTTGTTCACTGGGTTCTTTCTCTCCAAGTTTCTGAACCGCTCTAGGAATCCGTATCGCTTGTGAAGCATCTTAAGGAGCTTATCGACCAAAGCTGCATTGTCAGCATGTCTGATGTACTTCGTGTTGATCGACATGCTTTCGCGGATGATGCACCCGAGTTGCAGGCCATACCCTTTGGCAAACGCCTCTGGCGCAATGGGTTGGACAATTTCTATGACTTCAGTGAACTCATCACAGACGGTGGCGAGCACTGACACCTTTCGATCCTTCTTTTCCTTCTTCTTCTTTTGAGAAGCGATCGGGTTGCTGTTACCGCCATCCGTGCGCTCGCCACCATCGGTGGTGTCATCCTCTTCGCATCCACCTTCACTAGTTCCATCGTAGTCGTCTTCGTCCCCCTCGTAATCAGGATCTCCTCCCTCATTTCCCCCAGCAGCTATAGCGGTGGTCGCCTCCTCCTCCGGTGGTGGTGTCATCCTCATCTCCTCCTCCTCCTGTTGGGACCCCCGCCAGAATGACTCGTTGGCCTGTATAGCTTGTTCTTCGATGCTCATGTGCTTAGAAGGGCCGGCCTCATTGTTGCCCGACATGTTTGCACTCTATTAAAAAGAGGCAAAACGTTAGCACAAATCTTGGCCGAAAAATTCGGCATGACCTTTGCTAATTTTTTGACCTAGGAGTGCCCGTTTCTCAACCGAAATGGAAGTGAATAAACACTTCGGGAGAAATGGGCAACTCAATTGAAATCCCTGCAATATTCACACACAAGAAAACAGCCCCATTCATAGCCCCCATCCAGCCCCATTCATAGCCCCCATCCACAACCCCATTAATCAGACAACACCATATAGTACCAGATATATATTGAATCAAACAGCAGCAGTAACAACATACATAGCAGCAGTAACAACATACGTAGCAGTAACACCATATAGTACCAGATATTGAATCCACATATCCTTTTTAATCCTTTTTTCACTGATCACATGATCATCAAGAAGAAGTTAGAAATAGCTGCATCACTTTCCAGGTATAGGAGCTATAACAGATACAGGAGCTAAAAATAGATACTGAATTAGAACATATTTCACTAGATATTCTGAATTAATATGGATGTAAGTAGAAAACATTTATGGACATGCACCAATCAAAATTTATATTGTAAACAATTAATATGGATATACATGCTATGCATTTGTACAGTAGCAGCTACCAAATCACTCTACTCAAATTTTTGCAAGTCAATTCATATAAATCATTTTATCTGCTCATAGGAAAATGCAAAATGATTTCTTGTGAGTGATGAATACCATAACTGGAACATAATGTATATAACTAAAGCCTTTGTTGTATGCTATGATTTTACAGGATAAACATAAAAATAATTTATCAATGTGATTTTCCTTTTTTTGGATGCTGGAAAAAATATGCCGCTTGGAGCTGAACAATGTGCCCTCATTTATGGTGTCTAGTTAGGTTAACTGAAGTGCAAGTACTATTATCATTTGATGCATAGATCACTAGGGGCTTTGTTTTCTGGGACAACAATGTTCCTTGACCTAGATTATCTCTTGGCTTGTCTGTCCTTTTCGACATCAATGTTCTTTCTCCAAGGTGGTCAAACAAGATTAACCATGCATACCGGTTTCTAAATAGAATCTATTCTGGTCATTTAAGGCCCAACCAGTGTTTTACTTGTTAAAAATATCATCATCTAGAAGGCATAAACTAAGCATGATAAATGCATACTAGTACCAAGCAGAGTATCTTCTGTAGTGTTCTTGGTCTTGGCTATTTTGTGGAGAGGATTTATTTCTATTTTTCCATGAGCAGTTCAAGTAGGGCCATACTGTTTCTATGGGTAAACATGAACAATCTAGGTCAGTGTTCTTGGTCTTAGCAATTTCCATGGTGTGATGAAACGACATCTAACTGAACTAACTAAATGCTACACCATCTAACTGAACTAGCTGAATGCTACACCATCAAGAAATGCTACACCATCAAGATATGGAGTGGCAAGTGAGCATTAGCATCCTTGATCCTTTTGTGTTCTTGCTAGGACAGTTGAAAACAAAAGGAGAATCTAATTAAACACTATTTCTTCTCTTCATAAATCTACACAAGTACTAGGCTCTACCGTTGTGCTTCCAGTTGGCTACTATCTGAATTCTGAAGCTTCCCCACATCAGTACTGCAACTCCATTTGAGCATAAACCAACTAACCAGAGTCAGCCGATGCGAAATCAAACCAAGAAACCAGGAACCCTAGATTTTTCAGTAGACATTGATTCAAAATGTACACACTCCTACAGTAGTCCCAAACAAAAAAAAAACACGCTTCACCTCAAGAACTTGCAGAGTTTGAATTCGAGGAAGAACTTGCAGAGTTTGATGTGTACCTACTGCTGCGGTGGTCATCGACGACGAGGGTTCCTGTTGTTTCTGCTGTGGTGGTTGTTGACGACGAGGGTGGCGACGGTGCTCCTGCTATAGGCGGGGCGGTAGCGGGCCTCCTCCTCCACAGGCTCTAGCGCGGTGGTGGCAGGCCTCCTCTTCCATGGGCTTCAGCGCGGCGGTGGCGGGCCTCCTCCTCCACGGGCTTCAGCGTGGTGGTGGAGGCTCCGGTAGTGAGGGCTAGGGCGGCGAGGCTAGCTAGGGTTTGTGTGCGGCGAGCGAGGCTAGGAACTGTGTGAAGAATGGAGAAGGGGATTAGTAGGGGAAAGGATGAACCGTTTATTTGGCTAAGTCCATAGGTTATGTGGCACATTTCGGCCATAGAAGTTCCAACTTCTATGGCGCATATTGCCGAAATGTGCCACATAACCTATGGACTTAGTATAAAACATAGTGTGTATGGTAGTATCACAAGATCACACACTTGCCTTAGTGGTCTCTGCTTGCTTGTGCCATTCTAAACCTGGGGCAGCCAGGTTTGAATCCTGGCCGTCTTAGACTTTTTTTCTTTTTTAAAAAAATATTTTTAATTATAGATATGTTTAAAATAAAGCAAGAACATATACAAACATTCATATTTATTTAAAAAAATATCTTCCCGAACATATACAATCATGTGATGTGTTTTTAATTATATATGTTTTAAATAAAGCAAGAACATATACAAACATTCATATTTAGTCAAAAAACTCTCTCCCGAACATATACAATCATGTGATGTGTTTTTAATTATATATATATATATATATATGTTTAAAATAAAGTAAGAACATATACAAACATTCATATTTATTCAAAAAACTTTCTACCCAAACATATACAATCATGTGATGTGTCGAGCTAGCGTCTCTTCACAATCTTCTTGCCCTTTTCATTGCGGTTGAATACTTTAGCCCGTGCACTTTGAGATTTTTTCTTGTGAATGGACAACCTTTAGTAGGTAGTGTGGTCTTCCTTCTTACTTTTGTAGTAGTAGGCATGTCGAAGTACTTGTAGAATTCCTCTTCGATCTTCGGGTCACCGTTCTTGTCGAAGTTTTGCTCGTTGGCGCCTCCTTCCATTCTGATGATACTCCTCTTACCCCTCCTAACTACAACACGGTTGGGCTTTGACGGGTCGGTAATAAAAAATCATTGATCAACTTGGCTAGCGAGTACCCAAGGCTCATTTTTTGCGGAGGCGTTCTTCATCAATTTGGCATCTGGTATATAACCATTGTGGTGAAATACCGGCCTTATTTTTCCATGTTCTTGGCCCATCTAACACGGAACATCGGTACGATCTCTCCATAGTAGTCGAGTTCCCATATCTCCTCGATCCTTCCATAGAATCTTTCCATGACAGTAGTCTCGTCATCAGCGAAGGATAACATAGTTACTCCTGAGTTTTCATATTCACTATTCCTGTCCTTTTCCTCGGTGTAGAATCTGTAACCGTTTATGTCGTATGACTGATAGGTCCTTAGGTTATGCCCTGGGCCCTACGACAAGGAGAATATGGGTTTTTGATCTTCCGTAGAAGGCGTCTGTGGGGGATTGTCTAGTTGCCTTTTTTTGAACCAACCCGTGAAGCTGGAGTTGTGCTCTCCGGTTACGTCTCCCTTCTTCCTTGGTCGGCCCTGGTCGACGTACTCCTGCTCGATTAAGCTTTTGTGCTCTTCCACCCAAGGGCCGACCAATTCAATGTGTTGTAGCGCGACTCGGTGTGCCTTGTCAAAGTCGGTGCATCGACCATCAATGCCGACATGCAGTGAGCGGTAGCCCTTGCGGTGACCATATCCACCGAGCCTGCCGAGGTGCTTCTTGGTGGGTATTCCAACATCCTCGTTCTCGGTGGTTAGATAATTCTGGCAGAAGGAGATGCACTCGTAGATCAGAAAACCCTTGGCTATGCTTCCATCTGGATGGGACCTGTTGTGAACGAATCCTTTGATGACACTATTTAGCCTTTCAAACGGCATCATGTTGTGCAGGAATGTCGGCCCAAGCTGGATGATGTCTTCCACGACATGTACAAGCAGATGTACCATGATGTCGAAGAATGTGCACGGGAAGTAAATCTCGAGCTCGCATAGTATCAGCACGATCTCTTCTTGTAGCCTATCGAGCTGCTTCACACTGATTGACTTCCTAGATATGACGTCGAAAAAGTTGTAGAGGCCAAACAGCGTCTCGCGGACATGCTCGTCCATTATCCCACGGATCACAATGGGGAGTATCTGCGTCAAGTCACGAGACTTCATACCGCTGAACCTCTTCTTTGCCACGTCCAGATATCTGCTTATCTTCCCCGAGTAAACATGAGGAACTTTCACTCCTAGGAGGCACCTAAAAAACTGCTCGAGCTCCTCCAGACTCAGAGTGAAGCAGGCAGCGCGAAGCACCACCTCATTCTTCTTAACTCTTTTGCGGTGACCTTGAGTCCCTTCCATTTGATCATCATCGTCATCATCATCATTATCACTATCAGGGTACTAAAGATCTTTCTTGATGCCAAGCAATTTAAGGTCATTTCTTGCTTTCGGCCCATCCTTGGTCCTCTCTAGCATGTTCAATAGAGTGCCAAGAAGACTCTCAGTAATGTTCTTCATGATGTGCATTACATCGAGGCTATGGGGAGTGTGGAGGACCTTCCAGTACGGCAGGTCCTAGAAAATAGACCTTGCTTTCCATACACCCAGCAGCGGCTTTGTCCTCGATCGTTTTTCCCGGTGCGGGGTAATCTACCCAATTATTCAAAAGGTCCTTGATTCCTTTGTTGCTCCTTGGACGCGGGGCTCTTTCGAGCTCGTCCTTACCATTGAACAGGTCACCACGTTTTCTCCACGGGTGATCCATGCGGAGCCACTTTTGAGTACCTTGGAGGTTTTCGAAGACCCGGGATCCCTTGGTAGCTGGAGATGCGGTGTCTCATCCATGCACTTGCACATGAATTGTGTCCGTGGTTCACCTGGGCCAATACATATGCGTAACTAGGATAGTCCTGCACCGTCATGAGCAACACGGCTCTCAAATGGAAATATTCTTTAGTGTAGGCGTCCCACGTACGGGCCGGCGTCTCCCACAAGCTAGCTAACTCCTCTCTCAACAACCCGAGATACAGATGCATATCGATACCTAGTTGTTTTGGCCCCTGAATAATATTGCTCATGTGTACATACCTTTGCTTCATGCACATCCACGGGGGGAGGTTGTACGGCCATACAAACATGGGCCAGGTGCTATGCGTGCTACTCTAGTTTCCAAAAGGACTGAGTCCATCGGTGCTCATACCCAGCCTGACGTTCCTTGCATCGCCCCCAAACTCTTTGAACTTGATGTCTAATGCATTCCACTGGCTAGCGTCTGAAGGGTGTGTCAGGATCTTTCCCTGCTCCGGATCCTCTTCGAGTTTCTCCCTTTCCGCGTGCCATTGCATGAGCTTTGCTTCCTTAGGATCTACGAAATATCGCTGCAGACGGGGGGTGATAGGAAAGTACCATACCACTTTTCGAGGAACTTTCTTGTTCCCTCTCTTGTACCGTCCTTGGCCGCACATCAGACATGTGGTTTTATCCGCGTACTCATTCCGATAAAGTGCACAATCATTGATGCATGCGTGGTATTTAATGTGTGGTAGGTCGAGAGGGAACAAGATTTTATTGGCCTCCTCGATACTTGTTGGCAATGTGTTCCCCTTATGAAGTCGGTCGTGCTAGTATTCCATGTTCGCGTTGAAGCTCACATCGGTCCATTTGTGTTCGGCCTTTTTCACATGGGCAAAATGGGGTGGGAGGGAGGAGGAAGACGAGCTAGGAGGAGGTAGAAAGGAAGAAGAGATGTGAAATGGGTGGTGGTGGATAGATAGGGGTGAGCTTTCCACCTTTTTCACATGGATCTGGATGCCTTGATCTATGGCGCATATTTCTATTATGCGCCACAGACGTTCAAACTTCTGTGGCGCATATGGCAATATGTGCCACAGAACAAGGTGGTGCACGTTAAAGTGGTGGGACCCATGTCAAGTTTTTGTGGCGTATGTGTGGATATGCGCCACAGAAAGCAAACATGTCTGTGGCGCATATCAACACATGCGCCACAGAAAGTGGGTCAAAAAGATTCTATGGTGGGGCCCGCCTCCACTTTTCGTGGCGCATAAGGAAATATGCGCCACAGATCTTGTCTCTTTTGTGGCACATATGTCATTATGCGCCACAGAAAGGGGATCGCCCCACCCCGGCTGGCGGGTCCCACCTAACTTCTATGGCGCATGTATACTGAAATGCGCCACAGATGTATTTAGTTTCTATGGCACATTTTACCTAGTGCACCACTGATACTTGTCTGTGGTGCATAGTTTTGCATATCGCCACAGAATATCTTGTCTACCTATAGCTGTTTTCCTAGTAGTGTCAGGACACTCCTGGACCAATGATCAATAGAGGGACCTGGATGGCCATGTGACCCCTGTACATTCCACAAAGATCTTTCGTCATTTGAACCATGACTGTCGCGTATTATTCATTTTGTCTCTCGATACTTGCATTGCCCGAGATCTGATCAATGACATCATCATCTCATGTTCAATCTCATTACCGAACCATGCTACTTGACTCATTTCGATAAGTGATATCCCTGTGATCAAATCACACACTGCGCATCTATTGGATACAACTTCTTCGAGTGGGCCCTTGAGTATCTTTTCATCACGCGGATGGACAAGTCCCGCTCTTGACATATATTGCCTCTACGATTCCTCCGAATACCTGAAGACACCTTTATGATCATTCTGTCATAAGTGACATTTGATGCTATCTAAGCACTCTCGGGAGACAGTGATTGATATAGTCTCACGGTCTAAGGAATAGTCTATTGGGTCTATTCTAATCATCGTAACTTGAACTTCGTGACATGATCGGGTCATGATGTTTAGGTTGCATATTGGTTCATCATCTCATTCTCAGAATGAGTTGACTCCATTTCCAACTGGCATAAATGCCACATGATCAGGAAACCTTGATCATCTATTGACCAATGAACTAGTGACTAGAATTTTACTGGGAACCCCTAGTTGTTTATATATAACATGTGCATTGATGTTTCCTTTCAATAAAGTTATAGCATGATATAAAACTTAATTATAAACTTTATGAAATATGATAATAATCCTTATTATTATTTGTCTCTAGGGCATATTTCCAGCAGCAACATGCTGGGATTCAACTGCCACATGCAGTGCGGCACCAGTAAGAAAGAGGTAGCATCACCACACCCACTTGGATGTGTGTGTGTGGCCATGTGGATATTTTTTGGTTTGGAAAAGAACACATGCAATTTCACTCCAACATGTGTCCAACCATGTCCAGTAACCCTAGCAACATGCTAGGATTGCACTGCCACATGTAGTGGAGCACCAGTCTGAAAGATGTTGCATCACGACACCCACTTGGATGTGTGTGTGGCCATGTGGATCATTGTGGTTTGGAAAATAACACATGCGATGTCACTCCAACATGTGTCCAACCATGTCCAGGAACCCTAGCAACATGCTGGGATTCAACTGCCACACGTAGTGGAGCATAAGTTTGAAAGAGGTTGCAACACCACACCCACTTGGATGTGTGTGTGGACATATGGATAATTGTGGTTTGGCAAAGAACACATGCAATGTCACTCCAACATGTGTCCAACTATGTCCAGGAACCCTAGCAACATGATGGGATTCAACTGCCACATGTAGTGGAGCACTGGTTTGAAAGATATTGCATAACCACACCCACCTGGATGTATGTGTGTGGCCATGTGGATCATTGTGGTTTGGCAAAGAACACATGAAATTTCACTCCAACATGTGTCCAACCATGTCTAGGAACCCTAGCAACATGCTGGGATTCAACTGCCACATGCAGTGAACTAGTTTGAAATATGCTGCATCACCACACCCACTTGGATGTGTGTGGCCATGTGGATCATTGTGGTTTGGAAAATAACACATGCAATGTCACTTCAACATGTGTCCAGCCATGTCCAGGAACCCTAGCAACATACTGGGATTCAACTGCCACATGCAGTCGAGCACCAGTTTGGAAACGAACACATGCAATTTCACTGCATCATGTGTCCAACCATGTCTAGGAACCCTAGCAACATGCCGGGATTCAACTACCACATGCACTGGAGCACCAGTCTGAAAGATGTTGCATCACCACACCCACTTGGATGTGTGTGTGGCCATGTGGATCATTGTGGTTTGGAAAAGAACACATGCAATGTCACTCCAACATGTGTCCAACCATGTCTATGAACCCTAGCAACATGCTGAGATTCAACTACCACATGCAGTGGAACACCAGTTTGAAGGAGGTTGCATCACCACACCCACTTGGATGTGTGTGTGGCCATGTGGATCATTGTGGTTTGGAAAATAACACATGCAATGTCACTCCAACGTGTGTCCAACCGTGTCCAAGAACCCTAGCAACATGCTGGGATTCAACCGCCACATGCAGTGGAGCACCAGTTTTAAAGATGTTGCATCACCACACCCATTTCGTTGTGCGTGTGTGTGCCATGTGGATCTCTGTGGTTTGGAAAAGAACACATGCAGTTCCACTCCAACATGTGTCTATTGGGAATATGCCCTAGAGGCAATCATGTATGATGTTATTCCCAATGTATTCATAAATCTATTGTCCTTGTATGAACCACTGATATGTATCATTGAATATGTGATTCAATTGTGGAACTATATATTCATGTTGTTCATACTATTTGTCCTTTGTTGTTGAGGTTGTGTTGGATACACAACTTGGACTAATGTAAAAGTCGGGAGATTACTCGGTTCCACTTGTCATGAGCATAGAGATGTTATTCCGACTTACACGGATTCAGCTAAAGAGTTTAGCGAGTCGGATTGACCCATATTGAGATGCAACGAACAAGTCGTCATTTGCATGTCTCAATCAATGTAATCCTTAGACCTGAGGTTATTGCACAATCCGAGTTGAGGATAACCGACTTAGGTTTTGTCAAACGTTGTTCCGTCACTAGGCAGTTTTAAAGGCAGAATTCGGGTCGACTGAGAATCAATCTGCGTGATGTGGATGGCCAAGATGGGATTTTGCCCCTCCGATTGGAGAGATATTCTCTAGGCCCTCTTGAAAGATATGATTGGGAAAGCATGGCCATGCGTGACTCGGTTAAATGTTAACCCAGGTGACCAACTAAGAGTTAGTCGGATGAATCACTTATCTCAGATCGAGAAACAGAGTCGAACTATTTAAGGGATGACGATTATTCGCCTATAGTTCGACAAGGCATATCGTGAGGCAAAAGGGACTCAGACGAAAGTCGCATTAGAAAGGTATGTCGTCATGAATCTTTGGTACTTCGGAGTCGGCACGTTCTGCTAGGAGCCGCTATCGACTGATCGATCACGAGTGAGACACGGATCGTGTCTGAGTTACCATGAGACTGTCGGGTCACACACTTAAGAGCAAGAGCAAGTTTGGGTTAGACCCAAACAGGAAATCTATTTGGGTTGGACCCATATAAGACATGGACTAAGTCAGTGAGTTGGACTCGCAGTGACTAATATAGGCCTTTTAGTGAATGGGCCACAAGTGAGTGGAGCTCACTTTCACTCCCTATATAAGCTGGGGCACATGTGCTTAGAGCATAGGGTTAGGTCACTCCATGTGTTGGAAACCCTAGCCCCAGTCCAGTCCTGTCGTCGCCGTACCGGACCTAGCAGCACAGTGTCGGCGCTCCTCCTCGTACGTGTGGATACTGGCGGAGGTGCTAGACGTTCAGCACTTCAACGATCGTGATCAGAACGGATCGTGAGGACTGCACTGCATCAAGCGACGTGCTTCATCGATTCCGAAACTACGCGTTTAGTGGTAATTCTCGTGGCCTACTACCTCACCTGGATCTTGGGATCACCTGAAGGGTTCGCAGCATAAAACAAATTCCTACGATGGGAACTATACGCCAAGATCTATCTACTAGATACAAGCAACGGGTGGATATACATCCATGGAGAACTTACCCTCGAAGACAACAAAGTTTTGTTAATGAGTAGGAACTCGTGGATGATGTAGTCGTACGCTTGCCGATCTCAAGATCGTGTGGAAGTCCTAGCAGGTCTAGCAGGTCCAGCTCCAGCAGGTCCATCAGATCCAGCTCCAGCAAGTCCAGCACCACAAAGCAGCGGTGCATCCGTGATCGCACACACGTCCGGAGCCCCGACAACCTCCGTCCCTCGCTCTAGCAAAGTAGCAGAAGTAGCAACTCCTTTCCAGATAAAGCCGCCGGGAACATGTATCTCGCTAATCCGAGACCATAGGGGGAAAATACTAGAGGGGGAGAGAGATCCTTCATGAGGAGGTGTATGGAAGAAGGGGTGTGAGGGGGCCATTTATAGGAGGAGGGGGTGCCCCTCCCCATGGCCGGCGCCTCATGGAGGTGACCCCTCACCTCCCCCATTCATGTGGTGGTAACCCCCTCCACATAAATTTGCCCCTTAACATTCCCTTTTAAAGTCTCCACTTTAAATGCATTAAATTTCTCCAAATTTAATGCTCTCTCATTTAATAAAACTCTTTTATTAATTTTATTTAGAATTTTTTTAATTACTTTAATAAACAAACGTTCACATAAAACCCCCTGCAACATTTCAATATTACATGAAGAACTAATTTTAGCAATTTCACCCGAAAAAGTTTCGGTGTGTATTGAAATAATTCCAACGCTTTCTTAAATCTTTATCTGAAACATATTTGCTCCAAATGGTGTCGGTATCCCTTAAGTGTGTCACCCTACGGTTCGCGAATAATGTAGACATGATCGAGACCCCCTCTCCGATCAATAATCAGCAGCGGGACCTGGAGATCCGTACTGACTCCCACATATTCAACGATGACTTCTGTGATCGTGAGAACCTTTAACGCTAGTAACTAAATCCCTTTGTCTCATGATGTATTAAGTGTCCGAGATTCGATCATTGGTATCTCCATACCTAGTTTGATCTCGTTACCGACATGTACTCTTTTCTCGTTCCCGTGATATAACATTCTAGTGATCTCATCACTTGCTTGCAAGCTCACCAATGTGATATCACCGAGAGGGCCCAGAGTATATCTATCCGTCGTCGGGATGGACAAATCCCACTCTTGATCCATGGGCCTCTTAATAACACTTTCGCAGCACTGAACCCACCTTTATAATCACCCTTTCACCGTGTGACGTTTGATGTTATCAAGATACTCCTCCAGTGTTAGTGATTAACATGATCTCATGGTCTAAGGACTACAATTACTTGGTTAGATGTTACAGCAATATAAACACAATGACTTTGTTCGTAATGCTATACTTCGGATGAATGTTCATCACATCATTCCACTAATGTTGTGACGTCGTTATTAACAACATCCAATGTCCATGATCAGGAAACCTTGATCATCTTGTTAATCAACGAGCTAGTTTATAAGAGAGGCATAACTAGGAACTTTCCTTTTGTTTATTAAACACACATGTATTAATGTTTCCAAATTAATACAATTATAGCATGCAAAATAAACATTTATCATAAAAAAGGAATAAGATAATAACCACCTTATTATTGCCTCTCGGGCATATTCCCTTCAGTCTCCCACTTGCACTAGAGTCAATAATCTAGTTTGAAAACCTTTGTATATTGAACACATATGGCTTTCTGGTGTTGCATATACGCGATTGCTAGTGTCTAACATAATCTCCAGATCTAACAGTTTTAGGTTTGTGTGTATTTGCATGTCTTTCCGTCTCTGCGCATCACTCACTCTCAAATGAGATGGCATTGTATAAATTTGGTCCTTTGGTGAGACCTTTAGTTCGTCCGGGTTAAAATATGTTGATATTATTGTCATACAATATATCTTCATAGTATTAGCCCACTTTGAACCACACCTAGTTTGATAACAAACTACTTAACACAAATGTCCTCCTATGCTGCTACTATAGCAGTCATATACTTAGCCTTTTGTTGTAGTATCCGTCACAATGTCTCAACTTTGGAACTCATCCAAAACTATCATGGAACATCTTTTCCATTATATTGTGCCACCCATAGTCTAAATTGAAATAAATTTAATTTTTATCTTGTGACAAAACTAGTATCAATGTAACACTTTACAATGAACTACCTTTAACTATTTGTCACTTATACATGATATATTCTTAGTTCTTCCAAAGCTCATAAGAATATCTTTACTATCGTCCAATGATCATCTTATGAATCATTCTAGTATGTGCTCATAACATTTAGAGCATAGGACATATCTAGATATATACATATCACGGTATAATCGATCAAAATCTTCATGTGATTTTACTCACCAAGTGTTGAAACACTTGAATCTTGATACAATCATTTCCATGCAGCATGAACCTTTCTTGTTGTTTCCATATTGAACTCTTTCAATATCTCATATATGTACGTCTGGCACAACCATATTAGCGCCTCAATCTATCCATATAGACATTGATGCCAAATATTCCGGTTTTGCCCAAGTCTTTCATCGAAATCCTATTTTAATGAAATTCTTAACTTGTGTCAATAAAAGATACATCATTTCCAATCAACAATATGTACTCTGCATAATGTATTGGAAATTTGTCTCAGTGCTCCCACTTAATTTCTTGCAAATGCAAGCATCTTCATCGTCTCCGATGAATTTAAACTCCTTTAACATTTTCATCATGGTGAAGATTCCAACTCTGCTATGCTCACTTCAACTATTGAAGTTTGCATGCCTTTTTAGCACCCTTTGAATTAACAAAACCCTTCGGACCATGTCATGTACACATCCTAGGTAACCATTCTATTAGAAGAACCTTGTTTTGTTTATTCAACTACCATATACCAAATTATATGTACTAGTTGCTACATTAATCCGTCAAGACTAAATATCGCTATGAAAGATCAAATCTTATCATAGTCAACTCCTTGAACATTGCCGTAAACTTCTTTCCGACATGTCGACTATTTCATAGATGTTAAACATCCATGTCTAATTCTTTATAGATCCAAACACGACCGATAGGCTTCACGCCTTTTCGGAGGGTCTTCCAAGTTAAGAAACTTGATTTCTCGTGTATGGATACTATCACGGATTCTATGACTAGTCATTTTATGGAGTCAGGGCCCATCATCGCTTCTTTGCATGTAGTCGGTTCATCATTGTCAAAACAATAACGACTTGTTTATCAAATCTCACTATTTGATTCTTACCGACCCACATGGTTAAATAGGAACTCTAATCTCTGAGATCACAACCTTTGTAATCACGGGTGCCATGAGCATTATGGCCGCCACCGGGACACTTTTCGGTGCTGCGCTACTTAGCACATATAGCTAAGGTTCAACAACCTTATCAAAGTTCTATTGTCCTCCCACTTAACTTTTTGCAAAAAATTCCTTCTCAAGAAACTTGACGTTCCAAGCGACAAACTCTTTTGTCCTCGGTGTTATGGAGGAATTCCCAACAAATTCTTTGGGATAACCTACAAAGACGTGCTTAACCGACTTTGGTTCTAAACATTTTACTTATGCATAGCATACCAAAATTTAAGAAAAGACAACTCGGGTTTTATCCCAAACCATAACTCATATTGTGTCATTTCAATGGATCACGATGGTGATCTTTTCAGTGTAAAAGCGGTAGTCTCTAAAGATTTAATCCTTAAAACATAATGGCAGTTTTATAAATGACACCTTTGATCTTACCATGTCAAACAAGGTTTGATTTGATTTCTCGAACATACCATACTCCTGTGGTTTACCGGGAAGTGCAAATTCATGGAACAATTCCTGAAATCTTAGGTGTTTTGCTAAACATGTAACTCAAATATCTTCCTTTATGATCGAATCATAAACTCTTTATTTTCTTGTTACAATGATTTTCCACTTCATCTTGAAAGTCTTTGAACAATTTTAAAATGTTTCATACTTCTTCCTTATTAAGTAAATATATAGATATATTCACTCAAATTTCTGGAGAAAGCATATGAAGCAAAAAAGATCCATCGCATATGGCTACACATAATGGACTATGCACATCAGCATGCACAATTTCCAATAAGCTAGTCATTCGTTCCTCTTTGGCCTATGAACAGAGTTCTAATTATCTCGAGGAAAGTCGCACAAGCGTCAATTGATCAAAATCAAAGACTCCAAAAATCCATCAATCATGGAGTTTCTTCATGTTTACTTTCCAATATAATTCAAACAGCATTGTCACTTCATAAGTGAACTTCCAATCATTTGTCTTATGATATTTTAGCAATAATGTTTATGGATGTGATTTCTCTAACTAGACTTGTAAAAGTTCATCCATCCTATATGGAATACGGTAATTATTTGAACAACCGTTGTTCTTGTAATACCGGAACAAAATAACAATTATTAAAACAAATCTTGAAGGCTAGGTTTGACGACAACGAAAAACACAATAATACTTTATTTGTTTTTTATGAACATCATCACTTATTCTCTTGCTAGTTACTTAGGCCGTTGCAGTTCATGAATTGTGTTGTTCTGTATGACATTTCACACCAACCAATTCGGTATCCAATACCTAAGAACCACATTGTTTAACAAGCAAGGAATACAGCCATAACATGTATATCTTCTATATACCTAAGTTGGACATCTCCAACTTTTCTTTTTTGCCAAATATTTTATAGATTCTCTTTTAGCAATTCCTTTTCTTTTAAAAGAATCTATCAACATCAATAGTGGTGTCATTCACATGACACATAGTACAAAGTGTATATAGTCAAATACTAATACCTTTGGACTTGCACTTTGAAGTGGATCACCATCATCAAATGTTTGGCATTATTTCAAAATTACATTATTTAGTAATCTATTAGTGTAGTAAACATTTTACTTACATCATCTATTCATCCTTATCATGACAACTTTCATGATTAAGCTACTATAGCCTATAAGGAAGAATGTCGAGTATAATTTTAGTTCCCGAAACCTTTTGGAAGATTCAGATGCCTAGCATCTCCATCCTTCACAAATTCTCATACAATATGAGAACATGTATTTTTCTAAATTATACTCTATCATAATGCAACCAAAACTTTGTTTCAGATATCACAATATCTTTCACACATGATGATTTATGAAACAATTCTTTCAGCTTCTAGATAACCTCGATATTAAAACAACTTTTCAATATCAAGAATCATGGAGGCAAAACATGATACTTTAGATAATAACACTGGAATTGTTACTCTTGGTTTAATATTACTTATTAAACTTCATGGAGTAAATAGAGTTTGCTGAAAGTTTGCAATAGGACTTCTAAACTTTAAATTGACATTCAAAACAATACGATACCAGTTCGTAAACTAAATATCCAGAATTCTATAGTTCTATTATCTCAATTAAAACTAAGCATAAGGTAGTAAACAGATGCCAATGACTACAACAAATTATGCAAATTCACTTTGATTTAGTTTATGACAAATTTGGTTCGACTAATCCAAATTAGAAATGAACTCCCACTCAAAAACGACATCCCTCGTGCCTTTTTGGTGATTACATGAACCAAATCCACTACACCAAGTCCGATCATCACGTGAGTCGGTGTAGCTTCAAAGGCGAGCATCAATATGGGCATCACGTCAACTATATGACTCATGTTTAACCTTTTGGTCCATGTTCCGAGGCCATGTATGTACATGCTAGGCTCGCCAAGTAAGAACCTTAGTACTTGTGTGTGTAAAATTGTCTTACACCCATTGTATGAAAGCGCAGAGTCAAGTACACCCGATCATCACGTGATATCTCGAAACACGATCCATAGAACGGTGCATACTTAAGGAAGAACACATTTTATCTTGATATTTAAATGAGGGATCATCTTATAATGCTACTAAAAGCGCCAAACTAACAATATAAGATGCGAACATCATATGTGTAAAGTGGAATGATATGGTCCATGCAGTTGATCACCATCATATGCATCATGGTATGATCTCTATCATTCCTTTGTGTGTAAGGCCAAGGTCTATGGAACTTACACGAAAGGTGTGTTGTAAGGGTATCAACTATACATCAACTTACAACATTTCCATATCATGACACTAGCCCAGCAATGATCTAAACTAGACGCCTCTAATTTATCAATTGCAAGTTTTTACGTGGCTTAGGGCTTTCGAAGATAGAACCGGTCTTACCTACGAACATGGAACCACAATGATGATAACTAAGTTATTAGCAACTCGTTGTAAATCATATATTGACTATAGTAGGAGAGACAGACACCCGCCAGTCACTTATGCAAAACTAGTTGCATGTCAGTTGTGGAACTGGTCTCATGTGCGATGACATGTAAGGTTGGTCCGGGTCGCTTCATCCCACTATGCCACCAATATCCAAAGTACATATAAGAAGCAATAACATGATCATCACCGCCCACATACTCTTATGTGTTCTACCCGTGCAAAGTACCTACGCATAGATCTGGCTCTAATACCACTGAAGGGTTCGCAACATAGAAAACAAAAAAATTCCTATGATAGGAACTATACGCCAAGATCTATCTACTAGATACAAGCAAAGGGTGGATATACATCCATGGAGAACTTACCCTCGAAGACAAAAAAGTTTTGTTAACGAGTAGGAACTCGTGGATGATGTAGTCGTATGCTTGCCGATCTCAAGACCGTTTGGAAGTCCTGGCAAGTCCAGTAGGTCTAGATCCAGCTCCAGCAAGTCCAGCACCACCAAGTCCAGCACCGCAAAGCAGTGGTGCATCCGTGATCGCACACATGTCCGGAACCCTAACAACCTCCGTCCCTTGCTCCAGCAAAGCAGCAGAAGTAGCAACTCCTTTTCAGATAAAGCCACCGGGAACATGTATCTCGCTAATTCGAGACCATAGGGGGAAAATACTAGAGGGGGGAGAGATCCTTCACGAGGAGGTGTATGGAAGAAGGGGTGTGAGGGGGGACTTTTATAGGAGGAGGGGGGTGCCCCTCCCCATGGTCGACGCCTCATGGAGGTGACCCCTCACCTCCCCCATTCATGTGGTGGTAACCCCCTCCACATAAATTTGCCCCTTAACATTCCCTTTTAAACTCTCCACTTTAAATGCATTAAATTTCTCCAAATTTAATGCTCTCTCATTTAATAAAACTCTTTTATTAATTTTATTTAGAATTTTTTTAATTACTTTAATTAACAAACATTCACATAAAACCCCCTGCAACATTTCAATATTACATGCAGAACCAATTTCAACAATTTCACCCGAAACAGTTTTGGTGTCTACTGAAATAATTCCAACGCTTTCTTAAATCTTTATCTGAAACATATTTGCTCCAAATGGTGTCGGTATCCCTTAAGTGTGTCACCCTATGGTTCACGAATAATGTAGACATGATCGAGACCCCCTCTCCGATCAATAATCAGCAGCGGGACCTGGAGATCCGTACTGACTCCCACATATTCAACGATGACTTCTGTGATCATGAGACCCTTTAACGCTATTAACTAAATCCCTTTGTCTCGTGATATATTACATGTCCGAGATTCGATCATTGGTATCTCCATACCTAGTTTGATCTCGTTACCGACAAGTACTCTTTTCTTGTTCCTGTGATATAACATTCTAGTGATCTCATCACTTGCTTGCAAGCTAACCAATGTGATATCACCGGGAGGGACCAGAGTATATCTATCCGTCATCGGGATGGAAAAATCCCACTCTTGATCCTTGAGCCTCTACATAACACTTTCGTAGCACTGAACCCATCATTATAATCACCCTTTCACGGTGTGACGTTTGATGTTATCAAGATACTCCTCCAGTGTTAGTGATTAACATGATCTCATGGTCTAAGGACTAGAATTACTTCATTAGATGTTATAGCAATATAAACACAATGACTTTAATTGTAATGCTATACTTCGGATGAATGTTCATCACATCATTCCACTAATGTTGCGACCTCGTTATTAACAAAATCCAATGTCCATGATCAGGAAACCTTGATCATCTTGTTAATCAACGAGCTAGTTTATAAGAGAGGCATAACTAGGAACTTTCCTTTTGTTTATTAAACACACATGTATTAATGTTTCCAAATTAATACAATTATAGCATGCAAAATAAACATTTATCATAAACAAGGAATAAGATAATAACCACTTTATTATTGCCTCTCGGGCATATTCCCTTCATCACCGTGTGGGGAAAAAGTTTTGTTTATCTCTACGTGGCCCAACAGTGGTATCAGAGTGATAGCTTCTAGTTTTAGGCTCGAGTTCGTGCATATGTGATATGCGGTTGGTGTTAGATTGGATCAAATTGCAGTTTTGGTGGTCGATCTATGAGATAGATCGGTTTTGTACGAAGTTGATTGGATCAACTATACTCGGGGAATTGGATGATCCGGTTTCCGCGATCATACTGCAGAGGTCATGGAACGACATACCCCTACCGGTCGGCTTCCACGGTCGGGGTAGACTGTGACACGTAAATCCAGATGCGGTGATCGAAGATCAAAGAGTTTAGTCGAATCGGAGTCCGAATTAGATTTAGGTAAAATTGTTTTATCCGATGACGAAATCCATGTTCGGAATACAGATGAGATCTGCGTTTCCAAAAAAATCGTCGGGCGTTGGCCCTTTGATCCCCGCCCGCTATCCGGCTAGCGGGACCGCCGACTTCACCCTGTCATAGCGCCTTAGATGTCATTGCGAGTTTCACAACACCGGTAGGTATCATATCTATGCATAACTTGTTTTGAAGGATGCTGTTGTGAATGGTATGGCTTATGTGCATGTGATGTGTGTAATCCATACGTGATCTGTGTATCACAGTTTTTGTCAGCCGGCTAGAGCCTAGGTGTTGTCATCTTATTGTATAACGACCTGCGTGTCAGTTTCTCTATGTAATTTACTTTACTAGCTAGTGTAGCTGTTTGGAGAACCCGGATGGCATGCAAGTCGATATACAAGTCGGCTACATGGTGTAAGGCGGCACGTGACATGAGTTGGAACTAGTCGGTTTACAAGCTTTGTGGAGATGGAGATCACCACGAAGAGAGCCATACCATATCACATTATAATTGCGCTATTTTGTGTTATTGTTATGTCTCTATTTTTACCTCGGTTAGATAGTTGGTAGAAAGTAATCCCTCAAAGAAGGTCTAGTCGGTTTCCCCGCCAGTGCTGCACCATCACAAGTCAGACATTTTTGGTAGTGGTCTCATAAAATTGAGGTGCTATCAATTCTTTCCGTCTAGGTGGGTTAGAGTCGGACTCTTACAGCGGAAGCACTTGGTAATCTAGATGGGTCTATCACAACGGTCGTGGGACTTGGGGAAAAGTTGGATGGGATCCGGGGCATGTGATGCCACCCGTCCAACAAGAGTCGTATGAGATACAATTGGCAAGGAGTTGTCTACCTAGATCACTTTACGACTAGCGGTGATGCTAAAGCTCACTAGTCGACTTGCTTATTTAGGGTCCTGAATCACTTAGTACCCATCGGAGGGGTGTTGGTTCTAGTGGGAGCATAAGTATTAAAGTGTTTAATATGCTTGCTCTTTTATGGATACACGTCTTAAGTGTTTTTGCATTATTTTTCTATTGTAGATCAATGGCACCTAGCAGTCTTCCTCAGTTATCCAGTTTTGCTTTGAGAACCATCTTAGAGAAATATAAGCTAAATGGAACTAACTTCACCAACTGGTATCGTAATCTGAGAATTGTTCTCAAGCAAGAAAAAGAGGCACCATGTCCTAGACAACCCAGTGTCGCAGCCACCAATGCCTACCATAGGACTTGTGATGAGCCTATGGAGATAAGTTATCTTATGCTTGCTCACATGGAACCGGACTTGCAGCAGCAGTTCGAGAATGTTGAGGCCTATGATATGATCGAAAGCCTCAAAAGTATGTTCTAGGCTCAGGCAAAGACTGAGAGGTATCAAGTCTCTCAGGCTTTGTTGAGATGCAAGCTTAAGGATGGCGATCCACTGAGTCTGCATGTGATCAAGATGGTTGGTTACGTGCAATCTATGGAAAGGCTGGGCTACCCCATTAGCAAAGAGTTCTCTACGGACATAATTCTGAACTCTCTTCCTAGTGTGTATGGTCAGTTCATATCGAACTACCGCATGCATGGTATGGATAAGAAGCTCATTGAATTACATGGGATGCTCAAGCAGGCTGAGGAGAATCTCAAGAAAGATGCCAGTCAAGTGTTGATGGTGAAGAATAAGGCGAAGTTCAAGAGGAGTTCTTGGACAAAGAAGAAGAAGGCAAAGTCAGGAGGTAAGGCTGAGGACCCAGTCCAAAGTGCTTCCTCAGGGACAAAGCCATCTCCTGCAGCCGGATCCACTTGCTTCTATTGCAAGGCAGATGGCCACTGGAAGAGGAATTGCAGCAAGTATCTGGCTGACAAAGCCCAGAGTGGAGGTGTGACTTCTAGCTCAGGTATGCTTGTTTGCAATGTTATAGACATTTATCTTGTTGATGCACCTGGTAGTTCTTGGGTATATGATACCGGATCAGTCATTCACATATGCAACTCGTTGTAGGGACTGGTAAGAACTAGGAGCATGGTGAGAGGCGAGGTTGACATTCGAGTCGGCAACAAAGCAAGAGTCGCTGCGTTGGAAGTCAGCACGATGCAACTTCATTTACCTTCCGGATTCTTAATGGAGCTGAATAATTGTTATTATGTTCTAGTGCTTAGTCGAAAAATTATTTCTGCCTCATGTTTGATGACACAAGGCTATAAGTCGAATATTAAGAATAATGGTTGTTCTTTATATTTGAATGATATGTTTCACGGCTTTGCACCCGTCCAGGACGGGTTATTTATTTTGAATCTTGATGGTGAATCTTTCTATAATCTAAATGTGAAAAGGTTGAAACCAAATGATCTGAATATGACTCACTTTTGGCATTGTTGGCTTGGTCATATAAGTTGGAAACGCATGAAGAAGCTCCATGATGATGGACTCCTAACTTTGTTCAACTTGGAGTCGTTCGAGACATGTGAATCCTGCCTACTCGGCAAGATGACCAAGACACCTTTTGCAAAGAGTTGTGAAATGGCGTCCGACTTATTGGGACTAGTACATAGTGATGTATGTGGCCCAATGAGCATGACAGCCAGAGGTGGTTATGAGTACTTCATTACCTTCACTAATGATTTGAGTAGGTTTAGATATATCTACTTGATGAAACATAAGTCGGAAGCCTTTGAAAAGTTCAAGGAATTCCAGAATGAGGTACAGAATCAACTCGGCAAGAAAATAAAGTTTCTTCGGTCGGACCGAGGAGGCGAGTACATGAGCAATGAGTTTGATGACCATCTAAAGATTTTTGGAATAGTTCCCCAGCTCACTCCTCCAGGAACGCCGCAGAGAAACGGTGTGTCAGAAAGGAGGAATCGACCTTGTTGGACATGGTACGATCAATGATGAGTCGAACAGATCTGCCTTTATCATTTTTGGGTTATTGTCTAGAAACTGCAGTGTTCACACTAAACAGAGTACCATCAAAGTCGATAGAGAAGACACTGCATGAGATGTGGACTGGCAAGAAGCCGAGTTTGTCTTTTGTTAAGATTTGGGGTTATGAAGCTTTTGTCAAGCGACTTCAGTCGGACAAGCTTACAGCCAAGTCGGATAAGTGTATTTTCATGGGGTATCCGAGGGAAACCTTGGGTTACTACTTCTACAACCGAGAAGAGGGCAAAGTGTTTGTCGCTCAGAACGGTGTCTTCCTTGAGAAAGAGTTTCTCAGTCGGGGAGTCAGTGGGAGCAAGGTGCAGCTCGAAGAAATTCATGAGGTACCGGCCAGTAGCGAGTCGGCAAAAGCCTTAGAGGTTGAGCCGGTCGTGGTACCTAAGCCGGCAACTGCACCGATACTGCGAAGATCGGCCAGATTGCGAAGTGTTCGTGATGTGTTACTGTTGGACAATGATGAGCCAGCAACTTATTCGGAAGCGATGGTGGGATCTGAATCTGAGTCATGGCTTGGAACCATGAGATCCAAGTTATGAAAATCAAGTTTGGAACTTGGTTGATCTGCCAAACGGTGTAAGACCCATCGAGTGCAAATGGGTCTTTAAGAAGAAAACTGATATGGATGGAAATGTTTCTATCTATAAGTCACGGCTTGTTGCGAAGGGATTCCGACAAGTTCAAGGAGTTGACTATGATGAGACTTTCTCTCCCGTGGCAATGCTTAAGTCAGTTCGGATCATGTTAGCTATAGCATCCTATTTCGATTATGAGATATGGCAGATGGATGTCAAGACGGCTTTCCTCAATGGAAATTTAACCGAGGACGTGTATATGATATAGCCCGAGGGTTTTGTCGATCTGGCTAATGCTGACAAGGTATGCAAGCTTCAGAAATCCATTTATGGGTTGAAGCAAGCATCTCGGAGTTGGAATATCTGCTTTGATGAGGTAGTCAAATCATTTGGCTTCATCAAGAGTGATCATGATTCTTGTTTATACAAGAAGTTTAGTGGGAGCAAAGTAAACTTTCTAATCTTATATGTGGATGACATATTACTGATTGGAAATGATGTCCAGATGTTGCAAGAAACCAAGGAATCATTGGAAAAGAGTTTTTCAATGAAGAACTTGGGTGAGGCGACTTACGTACTAGGAATCCAGATCTATAGAGATAGATCAAGGCGGCTCATTGGATTGAGTCAGAGTACATATTTGGACAAATTGTTGAAGAAGTTCAACATGGAATCATCTAAGAAGGGTATCTTACCGATGTCCCATGCCGTAAAACTTAGCAAGACTCAGTGTCCTTCGACAATTGATGAGCGAACTCGGATGAGTGAGATTCCATATGCTTCTGCGGTCGGATCCATCATGTATGCTATGATTTGTACTAGGCCGGATGTTTCCTATGCTCTAAGTGTTGTGAGCAGGTACTAGGCTGACCCTGGAGAAATCCACTGGGCAGCGGCTAAAAATATCCTTAAGTACTTGAGAAGGACTAAGGATATGTTCCTGGTTTATGGAGGTGAGGATGAACTCAGTGTAAGGGGTTACGCGGATGCGAGTTATCTCACTAACTCGGATGATTCTCGTTCGCAATCCGGATATGTGTTTGTGATAAACGGAGGGGCTGTGAGCTGGAAGAGTTCCAAGCAAGAGACGGTGTCTGCGTCTGCAATAGAGGCTGAGTATATTGCTGCCTCGGAGGTGGCAAAGGAAGCCGTTTGGATGAGGAATTTCCTCATGGATCTTGGTGTGGTTCAGGGCTCGTCCAATCTATTAGACGTGTATTGTGACAACAATGGTGCTATTTCACAAGCCAAGGAACCTAGACAACACCAGAAGAACAAACACATACTCATGCGGTACCACCTGATTCGCCAGTTCATGGATCAAGGTGATATCAAGTTATGCAAGGTACACACAGATGCAAATATTGCGGATCTGTTGACAAAGCCGCTACCACAACCGAAGCATAAGGCGAACCTGAGAGCTATGGGCATTAGATGCCTAGACATGTGACGTCGGATGATTGACTCTATTGCAAGTGGGAGACTGTTGGGAATATGCCCTAGAGGCAATCATGTATGATGTTGTTCCCAATATATTCATAAATTTATTGTCCTTGTATGAACCACTGATATGTATCACTGAATATGTGATTCAATTATGGAACTATATATTCATGTTGGTCACACTATTTGTCCTTGGTCGTTGAGGTTGTGTTGGACACACAACTTACACTAATGTGAAAGTCGGTAGATGACTCGGTTCCACTTGACATGGGCATAAAGATGCTATTCCGACTTACATGGATTCGGCTAAAGAGTTTAGCGAGTCGGATTGACCCATATTGAGATGCAACGAACAAGTCGTCATTTGCATGTCTCAATCAATGTAATCCTTAGACCTGAGGTTATTGCATAATCTGAGTTGAGGATCACCGACTTAGGTTCTGTCAAACATTGTTCCATCGCTGGGCAGTTTTAAAGGCAGAGTTCGGGTCGACTAAGAATCAAGATGCATGATGTGGATGACTAAGATGGGATTTTGCCCCTCTGACTAGAGAGGTATTCTCCGGGCCCTCTAGGAAGATATGATTCGGAAAGCATGGCCATGCGCGACTCGATTAAGTGTTAAACGATGTGAACGACTAAGAGTTAGTCGGATGAATCACTTATCTCGGATCGAGAAAGAGAGTTGAACTATTTAAGGGATGACGATTATTCGCTTATAGTTCGACAAGGCATATCGTGAGGCAAATGGGACTCCAAAGAAAGTCGCATTGGAAAGGTATGTCGTCATGGCTCTTTGGTACTTGGGAGTCGGCACATTCTGCTAGGAGCCACTACTGACTGATCGATCACGAGTGAGACTCAGATCGTGTTCGAGTTACCATGAACCGGTCAGGTCACACACTTAAGAGCGGGAGAAAGTTTGGGTTAGACCCAAACAGGAAATCTATTTGGGTTGGACCCAAATAAGACATGGACTAAGTCAGTGAGTTGGACTCGCAGTGACTAATATAGGCCTTTTAGTGAATGGGCCACAAGTGAGTGGAGCCCACTTTCACACCCTATATAAGCTGGGGCACAGGTGCTTAGAGCATATGGTTAGGTCACTCCATGTGTTGTAAACCCTAGCCCTAGTACAGTCCTATCACCGCCGTACCGGGCCTAGCAGCACAGCACGACGCTCCCCCTCGTACGTGTGGATACTGGCGGAGGTGCTGGATGTTCAGCACTTCGACGATCGTGATCGGAACGGATCATGAGGACTGCACTGCATCAAGCAATGTGCTTTATCGATTCTGCAACTACGCGTCTAGTGGTAATTCTCGTGGCCTACTACCTCAGTTGGATCTTGGGATCACCGCGTAGGGAAAAGTTTGTGTGTGGCCATGTGGATCATTGTGGTTTGGAAAAGAACACATGCAATGTCACTCCAACATGTGTCCAACCATGTCTAGAAACCCTAGCAACATGCTGGGATTCAACTACCACATGTAGTGGAGCACCAGTCTCAAAGATGTTGCATCACCACACCCACTTGGATGTGTGTGTGCCATGTGGATCATTGTGGTTTGGAAAATAAGACATATAATTTCACTCCAACATGTGTCCAACCATGTCTAGAAACCCTAGCAACATGTTGGGATTCAACTACCACATGTAGCGGAGCACCAGTCTGAAAGATGTTGCATCACCACACCCACTTGGATATGTGTGTGTGCCATGTCGATAATTGTGGTTTGGAAAATAAGACATATAATTTCACTCCAACATGTGTCCAACCATGTCTAGGAACCATAGCAACATGCTGGGATTCAACTGCCACATGTAGTGGAGCACCACGTGTGGATACTGGCGGAGGTGCTGGATGTTCAGCACTTCGACGATCATGATCGGAACGGATCGTGAGGACTACACTGCATCAAGCAATGTGCTGCATCGATTCCGCAACTACGCGTCTAGTGGTAATTCTCGTGGCCTACTACCTCAGTTGGATCTTGGGATCACCACGTAGGGAAAAATTTTGTTTATCTTTGCGTGGCCCAATAGTATCCAACCATGTCCAGTGCCACATGTAGTGGAGCACCAGTCTGAAAGAGGTTGCATCACCACACCCACTTGGATGTGTGTGTGTGGCCATGTGGATCATTGTGGTTTGGAAAATAACACATGCAATGTCACTCCAACATGTGTCCAACCATGTCCAGGAACCCTAGCAACATGCTAGGATTCAACTGCCACATGTAGTGGAGCACCAGTTTGAAAGAGATTGCATCACCACACCCACTTGGATTTGTGTGTCTATGGCCATGTGGATCATTGGGGTTTGGAAAAGAAAACATGCATTGTCACTCCAACATGTGTCCAACCATGTCTAGGAACCCTATCAACATGCTGGGATTCAACTGCCACATGCAGTGGAGCACCAGTTTAAAAGAGGTTGCATCACCACACCCACGTGGATGTGTGTGTGTTTGGACATGTGGATAATTATAGTTTGGTAAAGAACACAAGCAATGTCACTCCAACGTGTGTCCAACCATATCCAGGAATCCTAGCAACATGGTGTGATTCAACTGCCACATGTAGCGGGGCACTAGTATGAAAGAGGTTGCATCACCACACCCACTTGGATGTGTGTGTGTGGCCATGTGGATCATTATGGTTTGGAAAAGAACACATGCAATGTCACTCCAACATGTGTCCAACCATGTCTAGAAACCCTAGCAACATGCTGGGATTCAACTACCACATGTAGTGGAGCACCAGTCTCAAAGATGTTGCATCACCACACCCACTTGGATGTGTGTGTGCCATGTGGATCATTGTGGTTTGGAAAATAAGACATATAATTTCACTCCAGCATGTGTCCAACCATGTCTAGAAACCCTAGCAACATGTTGGGATTCAACTACCACATGTAGTGGAGCACCAGTCTGAAAGATGTTGCATCACCACACCCACTTGGATATGTGTGTGGCCATGTGGATCATTGTGGTTTGGAAAATAACACATGAAATGTCACTCCAACATGTGTCCAACCATATCTAGGAACCCTATAAACATGTTGTGATTCAACTGCCACATGAACTAGAGCACCAGTCTGAAAGATGGTGCATCACGACACCCACTTGGATGTGTGTTTGTGGCCATGTGGATCATTGTGGTTTGGAAAATAACACATGCAATGTCACTCCAACATGTGTCCAACCATGTCCAGGAACCCTAGCAACATGTTGGGATTCAACTACCACATGTAGTGGAGCACCAGCTTGAAAGAGGTTGCATCACCAAACCCACTTGGATGTGTGTCTGTCCATCTGGATCATTATGGTTTGGAAAATAACACATGCAATGTCACTCCAACATGTGTCCAACCATGTCCAGGAACCCTAGCAACATACTGGGATTCAACTACCACATGTAGTGGAGCACCAGTCTGAAAGAGGTTGCATCACCACACCCACTTGGATATGTGTGTGTGGCCATGTGGATCATTGTGGTTTGGAAAAACACATTCAATGTCACTCCAACATGTGTCCAACCATGTCTAGGAACCCTAGCAACATGTTGGGATTCAACTTCCACATGTAGTAGAGCACCAGTTTGAAAGATGTTGCATCACCACATCCACTTTGATGTGTGTGTGGTGGATCATTGTGGTTTGGGAAAGAACACATGCAATGTCACTCTAACATGTGTCCAACCATGTACATGAACCCTAGAACCATGCTTGGATTCGACTGCCACATGTAGTGGAGCACCTGTTTGAAAGAGGTTGCGTCACCAGACCCACTTGGATGTTAGTGTGTGTGTGTGTGGCTATGTGGATCATTTTGGTTTGGAAAATAACACATGCAATGTCACTCCAATATGTGTACAAACATGTCCAGGAACCCTAGCAACATGTTGGGATTCAACTGCCATATGAAGTGGAGCACTAGTCTGAAAGAGGTTGCATCACCACACCAGTTGGATGTGTGTCTGGCCTTGTGGATCATTATGGTTTAAAAAATAACAAATGCAATGTCACTCCAATATGTGTATAAACATGTCCAGGAACCCTAGCAACATGCTGGGATTCAACTGCCATATGAAGTGGAGCACTAGTCTGAAAGAGGTTGCATCACCACACCAGTTGGATGTGTGTCTGGCCTTGTGGATCATTATGGTTTAAAAAATAGCAAATGCAATGTCACTCCAATATGTGTATAAACATGTTCAGGAACCCTAGCAACATGCTGGGATTCAACTGTCATATGAAGTGGAGTGATACATTGCAAATGTATCCATAATTTTTGATGTTCCATGCTTGGTTTTATCTACTTTCTTGTGTTTTGTGCACACTTTGGAGTAATTTTCATATGATTTCTTGGACTAACCTATTAACAAGATGCCACGGTGCCAGTTGCCTGTTTTCTGCTGTTTTTGGTTCCAGGAAGTCAGAAAATGAATATTCTCGGAACTGGACGGGAGAAAAGCCAAAGTTCCTATTTTACCGAAAGACTCACAGAACCAGAATATGAGACGGAGGAGGGCCAGGGCCTGGCCACACACAACCTCCCAGGCGCGGGCAACCCTACGTCGCGCTAGGGCATGGTGTGGGCCCCCTGGCCGGCCACTGACCTTGCCCCTCTCGCCTATAAGATCCTCCCGATGCATAAACCCTAGGTCGTCAATCAGAAATCCACGAAAAGTTCCGCAGCGCCGCCACCACCGAAGGGCAAATTCGAGGGACAGAAAGTCTCTGTTCCAGCACCCTGCCGGGACGGGGAAGTGCCCCCAGAGCCATCTCCATCGATATCCACCACCATCTCCATCACCATTGCTGATTCCCATGATGAGGAGGGAGTAGTTCTCTCTCGAGGCTAAGGGTTCTACCGGTAGCTATGTGTTCATCTCTCTCTCTATGCATGATCTTATTGAGATCATGAGCTTGTAATCTATATATCTACCTTGCTACTCAAGTGCTTTAATAGATCTCTGCTCTCCCCATGTGTGTGAAGTTTACAGTGTGCACACCATGGTGGCACTTAGGCTAGAGATTACAAATACTTGTTATGATTTATATTTGGATTTGGATGTCTTTATGAAATTGTGGTGTTTGTTTGAAACATCTAGTGCTCAAGGTGACAGTGTGGGGTTATCTAGATGGGAAAGGCTTACTTTGAGGTGTGCTGTTATAGCCCTACCATGGATTAGAGTGTCCAACCGAAGAGTAGTTAAGAGTAGTATCATAAAGAAGAATATATTTATATGAGAGTGTTCACTAGTGAAAGTATGATCCCTAGGCCTTGTTTCTAAGCATTTAAACACCATCTGCAATTATATTTGTCACATGTTTGCTTGCTTCCATCTTTATTTCAGTTTGCCTTTAGTCTCTTTCACGCCATCAAGCTATTTTCTATCACCGTTACCACTAATAATTATCTATACCACTTGTATTTCACTATCTCTTCGCCGAACTAGTGCACCTATACACCTGACAAGTGTATTGGGTGTGTTGGGGACACAAGAGACTTCTTGTATCTTGATTTGCAGGGTTGCTTGAGAGGGGATACCTTTGACCACTTCCTCCCTGACTTCGATAAACCTTGGGTGATCCACTTAAGGGAAAACTTGTTGCTGTTCTACAAACCTCTGCACTTGGAGGCCCAACAACTGTCTACAAGAATAGAAGTGCGTAGACATCAAGCTATTTTCTGGCGCCGTTGCCAGAGAGGTAAGGTAAAAGGTACTCACATCCTCCGGTGTGAGTGCTCGAAGTTATTTCCTTTAGATTCTGCAATTTTGTCTTTTTGTTTGTTGTTTTCATTAGTTAGGCTTAATGGAAAACAACAACAAAATTAGAGAGCTTTATAATATTTATCTTGAGTTAGGACATGAAGTGTTTGAAGAGAAAATTAAAAAAACTATGGAACTTTATTTGCATGCTAATAGCAATGTTGTTCGTATGAATTCTTTGGACACTATTATTGCTAATGGTATGGAAAAGTCTAAGCTTGGGGAAGCTAGTTTTTATGAAAATGATCTTTTTAGTTCCCCTGCTTTGGAAGATAGATATTCTATTGCTTATGATGATACCAAACCTCCAATATATGATGATTACAATGATGAATATGATATTTTCAGTCCACCTACTATTGAGGAGAAAATTAATTATGATTACAATATGCCTCCTATATTTGATGATTATGGTGATGACAATAATAATGATAGCTATTTTGTTGAATTTGCTCCCACCATAATTAATAAGAATACTATGCTTATGTGGAGAGCAATAATGATTATATGCATGTGGCTCATGATAATAATGTTTTATGTGATAGTTATATTGTTAATTTCATTCATGATGCTACTGAAAGTTATTATGAGAGAGGGAAACATGGTTTTATGCATCTCAATAATATTAAGTTTCCCCTCTTTATGTTGAAAGTCTTGAAGTTGCACTTGTTTTGCTTTCCTATGCTTGTTGCTTTGTGCTTTTATGACTTGTTTATTTACAAGATTCCTATACATAGGAAGAGGGTTAGACTTAAATGTGTTTTATATCTGCTTCTTGATGCTCTCTTTTACTCTCAATTCATATTTCTTATGTGAGCATCTTCTCAAACTATCAAGCCTAACTTAAAGGCGTTAAAGAAAAGTACTTATTGGGAGATAACCCAAAAGTTTTAATTGAGTCTTGGAAGTTATTACTTCAGTAATAACCGCTCCTTATCCTTTTTATTTGCTTTTTGTGCCAAGAGTAACCTCTAATGAGAGAGAAGTAATGATTGGGAAAGTTGCTGTCCCGAAACAGATTCCTGTGCTTCACCGTAAAAATTCGTGTAAAATCTCTGAACATCTTTTTGAGGCGTGAATTTTTGTGCTTCTGCCCCAGGTTGTTATCTAAGTTTCGTTAGTTCAACACTTTTTGATTTGAGCAACATAAGATCTTAGGAAAAATTCGTCTTTACCATCTGGTCTGTTTTGACAGATTTCTGCCATTTTCTGCATTTGCTTCTTGTTGGTTCCTTTTTGAGTTCTTTTGGGGAATTGAGCTTTTTGAGGGAAGTGCTACAGTAGCTAGTGTTATAATGGAAGTTTATTTGGTGTTATAACTGAACCTTAATACTTATTTATCTTGAGTGCACTAATGTTGCTAATAAAGATTGTGTGAAGTTTTGTATGAAGGAAAATTTTCAGGTGTATGGAAGGAATGAGTAATGAGATGAAGGATGGACTAAATCTCAAGCTTGGGGATGCCACGAATGTCACCCCAAGAAATATCCAAGAAGTATAAGCGTCAAAGCTTGGGGATGCCCAAGGCATTCCCCTTCTTCATCAATAAAAATTCCAGGTTTCCTCCAAACGCTTCATTTTTATTGTTTCATGCACAGTTGTGTTGTTCTTGGAGCGTCTTCTTTTTTGTTTTCATTTTGGTTTTTTGTTTGCTTTTGTTTTCTTAGTTTTCTTAATAAATTGGTTGGACCCCCTCTTTCATACATTGGTTTGCAAATAGTTTGGTTTGGTTTGGAAAAGAGTAGGAAAGTTCATGCTTATGTGGTAAAAAGAGCTTGTTTTTTACTGTGGCCTATGCTCTATCATGCCATGCTTGATATTGTTTTGGCTTTATGCTTAGTATTCTTTGCTATAGCATGACTTGTTATAAAAAATTGAGATTGGTTAATGTGCCTTGGATGAATCATGCGTTGTTTTAGCATATTAAAGCATAGTATAGTGGTATTCTCCTTTGATGCTTTATTTGGGTTGACTTGGCGCATGCTCACACCATGTTATGACTATCTCAAGTCACCATAAGCCTTTATGATCCTTTATTTTTCAACTTGTAGTATCACTTTATGCTTTGATCAATGATGTTTTGTCGCTCTGCATGATTATGGCCATTATTGCTCTCTTAGTTTGTCGCTCCCAGTCTTTTGCTAGCCTCCACAACCAAGTATGAGTTCCACTCATGCATCCAACTCCCTAAACCAAGTTATTCCAAACAGTCCACCATACCTACCTACTAGCATATGCTATTCCAAGTATATTCATGCTTTTGTTTACCTTCCGAATTAAACTTGTTATGAGAAAACTAGTGATTAAAGCTCTCACGAACTTGATGGCACACTTTACTTTTCTTGCCCTTAATAAACTTGAACCATTGTGTCGTCTATGTTGTATATGCTTGCACTTATTTGTTGGGAATTAGCAGAACCATGTTGTCACGGGGAACGCTTTCAACATTGCACTTGGTACTTGTACCTAGTTGATATCATGCTCTTTTGTATATGGATGTTGTCGGTGTGAAATGAAAGGGGGGCTTGTAAGTCCATGGAGTTATGTATATGTGTTAGAGAAACGCTTAGGCCGCTGGTCTAATCCATGCTGACATGGTGGAAACCTGCAGCGTAACCATAATGAGCTGTCTATGAAGCATTCTTCTTATAAAAAAGAGTCCTATATTGAGAAAAAGAGAAAAAGAAAAAAAGAGATTATGAAAAGAGGAAAGAGAGAAAAAAAGCACCATATTCCCATGGTAAATACGAAGATTGCTGAGATGCTCGTTGTCTGCTTGCCTTGTCATTTTGATATGGGGATTCTTCCGTATCATCGGGCAAGGGGTACCCCGTTGGCGGTTCTCTATGATACACATGTACTTACGATGACAAAAACTTACCAGTGACTAAACTTGAGTAGCATGAGGAGCGGCCCTCGTATACAAGGGACATGAGATTTCTAACGTATACTTCGTCAAGCATGTACACCATAGTTTGTTCACTTTAACCCTAATCACTTCAAGATGCTTATGATAGGAGCAATGAGAGCTGAAAGCTATAAGTACCATAATTTTTGAAAGCTCTTTATGAGACTTGAATCCCTACTTCCTTCTATGAAGGCCTTTCTTCCACTTATATATTGAGTCTCCACCTTCTATCTTTATGCACCTACTTTGAGAGCATAGTGGCCATTCTTAGTTCTATGTGCATTGTCCCAAGACTTGTTGATTGATGCATAGCTTTGATATTGCTTGTTTTAACTATTTGTATCTAGTCACTCTTATGAACTTTAAAGGTGTCCTATGCATTTACGTTTGCTACTCTATGAGGGACAAGTTGAATGCCACTATGCTATGTTTTCTTTATGTGAAACAAACAAACGTCTTGCAAAGCATCGTTATTCATGAATCTTTTGTTTGTGCCTTTTCATGTCGCAACATAGTTTCTTTGTCTTATTGCTAGAACTTTGTCGTTCATGTTATGATTGAAGTACTATGATCCCATCTTTGAATGTTTTACAAATACTTTGATCAAGTTTATGATGGTGCATGTCACCTAAAAAATTATTCTTTCTTTTTATCACTTACCTACTCGAGGACGAGCAGGAGTTAAGCTTGGGGAGGTTGATACATTGCAAAGGTATCTATAATTTTTGATGTTCCATGCTTGGTTTTATCTACTTTCTTGTGTTTTGTCCACACTTTGGAGTACTTTTCATATGATTTCTTGGACTAACCTATTAACAAGATGCCACAGTGCCAGTTGCCTGTTTTCTGCTGTTTTTGGTTCCAGAAAGTCAGAAAATGAATATTCTCGGAATTGGATGGGAGAAATCCAAAGTTACTATTTTACCGGAAGACTCACGGAGCCAAAATACATGACGGAGGAGGGCCAGGGCCTGGCCACACCCCTCCCCCCAGGCGCGGGCAACCCTAGGCCGCGCCAGGGCATGGTGTGGGCCCCCTGGCCGGCCACCGACCTTGCCTCTCTCGCCTATAAGAGCCTCCCGATGCATAAACCCTAGGTCGTCAATCAGAAATCCACAAAAAGTTCCGCAGCGCTGCCACCACCGAAGGGGAGATTCGGGGGACAGAAAGTCTCTGTTCCGGCACCCTGCCGGAACGGGGAAGTGCCCCCAGAGCCATCTCCATCGATCTCCACCACCATCTCCATCAACAATGCTGATTCCCATGATGAGGAGGGAGTAGTTCTCTCTCGAGGCTAAGGGTTCTACCGGTAGCTATGTGTTCATCTCTCTCTCTATGCATGATCTTATTGAGATCATGAGCTTGTAATCTATATATCTACCTTGCTACTCAAGTGCTTTAATAGATCTCTGCTCTCCCCATGTGTGTGAAGTTTATAGTGTGCACACCATGGTGGCACTTAGGCTAGAGATTACAAATACTTGTTATGAGTTATATTTGGAGTTGGATGTCTTTATGAAATTGTGGTGTTTGTTTGAACCATCTAGTGCTCAAGGTGATAGTGTGGGGTTATCTAGATGGGAAAGGCTTACTTTGAGGTGTGATGTTATAGCCCTACCATGGATTAGAGTGTCCAACCGGAGAGTAGTTAAGAGTAGTATCATAAAGAAGAATATATTTATATGAGAGTGTTCACTAGTGAAAGTATGATCCCTAGGCCTTGTTTCTAAGCATTTAAACACCGTCTGCAATTAGATTTGTTACATGTTTGCTTGCTTCCATCTTTATTTCACTTTGCCTTTAGTCTCTTTCATGCCATCAAGCTATTTTCTATCACCGTTACCACTTATAATTATCTATACCACTTGTATTTCACTATCTCTTCGCCGAACTAGTGCACCTATACACCTGACAAGTGTATTGGGTGTGTTGGGGACACAAGAGACTTCTTGTATCTTGATTGCAGGGTTGCTTGAGAGGGGATACCTTTGACCACTTCCTCCCTGAGTTCGATAAACCTTGGGTGATCCACTTGAGGGAAAACTTGCTGTTGTTCTACAAACCTCTGCACTTGGAGGCCCAACAAATGTCTACAAGAATAGAAGTGCGTAGACATCATGGAGCACTAGTCTGAAAGAGGTTGCATCACCACACCCACTTGGATGTGTGTGTGTGGCCATGTGGATCATTGTGGTTTGGAAAATATCACATGCAATTTCACTCCAACATGTGTCCAACCATGTCTAGGAACCCTAGCAACATGCTGGGATTCAACTGCCACATGTAGTGGAGCACTAGTCTGAAAGAGGTTGCATCACCATAACCACTTGGATGTGTGTGTGGCCATGAGGATCATTGTTGTTTGGAAAAGAACACATGCAATGTCAATCCAACATGTGTCCAACCATGTCCAGGAACCCTAGAAACATGCTGGGATTCAACTGCCAAATGTAGTGGAGCACCGGTATGAAAGATGTTGCATAACCACACCCACTTGGATGTGTGTGTGTGTGGCCATGTGGCTCATTGTGGTTTGTGAAAGAACACATGAAATGGCACTCCAACATGTGTCCAACCATGTCTAGGAACCATCGCAACATGCTGGGATTCAACTACCACATGCAGTGGAGAACGAGTTTGAAAGTTGTTGCATAATCACACCCACTTGGATGTCTGTGGACATGTGGATCATTGTGGTTTGGAAAATAACACATGCAATGTCACTGCAACATGTGTCCAACCATGTTCGGGAACTCTAGCAACATGCTGGGATTCAACTGCCACATGTAGTGGAGCACCAGTCTGAATGAGGTTGCATCACCACACCCACTTGGATGTGTGTGTGTGTGGCCATGTGGATCATTGTGGTTTGGAAAAGAACACATGAAATGTCACTCCAACATGTGTCCAACCATATCCAGGAACCCTAGCAACATGCTAGGATTCAACTGCCACATGTAGTGTAGCACTAGTATGAAAGAGGTTGCATCACCACACCCACTTGGATGTGTGTGTGGTCATGTGGATCATTGTGGTTTGGAAAAGAACACATGCAATGTCACTCCAACATGTGTCTAACCATGTCAAGGAACCCTAGCAACATGATGGGATTCAACTACCACATGCAGTGCAGCACCAGTATGAAAGAGGTTGCATCACCACACCCATGTGGATGTGTGTGTGGCCATGTGGATTATTGTAGTTTTGAAAGGAACACATGCAATTTCACACCAACATGTGTCCAACCATGTCCAGGAACCCTAGCAACATGCTGGGAGATAACTTCCACATGTAGTATAGCACTAGTCTGAAAGAGGTTGCATCACTACACCCACTTGGATGTTTGTGTGGCCATGTGGATCATTGTGCTTTGGAAAATAACACATGTCACTCCAACATGTGTCCAACCATGTCTAGGAACCCTAACAACATGCTGGGATTCAACTGCCACATGTAGTGGAGCACAAGTTTGAAAGAGGTTGCATCACCACACCCACTTGGTTGTGTGTGTGTGTGTTGACATATGGATAATTGTGGTTTGGCAAATAACACATGCACTGTCACTCCAACATGTGTCCAACCATGTCTAGGAACCCTAGCAACATGCTGGTATTCAACTGCCACATGTAGTGGAGCACCGGTTTGAAAGATGTTGCATAACCACACCCACTTGGATGTGTGTATGTGTCCATGTGGATCATTCTGGTTTGGCAAATAACACATGAAATGGCACTCCAACATGTGCCCAACCATGTCTAGGAACCCTAGCAACATGCTGTGATTCAACTACCACATGTAGTGGAGAACTAGTTTGAAAGTTGTTGCATCACCACACCCACTTGGATGTGTGTGGCCATGTTGATCATTGTTGTTTGGAAAATAACACATGCAATGTCACTGCAACATGTGTCCAACCATGTCCAGGAACCCTAGCAACATGCTGGGATTCAACTGCCACATGTAGTGGAGCACCAGTTTGAAACAGGTTGCATCACCACACCCACTTGGATGTGTGTGTGCGTCTCTCCATGTGGATCATTGTGGTTTGGAAAAGAACACATGCAATGTCACTCGAACATGTGTCCAACTGATACATTGCAAATGTATCTATAATTTTTGATGTTCCATGCTTGGTTTTATCCACTTTCTTGTGTTTTGTCCACACTTTGGAGTACTTTTCTTATGATTTCTTGGACTAACCTATTAACAAGAGCCACAGTGCCAGCTGCCTGTTTTCTGCTGTTTTTGGTTCCAGGAAAGTCAGAAAATGAAAATTCTCGGAATTGGACGCGACAAAAGCCAAAGTGCCTATTTTTTCCGAAAGTCATCAGATGCCAGAATATGAGACGGAGAAGGGCTAGGGGCCGGCCACACCACCTGGCCACGCGGCTAGGCCTGGCCCGTGCTAGGGGGTGGTCTGGTCGACCCCAGCACCCCCTCGGCCTCTCCTTCCGCCTATATATTGCCCTCTGGACGAAAACCCTAAGTACCCGATCAAAAATCCACGAAAGAGTCTGTAGCCGCCATCATCTTCATCCCTAGATCGAGAGGGATCTGAATCTCTTCCCGGCACCCTGCCAGAGAGGGGAATTCACCCTGGAGGCCTTCTTCATCATCATGCAAGCCTCCAGTGTGATGCGTGAGTAGTTCATCTTTGGACTACGGGTCCATGCAGTAGCTAGATGGCTGGTTCTCCTCCTTTGTGCTTTCATGTCTAGATCTTGTGAGCTCCGTTCATGATCAAGATCATCTATTTGTAATTCTGCATGTTGTGTTTGTGGGGATCCGATGGATATTGAGATGCTATTTCAGATTGATTATTGATTCTATCATGTCTTTGTTATTTGTGATCTTGCATGCTTTCCGTTGTTAGTAGCTATCTTGGCCAAGTAGATGCTAGCAACTCCAAGAGTTAGTATTTATGCTCGATAGTGGGTTCATGCCTCTAGTAATCTAGGGAAGTGATAGAAATCTCTAAGGTACTAGATGTGTTGATGCTACTAGGGAGAAAACAACAATTCTTTGTTCATAGAACAATCATATTGTTTACTTTATACGCAATTCGTAAAGCAATAATCTGTTGCTTGCAACTTAATACTGGAGGGGGTTCGGATGATAACCTCAAGGTGGATTATTAGTCATAAATGCAGTTGGATGACGGTCTATGTATAATGTTGTAATGCCCAATCGAATCTCAAAGGAGTCAAGATGATTAGTATATGCATGTATTGCTTTCTCGATGTTTGTCAATTGCCCCGCTGTAATTTGTTCACCCAGCATGTTATCTATCTTAAGGAGAGCCACCTCTAGTGAACTATGGATCCCGGTCCTTTCTTTTACATACAATCTATAAACTGTTTACTGCTTTGTGTTTACTTTCTGCAAACTATTACTTCCTCCCATTCGATATGTTTAATCCTTTGTTTTCAGCAAAACCGGTGAGATTGACAACCTCATCGCAAGTTGGGGATAGAGTTTTGTGGTTGTGTTGTGCAGGTCTCCACGTTGCTACTAGCACCGGTAGTGCGCCCTGCCAAGGCTCAGCTAGCAACACCTTTGGGGTGTTTCCTTGCTCCTACTGGTTCGATTAAACCTTGGTTTCATAACTGAGGGAAAACTTGTTGCTATGCTCATCATACCTGCCTCTTGGGGTTCCCCAACGAGCTTGTTAATACACGAGCCAACAAGCAAAACTTTTCTGGCGTTGTTGCCGGGGAGTCAAGGACATCTTCACAAGGGGAGTCCCTCATAACCAATCTCTTTACTTTGTTATTTTTGTTTTGCTTAGTTTCTTTTTGCTTTGTTTGCTTGTTTCTTTATCAAAAACACACAAAAAATAGTTTTACTAGTTTGCTTTCTTATTTGAAAACACAAAAAAAATTAGTTCCTTTCTTAAGTTGCCACTATGTCTAACCTTGCTCCAATCACTATGTCACCTGAGGAAATGATTTTCACTTTTAAATAAGGAATTAGGAAAGCTTCAAGGAAGCTTGGTCTAGAATCTCTAATCTACATGAAAAAACTGAGCCTAAAATGACTCAAAGCTTGTTCCTTAGCAGTTTTTACCTTGGAATTGCTCTTTGCTATATATATGCTTTAGATGTTGTTGTGGGAGGAGATTTCCTCCAATGTAATGAGGATGATGCTATTAATGCTATAAAGAAATTGATCCTCACTTACAACTTGCCTAGCCAAACTGATATTTCTTTCGCAAGCATATTTCCTAGATTAAACACTCTTGAGACCAGCACTGCTAGATTGAAAGATTGCTATAATACGCTTAGGGAGCATCATGATTATGTTCCAATAAATTCTGAACCATCAAAGTGGCTGCCCACAGTAAAGATTGATATAAATACTAAAACTTTTCAAGCTCGCTGTGATATCATGTCTAAATTTTGTCTTATGTCCAAAGATGTTTATGAATCTTTGAACCTTTGGGGGCTTACTGAAGGGGGAAAAGAAAAATCTCTTGCTAATAATGCTACCATATTACCTATTGGAATAGCTGAAGGAGTGTTTACAAAGATCCTTGGGAAAATGATTTCTACTGATTATCTTGTTATTGAATGTGCAGGAAAAAGGACAAATTACACTTGGAAGGTCCCTATTAGAACTCCTTGGAGCAATAATAGATGTGGGAAAGGGGACCATGCACCTTTCTTCTCCACCAAACAATCATATTTTCCCCAAGGTTAAGAATAAAAGTAAGAGAGGTAAGGGCAAGAAATTTGGTCTTAATGCTTCTTCATTTTAGAACACTTGATTCTTTTTCTTGCTTCTTATGCCTAACTTAAAGGTGTTAAAGAAAAGTACTTATTGAGAGATAACCCAAAAGTTTTAGATGAGTCTTGGAAGTTATTACTTCAGTATTAACCGCTCCTTATCCTTTTTATTTGCTTTTTGTGCCAAGAGTAACCTCTAATGAGAGAGAAGTAACGATTGGGAAAGTTGTTGTCCCAAAACAGATTTATGTGCTTCACCGTAAAATTCGTGTAAAATCTCTGAATGTCTTTTTGAGGAGTGAATTTTTGTGCTTCTGCCCTAGGTTGTTATCTAACTTTTGTTAGTTCAACACTTTTTGATTTGAGCAACAGAAGGTCTTTGAAAAAAATCGTCTTTACCTGCCGGCCTGTTTTGACAAATTTCTGCCATTTTCTGCATTTGCTTCTTGTTGGTTCCTTTTTGAGTTCTTTTGGGGAATTGAGATTTTTGAGGGAAGTGCTTCAGTAGATAGTGTTCTAATGGAAGTTTATTGGTGTTGGAACTGAACCTTAAGACTTATTATCTTGAGTGCACTAATGTTGCTAATAAAGATTGTGTGAAGTTTTGTATGAAGGAAAATTTTCAGGTGTATGGAAGGAATGAGTAATGAGATGAAGGATGGACTAAAGCTCAAGCTTGGGGATGCCACGCGTGTAGCCCCAAGAAATATCCAAGAAGTACAAGTGTCAAAGCTTGGGGATGCCCAAGGCATTCCCCTTCTTCATCAATAAAAATCCCAGGTTTCTTCCAAACGCTTCATTTTTATTGTTTCATGCACAGTTGTGTTGTTCTTGGAGCGTCTTCTTTTTCGTTTTTGTTTTGGTTTTTCGGTTGCTTGGTTTTCTTAGTTTGCTGAATAAATTGGTTGGACACCCTCTTTCATATATTGGTTTTCAAATAGTTTGGTTTGGTTTGGATAAGAGTAGGAAAGTTCATGCTTATGTGGTAAAAAGAGCTCGTTTTTGACTATGGCCTATGCTTTGTCATGACATGCTTGATATTGTTTTGGCTTTATGCTTAGTATTATTTGCTGTAGCATGACTTGTTATAAACAATTGAGATTTCTTAATGTGCCTTGGATGAATCATGCGTTGTTTTAGCATATTAAAGCATAGTATAGTGGTATTATCCTTTGATGCTTTATTTGGGTTGACTTGGCGCATGCTCACACCATGTTATGACTATCTCAAGTCACCATAGCCTTTATGATACTTTAGTTTTCAACTTGTAGTATCACTTTATGCTTTGTTTAATGATGTTTTGTCGCTTTGCATGATTATGTCCATTATTGCTCTCTTAGTTTGTCATTCCCAGTCTTTTGCTAGCCTCCACAACCAAGTATGAGTTCCACTCATGCATCCAACTCCCTAAACCAAGTTATTCCAAAGAGTCCACCATACCTACCTACTAGCTTATGCTATTCCAAGTATATTCATGCTTTTGTTTACCTTCCGAATTAAACTTGTTATGAGAAAACTAGTGATTAAATCTCTCACGAACTTGATGGCACACTTTACTTTTCTTACCCTTAATAAACTTGAACCATTGTGGCGTCTATGTTGTATATTCTTGCACTTATTTGTTGGGAATTAGCAGAACCATGCTGTCATGGGGAACGCTTTCAACATTGCACTTGGTACTTGTACCTAGTTGATATCATGCTCTTTTGTCTATCGATGTCGTCGGTGTGAAATGAAAGGGGAGCTTGTAAGTCCATGAATTTATGTATATGTGTTAGAGAAACGCCTGGGCCGCTGGTCTAATCCATGTTGACATGGTGGAAAACCTGCAGCGTAACCATAATGAGCTGTCTATGGAGCATTCTTCTTATAAAAAAAGAGTCCTATATTGAGAAAAAAGAGAAAAAGAAAAAAAGATTATGAAAAGAGGAAAGAGAGAAAAAAAGCACCATATTCCCATGGTAAATAAGAAGATTGCTGAGATGCTCGTTGTCTGCTTGCCTTGTCATTTTGATATGGGGATTCTTCCGTATCATCGGGCAAGGGGTACCCCGTTGGCGGCTCTCTATGATACACATGTACTTACAATGATAATAACTTACCGGTGACTAAACTTGAGTAGCATGAGGAGCGGCCCTCGTACTCAAGGGACATGAGATTTCTAACTTATACTTCGTCAAGCATATACACCATAGTTTGTTCACTTTAACCTTAATCACTTCAAGATGCTTATGATAGGGGCAATGAGAGTTGAAAGCTATAAGTACCATAATTTTTGGAAGCTCTTTATGAGACTTGAATCCCTACTTCCTTTGTGAAGGCCTTTCTTCCACCATTATATTGAGTCTCCACTTCTGCCTTTATGCACCTATTTGAGAGCATAGTGGCCATTCTTAGTTCTATGTGCATTGTCCCAAGACTAGTTGATTGATGCATAACTTGATATTGCTTGTTTTAAACTATTTGTATCTAGTCACTCTTATGAACTTTGAAGGTGTCCTATGCATTTATATTTTCTACTCTATGAGGGACAAGCTGAATACTATTATGCTACGTTTTCTTTATGTGAAACAAACAAACGTCTTGCAAAGCATTGTTATTCATGAATCTTTTGTTTGTGCCTTTTCATGTTACATCATAGTTTCTTTGTCATAGTGCTAGAACCATGTCTTTCATGTTATGATTGAAGTATTATGAACCTAGCTTTGAATGTTTTACAAATAATTTGATCAAGTCTTTGATGGTGCATGTCACCTCAAAAATTATTCTTTCTTTTTATCACTTACCTACTCGAGGACGAGCAGGAGTTAAGCTTGGGGATGTTGATACATTGCAAATGTATCTATAATTTTTGATGTTCCATGCTTGGTTTTATCTACTTTATTTTGTTTTGTCCACACTTTGGAGTAGTTTTCATATGATTTCTTGGACTAACCTATTAACAAGAGCCATAGTGTCAGCTGCCTGTTTTCTGCTATTTTTGGTTCCAGGAAAGTCAGAAAATAAATATTCTCAGAATTCGACGAGACAAAAGCCAAAGTACCTATTTTTCCAGAAGTCATCAGATGCCAGAATACGAGACGGAGAAGGGCTAGGGGCCGGCCACACCACCTGGCCGAGCGGCCAGGCTTGGCCTGTGCCAGGGGGTGGTCTGGCTGACCCCAGCACCCCCTCGGCCTCTCCTTCCGCCTATATATTGCCCTCGGGACGAAAACCCTAAGTACCAGATCAAAAAATCCACGAAAGAGTCTATAGCCACCGTCATCTCCATCCCTAGATCGGGAGGGATCTACAGCTCTTCCCGGCACCCTGCCGGAGAGGGGAATTCACCCTGGAGGCCTTCATCATCATCATGCAAGCCTCCGGTGTGATGCGTGAGTAGTTCATCTTTGGACTATGGGTCCATGTAGTAGCTAGATGACTGGTTCTCCTCCTTTGTGCTTTCATGTCTAGATCTTGTGAGCTCCGTTCATGATCAAGATCATCTATTTGTAATTCTGCATGTTATGTTTGCGGGGATCCAATAGATATTGAGATGCTATTTCAGATTGATTATTGATTCTATCATGTCTTTGTTATTTGTGATCTTGCATGCGATCCGTTGTTAGTAGCTATCTTGGCCAAGTAGATGTTAGCAACTCCAAGAGTTAGTATTTATGCTCGATAGTGGGTTCATGCCTCTGGTAATCTGGGGAAGTGACAGAAATCTCTAAGGTACTAGATGTGCTGTTGCTACTAGAAATAAAACAACAATCATTCGTTCATAGAACTATCGTATTGTTTACTTTACACGCAATTCGTAAAGCAATAATCTGTTGCTTGCAACTTAATACTGGAGGGGGTTCGGATGATAACCTGAAGGTGGATTATTAGTCATAGATGCAGTTGGATGACGGTCTATGTATAATGTTGTAATGCACAATCGAATCTCAAAGGAGTCAAGATGATTAGTATATGCATGTATTGCTTTCTCGATGTTTGTCAATTGCCTCGCTGTAATTTGTTCACCCAGCATGTTATCTATCTTAAGGAGAGCCACCTCTAGTGAACTATGGATCCCGGTCCTTTCTTTTACATACAATCTATAAACTGTTTACTGCTTTGTGTTTACTTTCTGCAAACTATTACTTCCTCCCATTCGATATGTTTAATCCTTTGTTTTCAGCAAAACCGGTGACATTGACAACCTCATCGCAAGTTAGGGACAGTTTTCTGTGGTTGTGTTGTGCAGGTCTCCACGTTGCTACTAGAACCGGTAGTGCGCCCTGCCAAGGCTCAGCTAGCAACACCTTTGGGGTGTTTCCTTGCTCCTACTGGTTCGATTAAACCTTGGTTTCATAACTGAGGGAAAACTTGCTGCTATGCTCATCATACCTTCCTCTTAGGGTTCCCCAACGAGCTTGTTAATACACGAGCCAACAATAACCAACCATGGCCATGAACCCTATCAACATACTGGGATTCAACTGCCACATGTAGTGGAGCACCAGTTTGAAAGGTGTTGCATCACCACATCCACTTGAATGTGTGTGTAGCTATGTGGATAATTGTGGTTTGGCAAAGAACACATGCAATGTCACTCCAACATGTGTCCAACCATGTCTAGGAACCCTAGCAACATCCTGAGATTCAACTACCGCATGCAATGGAGCACCAGTTTAAAAGAGGTTGCATCACCACACCCACTTGGATGTGTGTGTGTGGCCATGTGGATCATTGTGGTTTAGCAAAGAACAAGTGCAATGTCACTCCAACATATGTCCAACCATGTCTAGGAGCCCTAGCAACATGCTAGGATTCAACTGCCACATGTAGTGCAACACCAATTTGAAAGAGGTTGCATCACCACACCAACATGGATGTGTGTGTGGCCATGTGGATCATTGTGGTTTGGAAAAGAACACATGCAATGTCACTCCAACATGTGTCCAAGCATGTCTAGGAACCGTAGCAACATGTTGGGATTCAACTGCCACATGTAGTGGAGCACCAATTTGAAAGAGGTTGCAGCACGACACCCACTTGGATGTGTGTGTGTGGCCATGTGGATCATTGTGGTTTGGCAAATAACACATGTAATGTCACTCCAACATATGTCCAAACATGTCTAGGAACCCTATCAACATGCTAGGATTCAACTGCCACATGCAGTACAACACCAGTATGAAAGAGGTTGCATCACCACACCCACTTGGATGTGTGGGTGGCCATGTGGATCATTGTGGTTTGGAAAATAACACATGCAATGTCACTCCAACATGTGTCCAACCATGTCCAGGAATCCTAGCAACATGATGGGATTCAACTGCCACATGCAGTGCAACACCAGTATGAAAGAGGTTGCATCACCACACCCACTTGGATGTGTGTGTGTGCGGCCATGTGGATCATTGTGTTTTCGAAAAGAACACATGAAATTTAACTCCAACATGTGTCCAACCATGTCCAGAAACCCTAGCAACATGCTGGGAGTTAACTTCCACATATAGTGGAGCACCAGTCTGAAAGAGGTTGCATCACCACACCCACTTGGATGTGTGTGTGGCCCTGTGGATCATTGTGGTTTGGAAAAGAACACATGCAATGTCACTCCAACATGTGTCCAACCATGTCCAGGAACCCTAGCAACATGTTGGGATTCAACTGCGACAACCAGTGGAGCACAAGTTTGAAAGAGGTTGCATCACCACACCCACTTGGTTGTGTGTGTGGACATGTGGATAATTGTGGTTTGGCAAATAACACATGCAATGTCACTCCAACATGTGTCTAACCATGTCTAGGAACCCTAGCAACATGCTGGGATTCAACTTCCACATGTAGTGGAGCACCGGTTTGAAAGATGTTGCATAACCACACCCACTTGGATGTGTGTATGTGGCCATGTGGATCATTGTGGTTTGGCAAATAACACATGAAATGGCACTCGAACATGTGTCCAACCATGTCTAGGAACCCTAGCAACATGCTGGCATTCAACTACCACATGTAGTGGAGAACTAGTTTGAAAGTTGTTGCATCACCACACCCACTTGGATGTGTGTGGCCGTGTAGATCATTGTGGTTTGGAAAATAACACATGCAATGTCACTGCAACATGTGTCCAACCATGTCCAGGAACCCTAGCAACATGCTGGGATTCAACTGCCACATGTAGTGGAGCACCAGTTTGAAACAGGTTGCATCACCACACCCACTTGGATGTGTGTGTGTGTCCATGTGGATCATTGTGGTTTGGAAAAGAACACATGCAATGTCACTCCAACATGTGTCCAACCATGGCCAGGAACCATATCAGCATACTGGGATTCAACTGCCACATGTAGTGGAGCACCAGTTTGAAAGATGATGCATCACCACATCCACTCAAATGTGTGTGTGGCTATGTGGATCATTGTGGTTTGGCAAAGAACACATGAAATGTCACTCCAACATGTGTCCAACAATGTCTAGGAACCCTAGCATCATGCTGAGATTCCACTACCACATGTAATGGAGCACATGTTTAAAAGAGGTTGCATCACCACACCCACTTGGATGTGTGTGTGTGGCCATGTGGATCATTGTGGTTTAGCAAAGAACAAATGCAATGCCACTCCAACATGTGTCCAACCATGTCCAGGAACCCTAGCAACATGCTGGGATTTAGAGCACCAATTTGAAAGAGGTTAGGTTGTTTTGCCCGACAAGTTCCACGCACACGGCTCCAAAATTTAACTGAATTACATATATAGGTTCAAGTTCAACACATTATTATGCATCTTTATTGCCAGCCTTCTTCCCCTGCCTCGGTGCCAAGCCTTCACGTCCACTGACTTCTTCATTTCCTGCCTTCTTTTTGTTCCTGGGTGCCAATTTTCTTACCTTCACATACTCTGCATCGCCGGGACAATCAACACGAGAATCGTGTCCAACATCATCACTCCACTCGTTTTGATTTTCTTTCGGCAGCAAAATGACTGACTCAACAGTCATGCTTCTAACCTTGCGGCGCTTCCTACCGAAGAAACAGGACACGACTAACTACCTAATATCTACGGAGTGAAAAATTACAATTCAACACAAACATGCGAACCCCAAGAGACTTTTGCTTACCAAGAGCAAGGGTTCGAATGCCCACCCTGTCCAAGAATAGCAGGGCAACTCCTAGTAGCACCAGCTTCCACATCTAGTACATCATAATTCAGCGTAAACATGCAAGCCGAAGTAGACCTTTTCATCAACCCAATTAGCTGACTGTCACACGTTAGAGGAACCATGATGCCTCGTTCATACATGAAGCTAAACTTTGCAGTCTTCTTCGGCCCTATTTCAGCATGTTTACGCAGAGCAGCAACCATAACAGGGGTGGTGCAGATCTACACAAGCGCTTCTTCCATCGTGAGACAATGGTGTCCATACCACTTGCCCTTCTCATTTCCTAATTTAGAGTCATAGCTGAAGAGGGATACCGTAACCAGGTAAGGGTGGTCCGCGGAGATCCCACTTGACAGAAAATTGGGGACAAAAATTGTTTGTCAGCGTTGAGCTAGCAAATAATTCTAGGTTCAATAGCCAGCTAGCAGTTATATTTAGTGCGAATAGCAAAGAGAAGAGTAGCTCACTCGCATGTATCTAGAACTTCTTCTTCCTTGGTAGTAGGATCTACCATCCTTCGTGTTGCTCAGCTCGTCGTCGGCGGAGGCGGGCTAGAGCCTCGCAACGGCGGGCATGACATGCGGCATTGGAGCTCGGGATCAGCGAGTGGGCGCAGCAACCTGGCGTCAGAAGTCAAATGTCTGAAGGGATCGTTCTGGTTGGAGGGTGGATTTTGACGCCGCTGGTGCTAGGGTTCATGTGAAAGGAGGGGGTGGATTTGGTCAACGCACCAAGGCCCTTAGTTCCGTGTTTTGCCTACGTGGTTGCCGCGTTGGCACTCGCGTCACAAACAGATTACTGACATGAGCGTGCCGACCGTCTACTTCATGGGGTAGTTTGACATAATCTTTGAATTTGGTAGGGGTGAGATGAGTTTACCTCAAAATAGCCCCTCTAGGTAGTTGGCAGCCCAATTTTGCAAAACGTGGAAATTACAGGCAACTCAGGCCCCGCTATGCACTCGCCCGACAACTTTGGGGCCGCAAACCAATAGGCCCTTGTGGCTGGCCTATATATATGCCCCCACTCCCTCCTTGAAACCCTAAATATGATGATGAATTAAGGCATGCGCCAAACACTAGATGGGAACCCCCTCTCTATAGTAAATCTATGAGTTATACAAGGTCTTGGAGTCGGTGTCCTTATCCAAGTTCTCAAGACCCTCCTCAAGTGTTTGGTCTCTCCTTGTCAAGGATTCTGGTAGTGCTAGGTCTCCCCCCTTTGGGATTCTACTTGGTTGCTACTCTCTCCTTGATTTCGATTCTATCATCCACTTGCCGATCTCTCCTTTGGTGATTCTACCGCAAGGTCTCTCGTCGAGGATTCTATTGGATCGGTTGTTCGAACCAACATGAGCAAATCGAATAATTTGTGTTTTGGCATGTGTTTGTATCTTTACCTAGCATTAGAGTTGCATTTATTGTGTTCATCGGGTTTTCCCTCACTCCCCGCCTCAAATACTTGAAGATCGGGCCACCCAAGGGTCAAACCCACAAGGGCCCCATAACAGAGGCCATGGCCACGTAACAGAGGGGAATGGATGCGTCGGTGCACTAGGAGGAAGAAGGACGTTTCCACGTAGGGAGAGGTGGCCAGCGGGCAGCGTCCAGCAGCACCACGTACTTGAGCGTGAGGTCGCAGGGAGGAGGACGCCAGGTGCGGTCGCGGATGTCGTCTGCAGGAGGGAGGCAAGGCGGTTGGGGACCTAACCAGGAGAGGGAGGCGCGCGCTTTGCGGCAGAAGGCGGCGAGGATGGGCCGCTGGGGCAGGGGATCGCACGCGGGTGAGGCAACACTTGATTGGTGATGGGGTTAGTGGCGAAGGGAGGTTAGGGACAAGGGGAGGGGCGTGCGTGTGGTGTCATGCATGTGTTGTGGTGTGAGTGTGGCGGCATGTGTTGGGTGCGTTCGGTGGAGGTGTCCCGGTGTGAGTCGGGTTGGGTCGTGGTGTGAGTGCTTGCGTTGGTGTGCTGCCGATCAGGTGTGTGCGTGTGTGTTAGGATTAGGGTTAGGGTTTGGTTTTGTGTGGCTGTGATCTGGGTCGGGTAGGTGGCCCGGCCTAAACGGCTGGGTTCCCTGCCCACAAAATATTTTTTATTTGTTTGATTAAAATTTTAAAATAATTTTTAGCCAACAAAATATCTAGAAAGATCTGGGGTTTTAATTTGAAATTAAAGAAGATAAATAATTAGTAAATAAAAATAGGCTTTTAACAAAACATTTTGAGAGGTAAAAATATGCATGATGATATGAAAAAGAAAAATAGCAAGCAATTCTAATGTGGAATTTTTTCCGGGCATCAGAGGACCACAACTGGGTGCTAAGGGTGCGAGCCCCCTCGCGGAAGAAGAGAGGCCTCTAGGAGAGCGCGTTCCTCCCTGAGGTTTCCTCAAGGAGTGCAGAAGTGGCTCACCGTGCTCTAGGCCGGGCTACCGCGACTCAGGCTGACCACTAGTGGGGGCTAGGTACCCCTAAGTCCCGGGCCCAACAGGTAATAACCGTTGTCATCTATCTGAGCTGAATCTTAGCGTGACAGTGTCTCGAAAAGTTGGCCTTTTTTGTTGTATGATCCAACCCAACAAGGGAGGTCCCTTATCGCACACATTACGAGCAAATGCCGGTGGAGGGCGAAATGGGCCGACCGACCCAGACCTGGAGAACAAGAGACAAAAGCGGTGGGGACGAGAGCAGGAGAAGTGGACCGAGATAGGTGACCGGGAGTGTTTCGTGATTAATAAAGCCCTAAAGAAAAGAATAATGTTGGTGTCCGCCTCCGTCATACGACACGCGTCCCGCGTGGGGCAAAAAACCTGCGGGCCTACCACCTCTCTTATCTCTTCCTCCTCTAGAATTATCCCGGTCTCCGCCTGAAAATAGCTTGATGCCCAGCCACACTCCGCGCCGCTGCCGAGGGCCGTCGTCGCCGCTGGATGCCTCCACGCACGTCGCAGCCTCCACCGGCCGCCACTACTCGATCCGTGTGGGGTTTGCGCCGCCGTGCTCCGGCGGGATTCTGCCGTGTCCTTCGCTTTGCACCGCCGTGCTATGGTTGGCTTCTACCGTGTTCCTGGGAGGCTCCCACCGTGTTGAGACTGTCGATGCGTTGTGCTTCCATGAGGCCGCGCCACTTGGGTGCTACTTGGAGCTGGTGCAGGGGCTTGTTAGCACTTGAAATTGCATCGTAGGAAGAAAAATTGGGCTATAAACTTTTTTTAGAGTTGCACCATAGGAATACCTTTTGTGCTACAAACATCTATGATTTTGCGTGATACGAATAATTTTCTTGTCACTATCGCTCTGCAATTTTGCATCATACGAGTCTCATTGGAAAATCTCGCCGGAGTTTGTTTGCTACGATATCGTAAATGCTTTGCTACAATCTCTATGGTTTTTTGCTAGAACAGTGCAAATTTCATGCTATGATAGCACAATGTTTTTGATCCGTACATTCTGTGAATTTGCATCATTAGAATATATTTTTGCTATGTGATCTCCGACGAGGTCTCCAACGAACTTTTTTTCTACAACCGCCGAGTGATTTTGCTACATTATCAACTCGTTTTTGCTACTGTGATCTTGGCGAGGTCGCAGGTGAGGTCTCCGATGAAGTTAGTCTATTTCTTACGTCTTTATAGATAGATCTTTTTTACAATAGTATATTTTTTTATACTGTCTAGTATAAATTTCTTTTTGCACCGTCGCAGCATTTGGATTAGGACACGTGTCATCATGTGAAGTCGTAGGTTGGGAGGCTCCTGCCCTTCGATGGACGCCCAGCGATGTGGATTGTTTTCGGGTTGGCACACTCACCTCCACGAGGAGACCGGCAAAGCAAAAAAAAAACCCAGTCCTTAGGCCTTCCACAACGTATGCAGTTTTCGGTTTCCATACTCATTTTTAGCCTTTGGGCACCGGTTCCCTCCATTGCACAGGTGGTGCCTAAAAAAAATTCCAGGGAATCGGAGCAACTAGATGCTCCGGTGCCCACTTCATCCCATGCAATTAAATATTGTATTTTTCAACTGCCACACAACCATCAACCACCAATCTTCAATTCACAAGACCGTTGCACTCGTGCATGTATCAAAATATGGCCGTTTGAGCTAGCTATACCTATATATTGGCCATCTGCTCATACAAACATTGCAGAAATCGTCCAGCTCAAACAAAATCATCCAGTCACAAGCTCTAAAAAAAATGGAGAACTCTTCTTCCCAAAGCTACACAAGCATGATGAACTCTGCACTCCCACCTTCAGATCCACAAAACCTGAATTTCCTACAAAATACACAAAACCAAATCAGCCAGCAATATCCAAACCTCCCTCCATCTCATTTGAACTATCCAAACACTCCATTCAATCCCATTAGTTGTAAGCTATTTCTGATTAATTATGCAATCACTAGTTTGAAATTGTTCTGTTGGAATTTGTCTACTTGAAACACATCATTTTGCAATTTAGCTGCAAGTCGTTGGGAATTTAGCTTAATTTCATAGGCTTTTCAAAATTCCATTGTATCAGTCTGTACTCCTTCTGTACTTTAAATTTCTATACTCCTTCTGTACTTTAAATTTCTATCCAAGCATCTCGGTTTTGTATTGTCTAAATCATTTTACAAATATTATCTACTGTTGAGTTTTTATATCTAAATTGTGATGTTCTAATCTGCTGAATAAGAATGCACTAATTAATATTACATAATGCTGAGTTACAAGCATCCTCAATCCTTTCCAGATTCACAAAATGAACACACGCATCAGAATGTGTGATAATGTATTGACTAGTGAACTAGTGCATGGAATGAAACCACAAAACCAACAACGGATCAATCTTTGCCAAAAGAAACCATACAGCAGGGTTGGGACTTGGAACAAAACAACTCAACGAATCCCTCACCTGTACTGCTTCGGGCGCTGCTGCGAAGCCAAACCAACCAGTGGCCGGTCCCTTGTCTAGCAGCATCGGCGGCGGCCGTGACAAACTTGGTTGGACTCTGCACTAGATAAAGCATCCTCAGCTCGACTCCGACTCACGCCAGCGGCAGAAGGATCTGGGCAACGGGCGCGGCGCGGGAACGGGAACTGGGCGGCGGAAGGCAACGGGCGCTGGCGGCGGAAGGATCTGGGCAACGCCGGCGACCTTGACCCGCGCCTCCAACAAGTACCTCGCCGGAGTGCGGCATGCCGATGGACTTTGGTCGAGGAGATCGACTTGGAGAAAGGGTATTTTGCAAGAACTCGCGCGAAGAAACACCGGAAGTTGGCTTGCTCAAGGATTGTTTATCTATGTGTGGGTCCGACTTTTTTTCTTCAGCACCGCAACATTGTGAGACCGGTTCCAGATTATTTTTTAGGGCATCGCTGACAGGCTGGTCCACTTTTTAGTATTCTTGTGCAAGGCCTTACCGGGCGCGATCGAGGCGGACTGGATACCCACCACCTATATATATTGGAGACCCGGCTTCCCCTCACCGTATAAATCCATCTCTCTCCCCAGTCCCCACGACCACCCCGACGAAGCAAACCCGCACCCTGATCCGCCGCCGCCGCCGCCGCCGCCATCACCTCCACCACCTCCCAAACATCCTCCCCCGTCCCATTCGCTTCCCTCCCACCGCCACCTCCTCTGCATAAAGCCTGCCCCGTTCGAAAATATTGCCTCCAGATCCACCCCGGGAGAAATCCTGCGGCGTCCCTTGCATCGCCAGACCGGATGGCAGCCGCGGCGGTGGACCCGATAGTGCTTGGGCTGGGGACGAGCGGAGGCGCGAGTAGCAGCGTAGTGGTCGGAACTGGTGTTGGTAGATCTGGAGGGGTTGCTGTGATGGAAGGGGCGCAGACGGTGGATCTTATCAGGCACCCCTCCGGCATCGTCCCCGTCCTCCAGTGAGTCCCCGCCGCCGAATCCCCAGCAGAGATGATAATGACGTGTGACGTGTGACGTGTGTCTAAGCTGTGAATGAAACCTAAATGCCACTTCTAATTTGAGCGGAGTTTGTAGATCTCGACCGTCTGCGGATGGGGAATCGCACCTTGTGTATTCTAATCTAGAGGCCGGCTTGCTGCCCGTTCTTGGTTTGGGGTATTACAGTTTGTGCGATTTAGCCAGGGGCTTGATATCTTGTTTTCTTGCCAGATGATCTGAACCTAATGCGTTGATTGCTGTGCCCAGCATATTGCCAATTCTGTTAGATTCTTCTCTCGGGAAGTTCTTGGGGTCAATTGTATAACATGCTACATGTAGTTGATTGTTATGTCCAAGGGTAATTTTCTTGAAGAAAATACTAAGAGGACTAATAGGGTAAGAATATACAAAACATTTTATCGTCCCGAAGGAACAGTGCACGTTTTATATGCTTGTCACAATTCCTCGTATAGCAAAAACTAAACAGAAAAATTCTATTTGAGTTTATTTATGTGGGTTATTGCAATATCCTGTTATCTCTATAATTATTACAGAGTATAGAAGTGCAACTGAACTTACGTGTTATTGCAATACCCTCTTGTTAACATAATAATGATATTCCTAGATTTGCTGTTTCCCTACCCCAGTTCAGAATATCGACTTGTGATCAATTTGGCTTGATGATTCAGGAACATTGTGTCAACAGTTAATCTGGACTGCAGGTTGGATCTAAAACAAATTGCCTTACAGGCTCGGAATGCAGAGTACAACCCCAAGGTATCATGTCAACTGCTGATGCTTCCCCCTTCCATTTTATGCTAAACCTGCATTAGATTTATGAAATGGGTTGACTCTTATCATCTACTTTATTTGACAGCGTTTTGCTGCGGTTATCATGAGGATAAGGGACCCAAAGACAACAGCATTGATATTTGCTTCAGGAAAGATGGTGTGTACTGGAGCAAAAAGTGAAGAACATTCGAAGCTTGCTGCCAGGAAGGTAGGAGCCAGTAATCATATGATTTCATTATTACATGAATTATGGGGGTGTTCATCATGCATACAGAAAATGTCATGCAGAAAATGTTGGTTTGATCCTATTTTTAGCTTTTGCTGAAAAGCATATAACATCTTTTATCTGATTTTTTCCTAGCGCAGTATGCACGAATTGTCCAAAAGCTTGGCTTCCCAGCCACATTCAAGGCAGTGCTTCTTATACAACTTGCACTAGTTCAGAATGTTGTTACTGTTTTCTTTCCTAATATCCTGACACAATTGTTGCTGGTGATAATCAGGATTTCAAGATCCAGAACATTGTTGCCTCATGTGATGTCAAATTTCCTATCCGTCTTGAGGGCCTCGCTTATTCCCATGGTGCCTTCTCCAGTGTAAGTTGTTTGTTCAACTTAAACTCAAATGCCTCCAAGTGTGCTCTGTAAGCAGTTATCTTTTTCTTTTGCATACATTGATCTTGAATTCTTTCTACATATAGCTCAATGGCCAGCACTTCTATTTGCCGATCATGTTCAGCTCTTGTTATGCTCCAGGAATGTACTGTACGTGCTGATTTTGCTAATCGGTGCTTGTTTGGTATCAACAGTATGAGCCGGAACTCTTTCCTGGACTTATTTACCGTATGAAGCAGCCAAAGATTGTCCTCCTTGTATTTGTCTCTGGAAAGATTGTTCTCACTGGAGCCAAGGTTCGTGATGAGATATATGCTGCCTTTGAGAACATATACCCGGTGCTAACTGAGTACAGGAAGTCTCAGCAATGGTAAGTCTGCAGTGTTTCATATACTCCCCTTGGTCCATATTAATGGCCTCAACTTTATCTAGATTCATATGTATCTAGTAAATATTTAGATGCATTCGTATCTAGACAAAGTTGAGTCCATTAATATGGACTGGAGGAAGTATCACATTGCAAAAGTCCGGAAAACATCTTTTCTGGCATGACATCAGCTATTGTTTCTTTTGGTTTGACAGAGGGGAAGGGTCGTCAATCTCTGCCAGTGGGAGTTACCTGCTGCTTCTGTACATAGAACAACTAAAAAGATCTGACTGCCTAAAATTTCAGACGTGCACATCCACGTCTCTCCTTTTCCCTTTGTTTCACTAGGTTTAGCGTGCAACTATGCCAAGGAAATGATTTTGTTAACAATCTGCGCAAAGGATTATTTGATGACTAAGTGCAGACATGCAACTATGGTGTGTTGGGGCATTTTTTTCATCTGTAAATGCTTACTAATTCTGATGTACTGTTCGGTCAAAAGATCGTGAGGACTTGAGCGTTGAGAAAATGTTTTGCGGTTAACTAAGTTTTGTGTCTGCTAATGATGGATGCTAAGGGTGATCATGATATATTTTGTCCTATTGTTTCTCCTTTTGCAGCCAATCTCTGGTACTGTAGTAACGTTTGTCTTCTCCTTGCACTGAAATTGACTTCCCCTAAGAAAATAAAACTGAAATCTATTCGAAATCAATAACCGATGCAGTACGTTTCGAGTAGTCACTACACACCACTTGACAAACAAATGTAGGCCTGTGCAACAATATACAGCTGCTCTGCAGAATTCAGAAATGAACAGCGCGAAAGTGTTTGGCAGATTAACTTGCAGAAAGAGCTAGGCTCTCTCTAATTCACCCTGACCTTTGATAAAAAATTGCACCCTCAGCCGTGGTCAATTGCCCCTCGAATAGGGATGTAAATGGTGCCTAGACGGTATCCTCAAGTCCTGTTTATTCAACTGGTTAAGTCCTGTTTATTCAACTGGTTAGTTCTTTTTTCAGAAATGCAAATTTTATTAAACTAGAGTACGAATAAACAGTATTACGCGTGATTAAGTGTTGTGTCACTTAGGGCATGTACAATGCTAGGAAAGGCATGCCTTCTCTTATCTCTCCACATCATTTAGAGAAGACACAAGATATAACTTGTACAATGCATTATCTCTTATTGATATCTCTAGCAATTAATGAGAACTAACTATTTTTAGTAAGAAATTGGTTGGCTAAGAGAAGACATATGGTACAATGGAGAAAATAGTCTTCTCTTATTTCTAAGAGATCATCCCTTAGCTAAGAGAAGACAACCTTCTTTTTCTTGTTTCTCTCTCTTCCAACTAGACAAAAATCCAACGTGGCAAATATAAGGAAAGGTTGATGTCACCGCATTGTACATGCCCTTACACCCTTATCCTCAAACGACGCTGTGGTCAAATGCCCTGCCTCGAACGACATCGAGGCTGTCACTCCCTCTGTTGGGCTGAGTTATACAACTCGTGAGCTGACAAGCCCGACATTGGAGCGAACTTGGCGGTCTGTGCCGCTCAACGACAAGCTCATCTGGAACAAGGCTGTCACTACCTGATCCGCTGGGCTGAGTTGACGCCAGGGAGGAAGCGGCTTGCCGGGCGTTGGAGCAAACTTGGCGGTGCGTGCCGCTCAACAACAAGCTCGCGGGAACAAGCTGAAAAGGATTAACGACTTGGTGGCCATTGTAACTAAATGGGCCACGTCGGATAGGACGAAAGGAGACTCAGATGACGATTGCTAGTCCAAGAAGGATAACCAACCCAAGAACAAGCGCTAGAACGTCGAAGGTAGCTCTGAGTTATTTGCTGTCGTGGTGGTGTCATGGCAGATGTCTGGTATAGGCTAAAGTTGGGGCCAATGGACACTGGAGGAATCCGGGGAGGGATAACACGGAGGAGACCACACATGAACAACACACTTTGATTATCTCAACACACACGATATACCTAGGTTCGAGGCTCTCCTAGTGAGACAACACCTCTACTCCTCCATCTAGATCTCATATAACCTGGCCATGTACTATGGCTACAATGGTGCTCCTTAAGTTCTATTCCCTATGCCTCTAATGGCATTCTCTGGGAGAGCATAGGAGGAAGAAGCAGTGCTCCTATCGAGCAGAGAAGTGAGGAGACCTTCGGGGGTCTCCTTGGATCGATCCCCCTAGTGCTCCTTATAAAGGGGAGTCCAGGGGACAAGATATGACTCACATGCCTGGGTCTGGTCAAGACAAGGCATGGGCCTTGTCAGGTATGTCAGTCCCTTGGCTTGTCCTGTAGTATTTGTCCTTGGCATCTTGAGTCATCGGTCTTATATCTTCAGCATATTCCATAGCATCTGCTGAGATACTCAGCATATTCCATAGCATCTCCTAAGATACTGAGGGCATCTTGTACTTACGAGGGAACATCCCCGGAGAACCTGGGAGCATCTCACATGCAACGGTGCTGCACATGCCAGTCTGAGCCAGGGGCGTCCAAATACCGGCATGTGACTAAAGGGCTTGATCTGGCCTCATGGTGTGTCGATGTAGAGGTTGGAGAGCATCTGGGGTGAATAAGAAGGCATCTGGGGTGATTTAAGTCGGCTGAAGTGCCTTGGACGAAGTGGAGACTCGGCCTGGGGAGTGGCTGACTCGGCCTGGAGGAGAAAAGGGCCCAGCCGGGTTCTAGGTGGCCCAGCCGAGTCATCCCCCAACCCAGCCGGGTTAACCGGCATTCGGCCTAGGCGGGAGCTCCTTGCTCGGCCCAGGCGGGGTAGCAGTGAGAAAGCCTAGCAAGGGCTCTCCTCACTCGGCCCAGGTGGGGTTTCCCCTGGTGTGAAGTGGCGACGGGAGTTGGCCCGCGATGGGCCGGGATAAACCGAATCCGGCCTACTTGGGGGAAATGGTGGAGCTTGCTGGCGGGGTGAGACAGTGGCGCAGTTGACCCGGGGTGAGCCGAATCTTCTACGCCGGCCCACCCAGGATTCGGTGGCGATGCTTGTTGTGCTAGGGAAGGGTGATGATGGTGCCGGAGTGCTGCTGGCGACGAGGTGACGTGAGAGTTGGCGAGGTGACGATGGCCTGGGGTGGGCCAAGTTAGGCGGATGCCGGCCCACCTAGGAAGGAGGCGGCGTTGGCGCCGGGGTGCTGCTAGGATAAGCTGGGCGGCTGAATAAACGCGGCTCAGCCGGGTTAGTGCCGCCCCTGCCCTGATTTGGCCTCGGAAAGCTTCCTCCGGGCCGCGTTTAGTGTAATTCGGCCCAGTTGAGCCTTTTTCCCCTCTTTCTTTTGTCTCATTCCTTTTATACCTCATATCTTTATTCATATATGTCTTTTCTCTACATACATCCTTTATTGAGTTACTTATTTCTCTATTGAGTCACTTGATACCTCAACTCTAGGGTACTCATGGTCATATCCCCGACTTTCGTCCTCGAGGCTATGTGGGACTCATAGAGTGGCGCATAGGCTTCATATTAAAATATCCCCAGAGTTTTTTTTGATATATAGTCCATATTCTCATATCCGACCCTTGCTTGAGTCATAACGGTATCATACTTTGCGTGAATCCACTTAAATTGATATATGGCCTTCACGGGTACTTGTCATATAACCTCTTTGGGCAAATTTGACATATGTGTCAAAGTCTGACATACCTATCATAATTTGACATACTTGTCATAATGTGACATATTTGTCCAAAATCTGAGTTATATGACTCAAGTCCGAGTCATTTGACTCAAAATCCAAGTCATATGATCCAAATTCGAGTCATTTGACTCACAATCCGAGTCATGTGATCCAAATTTGAGTCATATGATCCAAATTCGAGTCATTTGACTCATAATCCGAGTCATATGATCCAAATCTGAGTCATATGACCCAATATTCGACATATAGCCTTCATTGGGCAAATTGATATATAGCCTTCCTAGGCATTCATCATACAACCTTCATTGGGAATATTTGACTCATGTCCATCATGGGCACTTAGTCATATGGCCTTCTTTGGGCAAATTCGACTCATGGCCATCATGGGCACTTGGTCATATAGCCCTCATTGGGCGAATTCGACTCATGGCCATCATGGGCACTTGGTCAGATAACCTTCACTAGGCAAATTCGACTCATGGCCATCATGGGAACTTGGTCATATGACCTTCATTGGGAAATTTGAATTATGGCCATTGTGGGCACTTGTCATATAACCGTTTTAGGCAAATTTTGACATCTGGCCTTCATGGGCACTCGTCATATAACCCTTTTTGGGCAAATTTTGACATCTGGCCTTCATGGGCACTCATCATATAACCTCTTTGGGCAAATTGACATATAGCCTTCATGAGCATTTGTCATATATCCTTCATTGGGCAAATTGACCTATAACCCTCATGGGCATTTGTCATATAGCTTTCATTGGGCAAATTGACATATAGCCTTCATGGGCACTTGGTCATATAACCCTTTTTGGGCAAATTTACATATGTGTTTGAATCTGACATACTTGTCATAATTTTGACATATATGTCTAAATCCGAGTTATCTATCCAAGTTACATGACTCGCTATCTAACATACGTTCCAAATCCGAGTTATATAACCCGGAGTCTGAGTTATATGACTCGCCATTTGACCTATGTTCTAAATCTGAGTTATATATCTCAAAATCCGAGTTATATGACTCAACAGCTGACATATGTCTCCAATCCGAGTTATATATCTCAAAATTTGAGTTATATGACTCAACACCTGTCATATGTCCTGAAATCCGAGTTATATGACTCAACATCTGTCATATGTCCCGAAGCCGAGTTATATGACTCCAAATCCGAGTTATATAATGATCTCAAGATATTTGGTGATTGAGGTATAGGGAATCTGATATAGATTTCGATGATTATTCAGTCATGCCAAGATGAGTGATGATTTGAGATATAGTTTGATGATAACCCTTTGATATGTTGACCAATTGATATTGATCATGATTTGGGATATGATATGATGCCATGATACCCTGGCAAATTGACATAACCGGTGATTTGAGATATGGTCTAATATATGCTAGCTAATTTGGCATCAACAGTAATCTGAGATATAATATGAAATAATATGATATATGTTGATAAATAGCAATCCGAGATATGAAATAACCTGGAAAACCGGGTTAAACAGTGATCCGAGATATAATACGAAATAACATGATATATGCTGGTAAATTGTAATCCGAGATATGAAATAACCTGGCGAATCAATTCATACAGTAATCCGAGATATAATATATGCTGGTGATGGCTCAAAACAGAAAAAATGTTTGATGGCTCAAAATATACCGAGCTCGTTGGGAACCCCAAGAGGAAGGTATGATGAGCACAACAACAAGTTTTCCCTCAGTTATGAAACCAACGTTATCGAACCAGTAGGAGCAAGAAAACAACTCCAAGGTGTTGTTTCCAACTTGGAATCCTGCACAACAAAACCACAGAACTTTTGTCCCAACTTACAGTGAGGTTGTCAATCTCACCGGTTTTGCTGAAAACAAAGGATTAAATGTATTGTGTGGAAGATAGTAATTGCTTGCAGAAAGTAAACAGTAAATAGTAAATAGTAGATAGTTTATCAATGGTAAAAGAATGGACCGGGGTCCATAGTTCACTAGAGGTGATTCTCCTTAAGATAGTTGACATGTTGGGTGAACAAATTACAGCGGGGCAATTGACAGACTCGAGAAAGCATACCATGCATATACTAATCATCTTGACTCCTATGAGATTTGATTGGGCATTACAATATTATACATAGACCGTAATCCAACTGCATCTATGACTAATAATCCACCTTCAGGTATCATCCTAACCTCCTCCAGTATTAAGTTGCAAGCAACAGATAATTGCATTAAGCAAAGTGTGTAAAGTAAACAATACGATTGTCCCATGGACAAAGGATTTCTGTTTTCTCCCTAGTAGAAACAACACATCTAGTACCTTAGAGATTCCGGTCACTTCCCCAGATTACTAGAGGCATGAACCCACTATCAAGCATAAATACTCCCTCTAGGAGTTGCTACCATCTACTTGGCCAAGATAGCTACTAACAACGGAAAGCATGCAAGATCACAAATAACATAGACATGATAGAATCAATAATCAATCTGAAATAGCATCTCAATATCCATCGGAACCCCGCAAACACAACATGTAAGATTACAAATAGATGATCTTGATCATGAACGGAGCTCACGGTATCTAAACATGATAGCACAAAGGAGGAGAACCAACCATCTAGCTACTACATGGACCCGTAGTGCAGGCATGAACTACTCACACATCACACCAGAGGCAGGCATGGTGATGAAGAAGGCCTCCAGGGTAATCTCTCCCCTCCGGCAGGGTGCCGGGAAGAGCTTCAGATCCCTCCTGATCTAGGGATGGGGATGGCGACGACTATAGACTCTTTCGTGGAATTTTGATCGGGTCCTTAGGGTTTTCGTCCTGGGAGGCTTTTATAGGTGGAAGAGCAAGGTCGGTGGAGCACCAGGGGGCCCACACCCCTGGTGGCGCCCCTAGGCCGTGCCGCCACCAGGTGTGGCTGCCCTGGTGTACCTCTTCATCTCCCCTTCGGACTCCGTGTTGCTTCGGGTAAAATATTGACTTTAGCTTTTGTCCGGTCCAATTTCGAGAATATTTCCTTACTAGTTTTTCTGAAACCAAAAACAACAGAAAATAGGCAATTGTCACTGTGGCATCTTGTTAATAGGTTTGTTCCAGAAAATGTATAAAAATACCTCAAAGTATGAACAAAACATAAGAAAGTAGATACTAAACAAGCATGGAACATAAAAAATTATAGATACGTTTACGACGTATCAACTGAAGGAGTTATGCCCTAGAGGCAAATAATAAAGTGTATTATTTGATATACCTCCTGTATGTTCATAATACGTTTCATACTGTGCTATAACTGTGTTAATACGAAACGTTAATACACGTGTGGTATGTAAACAAACCGTGTCTCCAGTTACCTCTAGTGAACTAGTTCATTGGTCATGAGGATGGTCGGTGTTTCGAGATCATGGGCATTTATGCCAACTGACAATGAGGTCATGTTATTAGTTGAATAACATGATAGACAAACATCCGACCGTTATATCATAATGAGATCTAGTTACAAAGTTCACCATTGATGATAAAACACAGAGAACCTCGCAACATGATCCTTTGACTGTGAGGTAATGCAAATCACCATTCTGGAAGAAGCTTAGATGGTTATCAAGAATCATCTCGTAACAGGGTGATAAAAAAGGTGCCACTCAGATTTTCCGAAGGAATGCTTAGAGGAGTACATATCAAGACCAGGATTTTTCTAGTCCATGTAATGGACAGATACGTGTGGCCATCTCGGTGACGTTGCATTAATGAAGCTTGCAAGCATGTGACTAGGTCACGGAATGCAACGACATGAGAACGAGAAAACAAGTTCATCGGTAACGAGATCGAACTAAGGTATAGAGATACCGAAGATCAAGTCTCGAGTGAATTAGGTATCGTATGACAAAGGGAATGGGGAACGACTATCTCACGGTTCGAGCGATTGTATTCGTGAAACACACGGGGGTCACATGGCCATCCAGGTCCCTCTGTTGATCATTGATATGAGAGTGGTCTCTATCATGTCTAGAGTGTTTCCGAACCGAAGGATGTCATGCTTAAGGGCGGGGACGCTTAGGGTAGATGAGGTATCATATGAGAAATAGAGAGGGAGAAATCAGAATAGTTTCGATAACATCTGATGGAGATTGGAAGGGGCCCGGAAGATGTTCCGGGTAGAAGGAATAATATAATATGTGTATTTGAATGTTAATTGGAGAATTAGTATTAAATATATATTTTATTTTATTTTTAAAGGCACTACATTGCTAATGGGCCTCACCCGAAGGGAGGCCCAAGTAGGCAAGGCGCCTAGGGAGTAGGGGCCAGCCGTCCTAGGGCTAGTGGGCCACCCCAGTGGGGCCCACCTAGGGCCAGCGGCTACCCCAAGGTGGCTGGCGGGTGTGGGAATAGTCCCACACCGCCTGGCCCCTAGGTGGTGCGCCCCCTCCTACTATATAAAGGGGTCCCCCCTTCCCTTGGAGTAGACCCATTCCTCTCATTCTCTCTCTCTCATCTGCTGAGGTCGTCCCCGTAATATTGGGGAGGACCTCGTGGTTGAGTTATCCACCTTCACACTACCGTCGTGTGATTGGCGATCTGGCATCTACTTCTTCCGCTGCTCGGCTGGATCGGAGCCCGGTTGACGTCCACTACACCGGACGTGTGATGAACTTCGGAGGCACCACACTTGGGGTGCTGCTCGTCTTCATCAATATACGCCTTCCTGCGTAAGGCGTGCCACTCTCTGCAAAGGTATGAATACTATATTCCTTCTCCGTTACTTATGTCTACATAGTATAGATCCTGGTATTAGTGTTCAAGTAGATAGAAATTTTTTGTTTTCTGCTACAGAACCCTTCAGTGATATCAGAGCGGGTCTATGGGTAGACATGTCATACTGATAGAATACATAGCAATATGTGGGCATTGATTCTCTATTTGCTAGCCTCTTTTAGTGTTATTGTTCATATCGCGGCACTGTTTGATGAAGCGGCCCCCAACTAACCTCACGCGGTGATTCACGAGACTGGTCCATAAATCAAAGTGGCTTAGGGGGATGTCTATCTCTCTACAGTAGTTGATATGGCATTGACACTGGAGGGCCCTGAAAAGGGAAGAAGAACGACAATCATTGAATCCATGTTGTGGCTCAACGTTTGTAGGTGGGAAGGGGTTCTACTGCGAAAGCCCTAAAGCCGCGTAAAACATGCAATAGTTAATATAGAGGCGTCTATCTTCCTTATTGCATAGGGGCAAGTATTATAACATGGCATTGACAAGTTTGTGAAACTCTAAGGCTGTTGATGATGATCATAAAGCTACAACCATGTTATAACACTTTAGTTATGAAGCATTACTTATTATGCTAGTATACTTACTAGACAGTAGCATGATAAGATAATCCCTCGTAGTATTCCAGTTATCGTATTCCCCTTGTGTGTGCACCACCAAGAAAGTTCTTCGGTATGAGGCCGACCGTGATGATCGGGGGTCAGACATATCTACGTTCGCATACAGTGGGTGCAAGCCATGTTGCACTGCGAATACACACGAGTTAGAACTAGCGAGCCTAGCATGTACAGACATGGCCTCGGAATACAAGAGACTGAAAAGTCGAGCATGAATCGCATAGTTGATGTGATCGACATTAGGGAATGTCCACCTTTGATACTGCACTGATGGCCCTGATGATCGGGGGAGGTGTAGGGGATAGGGATCATGTGATCACTAAACGAGTAGAGGGATGTTCGTTTAAGTGGGAGTTCCTTTATTAATTTTGAACTCATTATTATGAACATAGTCTAAACACTTTGCAAATCCTTTGTAGATGTCTCGCCCACCCACCTTCAACCTAAGCACTTTCCTCGAGAAGGACAAGCTGAAAACTGATGGAACCAACTTCACTGCATGGTTCCGCAATCTTAGGATCCTCCTAGTCCCCTACAAGTTGACTTATGTCATCGAGGCTGAGCTTCCGGCTAAGCCTGCAGATTCCGCCTCCCAGGACGAAAAGAATGTCTGGTAGTCCAAGGCAGACGATTTCTCCCTTATCCAGAGTGGAATGCTCTATGCCATGGAGCCAGAGCTTCAAAAGCGTTTTGAGAAGATGAATGCTTTTGAGATCATTGAAGATCTCAAAGCCGTCTTTGCTCTGCAGGCTCGTGCAGAGAGGTATGATGCTTCCGAGCTCTTCTTCTCTGCTAAAATGGAAGAGCACAACAGCATTAGTGAGCATGTGGTCAAAATGTCTGGCTACGTTAAGCGCTTAAACGCCCTGGATTGCAAAATCCCGAAGGATCTTGCTATAGATAGGGTGCTGCACTCGCTGCCCCTAGCTATAAGAGTTTCGTGATGAACTACAACATGCAAGGGATGACTAAGACCCTTGCTGAGGTGTTCGCCATGCTCAAGACTGCTGAGGTTGAAATCAAGAAGGAGCACACGGTGTTGATGGTCAACAAGACTGCCAACTTTAAGAAACCGGGGCAAAAGGGAAAAGGCAAGGGTAAGAAGTCTAAGAGGGATGGTAGGTTTGTTCCTAGCACCCCAAAGACTGCGAAGCCTGGCCCTAAGCCCGGCACTTCGTGCTACTACTGCAAAGGGGATGGGCACTGGAAGCGCAACTACCCTAAATACCTTGAAGACAAGCGAGCTGGCAAGATAGCCATCCCGGACAAAGGTATATATGATATACATGTTATTGATGTATTCCTTACAAGCGCCAGGAGTAACACCTGGGTATTTGATACCGGATCTGTTGCTCACATTTGTAACTCTCAGCAGGATCTGCAGAGTAGGAGGCGCTTGGGGAAGGACGAGGTGACGATGCGCGTCGGTAATGGTTCGAGAGTCAAAGTGATGGCCGTCGGCACCCTGCATCTCCGTCTGCCGTCAGGATTATTGTTGGTTTTGAATAAATGCTATTATGTACCCGCACTGAGTATGAATATTGTGAGTGGGTCTTGCTTGTTGCAAGACCATTATTCGTTTAAATCAGGAACAAATGGTTGTTCAATTTATATGAATGATATTTTCTATGTTCATGCTCCTGTATGTGATGGCTTATTCCTACTTGATCTTGATTGTGATACACACATCCATAGTGTTGATGCTAAACATTGTAAGCACAGTGATGATAATCCCATGTACATATGGCATTGCCGTCTTGGTCATATTGGCATAAAGCGCATGAAGAAGCTTCATTCAGAAGGGCTTCTTGGATCTTTGGATTTCGAATCCCTTGATACATGTGAACCATGCCTCATGGGCAAGATGACCAGGACACCATTCTCCGGCATAGTGGAGAGAGCTGTAGACCTACTTGGGATCATACATACAGATGTATGTGGACCAATGAGTGTCTCAACACGCAATGGTTATCGTTACTTTGTTACCTTTACTGACGACTTGAGCAGATATGGATATATCTACTTGATGAAGCATAAGTCTGAAACCTTTGAAAAGTTCAAGGAATTTCAGAAAGAGGTAGAGAATCAACTTAACAAGAAAATCAAGCACCTTCGATCAGATCGAGGAGGCGAGTATTTAAGTTATGAGTTTAACATGCACTTGAAGGACCGTGGGATCATCCCATAGCTTACGCCAGCCGGAACACCACAACGTAATGGTGTGTCAGAATGCCGTAACCGAACCCTATTGGATAGTGTACGGTCCATGATGTCTTTAACTGATTTGTCTGTGTCTTTTTGGGGATATGCGTTAGAAACCGCCGCTTTTATTTTAAACCGAGCACCATCCAAATCCGTGGAGATAACACCATATGAGATATGGTATGGGCAGAAGCCAAAGTTGTCTTTTCTGAAAGTTTGGGGATGTGAGGCGTATGTTAAGAAACTACAGCCTGACAAACTCGAACCCAAATTGGAAAAATGTATCTTTGTAGGATATCCAAGAGAAACTATTGGATATACCTTCTACAATCAAGCCGAAGGAAAAACGCTTGTCGCAAAAACCGTCACATTTCTCGAGAAAGAGTTTCTTGCAAAAGGGGTGAGTGGAAGGAAAATTGAGTTAGTTGAAATTGTTGGCTCTTCTCTCCGTATTCCGAGTAGCACAACGGAAGCTGTTCTGAAACCGCTCTCCAACCTAGAGGAATAGTCTATCGATGCTGATCAAAACAACGACATTGAGACTCCTTAAGTTCGCAGGTCTACAAGGGTTCGTGCCACTCCACATTGGTACAGTAGCCTTGTAATGTTTGTCATCTTAGATGATCAGGAAGATCCTGCAAACTACAAAGAAGCTATGGGTAGTGCTGACTCCGAGAAATGGCTAGAAGCCATGAAATCCGAAATAGGATCCATGCATGAAAACCAAGTTTGGACCTTGGTGGATCTTCCAGAGGGTCGCAAGGCCGTGGAAAATAAATGGATCTTTAAGAAAAAGACAGATGCGAATGGTAATGTAACCATTCACAAAGCTCGACTTGTTGCAAAGGGTTTTCGACAAATTCAAGGAGTTGACTACGACGAGACTTACTCTCCCGTAGTGATGCTTAAGGCTATCAGGATTTTAATAGCAATTGCTGCACGTTTCGACTATGAAATTTGGCAGATGGATGTCAAGACCGCATTCCTCAATGGTCACATTGATGAAGAGTTGTATATGATGCAACCGTAAGGTTTTGTTAATCCTAAGGATGCTGGAAAGGTATGCAAGCTCCAACGGTCCATTTATGGGTTGAAGCAAGCATCTCAGAGCTAGAACCAACGTTTTGATCAAGTGATCAGAAGTTTTGGATTTGTCCAAAACCAACAAGAGTTCTGTGTTTACAAGAAAGCAAATGGGAGCTCCGTAGTTTTCTTAGTAGTATATGTGGATGACATATTACTCATGGGAAACGATGTGGATCTTATGAATAGCGTGAAAGCGTATTTGAGCAACCAATTTTCCATGAAGGATCTAGGTGAAGCTGCATACATATTAGGAATCAAGATCTATAGAGATAGATCAAGACACCTAATAGCATTAAGTCAGAGTACTTACATAGATAAGATTTTGAAGAGGTTCAAAATGGAAAACACCAAGAGGGGTTTTACACCTATGATGAAGAATTGCAACTTGAGTGTGACTCAATGTCCTGTAACGGACAATGATAGAGAGAAGATGTCTGACGTCCCCTATGCTTCTGCAATAGGATCTATCATGTATGCAATGCTTAGTACCCGACCTGATGTGGCATTGACTCTTAGTTTGACAAGCCGATATCAGAGTAATCCAGGACTGGATCACTGGACAGCTGTGAAAAATATCCTAAAGTATCTGAGAAGAACAAGGGATATGTTCCTAATCTATGGAGGAAATGATGAAGCTCTGAACATAACAGGTTACGTAGATGCGAGCTGGAATTCAGATCATGATGACTCTAAGTCTCAAACATGATTTGTTTTCTTGGTGAATGGTGGGGCGGTAAGCTGGAAAAGCAAGAAGCAGCCGATGGTGGCACAATCTTCAATGGAGTCTGAATACATTGCTGCAGCAGATGCAACAAATGAAGCTATTTGGCTAAGGAATTTCGTCATTGAACTAGGAGTTTTTCCCAATGCACAAGACCCCGTGACAATCTATTGTGATAACACGGGAGCTATTGCAAATGCAAGGGAACCAAGAACTCATTCCACAACCAAACACATCAAAATTAGATTTCACGTCATCCGGCAGATTGTTGACGAAGGTGAAGTCAAGATTTGCAAAGTAGATACGGAACTGAATGTAGCAGATCCTTTGACTAAAGCTCTCCAACATGACAAGCACGAACAACACCGAGATTCCATTGGTGTTAGGTTCCTGCCTGTTGTAAACTAGTTTTGTATACTCTAGTGCAAGTGGGAGACTGAAGGAGTTATGCCCTAGAGGCAAAAAATAGTGTATTATTTGATATACCTCCTGTATGTTCATAATACGTTTCATACTGTGCTATAACTGTGTTAATACGAAACGTTAATACACGTGTGGTATGTAAACAAACCGTGTCTCTAGTTACCTCTAGTGAACTAGTTCATTGGTCATGAGGATGGTCTGTGTTTCGAGAGCATGGGCATTTATGCCAACTGACAATGAGCTCATGTTATTAGTTGAATAACATGATAGACAAACATCCGACCATTATATCATAATGAGATCTAGTTACAAAGTTCACCATTGATGATAAAACACAGAGAACCTCGCAACCTGATCCTTTGACTGTGAGGTAATGCAAATCACTATTCTAGAAGAAGCTTAGATGGTTATCAAGAATCATCTCGTAATAGGGTGATAAAAAAGGTGCCACTCAGGTTTTCCGAAGGAATGCGTAGAGGAGTACATATCAAGACCAGGATTTGTCTAGTCCATGTAACAAACAGATACATGTGGCCATCTCGGTGACGTTGCATTAATGAAGCTTGCAAGCATGTGACTAGGTCACGGAATGCAACGACATGAGAACGAGAAAACAAGTTCATCAGTAACGAGATTGAACTAAGGTATAGAGATACCGAAGATCAAGTCTCGGATGAATTAGTTATCATATGACAAAGGGAATGGGGAACGACTATCTCACGATTCGAGCGATTGTATTCGTGAAACACACGGGGGTCACATGGCCATCTAGGTCCCTCTGTTGATCATTGATATGAGAGTGGTCTCTATCATGTCCGGAGTGTTTCCGAACCGAAGGATGTCACGCTTAAGGGTGGGGACGCTTAGGGTAGATGAGGTATCGTATGAGAAATAGAGAGAGAGAAACCGGAATAGTTTCGGTAACATCTGATGGAGATCGGAAGGGGTCCGGAAGATGTTCCGGAGTGAAGGAATAATATAATATGTGTATTTGAATGTTAATTGGAGAATTAATATTAAATATATATTTTATTTTATTTTTAAAGGCAGTACATTGCTAATGGGCCTCACCCGAAGGGAGGCCCAAGTAGGCAAGGCGCCTAGGGAGTGGGGGCCAGCCGGCCCAGGGCTAGTGGGCCGCCCCAGTGGGGCCCACCTAGGGCCGGCGGCTGCCCCAAGGTGGCCGGCGGGTGTGGGAATAGTCCCACACCGCCTGGCCCCTGGGTGGTGCGCCCCCTTCCTACTATATAAAGGGGCCCCCCTCCCCTTGGAGTACACCCATTCCTCTCATTCTCTCTCTCATCTGCTGAGGACTTCCCCGTAATATTGGGGAGTACCTCGTGGTTGAGTTCTCCACCTTCACACTACCGTTGTGTGATCGGCGATCCAGCATCTACTTCTTCCGCTGCTCGGCTGGATCGGAGCCCGGTTGACGTCCACTACACCGGACGTGTGACGAACTTCGGAGGCACCACACTTGGGGTGTTGCTCGTCTTCATCAATATACGCCTTCCTGCGTAAGGCGTGCCACTCTCTGCAAATGTATGAATACTGTATTCCTTCTCTGTTACTTATGTCTACATAGTATAGATCATGGTATTAGTGTTCGAGTAGATAGAATTTTTTTGTTTTCTGCTACGGAACCCTTCATCAACATCCCCAAGCTTAACTCGTGCTTGTCCTCGAGTAGGTAAGTGATAAAAAATAATAATTTTTGAGGTGACATGCACCATCACAATCTTGATCAAGGTATTTGTAAAACATTAATAGTTGGGATCATAGTTCTCTAACATAGACATGAAAGATATAGTTCCAACAATAAGACATAACAAATATGTTGTAACATGAAAAGGTACAAACAAAAGATTCATGAATAACAATGCTTTGAAAGACGCTTGTTTGTTTCACATATAGAAAACTTAATGAGAATGGTATTCAGCTTGTCCCTCATGGTATAGGAAAACATAAATGCATAGGACACCTTCAAAGTTCATAAGGGTGACTAGATACAAATAGTTTAAGAACAAGCAATATCAAAGTTATGAATCAATCAACAAGTTTTGGGACAGTGCACATTAAACTTAGAATGACCACTATGCTCTCTCAATAGGTACATAAAGATAGAAGATGGAGACTCAACATAAAAGTAAAAGAAAGGCCATTCGTAGAAGGAAGCAGGGATTCAAATTTCATAAAGAGCTTCCAAAAATTATGGTACTTATTAGCTTTCAGCTCTCATTGCCCCTATCATAAGCATCTTTAGGTGATTAAGGTTAAAGTGAGAAAATATGAGGATATGCCTGACAAGTTATAAGCTAAAAATCTCATGCCCCTTGCTTACGAGTACCGAACCTCATGCTACTCAACTTTAGTCACAAGTAAGTTCTTTTCATTGTAAGTACATGTGTATCATAGAGAACCGCCAACGGGGTACCCCTTGCCCCATGATAAAGGAGCTTTCCCATATCAAAATGACAAGGCAATAGACAATGAGCATCTCAGCAATCCTTTTATTTCCTATTTGCATAGGTTTTATTTCCTATTTGCATAGGGTTTTTTATTTCCTATTTGCATAGGTTTTTTATTGAGGATGCTTCACAGATTGCTCACTATGGTTATGCTGCAAGTTTCCACCATGATTAGGCATGGCTTAGGCTAGCTGCCCAGGCGTTTCTCTAACACATATACAAACTCCATGAGCTTTACAAGCTCCCCTTTCATTTCACACATGTACAAACTCCATGAGCTTTATTAAGTGCAAGAAAGTAAAGTGTGTCATCAAGTTCGTTAGAGCTTTAATCACTAATTTTCACATAATAAGTTTAATTCGGAAGGTAGATAAAAACACGAATATACTTGGAATAGCAATAATGCTAATAGGTAGGTATGGTGGACGCTTTGGAATAACTTGGTTTTATTTGGATTTGGATGCATGAGTGGAACTCATACTTGGTACAAGTGGAGGCTAGCAAAATACTAGGAGCGACAAACTAAGAGAGCAATAATGACCATAATCATGCAAAGCGACAAAAAATTATTAATTAAAGCATAAAGTGATATTACAAGTCGTAAACTAAATGATCATAGAGGCTATGATGACTTGGTATAGTACTAACATGGTGTGAGCATGCGCCAAGTTAACCCAAATAAAGCATCAAAGAAGAATACCACAATATTATGCTTTTATATGCTAAAACAACGCATGATTCTTTCAAGGCACATTAAGCAATCTCAATTGTTTGTAACAAGTCATGATGCAACAATAATCACTAAGCATAGAGTCAAGGCAATATCAAACATGACATGATAAAGTCTAGGCCACAGTCAAAACAAGCTCCTTTTGTACCACTTATAAGCATGAACTTTCCTACTCTTTTCCAATCCAAATCAACTTATTTGAAACTGTGTATAAATGCGGGGACCAACTAATTTATTTAAGCAAACTAAGCAAAAGAAAACTAAAAACAAAAACAAAGACGCTCCAAGAACAACACAATTGTGCTTGAAACAATAAAAATGAAGTGTTTGGAAGAAAACCTGAGATTTTTATTGATGAAGAAGGGAATGCCTTGGGCATCCCCAAGCTTTGACGCTTGTACTTCTTGAATATTTCTTGGGGTGACACGGGTGGCATCCCCAAGCTTGAGCTTTTGTCCATACTTCATCTTATCACATTGTTTTTCCCTACACTTTAAAATTTCCTTCATACAAAACTTCACACAATCTTCATTAGCAACATTAGTGTACTTAAGATAATAAGTCTTTGGATTCAGTTTCAACGCAAGTAAAACTTCCATTTAAACACAATCTACTGTATCACTTCCTTTTAAAAGTTCAATAAATTTGCAAGAACTCAAAGAGAAAGAGATTTAAGAGGAAAATGCAAATAATGGCAGAAATCTATCAGAATAGACCAGCAGGTAAAAACCGATTTTTTCGAAGACCTTCTGTTGCTCAAATCAAAAAGTGATAAACTAACGAAAGTTAGATAACAACCTGGGGCAGAATCACAAAAAAATATAGCTCAATCTGACGTACAGAGATTTTTCACGAATGTTTACAACGAGGCACAAAAATCTTTTTCGGGATAACAACTTTCCCAAGCATTATTTCTCTCTTATTAGAGGTTATTCTTGGCACAAAAACCACACAAAAAGGATAAGGAGAGGTTATTACTGAAGCAATAACTTCCAAGACTCAATAAAAGAAAAATTCATTGACTAAAATTTGGGTTATCTCCCAATAAGTGCTTTTCTTTAACGCCTTTGAGCTAGGCATAAGAAACAAGAATCAAGTATTCTCAAATGAAGAAGCATTAAGAGCAAATTTTATTTTAATAGGAGAGGCAAAAGGAATCTTCTCTCTCTTCTTAGGGAAGTGTTCTATACCTTTCTTGAGTGGGAATTGATATTTAATGGTGCCTTCTTTCATATCAATAATGGCACCAACAGTTCTGAGAAAAGATCTTCCCAAAATAATAGGACAAGAAGCATTGCATTCAACATCCAAAACATAGAAATCAACAGGGGCATAGGCATTGTTAACCATAATAAGAACATCATTAATACTCCCCATGAGTTTCTTTTTAGCATTATCATCAAGTTGGACATTTAAATAACAATCTTCCAATGGTGGTAAATCAAGCATTTCATAAATCTTTCTAGGCATAATAGAAACACTACTATCAAGATCACATAAAGCTTTGAGATCAAAATAATTCACTTTCATATTAATGATGGGTTCCCAACCATCTTCTAATTTCATAGGGATAGAAGCTTTATGTTTCATCTTTTCTTCTTTAATTTTAATGAGAGCATCAGTAATGTGTTTTGTAAAGGCCATATTCATAGCACTAGCATTAGGACTTTTAGCAAGCTTTTGTAGGAACATAATTACTTCAGATATATTGCAACCATAAAGATCAAAATCATAATTACCATCCAAGGTAGTAGAGCTATTGTTTCCCATATTTCGAAGAATTTCAGCATTTTTATTGGAAAAGGTTCCATTGATTTTAGGCATTGTTGTAGAAGGAATGGGGACTTAATGTGGTTTGCTGGCATCAACATTAGTGGTGGTGATAGTACAAATACTACTATTTCTAGCAATTTCGTCTTCTCTTTCCCACTTAGCATGCAATTCAACTAACAATCTAACATTTTCATCAATTATAACTTGTATGGCATTAGTAGCAGCAAAGGGGTTTTCAATGGTTTTAGGTTTAGCAGCCATTTTATTAATCAAAGAGGATTGTGCTTCAGACAAAGATGATATATTTATTTTAGCATTCGAAGGTTTTTCCTCAATAGTTTAATTGAAAGCAATTTGTTTACTAATAAAATCTTTAAGCATGACTTCAAGTTCAGAGGGTGCACTCCTATTGTTGCTGTAGGAATTTCCATAAGCATTACCATTATTGGGAGGATATGGCCTATAATTATTATTACCAAAATTATTCCTGTAGGCATTGTTGCTAAAATTATTATTTCTAATGAAGTTCACATCAACTTGCTCTTCTTGAGTAACCAAAGAAGCTAAGGGAACATGATTTGGATCAATATGAGCTTTCCCATTAACAAGCATAGACATAATAACATCAATTTTATCACTCAAGGAGGAGGTTTCTTCAACAGAATTTACCTTCGTACCTTGTGGAGCTCTCTCAGTGTGCCATTTAGAATAGTTAATCATCATATTATCAAGGAGCTTTGTTGTAGTACCCAAAGTAATGGTCATAAAGGTATCCCCAACAGTAGAATCCAGTAGATTTCTTGAAGAATAATTTAATCCTACATAAAAGGTTTGGATAATCATCCAAGCAGTCAGTCCATGAGTGGGATAATTCTTTACCAAAGATTTCATTCTTTCCCAAGCTTGAGCAACATGTTCATTATCAGATTATTTCAATTCTCATAGATATAATCTTAGAAGGAGGATAGTATTTTCCAATGAAAGCATCTTTGCATTTAGTCCAAGAATCAATACTATTTCTAGTTAGGGATAGCAACCATTCTTTAGCTTTTCCTCTCAAAGAGAAAGGAAACAATTTAAGCTTAATAATATCTCCATCTATATCCCTATGTTTTTGCATCTCACAAAGTTCAACAAAGTTATTAAGGTGAGCAACAACATCTTCAGTACCAACACTAGAGAATTGTTCTTTCATAACAAGATTGAGTAAAGAAGGTTTAATTTCAAAGAAAGTAGCTTCAGGAACATGTGGAGCAATAATTGTGCACATGAAATCATTGTTGTTGGTGCTAGTGAAGTCACACAACTTAGTGTTTTCAAGAGTATTCATTTTGTGTGTGTTTTTAATAAAGGAATTAATAAAGGAAGCAAACCAGTACAACTATCTTTTTTGTGTGTTTTTGATAAAAGAAACAAGCAACAAAGCAAAAATAAACTAAGCAAGACAAAAACAAAGTAGATTGGTTGTGAGGGACTCCCCTTGTGAAGATGTCCTTGACTCCCCGGCAACGGCGCCAGAAAAGAGGCTTGATGGCTCAAAATATATCGAGCTCATTGGGAACCCCGAGAGGAAGGTATGATGAGCACAGCAACAAGTTTCCCTCAGTTATGAAACCAAGGTTACCGAACCAGTAGGAGCAGCGTTGTTTCCAACTTGGAATCCTGCACAACACAACCATAGAACTTTGCTCCCAACTTAAAGTGAGGTTGTCAATCTCACCGGTTTTGCTGAAAACAATGGATTAAACGTATTGTGTGGAACATAGTAATTGCTTGCAGAAAGTAAACAGTAAACAGTAGATAGTTTATCAATGGTAAAAGAATGGGCCGGGGTCCATAGTTCACTAGAGGTGATTCTCCTTAAGATAAATAACATGTTGGGTGAACAAATTACAGCGGGGCAATTGACAGACTCGAGAAAGCATACCATGCATATACTAATCATCTTGACTCCTATGAGATTTGATTGGGCATTACAACATTATACATAGACCGTAATCTAACTTCATCTATGACTAATAATCCACCTTCAGGTTATCATTTTAACCCCCTCTAGTGTTAAGTTGCAAGCAACAGATAATTACATTAAGCAAAGTGTGTAAAGTAAACAATACGATTGTCCCATGGACAAAGGATTGTTGTTTTCTCCCTAGTAGCAACAACACATCTAGTACCTTAGAGATTCCTGTCACTTCCCCAGATTACTAGAGGCATGAACCCACTATCGAGCATAAATACTCCCTCTTGGAGTTGCTAGCATCTACTTGCACAAGATAGCTACTAACAACGAAAAGCATGCAAGATCGCAAATAGCATAGACATGATAGAATCAATAATCAATCTGAAATAACATCTCAATATCCATCGGATCCCTGCAAACACAACATGTAAGATTACAAATAGATGATCTTGATCATGAACGGAGCTCACAAGATCTAAACATGATAGCACAAAGGAGGAGAACCAACCATCTAGCTACTACATGGACCCGTAGTCCAAGGATGAACTACTCACGCATCACACCGGAGGCAGTCATGGTGATGACGAAGGTCTCCAGGGTGATCTCTCCCCTCCGGCAGGGTGCCGGAAGAGCTTCAGATCCCTCCCAATCTAGGGATGGAGATGACGGTGGCTACAGACTCTTCCGTGGAATTTTGATCGGGTACTTAGGGTTTTATTCCCAGGAGGCTTTTATAGGCGAAGGGGCAATGTTGGTGGAGCACTAGGGGGCCCACACCCCCTGGTGGCGCACCCCCACAGGCCGCACCGCCACCAGGTGTGGCTGCCCTGTTGCGCCACTTTGTCTCCCCTTCGGACTCCGTGTTGCTTCAGGTAAAATATTGACTTTGGCTTTTGTCCGGTCCAATTCCGAGAATATTTCCTTACTAGCTTTTATGAAACCAAAAACAGCAGAAAACAGGCAACTGGCACTGTGGCATCTTGTTAATAGGTTAGTTCAAGAAAATGTATAAAAATACCTCAAAGTATGAACAAAACATAAGAAAGTAGATACTAAACAAGCATGGAACATCAAAAAGTATAGATATGTTTATGACGTATCAGCTGGCAGGTAATAATCTGAGATATAATATAACCTATCAAGGTGGAAAATTGTTTCAAATAGTAATTCGAGATATAAGATAACGTAGCAAACTGATACAAATAGTAATCTGAGATATAAGTTAACCTTGCAAATTGATAGAAATAGTAATCCGAGATATAAGTTAATCTGGAAAATTGATATAAATAGTAATCCGAGATATAATATATGCTAGTAGGTAGTAATCCGAGATATAATATAACCTGGCAAACTGATATAAATAGTGATCCGAGATATAATTTAACCTGGCAAACTAATATAAAAAGTAATATGAGTTATAAGATAACCTGACAAACTGATATAAATAGTAATCCGAGATATAAGATAATCTGGCAAACTAATATTAAGAGTAATCCGAGATATAAGATAATCTGTCAAACTGATTCAAACAGTAATCCGAGATATAATATGATATATGCTGTGATGACTTGGGGTAAGTTCCCTCATCATTGAGCATTTCAAAATGACATAGTCAGTTAACAAGTACATATAACAGATGTTACACTGTAGTAATAGAAGACATAGTTAAAAGACATATAGCAGTTGACATATGCTAGGTCATAGCAAAAGGCATATCTTATGTCTACTCTAAGTAATAGTTCTACGCATGGGGGTGCCAAGTCAAATAATGACCCAAGTCCTCAAGATACCTTTTCTATCTATGGGTGAATCTATTGATATGCTGGCTAGCCCCCCCGGGTTGAGTCATCTCCTTCCCAAGGTGAATGACTAAGTGATAGAGGATGATAGCCCTCGAGTGACATTAGGGGTTATCTCATGTGCGTGTTGGTGGTTGAGTTAGCTGATACTCACAGTACACTTGGTGGTGAAGTTGATGTTGAGATATGTCTTGTTGGTTGAGTCAATTGATACTCATAGCGCACTTGGTGATGAGGTTGAGGTTGACTCATCTCAATAATAAAGCCTTGTATGCCAACTCCCATGATCTTTGTACATTGGGGAGGAGGATGAAGAAGTTGTTGCTCGATGGTGAAGACGAGGTTGATGAAGATGGTCCCGCCCGGATGAAAACCCAACCAACACCTCTAATCAGCCCCACGGTGCATGCCAACTATCGTGGTGGTGTCACGGAAGATGCCCGGTAGATGCTAAAGTTGAGGCCGATGGACACTAGAGGAATCCGGGGAGGGATATCACGGTGGAGACCACACACGAAGAACACACTCTGATTCTCTCAACGCACACGATATGCCCAGGTTCGAGGATCTCCTAGTGAGATAACACCTCTACTCATGCATCTAGAGATCATATAACCTAGCCATGTACTGTGGCTACAATGGTGCTCTTTGAGTTGTATTCCCTATGCCTCTAATGGCGTTCTCTGGGAGAGCAGAGGAGGAAGAAGCAGTGTCGTCGGATTGATGACAAGTACGCCATGAGGGGGTCCTCGAGGCGTGCGGAAGAGAGGGGCGTGAGACGTACGGTGTTCCGGGACGGTGAGCACACAAATTTACCCAGGTTCGAATCCGCCGGCTTTGGACGAATCCTACTCCTGCTAGCAATCCAGTAATACGACAGAGCCGGAATATGGGTTACAAGGGTTCGCTTGTGCGAGTTGAGATTGTAGACTATTGAGTGTGCCCCAAAGGCTCTCCCTAGGATGGCTTATATAGATATCCGTCCTAGGGTTTACGGGAGATATCAGTCTGGCTACGACTAAGAGTCGGTTATAGAGTACATCTTGAACTACAAGTAACACTATGGGCCTAAGTTGGTAAGTCTTCTGGGCCTTCCCGTAGCCGGATTGGACTCCGTCTCTTCTCCCTGACTGGGCCACCCGTGAAGCAAAGCTCTAACCCGAAGTGGGCCACCCTGGTCAGTGAGAATCGTGAGGATACCCGGAAAGTATATCCCCAACAGCAGCCCCCGGAAGTCTCCAAGATCCAAAGTCAGATTCATCATCGTCTAGCTTGATCTTCGGCTTGCAGAATCTTGAAGGGTTCCTGAAACTTCACAACAAAAAATACGATCCGGGTCTTAAAAATAAGTCGGACCTATCAACATGTTACTCGGACTTTCCAGCTTGATTTCAAACTAAGCCGGAACTTGGTATTTGACGTCATCTGACACTCGTCATGGTTAAGTCACGTCATCTGACAAACATCCTGTCAACACGACCGTTGGTGGGTCTGCCGTTCGCGGAACCGAGGCGTCGTTTTAATACGTACACGGAGATCAAGGCGACGTAATCATCACGTGGGTCCTTCCCAGTTCTTTCCACGACGCATGGCGTTTACACAGTGCTACTCGCACGAATCTTGGCACGGGTAGGTGGTTATAAGGGGTGAGGATTCTCCTTCTCCTCTCTTCACCTGTTCCCTTTGCTGTTTCTTCTCCTCCGCATCTCCCCAACGCATAGAGTTCTCCCTCCTCCCAGATTTCCTAGCGCTGCCCATCTAAGGTCACCGGCGTACCAGAGAAATGGCTTCTTCTTCCTCTTCTGGCTTGGCAGCGGCAGCAGCGGCGGCGGAAATGGCTGCGGCAGAGAAGGAGAGCAACCGGGGCGTCTGGATCCCGTGCCTGCTCGACGACGAGAAACTCCAAGGCGTGGAGAATGAAGGTCTCCTCCGCGCCGGCGACTGGTGGAGCGGTTTCGGCGAAACCATCCCCCACCTGCGCGCCGACGAGCGGGTCCACTTCAGCACCCACCTCGACAGAGGTTTGTCCTTTCCTCCCTCGGAATTCTTTTCCGAGGTGATTGATCACTACGGTGTACAACTCCACCATCTTCCCCCGAACTCTCTCTTAGAGATGAGTTCTTATGCAGCTTTGTGCGAGGGGTATCTCGGCATTAGGCCGAGTCTCACTTTGTTTCATTTCTACTTCCATGTCCGTAGAAACTCCATCACTGCCGGTAATCCGTATATTACCGGCACTATTAGCCTTTCCGTTAGACGCGAGCATAGTTATCCTCACATTTCTGCCAGTGACTCGGTCAAACAATGGCCAGCCACTTTCTTCTACCATAAGGATATTCCTGCTCCCGGCAAAGCTATTGCTTTGCCGGCTTTCATCGACGGAGCCGCCACGGCCCAACCGTCTTGGGACGAGGCCCCTCCGGCTCTCAGTGACTATCGGATCCTCGCTAAGAGGCGGATCGAATATCTGATAAAACACAAGGGCTTGAAAGGATCCGACCTAGTCCAATGCTGGGTCGCACGTCAGATCCAGCCTCTCCAACACCACGGCGACCGTCTGATGCACTCCATCACGGCGTCAAAGAATGACTCCCTCGGCATCAGTCCTAAGGCTTTAAAGCCACATGATTACATAAACCAGATTAAATGGCTGATCAAGGAGCGGATTGAAAGGAAGATTCCGGACTTGTCTCTAGACATGCATACAATGGAAGACCCTTTGGTTCCGGAAGCTTCAATAATAAACCCTTTTATGTGTTTCATCCTTTAAGTTATCTCGCAATACTGAGATGTTTTCTTATTTTCAGCTTGCTGACCTCCCCGAGTTGGAATTTGCTCCACTCCAGGGATATCCTCCGGAGTTTTCTCAGGAGGCGGAATTGGTCCCATTGCCGGACATTGTGCCCATGAAGCGCAAGGCTCCGACGGTGGCCGTCGGCACAAAGAAGGTGCCCGTCATGAAGAGGTAACTTTCAACACAACTTTCGCCTTTGTACCTTACTCGAATTTTCTTCCAAGATGTAATGTTTTCCATTCTATTACATTCTCAGAGCTAAGCAGCTCATCAAGGGCAAGGGGAAGGGAACTTCTTCAAAGCCCCTGCGACAGACGAAGCTGACCATAGCTTCTCCTGCCGTGGCTCCTCCAACTCCTGCCCCACAACCCTCTGCAACACCGGTGATTACTCCTTCGCCGACTATCACAGAAGATCCGGCTCCTACTACGGGGCCAGCGACCCTTGAGTCGCAGACTGACGCCACCATGGGTGGCTCAGGTTTAGATAAGGGTGAACCCTCTTTGGGTAATGATCCCTCGGCGGAGACCTTTGCTGAAAACCTCCTGAATAATCCGGGACTTGCCAAATTTGGCCTGTCTCGGAAATTTGTAGAAGAAATCCAGCTTCTGGCCCGGCAATGCCTGGAGAAGAGAAATCTCTCTGCCGAGGAAGAAGCACAAGAGGCGGAGGACATCAAATACTCTGACCTTCTTGAACAAGTTCGTCTTCACGACGAGGGACTTAGAGCTGGTGTGCTTCCACCACCTCCGGTTATTCCACTCACCCTCGCCGAGAAGGTTACCACCGAGGTGAACATGTGTCTGAGCAAACTCACACATGAACATCATGTAAGTCGGAATTCCAACTCACGATTTTCTTTATTGCATTTTATATCATATCCTCTAGCCCCCAAGCATGAAGTAGGATATTCAAATCCGAGTTTATGCTTTCTTAGGATGCCAAAGAATGAACTAGTGTAGCCCAAGGCTCGTGCTGATATTAGTAAAAATATTAGCCTGAGTCTTCAATAGACTTCTGACTCTGGGTATTCTGACTTACAGAAAGTTAATTCATATAACCAGGATTTGTTGAAGAGCATCTGCAACAAGCGGAGAGAGATAAGAGCTCACCGTCTTGAAAATGCTGAGCTGAAGGTTTCCAAGGATGAGGCCGAAGGTAAACATCCCGAGACTCAAAGCTTGTCTTTGTGTTTTCATAGTCGAATATTTTTTTTATTTTTTTTTATTTTTACTGAACTGTTGTTCTCTTTGACTTACATCACTGGTAAAACAGTCCTGCGCTATGATTGAAGAGGCCGAGAACCTCAAAACCTTGGTGGTGGAGAACAAAGAACTTCGCCAAGAGCTGGATAAGCTTAAGGCGGATCATGAGAAGAGCATAGCTCAAGTTCTTGAATCCTCCACCATGGCTACTGATGAGCGTGATCGTAAGATTGCAGCTCAAGATCAGAGAATCTCGGATCTCAACAACAAGCTATGCAGAGAGAAGGACCTTTCCGAGGCGCTCTGGGCTGAACTCTGGGGTCTTCGAGAAGAGAAGACCAAAGTTGACGACGTCATCTTCTCTATGTTTCCAACTTTCTGACTTTGTGTATATTCTTCGACTTTTTTGATGTCGGATTTCCTTAACCATTTTTGTGTTATATGTATAGGTCCTCTTAACTTGACGGACTCTGCCTCCATCGAGCCTTGCACCCATCGACTTACCCAAGTCGGTGATCTACTTCATGTCTTCCGCCAATCCATCAAGGATATTGGCGAATCTCTCAGGGTTCCGGACATGCACAACATGTCGGACTTTCAGGTGCGAGACCAGGCGAAGGAGATGCCGCAGCTTGTCCGGGACTGGAACATGTCCTACGCGCGATCTGTGGCGCAGAACGCTCTCACCATGGTCATGAGCCACCATGGAAACATGGAGATATGGCAAGTGACCAGAGGGTACTGCAAGATGGCTGAAGACGGCCAAGAGCAAGATATCAGTGCCATTATGGACTCCTGCACCGGATATGGATGTCACGTGGCTGACTTAACCAGCTACGACACTCCCTTCTTCACTCGCGTGGATACACCGCCCCCGCCTCCGGAAGAAGCAGCTGAACTTTTCGATGATGAACAGACCGTACCGGATCTGAACATCTCGGATTGTTATCAAACCGAGGTCGATGCGTCCAGTGAGCCAGTAGCGCCTGCCTCTTCTCCCGCACCATAGATTACCAGAAACAATTGTATTATTCCGAGAAACATTATGGGTCTGTAAAATATGCAGTATTATAATTTTGCCAGTGCTAAGCTTTTGATCTATTCAGCACTTTTGGCTTTAAATTTTTATGTGCCTGAAATGTATACATAAGCACTTATACTTTTTCGTCTATACTTATCGCTTATCTGGCTTTCCGCCTCGTCCCTTTCGTGAGCCGGCTAAACCTTCTGCACGGAAACTTTGCCGAGGAACGAAGCTCAATTGCTAAACCAGTTTAAATTCGGAAACAAAGCTGGCTTCCAGTACCAACAATTCACTACTCAGAAAATACCCGCATCCGGCAATCAGACAAATAACCAAATTATAGACTAGAAACTTTAGAGTTATACCCAAAGGTAGCATTTTTAGAACCGGAAATCTAAACCAGAACAAACATGAGCATAAAGTACTTTCAAGTATTCTGGGATTTTCGACTATGACATGATCATTTGGAAATAAGATGGTAAGAACTTCTCAGAAAAAACTTGAGGTAACCAATACTTTTATTTCTCACAGAGCATGTACACATGTATGATTACAAAGAAGGATAAACTAAGAATAAAAGGGACGTAGCTGAGCAATATTCCATGGTCTGTCTAATTCATCTGGATTTGTACTACCTCTAGCTCTCTTTCTCTTCTTAGTAGCAGGTCTTTCTTTGACTGGCCTCATGTCAGTTAAGTAGTACGAACCATTATGAAATAATCGACTAACTAAAAGGGGCCCTTCCCATACTGGGGAAAGTTTGTGCTTTCTTTGTTGCACAAGCTGGAGAACCAAATCACCTTTATTGAAAGATGTTTTTCTGACTCTCTGGCTATGGTACTTACGTAACTTCTGCTGATAGGCTGTTGATCTCATTTCAGCAACGGCGCGAACTTCTTCGACTAAGTCGAGATCATTTTGTCGAGAAATCTCGGCATCTTCTTCGATATACACGGCCACTCTAGGAGAAGTATGAATTAAATCACTGGGAAGAACTGCTTCTGCGCCATAGACCAAGAAGAAAGGTGTGTATCCGGTTGACCTGTTCGCAGTTGTTCGCAAACTCCATATTACAGAGGGTAATTCCTCTGCCCAAGCCCCCGCAACACATCGTAGTGGTGCTTCGAGTCTCGGTTTTAGGCCTTGTAGGATTAAACCATTTGCTCTTTCGACTTGTCCGTTAGCCTGTGGATGTGCGACTGACGCAATGTCAAGCCGGATATTTTGTTCATTGCAGAATTCGGCCAGTTCTCCCATAGAGAAATTACGCCCGTTGTCCGTGATAATACTATGCGGATAACCATACTGGATTATAACATCCTCGACAAATCTTTTGGTTGTTGCTCCATCACAACTAGTGATGGGTTTAGCCTCAATCCATTTGGTGAATTTATCCACCATCACTAAGAGGTGAGTAAATCCACTTGGAGCACGTCTAAACGGTCCTACCATATCAAGCCCCCAGACCGCAAAAGGCCATGTTATAGGTATTGTTCGCAACTGATCAGCCAGAACATGAGCTTGTTTGGTGTACTTTTGGCAGCCTTTGCACGTCTTGACTAGCCGCTCGGCATCTTCCTGAGCTGTAAGCCAGAAAAATCCGTGTCTAAAAGCTTTTGCCACTAAAGATTTGGCTGCAGCGTGGTGACCACACTCGCCTTCGTGGATTTCTCTTAGGATCTCCACTCCTTCTTCCGGAGATACGCAGCGCTGAAAAACCCTAGAAACACTCCGCTTATGGAGCTCACCTTTAACTATAGTATAGGCTTTTGCTCGTCGGACGATCTGCCGGCTCAGAACCTCGTCTTCGGGTAATTTTCCATCTACCAGATAATCAAGGTAGGGTTGGGTCCAGCTGGGAATTACAGCCAGGACTGTTATTAGAGGTGAGTCAGATTTGGTCGGATATTCCTCATCCACTCCCTTTATTGAGGGAACTTTGAGGTGCTCTAAAAAAGTGCCATCCGAGACCTCTTTCCGTGCAGAGCCTATCCGAGATAGTGCATCTGCTTCCTCGTTTTCTGCTCGAGGGATGTGTTGAACTTCAAACCCTTCGAACGATTTAGATAAATCATCCACGACAGCTTTATATGCTGCCATGTGTTTATTTGCATTACAAATATCCGACACTTGCTGACCAACAAGATCCGAATCTCCATAACACATCAAACGTCGGATGCCGATATCCTTAGCAATCCAGATTCCATGTAGCAATGCTTCATACTCGGCAATATTATTTGTCGCTGTGAAGTGGATCTATAACACTTATAGAAGTTTATCTCCTTGGGGTGATTTGAGCACCACGCCAGCCCCCGAGCCCCCTCGAGCCTTAGACCCATCAAAGTATAGGGTCCAATATTCCGACTCAGGGATGGTCATATTCTCCTTTGTCTCTATCCAATCAGCAACAAAGTTGGCAAGGAGTTGGGATTTGATTGCTGTCCGAGGTTTATACTCAATATCGAAAGTTGAGAGCTCTATGCCCCATTTGGTGACGCGTCCTGTGGCATCACTATTGTTGATTATATCTCTCATGGGAGTTGTGCTCGCCACGGTAATTGGATGCTCCTGAAAACAGTGTCGTAACTTACGAGATGCTAGGAAAACACCGTAAGCCAGCTTTTGATAGTGCGGATACCGCTGTTTTGACTCTGTCAGAACCTCCCTGACAAAGTACATCGGACGCTGCACTAAGTGTTCCTAATTTTCCTCCGGTCTCTCCACCACCATGACGATACTAACAACTTTGTTCGTCGTAGCAAGATAAAGCAACATGGGTTCCTGTGGTTCCAGTGCAGCAAGGATAGGAGAGATGAGAGTACTTTCTTCAGGTCTTGTAGTGCAGCTTCAGCTTCATCGGTCCACACAAAATCCTTGGTCTTTTTCAACAGTTTGTATAATGGTGCGGCTCTTTCACCGAGCCGGCTTACAAACCGACTGACTGCAGCGATGCAACCAGTTAGTCTTTGTACGTACTTTAGGCGAGTTGGCCTGGAAATATTGAGTATAGCCTTGATTTTGTCCCGGTTCACCTCTATGCCTCTTTGAGACACGATGAAACCTAACAATTTTCTGGCTGGGATTCCAAAGAAGCATTTCTTCAGATTAAGCATGATGTTGTATTTTCATAGATTAGCGAATGTTTCCTCCAAGTCAGAAATCAACGTTTCCTTCTTTTTGGACATCACTGCAATGTCATCCACGTATGCATGTACATTGCGTTCGAGTTGGTCGTGGAGGCAACGCTGCATCATGCGCTGGTAGGTAGCTCCTGCGTTCTTCAGCCTGAAAGTCATCATAACAAAACAGAAGGTTCCGAAAGGGGTTATGAATGAGGTTTTGACTTTGTCAGATTCCTTCATCCGGATTTGGTGATAACCGGAATATGCATCGAGAAAACAGAGGAGTTCCGAGCCTGCCGTAGAATCGATAACTTGATCAATCCTAGGCAGAGTGAACGGATCTTTTGGACAAGCCTTGTTCAAGGCAGTATAATCAACACACATCCTTAAATCAGTGGTGTCCTTTTTAGGGACCATTACAAGATTGGCTGACCACTCAGTGTGGATGACCTCTTCTATGAATCCGGCTAACTCGAGCCGTGCTAGTTCCTTAGCTATTGCCTTACGCTTTTCATCGCCGAAACGTCATAAGGACTGTTTGACGGGTTTAGCATTCCGGTTTACATTTAAAGAGTGCTCGGCAAGTTCCCTAGGTACTCCAGTCATGTTAGATGGCTGCCATGCGAATATATCTTGATTTGCTTTGAGGAACTTGACGAGCGCACTTTCCTATGCGCTATCTAGGCCTACGCCTATCTGGGTCACCTTGGAGGGGTCATCATCCTTCAACACCATCTTCTTCGTATCTTCTGATGCCTTGAACTCCGGATTCGGTTTTGTCACCTCCTTCTTTGTTGCGGGCATCTCGGACAGATCTATGCTATTCTTGATCTCCTGGTACTCCTAGGCGTGCAGCACGGCTTCAGCAAAGGCGGGTTTTCCATCCTTGCACTCTCGTGCTTTCTTCGGGTCTCCCCTAATGGTGATTACGCCGTTGGGACCTGGAATTTTCATCATATTGTAAATGTAACATGGACGAGCCATAAAAGCCCAGTAAGCTGGACGTCCGAATATAGCATGGTAGGCGCTCTTGAACAGGACCACTTCGAAGGAAAATGCCTCCGTCCGATAGTTCTTTGGAGTTCCAAAGGTAACATCCAAAGTGATTTCTCTTAGGAAATTAGCTTGTCTTCCTAGGACAACTCCGTGAAAATCACAGAGCTATGGTTCAGCTGGGTCTCCGAGATCTTCATCTGGCGTAGCGTTTCGACATAGAGAATATTGATACTACTGCCACCGTCCATGAGGGTCTTGGAGAAACCATAACCATCAATAAGTGGATTGACGATTAAGGCGTATTTTCCTCGCCTGTGTAGCTTAGGCGGATGATCAGCGTGGTCAAATGTGATTGCCACTTCCGACCAGTCCAGGTATTGGGGTACAGCCGGAACTGTTGCGTTGAGCTCATGTAGAACTGCTTTCTTGATCTTTGCTGGTTGAGAACCGAGGAAGGTGACATAAGTGTCTTTTTTGGTCAGAAAATTTTTCTTCCCTTCCGGCTTGGGATTTGAAGCATCGGCTTCCTCCATGTCAGAATCTTCCTTGGTCTCTTTATCCTTTTCAGAATTCTTCTTTCCCTTCTTTCGCTTAGCTCCGTAGCCTGTGGTATCATCTCTTTTAATGTTGTCATTGAAACAACATTTGGCATTTGTGTGGGATGAGCCCCCATTGCCGTCTAGGTGATGCACACATGGTTTGTTGGCAATGTCGGCCCAAGTGTAGGTTTTGCCTGGTTGCTGGTCTCCTCTACCTTGAACTCTCGAAGTCCCACGGCCATGCCCGCGGCCTCCGCCGCGTCCTCCTCATCCTCCAGACCCGAAAGTAGCAGTAACCACTGCAGTTTCCACGTTAGGTTTCTCTTCCGAGGTATTTTTGCGCTTCTGAGCTTGTTGCTTTGGTTGTTTTGCCGACTGTGGCACATCTAGGGCGTTGAGTAATCCCTCTGTATCGTCGTCAGGATCTGCATACTTGCTCGCTGTTTCTATCATCTCTCCCAAATCAGTGACTTTGTCGCACTTCAAGCGATGACGTAGCAAACCAATTGGGAGACCTACAATGAAAGCTTGAATCGCAGTTTGATCATTTACTCCCTCACAGGAGTTCTTGGTGTCGATCCATCGTCCGAGATAATCCCGGCAAGTTTCTCCGGCTTTCTGGATGCAACGCTGTAGGTCCCCGACCGTACAGGGCCTCCGGTATGTGCCTTCGAAATTCCGAAAGAACACACTTTGCATGTCATACCAGTTGTGGATGGTGTTCTCCGGAAGTTCATTAAGACATGATCGGGCCGTCTTCCGCAACATGAGTGGGAGATATCAGGTTGCGACCAGGCTGTTTCTGCCTTTGGCAATGCAACAAGCTTGAAAGAAATCCTGTAGCCAGGTATCTGGCCGAGCAATGCCGTCGTAGGCTTGGATATGCCTTGAGATAGCAAATCCTTCCGGGAATCTTGTGGCTCTTATGTGTGGTCTGAAGCACTTTGGGCCCACATAGATATCATCATTTTCGTAGCGTCGCGCCTCTATATTGGAGTTGATCCTGTGTCTTGCGTCATTCGGGGATAGAGATCGTCCCGAGTGTCGGCTATGGCTGCGGTGCCTTGGAGCCGGACTTCGGCTTCTGCCACCACCTCCTCCACCACGACGCCCTCCATTGCCTCCCTAGGGGCCGTTGTGATGGCTACTTGGTGGAGAGGGTGGAGCAGCTGGGTTATTTCCGGCTGATTGCTGGCCTCCGTCTGAAATGTTATTATTCCTCTGGGGAGGGTCATTATTCCGGTTCCAGGTAGGGTCTTCATTGTGACGAGCCCCCTACCGGCTTGTCTCAGCACGGTATCCGTCGTTTCTTCGTTCGTCATCTGGACGGATTGCATGTCTAGGAGGTGGCATTCTTTTGAAGGGAATATGCCCGAGAGGCAATAATAAAGTGGTTATTATCTTATTCCATGTTTATGATAAATGTTTATTTTACATGCTAGAATTGTATTGATCGGAAACATCAATACATGTGTGTTTAATAAACAAAAAGGGTTCCTAGTTATGCCTCTCTTATAGACTAGCCTGTTGATTAACAAGATGATCAAGGTTTCCTGATCATGGACATTGGATGTTGTTAATAACAAGGTCACACCATTGGTGGAATGATGTGATGAACATTCATCCGAAGTATAGCATTATGATCAAAGTCATTATGTTTATATTTCTATAACATCATACGAAGTAATCTTTATCCTTAGACCATGAGATCATGTTAATTGCTAACACCGGAAGATTATCTTGATAACATCAAACGTCACACCATAACAGGGTGACTATAAAGGTGGGTTCAGTGCTACGGAGGTGTTATGTTGAGGCTCATGGATCAAGAGTGGGATTTGTCCATCCCGATGACGGATAGATATACTCTGGGCCCTCTCGGTGATATCACATTGAAATAGCTTGCAAGCAAGTGATGTGATCACTAGAATGTTATATCACGGGAACGAGAAAAGAGTGCATGTCGGTAATGAGATCAAACTAGGTATGGAGATACTGATGATCGAATCTCGGACATGTAATATATCGCGGGACAAAGGGATTTAGTTACTAGCGTTAAAGGTTCTCACGATCACAGAAGTCATCGTTGAATGTGTAGGAGTCAGTATGGATCTCCAGGTCCCGCTATTGATTATTGATCGGAGAGGGGTCTCGATCATGTCTGCATTATTCACGAACCATAGGGTGACACACTTAAGGGATACCGACACCATTTGGAGCAAATATGTTTCAGATAAAGATTTAAGAAAGCGCTGGAATTATTTCAATAGACACCAAAACTGTTTCGGGTGAAATTGCTGAAATTGGTTCTGCATGTAATATTGAAATGTTGCAGGGGGTTTGTTAATTAAAGTAACTAACAAAGTTCTGAATAAAAATAATAAAAGAGTTTTATTAAATGAGAAAGCATTAAATTTGGAGAAATTTAATGCATTTAAAGTGGAGACTTTAAAAGAGAATGTGAAGGGGCATTTTAATGTGGAGGGGTTACCACCACATGAATGGAGGAGGTGAAGGGTCACCCCCTCCATGCGCCGGCCATGAAGGAGGGGCACCCCCCTCCTCCTATAAAAGGCCACCCCCTCCTCACTTCTCACTCACACCTCCTTGTGAAGGATCTCTCTCCCCCTCTAGTATTATTCCCCCATGGTCTCGGATTAGCGAGATACATGTTCCCGATGGCTTTATCTGGAAAGGAGTTGCTGCTTCCGCTGCTTTGCTGGAGCGAGGGATGGAGGTTGTCGGGGTACCGAACGTGTGTGATATCACGGATGCACCACTTCTTTGCGGTGCTGGACTTGGTGGTGCTGGAGCCGGACCTGCTGGACTTCATCACAATCTTGAGATCGGCAAGTGTACGACTACATCAACCACGAGTTCCTACTCGTTAACAAAGCTCGTTGTCTACGAGGGTAAGTTATCGTTGGATGTATGTCCACCCGTTGCTTTGTACCTAGTAGATAGATCTTGGCGTGTAGTTCACACCGTAGGAAATTTTTTGTTTTCTATGCTGCGGACCCAACATATTTGTCGGTCCTCCTCCCGACGTTTCTCCTTATCATCGTCCCTACGGTCTTTCGACTCTCGTCGGGGCGGGTTCCTCGGATTTAGTGCAGCAATTGCCTCTTGCTCTGCAACTAGGTTGACTTTATGCCAGTCACAAGCAACTTTGTGGTGCTGTCCTGAAGATCCGGTTCTTGAGTAATTATTCTCCCTGCGGTCAGAACGGTGATGCTGCTCCGGAATGCGTTGGGGTCTTACGTCAGCCCATGTCGGGTCTGTGCGACACTGGTCGGAATCAGAGACCAACTTTTGACTTCCGAACATGGCGACCTTTTGCTGCTCCAGTCCCTTGTTGAGTAGTTTGATTCCCAACCGGATTTCCTTCGGGCCTGGATTAGCCGATAGAATCTCTCGGGCCGCCACGGTATTCTGTACTGGGGTTGGATACACCCAATCCCCTTTGCTATCTTTCCGAGGCTTCCCCATCTCTTCTCCGAAAAGGACGGCGTGGATCTGCGGGAATTGGTTGTCATTAGTATGACACTTCCTGGTCTTTTGGTATTGCCTGGAGTTGTACTTCTTCGCAGATGCTATGCGTTTATTTTCCTCCTTAATGTTTTTGGCTTCATCGAGGAGTACTTGACGACGCGCTTCTAGGGCATGTGCCCTCTCGTCCAGTTCTTCAGCAGTAAGTTCTGCATCTGTAGGAATAGGTGTGGTTAATGCAGCATCGATGAATTTACGCGCACCTTCAGTGATCACGTGTCCATCCACCGGTTCTTCTTTTTTGGGCTCTTCTAGGATAAGCGCTCCATCCGAGTCCTCCTCGTATTCCTCGGCGATCACCTCCTCTACCAGAGGGTCTTTTGTCGGGGTCTTGTTCTTCTTGTTCTTCTTCTTTGCCTTCTTGGCAGCGCCGGTAGCAAAGACGACTTTGAGTCCGTTTCCCAGAGTCAAGCTCTGATCGGTACTTTCGGACCTCTGGATCTCAGGATTATCTCCGATTTCCGTGTCATCCTGCGCTTTGGGAGAGTGTTCCCCGGATCCTTCATCCATGGCTTCTCCTTCCTCTACAGCTTTGGAGCTATACTCCTCTTCATATTCTGCGGAGAACTTTCGGAAATCTGCTGACGTCATTGATTCATCCGAGGATGCGGGTACGTCGGCGTTTGTTCCAATTGCCTCCAGCACAGAGTCGATGTTGTCTCCAGCATCGGAAGAGCCGGATCCGGATCCCACATACCCGACGAAGTGCGATGCGTGCTTCTTGAGGAACCTGCGGCTCTCGCGATCAGCCTCGTCGAAACTTTTGATGGTCTCGAGAATTGCATCCACGCCTGAGTTTTGCATTATCATACGTCGCAGCGTGTACCTCAGGAAAGGCCTGTCTGTCCCGGCGTCGTCAGAGCTGGAATCAATGTCGTTGATATGCTCCTCCTGGATTTCGACTTTAGCAGGTGGGTCGATCTAGGATTCGGCCTCTCCAAGGAGATCCACTCCAGATTCGACCTGGACCGCTAGGTCTACTTCAGGCTCGGATTTCTCACTATCTCCGCAACTGGTGCGGGCTGGGTGGGATTAGGGTTTTCTGAGATCCGGAACTCTGCCGCCTCCACGGACAAAGGGAATCTAGAAATTTCCCCTGCCTCTATCATCACAGGTTCAGCAAATCCGATGTAAACATAGATCTCGCCGAAAGACATGATTGTGTAGGCAGTCACAGCCTCCCTAGCCGGGATCCAGATCTCGTCGATAACAATGAGAGGGACGTCGCTGGCGTAGAGGATGCGGCCGACGGCGAGGGTCCCGCTGATTCTGATTCTTGCAGATTCCGCTCGGAACACAGATCCAAAGCTCACTTTCCCCACGGTGGGCGCCAACTGTCGTCGGATTGATGACAAGTACGCCATGAGGGGGTCCTCGAGGCGTGCAGAAGAGAGGGGTGTGAAACGTACGGTGTTCCGGGATGGTGAGCACACAAGTTTACCCAGGTTCGAATCCGCCGGCTTTGGACGGATCCTACTCCTGCTAGCAATCCAGTAATACGGCAGAGCCGGAATATGGGTTACAAGGGTTCGCCTGTGCGAGTTAAGATTGTAGACTATTGAGGGTGCCCTAAAGGCTCTCCCCAGGACGGCTTATATAGATATCCGGCCTAGGGTTTATAGGAGAGATCAGTCCGGCTACGACTAAGAGTCGGTTACAGAGTACATCTTGAACTACAAGTAACACTATGGGCCTAAGTCGGTAAGTCTTCTGGGCCTTCCCGTAGCCGGATTGGACTCCGTCTCTTCTCCTTGACTGGGCCGCCCGTGAAGCAAAGCTCTAACCCGAAGTGGGCCACCCTGGTCAGTGAGGACCGTGAGGATACCCGGAAAGTATATCCCCAACAAGCAGTGCTCCTATCAAGCAGAGAAGTGAGGAGCCCTTTGGGGGTCTCCTTGGATCGATCCCCCTGGTGCTCCTTATAAAGGGGATCCCAGGGGATAAGATTTGGGTCACATGCCTGGGTCTGGTCAACTGATAAGGCATGGGCCTTGTCAGGTATGTCAGTCCCTTGGCTTGTCCCGTAGTGTTTGTCCTTGGCATCTTGAGTCATCACTCTTATCTCTTTAGCATATTTCATAGCATCTCCGGAGATACCGAGGGAATCTTGGACTTACGAGGGAGCATCCTGGAGAACCTAGGAGCATCTCACATGCAACGATGATGCACATGCCAGTCTGAGCCAGGGGCATCCCAAGACTGACATGTGACTGAAGGGCCTGACCTGGCCTCATGGTGTGTCTATGTAGAGGTTGGGGGAGCATCCAGGGGTGCATAAGAGGGCATCTGGGGTGATTTAAGTTGGCTGAAGTGCCCACCAAAGTGGAGACTCGGCCTAGGAGTGACTGACTCGGCCTGGAGGAGAAAATGAAGGGAATATGCCCTGAGAGGCAATAATAAAGTTGTTATTATCGTATTCCAAGTATATTATAGATGTTTATTTTGCATGCTATAATTGTATTAATTAGAAACGTTGATACATGTGTGTTTGATAAACAAAATACGAAGTTCCTAATAATGCCTATCATATAGCTCGTTGATTAACAAGATGATCAAGGTTTCCTTATCATGGATATTGGATGTTGTTAATAACGAGGTCACATCAGTGGTGGAATGATCTGATGAACATTCATCCGAAGAATAGCAATACGATCAAAGTTGATGTGTTTAAATTGCTATAACATCATACAAAGTAATTTTAGTCCTTAGACCATGAGATCATGTCAATCACTAACACTAGAAGAGTAACTTGACATCCAACGTCACACCGTAACAGGTGACTATAAAGGTGGGTTCAGATACTCCGAAGGTGTTATGTAGAGGCTCATGGATCAAGAGTGGGATTTGTCCATCCCGATGATGGATAGATATACTCTGGGTCCTCTCGGTAATATCACATTGAGATAGCTTGCAAGCAAGTGATGTGATCACTAGAATGTTATATCACGGGAACGAGAAAAGAGTGCATGTCGGTAACAAGACCAAACTAGATATGGACATATCGATGATCGAATCTTGGACATGTAATATATCACGAGACAATGTGATTTAGTTATTAGCGTTAAAGGTTCTCACGGTCACAGAAGTCACCGTTGAATGTGTAGGAGTCAGTACAGATCTCTAGGTCCCGCTGCTAACTATTGATCAAAGAATGGTCTCGATCATGTCTACATTATTCATGAACCGTAGGGTGACACACTTTAGGGATACTGACACCATTTGGAGAAAATATATTTCAGGGAAAAGAATTGCAAAGCGCTGGAATTATTTCAATGGACACCGGAATTTTTTTGGGTGAAATTGCTAAAATTGGTTCTACATGTGATATTGAAATGTTGTAGGGGGTTTTATGTGAATGTTTGTCAATTAATGTAATTAACAAAATTCTGAATAAAATAAATAAATGAGTTTTATTAAATGAGAGTTGCATTAAATTTGGTGGAAATTTAATGGGGATGAGTGGAATTTTGAGTGGAGGCTAAATTGATGTGAGTGGGAGATCCACCAACATGAATGTGGAAGAGGTGGGGGCACCTCCATGCCCGCCATCCATGGGAGGGGGCTGCCCCTCTCTCCTATAAAAAGCCCCCACCCCCTCCTCTCATCTCACACCTCCTCGTGAAGGATCTCTCTCCCCCTTTAGAATTATTTTCCCATGGTCTCGGATTAGCGAGATACATGATTCTAGTAGCTTTTCGTCTAGAAAGAGTTGCTGCTTCCGCTGCATCATTGGAGAGAGGAGGCAGAGATTGTTCGGTGGACCGGACGTGTGTGCGATCATGGATGCGCTGCTCATTTGCGGCATTAGACTTCCTCTCGATCTTGAGATCGACAAGCGTACAACTAGATCATCCACGAGTTCAACCTCGTAACACTTTGTCGGTCTTAAAGGGTATGTTCTCTATGGATGTATATATACTCGTTGTTTGTATCTAGGTAGATAGATCTTGGTGCTTAGTAGTTCCCATCGTAGGATTTTTTTCTATGTTGCGAAGCCAACAGTGGTATCAGAGCCTGATCTATGTGTACATTCTTTTACATGGATAGAACATATAAGAGTATATGGGTGATGATGATCATGTAATTGCATCTTATATGTATTTTGGATATTGGTGGCATAGTGGGATGAAGCGGCCCGGACTAACTTTACATGTCCTCGTACATGAGTCATGTTCCACGCTTGACATGCAACTAGTTTTGCGTAAGTGGCTAGCGGATGTTTGTCTCTCTTACTATAGTCAATATCTGATTTACAATGAGTTGCTAATAATTTGGTTATCATCGTTATGGTTCCATGTTCGTAGGTAAGACCGGTTCTATCTTTGAAATCCCTAAGCCACGTAAAACTAGCAATTGATAAATTAGAAGCATCTAGTTTAGATTGTTGCTGGGCTCATGATATGGTAATGTTATAATTTAAAGTATGGTTGATATTCTTGAAAATTATAGCATACCTAACGTGTAAGTTCTATAGACCTTGGGCTTACACATAAAGGAATGATAAAGATCATACCATGATGCACATGATAGTGATCAAGTGCAAGAACCATATCATTTCACTTTATGCATATGATGTTTGTTTGACTCTTATATTGCTTGTATGGCGCTTTAGTAGCATTATAAGATGATGCCTCATTTGGATATCAAGATAAAATGTGTTCTTTCTTAAGTATGCACCGTTAAGAAAGTTCGTTGTTTTAAGACACCGTGTGATGATCGGGTGTGTTTGACTCTATGTTCACATACAATGGGTGTAAGACAGTTTTACACACACGAGTACTAAGGTTCTTACTTGGCGAGCCTAGCATGTACAGACATGGCCTCATAACACGGACCAAATGGTTAAGGATGAGTCATATGGTTGATATGATGTCCATATAGATGCTCGTCTTTGAAGCTACACTGACTCACGTGATGATCGGACTTGGTAGTGGATTTGGTTCATGTAATCACCAAAAAGACATGAGGGATGTTGTTTTTTAGTGTGAAGTTCATTTGTAATTTGGATTAGTTGAACTCAATCTATCATAAACTTAGTCTAAATAAACTTTATAAATTTTGTTGTAGATGGCACCACCTGCTTTTAATTTCAATGTGTTCATGAAGAAAGAGAAACTTGCGACGAATGGTGGCAACTTTACCAACTGTGCTTTGAACTTGAGGATTCTCCTCACTACTGCACAAAATAAATATGTGCTAGAAGCGCCGCTAGGCCCCCCCCCATCAGCTCCTGATACCCCTGACGAGGAAAAGAATGTGATATAGGCAGCTCATGCAGTTTGATACACTAGGACAACCAACGGCATGCAATAATTTAGTCTAAGGTCGTGTCAAACGATTGTGCTATGTTTATGAGTCAGATTCCAGTTAGGGTTGAGTCAGTCCGACTCTAGTAGGTCAGCCACCCCTACCCCTTTGTCCTATATATACAAGGGGGTGCCACAATATTAGGGGAGCTAAAAATTATGTAGAACATTGTGTTTCTGGTTTGTGGACCATCCCTCCGAGGTTGGCATGGTAACGGCGTCTCCGACGCTCGTCTCGTTATCTAGTATATTGAGTTTGCGTGAAGGTGCTTGTTATTCAAGTATTATCGTGCTTTGGCGTGAGGCTTGTTGTTCATTATCAAGTTGCTCGTTGGATTAATCTATTCTAGCATGAGGTTCGTCGTTCATCGTTGAGTTGCTTGCAAGATTGGTTTCCCCATCTTCAAGTTACGTATATCACGTGATTGGGAGATTTCTATTAGATCCATTGGATCGGGAGGTGCATCGTGAAAGATCCGACCAAACAGTTTTCATCATATGGTATCAGAGCGCCAGGTTGATCACGGTGCAAGTTGTGTCGTCAGAGACGTTGTTGTTGTTGTTGCTGGATCTTTGATCTGCAAAGGCGGCGAGAGTACAACCCGGCAGTAAAGATTTTTGGTGGATCACGATTTGCCAGATCGTTTTACAGGCGGCGAGTCCGTTGCTTGGTGCAGAGGAAGGAGTCCAAAGCAGCTTTGTGTCGAGGTATACTTAACATGGAATTCCGGGTGTGTAGTCCCATGAACAAAAGTTAGTTTTAGATTGCTAGTAATCGTGTTGGTCTAGTCTGGACTAGGCAGGCAATCGGATTGCTCAGGTGTAAATAAAAATGGAAAATTTGCTTCTCAGCGGTGGAAAAAAAAAGAAAAAAAAAAGGATCAGATCAGGGATTCAGACCGATCGTTAATTCTTCTCGATTTGGTATCGATCAGTTCTGTGATTTTGCATGGTGGGCACTCAACCAAAGAATATTTTTTGAAATTTTGTGGCATAACGTGTTGGCCTCAAGTGGACACGGTTTGGAATTGTTTGACATGAAAAAAAAGGCAAGGGAAAAGGTAGATCGATTTGGAGTCCTCTTGCTAGTTTCAGTTTTTCCGTGGCTTGTTTGGTAGGCAATGCTCTACTCGTGAGTGTGAAGTGGAAAAAAATTCGCTCGCCAACAAACATTGGCGTGTGCTCTGCTCAAGGCATGGAGTTTGGTTCGGATTGCAGTGTTTTTTTTGTTGTATCTGCGTGCCAACTCTAGCCAAGTTTTTGGTACGTGCAGATTTGATTCAGCGTGGAGTTGGGACAAGAAATAAAATCATAAATAAAAAGAGGGAATAATCAATTCAGATCAGATTTTTGGGAGCTTCTATTCAGATCGGTTTGCATTTTGATAGTAAATTGTGCCAACAAAAGAAAGACAAAATTGAGACATTGGTTGGTTAGTTTCAAGATGAGGCAGACTATGTTCATTTGGATCCATAGTGTGCAAAAGTTTGTTCTGTTTGTTTTGGATGATGTGCTAGGGTTACTTCTAAATTTCAGGCTGCATCTTCAAACATAGTGAGTTTATTTGGACCCTTGGTGTGCAGGAATTTGTCCTGTTTATTTTGGGTGATCTGCTACGTGTCTTTCATATTGCATTCAGGGTATGTGTCTCAATCAAGTTGATGACGTCGATGGCAGAAGAGGTGTCAATAGCAAGTTAAGCTAGCCAAGTGGGAGGATGAGGTGTGGCAGGCTGGCAAGACTTGATGACGGATAGTGGTGATTTTGCTAATTTGAAGCCACATGCCGGAGAAGACCTTCCGGCGTTGAGGACAACGCCTTTCTAAGGGGGAGAGGATGATGAGGACATCTCATGCAGTTTGATACACAAGGACAACCAACGACATGTAATAATTTAGTCTAAGGTTGTGTCAAACGATTGTGCTATGTTTATGAGTCAGAGTCCAGCTAGGATCGAGTCAGTCTGACTCTAGTAGTGTCAGCCACCCCTACCCCTTTGTCCTATATAAACAAGGGGGTGCCATAATATTAGGAGAGCTGAAAATTGTGTAGAACATTGTGTTTCTAGTTTGTGGACCATCCCTCTAGGGTTGGCATGGTGACAACATCTCCGACACTCGTCTAGTTATCCAGTATATTGAGTTTGTGTGAAGGTGCTTGTTATTCAAGTATTGTCGTGCTTTGGCGTGAGGCTTGTTGTTCATCATCAAGTTGCTCGTTAGATTAATCTATTCTGGCGTGAGGTTCATTGTTCATCGTTCATCGTCGAGTTTCTCTCAAGATTGGTTTTCCCCATCTTCAAGTTACGTATATCACGTGATTGGGAGATTTTTATTAGATCCATCGGATCGGGAGGTGCATCGTGAAAGATCGGGCCAAACAATTTTTCATCAGAATGTCTACTTGACTAGTTAGGAGGACCACAGTATGGTTCATTGCGGCATATTGTATGGGTTAGAGCCGGAACTTCGAAAGTGTTTCGAAAATGGCAATGCCTTTGATACCATGAGTGAATTGAAAATGATTTTCGATACCCATGCCGCGTATAGAGTTATGATGCTTCTCATAAGTTCTTTAGCTGCATGATGGAGGATAACAAATCCATTAGTGAGCACGTACTCAAAATGTCTGGGTACGCCAATAAGCTTGTGTCCTTGGGAAATAACGATTCCCATTGACTTAGGCATACATCATGTTCTCCAATCTCTGCCACCTAGCTACAAGAGCTTCGTGATGAACTATAACATGCATGACATGAAGAAGTCTCTCTCAGAGCTTCTGTGCGGTGACCGAGCATACCACTACATGTTGTAGTATACTATAGTAATTGACATAACACTCATGGAACACCGTTCCACAAATATAACATCCCTTAGGATGGTACAACAGAAATATTGCAGGTCCAAATTACAAACATACACACATTTTTATTACAATACCAAAAGATCAGTACCTTTGAGTGGTTCAAACTTACAGATCATACACATCTTACTTAATATGTTTTCAGTGGAAGAACGAAAGATTCAAATAACACAACTTGAGCTCAATAGCTTATTGTATAAAGTTCATGCTGCTCGGCTCAGCTTAAGTACTAATAACTCCTGGGCAACTACTCTGACTCGTTGCCATCAGCTCCATAGCGTATCTCGTAGTCCACCCTTCCACTCCACCGGACAGGTCTGGTTCCTTATAGCAGACGTCGTCTTGACCTTCGGTAGCATACATTAGGGTATCTTATGGCTCCTCAAAGTCTAAGCAAGGGATCAAAGGAAAGGGTGAGTAACAACGTTATCTAGCAAGTTCATTATATGCAAGGTGGGAAGTTTGATGCACGATGTTTCTTTCTTAATAACAGTGTCGATCTCTGGTGCAGCAAGCTCTTTTTCATGGGTTTTCATCTTCATCTTATCTCTCAACACCTCATTGTTGGAGATAAAAGTATTGATGATTGTTCCTGCTCTTGTGCTCTCAGCCAACTGAGTATTGAGATCTTTACGAGTCCAGACAACAGGTTTGGTGCCTACCCAGACCTGATTCTCATCGAATACTTGGATTCTTTTTTTGCTAGTATTATCTAGCATCATATGCTTCATTTCAGACTTGATTATCAATAACTACACCTCAGACCATAGGTCTTTGGCACTATGTAGTTTTCGTAAACATTTCTTAAAAGGTTGATTTTAATATAAAAAACTATGCCCATCAGCCTTCACATGTTGACTAGAACTTCATGGAGTTCCTTTCTTGCCGTGTTCGTAGCTCCTTTCCGAAACAGGGAGTAACATGTCACAATTCTTACACTCTGTAGAGGTGCGTTGCTTTACCCATAAGAGACCAAATCCTTGTTGCATAACCGGGAGTACTTTCCCGTCAACAATTCCTTGCTGTGGGGCCTAGAAATTGATCCAAGTCAATCTCTGACCTTCTCCGCGACCTCGCATGAAGACATGACCCCCCAAACAGAACGCCCTCTACTAACCCGCATCGCGGATATAACTATTGTTGACTCCTTGAGGACTATAGTGAGCAGAACGAGAACCTGGTCGCCCCATTGATATGAGGACCTACCTATGATCGTCTCTCACAGATTGTCTAGATACCAATATCGCGAGGAGCTAAGGGGTCCCACCCATGCCGGGCCTTGAAATGTATACCAGCGCCACAAGATGGTCATCTATTCATGCGAAAGGAAGAAGATCTAGCTGAATTCTCCATCCCATTCCAAATCTTATGGTTAACGCGTATTATATGGCGCTAGAATCACTGATGTCATGGGTTATTAAGTCATATCTATACTACAACTAGAATCCTAGATTCCACTACAACTCTTAATATTTATCATCACTTAGGATGATAATAGAATTTCATTTGCTTGGGAAAATACTTATTTTCTATCTCTTTTAGAACATAGGTGATAACACACAAGTTGCAAATACTTTCAAAAAGACTCTGCAAAGGACATGAGTAAGTGATAAACTTGCCTTGTGACTGCAAGGTAGTGAAGTCGGATGCTTCCACTCAACATTGAGCTCTTGTTTCTACAAAACACCATTATTTCTCGGTAAGGACAATATTTAAAGAAGCAATAATGCGTATGCATAGTAATGTAATGCACTACTTAATTTTGTGTGTTTTACACACATTATTAAAGGTTAAATAGAATCAATACTTTATAAATCTTAGTTACCTTTGAAATATTACATTTAATATTTTTGTAATATCATAAATTAACTTAAGAGTTTAAAAGTAATTTTTATTTTGTTTTTGCTCTTATCATCATTTTATTAAAAATCCCATAAGAGACTAAGTGTTTGAAAAAATATATATCAATTATATTGGCTAAAAATACAAACTAGTATTTTTATTATACTCAATATATATTCATTATCACAAAAGTGATTTTTAATTGTTTGTAGATACTATGATCATTTTTAGAAAATTCCATAAGGAATTTATATCATTAAAATAGTTAACTATTTTTTATTATCCTCAAATACACACCATTATTTTTGTTGAGTAGATTATATTTTTATGAACACATGGATATATTGTTTGTATTTTTAGGATTTTTATTTATTTTTCTAGTGCTTAATTTATACTAGGGGCATTTTGGTCTTTTAATAAGTGGTTTTAGGATTCTTTTTCTTCAAGCCTAGGCCTGGCCCATTGGGGTGGCCCATCCCGACCCGACCCAATAGGGTTGGGTCAAACCGCCTTGTGGCGCCTGGTACTGGCCCAGTACCCCTTCTCTTCTTCTCTCCTCGCCCACGCACGACTCGGGCATTCCCCTCTATGGCGATTTTGGATTGCCGCCACCACCGTGCTCGATTCCGGCCACCCCTGGCCTTCTCGGCCACCACTGCAGTGCATGGTGACGATGTCGACGATGCTGTGTCATCCTATCCTCTTCGATTCACTCCTCGCGCCACGTACTGGTTGTACCACCACCTCACTAGCACCTAGGGTTTGGACCCCGCCGGTGGTTTAGCACTCCGACGCCCCTCTAGTGTCGCCCTAGTGCATTGGCGATGATGTGGTGTCACCCCTCCTCTGTAGCCGCCATGGACGCGACTCGGCACAGGTTGCAGCACCCTCTAGCTGAAGGGTTCTGTAGCAGAAAACAAAATTTTTCTATCTACTCGAACACTAATACCAGGATCTATACTATGTAGACATAAGTAACGGAGAAGGAATACAGTATTCATACCTTTGCAGAGAGAGGCACGCCTTATGCAGGAAGGCGTATATTGATGAAGACGAGCAGCATCCCAAGTGTGGTGCCTCCGAAGTTCGTCACACGTCCGGTGTAGTGGACGTCAACCGGGCTCCGATCCAGCCGAGCAGCGGAAGAAGTAGATGCCGGATCGTCGATCACACGACGGTAGTGTGAAGGTGGAGAACTCAACCACGAGGTCCTCCCCAATATTACGGGGAAGTCCTCAGCAGAAGAGAGAGAGAGAGAATGAGAGGAATGGGTGTGTTCCAAGGGGAGGGGGGGACCCCTTTATATAGTAGGAGGGGGGCGCACCACCCAGGGGCCAGGCGGTGTGGGACTAATGCCCACACTCGCCGGCCACCATGGGGCAGCCGCCGGCCCTAGGTGGGCCCCACTCGGGTGGCCCACTAGCCCTAGGCCGGCTGGCCCCCACCCCCTAGGCGCCTTGCCTACTTGGGCCTCCCTTCGGGTGAGGCCCATTAGCAATATAGTGCCTTCACAAATAAAATAAAATATATATTTAATATTAATTCTCCAATTAACATTCAAATACACATATTATATTATTCCTTCACTCTAGAACATTTTCCGGACCCCTTCCGATCTCCATCGGATGTTACCGAAACTATTCCGATTTCTCTCTTTCTCTATTTCTCATACGATACCTCATCTACCCTAAGCATCCCCACCCTTAAGCGTAACATCCTTCGGTTCGAAAACACTCCAGACATGATAGAGATCACTCTCATATCAATGATCAACAGAGGGACCTGGATGGCCATGTGACCCCCGTGCATTTCACGAATACAATCGCTCGAACCGTGAGATAGTCGTTCCCCATTCCCTTTGTCATACGATACCTAATTCATCCGAGACTTGATCTTCGGCATCTTTATACCTTAGTTCGATCTCGTTGCCGATGAACTTGTTTTCTTGTTCTCATGTCGTTGCATTCCATGACCTAGTCACATGCTTGCAAGCTTCATTAATGCAACGTCACCGAGATGGCCACATGTATCTGTCCATTACATGGACTAGACAAATCCCGGTCTTGATATGTACTCCTCTACGCATTCCTTCGGAAAACCTAAGTGGCACCTTTTTGATCACCCTGTTACGAGATGATTCTGGATAACCATCTAAGCTTCTTCCAGAATGGTGATTTGCATTACCTCACAGTCAAAGGATCAGGTTGCGAGGTTCTCTGTGTTTTATCATCAATGGTGAACTTTGTAACTAGATCTCATTATGATATAACGGTCGGATGTTTATCTATCATGTTATTTAACTAATAACATGACCTCATTGTCAGTTGGCATAAATGCCCATGGTCTTGAAACAGAGACCATCCTCATGACCAATGAACTAGTTCACTAGAGATAACTAGAGACACGGTTTGTTTACATACCACACGTGTATTAACGTTTCGTATTAACACAGTTATAGCACATTATGAAACGTATTATGAACATACAGGAGGTATATCAAATAATACACTTTATTATTTGCCTCTAGGGCATAACTCCTTCAGTCTCCCACTTGCACTAGAGTATATACAAAACTAGTTTACAATAGGCAGGAATCTAACACCAATGGAATATCGGTGTTGTTTGTGCTTGTCATGTTGGAGAGCTTTAGTCAAAGGATCTGCTACATTCAGTTCCGTATCTACTTTGCAAATCTTGACTTCACCTTCGTCAACTATCTGCCGGATGACGTGAAATCTAAGTTTGATGTGTTTGGCTGTGGAATGAGTTCTTGGTTCCCTTGCATTTGCAATAGCTCATGTGTTATCACAATAGATTGTCACTGGGTCTTGTGCATTGGGAAAAACTCCTAGTTTGATGATGAAATTCCTTAGCCAAACAGCTTCATTTGCTGCATCAGCTGCAGCAATGTATTCAGACTCCATTGAAGATTGTGCCACCACCGGCTGCTTCTTGCTCTTCCAGCTTACCCCCCACCATTCACCAAGAAAACAAATCATGTTTGAGACTTAGAGTCATCACGATCTGAGTTCTAGCTTGCATCGACGTAACCTATTACGTTCAGAGCTTCATCATTTCCTCCATAGATTAGGAACATATCCCTTGTTCTTCTCAGATACTTTAGGATATTTTTCACAGCTGTCTAGTGATCTGGTCCTGGATTACTCTGATATCGGCTCGTCAAACTAAGAGCCAATGCCACATCAGGTCGGGTACTAAGCATTGCATACATGATAGATCCTATTGCAGAAGCATAGGGGACGTCAGACATCTTCTCTCTATCATTGTCCGTTACAGGACATTGAGTCATACTCAAGTTCCAATTCTTCATCATAGGTGTAAAACCCCTCTTGGTGTTTTCCATTTTAAATCTCTTCAAAATCTTATCTATGTAAGTACTCTGACTTAATTCTATTAGGTGCCTTGATCTATCTCTATAGATCTTGATTCCTAATATGTATGCAGCTTCACCTAGATCCTTCATGGAAAATTGGTTGCTCAAATACGCTTTCACGCTATTCATAAGATCCACATCGTTTCCCATGAGTAATATGTCATCCACATATACTACTAAGAAAACTACCGAGCTCCCACTCGCTTTCTTGTAAACACAGAACTCTTGTTGGTTTTGGATAAATCCAAAACTCTTGATCACTTGATCAAAACGTTGGTTCCAGCTCCGAGATGCTTGCTTCAACCCATAAATGGACCGTTGTAGCTTGCATACCTTTCCGGCATCCTTAGGATCGAAAAAACCTTCTGGTTGCATCATATACAACTCTTCATCAATGTGACCATTGAGGAATGCGGTCTTGACATCCATCTGCCATATTTCATAGTCGAAATGTGCAGCAATTGCTATTAAAATCCTGACAGCCTTAAGCATCACTACGGGAGAGTAAGTCTCGTCGTAGTCAACTCCTTAAATTTGTCGAAACCCCATTGCGACAACTCGAGCTTTGTGAATGGTTACATTACCATTCGCAACTGTCTTTTTCTTAAAGATCCATTTATTTTCCATGGCCTTGCGACCCTCTGGAAGATCCACCAAGGTCCAAACTTGGTTTTCATGCATGGATCCTATTTCGGATTTCATGGCTTCTAGCCATTTCTCGGAGTCAACACTATCCATAGATTCTTTGTAGTTTGCAGGTTCTTCTTGATCATCTAAGATGACAGACATTACAAGGCTACTGTACCAATCTGGAGTGGCACGAACCCTTGTAGACCTACGAACCTCAGGAGTCTCGATGTCATTGTTTTGATCAGCATCAATGGGCTCTTCCTCCATGTTGGAGAGCGGTTTTGGAATAGTTTCCGTTGCGCTACTCGGAATACGGAGAGAAGGGTCAACAATTTCATCTAACTCTATTTTCCTTCCACTCACTCCTTTTGCAAGAAACTGTTTCTCGAGAAAGGTGCTAGTTTTTGCGACAAACGTTTTGCCTTCGGCTTGGTTGTAGAAGGTATATCCAATGGTTTCCCTTGGATATCCTACAAAGATACATTTTTCTAACTTGGGTTCGAGTTTGTCAGGCTGCAATTTCTTAACATATGCCTCACATCCCCAAACTTTCAGAAAAGACAACTTTGGCTTCTGCCCATACCATATCTCATATGGTGTTGTCTCCACGGATTTGGATGGTGCTCGGTTTAAAATAAAAGCGGCGGTTTCTAATGCATATCCCCCAAAAGACACAGACAAATCAGTTAAAGACATCATGGACCGTACACTATCCAATAGGGTCCGGTTACGGCGTTCCGACACACCATTACGATGTGGTGTTCCGACTGGCGTAAGTTGTGGGATGATCCCACAGTCCTTCAAGTGCATGTTAAACTCATAACTCAAATACTCGCCTCCCCGATCTGATCGAAGGTGCTTGATTTTCTTTGTTAAGTTGATTATCTACCTCTTTCTGAAATTCCTTGAACTTTTCAAAGGTTTCAGACTTGTGCTTCATCAAGTAGATATATCCATATCTGCTCAAGTCGTCAGTAAAGGTAACAAAGTAACGATAACCATTGCGAGTTGAGACACTCATTGGTCCACATACATCTGTATGTATGATCCCAAGAAGGTCTACAGCTCTCTCTACTATGCCGGATAATGGTGTCGTGGTCATCTTGCCCATGAGGCATGGCTCACATGTATCAAGGGATTCGAAATCCAATGATCCAAGAAGCCCTTCTGAATGAAGCTTCTTCATGTGCTTTATGCCAATATGACCAAGACGGCAATGCCATATGTACATGGAATTATCATCACTGTGCTTACAACGTTTAGCATTAACACTATGGATGTGTGTATCACAATCAAGATTAAGTAAGAATAAACCATCACATACAAGAGCATGAACATAGAAAACATCATTCATATAAATTGAACAACCATTTCTTCCTGATTTAAATGAATAACGGTCTTGCAACAAGCAAGACCCACTCACAATATTCATACTCAGTGCAGGTACATAATAGCATTTATTCGAAACCAATAATAATCCTGACGGTAGACGAAGATGCAGGGTGCCGACGGCCATCACTTAGACTCTCGAACCATTGCCGACGCGCATCGTCACCTCGTCCTTCCTCAGACACCTCCTACTCTGCAGATCCTGCTGAGAGTTACAAATGTGAGCAACAGATCCGGTATCAAATACCCAGGTGTTACTCCTGGCGCTAGTAAGGAATACATCAATAACATGTATATCATATATACGTTTGTCTGGAATGGCTATCTTGCCAGCTCGCTTGTCTTCAAGGTACTTGGGGCAGTTGCGTTTCTAGTGCCCATCCCCTTTGCAGTAGAAGCACGAAGTGCCGGGCTTAGGGCCAGGCTTGGCAGCCTTTGAGGTGGTGGGAACAAGCTTGCCATCCCTCTTAGGCTTCTTGCCCTTGCCTTTTCCCTTTTGCCCCGGTTTCTTAAAGTTGGTGGTCTTGTTGACCATCAGCACCATGTGTTCCTTCTTGATTTCAACCTCAACAGTTTTGAGCATGGTGAACACCTCAGCAAGGGTCTTAGTCTTCCCTTGCATGTTGTAGTTCATCACAAAACCCTTATAGCTAGGAGGCAGCGAATGCAACACCCTATCTATAGCGAGTTCCTCCGGGATTTTGCAATCCAGGGCGTTTAAGCGTTTAACGTAGCCAGACATTTTGACCACGTGCTCACTAATACTGATGTGCTCTTCCATTTTAGCAGAGAAGAAGAGCTCGGAAGCATCATACCTCTCTGCACGAGCTTGTGGAGCAAAGACAGCCTTGAGATCCTCAATGATATCAAAAGCATTCTGTAGCACCCCGGGTAAAACCACTACTAGAAAATCGCTTGCTGTTTTCTGTTGTGTGCATCATCATGACCGCATGCTCATGTCATCATGCCACTTTGCATTTGAGCATCGTCATGTCATCATGCATGGTTTTTGTCTAAAACTATTTTCGAAAAGCCTGGTTTTGTTTTCTAAATATCCCCGTCTTTATTCAAATACAAAACCCGGGCTTGGCCGGAATATTTTGTTTCGTCTACAAACGGATTTCAAAATCCCCGTTTTAAACAAATAAAATATCTATATTATTTTGTTTAGGGGGCAGCCGAACCGGGCCGAACCGACCCAGCCGGCCACCCCCAGTAAACAAAACCAGATCAGACATAACCCTACCCTTTTTCCTACCTACCCCAACCCTTCCTAATCCACCCAGCCACCACCCCCTCTCCCTCCCCTGCCCACCACCCTGTTGCTTGGCCCCACCCTGCAGCCGTCCACCCCTTCTCCCCCCCACAAACACCCCACCAACCGCACCCTTCCTCCCGCGCGTCGCCATCCAAAAGTCCCCTCCTCCCGCTCCTCCCGCCAGCCTGGCACCGGGCCCCACACCTGCCCCAAACTCCTGCCACCCCGATCGCCTCTGCTTCCCCCTGGCCCCACCTGTCGCCTTCCTCTCTCTCGCACCAGACCCCGTCCCCGTCCCCTTCCCCGCTTTTCCTCCTCCACCCCGCCTCTCCCTCGTCCTCCTTCTGCCGCCAACAGCCGCCGCTCGGCAGCTCGCCTCTTCTCCCGAACATGCCGCCTCCCTGTCCGGTGTCCCTACCCCCGGCAGAGGCGCCGTCGCCATCGCCCCCACATCCCGCAGCCGGCTCCCATCGCCGCCTCGACCGCCCCACCATCGCGGCCCCAGGTCCCCATTCGCCTCCTCCCCTGCGAGGCTGCTGCCGCCGCGGTTCACCTTTGCCACCTGCGGCCTCCCAAGCGCCCGCGGCCGCCTCTCCTCCCTCCACCGATGCCGCCACCGCCGGCATCCCCTCTGCACCGCCGCCCTACCCGAGCTCGTCGCCATGGCCCAGGTCCCGCCTTCCCCGTCTCTGTCCGTGGACACGTAGGCCCGCCTCGGCTGCCGCCTGCTCGAGCACCTCGGCCGAGCACCCTCGTCGTCCGCCCTCCTTCACCGAACCCCTGTGCCGCCCCATCCCTGGCCGCTACGGCGCCTTCCTCGTCGTTGCCGTGTGCTCATCGCGGTCGGCCTTCCCGTGTCTGCTCCCTGTTGGCTGAACCGCAAGTGACCCCACCCCCTGTCTTGGCCTCCCTATGTGTGTTGTAGCGTTCTTTTCATGTCGATGTGTGAGTGCTAGTGTACTCGGATGAGTACCGATGGTGAAGATGTTGAATAGAGGGTGAGACCCAAGACCGAGACGAGAAGCCATGTTCTGCGCGATGCTAGATTCACGGTACGCCAAGATCTTCACGGACGACAAGTTCTCGACACGGAAACCGAACACGGCGATGCCCCTCCCAAGATCTTTGTCACGGAACATCAAGTACTCCGACATGGAACCTAGTGGTGATAACGCCGGTTCGACAAGACCTCCTCCGGCATTCGATGACCAAGACCCCGGAGCTGAAGACCACAGATGCGACAAGTACTCCTTCCCGGATGCGATGCCCGAGAACCCGGACGCCAAGTGCTTCATCCCGAATGCCAAGACCGATCCGGCACGAGGCCGACAAGCTGTTCGTAATGGCAAGATCAACACCGACCAGGGCGAAACCGATGAGCCACCGACGCTACACCATGACCTGCGACGACCTCCGTAGACCGATCCCGTCGAACCCTGAACCCTGAGACCTAGACCCGAACCCCCCGGAATCCAAGATCTTCCGACCCAGATGTGTGAACTTTTCCCAAGCCTTATGTTATAAATGCTATATAAAATTTGTTGCATATAAATTGATCATGCTTGCATACATGTTTGTGGTTTGGGGCATTATGCCGATTCACCGCATAATTAAATATGGAGTCTATATGCGGGCTATTCTAGTCTTATAAATTTGTGTAGCGAACCGATGCCATGTTTCGCCCTGTTAATTCAACATTTAAATTGTGGGGTAGCTAAATAACTTGAACCTTATAATTAATTGTCGGGACCCCGGTTCCGCTTAATATTGCCTAATTGCACCACATCTATGCCATGTCATGCATCATATCATAAACATTCCGTTTCTTCTGCCGTAGCATTAAATATTGCATCTGGTGTTTCTTCTAGTGTTTGTTTCTTCGCGGATTAGGCCGATGAGTGGATGCGAGTACCGACAAGTTCTCCGAATATGATCTGTCGGCAGTGTTTTCCCAGGCGAGCAATCTCCCCCTTTCTACCTATTTTGCGTTTATAGTCTTTACTTCCTCCTGTTGCTCTATTGCTATCCGTGTTACGATGCTTTAGTTTCCGTGCACCATTTATATTCCTTGCAGCCTCTATATTGCCTTGGACACATCCTATTGTCTGTTGATTGATAGACAGTCGGCCTTGCGAGTCATAGTTGCTTGCTCAGGTGCTGCTTCGCGTCATGTCGTTCCGCCATTGATAGCAGGTTGGCACATGCTTACTGGTGGAGAAGCTTAACGGCGGAGATGATCATGGCTTACATTATAACTTGTTAATAAAATGCTGGAAATAGATATAATGCAGAGGCACCGGTGGGTAATAGTCAATATTTGGTTTTTAACCGCCCACTTGTGTCCACCTAGGACCCGAGTTCTTGACACCTGTTTTGAGATCGAGCGCGCTAACCACATGTGGGTGTGTGGGCACCCTATCGGCTTACTACCTGATTTCAATGTACTGTGCTGGGGGCCACAAAGTAGTTTGGGGCTTTATTATTATCCTGTACTTATGCCATGCTTTACTGCTTTAATTACAATTGTGCGTGGAGCACCTGTACTGTTTAGGAACAACTGTGGAATGTTTTCGCGGTATCGACAAGCCCAGTCACACTTTCGGGTTCCCAGTCGTTTACAACCATTAACACAAACCCTGGGTTCGTCCCGAAGCCGGCCAACTTCGTTGTGGGTAGCTTAGTGGGGTGGCCCCCATGTACTTACTTCGGGTCTGGGAAACGTCGTGTCTGAGGCCCCTTCGCATACCATTGGGTGTATGTTCAGGATCTTGCTCATATTTGGATCTGACAACAAGGGTTGAAGTGCGTGTGGATACTTTGGTGCACCCCTGCAGGGTTAAATCTTTTCGAAAAGCCGTGTCCGCGGTTATGGATGACTTGGAGCACAGTTTCTCGATCATAGACAACTATAACTAATGAATTTCTGTTATAATATGACTTGTATCTGATATGACTAGTAAGTTGGACAACCACCATGGGATGAATGAATAAAACTACCAACTGTGTGAGTTTCCTCGGCATGACTTCCTCATTTGGTCTCGAGGGGGAATACCAGGATGGGTATGATTGGTGTTAGTATTAGGTTGTGTATCTACCTCAGTGAATTACGCTCTTAGTTACAAGCCTGGATGAGCGAAAATGGTTAAAATAGTACGGTGGGGCCAAATGCCACTCACAGGTAGACCTTTCGGCCGTCCTAACCATTCCCAAACATCGGGACAAGAACGAGCGGCGTAATCGGTAGGCGAAGGGATCAACTACATACACAAATGAGTATGTATGCAAGCCACCATACAACAGTCCTCAGAGCCATTCCATCTAAAAGAAATAGGAATATTGCAACGCCATACGTCAAGATCCAAATATCCTAGATAGATATAATAGTTTAGGATATCTCCTCATACATCAAACATCAGAGTATCAGGCGGAAGCGGAAAACAAGATCCGAGTACGGATAAGAAGCAAATCGGCATAAGATGCCCCATAAATAAACACATCCCGCCCACAGATCTCACGGATCCCTGTTCCCGGAATCTCTACACTGAGTGATCGTTGCCAACATCGTCCGTCTCCTCCACCCAGTATCCATCTTGCGAGCTGACCTGTTCATCTGAATCAAACAATTTATCGTGTGAGACCCTAGGGGTACTCAGCAAGTCTTTATGCCTCTAAAGGGGACACAACCTGGGGTGACGCAATTGCAGCAAAAGATAATACCTAACAATTCTAGGGATACTCGCTAACCATCCACCTAACCAAATATAGACGGATGTCCGTGAATAAATAACAACAATTATAACGGTAATATTAACAGATCCATCCTCCTCCTCGCTTACCAACGAGGAAACGGACGAACATCCCCCCATCCGTTGGTAGTTTTATTATCCATTCCATGAGTGTTGCACTATTTACTAGTCAGGTACTTAGTCAAATTAAAAGCGGTACTTTAGTTATACTTGTCTATGATCGAGAAACTGTGCTCCAAGTCGTCCATAACCGCGGACACGGCTTTCAGAAAGTTTTACCCTGCAGGGGTGCACAAATAGCAACACACACTCGATCAACCTCGGAAAAACCAAATCAAAACCCAACGAGGCATTCATGACAAAGCGATCACAGGATTCAGAAATATTTCAGGGGTCCACCCCACTAAGCTACCCGCAACGAAGTTGGCCGGCTCCGAAACGGACCCAGGGTTTGCGTCAGTGGCTGTAAACGACTGGGAACCCGAAAGTGTGACTGGGCTTGTCGATACCGCGAAAACACTCCGCATCCAAAACAGTACAGGTGCTCCTCGCACAATCTTAAATAAAGCAGTAAAGCATGGCATAAGTACAGGATAGTAATAAAGCCCCAAACTACTTTGTGGCCCCAAGAAATAAGAATGAATCGAGCTCTGGCTCAGGGGGGTTCATAAGCCTCCCGGATGTGGATAGCACGAATATTCAAGGAACAGGAATCAAGTACTCGGTGTCATGCGGGACACAAGTGAGCATGAAAAACCAAATATCAGATATTGCTCACCGGTGCCACTTTCATTAGTTATCCCATTACTACTCAGGTTAAGTTGTTTAGGTACCTCGTTATCCATCAGACACTCACATACCCTACACATGCTGTTCTACGACCCGCATGGCTCAAACAACTCCTGTAGTAATGGCTCATGGGATGGAGGAACAAGCTTCGGTGGGGTTGAAAAGTAAAGGCTATGCAATACTTGGGATTCAGTTTAATGCAATCGCGACTCAATGATGCAAGAATAAGATAGAGGCAATAGGTACTATATGTATGCAAGCATGTGGTAGTGCTTGCCTGGCAGCTCAGTTGAAGCGAGAGAAGGATCTGGGTAGTGCTCCTGGGTTTCTTGATATATCCCCTGCTCAGCGTCTATTCGAAGAAGAACCAAACAAACAAGGGCCAACATAAATAAAGTGCACAAGCATATGAATAAAATGCGAGAAGCAAAAAATCATGCCATGATGAATGATGCACAATTTGCATGGCAATAATGTAGCATGGCATGGGTGAGGTGTGGAATACAAGAATAAAGCATTTTATGGTGTTTTAGTCACCTTTTTATCCTCAAATAAGTTGCTGTATACTTTATATTTATATGATGCATGCTGCAATTCAGAACATGGAATGCATAAACAGAAAGGTCTCGTCGAGCTGATCATTTTAGACATATCATTTATCAAAATTGGAGTTATAAAACCAAAGTTATTAATAAATTAAGGAAAAGGGCATTTTATTGTAATTTTATCAACTCGAAAATTAAAGTGTTCAAACATTATTTTGAATAGCATATTTGAATTCTTCACATTTTTCTGATTTCAAAACATATATTACATGTTTAATTTGGAATTATATTTTAAAAGATATTTGAAAACAGATTTGAATTTGAATTTAATTTTTTTGAAAAGTTTAAATTAAAACAAAAGACAGAAACCCTTTTGTCACTCACACAGACCTAGCCACAGACACAGACGGGTGGGCCAGGTGCTGACTAGACGATCTGGCGCGGTAAAAGCTTTTCTCACCGCGGTTTGACCCAGCCACAGAGAGTGACAAGCGGGGCCGGAGTACACGCAGACCCACACGCGGCAGATCCGAGGGAGTGCGGGTTGAGGTGGTGGAACTTGGGAGGGGGGTTCTGCAAAAAACACAGGGAGGCTGACCAGTGGGGTAGGCTGGACCGCGGGTTTAGGAATAAAAAGGTTGGGGGGTGAGTGCAAAGTGTCAACGTGCACTGTTTCTCTTCTCGCGGTTTCTGACGAAACTGACAGAGAACGGCGACAGCGCGCGGCGGTGAATCAAACCCACGATCTGGTGCGCGCGCGGAGGCGGTGACCGCTACGGCTTGAAGGGGTTGTTGGTAGGTTGCTGTGGCGCGGCTAGGTAAGGTTCTCGCGACGAGAGGACGGTCCTCGACGACGGAAGCTCGCCGCGCCGAGAGCGCTCGACGAAACGCACAACACGAACAGGCAACAGATCGGCTAGCGGAGGTGTCTGGGAGGGTCGGGCGCTCACCGAGAGTGGGTCGGTGGTGGCGGAACGACTTGGGACGCAGGGGATCAGCGACGATGCAGACGGCCGGCGAGATTAGGGTTTCGGCGGTGTTGCGGTACTGCAGAAGAAGTGGGGCTTCTCCTCCTCGCTATCGTGCTCCTGGCGAAGCAGAAGAACCTCCTCGGCCTCCTCGACCACCTCCACGCCGCGCTCGTCGGTTGGAACGAAGACACAACGGTGGTGCAGACGGTGTCCGGCGAGAGGGAGATGTTGTCGGTGGAGAAAAGAGGGGAGAGGGCAAGGCCACGGGCCAGACGCAGCAGAGCGACGCCCCGGGAGCGGATTCCCCACGAGCAGGGGGACAGGAGACGGCCATCTCGAGGCACATCACGACCTACAGGCAACACCGGCGAGACCCGGGAAGGTAACCCGATTGGGAGTCAGAGGATCCATAGTACCCGCAGCCTCCCAGACTTCATATTCATCATTTGCTAAAGAAAGGGTAAGGGATCTCTTTTCCTGGGGTAGATCTGGGAGAGGCAGAGGAGACGTGGGGAAAGAGGATAAGTAGAAGATGAGGGGGAGGCGCCGTGGGGATCCGGTTGAAGATAAAGGTGGCTTCGGCCACCTTTTTCCTTCTCCTCTTCACGTGCTCGAGCTGGAGCTCGTCTTGGGCAGGTAGGGCATGGCAGGTGGGCCAGGACGCGACCAAAGAGGGCATGCTCAGGTGGGACAGGCACGACAGAGAGAGAGAAAGAGAGAGGAGAGGGAAAACTCGGGTGTAGCTTCGGCTAGGGCTAGATAGGGTGGCTCGGGTTAGGGTTTTTAGTTAGAGTTGGAGAGATAGCTGGGTGGGGCCTGCATGGCAGGGAGAGGGGAGCCTAGGTATGGTGCGAGGAGGGAGGTGACGTGGGGTTAAGGGTTGGGGTTTAGGCTAGAACTAGGGTTAGAGGAAAAAATAGGGAGGTGTTAGGGTTTTGTAAATAGTGTTTACTAGGTATGGTGATTAGATTAGAGAGGGAGATGGAGAGAGGTGTTTAGGGTAAGGAATGGTTTGGTGATTAGGGTTTTACTCAAGCCCCCAAGCAAGATCATGCATGAACAAGAGGGGAGTAGGGTGTGATGTAGATATGGAGATGTGAGAGAGGCTTGATGGCCACATGGCAAGGGTACACCAACAAGGTGGAAAGGTTTGAGAGAGAAAGGAGAGCTCCAAGAGATATACACCACTCAAAAATTCAAATAAAAACCAAAAGACTAGAATGTGGTGGTACTTGCATGGCCCATGCAAAATAATTAATGCCATGTTTATTCTTGTGAAAACAATAATATTAACATGGCATTATTCTTATGCATTCCCAAAAGTGGAATAAAAGCCAAGCAAAAGAATTTACAGAATTAGATCCACCCTATCTCCCATGAGCTAGATTAAATACCAAAGAAAATAAAATACAAGCTCATGGAAAATGGGATGGTGGAATTATAAGGTGGTGACAAAGAAAGGTGGTGGAGTTGGAATAAAAGATATGCCCCCAACTCAACTTGGGCATTAAACATTATATCAATAACCAAATACAATATCAAGAGGCAAAATACAATTAATGATGCATATGAGAGGAGATCCAAATTGAAAAGGGTTTTATATGATGCTCAAATGCAAGGTGGCATGATGACATGAGCATGATATAATTATGATGCAACAATTATATATAGGAAGTAGCCATTATATTACTAGACCAAGTAGCATTACAATTGTTAGACAATTGGGATGCTACAACTCTCCCCCACTAAACAAGAATCTCGCCCCGAGATTCTAGGAAGAAGAAGAAGACGACTCAAAGAGGGTAGGATACTTGGCACGGAGCTCATCTTCACGTTCCCAAGTGGCTTCATCAACAGAATGGTGCGACCACTACACCTTGCAGAACTTGATGGACTTGTTGCGAGTCCTTCTTTCTGCGACTTCCAGGATTTTTGTGGGGTGTTCTTGATAAGACAGGTCTTCTTGGAGATTGATAAGCTCATGGTCCACGGTCCTGCCGGGATCCCTGAAGCACTTCTTGAGTTGAGAGATGTGGAAAACATCATGGACCTTGAGTTTTTCCGGGAGCTCAAGAGCATAAGCAACTTCTCCTCTTCTTCCACGAATTTTGAATTGACCGATGTATCTAGGAGCCAGCTTTCCTTTGATACCAAAGCGGTGCGTGCCTCTCATGGGAGTGACACGAAGGTAAACGAGATCACCAGGGACATACTCCATGTCCGTGTACTTCCTGTCGTAATTGCTCTTCTGGCGACTTTGAGCAATCTTCAGATTTTCAAGAATGATGTGAACCTTCTCCTCCGCTTGAGTTACAATGTCGGGGCCAAACAATATTCTTTCTCCTGCACCCGACCAACCAATCAGAGTTCTGCATTTGCGACCATAGAGAGCCTCAAATGGTGCCATCTTTAGACTTTTCTGGAAGCTATTGTTGTAAGAGAATTCAGCATAAGGAAGACATTCTTCCCACTTCATGCCGAAAGAGATGACACAAGCACGAAGCATATCTTCCAGAATCTGATTGATCCTTTCAACTTGTCCTTGCGACTGAGGGTGGTAAGCTGTGCTGAAGTTCAATTTTGTTCCCAAAGCATTTTGGAAACTTTCCCAGAACTTGGAAGTGAAGATGCTTCCACGGTCTGAACTGATCTCAAGAGGAACCCCATACAGAGAGACAATTCTGTTGATATAGAGCTCAGCCAACTGAATTGCAGAAATTGTTTCCTTGATGGGAAAGAAGTGAGCCACTTTAGAAAGCCTGTCAATGACAACAAAGATTGCATTGTTTCCCTTCTGCGACCTTGGAAAACCAGTGATGAAGTCCATCTCTACTTTCTCCCATTTCCATTCCGGGGGTTTCAATGGCTGTAGAAGACCGGAAGGTTTCTGATGGACAGCTTTAACTCTACGGCAGACATCACACTCTGAGACATACTTGGCACAATATCGTTTCAATACCGACCACCAATATTGTGTTTTCAAGTCCATGTACATCTTTGTGCTGCCAGGGTGGATAGAAAGAACAGAATCATGCGCCTCCTTGAGAACTTGCTCTCTCAAACCCGGGTAGTTCAGAACAAACATCCTGTGTTCAAAGAAAAGCGTGCCTTGGTCATCGACGTGGAAGGACTCATACTTCGGAAGCTGAATGTTGGAGATGACCTTTTTGGTGTACGGATCACCAAGTTGAATGGAGCGAACCTTTTCTTCCAAGAGAGGGGTTGCCAGAAGGTTCAGAAGATACCCTTGATCCACAATTTCAAGGTTGAGCTGACGGAATTCCTCGCACAAGAGCGGCTGTTGTTCTTCCAGCATGAGGTTGCTGACATAAGCTTTGCGGCTGAGAGCATCGGCCATGACATTAGCTTTGCCCGGAGTGTAGTTGATGGTCAAATCAAAATCATTGATTGCTTCAATCCACCTCCTCTGACGAAGGTTAAGATCAGGCTGTGTGAAGATATACTTCAGACTCTTGTGATCAGAAAAGATTTCACAACGGTTGCCCAGCAAGTAATGCCTCCACACTTTCAAAGCAAAGACAACTGCTGCGAGTTCGAGGTCATGTGTAGGATAATTGATCTCATGCATCTTCAACTGTCGAGAGGCATAAGCAACAACTTGTTTTTCTTGCATAAGGACCGCACCCAATCCTTGCAAAGAGGCGTCACAGAATATCTGGAAAGGCTTGGATGTATCTGGAGGAACCAAGACTGGTGTGGAAGTGAGCTTCTCTTTGAGTGTTTCAAAGCTTGCTTGACATGCAGGAGTCCAAAGGTATTTCTTGCCTTTCTTGAGGAGATCGGTAAGAGGCTTCGCTATCTTCGAAAAGTTCTGAACGAAGCGACGGCAATAACTAGCCAAACCAAGGAAGCTCCGGACTTCTTTGACATTTACAGGAGGAAGCCAGTCAACAATTGTCTTTACAGTTTCCGGGTTGACGGCAATGCCCTTGGCAGAGATGACGTGACCAAGATAGGTGACTTGAGGCAGCCAAAACTCACATTTGGAGAACTTTGCATACAGGCGGTTCTCACGAAGCTTGTTTAGGACACACCAAAGGTGTTCTTCATGTTCTTCCTTTGACTTAGAATAGACTAGGATGTCATCCAGATAGACCACAACGAACTTATCAAGATACTCCATGAAAACCGAGTTCATAAGCCTCGAGAAGGTGGCAGGTGCGTTGGTGAGACCGAAAGACATGACCGTGTACTCATACAGGCCATAGCGGGTGGTGAAAGCTGTTTTAGGAACATCTTCCTTGCGAATCTTGATTTGATGATAACCACTTCTCAAGTCAAGCTTAGAGAATACCACCGCTCCAGCTAGCTGATCGAAGAGATCATTAATCCGCGGAAGGGAATATTTATTCTTGATGGTTTTAGAATTGAGAGCCCGATAGTCAACACAAAGTCTATCAGTCTTGTCTCGCTTCTTCACAAAGATGGTTGGGCTACCCCAAGAAGAAGTACTGTGTTGAATGAAACCCAACTTCTCTTGTTCATCAAGCTGACGTTTGAGTTCAGCCAACTCAGCAGGACCCATTTTATAAGGCCGCTTGGAGATAGGAGCCATTCCAGGTTCAAGCTCAATTACAAACTCAACCTCACGATCCGGAGGCATACCTGGCAACTCTTCAGGAAAGACATCGGGGAACTCACAGACCACCGGAACACTCTGAATAGCTTCCATAGCATCAGCATTCAGAGCCGCCAAAGAGAAAAGCTGAATAGCAGGAGTCAGACTTGGAGAATAGACTATATGGCCTTCAGGAATTTTCAGAGAAACCGAGCGTTCAGCACAATCAATCACAGCTGCATTTGCTGTCAACCAATCCATGCCCAAGATAACATCAATGTCAGAATTGCCCAGAATAATTAAGGATGCCGAGAACGAAGAGCCACCAATCTCAATTTGGTTGTTATGGATGATTTTAGAAGCTGCCATTGTTGCTCCAGGAGAAAGGACCATTACCAGCTTAAGGAGAGGATCCATAGCTAACTCATTCTCATTCGCAAATTTGTGAGAAACAAAAGAATGCGATGCACCAGAATCAAACAAAACTCGTGCAGGGACTGAGTTAACGGAAAGCATACCCATCACAACTCCAGGTGCATGCTCAGCTTGAGCGGCGTTGACACAGTTGGCACGAGCAACAGTAGACCCGGGCTTGGTGTTGATGTTGAGAGCCCGAGGTGGTGGTGCACGAACCATAGGAGAGCTTGCCGCAGGTCTTGGAGTGGTGGAGGAAGAGCTTTGTTGTTCATAGGACAGTTCTAGTGTTGATGCCCAGTGTTTCCACAAGTGTAACAAGCACCAGGTGGACGTGGAGCAACATAGCCAGGGACTCCGCCAGGCGCTCCAGGGTAGTGGTGGTTGTAGCCCCTGGGAGCAGCAGTGAGGAAGTTTGGTGGCCTTGCCGCGAAGCTTGAAGGTCTTGGTGGAGCCGGGAGCGACGGTGGGGTGTTAGGAACCCAGACACGACGCTTAGAAGGAGTTGACATAGCTGAAGAGCTTGCTGCATCGCGGTTGTGTTTCTTTGACTCCTCAAACACTTTCCTACTTGCTTCTTCCTGCAGAGCTGTATGCTGGAGTTCCAGAAAAGACGCCGGCCTTGCATGTGTGATTGCATATTTAATCGATGCATTGAGCCCTTGTCGGAATCTCTTTTGCTTCTTCTTGTCATCAGAGATCTCATCGCCACCATAACGAGAAAGGTTCATGAAGTTTCTGATGTAGGTATTGACATTGTCATTGCCCTGCTTGAGGTTGAGAAACACTTCCTTCATCCTCTCCATGACAATTTCTGACAGATACTGCTCTTTGAAAGCTCCAGTGAACTGTTCCCAAGTAGGCTGAAGACCAGTGCAGTTTGCCTTGAGGTAATTCTCCCACCACAGAGCTGCATCTCCCTTGAGAAGGTGAGTGGCACATTTTACCCATTCTTGCTCAGGAACATCAGCAGTCACCAGTAACCTTGACATTTCACGCAACCAATCATCAGCATCAAGTGGTTGATCGGACACATCAAATTGGCGTGGGTTGAACTTCAGGAAGCTTTTGATGTCTCCTCGCTTAGGAGGTGGAGGTAGCAGAACAAACTCATTCCTCCTGACACTTTCTTCAAAACGCTGCTGGTTCTGCTGCATTGCTGCCAAGGCATTGGCGATGCTTGACAACGCAGCCCCCAGTTCAGGTTGTATGTCCTCCTCAGAACGGCGTGGTGGTGCCATCCTGTGATTGATATAAAACACAAGTCAGTACCATAATGGAGAATAATAATAATCCAAAATAGTACCAAGATGGAATTAACCAAGATTAAAGGATACAATTCACTAAGATGATATTAAAATATCAACAAAGTTCAAAGCACCTAGAAGATATTAAGCATATCGCGCACGACTGAAAAGGAGTGTGGAAGCACAGATGTATCAAAGAAATTTTTTCCGCATTTTCGGCATTAAAATACCAATAGATGCGCAAAAATCACTTAACGAATCAAGATTAGTGACTCTACCAATTCAATATACAAGAGCGAATGATAAAAGTAGTGGTATGGTCGCGACTCCATCCCGCACTCAAATCATTACTCCGCACATGATTAAGTAGAACACGTATCCCAACACCTTCTCAAGATGAACCTAAAGATTAGTAACTAGGAAACGAACACCCCAAACAAGATAACATCGGATAACAAAGAGTAAGACAGATCGCGGCGGTATACAACGGATCAGATAGATCGCGTCGGTTTTCAAAAGCCTGTCGGTATGGAATGTACCAACAGTTGATAACCAAAGGCAGATTGTGATAACAAATTGGATGCAACAGATAGACAAGGAATTACACACACACACACACAACCTATGGTACTACGGAACCCATAACACGTGAATCCTAGTTTGAATTTTTAGAAGAGGATTGAAAATGTTACACTTCCTTACCAGAAAAGGGTGGGTGGGTGGGTAAGAAGAAAAGTGGAAGCAGTCCTACTCTCGCGTTTTGTTTTTCCCTAGTATACATAGCTACCAAAAATATTTGCTAGACTGACAACGACCATTTGGCTGAGACCCTGAAGGGCGGGATGGCTCTGATACCAATTGTAACTACCTCGGTGAATTACGCTCTTAGTTACAAGCCTGGATGAGCGGAAATGGTTAAAATAGTACGGTGGGGCCAAATGCCACTCACAGGTAGACCTTTCGGCCGTCCTAACCATTCCCAAACATCGGGACAAGAACGAGCAGCGTAATCGGCAGGCGAAGGGATCAACTACATACACAAATGAGTATGTATGCAAGCCACCATACAACAGTCCTCAGAGCCATTCCATCTAAAAGAAATAGGAATATTGCAATGCCATACGGCAAGATCCCAATATCCTAGATAGATATAATAGTTTAGGATATCTCCTCATACATCAAACATCAGAGTATCAGGCGGAAGCGGAAAACGAGATCCGAGTACGGATAAGAAGCAAATCAGCATAAGATGCCCCATAAATAAACACATCCCGCCCACAGATCTCACGGATCCCCGTTCCCGAAATCTCTACACCGAGTGATCGTTGCCAACATCGTCCGTCTCCTCCACCCAGTATCCATCTTGCGAGCTTACCTGTTCATCTGAATCAAACAATTTATCGTGTGAGACCCTAGGGGTACTCAGCAAGTCTTTATGCCTCTAAAGGGGACACAACCTGGGGTGATGCAATTGCAGCAAAAGATAATACCTAACATCTCTAGGGATACTCGCTAACCATCCGCCTAACCAAAGATAGACGGATGTCCGTGAATTAATAACAACAGTTATAACGGTAATATTAACAGATCCATCCTCCTCCTCGCTTACCAACGAGGAAACGGACGAACAGCCCCCCATCCGTTGGTAGTTTTATTATCCATTCCATGAGTGTTGCACTATTTACTAGTCAGGTACTTAGTCAAATTAAAAGCGATACTTTAGTTATACTTGTCTATGATCGAGAAACTGTGCTCCAAGTCGTCCATAACCGCGGACACGGCTTTCAGAAAGTTTTACCCTGCAGGGGTGCACAAATAGCAACACACACTCGATCAACCTCGGAAAAACCAAATCAAAACCCAACGAGGCATTCACGATAAAACGATCATAGGATTCAGAAATATTTCAGGGGGCCACCCCACTAAGCTACCCGCAATGAAGTTGGCCGGCTCCGAAACGGACCCAGGGTTTGCGTCAGTGGCTGTAAACGACTGGGAACCCGAAAGTGTGACTGGTCTTGTCGATACCACGAAAACACTCCGCATCCAAAACAGTACAGGTGCTCCTCGCACAATCTTAAATAAAGCAGTAAAGCATGGCATAAGTACAGGATAGTAATAAAGCCCCAAACTACTTTGTGGCCCCAAGAAATAAGAATGAATCGAGCTCTGGCTCAGGGGGTTCATAAGCCTCCCGGATGTGGATAGTGCGAATATTCAAGGAACAGGAATCAAGTACTCGGGGTCCTGCGGGACACAAGTGAGCATGAAAAACCAAATAGCAGATATTGCTCACCGGTGCCACTTTCATTAGTTATCCCATTACTACTCAGGTTAAGTTGTTTAGGTACCTCGTTATCCATCAGACACTCACATACCCTACACATGCTGTTCTACAACCCGCATGGCTCAAACAACTCCTGTAGTAATGGCTCATGGGATGGAGGAACAAGCTTCGGTGGGGTTGAAAAGTAAAGGCTATGCAATACTTGGGATTCAGTTTAATGCAATCGCGACTCAATGATGCAAGAATAAGATAGAGGCAATAGGTACTATATGTATGAAAGCATGTGGTAGTGCTTGCCTGGCAGCTCAGTTGAAGCGAGAGAAGGATCTGGGTAGTGCTCCTGGGTTTCTTGATATATCCCCTGCTCAGCGTCTATTCGAAGAAGAACCAAACAAACAAGGGCCAACATAAATAAAGTGCACAAGCATATGAATAAAATGCGACAAGCAAACAATCATGCCATGATGAATGATGCACAATTTTCATGGCAATAATGTAGCATGGCATGGGTGAGGTGTGGAATACAAGAATAAAGCATTTTATGGTGTTTTAGTCACCTTTTTATCCTCAAATAAGTTGCTGTATACTTTATATTTATATGATGCATGCTGCAATTCAGAACATGGAATGCATAAACAGAAAGGTCTCGTCGAGCTGATCATTTTAGACATATCATTTATCAAAATTGGAGTTATAAAACCAAAGTTATTAATAAATTAAGGAAAAGGGCATTTTATTGTAATTTTAATCAACTCGAAAATTAAAGTGTTCAAACATTATTTTGAATAGAATATTTGAATTCTTCACATTTTTCTGATTTCAAAACATATATTACATGTTTAATTTGGAATTATATTTTAAAAGATATTTGAAAACAGATTTGAATTTGAATTTAAAACAAATTTGAAAAGTTTAAATTAAAACAGAAAACAGAAACCCTTTGGTCACTCACACAGACCTAGCCACAGACACAGACGGGTGGGCCAGGTGCTGACTGGACGATCTGGCACGGTAAAAGCTTTTCACACCGCGGTTTGACCCAGCCACAGAGAGTGACAAGCGGGGCCGGAGTACACGCGGACCCACACGCGGGCGCGCCAGCCGGGGCGTGACACGCGGCAGATCCGAGGGAGTGCGGGTTGAGGCGGTGGAACTTGGGAGGGGGGTTCTGCAAAAAACACAGGGAGGCTGACCAGTGGGGTAGGCTGGACCGCGGGTTTAGGAATAAAAAGGTTGGGGGGTGAGTGCAAAGTGTCAACGTGCATTGTTTCTCTTCTCGCGGTTTCTGACGAAACTGACAGAGAACGGCGACAGCGCGCGGCGGTGAATCGAACCCACGATCTGGTGCGCGCGCAGAGGCGGTGACCGCTACGGCTCGAAGGGGTTGTTGGTAGGTTGCTGTGGCGCGGCTAGGTAAGGTTCTCGCGACGAGAGGACGGTCCTCGACGACGGGAGCTCGCCGCGCCGAGAGCGCTCGACGAAACGCACAACGCGAACAGGCAACAGATCGGCTAGCGGAGGTGTCTGGGAGGGTCGGGCGCTCACCGAGAGTGGGTCGGTGGTGGCGGAACGGCTTGGGACGCAGGGGATCGGCGACGATGCAGACGGCCGGCGAGATTAGGGTTTCAGCGGCGTTGCGGTACTGCAGAAGAAGTGGGGCTTCTCCTCCTCGCTGTCGTGCTCCTGGTGAAGCAGAAGAACCTCCTCGGCCTCCTCGACCACCTCCACGCCGCGCTCGTTGGTTGGAACGAAGACACGACGGTGGTGCAGACGGTGTCTGGCGAGAGGGAGATGTTGTCGGTGGAGAAAAGAGGGGAGAGGGCAAGGCCCTGGGGTAGATCTGGGAGAGGCAGAGGAGACGTGGGGAAAGAGGATAAGTAGAAGAGGAGGGGGAGGCGCCGTGGGGATCTGGTTGAAGATAAAGGTGGCTTCGGCCACCTTTTTCCTTCTCCTCTTCACGTGCTCGAGCTGGAGCTCGTCTTGGGCAGGTAGGGCATGGCAGGTGGGCCAGGACGCGACCAAAGAGGGCAGGCTCAGGTGGGACAGGCACGACAGAGAGAGAGAAAGAGAGAGGAGAGGGAAAACTCGGGTGTAGCTTCGGCTAGGACTAGATAGAGTGTCTCGGGTTAGGGTTTTTAGTTAGAGTTGGAGAGATAGCTGGGTGGGGCCTGCATGGCAGGGAGAGGGGAGCCTAGGTATGGTGCGAGGAGGGAGGTGAGGTGGGGTTAAGGGTTGGGGTTTAGGCTAGAACTAGGGTTAGAGGAAAAAATAGAGAGGTGTTAGGGTTTTGTAAATAGTGTTTACTAGGTACGGTGATTAGATTAGAGAGGGAGATGGAGAGAGGTGTTTAGGGTAAGGAATGGTTTGGTGATTAGGGTTTTACTCAAGCCCCCAAGCAAGATCATGCATGAACAAGAGGGGAGTAGGGTGTGATGTAGATATGGAGATGTGAGAGAGGCTTGATGGCCACATGGCAAGGGTACACCAACAAGGTGGAAAGGTTTGAGAGAGAAAGGAGAGCTCCAAGAGATATACACCACTCAAAAATTCAAATAAAAACCAAAAGACTAGAATGTGGTGGTACTTGCATGGCCCATGCAAAATAATTAATGCCATGTTTATTCTTGTGAAAACAATAATATTAACATGGCATTATTCTTATGCATTCCCAAAAGTGGAATAAAAGCCAAGCAAAAGAATTTACAGAATTAGATCCACCCTATCTCCCATGAGCTAGATTAAATACCAAAGAAAATAAAATACAAGCTCATGGAAAATGGGATGGTGGAATTATAAGGTGGTGACAAAGAAAGGTGGTGGAGTTGGAATAAAAGATATGCCCCCAACTCAACTTGGGCATTAAACATTATATCAATAACCAAATACAATATCAAGAGGCAAAATACAATTAATGATGCATATGAGAGGAGATCCAAATTGAAAAGGGTTTTATATGATGCTAAAATGCAAGGTGGCATGATGACATGAGCACGATATAATTATGATGCAACAATTATATATAGGAAGTAGCCATTATATTACTAGACCAAATAGCATTACAATTGTTAGACAATTGGGATGCTACAGGTTGGTCCCGAATAGGTCTCTCTTATCCCTCTCTAATAGCCGACAGTTGCATCGAGTCTCTATAGGTTGTTTAGTGCATGCTGCGCTGCCGCTTCAGTCCACCATACCTATATAGGCGAGAGCCGCTGAATTCTAGCCTCGCCGTGTACTGGCCTCAGTACTGACGCTCCTCTTTTTCCTTTGCCCTTTGTCGGCACCCCTTTTATTTTAGCAGGTTTGAGATCGACGTTGTTAGCAGGGTTACCCTTCCGGCTTGGCCTGGGCAGGGTTATGGATGCCATTGGTTATTCTTCAGGGCTCTTAGCCCCATTTGCATCTTGTACGTACTCGGACGTTGTATCATTTTCAAGGTGATTTGGATCTTTGTATTGTATATCTGTATTCTTGGCTCATGGAGTCGTTGTTTTGTATATATGTTCTGTGGGTTCCATCGTGGACTAATGTGTAATGGTATTACTTCGTTTTCCACCCGCACGAAAGTGCCTGGTGGGCGTCCTTGAATCGTTTCTATGCAGGTTTGGCGGGAAGCGCTAAAACTTGCATAGGGCCGATTCGAGGGTGTTACACATTCATCTTCTCAAAACACTTTTGAAGCTCCGGCTCCATGGCATAGAGCATTCCGCTCTAGATGAGGGAGAAATCATCTGCCTTGGACTGCCAGACATTCTTTTTGTCCTCAGAGGCGGAATCTGCAGGCTTAGCCGGAAGCTCAGCCTCGATGACATAAGTCAACTTGTAGGGGACTAGGAGGATCCTAAGATTGCGGAACCATGCGGTGAAGTTGGTTCCATCAGTTTTCAGCTTGTCCTTCTCGAGGAAAGTGCTAAGGTTGAAGGTGGGTGGGCGAGACATCTACAAAGGAATTTGCAAAGTATTTAGACTATGTTCATAATAATGAGTTCAAATTTTAATAAAGGAACTCCCACTTAAACAAACATCCCTCTACTCGTTTAATGATCACATGATCCCTATCCCCTGCACCTCCCCCGATCATCACGGCCATCAGTGCAGTATCAAAGGTGGACATTCCCTAATGTCGATCACATCAACTATGTGATTCATGCTTGACTTTTCAGTCTCTTGTATTCCGAGGCCATGTCTGTACATGCTAGGCTCGCCAGTTCTAACTTGTGTGTATTCGTAGTGCAACATGGCTTACACCCACTGTATGCGAACGTAGATATGTCTGACACCCAGGCCTGTCACCCTGGATCGCCTCATACCGAAGAACTTTCTTGGTGGTGCACACACAAGGGGAATACGATAACTGGAATACTATGAGGGATTATCTTATTATGCTACCGTCTAGTAAGTATACCAGCACAATAAGTAATACTTCTAAAGTGAAGTGTTATGACATGGTTATAGCTTTGTGATCATTATCAATAGCTTCAATGAGAGTTTCACAAACTTGTCATTGCCATGTTATAATACTTGCCCCTATGCAATAACGAAGATAGAAGCTTCTACATTGACTATTGCATGTTTTACGCGGCTTTAGGGCTTTCGCAGTAGAACCCTTTCCCACCTACGAACGTCGAGCCACAACATGGATTAAATGACTGCCGTTCTTCTTCCCTTTTCAGGGCCCTCTAATGTCAATGCCATATTAACTACTATAGAGAAACAAACACCCCCCTAAGCCACTTTGATTTGTGGACCAGTCTCGTGAATCACCACGTGAGGTCGGTTGGGGGCCGCTTCATCAAACAGTGCCGCGATATGAACAATAACACTAAAGAGGGTAGCAACTAGAGAATCAATGCCCACACATTGCTATGTGTTCTATCCATACGACATGTCTACCCATAGACCCGCTCTGGTACCACTGAAGGGTTCCGTAGCAGAAAAAAAAATTCTATCTACTCGAACACTAATACCAGGATCTATACTATGTAGACATAAGTAACGGAGAAGGAATACAGTATTCATACCTTTCCAGAGAGAGGCACGCCTTACGCATGAAGGCATATATTGATGAAGACGAGCAGCACCCCAAGTGTGGTGCCTCCAAAGTTCGTCACATGTCCGGTGTAGTGGACGTCAATCAGGCTCCGATCTAGCCGAGTAGCGGAAGAAGTAGATGCCGGATCGCCGATCACACGACGGTAGTGTGAAGGTGGAGAATTCAACCACGAGGTCCTCCCCAATATTACGGGGAAGTCCTCAGCAGAAGAGAGAGAGAATGAGAGGAATGGGTGTGTTCCAAGGGGAGGGGGGACCCCTTTATATAGTAGGAGGGGGGCGCACCACCCAGGGGCCAGGCGGTGTGATACTAATGCCCAAACCCGCCGGACACCATGGGGCAGCCACTGGCTCTAGGTGGGCCCCACTCGGGTGGCCCACTAGCCCTTGGCCGGCTGGCCCCTACCCCCTAGGCGCCTTGCCCACTTGGGCCTCCCTTCGGGTGAGGCCCAGTAGCAATATAGTGCCTTCACAAATAAAATATAATATATATTGAATATTAATTCTCCAATTAACATTCAAATACACATATTATATTATTACTTCACTCCGGAACATCTTCTGGACCCCTTCCGATCTCCATCGGATGTTACTGAAACTATTATGGTTTCTCTCTTTCTCTATTTCTCATACGATACCTCATCTACCCTAAGCGTCCCCACACTTAAGCATGACATCCTTCGGTTCGGGAACACTCCGGACATGATAGAGATCACTCTCATATCAATGATCAACAGAGGGACCTGGATGGCCATGTGACCCCCGTGCGTTTCACGAATACAATCGCTCGAACCATGAGATAGTCGTTCCCCATTCCCTTTGTCATAGGATACCTAATTCATCCGAGACTTGATCTTCGGCATCTTTATACCTTAGTTCGATCTCGTTGTCGATGAACTTGTTTTCTCGTTCTCATGTCGTTGCATTCCGTGACCTAGTCACATGCTTGCAAGCTTCATTAATGCAACGTCACCGAGATGGCCACATGTATCTGTCCGTTACATGGACTAGACAAATCCTGGTCTTGATATGTACTCCTCTACGCATTCCTTCGGAAAACCTGAGTGGCACCTTTTTGATCACCCTGTTACGAGATGATTCTTGATAACCATCTAAGCTTCTTCCAGAATGGTGATTTGCATTACCTCACAGTCAAAGGATCAGGTTGCGAGGTTCTCTGTGTTTTATCATCAATGGTGAACTTTGTAACTAGATCTCATTACGATATAACGGTCGGATGTTTGTCTATCATGTTATTTAACTAATAACATGACCTCATTGTCAGTTGGCATAAATGCCCATGGTCTTGAAACATAGACCATCCTCATGACCAATGAACTAGTTCACTAGAGGTAACTAGAGACACGGTTTGTTTACATACCACACGTGTATTAACGTTTCGTATTAACACAGTTATAACACAATATGAAATGTATTATGAACATACAGGAGGTATATAAAATAATACACTTTATTATTTGCCTCTAGGGCATAACTCCTTCACTAGGGTGCTCCCCATGCCGTCGTGCTCGTCACCAACTCCGGCTATACTGCTTCCTCTTATAAACTTGCGGGGACCATTGCTAAGTTCATCTCCTTTCCCTTTGTTTATCTCTCTCTCTCCGCCCTCTGTGTGCTAGAAGTGAAGAATTAGGGTTCATCCGTTGTGCTAGGGTTCTACCCTTGTTACCGTGTTCATCAAAGATGATGAAATTTCTCATGTATGCCCCTCTATGATGAAGCTATGTAGGATGATTTTTCTATGCTGATTTGGAATTGCTGACGGTGGTTCCTATCAGTGAAAATATTGTCTGAACTTCACTTACTGTCAGTGTTTAACTTGTTATACTATTACTATGATCTGAATTGAATTATATCTTCTGATTATGGTTGGAACGCTTTAGAACTAAAGCTTCATAGTATGTTATTTATGGCTCCAATTTTTGTCATATTCCACTGCGTTTAAACATTGTTTTTGGTCAAGAAATTGCCAAATAAACTCTCAACTCTTGCCACTAATGACTAATAATTGCAAATATATGCAAATCCCTTCTTTGATTTATGTTGTGTAGGAAATCACTGCTTTTAAATCGAAATAAGGAGTCATAATGAAGGATTTTGAAGAAGTACACATGGCCAAGTAATTGGAGAAGCCTTCCAGGGCTTCAACACAGTTAACGACCACTGGTACGGGTGCGGTCCACCCGTACCGCCCGCCCGTACCAAGTGGCGACGGCTTCGTCTCATCAAATCCTACAACTTTCGTGAAGACGCCTATATATTTCGATGCTCCAGCCGCCAGCCAGAGAGCCGCCATTCTCAGAGTGCATCACAACACCACCAAAGGAGATCCACACCATTGTTCATCCATCGTTCATCACTTCCACCATCCATCCATCCACTAGCCATAGCCATTGCTTTGTACTTTTAGATCTCCTTGTGATTTGGTAACCATTGTAAGAATATTTGATTTCCATCTAAGTATTTGCATGAAGTTTTCTATCTCCGATCTATTTGTTATGACTGAGTAGTCATCACGGGCTACGGGTTGGGGAGAAACCTCGCAGCAATGATGTGCATCTAGATCATGGTATAATTGTATTTTGTTTGGATTCGTGATTTGTATCTTTTGTTTTTTCGTCTCTCGTCTCGACCTATGGAATTGTAGGTAGCCAAGATCCCATAGATTAATAAAGGCTTGAGGTGAGATACTTGGCTAGCGGCAATCTCATAGGAACCTCAGTGATAGAAAGGGTAGTACGGTCTTCGCTTAGCGCCCCATTCGGGATCAACAACAACATCACCACTTAAAGCTTTGATCTATGTTTACACTTAATAATCATTTGTAACCTGTGGCTTTGGTGTACTCTCGGTTAGATTAAAATTCTATTGTTATGACCGCTACATCACGAGGTCTCTAGAATATTAGGATGTGTTGCCACAAGAGACTATCAATACAAACATTATACATGACTATGCTTATTATTATCTTTTATCCCATTTGATGTGCACCTGCAGGTGGATCTTCAACCCTAGCCTATCTCCATCCATTGATTCAAACCCGTTATAAAGTAAACTATATTGGTCCGGTCTACTAAGGTAAAATGAACAAACAAAGTCTTGTAGACATGTCCTTTATGTATTACCTTTTAGCAGTGCTTTCCAAGGTTCGATTAAACCTAGGTCTTCTAGGGAAAAAGCTATTATACTACATCCGTTAATCCGGATCTAAGGTATCAACCCTTTTTTTGGCGATGTTGTCGGGAAGCAATTTCACTATCCTGGTGAGGTCATTGGAGACCTTGTTTTTAGTTTTATTATTAGTTGTAGTTTAATTCTTGTTATTAGTTTACTTTCTTGTTACCTATTTGAAAACCCAAGAAAATTAGTTATTTTTTATTTGTTTTCATTACTTAAAAATTCCGAACTGACTATTGAGATCTTTACGAGTCCAGACAACAGGTTTGGTGCCTACCCAGACCTGATTCTCATCAAATACTTGGATTCTTTTTTTGCTAGTATTATCTAGCATCATATGCTTCATTTTAGACTTGATTATCAATAACTACCACCTCAGACCATAGGTCTTTGGCACTATGTAGTTTTCGTAAACATTTCTTAAAAGGTTGATTTTAATATAAAAAACTATGCCCATCAGCCTTCACATGTTGACTAGAACTTCATGGAGTTCCTTTCTTGCCGTGTTCGTAGCTCCTTTCCGAAACAGGGAGTAACATGTCACAATTCTTACACTCTGTAGAGGTGCGTTGCTTTACCTATAAGAGACCAAATCCTTGTTGCATAACCGGGAGTACTTTCCCGTCAACAATTCCTTGCTGTGGGGCCTAGAAATTGATCCAAGTCAATCTCTGCCCTTCTCCGCGACCTCGCATGAAGACATGACCCCCCAAACAGAACGCCCTCTACTAACCCGCATCGCGGATATAACTATTGTTGACTCCTTGAGGACTATAGTGAGCAGAACGAGAACCTGGTCGCCCCATTGATATGAGGACCTACCTATGATCGTCTCTCATAGATTGTCTAGATACCAATATCGCGAGGAGCTAAGGGGTCCCACCCATGCTGGGCCTTGAAAGGTATACCAGTGCCACAAGATGGTCATCTATTCATGCGAAAGGAAGAAGATCTAGCTGAATTCTCCATCCCATTCCAAATCTTATGGTTAACGCGTATTATATGGCGCTAGAATCACTGATGTCATGGGTTATTAAGTCATATCTATACTACAACTAGAATCCTAGATTTCACTACAACTCTTAATATTTATCATCACTTAGGATGATAATAGAATTTCATTTGCTTGGGAAAATACTTATTTTCTATCTCTTTTAGAACATAGGTGATAACACACAAGTTGCAAATACTTTCAAAAAGACTCTGCAAAGGACATGAGCAAGTGATAAACTTGCCTTGTGACTGCAAGGTAGTGAAGTCGGATGCTTCCACTCAACATTGAGCTCTTGTTTCTACAAAACACCATTATTTCTCGGTAAGGACAATATTTAAAGAAGCAATAATGCGTATGCATAGTAATGTAATGCACTACTTAATTTTGTGTGTTTTACACACATTATTAAAGGTTAAATAGAATTAATACTTTATAAATCTTAGTTACCTTTGAAATATTACATTTAATATTTTTGTAATATCATAAATTAACTTAAGAGTTTAAAAGTAATTTTTATTTTGTTTTTGCTCTTATCATCATTTTATTAAAAATCCCATAAGAGACTAAGTGTTTGAAAAAATATATATCAATTATATTGGCTAAAAATACAAACTAGTATTTTTATTATACTCAATATATATTCATTATCACAAAAGTGATTTTTAATTGTTTGTAGATACTATGATCATTTTTAGAAAATTCCATAAGGAATTTATATCATTAAAATAGTTAACTATTTTTTATTATCCTCAAATACACACCATTATTTTTGTTGAGTAGATTATATTTTTATGAACACATGGATATATTGTTTGTATTTTTAGGATTTTTATTTATTTTTCTAGTGCTTAATTTATACTAGGTGTATTTTGGTCTTTTAATAAGTGGTTTTAGGATTCTTTTTCTTCAAGCCTAGGCCTGGCCCATTGGGGTGGCCCATCCCGACCCGACCCAATAGGGTTGGGTCAAACCGCCTTGTGGCGCCTGGTACTGGCCCAGTACCCCTTCTCTTCTTCTCTCCTCGCCCACGCACGACTCGGGCATTCCCCTCTATGGCGATTTTGGATTGCCACCACCGCCGTGCTCGATTCCGGCCACCCCTGGCCTTCTCGGCCACCACTGCAGTGCATGGTGACGATGTCGACGATGCTGTGTCATCCTATCCTCTTTGATTCACTCCTCGCGCCACGTACTGGTTGTACCACCACCTCACTAGCACCTAGGGTTTGGACCCCGCCGGTGGTTTAGCGCTCCGACGCCCCTCTAGTGTCGCCCTAGTGCATTGGCGATGATGTGGTGTCACCCCTCCTCTGTAGCCGCCATGGACGCGACTCGGCACAGGTTGCAGCACCCTCTAGCTGAAGGGTTCTGTAGCAGAAAACAAAATTTTTCTATCTACTCGAACACTAATACCAGGATCTATACTATGTAGACATAAGTAACGGAGAAGGAATACAGTATTCATACCTTTGCAGAGAGAGGCACACCTTATGCAGGAAGGCGTATATTGATGAAGACGAGCAGCATCCCAAGTGTGGTTCCTCCGAAGTTCGTCACACGTCCGGTGTAGTGGACGTCAACCGGGCTCCGATCCAGCCGAGCAGCGGAAGAAGTAGATGCCGGATCGTCGATCACACGACGGTAGTGTGAAGGTGGAGAACTCAACCACGAGGTCCTCCCCAATATTAGGGGAAGTCCTCAGCAGAAGAGAGAGAGAGCGAGAGAGAATGAGAGGAATGGGTGTGTTCCAAGGGGAGGGGGGACCCCTTTATATAGTAGGAGGGGGGCGCACCACCCAGGGGCCAGGCGGTGTGGGACTAATGCCCACACTCGCCGGCCACCATGGGGCAGCCGCCGGCCCTTGGTGGGCCCCACTCGGGTGGCCCACTAGCCCTAGGCCGGCTGGCCCCCACCCCCTAGGCGCCTTGCCTACTTGGGCCTCCCTTCGGGTGAGGCCCATTAGCAATATAGTGCCTTCACAAATAAAATAAAATATATATTTAATATTAGTTCTCCAATTAACATTCAAATACACATATTATATTATTCCTTCACTCTGGAACATTTTCTGGACCCCTTCCGATCTCCATCGGATGTTACCGAAACTATTCCGATTTCTCTCTTTCTCTATTTCTCATACGATACCTCATCTACCCTAAGCATCCCCACCCTTAAGCGTAACATCCTTCGGTTCGAAAACACTCCAGACATGATAGAGATCACTCTCATATCAATGATCAACAGAGGGACCTGGATGGCCATGTGACCCCCGTTCATTTCACGAATACAATCGCTCGAACCGTGAGATAGTCGTTCCCCATTCCCTTTGTCATACGATACCTAATTCATCCGAGACTTGATCTTCGGCATCTTTATACCTTAGTTCGATCTCGTTGCCGATGAACTTGTTTTCTTGTTCTCATGTCGTTGCATTCCATGACCTAGTCACATGCTTGCAAGCTTCATTAATGCAACGTCACCGAGATGGCCACATGTATCTGTCCATTACATGGACTAGACAAATCCCGGTCTTGATATGTACTCCTCTACGCATTCCTTCGGAAAACCTAAGTGGCACCTTTTTGATCACCCTGTTACGAGATGATTCTTGATAACCATCTAAGCTTCTTCCAGAATGGTGATTTGCATTACCTCACTGTCAAAGGATCAGGTTGCGAGGTTCTCTGTGTTTTATCATCAATGGTGAACTTTCTAACTAGATCTCATTATGATATAACGGTCGGATGTTTATCTATCATGTTATTTAACTAATAACATGACCTCATTGTCAGTTGGCATAAATGCCCATGGTCTTGAAGCAGAGACCATCCTCATGACCAATGAACTAGTTCACTAGAGGTAACTAGAGACACGGTTTGTTTACATACCACACGTGTATTAACGTTTCGTATTAACACAGTTATAGCACATTATGAAACATATTATGAACATACAGGAGGTATATCAAATAATACACTTTATTATTTGCCTCTAGGGCATAACTCCTTCAGTCTCCCACTTGCACTAGAGTATATACAAAACTAGTTTACAATAGGCAGGAATCTAACACCAATGGAATCTCGGTGTTGTTTGTGCTTGTCATGTTGGAGAGCTTTAGTCAAAGGATCTGCTACATTCAGTTCCGTATCTACTTTGCAAAACTTGACTTCACCTTCGTCAACTATCTGCCGGATGACGTGAAATCTAAGTTTGATGTGTTTGGCTGTGGAATGAGTTCTTGGTTCCCTTGCATTTGCAATAGCTCACGTGTTATCACAATAGATTGTCACGGGGTCTTGTGAATTGGGAAAAACTCCTAGTTTGATGATAAAATTCCTTAGCCAAACAGCTTCATTTGCTGCATCAGCTGCAGTAATGTATTCAGACTCCATTGAAGATTGTGCCACCACCGGCTGCTTCTTGCTCTTCCAGCTTACCCCCCCACCATTCACCAAGAAAACAAATCATGTTTGAGACTTAGAGTCATCACGATCTGAGTTCTAATTTGCATCGACGTAACCTATTACGTTCAGAGCTTCATCATTTCCTCCATAGATTAGGAACATATCCCTTGTTCTTCTCAGATACTTTAGGATATTTTTCACAGCTGTCTAGTGATCTGGTCCTGGATTACTCTGATATCGGCTCGTCAAACTAAGAGCCAATGCCACATCAGGTCGGGTACTAAGCATTGCATACATGATAGATCCTATTGCAGAAGCATAGGGGACGTCAGACATCTTCTCTCTATCATTGTCCGTTACAGGACATTGAGTCATACTCAAGTTCCAATTCTTCATCATAGGTGTAAAACCCCTCTTGGTGTTTTCCATTTTGAATCTCTTCAAAATCTTATCTATGTAAGTACTCTGACTTAATGCTATTAGGTGCCTTGATCTATCTCTATAGATCTTGATTCCTAATATGTATGCAGCTTCACCTAGATCCTTCATGGAAAATTGGTTGCTCAAATACGCTTTCACGCTATTCATAAGATCCACATCGTTTCCCATGAGTAATATGTCATCCACATATACTACTAAGAAAACTACCGAGCTCCCACTTGCTTTCTTGTAAACACAGAACTCTTGTTGGTTTTGGATAAATCCAAAACTCTTGATCACTTGATCAAAACGTTGGTTCCAGCTCCGAGATGCTTGCTTCAACCCATAAATGGACCGTTGTAGCTTGCATACCTTTCCGACATCCTTAGGATCGAAAAAACCTTCTGGTTGCATCATATACAACTCTTCATCAATGTGACCATTGAGGAATGCGGTCTTGACATCCATCTGCCATATTTCATAGTCGAAATGTGCAGCAATTGCTATTAAAATCCTGACAGCCTTAAGCATCACTATGGGAGAGTAAGTCTCGTCGTAGTCAACTCCTTAAATTTGTCGAAACCCCATTGTGACAACTCGAGCTTTGTGAATGGTTACATTACCATTCGCATCTGTCTTTTTCTTAAAGATCCATTTATTTTCCATGGCCTTGCGACCCTCTGGAAGATCCACCAAGGTCCAAACTTGGTTTTCATGCATGGATCCTATTTCGGATTTCATGGCTTCTAGCCATTTCTCGAAGTCAGCACTATCCATAGATTCTTTGTAGTTTGCAGGTTCTTCTTGATCATCTAAGATGACAGACATTACAAGGCTACTGTACCAATCTGGAGTGGCACGAACCCTTGTAGACCTACGAACCTCAGGAGTCTTGATGTCATTGTTTTGATCAGCATCAATGGGCTCTTCCTCCATGTTGGAGAGCGGTTTTGGAACAGTTTCCATTGCGCTACTCGGAATACGGAGAGAAGGGTCAACAATTTCATCTAACTCTATTTTCCTTCCACTCACTCCTTTTGCAAGAAACTCTTTCTCAAGAAAGGTGCTAGTTTTTGCGACAAACGTTTTGCCTTCGGGTTGGTTGTAGAAGGTATATCCAATGGTTTCCCTTGGATATCCTACAAAGATACATTTTTCTGACTTGGGTTCGAGTTTGTCAGGCTGCAATTTCTTAACATATGCCTCACATCCCCAAACTTTCAGAAAAGACAACTTTGGCTTCTGCCCATACCATATCTCATATGGTGTTGTCTCCACGGATTTGGATGGTGCTCGGTTTAAAATAAAAGCGGCGGTTTCTAACGCATATCCCCAAAAAGACACAGACAAATCAGTTAAAGACATCATGGACCGTACACTATCCAATAGGGTCCGGTTACGGCGTTCCGACACACCATTACGATGTGGTGTTCCGACTGGCGTAAGCTGTGGGATGATCCCACAGTCCTTCAAGTGCATGTTAAACTCATAACTCAAATACTCGCCTCCCCGATCTGATCGAAGGTGCTTGATTTTCTTTGTTAAGTTGATTATCTACCTCTTTCTGAAATTCCTTGAACTTTTCAAAGGTTTCAAACTTGTGCTTCATCAAGTAGATATATCCATATCTGCTCAAGTCGTCAGTAAAGGTAACAAAGTAACAATAACCATTGCGAGTTGAGACACTCATTGGTCCACATACATCTGTATGTATGATCCCAAGCAGGTCTACAGCTCTCTCTACTATGCCGAAGAATGGTGTCGTGGTCATCTTGCCCATGAGGCATGGCTCACATGTATCAAGGGATTCGAAATCCAATGATCCAAGAAGCCCTTCTGAATGAAGCTTCTTCATGTGCTTTATGCCAATATGACCAAGACGGCAATGCCATATGTACATGGAATTATCATCACTGTGCTTACAACGTTTAGCATTAACACTATGGATGTGTGTATCACAATCAAGATTAAGTAAGAATAAACCATCACATACAAGAGCATGAACATAGAAAACATCATTCATATAAATTGAACAACCATTTCTTCCTGATTTAAATGAATAACGGTCTTGCAACAAGCAAGACCCACTCACAATATTCATACTCAGTGCGGGTACATAATAGCATTTATTCAAAACCAATAATAATCCTGACGGTAGACGAAGATGCAGGGTGCCGACGGCCATCACTTAGACTCTCGAACCATTGCCGACGCGCATCGTCACCTCGTCCTTCCTCAGGCACCTCCTACTCTGCAGATCCTGCTGAGAGTTACAAATGTGAGCAACAGATCCGGTATCAAATACCCAAGTGTTACTCCTGGCGCTAGTAAGGAATACATCAATAACATGTATATCATATATACCTTTGTCTGGAATGGCTATCTTGCCAGCTCACTTGTCTTCAAGGTACTTGGGGCAGTTGCATTTCTAGTGCCCATCACCTTTGCAGTAGAAGCACGAAGTGCCGGGCTTAGGGCCAGGCTTGGCAGCCTTTGAGGTGGTGGGAACAAGCTTGCCATCCCTCTTAGGCTTCTTGCCCTTGCCTTTTCCCTTTTGCCCCGGTTTCTTAAAGTTGGTGGTCTTGTTGACCATCAGCACCATGTGTTCCTTCTTGATTTCAACCTCAGCAGTTTTGAGCATGGCGAACACCTCAGCAAGGTTCTTAGTCTTCCCTTGCATGTTGTAGTTCATCACAAAACCCTTATAGCTAGGAGGCAGCGAATGCAACACCCTATCTATAGCGAGTTCCTCCGGGATTTTGCAATCCAGGGCGTTTAAGCGTTTAACGTAGCCAGACATTTTGACCACGTGCTCACTAATACTGCTGTGCTCTTCCATTTTATCAAAGAAGAAGAGCTCGGAAGCATCATACCTCTCTGCGCGAGCTTGTGGAGCAAAGACAGCCTTGAGATCCTCAATGATCTCAAAAGCATTCTGTAGCACCCCGGGTAAAACCACTACTAGAAAATCGCTTGCTGTTTTTTGTTGTGTGCATCATCATGACCGCATGCTCATGTCATCATGCCACTTTGCATTTGAGCATCGTCATGTCATCATGCATGGTTTTTGTCTAAAACTATTTTCGAAAAGCCTGGTTTTGTTTTCTAAATATCCCCGTCTTTATTCAAATACAAAATCCGGGCTTGGCCGGAATATTTTGTTTCGTCTACAAACGGATTTCAAAATCCCCGTTTTAAACAAATAAAATATTTATATTATTTTGTTTAGGGGGCAGCCGAACCGGGCCGAACCGACCCAGCCGGCCACCCCCAGTAAACAAAACCAGATCAGACATAACCCTACCCTTTTTCCTACCTACCCCAACCCTTCCTAATCCACCCAGCCACCACCCCCTCTCCCTCCCCTGCCCACCACCCTGTTGCTTGGCCCCACCCTGCAGCCGTCCACTCCTTCTCCCCCCCCCCACAAACACCCCACCAACCGCACCCTTCCTCCCGCGCATCGCCATCCAAAAGTCCCCTCCTCCCGCTCCTCCCGCCAGCCTGGCCCCGGGCCCCACACCTGCCCCAAACTCCTGCCACCCCGATCACCTCTGCTTCCCCCTGGCCCCACCTGTCGCCTTCCTCTCTCTCGCACCAGACCCCGTCCCCGTCCCCTTCCCCGCTTTTCCTCCTCCACCCCGCCTCTCCCTCGTCCTCCTTCTGCCGCCAACAGCCGCCGCTCGGCAGCTCGCCTCTTCTCCCGAACATGCCGCCTCCCTGTCTGGTGTCCCTACCCCCGCCAGAGGCGCCGTCGCCATCGCCCCCACATCCCGCGGCCGGATCCCATCGCCGCCTCGACCGCCCCACCATCGCGGCCCCGGGTCCCCATTCGCCTCCTCCCCTTCAAGGCCGCTGCCGCCGCGGTTCACCTTTGCCACCTACGGCCTCCCAAGCGCCCGCGGCCGCCTCTCCTCCCTCCACCGCTGCCGCCACCGCCGGCATCCCCTCTGCACCGCCGCCCTACCCGAGCTCGTCGCCATGGCCTAGGTCTCGCCTTCCCCGTCTTTGTCCGTGGACACGCAGGCCCGCCTCGGCTGCCGCCTGCTCGAGCACCTCGGTCGAGCACCCTCGTCGTCCGCCCTCCTTCACCGAACCCCCGTGCCGCCCCATCCCTGGCCGCTACGGCGCCTTCCTCGTTGTCGCCGTGTGCTCATCGTGGTCGGCCTTACCGTGTCTGCTCCCTGTTGGCTGAACCGCAAGTGACCCCACCCCCTGTCTTGGCCTCCCTCTGTGTGTTGTAGCGTTCTTTTCATGTCGATGTGTGAGTGCTAGTGTACTCAGATGAGTACCGATGGTGAAGATGTTGAATAGAGCGTGAGACCCAAGACCGAGATGAGAAGCCATGTTCTGCGCGATGCTAGATTCACGGTACGCCAAGATCTTCACGGACGACAAGTTCTCGACACGGAAACCGGACACGGCGATGCCCCTCCCAAGATCTTCGTCACGGAACATCAAGTACTCCGACATGGAACCTAGTGGTGATAACGCCGGTTTGACAAGACCTCCTCCGGCATTCGATGACCAAGACCCCGGAGCTGAAGACCACAGATGCGAAAAGTACTCCTTCCTGGATGCGATGCCCGAGAACCCGGACGCGAAGTGCTTCATCCCGAATGCCAAGACCGATCCGACACGAGGCCGACAAGCTGTTCGTAACGGCAAGATCAACACCGACCAGGGCAAAACCGATGAGCTGACGACGCCACACCAAGACCTGCGACGACCTCCGTAGACCGATCCCGTCGAACCCTGAACCCTGAGACCCAAACCCGAACCCCCCGGAATCCAAGATCTTCCGACCCAGATGTGTGAACTTTTCCCAAGCCTTATTTTATAAATGCTATATATAAAATTTGTTGCATATAAATTGATCATGCTTGCATACATGTTTGTGGTTTGGGGGCATTATGCCGATTCACCGCATAATTAAATATGGAGTCTATATGCGGGCTATTCTAGTCTTATATCGGCTCCATTTAAATTTGTGTAGCGAACTGATGCCATGTTTCGCCCTGTTAATTCAACATTTAAATTGTGGGGTAGCTAAATAACTTGAACCTTATAATTAATTGTCGGGACCCCGGTTCCGCTTAATATTGCCTAATTGCACCACATCTATGCCATGTCATGCATCATATCATAAACATTCCGTTTCTTCTGCCGTAGCATTAAATATTGCATCTGGTGTTTCTTCTAGTGTTTGTTTCTTCGCGGATTAGGCCGATGAGTGGATGCGAGTACCGACAAGTTCTCCGAATATGATCTGTCGGCAGTGTTTTCCCAGGCGAGCAATCTCCCCCTTTCTACCTATTTTGCGTTTATAGTCTTTACTTCCTCCTGTTGCTCTATTGCTATCCGTGTTACGATGCTTTAGTTTCCGTGCACCATTTATATTCCTTGCAGCCTCTATATTGCCTTGGACACATCCTATTGTCTGTTGATTGATAGACAGTCGGCCTTGCGAGTCATAGTTGCTTGCTCAGGTCCTGCTTCGCGTCATGTCGTTCCGCCATTGATAGCAGGTTGGCACATGCTTACTGGTGGAGAAGCTTAACGGCGGAGATAATCATGGCTTACATTATAACTTGTTAATAAAATGCTGGAAATAGATATAATGCAGAGGCACCGGTGGGTAATAGTCAATATTTGGTTTTTAACCGCCCACTTGTGTCCACCTAGGACCCGAGTTCTTGACACCTGTTTTGCGATCGAGCGCGCTAACCACATGTGGGTGTGTGGGCACCCTATCGGCTTACTACCTGATTTCAATGTACTGTGCTGGGGGCCACAAAGTAGTTTGGGGCTTTATTATAATCCTGTACTTATGCCATGCTTTACTGCTTTAATTACGATTGTGCGTGGAGCACCTGTACTGTTTAGGAACAACTGTGGAATGTTTTCGCGGTATCGACAAGCCCAGTCACACTTTCGGGTTCCCAGTCGTTTACAACCATTAACACAAACCCTGGGTTCGTCCCGAAGCCGGCCAACTTCGTTGTGGGTAGCTTAGTGGGGTGGCCCCCATGTACTTACTTCGGGTCTGGGAAACGTCGTGTCCAAGGCCCCGCCGCATACCATTGGGTGTATGTTCAGGATCTTGCTCATATTTGGATCTGACAACAAGGGTTGAAGTGCGTGTGGATACTTTGGTGCACCCCTGCAGGGTTAAATCTTTTCGAAAAGCCGTGTCCGCGGTTATGGATGACTTGGAGCACAGTTTCTCGATCATAGACAACTATAACTAATGAATTGTTGTTATAATATGACTTGTATCTGATATGACTAGTAAGTTGGACAACCACCATGGGATGAATGAATAAAACTACCAACTGTGTGAGTTTCCTCGGCATGACTTCCTTATTTGGTCTCGAGGGGGAATACCAGGATGGGTATGATTGGTGTTAGTATTAGGTTGGTCCCGAATAGGTCTCTCTTATCCCTCTCTAATAGCCGACAGTTGCATCGAGTCTCTATAGGTTGTTTAGTGCATGCTGCGCTGCCGCTTCAGTCCACCATACCTATATAGGCGAGAGCCGTTGAATTCTAGCCTCGCCGTGTACTGGCCTCAGTACTGACGCTCCTCTTTTTCCTTTGCCCTTTGTCGGCACCCCTTTTGTTTTAGCAGGTTTGAGATCGACGTCGTTAGCAGGGTTACCCTTCTGGCTTGGCCTGGGCAGGGTTATGGATGCCATTGGTTATTCTTCAGGGCTCTTAGCCCCATTTGCATCTTGTACGTACTCGGACGTTGTATCATTTTCAAGGTGATTTGGATCTTTGTATTGTATATATGTATTCTTGGCTCATGGAGTCGTTGTTTTGTATATATGTTCTGTGGGTTCCATCGTGGACTAATGTGTAATGGTATTACTTCGTTTTCCACCCGCACGAAAGTGCCTGGTGGGCGTCCTTGAATCGTTTCTATGCAGGTTTGGCGGGAAGCGCTAAAACTTGCATAGGGCCGATTCGAGGGTGTTACACATTCATCTTCTCAAAACGCTTTTGAAGCTCCGGCTCCATGGCATAGAGCATTCCGCTCTAGATGAGGGAGAAATCATCCGCCTTGGACTGCCAGACATTCTTTTTGTCCTCAGAGGCGGAATCTGCAGGCTTAGCCGGAAGCTCAGCCTCGATGACGTAAGTCAACTTGTAGGGGACTAGGAGGATCCTAAGATTGCGGAACCATGCGGTGAAGTTGGTTCCATCAGTTTTCAGCTTGTCCTTCTCGAGGAAAGTGCTAAGGTTGAAGGTGGGTGGGCGAGACATCTACAAAGGAATTTGCAAAGTATTTAGACTATGTTCATAATAATGAGTTCAAATTTTAATAAAGGAACTCCCACTTAAACAAACATCCCTCTACTCGTTTAATGATCACATGATCCCTATCCCCTGCACCTCCCCCGATCATCACGGCCATCAGTGCAGTATCAAAGGTGGACATTCCCTAATGTCGATCACATCAACTATGTGATTCATGCTTGACTTTTTAGTCTCTTGTATTCTGAGGCCATGTCTGTACATGCTAGGCTCGCCAGTTCTAACTCGTGTGTATTCGTAGTGCAACATGGCTTACACCCACTGTATGCAAACGTAGATATGTCTGACACCCAGGCCTGTCACCCTGGATCGCCTCATACCGAAGAACTTTCTTGGTGGTGCACACACAAGGGGAATACGATAACTGGAATACTATGAGGGATTATCTTATTATGCTACCGTCTAGTAAGTATACCAGCACAATAAGTAATACTTCTAAAGTGAAGTGTTATGACATGGTTATAGCTTTGTGATCATTATCAATAGCTTCAATGAGAGTTTCACAAACTTGTCATTGCCATGTTATAATACTTGCCCCTATGCAATAACGAAGATAGAAGCTTCTACATTGACTATTGCATGTTTTACGCGGCTTTAGGGCTTTCGCAGTAGAACCCTTTCCCACCTACGAACGTCGAGCCACAACATGGATTCAATGACTGCCGTTCTTCTTCCCTTTTCAGGGCCCTCTAATGTCAATGCCATATCAACTACTATAGAGAGACAAACACCCCCCCTAAGCCACTTTGATTTGTGGACCAGTCTCGTGAATCACCACGTGAGGTCGGTTGGGGGCCGCTTCATCAAACAGTGCCGCGATATGAAAAATAACACTAAAGAGGGTAGCAACTAGAGAATCAATGCCCACACATTCCTATGTGTTCTATCCATACGACATGTCTACCCATAGACCCGCTCTGATACCACTGAAGGGTTCCGTAGCAGAAAACAAAAAAATTCTATCTACTCGAACACTAATACCAGGATCTATACTATGTAGACATAAGTAACGGAGAAGGAATACAGTATTCATACCTTTCCAGAGAGAGGCACGCCTTACGCAGGAAGGCATATATTGATGAAGACGAGCAGCACCCCAAGTGTGGTGCCTCCAAAGTTTGTCACATGTCCGGTGTAGTGGACGTCAATCGGGCTCCGATCCAGCCGAGTAGCAGAAGAAGTAGATGCCGGATCGCCGAGCACACGAAGGTAGTGTGAAGGTGGAGAACTCAACCACGAGGTCCTCCCCAATATTACGGGGAAGTCCTCAGCAGAAGAGAGAGAGAATGAGAGGAATGGGTGTGTTCCAAGGGGAGGGGGGACCCCTTTATATAGTAGGAGGGGGGCGCACCACCCAGGGGCCAGGCGGTGTGGGACTAATGCCCACACCCGCCGGACACCATGGGGCAGCCGCTGGCTCTAGGTGGGCCCCACTCGGGTGGCCCACTAGCCCTAGGCCGGCTGGCCCCTACCCCCTAGGCGCCTTGCCTACTTGGGCCTCCCTTCGGGTGAGGCCCATTAGCAATATAGTGCCTTCACAAATAAAATATAATATATATTGAATATTAATTCTCCAATTAACATTCAAATACACATATTATATTATTCCTTCACTCCGGAACATCTTCCGGACCCCTTCCGATCTCCATCGGATGTTACTGAAACTATTCTGGTTTCTCTCTTTCTCTATTTCTCATACGATACCTCATCTACCCTAAGCGTCCCCACACTTAAGCATGACATCCTTCGGTTCGGAAACACTCCGGACATGATAGAGATCACTCTCATATCAATGATCAACAGAGGGACCTGGATGGCCATGTGACCCCCGTGCGTTTCACGAATACAATCGCTCGAACCATGAGATAGTCGTTCCCCATTCCCTTTGTCATAGGATACCTAATTCATCCGAGACTTGATCTTAGACATCTTTATACCTTAGTTCGATCTCGTTGCCGATGAACTTGTTTTCTCGTTCTCATGTCGTTGCATTCCGTGACTTAGTCACATGCTTGCAAGCTTCATTAATGCAACATCACCGAGATGGCCACATGTATCTGTCCGTTACATGGACTAGACAAATCCTGGTCTTGATATGTACTCCTCTACGCATTCCTTCGGAAAACCTGAGTGGCACCTTTTTGATCACCCTGTTACGAGATGATTCTTGATAACCATCTAAGCTTCTTCCAGAATGGTGATTTGCATTACCTCACAGTCAAAGGATCAGGTTGCGAGGTTCTCTATGTTTTATCATCAATGGTGAACTTTGTAACTAGATCTCATTACGATATAACGGTTGGATGTTTGTCTATCATGTTATTTAACTAATAACATGACCTCATTGTCAGTTGGCATAAATGCCCATGGTCTTGAAACATAGACCATCCTCATGACCAATGAACTAGTTCACTAGAGGTAACTAGAGACACGGTTTTTTTACATACCACACGTGTATTAACGTTTCGTATGTTTACATACCACACGTGTATTAACGTTTCGTATTAACACAGTTATAACACAGTATGAAATGTATTATGAACATACAGGAGGTATATAAAATAATACACTTTATTATTTGCCTCTAGGGCATAACTCCTTCACTAGGGTGCTCCCCATGCCGTCGTGCTCGTCACCAACTCCGGCTATACTGCTTCCTCTTATAAACTTGCGGGGACCATTGCTAAGTTCATCTCCTTTCCCTTTGTTTATCTCTCTCTCTCCGCCCTCTGTGTGCTAGCAGTGAAGAATTAGGGTTCATCCCTTATGCTAGGGTTCTACCCTTGTTACCGTGTTCATCAAAGATGATGAAATTTCTCATGTATACCCCTCTATGATGAAGCTATGTAGGATGATTTTTCTATGCTGATTTGGAATTGCTGACAGTGGTTCCTATCAGTGAAAATATTGTCTGAACTTCACTTACTGTCAGTGTTTAACTTGTTCTACTATTACTATGATCTGAATTGAATTATATCTTCTGATTATGGTTGGAACGCTTTAGAACTAAAGCTTCATAGTATGTTATTTATGGCTCCAATTTTTGTCATATTCCACTTCGTTTAAACATTGTTTTTGGTCAAGCAATTGCCAAATAAACTCTCAACTCTTGCCACTAATGACTAATAATTGCAAATATATGCAAATCCCTTCTTTGATTTATGTTGTGCAGGAAATCACTGCTTTTAAATCGAAATAAGGAGTCATAATGAAGGATTTTGAACAAGTACACATGGCCAAGTAATTGGAGAAGCCTTCCAGGGCTTCAGCACAGTTAACGACCACTGGTACGGGTGCGGTCCACCCGTACCGCCCGCCCGTACCAAGTGGCGACGGCTTTGTCTCATCAAATCCTACAACTTTCGTGAAGACGCCTATATATTTCGATGCTCCAGCCGCCAGCCAGAGAGCCGCCATTCTCAGAGTGCATCACACCACCACCAAAGAAGATCCACACCATTGTTCATCCATAGTTCATCCATCGTTCATCACTTCCACCATCCATCCATCCACTAGCCATAGCCATTGCTTTGTACTTTTAGATCTCCTTGTGATTTGGTAACCATTGTAAGAATATTTGATTTCAGTCTAAGTATTTGCATGAAGTTTTCTATCTCCGATCTATTTGTTATGACTGAGTAGTCATCACGGGCTACGGGTTGGGGAGAAACCTCGCAGCAATTATGTGCATCTAGATCATGGGATAATTGTATTTTGTTTGGATTCGTGATTTGTATCTTTTGTTTTTTCGTCTCTCGTCTCGATCTATGGAATTGTAGGTAGCCAAGATCCCATAGATTAATAAAGGCTTGAGGTGAGATACTTGGCTAGCGGCAATCTCATAGGAACCTCAGTGATAGAAAGGGTAGTACGGTCTTCGCTTAGCGCCCCATTCGGGATCAACAACAACATCACCACTTAAAGCTTTGATCTATGTTTACACTTAATAATCATTTGTAACCTGTGGCTTTGGTGTACTCTCGGTTGGATTAAAATTCTATTGTTATGATCGCTACATCATGAGGTCTCTAGAATATTAGGATGTGTTGCCACAAGAGATTATATCAATACAAACATTATACATGACTATGCTTATTATTATCTTTTATCCCATTTGATGTGCAGCTACAGGTGGATCTTCAACCCTAGCCTATCTCCATCCATTGATTCAAACCCGTTATAAAGTAAACTATATTGGCCCGGTCTACTAAGGTAAAACGAACAAACAAAGTCTTGTAGACATGTCCTTTATGTATTACCTTTTAGCAGTGCTTTCCAAGGTTCGATTAAACCTAGGTCTTCTAGGGAAAAAGCTATTATACTACATCCGTTAATCCGGATCGAAGGTATCAACCCTTTTTTTGGCGATGTTGTCGGGAAGCAATTTCACTATCCTGGTGAGGTCATTGGAGACCTTGTTTTTAGTTTTATTATTAGTTGTAGTTTAATTCTTGTTATCAGTTTACTTTCTTGTTACCTATTTGAAAACCCAAGAAAATTAGTTATTTTTTATTTGTTTTCATTACTTAAAAATTACCAAAAAGATAAGAGCCATGGCTCAAAAGAGATTAGGGGAGTATGCTACTCCCACTGATGATTTTATTCGTGTACCCATCACTCAACCCGCAGTTTATGTTGAAACATATGATATAAAACCTAACCTTTTAAGTTAGGTTCAACAAAACCAATTTGGGGGTTCATCTTCTGAGGATTCGATATTGCACTTAAATACTTTTATTAAAATTTGTGACATGATGCGTATTAAGAATTTAGATCCAAATGCTGTTAAGCTAAGATTATTCCCTTTCTCTCTTTGAGGAAAGGTTAAGGATTTGTTGCTAGCTCTACCAAAGGGCACTATTAAATTTGGGAGGAATGCACTAATTTGTTTATGACTAATTTTTTTCCCTTAGCTAAAACTATGCAGCTAAGATCCAACATTACAAGCTTTAGACAAGAAGACCATGAGCCACTAGCGCTTGCGTGGGAAAGAATGAAAGAAGCCGTAATGAAATGTCCTAATCATGGGATGGAAGAGTGGCTTATATTGCATTTATTTTATAATGGTCTTAACCCAATGTCTAAGTCTATGCTAGATACTACAGTAGGAGGAACGATCATGGGAAAGCATGTGAGTGTTGCAAAGACCTTACTCGATGATATGCAAAATAACCATGCCCAATGGCATGTGGAAAGAACCTCGAAGAGAGTAAGTTCAATTACCGAGGTAAACAATGAGGAGCTTACATCTAAGGTAGATGAGTTGCTTAGCTTAGTAAAGGGTAAGGAAGATACCCAAGTTAATGCTATCACTACCGATGTTAATGATCTTAATTTTATAGCTTGCACTCCTTTTAATCCTGCATGGAAAAATAATTATGCTTCTAATGTTCAAAAATATCATACTAATCCTGTAGGAGCTCCTTATAATAATTATGATAATACTGATGGAGCAAATCATGGCAATCTCCCGTTTGAACAAACTGTTAGAACATTTATGCAAGCCCAAACTGAACAAAACAATATACTTATTAAGATTACAAAGAACCATGAAAGTAGTATAGGAAGATTATCTAATCAGGTTGTTGCAATTAGAAATGATGTGCAGGTGCTACAAGAAAGAACAAAGACCGTGGAGGCTCAGCTAGGTAAGGTAGTCGAGAGCCAAGCTCTCATACTAGCAAAGTTCGCTGGCAAACCCGAGCCAAATCTGGTAGAAGACCTCAAGATGATGAGGGTGGTAACGAATGATAAAAAACCTGAAGAGCTAGATTATAGCAACGCACCAACACCGGAATATAACATGGAAGATCTATTAAAGATGATCACCATTAAGAATCCAGGTATATAACAAGGTAATGATGCTATGTACCAACAATTTATACAACAAATAGCATCTAAGGTTCATGATTTAGAGATGGAGTACAAAATACTAGCTAATAAGCTTCCGGCTAAGCTAGATGATATGTTTGAGCCCACTATTAAAATTAATTTGGGAGTTAATGAGATATCCGCACTTTGTGATCTTGGTGCAAGTGTCTCAACAATTTCTAAAAGCCTATTTGATAAGTTAAACTTGGGGCCATTTGTTACAACTGAATTAAGACTCCATCTAGCTGATTCGGCTTATAAACAAGCTGTTGGGATAAAAAAAATATAGTTGTTGAAATTAAAGGTAGTCCCGCTCTTATTGATCTTGTTATTGTGGACATGCCTAAAGATCCCATAGCACCTATAATTCTAGGCAGGCCATTTCGAAGATCTATTAAAGCTTTGATTTGGATTGGAAAAGAGTAGGAAAGTTCATGCTTATAAGAGTAGGAAAGTTCATGCTTACTGTGACTTAGACTTTATCATGTCATGCTTAATATTGTTTTGACTTTATGCTTAGTGATTATTGATGTAGCATGAATTGTTACAAACAATTGAGATTGCTTAATGTTCCTTGAAAGAATCATGCATTGTTTTAGCATATAAAAGCATAATATTGTGGTACTCTCCTTTAATGCTTTATTTGGGTTGACTTGGCGCATGCTCACACCATGTTAAGACTACACCAAGTCACCATAGCCTCTATGATCATTTAGTTTTTGACTTGTAAATATCACTTTATGCTTTAATTAATAATGTTTTGTCGCTTTGCATGATTATGGCCATTATTGCTCTCTTAGTTGGTCGCTCCCAGTCTTTTGCTAGCCTCCATACCAAGTATGAGTTCCACTCATGCATCCAACTCCAAATAAAACCAAGTTATTCCAAAGAGTCCACCATACCTACCTATTAGCATTTGCTATTCCAAGTATATTCATGTTTTTATCTACCTTCCAAATTAAACTTGTTATGTGAAAATTAGTGATTAAAGCTCTCACAAACTTGATGGCACACTTTACTTTTCTTGCACTTAATAAACTTGAACCATTGTGCCCATCTATGTTGCGTATATGCTTGTGCTTTATAAATTGTGAATTAGCAGTACCATGTTACCATGGGGAACGCTTTCAACATTGCACATTATTTAGTTGATATCATGATTATTTTGCTTATGGATCTCGGCGGTGTGAAATAAAAGGGGAGCTTGTAAACTCATGGAGTTTGTATATGTGTTAGAGAAACACCTAGGCGGCTAGCCTAAGCCATTCCTAATCATGGTGGAAACTTGCAGCGTAACCATAGTGAGCAATCTGTGAAGCATCCTTAATAAAAACCTATGCAAATAGCAAATAAAAAGATCGTTGAGATGTTCATTGTCTGCTTTCCTTGTCATTTTGATATGGGAATGCTTCCATATCATCGGGCAAGGGGTACCCTGTTGGTGGTTCTCTATGATACACATGTACTTAAAATGACAAGAACTTACTCGTGACTAAAGTTGAGTAGCATGAGGTTCGGTACTCGTAAGAACGGGGCATGAGATTTTCAACTTATAACTTGTCAAGCATATCCTCATATTTGTTCACTTTAACCTTAATCACCTAAAGATGCTTATGATAGGGGCAATGAGAGCTGAAAGCTAATAAGTACCATAATTTTTGAAAGCTCTTTATGAGACTTGAATCTCTGCCTCCTTCTATGAAGGTCCTTTCTTTTACCTTTTATGTTGAGTCTCCATCTTCTATCTTTATGCACCTACTGAGAGAGCATAGTGGCCATTGTTAGTTTAATGTGCATTGTCCCAAAATTTATTGATTGATTCATAACTTTGATATTGGTTGTTCTTAAATTATTTGTATCTAGTCACCCTTATGAACTTTGAAGGTGTACTATGCATTTATGTTTTCCTACACTATGAGGGACAAGCTGAATACCATTCTCTTTATGTTTTCTGTATGTGAAACAAACAAATGTCTTTCAAAGCATTGTTATTCATGAATCTTTTGTTTGAACCTTTTCATGTTACAACATAGTTGTTATGTCTTATTATTAGAACTATATCTTTCATGCTATGTTAGAGTACTATGATCCCAGCTATCAATGGTTTACAAATACCTTGATCGAGATTGTGATGGTGCATGTCACCTCAAAAATTATTCTTTTTTATCACTTACCTACTTGAGGACGAGCAGAAGTTAAGCTTGGGGATGTTGATACGTTGTAAACGTATCTATAATTTTTGATGTTCCATGCTTGTTTTATATCTACTTCTTATGTTTTGTCCACACTTTGGAGTATTTTTACACATTTTCTGGAAATAACCTATTAACAAGATGCCACAGTGCCAGTTGCATGTTTTCTGCTGTTTTTGGTTTTAGAAAAGCTAGTAAGGAAATATTCTCGGAATTGGACCAGACAAAAGCCAAAGTCAATATTTTACCCGAAGCAACACGGAGTCTGGAGCGGAGCCGAAGAGGGGCACCAGGGCGGCCACACCCTAGGGTGGCACGGCCAGCCCTACACGCGCTGCCACCTGGTGTGGGCCCCCTGGTACTCCACCGATCTTGCCCCTTCGCATATAAAAGCCTCCCTGGACGAAAACCCTAAGTACCCCACCAAAATTCCACAAAAGAGTCTGTAACCGCCGCCATCTCCATCCCTAGATCAGGAGGGATCTGAAGCTCTTCTCGGCACCCTGCCGGAGGGGAGAGATCACCCTGGAGGCCTTCTTCATCACCATGACTGCCTCCGGTGTGATGCGTGAGTAGTTCATCCCTGGACTACGAGTCTATGTAGTAGCTAGATGGTTGGTTCTTCTCCTTTGTGCTACCATGTTTAGATCTTGTGAGCTCCGTTCATGATCAATATCATCTATTTTTAATCCTACATGTTGTGTTTGCGAGGATCCGGTGGATATTGAGATGCTATTTCGGATTGATTATTGATTCTATCATGTCTATGTTATTTGTGATCTTGCATGCTTTCCATTGTTAGTAGCTATCTTGGCCAAGTAGATGCTAGCAACTCCAAGAGGGAGTATTTATGCTCGATAGTGGGTTCATGCCTCTAGTAATCTGGGGAAGTGACAGAAATCTCTAAGGTACTAGATGTGCTATTGCTACTAGGGAGAAAAGAACAATCCTTTGTCCATGGGACAATCGTATTGTTTACTTTACACACTTTGCTTAATGCAATTATCTGTTGCTTGCAACTTAATACTGGAGGGGGGTCGGATGATAACCTGAAGGTGGATTATTAGTCATAGATGCAGTTGGATTATGGTCTATGTATAATGTTGTAATGCCCAATCAAATCTCATAGGAGTCAAGATGATTAGTATATGCATGTATGCTTTCTTGGTGTCTGTCAATTGCCCCACTGTAATTTGTTCACCCAACATGTCATCTATCTTAAGGAGAATCACCTCTAGTGAACTATGGACCCCGGTCCATTCTTTTACCATCAATCTACCATTTATTTACTGTTTACTGTTTACTGTTTACTTTCTGCAAGCAATTACTATCTTCCACACAATACGTTTAATCCTTTGTTTTCAGCAAAACCGGTGAGATTGACAACCTCACTGTAAGTTGGGGGCAAAATTCTGTGGTTGTGTTGTGCAGGATTCCAAGTTGGAGACAACACCTTGGAGGTGTTTCCTTGCTCCTACTGGTTCGATAACCTTGGTTTCATAACTGAGGGAAAACTTGCTGTTGTGCTCATCATACCTTCCTCTTGGGGTTCCCCAACGAGCTCGATATATTTTGAGCCATCAGCAACCCATGTGAAATAAAGTTTCTCTAAGTTTTTCTATTATGTTTTATTTTGTGTTAGTTTGCTTTGTTTTTGTTTTTGTTTTCGTTTTTAATAAAGAGTGTTCAAGAAGACCTATGGAGAGAGGAGAAGAAATAAGGCAGTCCTCTATATTTTATTTTCCTAACACATGGCCAAAGAAGTATTGTTGGACCATTACTTAGTGTTTTTGCTGCTATTTAACCTTTTGATAAGATGTGCAAAGGCGCATGGAGCTACCAAAAAAATCCTTGAGTTTTTGTAGTTCACAGTGTCGATAACGACCACTGGTACGACAGGAGTGGACCGTACCGTGCGCCCGTACCACCTCAAGGCAAAGGAAGATAAAAATGTTCGATGATTTCTGAAGGAACAGTGTCAATAATGACCATTGGTATGGTCGGACGCGCCCGTATCGCGCGCCCGTACCGTACCCCCGAGCAAACATCAAGTTTTAAGCAAAAGTCACCGCAGCATTAACGACCAGCAGTACAAGCACGTGTAACCGTACTGCGCGTTCGCACCGAGTGCACCGCATGGGAGAAGCCGTCGCCCCCAAGGTAAGTCAGCCGGTACGGGCGGGCTTCGGTCGTACCACCCGCCCATAGTGAGTACACGGATGCCATAAACACCCCGAGGAGGTAACGAAAAATTCCCAAATCATTTTTTTCTCTTTATTTTTCCTCCAAACTTCAAACCACCTCCATTGTATCTTCAAATTTACTCAAACTTTCTTCGATTCTTTGCACTCACTTGATCTAAGATATGATTCTCATCTGATGCCCAACTTATTTGTGCAAAAGCTTCGCTTAATCATTCATCATTGCCAATCTAGACATAGGTCTTGTTCTTGATTCAGTCTTGATATTAAGTATGCTTAGCATTGATTTTAGATGAGTTTCTTTTGTAGTTAGTGTAGAGATCACTTATGCTATGTTTCTATTGGACAATTTTTTATTAACAATCTTTATTTACTTTATCTTGTTTTTTATGAACATGAGGAGTCGTACACGTGAGATGGCTGTGGAGTCCTCTGCGCACCCATTGATACGTTAACCCTCGAGTCGCTTGACATCGAGTTCACCGAGGAGTTCCATCTTACCTGTTTCGATCGTCTCAAGATTCGAGAGATCAAGTCCACCAAGTGGGCGTGTCCTTATATCCTGAACCAACTTGGCATTCGTGCTGATTTCGATTTACTTTGCAACAATGTTGGTTTGTACAATTTTTTCTTTCAGGATGTTGTGACATACCGTCGCTTGACGCTTGAGTTCTTCAGCACCTTGACACACACGGTGGATCCTGATGGTTGTTCTGAGGAACAAAGGCCTGGAGTTGATCGAATTAAATTCTGCCTTATAAACTGTGAGTATACTTTGGCACTCAGCCAATGGGCTCAATGCTTTGGGTTAACCAACAACACCACTGATGTACGCACAACTACCTTTGTTTTAGATCCTTCCCCTTCACAATATTTTAACTTGATGAGAATCCATGGACACACACCCAAGGGGAACCAAATTAATCATCCTGCTATTCGATATTTGTTCATGTTATTGCTAACACATTGTAGGCACATGATGAGTTTACTAGTTAATAAGGAGGACATGTTGATCCTCACAAAAGCTACACTTATTAATTGTAACTTAACTCCATATTTGGGCACTATACTTGTGTTTTATCTTAAGCATCAAGCTCTTCAATCTCAAGGACCCATATGTGGAGGAGGAATTGTGACCATTCTCGCACGCGCACTTCACATCAACCTAGGTAACATCCAACCGTTGACTTGAGGTAACCGTCTCGGTCTATATACTCTAAGAGCATGTGGTATGATTTCTAAAAATCATGGTAGATATTTCTTCAATATACCTAGAGCGGATCACTTGATCTCGACTCCTTTGCCTAACGGTTTATTCTCTATCAAGGATGGACGTTTGCGTTATGACGCGCAGGTCGAAGCTAATCTACCCCAACAAGAAATACCCGTGGGAGGAGGAGAAGATGAAGAAGTAGAACAAGAAGGACCCGAACAAGTTGTGCAGCCACCAAACTACTACACCACCTATGAAGATATCTATGCACTCGAAGGAAATATTCAAAACATGAACAACCTCTCCATCAACCTTCGAGATGCCACTGCAAGCCTCTCCACCTAGTTCCATGATTGGAGCAAGAAATGGAACATGGGAGATTATCCATGCCACCACAATGAGCAACAAAAGGGCTTGCAAAAGCCTAAGCTTGCGGATGTGTTCCCCTAGCAAATTTATTTGTGTAATAACGAGGTTGTACTCCAGCTCCTTGAGAGCTTTGAAACACTCGTGTTGGCTTGTTCCAACACTTCGCTTTTTTCCTTTCCTTTTTAATTTGCTTTTGTTTTAGTTTATTTGTTTTCCTTTGTTTTTATTTTCTTAAACCCTTGCTTGGTCGTAAGTTCGTTTCTATTCTTTAATCCCTATCCTCAAAAATACAAAAATATTTTTCCGTTTATCCTTTTTTCGTAAACAAGGATTTATACTTTGCCTCTTTGCTTTAATATCATTTAGAGAGTAATCGTGTTAGAGTTTTGAAGGAACACATCCCTATAAGGAAGAGGATCATGAAGTTATTTATGAGAGGTATGTCCTATGTCTCCCACTTATGAAGTTTGAGTTGTTTATCTTGGTTGGTTGATTTTCTAGTGGGAAGTAATTTAATATGGTTAGAGTAAGGCTTTTTATTGGTATGATGATTAGTTGTTGAAGCTCTTGCTCTAGTTCTTTTAGTTAACCGAGTCTTGCCTTGGAATAATAATGACAAACAAGTACAATAAGAAAAATTCTGAAATTTATGACTTGTTTGATGAATGATTGTCTTGAGAGTATACCCTTGATTATACTTAACCCCAAAGATATTTTGACAGTCTCGACGACACTCATGAAAGGAATTGTTTGATTGAAATAAAGTCTAGTGGTAATTGTGATGCATGCCAAAGCTAACCTTGTGGATCAAACCACAGTACTAGCTCAAAAAAAGAGAAATAAGTGAGACAACTTTGTTCTATGTCTCTAATGCACACCTTTGGGATGCCAACAACTCCGCTAGCTGTTGAACGATCTATGGTATAACCCCGGATTTCGGCTATGAGTTGATGATATGATTGGCATCCGTGTCAATGTATGGGCAAAAGTATTGGTACTCTCAAAGGTTGTGCAAACACTAGCAAAAAGAAACAAACATCGATCCTTAAAAAAGATGAAATGAAAAAGAAAGAAAAAACATATCTATGAGGATCCACATAACAAGTCTTTGTCATGGTCTGATTACTACATTACAAATTTTTCTTGAAAGACAGTGATTCGATTATAAGTGTTTTAGATTGCCTTGATTTATTGATGTGGGTGTAAATAAGACACTTCATTGTTATAATACTTGAGACATGAAACTCTCTTACTCAATTATGCTATTTAAACATCCTAGTGTTCCTTGAAAAGCTGAGAGTTAATAATAAGAATTGGATTGATTGCTACACTTCTAGTTATTTATACTTATATTAAACTTTACTTTGATTATCTTGACTTACCGAAGCTTGTATAGTATTCTTGTCATCTCTTTAACTTTGATAAGCTTCGCAAATGAATGAAGTGTTGAGCACATATGACTAACGACTGTAAGTGAACTCTTATTCTTGTTGTTTCAAGTTTAAATGTTGAATTCCTTATAGTTCTTTTGGTTCTTCTTGCTCGAGGACGATCAAGGTTTGAGCTTTGGGGAAGTTGATGGCTCTGATTTTTGCCATCTTCCACTATGTCTAAACGTTGTTTTTGGTCAAGCAATTACCAAAGAAACTCTCAACTCTTGCCACTAATGACTAATAATTGCAAACATATGCAAATCCCTTCTTTGATTTATGTTGTGCACGAAACCACAACTTTTATAGCGAAATAAGGAGTCATAATGAAGGATTTTGAGGAAGTACATACGACCAAGTAATTGGAGAAGCCTTCCAGGGCGTCAGCATGCTTAACTACCACTGGTACGGGCGTGGTTTGCTCGTACCACCCACCCGTACTAGGTGGCGACAGCTTCGTCTCGTTAAACCCTACAACTTTTGTGAAGACGCCTATATATTTCGAGGATCTAGCCGCCGGCCAGAGAGCCACCATTCTCAGATTGCATCACAACACCACCAAAGGAGATCCACACCATTGTTCATCCATAGTTCATCCATTGTTCATCACTTCCACCATCCATCCCTCCACTAGCCTTAGCCATTTCTTTGTACTTTTAGATCTCCTTGTGATTTGGCGACCATTGTAAGAATATTTGATTTCAATCTAAGTATTTGCATGGTGTTTTCTATCTCCGATCTATTTTTTATGAGTGAGTAGTCCTCATGGGCTGCGGGTTGGGGAGAAACCTTGCAGCAATTATGTGCATCTAGATCATGAGAGAATTGTATTTTGTTTGGATTCAAGATTTGTATATTTTGTTTCTTTGTCTCTCATCTCGATCTGTGGACTTGTAGGTACCCAAGATCCCATAGATTGATGAAGGCTTGAGGTGAGATACTTGGCTAGCGGCGATCTCATCGGAACCTCAGTGAAAGAAAGGGTAGTACGGTCTTTGCTTAGCACCCCATTCGGGATCAACAACAACATCACCACTTAAAGCTTTGATCTATGTTTACACTTAATAATCGTTTGTAACCCGTGGCTTCGATGTACTCTCGGTTGGATTAAAAGTCTACTTCTATGCCCACTGCATCACGGGGGCTCTAGAATATTAGGATGTGTTGCCCACAAGATATTATCTCAATACAAACATTATACATGACTATGCTTATTATTATCTTTTATACCATTTGATGTGTAGCTGCAAGTGGATCTTCAACCCTGACCTATCTCCTACCATTGATTCAAACCCGTTATAAAGTAAACTAGTTTGGCCCGGTCAACTAAGGTAAAACAAACAAACAAAGTCTTGTAGACGTGTCCTTTTTTTATTACCTTTTAGCAGTGCTTTTCGAGGTTCGATTAAACCTAGGTCTTCTAGGGAAAAAGCTATTATACTACATCCGTGAATCCAGATCGAAGTTATCAGTTATCTATTTCAATTGTTCTGATGGCTTGTCTAAGAGGAATCCTAGTGGTTTCTAACTCTGGAGCTTATTTATGATGATGTACAGAAGTTGAGATTAAGCATACACCAATTACTCTGTGTGATTATTTATTGAAGTGATCCATTTATGTATCAGATAAGGATTCATTTCCTTTAAATGATGATACACTTGATATTTATACTGATAAAACTCCGTGGAGAGTTTTAGGTGAAAAGAAATGATTCCTAACTAGTTTAGGAAGATGATTTGTTTATCTGTTATATGAGAGTTTGTAAAGAGAAGCTTCCTGATAGCTAGAGGTTGTTATGTTGGCTACTAATGAGGTGCTACCTATAATAGGAATGTGCCTAGTATAAAACTATCTATACAAATGCTTGTATCTAGTTTTAAAACTAGAGAGTACCAGCTTAAGTTAGTGATGCATAGACTGAGACCCAAGTTGTGGATTTGAACAAATGCTACTTGATCCATTTAGTTTTCAATGATGAATATACACTCACTTGGTGTATAACTGAGATTCTAACCGTCCAACAGATCATGCCCTTATTGAATGGATATGAACAATAGAATAGAAGATCTGTTTATAAGTCACCAACCAAATGATGTCGGTGATGTTGCGGTGATGCATGATGGGCTATTGCTTTGGTGTTGGTCTTGCTGGCTTGCTTCTAGAACTGCTTCTTCTCCTTGGCCTTGCTCTGCACTTCCTGAAATAGGTTATGCTCCTCCTAGCTCTTGCGTGGCCTTGCTGTCCTCCTAATCCACCCCCTCCATTAGGTGACCATCCTGTATGGTTTCTTGGTGGATTGTGGTGGTGAATACTTGGTTGATCTGGTGGATATCTTGCAAGAACTAGTGGTGGTTCTTGTGTGTTCTTGAGATATAACTATGACTATGGCTATGATATGGTGAACAAAGCTTGCTTGCTATGTGCGAATGTGGCTTTATCTCTCCTTCTCTCTCATTGCTGGTCCACAGCACACCGCATGCAGTTAGCTGTGTAAGCTACTTCACTGTTGCCTTTACTTTGGATCAGATCAAGTGAGAAATAACTACTGCCCCTTCTTTTTACCATGGTCTTATCTGGTGAAACTTACCCCTTGTTTGGCTAATGATGTTGCATTGAAGCCCATTTGATTTAAAAGAACAGATTCTACACTTTGGTGAAATTTGCCCCTTTATTTAAAATTGCTCGATGATGTACCATGAACAGTGCACTTCATTGTTCACCACTAAGAGCAACTTAACATAATTCACTTCTCTGTGTTCTTCTATTTTCTTTCTCTTGCAGGTACAGAAGCTTTGTGGATCAAGAAGATTAGATTCAGAATAGATAGACATTAAGGTAGGTTTTTTATTTGATTAGTTTTGTAATCTTTTATTTGACTCATGTACAAACATTGTAATAAGTGTTTATTCAATAAAGTTCATTTTATTGTATGACAATTGTTTCTGTAAAATTTTCTTACTTATTCATTTGTATTTGAATTATTATTATTGAATAAGGAAAGAATAAGAAATAAACTTTCTTATTTGAATTCTTCTATTTATATTGTATCCATTTCTTTTCCATGTATAATATTTAACATATATTCGGGAATTCATACTTTCTACTTACAAATATTCTTTTTAAGACAAACAAAACTTTAATACTTCTAATTTTAAATATTTTCAAAAGTGATTCACATTTAAATATGAATTCAAATTGTTCACCCAAAATCACTATAATTCCTGGAGATCATGTCAAAATTTATAACAATCACTATAAAGAGCTAAATCCTAACTCAAAGTAGTGAAAGAAACTTTGATCTCTCTAGGGTTTTGTTTGGCGAAAAATTTACCCCAGTTTTACAGATGAATGCATGCAAATGCACAAATTTCTATTTCTACCCTTTGTTGGTCCCTAAACGCTGGGATGTTACATTCTATCTATGCTTAAGACTGCTGAAGTGGAGATTAGGAAAGATCATCAAGTGTTGATGATCAATAAGACTACCAGTTTCAAGAAAGACAAGAAGGGTAAACAGAAGCACAACCTCAAGAAGGGCGGAAAATCTATTGTTGCACCTGAGGAAGACCCGGGATGGCCCTAAGTCTGATACCGAGTGCTATTATTGTAAGGGGACTGGCCACTGGAAGCGCAACTGCCCCAAGTATCTAGCAGATAAGAAGGTTGACAAGATGAATAAATGTATATTTGATATACATGTTATTGATGTGTACTTGACTAGTACTCGCATTAGCTGTCATAGAATTGATGACAAGTACGCCATGAGGGGGACCTTTGGGCGTGCGGAAGAGAGGGGTGTGAGACGTACGGTGTTCCGGGACGGTGAGCACACAAGTTTACCTAGATTCGAATCCGCCGGCTTTGGACGGATCCTACTCCTGCTAGCAATCCAGTAATACGGCAAAGCCGGAATATGGGTTACAAGGGTTTCACCTGTGCGAGTTGAGATTGTAGACTATTGTGGGGTGCCCTAAAGGCTTGTCCTAGGATAGCTTATATAGATATCCAGCCTAGGGTTTAGAGGAGAGACATATTCGGCTACGACTAAGAGTCGGTTACAGAGTACATCTTGAACTACAAGTAACATAAGAGACCTATGTCGGTAAGTCTTTTGGGCCTTCCCGTAGCCGGACTGGACTCCATCTCTTCTCCCTGATTGGGCCATCGTGAAGCAAAGCTCTAACCTGAAGTGGGCCACCCTGGTCAGTGAGGCACAGTGACGATACCTGGAAAGTATATCCCCAATAGCAGCCCCCGGAAGCCTCCAAGATCCAGAGTCGGATTTCATCATCTTCTAGCTTGATCCATCTTCGGCTTGTAGAATCTTGAAGGGTTCCTGAAACTTCAAAAGAAGGATAGGATCTAGATATTAAATTAAGTTGGACCTTATGAGTACATTACTCGGGTTTCCAACTTGAAATTCAAACTAAGCCAGAACTTGGCCTTTGACGTAACCTGACATCATTCAAGGTCAAGTAATGTCACTAACAGACATTCTTGTCAGCACGACCGTTGGTGGGTCCGCCTTTCACAGAATCGAGGCAGTGTAATCCTCGCGAGGAGGTTACCCAGCTCCTTCCACGACGCGTGGCACGGTTACTGTTTATTTTGCACGAATCTTGGCACAGGCAAAGGATATAAGGGGACAAGATCTCTCCCTTCCTCTTCACCAGCGCCAGTGCTTTCTCCTTCCTCTTGACACTTCCTGCGAAAGAGCTCTTTTGCCTCCCCCAAATGCCACAGCACCGCCCATCCTAGGTCACCGACGCCCAAAAAATGGCTGAGGCCTCATCTTCTGCCAAGGCGGAGAAAGATAAGTTTCGTGGGGTCTGTATCCCCTGCGTCCTCGATGACGTCAAGCTTCGTGTCATCGAGAAGGAAGGCCTCCTCCGTGCCAGCAACTGGCGGAGCGGCTTTGGTCAAATCATCCCCACTCCCAACACCGACGAGCGAGTGCATTTTGGCACCCACCTCGACAGAGGTTTGAGCTTTCCTTCCTCAGATTTCTTTTCTGAGGTCATAGATCATTATGGAGTGCAACTCCACCATCTCCCCCCAAACTCTCTTTTAGAGATGAGCGCTTATGCCTCTTTGTGTGAGCGGTATCTCGATATTAGGACGAGTCTTATTCTTTTCCGGTATTACTTTCATACCAGGAGAAATTCTATCACCGTCGGTAATCCTTACATTACTGGAACTATTAGCTTTTCTGTTAGGAGAGAGCGAGTCTATCCTAGGATCAAGGCTAGCGAGTCGGTGAAACAATGGCCATCCATGTTCTTTTATCATAAGGACAGGTCGGCTCCCGGCAAAGCAACTGCTTTGTCAGTTTTCGTTGATGGCGCCGCCACGCCCCAAGAGTCCTGGGACACGGATACTCTATGTAACACCCCAAAAATTTTAATCAAGATTATCAAGTTCTAATCACCCAAATTTAGGGTTAACAGAAACTTTGATTCCAAAAATCTATATGAATGCATGTGTGTTTTGCATTAGTGTAGAATTGAGTGAATTTTCCATGCTTGATTGTTACAAATGATGAGAAATGGTTTAAAGGTGAATGCTACATCATCTAGGCCAATTACAAAAAAATCAAAAGAAAAAAGAAATCAAATATGAATTAAATAACCAAATGGTCATTTTGACCAAAGTTAACCACTAGGCCACTTTGAGTGTTCCTAGAAAAGAATTTATAACAGAAACAATTATATTTCTTTTCACCCTTGCTAGACCAAGTAAAAGTGAACCAAGGCCCACTTTACAAACTCACCAAAACTATTTCCAAATCTATTTAAAGGACAGTTCAAATTTGAATCTAGTTCATATGGTAAGATCACCATTGTGCAAAAACCTATCAAATCAATTCCACTTAACTTTTCCAAGCAACCTTAGACACTCAAGCTTAAGGTCAAATCACTCACCAAATTTCATTTGAAAATTTCAAACTAAAGTTCTTGCGGCCATTTCATCAAACACCTTGCTTACCCTAGTTAAGCACTTCCTAACTTCACTACTTTGGAGCAGTGAGCATCCACCCCACTGTCCCCTCTTCACTCCCCTGTCTCCCCAGGACCTAACCAAGCACCAAACACGCTCCCCCTTAGCCGTTTTGCACTAGTGCACCGTCGCCCGAAGCCAGCCTCGCCGGCCAACAGTGGATAGAGCGCCAGCGACCATGCCGCCCTCTCCCACGACGCGCACTAGACACGCCACTGTCCACCGCCACCCCCTGTCCAAGCCTTGACCACAGCCAGGCCCTGGACCACCCTAGCGACGTCGCGCCCAATGTCTCTGCGCCGTGCCGAGAACGCGCCAGAGCACGGCACCCGACCGGCTCGCACAGACCGCGCCTCGCTCTCTCCGTGCACGCGCACACTCGCCATGATCACCACCACCTCCCAGACACCCCCTTTCGCCGTCGCGCGACCCGTAGCACTCGTGCGCCGTCACAAACACCGCCTCTCCCGCGCAGAGCATCGCACGCACCCGACCAGCCTAGACCGCCCCGTGCCACGCCATTACGCCAGTGATGATCGCCAGGGAACACCGCACCACCCCCTACCCTCAGCCACGCCGCTAGCTGCCTGTATCATCGTCACTGACGAGCCCGAGCCCATCCCGCTCAGTCCCCTCGCCGTTGTATAAATAGAGACCCCCTCCGCCTCCATTCTCCACACCAACACGCTTCCCACTCCTCACTGAGCCTCCCACACCCTTCCCCGGAGCAAGGCGAGCTCTTCCTCACCGGAATTTTGCCGGAGCCCACAGCTGCAGAAGGAGAAGGGCACCGTCGATTGGAGCCGCCCCAGGAGCTGTCGTGACCACCATTCGAACCGCCGTCGTTGACCATGTCGTTCGCCCCCATCACCGACCCTAGCTGGAGCCCAGGTGAGCCTCATCAGACCCCTACCGCCGCGTTAGGTTTAATTCCTCGCCGGAGCTGTTCGTCATCGACAATGAACTGCCATCGTTGGATCGTCTTTTAATCGCACGGCTTACATTTAACGATACTGTTTCGGTTAGTTTAAGTCGCTGACTAGTGGGTCTGTGTTGTCAGTAGCCTGCTGCGCTGTGCTGTGTAGATTGGGCCGGCCCGTTTAGTTTCCCGCGCAGCCTAGTGAATTCAAATAATTATTTTCCAATTTAGTTAAAACCACATTCTGTCAGTAGATTCAAAAATCAATTCAAAGAGATTCACTAAACCAAATTGCATGATTCCAATTTTGTTAGAAAGGTATTTAAATTATCTATCAAAGCCTGTTGGATTCAAATAATTTGTAGTTAGAGATCACTTATACCAAAAATAACAAGACAGAGACGTTTACACTTTCAAACATTTTTCAAAAAATAAACCATAAATGTTTTTGAGTTGATTCCAACTCTCAAAAATCACATTTGATAAGATCTATCTGAATATGTAAAAATATTTAGGTTTGCATGCAGTGACATTGGACTAGTACCAAAGGAATGCTATTTGGGCATTTCTAGTCACTTTAATTCTATTAAATGATAATCTTAAACTTTATAAAATATGACCAACACTTTAAATCACATTCCCATGTATTAGAATATGTGGTGATGACATGTGTCAACATGATCCCATATTTTAATTGGAGAATATTAAATCTTAAGTATTGTCAATGAGTAGAAATTACTTTTCTAAAATAAGATAAATAAGATTAAGTCTTTATTTCATGTGATGATTGTGATGATGCTAGATCACCAAGTGTGAGCCTTAGTGTGCTAAATAGAAATAGTTAAGTATTGTTTGGTGATTGTGTACCCCGTATTCATTTATAGACGATAGTACCGACCCAATCTACGAGGAGGAGTACTACCAAGAAGAAGAAGAAAACTTCAACCACTCCACTACTCAAGGCAAGCTAACACTTGCAAGTTTCTTAACTATGCAAGCCATCACTAATTGCAAGATAACCTAAGCAAGATGCATTAGGAATGCTTGGTTATATAACTTTGATTATACCAATCCCAAGTTTTACTTGCAAGCTTTATTATTTTACTTTACCAAAGTGCTTTACTTTTAGTTAGTGCTTTATGAGCATTGGAAAATTTAGTGTAAATAGCATAAAGAGTATAAAACTAGGCCTATACTTAGATGTCATTCCATGGCATGAGATTGGAGATTAGCACCCCTGATTAGTGAACACTCTTAACTTTAGTGGCTAGTGCTAGCATAAAAGTTGATCACTTTAGATGGGAATACTTGGTGAAAATGATTATGAAAACCTTGGAATGAGGATTCATTCTATTGAAATGTTTTGACATGTGTTGAGAAAAACCAAAGGATTTGATGATGAAAATGTTGAGGCGTGAGCCTTGGCCCTTTACAAAAACTGACGGTTGGGTTTGGATGCGATACCATTCCAATTTTACCGTACAACTACAATACCCGAATTGGGTAGGGCTTAACTAGAAGTTTATATGCATTAGTATGGGTTCCCTCGCGGAAGAGGTTTGAGCTGAGGTTACCTCGTGAGTGTGAATGTCCACCTATGCAGTGCCCAGGCTGGCAGATGGCCATGGCTGGGAGGCCAAGCTCGTAGGGGAGGTGCCTATACTAGAGTGTGTAATTGAAAGGTTATGATTGATTATCCGCATACTAAGTATGATGATTCAGGGTTATCCCTGACGGATGTATCGAATTTTGTGGTGAAAGTGTACCACCTCTGCAGAGTGTCAAACTATTCGAATAGCCGTGTCCGTGGTCATGAACAGTTGGAATGGCCATACTGTTCCGTCGTCAGATGTTTTCAGAATGACTCGTGAATTGAACTATGATTTTGACTTGACCACAACAAGGTTGTGAATATGAAAACTAGGTTCCCACTTAAAGTGATTTAGAACTTTAACTTAGTTTTCTTTACTTCTAAACTCAGTTTAGATAAATATGGCTTTTTGCAAATAAACCTAGAGCTTAAGATTCCTACTAGAACTATCTTACTTGTTAGTGATAGTTTGCGAGTACTTAAAGAGTACTCATGGCTTTGTCCCTAGCTATTCCCGTGGCCAGACTATGAGGAGGACTATCAGGATGATGGACAGCAGGACGTCTACGACAACTAGGATCATCTCCCATTGCCAGCATTGCCTGTGACTTTGAAGATGGAGACCCTACTACGTTTCAGTTCCGCTGATTTGATTTGTATTAAGACTGGATCATGAGATCCTTTATTTGTAAGACCTTATCATGGTTTGTAATGGATGATGTACTGTGATATCCAATCTGTTATGTCTCACAAAAATGGTAATCCTAGGATTGCGATGTATGGCATAATAGGCATCTAGGATTAAAAATCCAGGTGTTGACACTCTGGCTCTCACTGACGATCTGCTTCTTGCTAAGAGGCGGATCGAATATCTGATGAAGCACAAGGGTCTGAAAGGATCCGACTTGATCCACTGCTGGCTGGCCCTCCGAATCCAGCCTCTCCAACACCATGGTGATCGGCTCATGCACTCCATCACCAAGAGCAAGACAGACTCTCTCCGGATCTGCTGCAGACCTTATTCGGAAAAGGACTATGAGTCCCGAATCAAATGGTTGATTAGGGAGCGGATCGAGAGGAAAATCTCAGAGCTGTCCTTGGACATGAATACGGCTGACGATCCCGTGACACCAGTAAGTTGTCCAGCAATAACTCGAATTATGTGTTTCATCTATACATTGTTGTGTCTTTTTACAATACTAAGGTATTTCTTATTTTCAGCTTGCTGACCTCCCCGAGTTGGAGCTTGCTCCTCTTGAGGAATATCCTCCTGAGTTATCTCAGGATGATGGAGAATTGATTCCACTGCCGGAGACTCTTACCTGAAAGCTTAAGACTCTGACAGTTTCCATTGGCACAAAGGAAGTGCTCGGTGTGAACAGGTAACTTTCCTCACAAGGTCTCTGTATTTTATTTCTCATTATTTCTTAAGTGTAACGATCTTTGTTCTATTACCTCCTCAGAGCTAAACAGCTCACCAAGGGCAAGGGGAAAGAAGGCTCGTCAAAGCCCCTGCGCGAGTCAAAGTTAAATTTGACTTCTCCTGCCATCGCGCCTCCGACTCCTGCTCCACAGCCTTCTACAATGCCGGAGATTACTCCATCTCCGTGTGTTGCGGAAGATCCGGCTCAGCATTCTGAGCCAGCAAACCTTGGTTCGCAGACCGATGTCACCATGGGTGACTCGGTAATTGCTAAGGGTGAACCCGTAAAGGGTAATGATCCCTCAACAGAGGTTTTTGCTGATAACCTTCTCAGCAATCCGGGTATTGCCAAACTTGGCATTACTCAGAAAACCACGGAAGAAATCCAAAGGCTGGCTCAGCAATGTTTGGAGAGCCGGAACATCACCGCTGAGGAAGAGGCGCAAGAAGCCGAGGACGTTAAGTACTCTGAGCTTCTTGACCGAATTCGTCTTTGCGACAAGAAGCTGAAGGCCGGCATGGCTCCGCCACCGCCAATAATCTCGCTGACCCTCGCCGAGAAGGTTACCACTGAGGTGAACATGAGCCTAAGCAAGCTTACTCATGAACAACATGTAAGTCGGAATTCCAACTCACTTTTTTACTCTATTTCATATCATATCCTCTAGACCCAAGCATGAAGGTGGATAGACAATCCGGATTTATGCTTTCATAGGATGCCAAAGAACGAACTAGTGTAGCCCCCAAGGCTCGTGCTGATATTACTTAAAATATTTGCCTGAGTCTTTAGTAGACTTCTGACTTTGGGTATTATTCTGACTTACAGAAAGTTAATGCTTATAACCAGGAATTATTAAAGAATATTTGCAATAAGCAGAGAGAGATCAGAGCTCTCCGACTTGAAAATGTTCAATTGAAGGTATCAAAGGATGAGGCTGAAGGTAATCATTTCAGTTCTTAACCTTGCTATTTTTGCTTTCATAGTCGAATTTCCTATTCAACTGTTGTCTTTTGCTTACATCACTGGTCAAACAATCATGTGCAATGATTGAAGAGGCCGAGAATTTTAAAACCCGGGAGGTGGAGAACGCCGACTTACGGCAAGAGATGAATAAGCTTAAGGAGGATCACGAGCGCCAGCACTGCTAGCATTCTCGAATCCTCCTCCATGTCCACCGAAGAACATGATCGAAGGATCGCAGCCCAGGATCAGAAAATCTCGAATATTAATGATGAGTTATTCAGAGAAAAGGACATCACTCAGGCTCTCCGAGATGAACTCCAGATTCTTCGAGCGGAGAAGGCCAAAGTTGACGATGCCATCTTCCGTATGTTTCCTGTCTACTGACTTTTCGTTCTTCTGACTCTAGGAGTTCGGATATATTTTCTGACCGCTGCTTTATATGCACAGGTCCTCTGAACTTACTGGATTCCTCCTCTACCGAGTCTCGCACCAGCCGGCTTACAGAAGTCGGTGACTTGCTTCACAATTTCCGCCAATCATTGGAGGATATTGGCGAAGTTCTTAAAGTCCCGGACATGAACAAAATGTTCGCCTTTGAGGTGCAAGATAAGGCGAAGAAGATGTCCCAGCTCATCCAGGACTGGAACATGTCCTATGCGCGAACCGCAGCACATAATACCCTTACCATGGTTATGATCCACCATGGAACACTACAAGAAATGTGCTGATTTTTTACCCTCTATATTGGTCCCTGAATGGTCATTGTTCTCCATTTTATGACCTTCTTGTGACCAAAAACACATGGTCAAAAACTGAGTCACTAACGGACTATAAAGACCTTTCTTGTGAATTAGCCATAGACTATTATGACTAATATAGATGAGTTGGTCATTGGCTATGTAGCATGTTCAAGTAAGCCTCCACATAATCCAATCCTTCGTGGCAATGTTGTAGATCGAATTCAGCCCAATCCAACGAGATGCTCTACGTGGAACAAACCCAACAATTCTAGTCTTTTTATTTTACAAATTTAGCATTTGTGTTATAGTTATTTAATAGGCCAAGCCTACAAATTCAGCCCATATTTTTTTCAGCCATGGCATTTTTTGGCCCAACATTTTCATCCTTTTTTATTTTTGAAAAGCTAGTCCCACTAATAAGATGGCCCAAGCTATCATGGGTCCTATTTGTCTTGTCTGTTTACAGCTGGACACACTTGTCATAATTTCAAATGGCTGGTCACACTTGTCATAATTTCAAATGGCTGGTCACACTTGTTCTCATGTTTTAACAACATAAATTACAAATATTTGAAATGCAGATATTTTCACGATACAAATGGCAAAAAAAATGAATGGACAGAAAGAGAATATACGAAATTTTTAAAATAGTAGCCAAACTTATCCTATTATAGTCTTACATAGCATCCGTACAACAGACAATGACTTACAACCGTATTTCAAATACGTAAGCACACAAAAAGCTTACGACCTTGTGACCCACAAAGAACATTGTGTATTTCGACTCAGGCAGAACTTGTCTCATTGTCTCCTTGCACAAACTTTAGTCAACAACCATAGAAAACCATCGCACTTATGGACAACAATAAACAACACTAAATTTTTGGTTCACCTTGGTTCTAGGACCATCGGTTATCCATCTCTCTCTGCGCTGCCAACAACATGGAGTCAGCGGCGGCCACTGCATCAACAGATCGCTTGTGAGTGGTTGTTCACACCTAGCTTTATTCGTACACCTTTAATAATGAATCATCCATTAGACCGCCGAATCAAAAGTGCATCTAGAGAGATAAGAATGGAGTACGAACAAATAAAGGATGCTAAGTTGCAGTATACGAAACATCACAGGAAGACAAGACTTACCGAAATAAGACACAACATTAGCATATTTCAAATTAGGAAATTAAAACGTACATATTAGTTGACATGCACAAATTGTGTAAGAATGCCAATTTGCAGACCGTGTAAAGTACAAATATACTGAAATTTTGGTTTTCCAAAAATTACTAATGAAGTCATCTAGGGACCCATACAATCTTACTAAGGTAACAGAATATCATCATTCCCGGTGAATCATAAGTTACAAACACAAGCATGCCAAGTATAGCGATTTTTATTTAAGTACTTTAGAAAGAGAGGGGTGAGGGCACATAACCTTGAGGATTTGTAGTTAGGGTTATCACTGATGAAGGATGATGCAGCTGCGGGTCTGCGATAACAACCAAGCAAGATAGGCGTCAATAAGCATCAAGAATGTTGCAGCCGTGGGTCAAACCAAGTAAAATAAGGACCAATTTAATATTAACAGGAAATAATTACACAATGAATAAACCATATGGACACACAAAATTATAATATACACCTCGTAAACCGGTCTGATTAGTCAGAAGCAATTGAGAGATAAGAGATAGAGAATTTGACAAGCACATACACCGCATAAACTAGAAATTGAACACGTTTTGCAACAAGTTCACACAAATGTACTTACAAGATTACAGAAAACTAGCTATTAGTGAATGAACTAATAAACTTCGATCTCCTAATTAGTTAACAAACAAGCTATGCACTTTGACAAATACAATTCAGAGAATATTCATGGGACTTGAACAATTACAGATGGGCTTACAGTCATAATCGCACAAGGAGATTCATTAGCGGAAGAGACCTCAGAATAATTCTATTTTACTTTACGTATTCTTCTCTAACTAATTACATATATTTGTGGATCTACGTGCCTACATTTTTACATATATTGATTCTCAATCGATACTCCACCTAACTGAATACAATATTAATGGGGTTGATCTTGCGACGGACTGAAGACCATCTGGCCATTTTAAGTCCATTGTGATGGGGTTGATCTGTGCAAGACTAAAGGCCACCTGGCCATGTTAAGGTTCGTGACACAATTGATTCCGAGATTCCGTACGTACTAACATGACCCCCTCCCTTAAAAAATACTAACCTGCACGGGTAATCAATATTTGAAATCATATAAACTGTAAATTATGTGGACAACAATTACTATATGCGAAATATATATCATCAGAAGTATAAGACACGCAGAATATATATCATCATCAAAAACATATGTCCTCAGGGTCTTCCCGGATGAAGGATGTTAATTTTAGCAACAACATCTGAGGTCTGTACGTAGACGCAAATTAGATTCCTTCTCATGTAGTATTTTTTCTTGCTACCAGAAAGAACCAATAAATTAAAGCTGAATGAATAGTCAATACATTATACAGGTGCATGTATAGCAGTACGTACCATGATTCCACCATGAACACTTGGACGTTTTTCTTTCTCTCAAAAGAAAATCATTGAGGTGATCATGTTACGAATACATGAACTCCACCTAGCCTGTGCAACATCAAAAAATTTGAGGCACCTGGAGAAATTCTGGTCCACCACCAGCTTACTTCCTAGAATAAATTTATCAGTGTGCCTGTAAGGAAGAGAGATAACAATTAACGCGAGCTGCAAGGAGACATTGGATTGGAATTGCAGAAGTAAAAATAGGATAGCACTGCCACAAACCTGGCGGAGATGCTATATCTATTAAATAATCACAGATCGGATCTAACGGAAACTGGTTGGAACAATATGTAATTGCATCAACGACACTGCCACACCTAGCATACATACCAATCAGCCCAGTCCTCAGGTTATCGGTAAGTTTCACTTTCTTAAGCCATACAAGATTTGAACCGTGCTCAAAAGAGATAGGATACTGAGTAAAAGTAACAAGATTCCAAAACTTTACCAGAAAATAAGGAGTGGTCACAAAGAAGAAGGGCATAATTAGGACTGGTCTCAGTTATGCTTACATTCACTCGCAAGCAGGACAGGAGCTGAGCACATTCTTTCCAATAGTCTTCTCGAGCGTGAGAGTTGTCTGTAACTACCTCGGTGAATTACGCTCCTAGTTACAAGCCTGGATGAGCAGAAATGGTTGAAATAGTACGATGGGGCCCAAATGCCACTCACAGGTAGACCTTCCGGCCGTCCCAACCATTTCCAAACATCGGGACAAGAACGGGCGGCGTAATCGGCAGGCGAAGGGATCAACTACATACACAAATGAGTATGTATGCAAGCCACCATACAATGGTTCTCAGAGTCATTCCATCTAAAAAGAAAGGAAATATTGCAACGCCATTCGGCAAGATCTAAATATCCTAGATAGATATAATAGTTTAGGATATCTCCTCATACATCAAACATCAGAGTATCAGGCGGAAGCGAAAGACAAAATCCGAGTACGGATAAGAAGCAAATCGGCATAAGATGCCCCATAAATAAACACATCCCGCCCACAGATCTCACGGATCCCCGTTCCCGGAATCTCTACACCGAATGATCGTTGCCCGCATCGTCCGTCTCCTCCACCCAGTATCCATCTTGCGAGCTTACCTGTTCATCTGAATCAAACAATTTATCGTGTGAGACCCTAGGGGTACTCAGCAAGTCTTTATGCCTCTAAAGGGGACACAACCTGGGGTGACGCAATTGCAGCAAAAGATAAACCCTAACAATTCTATAGATACTCGCTAACCATCCGCCTAACCAGAGATAGACGGATGTCCGTGAATTAATAACAACAGTTATAATGGTAATGTCCACAGATCCATCCTCCTCCTCGCTTACCGACGAGGAAGCGGACGAACAACCCCCCCCCATCCGTTGGCAGTTTTATTATCCATTCCATGAGTGTTGCACTATTTACTAGTCGGGTACTTAGTCAAATTAAAAGCGGTACTTTAGTTATTCTTGTCTATGATCGACAAACTGTGCTCCAAGTCGTCCATAACCGCGGACACGGCTTTCAGAAAGTTTTACCCTGTAGGGGTGCACAAATAGCAACACACACTCGATCAACCTCGGAAAAACCAAATCAAAACCCAACGAGGCAGTCACGACAAAGCGATCACAGGATTCAAAAATATTTCCCGGGGACACCCCATTAAGGTACCCGCGACGAAGCTGGCCGGCTACGAGACGGACTCAAGGTTTGTGTGGCCGGCTGTAAACGACTGGGAACCCGAAAGTGTGACTGGGCTTGTCGATACAGCGAAAACAGGTCACGTCCCTAAATAGTACAGGTGCAGTACCTCGCACCATTTTAAATAAAGCAGTAAAGCATGGCATAAGTACAGGATAGTAAATAAAACCTCAAACTAGTTTGTGGCCCCAAGAAATAAGAATGAATCAAGCTCTGGCTCAGGGGGGTTCATAAGCCTCCCGGATGTGGATAGCGCGAATATTCAAGGAACATGAATCAAGTACTCGGGGTCCTACGGGACACAAGTGAGCCTGAAAAACCAAATAGCAAAATATGGCTCACCGATGCCACTTTCATTAGTTATCCCATTACTACTCAGGTTAAGTTGTTTAGGTACCTCGTTATCCATCAGACACTCACATACCCTACACATGCTGTGCTACGACCCGCATGGCTCAAACAACTCCTGTAGTAATGGCTCATAGGATGGAGGAACAAGCTTCGGTGGGGTTTAAAAGTAAAGGCTATGCAATACTTGGGATTCAATTTAATGCAAACGCGACTCAATGATGCAAGAATAAGATAGAATCAATAGGTACTATATGTATGCAAGCATGTGGTAGTGCTTGCCTGGCAGCTCAGTTGAAGCGAGAGAAGGATCTGGGTAGTGCTCCTGGGCTTCTTGATATATCCCCTGCTCAGCGTCTATTCGAAGAAGAACCAAACAAACAAGGGCCAACATAAATAAAGTGCACAAGCATATGAATAAAATGCGACAAGCAAACAATCATGCCATGATGAATGATGCACCATTTGCATGGCAATAAAGTAGCATGGCATGGGTGAGGTGTGGAATACAAGAATAAAAAATTTTATTGAGTTTTGGCCCCATCTTATCCTCATATTAGTTGCTGTATACTTTATATTTATATGATGCATGCTTCAAATCAAAACATGGAATGCATAAACAGAAAGGCCTCGTCGAGCTAATCATTTTAGACATATTATTTGTCAGATTTGGAGTTATAAAACAAAAGTTATTAATTAATTAAGGTAAAAGGGCATTTTATTGTAATTTTAACCAACTTGGAAATAAAGTGTTAAAAATATATTTTGAATGCCATATTTGAATTCCTCACATTTTTCTGATTTCAAAACATATATTATATGTTTAGTTTGGATTTATATTTTAAAAGTTATTTGAAAACAGATTTAAATTTGAATTTGAAATAATTTGAAAAAGATTTAAGTTAAAACAGAGATACAGAAAAACCTTTTGTTACTCAGCCCAGTGCTAGCCAGAGACAAAGACCAGTGGGTCCAGCGCTGACTCAGCAGCACAGCGCGTAGAAAAAGATTTTTACACCGAGGGTTGGGCTAGCCTCAGCGACTGACGGGTGGGGCCACAGCATCTCCAGGTCCACACGCGGGCGCGCCAACGGGGACGCGACACGTGGGGGATCCAGAGGGGTTGCGGGTTGAGGCTGAAGAGCTGGGAGGGGTCTTTTGCAAGATTGATCGGCGGCTGACTGGTGGGCCAAAAGGTACCGCGGGTTGAGACGAGAAAACCAAAAAGGGGTTATTCGCAAAAAGGCCACGTGCCCGTACTGTTCCTCTTCTCTGTGCTGACGACCGATCGGTGCGCGGCCGACGCAGGCGCGGCGCGTGGGGGTTCGATCCGGGGCCCTAGGGCTCGCGCGCGGAGGCGGCTACCGCTGCGGTGGCTTGGGGGTTGCTGATAGGGAAGGGCTGCACGGCTAGATAGGGTTCTGTGCGACGCGGAAGCGAGCAGACGCTGCGCTCGCCGGTGCATAGAGGGTGCTCGACGGAACATACGTCGCGACCAGGAAACGACGACGAAGACGAGAGTGTCTAGGAGGTTGAGTGGCTCACCGAGAGTTGGTTGGTGTGGTTGGATCCGCTCGAGGCGCAGGGGATGGGCGACGACACAGACGGACCGGAGGCTAGGGTTTGGCGGCGGCTCGTCGGTGATCCTCGGCTCCGGTTCTTCTCTTCCTCCGCGACAGGTACCGGCGGCCTCCTGGGGATCTCCTCGATCTTCCTCGACACCCAGAGCGCCACGCCACCGGCTGGTTCAAGGATACGACGGTGGACACCGACGGTGGCCGGGGATGGGGTAGACGGCGGTAGGGGTAGCTGGGGAGGGAGGAGTGGATGGGCACGACCCTGGGGAGATCTGGGAGAGGTAGCAGGTGAGAGAGAGGGAGTGGTAAAGCAGAGAGGGAGAGGGGTGCCGTGGGGGAGTGGGTAGGGTTAAAGGTGGCTCGGCCACCTTTTTCTCCTTCCTCTCCTCACGTGCTCGGGCAGGCCAGGGCGAGGTGGAGACGGGGCTGCCAGGTGGGGGACGTCCGGTTGGTGGAGAGGCTCGGGCTGGGGCCCTCTTGGCAGAGAGAGAGAGCTAGAGAGGGAGAGGGGTAGGCTCGGGTGTAGCTAGGGTTGGAGCTAGGGTTAGGAGAGAGGGGGGTATGGCTCGGGTTAGGGTTTGGTTTGGGTGGGGTAGCTAGGTGGGCCAGGGTGAGGAACCAGGTGGGGCCAGCTAGGTAGAGAGAAGAGAGAGGCCGAGAGGGGGTGATGTGGTGGCTAGGGTTTGAAGAGAGGGGGAGGGTTTAGATTAGGTATAGATTAGGAGAGAGGTTTAGAGAGAGAGGTGAGATGTGGTGTGGTAAACTTTTGACAAGATCAAGCATGATCAAGACAAGCTCAAGCAAGATATAGTCAAAAGGGAGGAGAGAAGAAAAAGGTGGTGATGGTATGGATGGAGATGGTGATGGGGTTTTTGATGCTTGCATGCATCAAGCAAGATCAAGCATAAGGGGTAGAGAGAGATATGGGGAAGATCCACTCAAAGATTCAAGTAAAAACTCAAAAGAGAAAGAAAGGTGATGCTTTGCATGGCCCATGCATAATATTAATGCTAGGTTTCATCTTGTGAAAACAACATAAATAGCCATAGCATTTATACATATGCATTCCAAAAATATGGAATAAGCCAAACTAGAAGAAGTGGAAGGATGCCCCATGTGGAGTAGTTGGAGATGCCCATATTTGAATAAAATGGAACATGCTAGTGTGGATGTGCCACTAGATGCTTAATAGTCCCAAAAATATCCCAACATGAGCATAATTCCATAATAATCCATATGTAAGCTAGGAAAAAGGGTTCCACTCACAAGGCATGCAAAGGTGGCCATGTGGCTCTCATATCAATAATGTGAAAACAACATGATGCTAAGATGAGAGCATGTGGAACAATGAATTGGATCCATCCCAACCCACATGAGCTAGAGGTAAAACCAAATAAGTTGCAATGCTCATATATGGTGGAATGGTGGAATGATGGGGTGATGACAAGAAAGGTGGTGGAGTCAATAAAAGATATGCCCCAACTCAACTTGGACATTTAAACAATATATCAAGAACCAAATACAATATCAAGAGGCAAATACAATTAACAATGCATATGAGATAAGAACCAAATGAAAAGGGTTTTATATGATGCTCAAATGCAAGGTGGCATGATGACATGAGCATGACATCATTATGATGCAACAATTATATATAGGAAGTAGCATCTATGTAGACTAGGCTAGTAGCATTGCAATTGTTAGACAATTGGGATGCTACAACTCTCCCCCACTAAACAAGAATCTCGCCCCGAGATTCCTAGGAAAAAGAAAACAACACAAGGAGAGGCAGGTGTTCGAACGAAGGTGACCCTCACGTTCCCAAGTTGATGAACAACGGAATGGTGCGACCACCACACCTTGCAAAACCTGCTAGACTTGTTGCGAGTCTTGCGGTTTGCTTCGAGAACAACGGATAGAAGAGTTGAAGGATTGTCGTGAGACAAGAAGGATAGGATGGACATAGCTCCGGTTTTCCCAAGAAACATGATAAAAGAATAGAACCACTTGTGAAAGAAAAAGACAAGATGATGTATCATGGATAAAGAAAGATACACCGTTAAGATTAAAGATTTACCGATACTAGAGAGGATGAAACTTTGTCTCGCCGGAAGAGAAGAGCTAGATTGGAGAGGTTTTGAACCACTATGACAATAGCATCGTATCTTCTCTCGGATTTGAGAAATGAAGTACGGAAACAATATTGCCTTCAAACAATAGAGTCCCTTGATATCAACAGAAAGATTTAGTTAGACATCGTCGGATTAGATTCTTGTTGCGCCGGTAAGAACCAAGGATCACGCAATTGAGGTGCGCGCTTCCAGAGACGGATGTGAAACTAGATCATGGTGGAACCCCGAGAAGCAAAGATTATGGAGGATCTGGAGTTTATTGTAGAGATACTTATTGCTTTCTTTAGCCTTGGGGCTACGCAATAGATTTGCGGCTGATGCCATCAACCATAATTGGCTTTACCACCGAAAAAGAATTGATGAAACAAAGAGAGAGATAGTTTCCTTTCGTCTTGTTTGGGGATGTGGAGCATCGGTAGAAAGACGAGGATAGAAAAGAGTTTGCGTTTGTTTCCACCAGATAATTGAGGATTTTGCTCCATCTAGAATAGACAGACCACCAACAAGATATTATTGATTACTTTCTTCGAGAGAGCACTCCGGAAAAACAAGGACGGAAGTAAAAGTATCGAGGGATAAAGGCCACTTCTAGCTTCCGTGGAATGAGTGAAATCGCATTAATTCACCAATTCAATGTACAAGAGCGAATGATAAGAGTAGTGGTATGGTAGCTACTCCATCCCGCACTCAAAGCATTACTCCGCACATGAATAAGAAAACCATGCAACCCAACTACCGAAACAGACTGAAGATATTGACAATAACTCATGGATCTTCGTTAGAAAACAAGGATAGATGCAAACGATTCGCCGGATTCACAGATAGATAAAGATGATGATGATGTCGTCATGTCGGAAGTACCAAGCCACCGGAAAGATATGAAGGAAGATTACGGAGAACAACTGCAAGATTCCACAGATAAAGAAAAAGATAACACCAACTTGAACAGAAGGATTACGAAAGTTCTAAAAAGTCTTCATGGCCTCCGGTGGATTGAGCATAGACGATAGAGCGAGAAGGTTTCAAGATATTACTTAACGAGATAGAGGTGAAAAGAACTCCATGTTCTTCTTGAAAAGATTGAGAGAGATTTAGCAGTCTTGAGGAAAACTTTGGCGGAACGACGATGATAACTCGCCAACAAGGAAAAACTCCGGGTTTGATTGAAGATGGAGGATGGAATTAACAATGGACTTGCTGATTCCAGAATTGAAGCGATCTATTTAGCAGAAGGACGTGGTCGAGATAGGTGACTTCAAGAAGCCAGAATTCACGCTTTGAGACTTTGCACACAGGCAGTGCTCACGAAGCTTGAGAGAAAGAGACACGGATGATCTTCCATGTCCTTCCATTGATATGGAATAGGCAAGCATATTATCAACATATACCACCATGGATTAACAGGATATTCCCAGAATATCAAGTTCAAAAGGCGAGAGAAACGAACAAATGCTCGAACACTTCCTGAGCTCAACGCTCTTAGAAAGATCAATATTAAGAGCACGGGTTCGTGTTGAAGAAGATGCACTGGAAGAATAGATTATCTGGTCCTTCGGAAGAAAAAGAGATGTCACCTGGTTCACATTGTCGATTGGATCACCGGTTACAAAGATAAAGAGATCTTGGATAAAGAAACGATGATAGCTCATACCTCAAGCAAATCTAACAGAGACGACAAGATGCAATTCCCTCGTATCAAAGAGAATTTTGCAGATATGGAGTTCAAAAAGATGTGCAGCATGATGGACAAATGATAGACCGCCGTAGTGCTTTGAGAAACTCCGGATTGCCAAAGATGCTTGAATATGCATAGATATGATCACGGTGTACTCAAAATCACAGGAGATAACCGTCACCATTTGGAGGATAGAGTTGATAGCATTTTCCATATTCCACTCATGATAAGTGTCATATAGCTATGCCGAGAACCAAATTACAATCACCAGCATCGGATCGACACATGTTATGTAATTAGCCCAAGAGAATTGGAGATGAAAAGAAACTCCAGGATTAAGCGCCAGTGACAAAAGAATGAGTTAGCATGGACATGCTGATAAAAGGAAGATAGATAATGTTTCACACACGACTGAAAAGGAGTGTGGAAACACAGATATATCAAAGAAAAATTTTCTGCATTTTTGGCATTAAAATACCAATAGATGCGCAAAATCACTTATCAGGTAGAGATTAGCAACTGATGCTTGCACAGAACGTGGAGTTGCTAGAAGGAAGGACACCCTTAAAAAGATGGCACCGGTTAACAAGGAGTCCGATAGATCGCGCCGGTTTTCAAAAGCCTGTCATTATGGAATGTACCAACAGTTGATAACCAAAGGCAGATTGTGATCTCAAGATGGATGCAACAGATAGACAAGGAATTCCACACACACACACACACACACACACACACACACACACACTTTCTATGGTACTACGGAAACCCAGAACACGTGAATCCTAGTTTGAATTTTAAGAAGAGGATTGAAAATGTTACACTTCCTTACCAGTAAAGTGGGTGGTTGGGTAAGAAGAAAAATGGAAGCAGTCCTACTCTCACGTTTTGTTTTTCCCTAATATACATAGCTACCAAAAATATTTGCTAGACTGACAACGACCATTTGGCTGAGACTCTGAAGGGCGGGATGGCTCTGATACCAATTGTAACTACCTCGGTGAAATACGCTCCTAGTTACAAGCCTGGATGAGCAGAAATGGTTGAAATAGTACGGTGGGGCCCAAATGCCACTCACAGGTAGACCTTCCGGCCGTCCCAACCATTTCCAAACATCGGGACAAGAACGGACGACGTAATCGGCAGGCGAAGGGATCAATTACATACACAAATGAGTATGTATGCAAGCCACCATACAATGGTTCTCAGAGTCATTCCATCTAAAAAGAAAGAAAATATTGCAACGCCATTTGGCAAGATCCAAATATCCTAGATAGATATAATAGTTTAGGATATCTCCTCATACATCAAACATCAGAGTATCAGGCGGAAGCGAAAGACAAAATCCGAGTACGGATAAGAAGCAAATCGGCATAAGATGCCCCATAAATAAACACATCCCGCCCACAGATCTCACGGATCCCCGTTCTCGGAATCTCTACACCGAATGATCGTTGCCCGCATCGTCCGTCTCCTCCACCCAGTATACATCTTGTGAGCTTACCTGTTCATCTGAATCAAACAATTTATCGTGTGAGACCCTAGGGGTACTCAGCAAGTCTTTATGCCTCTAAAGGGGACACAACCTGGGGTGACGCAATCGCAGCAAAAGATAAACCCTAACAATTCTGTAGATACTCGCTAACCATCTGCCTAACCAGAGATAGACGGATGTCCGTGAATTAATAACAACAGTTATAATGGTAATGTCCATAGATCCATCCTCCTCCTCGCTTACCGACGAGGAAGCGGACGAACAACCCCCTCATCCGTTGGCAGTTTTATTATCCATTCCATGAGTGTTACACTATTTACTAGTCCGGTACTTAGTCAAATTAAAAGCGATACTTTAGTTATTATTGTCTATCATCGAGAAACTGTGCTCCAAGTCGTCCATAACCGCGGACACGGCTTTCAGAAAGTTTTACCCTGCAGGGGTGCACAAATAGCAACACACACTCGATCAACCTCGGAAAAACCAAATCAAAACCCAACGAGGCAGTCACGACAAAGCGATCACAGGATTCAGAAATATTTCAGGGGGCCACCCCATTAAGCTACCCGCGACGAAGCTAGCCGGCTACGAGACGGACTCAAGGTTTGTGTGGCCGGCTGTAAACGACTGGGAACCCGAAAGTGTGACTGGGCTTGTCGATACAGCGAAAACGGGTCACGTCCCTAAACAGTACAGGTGCAGTACCTCGCACAATTTTAAATAAAGCAGTAAAGCATGGCATAAGTACAGGATAGTAAATAAAACCTCAAACTAGTTTGTGGCCCCAAGAAATAAGAATGAATCAAGCTCTGGCTCAGGGGGGTTCATAAGCCTCCCGGATGTGGATAGCGCGAATATTCAAGGAACAGGAATCAAGTACTCGGGGTCCTACGGGAAACAAGTGAGCCTGAAAAACCAAATAGAAAAATATGGCTCACCGATGCCACTTTCATTAGTTATCCCATTACTACTCAGGTTAAGTTGTTTAGGTACCTCGTTATCCATCAGACACTCACATACCCTACACATGCTGTTCTACGACTCGCATGGCTCAAACAACTCCTGTAGTAATGGCTCATGGGATGGAGGAACAAGCTTCGGTGGGGTTTAAAAGTAAAGGCTATGCAATACTTGGGATTCAATTTAATGCAAACGCGACTCAATGATGCAAGAATAAGATAGAAGCAATAGGTACTATATGTATGCAAGCATGTGGTAGTGCTTACCTGGCAGCTCAGTTGAAGCGAGAGAAGGATCTGGGTAGTGCTCCTGGGTTTCTTGATATATCCCCTGCTCAGCGTCTATTCGAAGAAGAACCAAACAAACAAGGGCCAACATAAATAAAGTGCACAAGCATATGAATAAAATGCGACAATCAAACAATCATGCCATGATGAATGATGCACAATTTGCATGGCAATAAAGTAGCATGGCATGGGTGAGGTGTGGAATACAAGAATAAAACATTTTATTGAGTTTTGGCCCCATTTTATCCTCATATTAGTTGCTGTATACTTTATATTTATATGATGCATGCTTCAAATCAAAACATGGAATGCATAAACAGAAAGGTCTCGTCGAGCTAATCATTTTAGACATATTATTTGTCAGATTTGGAGTTATAAAACAAAAGTTATTAATTAATTAAGGTAAAAGGGCATTTTATTGTAATTTTAACCAACTTGGAAATAAAGTGTTAAAAATATATTTTGAATGCCATATTTGAATTCCTCACATTTTTCTGATTTCAAAACATATATTATATGTTTAGTTTGGATTTATATTTTAAAAGTTATTTGAAAACAGATTTAAATTTGAATTTGAAATAATTTGAAAAAGATTTAAGTTAAAACAGAGATACAGAAAAACCTTTTGTTACTCAGCCCAGTGCTAGCCAGAGACAAAGACAAGTGGGTCCAGCGCTGACTCAGCAGCACAGCGCGTAGAAAAAGATTTTTATACCGAGGGTTGGGCTAGCCTCAGCGACTGACGGGTGGGGCCACAGCATCTCCAGGGCCACACGCGGGCGCGCCAGCGGGGACGCGACACGTGGGGGATCCAGAGGGGCTGCGGGTTGAGGCTGAAGAGCTGGGAGGGGTCTTTTGCAAGATTGATCGGCGGCTGACTGGTGGGCCAAAAGGTACCGCGGGTTGAGACGAGAAAACCAAAAAGGGGTTATTCGCAAAAAGGCCACGTGCCCGTACTGTTCCTCTTCTCTGCGCTGACGACCGATCGGTGCGTGGCCGACGCAGGCGCGACGCGTGGGGGTTCGATCCGGGGCCCTAGGGCTCGCGCGCGGAGGCGGCTACCGCTGCGGTGGCTTGGGGGTTGCTGATAGGGAAGGGCTGCACGGCTAGATAGGGTTCTGTGCGACGCGGAAGCGAGCAGACGCTGCGCTCGCCGGTGCACAGAGGGTGCTCGACGGAACATACGTCGCGACCAGGAAACGACGACGAAGACGAGAGTGTCTAGGAGGTTGCGTGGCTCACCGAGAGTTGGTTGGTGTGGTTGGATCCGCTCGAGGCGCAGGGGATGGGCGACGACACAGACGGACCGGAGGCTAGGGTTTGGCGGCGACTCGTCGGTGATCCTTGGCTCCGGTTCTTCTCTTCCTCCGCGACAGGTACCGGCGGCCTCCTGGGGATCTCCTCGATCTTCCTCGACACCCAGAGCGCCACGCCACCGGCTGGTTCAAGGATACGACGGTGGACACCGACGGTGTCCGGGGATGGGGTAGACGGCGGTAGGGGTAGCTGGGGAGGGAGGAGTGGATGGGCACGACCCTGGGGAGATCTGGGAGAGGTAGCAGGTGAGAGAGAGGGAGTGGTAAAGCAGAGAGGGAGAGGGGTGCCATGAGGGAGAAACCAATTGTAACCAAATAGTACTATCAAATCTCAGTGGAACAAATATCAGGGCATCAAATCTCAGCTAAAGGTAGCAGTACAAGATTCAAGAGTGTACAATGAACATAGAACATCCAACTAGTCCTAAGAAACATGATACTAATAGCTCCCATATAGACCAATTGCTCCCTGCTAGGCATAAATTGGAAATAATATGAGATAATAACATGAAGGTTCTAGAACTTCTAGGAATCAGATCTGATGTCAACCTTGCCCTTGCGGCCTTCTCGGGGAGAAGCGTGGTGTGGATGTTGGGCAGGTCCTCAAGACGATCTTGAGAGAGTGCACGGGGAGAACGAGATGAGGGGAGAGGAGACGGAGTTTACCTTAGTGATGGGAAACTGGAGGCCAGCCTTGACGACCACGAGACGACCTTGGATCCCTTCGACCTACCCCTCCTGGCGCTTGTAGAACGCTCACCGGAATTAGGGAAGATAGTGTCGAACTGTCGATGTGGATGTCAAAGGGGGCCTAGGCTATCCGGAGGTAGAGGGGGCGGAGAAGCAGTTCAGGAAGGTAGTGGACAAGCCTGAAGCTGGGCTTCTTCGCCACCAGTACCTTGCGTGTGTTGGCCTCCCAGTCTGCCGTGGCATCCTACTTGACTCGCGACTGCCGCGCTCCCTCGTCGAGCACCTCCCTGCAGTGTACAATGAAGGGTCGCCGTAGGCTCCCTCCTCGAGCGCCTCGCCAGAGATAGAGGGAAGGGTCACCGTCGCCATGGCCCTCCTACTCCTCTTTGAACAGCCAGGATCTCAGACTAGGGTTTTTATTGGAGGCACGGTTTGGTGGTTCCACGAGGTGAATAGAGAGGGGGTTCCGGATAGATTTTTGCCGGGACAGAGAGTGGGCATGGTTGGACAGGGAGGAGGGAGGAACGGAGGATGCATTGTTTTTTTTTTTTGAACGGGAGAGCCCGCGAAGGGACCGGAAGCCTTCAATCTATACCTAATCTATACCTAATAATAAAGGACGGATTGTTTCTTCCGGTCCAACATTTTTTTGGACTGTTTTACCCCTGTAGTTCAGAGTTACTACCCTCTTTGCCATCGCCAAGTCAATATCCTGTCCGCTACGCGTTCATGGTTTGCCACCGCTTGACTAAAAACCACAGGTCGCTCGCTCCAGATCTCTGCCTTGAATAGCTATCGCCCCGAAGAGCGAGCACGGAGTAGGACACAGAGGTGTGCAGGCACGGCCAGTGCAGAGGCGCGTCCTCGAGTTTCACTCTATCTCACTATATCTGCACGACAATGGCGCATATGTGACCTCTGCCTCGGTTCGTTAGCGCTTTGGTTTTGCCTATGCTGCAAGCCTGCAAGCTCCACTTTTGTCCACTCCTGCTGCTGCATGTTTTGTGAAGGTGGGGATGATGCGATAGTGTTGCTGCCGTTGCCCTGGTGCTCTGCAGGTTCCTATAGCCGGCCCAATTCCGGTCCTGCGTCCGTTCGTTTCGTTTGATGGGGAGAAGACAACCAAAAATTCAGAAGAAAAAGGAAGCAGTCAAGGGTGGGTCCGTTGTGGGAGGAGCTGGAAGACATCCACATAGGCGTTTCACCTAATAGCTTCGGGTTATTTCAGATGGAGAAAGCAGGCAAGCAACTACCGTCCAGGAAACAGAAGGAGCAACACCCTTGCATTATGGATTTTTTGAGTGATGTGCAATCGATAGTGGCCGAGCTGCTGCGATTTGGTCAGAAAGGTGTTGAGGCGTTGTGCTTCACTTTTTCTATGATTTAAGGGTAGAAATATTAGATCAAGTGGGTTAGCTGATTACTATAGAGTGATACAAAAAATGAAAGAGTTGTTGGTACTGCTAGACATCCAAGACACCAGCTGCTGAGTTAATCAATTTAGTATTGCTAGACATCCAAGACACCAGATGCTGAGTTAATCAATTTAGTGTTGTTAGGGGGCCTTGGAAGGGAGGCACGGACCCGGACGCGGAGGTCGACTCGACTGGCATCGCCTGTCGAGGACGAGCGCGAGACGGCAGCGCTGGGAACTGAGGGCAGCGGAGGCTGGGGGAGATGGGGAGCACGGAGAGAGAGGCGAGCACCGTGGGCCAGAGAACGACAGCACTGTCGCCGGGTTGCAGGAGGCAGAGGCGGCCGGAGCTCGACGAGACGGTGCGGGAGGCTCGAGCGACGGGCGGCGCTAGAAGAGAGAGGCCGCGCGGCGGAGAGGTGGTGGTCGACGAGCTTCAGGTCGAGGGCGGGTGTGCCTTGCAGGGACCATGGCGAGGCGAGCTGGAGCACATGATAAACAAAGAGAGGATACGAGAGTGTCGTGGTTGTGCAAATTTGCAACATGCGGCTTGCTTGCGAGCTGGGCTCGATCGATGCCAATGTGTTGTGGGCTAGGCAAGATGTGCGTCCACGCCTGGTACACACCAACAATAAACTAGGCCTACCATCACGTGGAATCAATACCCGATACGAATCAAGTTTAGTCCCACCCTGCTTTTTTACGTTAAGTTTCACCTAACCGGTTTATATATGTTTCCAAATTATCTAGAGTATCAGCAAGCATACCCATGAATAAACAAGTAGCCGCTGATCTTTGCCTAATTGGGATTGTGGGACCGTGGGATTATAATGGCTTGAGCTAAACAATGAAGGATTGTGGGCTGGTCTTTAATGAAGGATTGTGGGCTGCGTGTGATGTGAGCTTAAATAATGGGGATTATGATGTGATTGTGGGCTGCTGCAATATTAAGGCATGTGATGTGAGCTAAATAAATTGGGGATTGTGGGTTGTTGCAATATTATAAGTATTGTGATTGTGGGTTGTTTCAAAGCGGGAGGTGGGATCGTCTCAGCGTTCTGACCATGCATGTGCTAAAGACACACGGACACATCTCTCCCGTCGCAACGCGTGGACACGCTTCCTAGTAATAATATAAAAGACGCATTGTTTTTTCCGATCTAATACTTTTTTAAACTCTTTTACCCTCTCACCGAAAGTATATAATACGTCAAATTGCCACCGTACTGCAACGTACCGGTTAAGTCCTTTTATTATTTTTCTCCTTAGCCCATCATCGTGTGAGGAGTTCCACCACGCCACGCTACCTCAGGACTAGCTATTGGAGTTCAAGTACGGTTTCTTCCGTTTAAAAACAAAAATACGGTTTCTTTGATTTGGTCTGGCGCTCCGTTCAGTTCGTATCGTAACCGGATCGGTCGTCCACGCGAGGAGATTTGACAACACACGATTTCCTTCCTCCCACCCATATGAGGACAGGATGCCTCCTCTCGAAAAAAATGCAATCCAGCCTCTTCCTATCCTATAGGGGTTACGGCCGCCGGCGTGGTAGAATTGGCGGCTCGGCAGCGATGGTGGGCCATGGGAAGGACAGGAAGACAGTCGGTCTACAGGATGGATGAAAGTTCATGGAGAAGAGAATTGGCAAGCTGGACGACTAACGTCGGCATCCGGTGGTGGAGACCCTGAGAAGCTAGGCAAAGCTGTTCAAGTGCGTGCGTGCTGGCTGACCTGATGCGTGCTGCTGGTGGATTACGCGCGAGTTGCTTGATGCATGCATGCAGGGTGCGATCTCCGAGGCAGAGCTTTCACGATCGTCTCCAGAGCAGAATCTCCATAGCTTTGACGATAGCTTAACAAAGTCGATAAGACCACAATGTAGAACATCAGTCTCGCTAAATCTCATACTCCGATGTCCGTCTGCCGCATCAGCGACTACATGATCAACAGAACCGTCCTGGCCATCCTCATGGTGACGACATGACCCGAGTACACGATGACGCGCCATGGAGGCAGGGCAGCAACGCGTGGCAGTCGAATTACCTCGGTGGAGAATGAACTGCTCGACAACACAAATTCGGTGGAGGAGCGGCAAGTAGGCAGAGCGAGGTGGCGGAGTGTACGAGGCGCGACAGGATGCGATGCCAGAGCAGCCGCAGATCACTGTGATGATCAGATCTCGCCATTCCTGCTTCTCTGATGACTCAAAGTCTTAATTCTGCTCGGATATGGGAGTCTTTTCGACTGTTGTTGTTGCGTAGAAGGATAAGTTATTGTGCCATATTATTGTGTTGTTCTGCCGCGTCTTCTTTTATTGCAAAAAAAACTAAGTACATCGAAGTGTATATTCTGCATCTTCTGCAGGTTATTACTCTCTTCAGGTTGTGTAGAGGAGCTTAGGACAAATATAATGATTAGAAGCATCCAAAGATTTATGAACACGTTACCAGAATGGGGTTTCTCCTCACCGATTAAAAAAGAATCCTAAAAGAGAATCATGATCTCATAACTTTTATTCCGAACTAACAGTTTCTTTTTCTTCTCGAATTACCTGCTAGATTTTTCCATATATATTTTGTACTCCTTAGATTTCTGTTATCTTCTCTCCAGGTTGTACACGGTTCTGAATGTTTTGGTTGCACACGATTGTTAGGAAGACCAAAACGTGAGATTCCTTTTATGGTGGTAGATGATTTTTTTCCTTGCACCATGCACTATTTAAAGGAGCAACTCGCGTTTTTCAAATTTGTGGTTTTAAACTCTACCGAAGTCGCTATATGTGTGCACGTGTGTCTTTGATTCTGATGTCAGATTATCTTCAAAGTTTCAGGTTATTGGGAGGAAGTTATGTCTCATTTGTTATGTGATTAGGGAAAGCAATGACACTGGATGAGGACTGTATACTTCAGAGATCAAATCCCTGTTTAAAAATATCAAGGCAGAAGCACGCGACATGGAGGATATACTAAAGAGAATGTCTAAATTGGAAAATGAAATTAACAATGACTTTTGAGGAATTCTCTTCCGAGAGCTTTGATGTACAGTGCAACAAGGAAAATAAAACCGAAGGAAAGCCTAAAAAAATTCAAATGGTACGAACCACATAGTATTATGATATTCTTCTTTGATGCTTTATTTGGGTTGACTTGGCGCATACTCACACCATGTTATGACTAGGTCGGCCGCTGCCGAGAGTTTACCTCAGGTTGTTGATCAAGTGCGTCTCGGTGATGATCTGTATAGGCTTCTCTGGCAATGGCCAGATCAATCATTATTGTGCATAAGACCTTCTTCATTAATCAGGTCGAGCATCTCAAATTTGTTGGTGACGATCTGATCGATCCATGTATTGGGGCGTTCACGACGGATGGTCACGGCGAGCGGAAGCGTGCTGGGTCTAGCCTCCGATGCAAGCTCGACGTTACCCATGCGGCCATGCCCGGAGACATGCATGATCCTTCTAGCGCCCGTACGTCCGGCAAGTTATGCCGATGCCCAACCGCGCTGCAACTAGCATGACTACCTAGCCGAAGGACACTTCATGAGACACTTGACTTTCCAATCTCCACACGCGCATCCGCTGTATCGTGTTTGAATTTGGAGCCGTGCTCCATGCCACAGAAGCTGATTGCGGTCTGATTGCAAGAGATAGCAGGGTGTAAAAATTTAGAGTATTTGTGCTAAAAAAATAACCCAATTTGGCTCCTGCTATATATGCAAGCAATATTTCTGATTGTCCGAGATTAAATCCTAGGTGGAGGTATGTGTTCTCTAATTGCTTCATATGTCAAATATTCAAATTACAGTACTAATTTATTTTTAAAGCTACAGGAAATAACCCAGTTCAGCTGGGCTACGTTTTTTTTTTTGGATCGGTCAGAGATAATTGCCCAGACTTTGCATCGTTCTAATCGCTGACAACACACGCACTATCGAATAGTCCCACATCGATCTCTCATGTCGACTATTACCGATTTATATACATTGGCCGGTTGCCCTAAATATCAAGGAACAACATCAGAGTCAATAAGCAGAGGCACCATTGATTGGTCTAAAAATCGAATGAACATGATCTAGAAGTCCCCCATACAGCGGTACTACCTTGTCCAACGAAAGAATACAGAAATGTTGCCTAAATATTAATATATGTGCGGTGCATGTGAGCTAATTAAATAAAAGATGTTTGAGTTAGCTAGCTTACCCAGTCGACCTCGAGATGCGTTGGCGATCGGGAGCACTACAGCAAGAGAGGTCCTCACGTGGCCGGCCGAGCCGGCTACCGGCCGCAGAGCTTGAGCGGGAGAAGTGAAGGGAGGCGTGGACGCCTGATCTCCTAACTTGTTGCAGGAATGAGCTCGCATGGGTGAGGTCGAGCGCTTGCTGCTAGCACGCAATGCGAAGGTAAAACTCTAATAGGACTTTTATAATATTAAATTATAAATATACAAATTGTCTGGTGGATATTTTTTCTTACTTTTTTTTATAAATTGTCTATCCGGTGCAACGCACGGGTTTGTATGCTAGTTATAATAAAACAGGGGAGTTATAAATTTCCACGCAGGACCCTAGACGGAATAGAAATACATTCAAACCCATGCGCTTTAAAAAATAATCCTACAATTGATAAGAAAAAGCAATTCGTCCTTCTTCCACACTGCCTCTGAACAGCTGGGTCACGCGCTGGAGGTTGATAGAACGTCGGATCTTGCTGGCAAGCTTGATGGCCTCGTCATGGCCAGGATAATCGGCTGGCAAATAGTTTCTGATTTGGATGAGCAGAAAAGATTGGCTTCACTTCTCCACAGCAGATCGCCAACTCGCTCCTCGAAGATCCACTGGAACCTGACGCAACCACCGCGCCCAGGCGGAGCAGACCAAGCTTGGAGCAACAGCGACGAGCAGCCAGAATCCGCCCCCGCCGCTCAAAGATACCGGGCTCCCTCCTCAGAGCTCCTACCTGAGATGAGGAGGGAAGGCCAAAGAAGATGCAGCAGCGGTGTATTCTAAGTCTATAGTACCTTCCCCAGGTAGCAAAGGGAGACGAAGCATGGAGACCCTCCCCCTCACCTCCACGGTCGACCGAGAGAGGCTCCAAAACACCATATGCCTCGCCACAACACCTCTCCTCCTCGCCACCTCGGCCGGCCAGGAGGGGCACCACCGCATCTGGACTCTGCATCTGAAGACAGCACCAAGACCCAAAAAGCCCTTTATTTGAGGAGGGAGCAGTCGCTCGCCTCAACGACCATGGCTCCGACCGTCGGAGCTCCGCGTCGAGGAAGCAAAGACACCGCCAGTTGCAAGTCTCGGGCAAGGGAGCTAGCAGTCACCTCTCGGCATAAAGCCAAACTACGGCATAGAGCCAACAACTAACTACCCTAAGACTACTAAGACCTACAGCTACTCCGACGCCGCTCCTCTGCCACCTCCGGCCGGCTAATCCGGTCGAAGAGGCTCAGGAACGGCCCAGAAGAAGAGCGGTGGCAGGCAGGCGGAGGAGGAAGAGGATAAGGTTGGGGGAGATTGTCCTGTAAAGCGGCGTTTGAGGGACAATAAACTGTGAGGATGCATTGTGATAGGTCATGATGCTTCTATTTGATGGATGTTCTTTTTCTGGATATTCGATGGATTTTTTATGGATGACCGATAGAAAAAAATTGTCTCCTGCGTGGTGGACTCAATCCATTTCAATTTCTTTTGGCACCTGAGACAAAATCTCGCGCGGGGGTGAAGTTTCGGGCGTTTCATTTTCGTTGCATAAACTAATCATGTTCCATTTTTTCATGTGCAAAATATATGTTTTTAAGAACCCACTGGTGAAGTGGCGATCTAGTCAACACGTCATATGTGGTCCATGGGTCCCACCTATGAGTGATGGCTTAAACTTACCTATATCTAGAGACGTAAGCAAAATTTAACACATAGACGCGACACGTAGAAAAAATTGCTGAGTTGGATGTCTAGTGATCACAAAGCATCATTAATCAACGATCATGATGATTTAAATTGGTCATGATCATGTAAAAACAAGACCGTTAACCCATGCAATCAATCTACGACCATTTCATGTTAAGAAAATATGACCTTTTAGATTAAAATCATTTTAATTCTTCTGGGGTTTGACCTTCTCAAAGGGCTTAGGACCATTTGGCGTAAAATGGTCATAGATTTATGACAAAAAACTCATGCTCCTTAAGAGAAGGTCACTAGTTAACACATTTCTTGTAGTGGAAGCATGAAGATTTGGCAAGTAACCAGGGGTTATTCGACTGTGGACGAAGATGGAAAGGAGCAAGATATCAAGTCCATCATGGACTCCTGCACCGGATATGGATATCATGTGGCTGATTTGACCAGCTATGACACTCCCTTCTTCACTCGCGTGGAAACGCCTCCTCCGCCTGCCGAAGAAACAGCCAAAGTTTCCAACGACGAGCAAACTGTATCAGATTTGTCTGTCTCGGAAAGATATCAAGGCGAAGGTGATGCCTCCAGTGAGCCGGCAGCTCCTACCTCTCCTCCTGCATCATAAAGTGCCAGAAAAACAATGTGTTATTCTGAAATAATCGGATTGTAATAAGTAGTATAATATTTTTGCTAGTGCTCAGATTTGCTGCTTTTATTTAGCACTTTTGGCTTTATTTTGACGTGCCTGGAATGTTTACAAAGCACTATTTGTTTTACCTATACTTATCGCTTATCTAGCTTTCCGCCTCGTCCCTTTCATGAGCCGGACAACTTTTAACACGAAAACTTTGCCGAGCAATGGAGCTCACTTGCTAAACTAGTTTAAACTCAGAAACAAGACGGCTTCCAATACCAACAATTCACTACTCGGAAAATGCCCGTATTTGGCAATCAGATAAAGAACCCAAGTATAGACTCGAAAATTTTAGATTTATACCCGAAGGTAGCATTTTTAGAATCGGAAATCTTAATTAGAACAAACATGAGCATAAAGTACTTTTAAGTATTCTGGGATTTTCGATTATGACATGATCATTCGGAAATAAGATGGTAATATAAAACTTCTTAGAAAAAATTAAGGCAACCAATACTTTATTTCTCATTGAACATGTACACATATATGATTACGAAGAAAGAAATTTTAAAAATAAAAGGGACGTAGCTGAGCAATATTCCACCATCTGTCTAATTCTTTCGGGTTTGTACCGCCTCCAGCTCTCTTTCGGTTGTGACATGATCATTCGGAAATAAGATGGTAATATAAAACTTCTCAGAAAAAATTGAGGCAACCAATACTTTATTTCTCATTGAACATGCACACATATATGATTACGAAGAAAGAAATTTTAAGAATAAAAGGAACGTAGCTGAGCAATATTCCACGGTCTGTCTAATTCTTTCGGGTCTGTACTGTCTCCAGCTCTCTTTCTTTTCTTAGTAGCGGGTCTTTCTTTGACTGGCCGCATATCAATTAGATAGTAATAACCATTATGCAATACTCGACTAACTAAAAAGGGTTAATTATTGGTTTGCCACTAGAGGCCTCCATATGCTCAGTGTTGCCACTAGCGCGGAATGGTGCTCAGTTTTGCCACTATTTTGGATGCAGCTGCTACAGTGACGCTAACCGGCCAGTTTAACTAAGCATAACAAATTCAAAAAATCAAAATCCTGCGCGCATAGTCTTCTTATGTCTTATACTAACGATTCAAATTGATAAACAAGGTATACATACATTCAAATGAAATATTCAGGTATTCATGTATGTAGACCTTGTTTATCACGTATTCATGATTTTTTCGTTTGAACGTATGTAAACCGTGTTTATCAACTTGAATCGTTAGTATATGACATAAGAAGATGACATTAGTTATGCTTTCTTCAAGATCGAGATCATCTAAGACCTATGTCTGATCCCGTCCAATAGCAGGTTTAGTGAGTACCATAGACCAATCCACCTACTTTGATAGCAAGCCCTCGTTCGGGGACATCCCATGTAAAAACACCTGCGTAGAGCTTGGAGAGCAGAGCACTCGGTCGACTACAAGACTACGACTACAATACAAGCCATGAGCGATAGCGAAGCCTTCAGCCTTTTTTTCGAAAGCCCCTAACTATCTTATAGCAGACAACTAAGGCAAGCCTACTCAACTAATCTCATATAAACACCTGTTCGCGCTAAAATCCAAATAGAAAAAGACAACTACTTATTAAACATGTAGTTGAGTGCTCCGTCGCTGATTGTAACACCCTCAAATCGGCCCTATGCAAGTTTTAGCCCTTTCTGCCAAACCCGCATAGAAACGATTCAAGAACGCCCACCAGGCACTTTCGTGCGGGTGGAAAACGAAGTAATATCGTTACACAACAGTCCTCGATGGGACCCATAGAACAGATATATATATATATACAACACGACTCCAAGAGTCAAGAATACAGTTATACAATACAAAGATCCAAATCACCTTGAAAACGATACAGCGTCCAACTACTGACAAGATGCAAATGGGGGTAAGAGCCCCGAAGAATAACCAATGGCGTCCATAACCCTGCCCAGGCCAAGCCGGAAGGGTAACCCTGCTAACGACGTCGATCTCAAACCTGCTAAAACAAAAGGGGTGCCGACAAAGGGCAAATAAAAAAGAGGAGCGTCAGTACTGAGGCCAGTACACGGCGAGGCTAGAATTCGGCGGCTCTCGCCTACATAGGTATGGTGGGCTGGAGCAGCAGCACAGCGGCACTAAACAACCTATAGAGACTCGATATCACTGGCGGCTATTAAAGAGGGGTAAGAAAGACCTATTCGGATCATACCTGATACTAACACCAAACATACCCATCCTGGTATTCCCCCTCGAGACCAAACGAGGAAGTCAAACCGAGGAACTCACACGGTGGGCAGTTTTATTCATTCCATTATAGTTGAAGCACTTACTAGTCAGATATAGATAGCGTGAGTCATCCTGAAGCATGAGTAGTGGGCAGTTTTAATTACCATTCTGTGGTAGTTGGAACCTTTACTAGTCAGATATAATTGTCCTGAGGAATCCCAAAACCCAGCAATTGTTGGCACTTTTATCACATTCCATTGGAGTTGCAATACTTACTAGGAAGGTATAGTATGACACAGATCACCACAGATCAACCAGCTATTGGCATTTTTATTATTCATTCCATTGTAGTGAAGCTGAATTACTAGTCACATATTAAGTCAAATTTATAGCACTACTTTAGTTATGCTTGTCTATGATCGAGATACTGTGCTCCAAGTCGTCCATAACCGCGGACACGGCTTTCAGAAATTTTTACCCTGCAGGGGTGCACAAATAGCAACACACACTTGATCAACCTCGGAAAAACCAACTCAAAACCCAACAAGACATTCACGACAAAGCGATCACAGGATTCATAAAATATTTCAGGTGGCCACCCCACTAAGCTACCCGCAACGAAGTTGGTCGGCTCCGGAACGGACCCAGGGTTTGTGTGGACGGCTGTAAACGACTGGGAACCCGAAAGTGTGACTGGGCTTGTCGATACAGCGAAAACGTGTCACGATCCTAAACAGTACAGGTGCTCCACGCACAATCTTAAATAAAGCAGTAACATGGCATAAGTACATGATAGTAATAAAACCCCAAACTAGTTTGTGGCCCCAAGAAATAGAAATGAATCAAGCTCTGGCTCAGGGGGTCCATTAGTCCTCCCGGATGTGGATAGTGCGAATAGTCAAGGAACAGGTATCAAGTACTCGGGGTCCTACGGGACACAAGTCAGCATGGAAGAACCAAATAACATCTATTGCCCACCGATGCCTCTGCATTAGTTATCTCTAGCATTTTAATAGTTGTATTTAAAGTCATGATCATCTCCACCATAAACATCTGTCAGCATTCCAACAACTGTGGTACTTGACAACACGAGATCGCACCTGAGCAAGCAACTACGACTCGCAAGGCCATCTATCTACCAAACACAGGTAATAGGAGGTGTCCAAGGCAATATAGAGGCTGCACGGGATATAACTTGTACGGAACACTAAAGCATCGCGACACGGATAGCAATAGATCCAACAGGAGGAAATAAAGACTATAAATGCAAAATAGGTAGAAAGGGGGAGAATGCTCGCCTGGGAAACGCTGCCGGAGATCATATCCGGAGAACTTGTCGATACTCGCATCAACTCATCGGCCTAATCCGCGAAGAAGCAAACACTAGAAGAAACATCGGATGCAATATTTAATACTACGACAGAAGATCCGGCATGCTTTTGATATGATGCAAATGCGGTGCAATTAGGCAATATTAAGCGAAACCAGGGTCCTGAAAATTAATTAATAGGTTCGAGTTGTTTAACTACCCCGCAATTTAAATGTTGTATTAACAGGGCGAAGCATGGCATCGGTTCGCTACACCAATTTAAATGGAGTCCGGAATAAGACAAAGTTATTCCGCATATCGACTCCATATTTAATTATGCGGTGAATCGGCATAATGCCCCCAACCCACAGACAGGTATGCATGCATGAACAAATTAATATGCGACAGTTTTATATATAGCATTTATAAAATAGGGGCTCGGGAAAGGTTCACACATCTGGGTTCGGGAGATCTTGGTTCCGGGGGTTCGGGGCCGGACTCAGGGTTCAACGGGGATCGAGGTTCAGATTCAAGATGGAGAACTTGTTGTGTCGTGACGGAGAACTTGGGTCCAAGCGGTCGATCTTGTCGTCGCGAAGATCTTGTCGGGTCCGTGTATCGGGTCGGTCTTGGCATTCGGGATGCAGAACTTGGCGTTCCGCGGCGAAGTGCTTGTCGTACCGGTGGCGATCTTGGCGGTCATCGGGTCCGGGAGCGGTTCTCGGCGAACTGGTCGGTTCCATGTCGGCGTACTTGGCGTTGCGTGAAGAGGATCTCCGAGTTCAGGGTCTCGGCCACCGGATCCGTGATCGGTCTTCGGGTGCGGCTCTGAGGCATCGAATCCGGGGTGTAGATCTTGGGGTCCAGCGGTGGCTGATCTTGTCGGTGGTGCCTTCTAGTGGCATCACAGTGGTTCTCGTCGATGCCCTCGTTGGCCGATTTTGGCATCGCGACGGTTATCTCCCGCGGCCTCGGTCTTGGGCCTCGGAACTTGAATGGCTCCGCGAAGATCTTGAAGTCCGTGACGATCTTGGATACGAGGGTAGATCTTGGCGACAAAAAGGCATCGGAGCACTTGTTACGGGTCGGTCATGTACTTCGGAGGACTTTGAAGCTCTTGGCGTAGCCCTCTACTATCAAACCGAAACCTCCAAGAGGTGCCGGAGGAAGATGTGGCTAGCAAGACCACACCACACCAGATCGACGGGAGCAGCCCAACTTGCTATAAGTTGAGAGGAACCAAACTAAGAGCTGGCATGCTCGGATGTTGGGGAGGCGGGGCAGACCAAGGGGAGGCGATGTGGAGCTGGGGACAAAACGGCGACCTGGCGTGGCATGGGGCAGGAGAGGACGTGCAGGTCGAGGCCACCGGGCGCTGGGGCCACGATGCAGGGAGAGGACGACGGGGTGGAGAGGGTGGCCGGAGGAAACGGCTGGGCTCCGGGGAGGCAGAGGTCGGGCAACGCGGGGCGTCGGAGATGGAGGGGACGGGACGCTGCAGGGGAAGGTCGGTGAGGCGAGGGAGGCAGCGGTGGGAGCTTCGCAGCGAGGTACTCAGGCGCGGAGGCAGCCGAGGCGAGGCCCACGCGTTCATGGCCGGAGACGGGGAAGAAGAGGCGCAGGCGGTGGCATGGCACGACCATGGCAAGGTGGTAGCGCCGGCCATGACCAACAGTGAAGACGGGGAAGTCGTGGCTTGCGGTGAGACGAGGCGGGTAGAGCTGCTCGGGCCGGCGAGGTGAGGGGGCCCGGGGCGGCCGGCGACCGGGGAGGACGGCCGGAGAAACGGGTGGAGGCGGCAGGGCATGGGTGGAGGCGGCAGGGCACGGGTGCAGCCGGGGCAGAGCACGGTGACGCTGCGAGGAGAGAACGGCGGCGGCAGAAGCGCGGTGGGGAGAAGGAAGTCGGGCGGGGCTGGTGGAGAGAGAGAGGAGGGAGAAAGGCAGACGCGGCTTGGGGGACGGGGAATCCCGAGGCGCCTGGTCGGTGGGGACGGGAGGGGTTCGTGCGGGGGTGTGGAGCACGGTCCGGGCTGGCCAGGGAGTGCGGGGCAGGTGGCGGGGTGGTTGGTCCAGTGGAAGGGCGACGTGGGGCTGCCGGTGGGGTGAGGTGGCATTGGCAGGGTGAGGTGGCGACCAGTGGTTGGCTGAGGTGAGGTGGCGGCTTGGGCGGGAGAGAGTTGCTGGGCGGGAGATGGTGGCGGCGGGGACAGGGGAGGTTGGGTAGAGCTAGGGTTAGACTCATGTTAGGGCTTGGGTTTTGGTAACGGGGTGGTAGGCTGCTGCTAGCTGGGCTTTTGGGCCTGGCTGGCGGCAGCCTTCCCCGATTAAAACATTTTTATTTTACCTGTTTTAATTTTGAAGACTTTTGTAAAATAGTTTTAGACAAATAAAAGATCCAGAAGAGACCGGGGGTTTGATTTGAATAAATACGGAGGATATTTAGAAAACAAAGATAGGCTTTTTCGAAAATAGTTTTAGGCAAAAACCATGCATGATGATGCGATGCTCAAATGCAATGTGGCATGATGACATGAGCATGCGGTCATGATGATGCAATGCACAAAAACACAGCGATTTTCTAGTAGTGGTTTTAGCGGGATGCCACACAGATCTTGACCGAGTCCGAGCTTCCCAAGCTCTATGCTGTTTGGGAACTTAGCAAAGGTCTTACCACCTTCTTGATCGACTATATTTGAGTCTTTGGGGGTACTTTAGGATTATATTCCATGCATAGAAGCAATGGAACAATATCGTAAAGTGAAGCAAACAAACCACTCCTTTAGAATTAATGGACTTTACACACAGCCGATGACTGAGATGTGCCATTGTCATTGTCAAGATCGTCCATCACGACTTCTTTTCTGCATCTGTCAGTTCCAGTTTTCCCAGCACTATGTGCACAGGTTTTTGATTTTTTTGATTTTTTTTTAATTTGTTATGGTCACTTAAACTGTCCGGTTGGCGTCGCCATAGCAGCTACACCCGAAATAGTGGTAAAACTGAGGACCATTCCGCACTGGTGGCAAAACTGAGCATATGGCAGCCTCTAGTGGCAAACCAATAATTAACCCAACTAAAAGGGGCCCTTTCCATACTGGGGAAAGTTTATGCTTTCTTTTTTGCACAAGACCGAGAACCAAATTGCCTTTATTAAAAGACCGGTTTCTAACTCTCTAGCTATGATACTTGCGTAACTTCTGCTGATAGGTTCTGATCTCATCTCAGCAACAATGCGGACTTCTTCGATTAAATCAAGATCATTTTGTCGAGAAATTTTGGTATCCTCTTCGATATACGCAGCAACTCAGGGAGAAGTATAAATTAAATCACTAGGAAGAACTGCCTCTGCATCATAGATCAAGAAGAAAGGTGTGTATCCGGTTGACCTATTCGGAGTTATTCGCAAGCTCCATATTATAGACGGTAATTCATCTGCCCAAGCCCCTGCAGCACGACAAAGTGGTGCTTTGAGTCTTGGTTTAAGGCCTTGTAGGATTAAACCATTTTCTCTTTCAACTTGTCCATTAGCTTGTGGATGTGCGACTGACGAATGTCAAGCCGGATATTTTGTTCGTTGCAGAACTCGGCAAGTTCTCCTATAGAAAAATTGCTGCCGTTGTCCGTGATAATGCTATGTGGATAACCGTACCATATTATAACATCCTTGACAAACCTTCTGGTTGTTGCTCCATCACAACTTGTGACGGGTTTAGCCTTAATCCACTTTGTGAATTTATCCACCATCACTAAGAGGTGAGTAAATCCACTTGGAGCCCATTTAAACGGTCCTACCATGTCAAGCCCCCAGACTATGAAATGCCATGTTATAGGTATTGTTCGTGGCTGATCAGCCGGAACATGAGCTTCTTTGGCGTATTTTTAGCAGCCTTTGCACGTTTTGACCAGCCGTTCGGTATCTGCCTTGGCTGTAAGCCAGAAAAATCTGTGTCTAAAAGCTTTTGCCACTAAGGATTTGGCTGCAGCATGATGGCCGCATTCGCCTTCGTGGATCTCTCGTAAGATTTCCACTCCTTCTTCCGGAGATACGCAGCGCTGAAAGACCCTAGATACACTCCTCTTATAGAGCTCACCATTTATTATTGTATAGAAAAGCGCTATCTGGGACATTTTTCCATGCAGAGCCTATACGAGATAATGCATATGCATCCTCATTTTCTATTCTAGGGATGAGTTGTACCTCAAACCCTTCGAACGATCTAGCTAGTTCATCCACAACAGCTCTATATGCTGCCATGTGTTTATTTGCATTACAGATATCCGACACCTATTGGGCAACAAGATCCGAATCTCCATAACACATTAATCATCGGATGCCGATATCCTTAGCAATCTGGATTCCATGCAGCAGTGCTTCATATTTGGAAATGTTGTTTCTTGCCGTGAAGTGAATCTGCAACACAGAAAATGTTGTTTCTTGCCTTAGACCCGTCAAAATGCAAGGTCCAGTATTCGTAGGAGGGTCATATTTTCCATTGTCTTTGTCCAATCAGCAACAAAGTTAGCGAGGATTTGGGATTTAATTGTTGTACGAGGTTTGTACTCAATGTCGAAAACTGAAAGCTCTATGCCCCATTTTGTGATACGTCCTGTAGCATCACTGTTGTTGATTATATCTCTCATGGGAGTTGTGTTCACCACGGTAATTGGATGTTCCTGAAAGTAATGTCGTACCTTCTTGGATGCAAAGAACACACCATAAGCCAGCTTTTTATAGTGCGGATACCGCTGCTTTGATTCAGTTGGACTTTGCTGCGGTAGTATGTCGGACGTTGCATTGGGTGTTCCTGTTTTTCCTCTAGTCTCTCCACCACCATGATGACACTGACGACTCTGTTTGTCGTAGCGAGATAGAGCAACATCGGTTCACAAGGTTCCGGTGCTGCAAGGATAGGAGCGTATGAGAGCATTGCTTTCAGGTCTTGTAGTGCAGCTTCAGCTTCATCAGTCCAAACAAATTTTTTAGTCTTTTTCAGGAGCTTGTAGAGTGGTGCGGCTCTTTCACCGAGCCGGCTTGCAAACCAACTGAACGCAGCAATACAGCTAGTTAGTCTTTGAACGTCTTTCAGGCGAGTCGGCCTGGAAATATTGAGTATAGCCTTAATTTTGTCTCGGTTCACCTCTATGCCTCTTTGAGACACGATGAAACCTAACAATTTTCCGACTGGTATTCCAAAGAAACATTTCTTCGGGTTAAGCATTATGTTGTATTTTCGTAGATTAGCGAATGTTTCCTCCAAGTCGGAAATTAAGGTTTCCTTCTTTTTGGACATCACCACTATGTCATCCACATATGCATATACATTGCGTCCGATTTGATCGTGGAGGCAACGCTGCATAGTGCGCTGGTACATAGCTCCTGCGTTCTTGAGCCCAAAGGGCATCATAATGAAACAGAAGGTTCTGAAGGGGTTATGAATGAAGTTTTGACTTTGTCTAATTCCTTCATCCACATTTGGTGATACCCGGAATATGCGTCGAGAAAACATAGGAGTTCCGAGCCTACCATAGAATCGATGACTTGATCAATCCTAGGCAGAGCGAACGGATCTTTGGGACAAGCCTTGTTCAAGGCAGTATAATCAACACACATCCTTAAATCAGTGGTGTCCTTTTTAGGGACCATTACAGGATTGGCTGACCACTCAGTGTGGAAGACCTCTTCTATGAATTCGGCTAACTCGAGCCGGGCTAGTTCCTTAGCTATTGCTTTTCGCTTTTTGATGGCTCAATGTACGGCGCCAGAAAAGTGTTGGTGTGGTGTTGATGTAGAGCTTGTTGGGAACCCCAAGAGGAAGGTATGATGAGCACAGCAGCAAGTTTCCCTTAGTTATGAAACCAAGGTTTAATCGAACCAGTAGGAGCAAGGAAACACCCCAAAGGTGTTGCTAGCTGAGCCTTGGTAGGGCGCACTACCGGTGCTAGTAGCAACGTGGAGACCTGCACAACACAACCACAGAACTTTGTCCCCAACTTGCGATGAGGTTGTCAATCTCACTGTGTTTTGCGGAAAACAAAGGATTAAACGTATCGAATGGAAAGAAGTAATAGTTTGCAGAAAGTAAACACAAAGCAGTAAATAATTTATAGATTGTATGTAAAGAAAAAGGACCGGGGTCCATAGTTCACTAGAGGTGGCTCTCCTTAAGATATATAACATGCTGGGTGAACAAATTACAGCGGGGCAATTGACAAACATCGAGAAAGCAATAGATGCATATACTAATCATCTTGACTCCTTTGAGATTCGATTGGGCATTATAACATTATACATAGACCGCCATCCAACTGCATCTATGACTAATAATCAACCTTCAAGTTATCATTCGAACCCCCTCCAGTATTAAGTTGCAAGCAACAGATTATTGCTTTACGAACTGCGTGTAAAGTAAACAATACGATTGTTCTATGAACAAAGGATTGTTGTTTTCTCCCTAGTAGCAATAGCACATCTAGTACCTTAGAGATTTCTGTCACTTCCCCAGATTACCAGAGGCATGGACCCACTATCGAGCATAAATACTAACTCTTGGAGTTGCTAGCATCTACTTGGCCAAGATAGCTACTAAGAACGGAAAGCATGCAAGATCACAAATAACAAAGACATGATAGAATCAATAATAAATCTGAAATAGCATCTCAATATCCATCGGAACCCCGCAAACACAACATGCAAAATTACAAATAGATGATCTTGATCATGAACGGAGCTCACAAGATCTAGACATGAAAGCACAAAGGAGGAGAACCAGCCATCTAGCTACTACATGGATCCGTAGTCCAAGGATGAACTACTCACGCATCACACCGGAGGCTTGCATGGTGATGAAGAAGGCCTCCAGGGTGACTTTCCCTCTCCAGCAGGGTGCCGGGAAGAGCTTCAGATTCCTCCTGATCTAGGGATGGAGATGACGACGGCTACATACACTTTCGTGGATTTTTTGATTAGGCCCTCAGGGTTTTCGTCCCGAGGGCATTTTATAAGCGGAAGGGGAGGCCGAGGGGGTGCCTGGGCTGGCCACACCATCCCCTGACGCGGGCCAAGCCTGGCCACACGGCCAGGTGGTGTGGCCACCCTCTGGCCCCTCTCCGTCTCATACTCTGGCATCTGATGACTTCCAGAAAAATAGACACTTTGGCTTTTGTCCCATCCAATTCTGAGAATATTCATTTTCTGACTTTCCTGAAACCAAAAACAGAAGAAAACAGGCAGCTGGCACTGTGGCTCTTGTTAATAGGTTAGTCCAAGAAATCATATGAAAAGTACTCCAAAGTGTGGACAAAACACAAGAAAGTGGATAAACTAAGGATGGAACATCAAAAATTATAGATACATTTGCAATGTATCAACATCCCCAAGCTTAACTCCTGCTCGTCCTCGAGTAGGTAAGTGATAAAAAGAAAGAATAATTTTTGAGGTGACATGCACCATCATAGACTTGATCAAAGTATTTGTAAAACATTCAAAGCTGGGATCATAGTACTTCAATCAAAACATGAAAGACAAAGTTCTAGCAATAAGACAAAGAAACTAGGATGCAACATGAAAAGGCACAAACAAAAGATTCATGAATAACAATGCTTTGCAAGACGTTTGTTTGTTTCACATAAAGAAAACATAGCATAATAGTATCCAGCTTGTCCCTCATAGAGTAGCAAATATAAATGCATAGGACACCTTCAAAGTTCATAAGAGTGACTAGATACAAATAGTTTAAAACAAGCAATATCAAGTTATGCATCAATCAACTAGTCTTGGGACAATGCACATAGAACTAAGAATGGCCACTATGCTCTCAAAGTAGGTGCATAAAGATTGAAGGTGGAGACTCAATGTAATGGTGGAAGAAAGGCCTTCATAGAAGGAAGTAGGGATTCAAGTCTCATAAAGAGCTTCTAAAAATTATGGTACTTATAGCTATCAGCTCTCATTGCCCCTATCATAAGCATCATGAAGAGATTAAGGTTAAAGTGAACAAACTATGGTGTACATGCTTGACGAAGTATAAGTTAGAAATCTCATGTCCCTTGTATACGAGGGCCGCTCCTCATGCTACTCAAGTTTAGTCACCGGTAAGTTCTTGTCATCGTAAGTACATGTGTATCATAGAGAACCGCCAACGGGGTACCCGTTGCCCGATGATACGGAAGAATCCCCATATCAAAATGATAAGGCAAGCAGACAACGAGCATCTCGGCAATCTTCTTATTTACCATGGGAATATGGTGCTTTTTCCTCTCTTTCCTCTTTTCATAATCTATTTTTTTCTTTTTTTTTCAATATAGGACTCTTTTTTTATAAGAAGAATGCTTCATAGACAGCTCATTATGGTTACGCTGCAGGTTTCCACCATGTCAGCATGGATTAGACCAGCGGTCCAGGCGTTTCTCTAACACATATACATAACTCCATGGACTTACAAGCTCCCCTTTCATTTCACACCGACGACATCCATATACAAAAGAGCATGATATCAACTAGGTACAAGTACCAAGTGCAATGTTGAAAGAATTCCCCATGAAAGCATGGTTCTGCTAATTCCCAACAAATAAGTGCAAGCATATACAACATAGACGACACAATGGTTCAAGTTTATTAAGGGCAAGAAAAGTAAAGTGTGCCATCAAGTTCGTGAGAGCTTTAATCACTAGTTTTCTCGTAACAAGTTTAATTTGGAAGGTAAACAAAAGCATGAATATATTTGGAATAGCATAAGCTAGTAGGTAGGTATGGTGGACTCTTTGGAATAACTTTTTTAAGGAGTTGGATGCATGAGTGGAACTCATACTTGGTTGTGGAGGCTAGCAAAAGACTGGGAGCGACAAACTAAGAGAGCAATAATGGCCATAATCATGCAGAGCGACAAAACATCATTGATCAAAGCATAAAGTGATACTACAATTTGAAAACTAAAGGATCATAAAGGCTATGGTGACTTGAGATAGTCATAACATGGTGTGAGCATGCGCCAAGTCAACCCAAATAAAACATCAAAGGAGAATACCACTATACTATGCTTTAATATGCTAAAATAACGCATGATTCATCCAAGGCACATTAAGCAATCTCAATTGTTTATAACAAGTCATGCTACAACAAAGAATACTAAGCATAAAGCCAAAACAATATCAAGCATGGCATGACAAAGCATAGGCCACAGTCAAAAACAAGCTCTTTTTACCACATAAGCATGAACTTTCCTACTCTTTTCCAAACCAAACCAAACTATTTGCAAACCAAGGTATGAAAGAGGGGGTCCAACCAATTTATTCAGAAAACTAAGAAAACCAAGCAAACAAAAAACCAAAACGAAAAAGAAGACGCTCCAAGAATAACACAACTGTGCATGAAACAATAAAAATGAAGTGTTTGGAAGAAACCTGGGATTTTTATTGATGAAGAAGGGGATGCCTTGGGCATCCCCAAGCTTTGACACTTGTACTTCTTGGATATTTGTTGGGGTGACACGCGTGGCATCCCCAAGCTTGAGCTTTAGTCCATCCTTCATCTCATTACTCATTCCTTCCATACACCTGAAATTTTTTCTTCATACAAAACTTCACACAATCTTTATTAGCAACATTAGTGCACTCAAGATAATAGGTCTTAAGGTTCAGTTCTAACAACAATAAACTTCCATTAGAACACTAGCTACTGTATCACTTCCCTCAAAAATCTCAATTACCCAAAAGAACTCAAAAAGGAACCAACAAGAAGCAAATGAAGAAAATGGCAGAAATCTGTCAAAACAGACCAATAGGTAAAGACGAATTTTTTCGAAAACCTTCTGTTGCTCAAATCAAAAAGTTTTGAACTAACGAAAGTTAGATAACAACCTGGGGCAGAAGCACAAAAATTCACGCCTCCAAAAGACATTCAGAGATTTTACCCAAATTTTTACGGTGAAGCACAAAAATCTGTTTCGGGACAGCAACTTTGCCAATCATTACTTCTCTCTCATTAGAGGTTACTCTTGACACAAAAAGCAAATAAAAAGGATAAGGAGCGGTTATTACTGAAGTAATAACTTCCAAGACTCATATAAAACTTTTGGGTTATCTCCCAATAAGTACTTTTCTTTAACGCCTTTAAGTTAGGCATAAGAAGCAAGAAAAAGAATCAAGTGTTCTCAAATAAAGAAGCATTAAAACCAAATTTTGTTTTCATAGGAGAAGAAAAAGAAATCTTCTCTCTCTTCTTAGGGAATTGTTCTATACCTTTATTGAGTGGGAGTTAATATTTAATGGTGCCTTCTTTCATATCAATGATGGCACCAACAGTTCTAAGAAAAGGTCTTCCCAAAGTAATAGGACAAGAAGCATTGCATTCAACATCCAAAACATAGAAATCAACAGGGACATAGGCATTGTTAACCATAATAAGAACATCATTAAGACTCCCCATGAGTTTTTTTAGCATTAGCATCAAGTGGGACATTCAAATAACAATCTTCAAGTGGAGGCAAATCAAGCATATCATAAATCCTTCTAGGCATAATAGAAACACTACTATCAAGATCACATAAAGTTTTGAAATCAAAGTCATTCACTTTCATATTAATGATGGGTTCCCAACCATCTTCTTGTTTTATAGGAATAGAAGATTTATGTTTCATCTTTTCTTCTTTAATCTTTATGAGGGCATCAGTAATGTGTTTTGTAAAGGCCATGTTCATAGCACTAGCATTAGGACTTTTAGCAAGCTTTTGTAGGAACATAATAACTTCAGAGATATTGCAACCATCAAGATCAAAACCATACTTATCATCTAAAGTAGTAGAACTATTACTAGCCTCAACACTAGTGGTGGTAATAGTAGAAACACTAATGTTTCTAGCAATTTCATCTTCTCTTTCCCACTTAGCATGTAATTCAGCTAATAGTCTAACATTTTCATCAATTTTTACTTGTATAGCATTAGTAGCTGCAAAGGGATTATCATTAGTTTCAGGTTTAGCATCCATTTTATTCATCAATGAAGATTGAGCTTCAGACAAAGTTGATATATTTCTTTCAGCATTAGAGAGTTTCAATTGTAAACTAGGAAGTTCCCTATTTAGACTCTCAAGTTGATAACTAATGTCCTTCAAAATGATAGATTGTTCCTCCATAGTTTTAGTGAATAGTTTATTTTGCTCATATTGCATTTGCATGAAGTTTTTAGTGGCTCTTTCAACTTCTAAAATTCTTCCTTCACTAGGTAATCCAGGTTTACCATTATAGCCATAATTATTATTAGGAGGGTAGGGCCTATAATTGTTACTACCATAAGCATTGTCGCCAAAGTTGTTATTTCTTATGAAGTTCACATCAACTTGCTCTTCTTGAGCAACCAAAGAGGCTAAAGGAACATTATTTGGATCAATATGGGCTTTCCCATTAACAAGCATAGACATAATAATATCAATCTTATCACTCAAGGAGGAAGTTTCCTCAACAGAATCTACCTTCCTACCTTGTGGAGCTCTCTCAATATGCCATTCAGAATAATTAACCATCATATTGTCCAGAAGTTTTGTTGTAGCACCCAAAGTGATGGTCATAAACGTACCTCCAGCAGCAGAGTCCAATAGGTTCCTTGAAGAATAGTTCAATCCCGCATAAAAAGTTTGGATGATCATCCAAGCAGTCAGTCCATGAGTGGGACAATTCTTAACCAAAGATTTCATTCTTTCCCAAGCTTGAGCAACATGTTCATTATCAGATTGTTTAAACTTCATTATTTCACTTCTCATAGATATAATCTTAGCAGGAGGATAGTATTTTCCAATGAAAGCATCTTTGCACTTAGTCCAAGAATCAATACTATTCCTAGTTAAGGAATTCAACCATTCTTTAGCTTTTCCTCTCAAAGAGGAAGGAAACAATTTCAACTAAATAATATCACCATCTATATCCCTATGCTTTTGCACCTCACAAAGTTCAACAAAGTTATTTAGATGGGCAGCAGCATCTTCATTACCAATACCATAAAATTGTTCTCTCATAACAAGATTGAGTAAAGTAGGTTTTATCTCAAAGAAAGTATCTTCAGGCACAGGTGGAGCAATAGGTGTGCTCATAAAATCATTGTTGTTGGTGCTAGTGAAGTCACACAACTTAGTGTTTTCAAGAGTAGTCATTTTTTGGGTTTTCAAATAAGAAAGCAAACTAGTAAAACTAATTTTTTGTGTTTTTGATAAAGAAACAAGTAAACAAAGCAAAAAGAAACTAAGCAAAACAAAAATAACAAAGTAAAGAGATTGGTTATGAGGGATTCCCTTGTGAAGATGTCCTTGACTCCCCGGCAACGGTGCCAGAAAAATGCTTGATGGCTCAATGTACGGTGCCAGAAAAGTGCTGGTGCGGTGTTGACGTAGAGCTCGTTGGGAACCCCAAGAGGAAGGTATGATGAGCACAGCAGCAAGTTTCCCTTAGTTATGAAACCAAGGTTTAATCGAACCAGTAGGAGCAAGGAAACACCCCAAAGGTGTTGCTAGCTGAGCCTTGGCAGGGCGTACTACCGGTGCTAGTAGCAATGTGGAGACCTGCACAACACAACCACAGAACTTTGTCCCCAACTTGCGATGAGGTTGTGAATCTCACCGTGTTTTGTGGAAAACAAAGGATTAAACGTATAGAATGGAAAGAAGTAATAGTTTGCAAAAAGTAAACACAAAGCAGTAAATAGTTTGTAGATTGTATGTAAAGAAAAAGGACCGGGATCCATAGTTCACTAGAGGTGTCTCTCCTTAAGATAGATAACATGCTAGGTGAACAAATTACAGCGGGGCAATTGACAAACATCGAGAAAGCAATACATTCATATACTAATCATCTTGACTCCTTTGAGATTCGATTGGGCATTACAACATTATACATAGACCGCCATCCAACTGCATCTATGACTAATAATCCACCTTCAAGTTATCATCCGAACCCCCTCCAGTATTAAGTTGCAAGCAACAGATTATTACTTTACGAATTGCGTGTAAAGTAAACAATACGATTGTTCTATGAACAAAGGATTGTTGTTTTCTCCCTAGTAGCAATAGCACATCTAGTACCTCAGAGATTTCTGTTACTTCCCCAGATTACTAGAGGCATGAACCCACTATCGAGCATAAATACTAACTCTTGGAGTTGCTAGCATCTACTCGGCCAAGATAGCTACTAACAACGGAAAGAATGCAAGATCAAAAATAACAAAGACATGGTAGAATCAATAATCAATCTGAAATAGCATCTCAATATCCATCGGATCCCCGCAAACACAACATGCAGAATTACAAATAGATGATCTTGATCATTAACGGAGCTCACCAGATCTAGACATGAAAGCACAAAGGAGGAGAACCAACCATCTAGCTACTACATGGATCCGTAGTCCAAGGATGAACTACTCACGCATCACACCGGAGGCTTGCATGGTGATGAAGAAGGCCTCCAGGGTGAATTCCCCTCTCCGGCAGGGTGCCGGGAAGAGCTTCAGATCCCTCCCAATCTAGGGATGGAGATGGTGGCGGCTACAGACTCTTTCGTGGATTTTTTGATTGGGCCCTTAGGGTTTTCGTCCCGAGGGCATCTTATAGGCGGAAGGGGAGGTTGAGGGGGTGCCTGGGCTGGCCACACCACCCCCTTGCGCGGGCCAAGCCTGGCCGCGTGACCTGGTGGTGTGGCCGCCCTCTGGCCCCTCTCCGTCTCGTACTCTGGCATCTAATGACTTCCAGAAAAATAGGCACTTTGGCTTTTGTCCCGTCCAATTCCGAGAATATTCATTTTCTAATTTTTTTGGAAGCAAAAATAGCAGAAAACAGGCATCTAGCACTGTGGCTCTTGTTAATAGGTTAGTCCAAGAAATCATATGAAAAGTACTCCAAAGTGTGGACAAAACACAAGAAAGTGGATAAAACTAAGCATGGAACATAAAAAATTATAGATACATTTGCAATGTATCACTTTTCATCACCAAAACGTCATAAGGACTGTTTAACGAGTTTAGCGTTTGGGTGTACATGTAGAGAGTGCTCGGCAAGTTCCCTAGGTACTCCGGTCATGTCAGATGGATGTCATGCGAAGATATCTTGATTTGCTTGGAGGAACTTGACTAGCGCGCTTTCCTATGCACTATCTAAACGTACACCTATCTAGGTCACCTTGGAGGGCTCATCATCCTTCAATGGCGTCGTCTTCGTCTCTTCTGATGCCTTGAACTCTAGAGTCAGCATTTTCAACTCCTTCTTCATTGTGGGCATCTCAGATGGGTCAATGGTCTTCTTGATCTCCTGGTACTCCTGGGCGTGCAGTATGGCTTCAGCAAAGGCGGTATTTCCGTCCTCACACTCTCGTGCTTTCTTCAGGTCTCCCCTGATGGTGATCACGCCCTTTGGACCTGGAATTTTCATCATATTATAAATGTAACATGGACGAGCCATGAAAGCCCAGTAGGCCGGACATCCGAATATAGTGTGGTATGCTCTCTTGAATGGGCCACTTCGAAAGAAACTGCTTCCGTACGGTAATTCTTTGGAGTTCCAAAAGTAACATCCAAAGTGATCTCTCCCAAGGAATTTGCTTTTCTTCTTGGGAAAACTCCGTGAAATATCATAGAGCTGTGATTTAACTGAGTTTCCAAGATCCTCATCCGACGTAGCGTTTTGATGTAGAGGATGCTGCTGCCGCCGTCCTTGAGAGTCTTGGAGAAACCATAGCCGTCAATGAGTGGATTAACGACTAGCATGTATGTTCCTTGCTTGTGCAATTTAGCCGGATGATCAGCACGGTCAAAGGTGATTGTCACTTCCGACCAGTCCAAGAATTGAGGGATAGCCAGAATAGTTGCATTGAGCTCATGCAAGACTACTTTCTTGACCTTAGCTAGTTGAGACCCAAGGAAAGTGACATAAGTGTCCTTCTTCGTTGGGAAGTTCTTCTTTCCAATCAACTTGGGATTTGAAGGCTCTGCTTTCTCCATGTCAGAATCTTCCTTGGTCTCTTTTTCTTTTTCAAGATTCTTCTTTCCCTTCTTCCACTTAGGCTTGTAGCCAGTGGAATCGTATTTCTTGATGTCGTCATTGAAACGACACTCGGCATTTGTGTGAGACAAGCCCCCGTTGGCATCTAAGTGATGCACACACGGATTGTTGGCAATGTCGGCCGAGGAGTAGGTTTTGCCAGGTTGCTGGTCTCCTCTACCTTGGACTCTCGACGTCCCACGACTGCGTCCGCGGCTGCCTCCGCGCCTTCCTCATCCTCCAGACCTAAAAGTAGCAGTGACAAAGATTTAACTCGTCAATGCCCATTGTTATGGACTTGGGTTTTGGAGAAGAAGGGAGCGCTGGAGACACTATCGGCTAGCAAACAAGCACACAGGGGACAAAGGATTTACCCAGGTCCAGGCCTCGTAGAGGTCCCTACTCCTGCTTGTCTGCTCGTGGAGTTTTTGAGGGAGTCGAAAGTTACAACGGTGCGCAGATGCAATCTGGCGAGGGTTTGTGGAAGCTAGGGTTGCGTGTGTCGTCCTCGCCGCCCCTCCTAGCCCTTATATAGATAGGCTAGGTCTCGGGTAGTAGGTCGAGTCGGTTACAAGTTAGGGTTTTCCCCTTTCAAACTTTCTATCTTCAGCTTTCTCTTGATCTTCAAGCAATCGAGAGTCCGTAGGTTACTCGAGTCCTTCTATCTGGGCCATGGCGACACCGTGGGCCTGTACGTATTTGGACCGTATATACCAAGCTCGAGTACCTGTAGGGTATACCCATGTCAGTAGCCCCCGAGTGTCCAGTGGAATCGCAGATTCGACTGGGGACTTTTTTGAAGTCTTCGAGTGCCTGAATGAGTACGTTTTTGACTGCTTTTATTTATGTCATAGGGATTGTTGATATACGTGCCTGATATAACCGAAGTATCGGTATCAGTTAACAACCTTAGGGTGAAACAACGCAATCTACTCAAATTCGAGTCCCCGGACTCGAATCCGGAAAAGTGCTGGTGTAATTCGACTCAGGCCGCGGAGGTCTTACAGGAGTCGAATTCCAGTTATATGGGTGTGAGCACTCGACGTGTCCGTCAAGGCATGTTCATCGTGCCTGTAGGCACAGATATGTTTCTGGTAGTGCGCAGTTAAATGCGTTTCTAGGCCTTATTTAGGTCTTACCTTCATGTCGTAGGCGCGGCATCCGAATTTTATCATCGCGGAGACGATTCGGGCGTCCCAGGAGACGTAGTCTCTTTGTAGGGAAAATTTACGAGGCGGTGTCGCCAAAGGTTGCGAGTGTGGATGTCATCAATATAGAGTTTTTGTGCAAATAATCATAGGGTGCGCGACCAGCGCTCCCTATGGGAGTAGCCCCCGAGTGCTTGGTTGAGTCGAAGACTCAGGCAGGGACTAAAAAACTTTTACGACTGCTGTCATCTTTTTGCTTACTTGTTTCAGTCGATGACTTAGGCAGGGACCAAAGAACTTTCGCGACTGTTGTCGTCTTTTGCCTGCTTGTTTCAATCGAATCTGTTTCCGGCGCTCCCTATGGGAGTAACCCATGTCCATAATCGAACTGCGTTTCGAGTGATTGGGTTTGCTTTTGTGATTGTCCATGTTCCTGCAACAAGAAAAAGAAGATTCGTAGGGTGCGCGGCCAGCGCTCCCTATGGGAGTAGCCCCCGAGTGCTTGGTGGAGTCGAAACTCCAGCAAGGACTACAAAATAGTCGAAGATTTCCATTGCATAACCTTGGTGACGTCAGTGCTGACACTTGTATGACCTTAGTTGCCCGCGTGAGCGAGTTTGACGGGACGTGACGAGCGGTGGGTCCTACTTTCTGACTTTAATTTGACTAGGCATGCGTAATCTTATTTTTAATTGCGCCTCCTTGATTTCCGCGTGTAATGGTAGAAGTGGGGGGACGGTTCGCGCTTCCTCTTCTCCACGTGTCCAACACGATGCGTGCCACGTGTCCAATAGGGTTTTTGTCAGCCGTTGGATTGCATCTCCCAGGGGTTAAGTAGCGGTGCTGCGGCGGTAATTTCCCATCTGTGCTCTTTCTTCCTTGATGCCATCGCCATTGCTGCTGCTTTTCTGCTTTCCCCTGCGCCCATCTTCTCCACGACGCTAGACCAGCTCCGTTCGTTCCCAAGCTACTTCCTTCGCTCACATCGCCGCCGCGCAATGGGGAAGAAGAAGGGAGGCGCTGCCGCTGATTCCGCGACCACCGTCGCTGCAGCGAAGAAGAAAGGTGGCTCCGCTACTGCGGGCACCAGCACCACCGCCGACGGGAAGAAGAAAATCGCGGGCACCCGCGTGACAAATGGTGCATGGCGTCCTTCCATCATCAAGGCGTCGGATCTCTGTCTTCTTCGCCAAGATGGAGTGATCTCCGCAGCAGTCGCTGATGCGCGCGTCCCCAGTGGTGAGACCATTCCTGCTCCTCCCGCTGGTTTTCGAGTGATGTTTCTTGCATTCATCATTCGCGGTCTTTCCTTGCCTCTTCACCCCTTTCTTAGGGGTCTTGTTTGTTTCTATGGGCTCCAGCTCCATCAGCTGTCCCCAAATTCGCTCCTCCACATCACTTGTTTCATCATTCTCTGCGAGTGCTGGCTCGGAATCGAGCCACACTTTGGTCTTTTCAAGCGCATCTTTAAATTGAAGCGTCAGTCCGCATCTGGCTCTTTAGTTTATGACGTAGGTGGTTGCGGAATCCATGTCGACCCATCCACCGCCTACTTCGACATCAAGCTTACCAAGTCCGTCTAGGGATGGAGGCACAAATGGTTCTATGTTCGCGACCAGAAGGCCAAAGACGAGCACTTTGGACTCGCGCCTTTCGATCCCGTGACTCCCTGCAAGAAGATGTGTTCTTGGAAGAACGTGATCATGCCTTCCGAACTCACGGAGACAGATGTGCTATATCAACGCTGCGACCTCGAGAGTCGTATAGGCGCAGAAGAGGGAGGCTACGCCCTTGTCAGGACTTGGCTGCATCGTCGCGTCCAACCTCTCCAGGCCAGGGTCCATCCCATGTTTCAATGGGGTCTTGCTGATGATGCCACTCACGTGTCTGCTGATGGCATGTCCGCGAGTGAGGTAGATAAGAGGGTGCGACTGGTCACGAAGTACACCCTCAAGGATGTGCTTCCGAACGAGCCAGTCGTTCCTCCTTTCGATGCTTCGAATCCTCCTCCTGAGGTACAGTTGTGCTACACAGTAGCTTATTTTCGCGATTGCGTTTTCTGTTGCTTACCTGTTATGTTTGCTGATCTTTATTGTTTGTATGCAGGAGTGGGAGGTGTCGCCTTGTATGCCTCCCCTTCCTGAGGGGATTATTCCTCGTGAAGCTTTGGAAGAGGACGAGTCTGAGTCGACTGTCCCTTCTGATGTTGAAGAGGAATCCCCCGAGTCAGAGAGCCCGGATACTCGCAAGCGTTCGCGTAGCAGGGACTCCGACGCGTCGACTCCTTCAACTCCAGGAGGCGCGGCTGTTGGCGCGGAGTCGCCAATTCCAGCTGTTCTTGTGAGGGCTGTGGCACCATCTTCTCACAAGAAGATGCGATTGCCCAAGGAGTCTTCGTCAGAATCGACGGCTGCCACGTTTGATCTTGACAACTTTAACTGGTAAGTTTGCTGGCTTATTCATTTTTTTTCTGTTTTCTTCTTGTTGGTTTTTGCCCTTTTCTCAATGTGGATTTTGTCTTGCAGTCAAGAGGCGTCGTCATCTTCTGGCGACGTCGAGTTTTTGAAGGAATCGGGAGTCGCGACTTCAAGGGCCATGGTAGAGGTCGAGCGCGCTCCTTCTCCTCCGGCGGCGGCCTACTCCGGGCACAATTCTTCGAGCTCTCCTCACGTAGGGGAGCATCGAGTAGTTGCTCGGATGACGGTCAGCAAACTTCTTCGGAGTCGTTGGAGGACCATGTAAGTATATCTTTCCTTTCTTTTTTAATGTGGTAGTCAACGCCTTCTGCTGCCCTCTGCTGACTCCTTGTTTTGTGCGATAGCTCCTTGTAAAGGAAGCCGCGCAGGTGGCGGAGCAGGTGATGGCGATGGGTCGCCAGCATGCGATGCTAGAGACGCGCAACCGCGTGGTCGAGAGTGAGTGCTCTATACTTATTATTTTCGCCTTCTCTCTGTTTTGGTATAATCGACTGACAGCCAATTATTGACTGCCATGTAGCTGAGCATAATGCTTTACTGCGCGATGTTGCCACGTTGGAGAAGACACTAGCCATAGCTGTGAAGGGGCGCGGCGAGGCAATCGTGGCTCGTGATGATGTCCAGAAGCGCGAAGAGGATCTGCGCGCCTCCTTTGTGGCCAAGGAGAAGTTGTTCGAAGAGCAACTGTTCTCAGTCGCCAAGGCCCTCTCAGGTACCTTTACTGGTAGATGTTTTATTGATGTTCTTCTCTGCATCTGGAGTGCCGGTGGCACTAGAAGTTTGATCCATGTGTGTATTTTGGTGTAGATGCTGGCGACTTGAGTTTTGATCCACAAGCCCTTTGTCGCGATGACGCTCTGGCGAGTGCGGTGTCTGTGGTCGAGGATCGTAGCGCCGCTGTCCAAAATACGTTGTCCAAGGCCAAGGCCACCCTGAGTCGCCTACGGGAGGAGTTGATGCCGAAGGCGGAGCTGGTCGACAATGTGGAAGAGCTGGTGGAGTCGCTCGCTGGGGGTGTGCCTGCCACGTACAAGAACTCCCTCCGCGCAGCTGGTGCGACCATGTCACTTGCCATGGTGCAGGCCCACGGAGTCGAAGTAGATCCTTCTGCGGTGTCGAAGATGATGCCTGTTGGCGCGGATGGTCAGCAAGTAGTATTCGCTCCCTTTGCGACTGTCTGTGCCAAATATGGCCATTCCTTGATAAATACTATTGCCAAGTATTCGGAGGATCTCAATCGTGCGAAGAAGGCGGCGGAAGCTTCGGCCTCAGGGGCCGGCGGAAAGTCAGTGGCATCTGATACTGCCACGGACTTGATGAAGCCCCCGAGGTCATCGAAGTCGAAGAAGCCCGCTGCTTCGTAGTTAGTTTCTTGTAATAGTTGATGAATTTCCCTTTTGACTGGAGAACATGCCTGTTGGCGAGTGTGTTTTGTGAATACTTTATGCTGATCCTGAATGCATCTATTACTTTTGACTTTTGAGTTGGTCGCCTTATTTGCCTCTGGCTTGATTTTTGGTAGGGTACATCAAGTGGTCCCGTGGGGGGAACCCCGGACTCGCCATCTCTTGAGGATACAATGGCACCACCACGCTCCAAGGTAGAGGGGCTGTCCTTGCTTTCGCGACTTCGTGATCGCGTTAAGCAACTGGAGCGCGAGTTACACGTGATCTGCGGTAGCGCAGACGTGTGGAAGTCAAAGGCTGAAAAAGCCGCCGCCCGCGAGCAATATCTGCTTGGCGAGGTGACGCAGCTGGGCGACCAATTTAAGTGTTAGTTTGCTCATCCTCGTCTTTTCCTTTGTAGTTAATCGCAATGGTACGTTGTACTCATGCTGTTGATGCTGCTTCGTGTAGTTGTTAGCGCACACCACCCGCAGGAGGAGAGGGATAGGATTGCCATCCGCCTTCATGATCTCACCCAGGAGCAACTTCAGGAGAGTGGATACTTCTGGGTAGATCATGATCGTGCAACTGCGTTGGCGACCCTGCAGGATCGCGCCTCGCGAGTGCTGCTCTTTCTGAAGAAGTCGCAGTCGTGTTTGAAGAACATTTATCAAGCGATGTTCCCACTGGATGATACTCATCCAACCCTGCTGGCTCTCCTGACCAAATTTCAAAATATGTCCGCGGTTCGCGAGTGCGTGAGGCAGTAGTTGGTGGCTGGTGCCAAGGCTGCCCTCTCCATGGTGCGTTTGCACAGGCCTGACGTTCATGTCGCCGCCATTGCATCTGGGCCACCGGTGCCACCAGCAGGATCTTCCTGGAACATGGTGCCGCACTATCAGGCGGTGGACCGTCCAGCCGAGGAGGTCGTCGACTTCTTCGAGGAATAGACTAATGTTCTTCTGTTGCAAGGGTAGCCAAATATGTATCCTGCACATAAGTGTACTAGTGTTGTAAAGCTCATATATATTTGTAGATAATTTACTGTTGAATGTGTACAAATAGCTTTATAAGCGTGGGGTGCGTTGCACATATGCGAGTCCTTTTCGTTAGCCTGGCCATCTTTGTATCTCGTTCCCTTGTCAACCTGTCAGGTGCGTTGCAGCTGGGTTGAGTTTGTGTTAAGGGGTTCGATTGATATGCCAGCTAGTCAGGATGTCGCGTTTTTGTTTGAAGAACGTATGTGTATAGGGTGGCGTAGCCCCCGAGTATGAAAATTGACAAAGTAAAGGAGGGCACAGAGTTTCGGGGAACTTAGCTTTTATTTATTCGGAGAATAGTACGAGGTACAATGTGCGGCTAAGTAGCCTTGGCTAAATAGCCTTATTTGCGATGTAAAAGTAAAGAAAGAACGACTAAGGGTAGAAGCTTCGCAGTTGTGCGACGTTCCAAGGGTTGGAGTGTGCGACTCCTGTCTCTAAATCTTGAAGGCGATAGGCGCCACCTGGGATTACTTCTGTAATCACGTACGATCCTTCCCAGGGGGATTCGAGCTTGAGATGCCCCTGCTGCTTCAGTCGCAGGACCAGGTCACCTTCGACGAAGGATCTGGGGCGAAGCCTTCTACTGTGGTAGTTGCGCAGGTTCTACTGGTAGATCATGGATCTTGCTGTGGCAATTTCTCTTGCCTCGTCGAGGAGATCGACGGAGTCTTCGAGTGCAAGAGATGACTCTTGTTCGTTGTAAGCAACTACACGCGGCGCCTTGTATCGCACTTCGGCGGGTAGTACTGCTTCTGCTCCGTGCACCATAAAGAATGGTGTGTAGCCCGTGGTGCTGTTTGGGGTTGTTCGTAGACTCCAGAGTACGGATTGGAGCTCATCTGGCCAGCAACCCGCGGCTTGCTCGAGTGGTCGAAGGAGTCGCTTCTTGATGCCGCTGTAGACGAGCCCGTTTGCTTTTTCCACCTGACCGTTGGTCTGTGGATGCGCGACTGAGGCGTAACTGATGTTGATCCCCGGGTTTCCGCAGAATTCCTGGAACTCCTTGGATGTGAAGTTTGTCCCGTTGTCAGTGATGATGTTGTGCGGCACGCCGAAGCGGTAGACAATGGATTCGAAGAACTTGACCGTGCTGTGCCCTGATTGCTTGGTCACTGGCATGGCCTCGATTCATTTGGTGAACTTGTCGACTGCGACCAAGAGGTAGACGTAGCCTCCTTGCGAGGACCTTGGGAGCTTGCCCACCATGTCAAACCCCCATTGTGCAAAGGGCCAGGCCAATGGAATGGGCCGTTGTTCTACGCCTGGTGCGTGTGGCTTGTCCGTGAATCGCTGACAAGCGTTGCACTTTTGGACTATATTCTTGGCGTCGCGCATGGCCGTGGGCCAGTAAAATCCAGCTCGTAGAGCTTTGGCAACGAGGGCGCGACTGCCGGCGTGGTGCCCGCATGTCCCTTCATGGATGTCGAGGAGGACCGCTCTTCCATCGGCCATGGAGACGCATCGTTGTAGCACTCCTGTGATGCTGCGTTTATATAGTTCGCCGTTGAGAACGAAGAATGCCTTGGAGTGTCGCGCGATCTGTCGTGCGTCTGTCGGGTCGTCCGGTAGGCGCTTGCTGAGGAGGTACGTAATGTATGGATGCGTCCAAGATTGTTCGGTCATCATGACGCTCATTGGTCCCTCGAGTCCTATGTCCAGCTCCAAGTCATCGAGTGCCATTGGCTCATTGGGTGGCGTAGCCCCCGAGTCCGTTGCTGCGCTTGTTTTCTTCTCTGCGGCCTTTGGCTTGATGGAGCGTTCGCATATGCGCTCAAGAAATACCCCAGGTGGTATGGGTGCGCAGGTGGAGCCTATGTTGGCGAGTGCGTCCGCCTCCTCATTGCTTTCGCGACCTATGTTTCGCAACTCGCAACCATCAAAGTCTCCTTCAAGTGTGTCGTAGAGGTCGCGGTATGCGATCATGTTGTCGTTCAGTGCGTCGCACTCGTGCATTGTTTGGTTGACGACCATCTTGGAGTCGCCATATATGATTAGCCTCTTTGCGCCGCAGGCTTTTGCCATCCTCATCCCGTGCAACAGGGCCTCATATTCAGCCTCGTTGTTTGAGGCTGTGAACTACATTCGCAGGATGTATTTCAGCTTGTCCCCTTGAGGTGATGTCAGTATGACACCTGCTCCTGCTCCATATTTCCTCTTGGACCCATCGAAGTGCATTGTCCAGAGGTAGGACATATCTGGCTTGTCTGGGAGTTGGTTTTCCATCCAATGTACGAGGAAGTCAGGGAGAACTTGCGACTTGATTGCGTCGCGCTTTTTGTATGTGATGTCTCGTGGAGACAGTTCGATTCCCGAAAGCGCGACTCGCCCCATGGCGTCGGGGTAATTGAGGATATGTCCCAATGGGGCGTCGTTGACTACCACGATTGGGTGTTCCCGGAAGTAATGGCACAGTCGTCGGGCAGTCATAAAGACGCCGTACGCCAGCTTCTGGTAGTGCGGGTACCGCTGTTTTGTTGGCGTGAGGACCTCGCTGAGGTAGTATACCGGGCGTTGTACGTCGTGGACCTTGTTTTCCTCGGCCCGCTCGACGAAGAGCACTGTGCTAACCACTTGGTTGGTAGTGGAGATGTACAGCAGCAGTGGTTCCCTTTCTCGTGGAGTCACCAATACTGGCGAGGTGGATAGCAGGCGCTTGAGGTCTTCGAATGCTTCTTGCGCTTCATTGGTCCACTCGAATTTGTCAGCTTTGCGGAGGAGCTGATAGAAGGGCAGCGCCTTTTCTCCCATTCGACTGATAAATCGACTGAGGGCCGCAATTCGTCCGACTAGTTGCTGAACGCCTCTTATGTTCTTTGGCTTCTCCATGGCCAGTATGGCCTTTATCTTTTTCGGGTTTGCCTCAATCCCTCTCGTGGAGATGAGATACCCGAGCAACTGCCCAGATGGTACGCCAAAGGCGCATTTGTCCGGATTGAGCTTTATTCGGTAGCGATCGAGATTGGCGAATGTTTCACGCAAGTTGTCGATTAGCGAGGCTTCTTCCTTGGTTTTGATTACTATGTCGTCGACATAGACTTGGATGTTGCGACCTAGTTGCTCCTTGAGGCAAGCCTGCAGGCACCGCTGGTATGTAGCTCCCGCTTTTTTTAGCCCGAAGGGCATTGTGTTGTAGCAGAACACAACGAAGGGCGTTGTAAACGCGGTCTTCTCCTGGTCTTCCTCCTTCATTCGAATTTGGTTATAGCCTAAGTAGGCATCGAGGAAGCAGAGGTGCTCGCATCCAGCGGTGGAGTCGATGATTTGATCGATCCGTGGTAGCGGGAAGTGATCTTTTGGGCAGTGCTTGTTTAAAGAAGTGAAGTCCACGCACATCCGTAGGATATCCGTGTCCTTTTTTGGTACCAGCACCGTATTGGCGAGCCAAGTGCTTTCCTTGATCTCGCGTATGAATTTGGCCTTGAGGAGTCTGTTGATCTCCATTCCGACTGCCTGCGCTCGTGGCTCAGACAGTCGCCTGATTGTTTCCTTGACCGGCTTTACGTCGGGGTTGACGTTGAGTGCGTGCTCGGCGAATTCCCTAGGAACTCCTGGCATGTCCGCAGGACACCAGGCGAAAATTTCCCAGTGCTCACGGAGGAATTCGACGAGCGCGAGTTCCTATGCGGGACTCAAGTTGTTGGCGATGAGGGCCGTTTTAGCGGGATCTGATGGATGGACCTGCACCTTCTTTGTGTGCACAGATCAGTCGAAGGAGAGGTCAGGTGAGCTTGGCCTACTCAGGGGGGGGCAGACTGTTGTCTATCGTTTCCTTCAATCCTGCGAGCTCCTCCTGCATGCCGAAGGATTGGGAGATTCTGTTGAATTCCCTGTCGCAACTGTCAGATCGCTCGAAGCTCCCGTTGATCATGATGACGCTGTTGGGACCTGGCATTTTCATCTGCAGGTAGGCGTAGTGGGGTACCGCCATGAACCTAGCGAACGCGACGCGTCCGAGGATGCAGTGGTATTGTGAGGGCCAGTCGACGACCTCAAAGTCGATGCGCTCGCGCCGGAAGTTCCTTGGCATGCCGAATATGACGTCGAGGTTGATTTTGCCCAGGAGGTATACGCCTTTCCCTGGGACGATGCCGTGGAAAGTTGTGTCCGATGCCTCCAAGCAAGTTAGAGGGATCCTCATTGCTCGCAAGGTACTCGCGAATATGAGGTTGATGCCGCTCCCGCCATCCATGAAGATGCGACTCATGTCGAAGCCTCCAATTTGCGCCTCGAGTACGAGGGGGCAATGACCTGGGCGAGGTACTTGAGGCGGGTGGTCGCGTTTGTCGAAGGTAATGCACGACTCACTGCCACTGAGGTACTCAGTAGTGGATGGTGGCGAGTGCGTGGCCAAGTTGACTTGGCGAGTGATGGCCTTCTGCACCCTATTGGAGGGGCACCCCTTTTGGATCATCATGGTACCCATGGCCCGCAGGTACGGTTCACCTCCGTGGTGCTGGTCCGGTGTAGCTCCGTTCGGGGGTGGCCCAGGTGGTGGTGGTGGTGCGCCATGTGCCACGGCGCCTGGAGCGGCTCCGTAGCCTCTTTCGACTGCATTGCAGTTCATACGAACCAATCCCTCATGTAGCTTGAGGAACTCGCGGTAGTCCTTGAGGAGGTGGCTGGACTTTCTCTTGCCATCATGCTTGTCGATGTAGAAGTGTACCGTGCATGGCCCAGACAGTTTGTCCTCGATGGAGGTCGCGGGCGCTTCATCACGAGTGCGGCGTTGCCACACTTGCGTGGTTTTCCCGGAGTCGCGGTATCCGCCGCTGTGGTATCTGCTGTTGCGGTTATCGTCGTGTCTATCGGCGTAGCCGGCTGCGACCATGTTGACGTCATCGCGATCGTTGTAGACGCGCATGCGACGCTTACTCCGGCGGTCGCGTCTTCGTTCAAGTTCTGCCTCCTCGTCAGAGTGAATGCGATTCTTCACCGAATCTTCTCCATCGGCCCACCGATTCGCGATCTCCATCAGGTGGTCGATGGTCTGGGGCTTTGAGCGGCCTAGCTCCTCCCTGAGTTCCATGCGGCGGACACCACCGTTGAATGCATCAATTGCGTGGTCTTCCGAGATGTTCTCCGCGGAGTTCTTGATGATGGACCAACTTTGTATGTAAGAGCGCAGCGATTCGCCAGATCTTTGCTGGCAGCATCTCAGTTCTTCGATTGAGGCAGGGCGTTTGTACGTGCCCTTAAAGTTGCGCACGAAGCTGTAGACCAGCTCATCCTAGCTGCGAATGGATCCGCGTGGGAGGTTATTGAGCCATGCCCGGGCGGCGCCCTGCAGTTGTAGCTGCAAGCATTGCATGGCAGTACTTCGACTGCCTCCATGTAGCCTGACGGAGGAGATGTGATCCTCCAGCCAGATCTTGGGATCCTGCAGACCGTCAAATTTCGGGTTCTCCGATGGGAGTTTGAACCCTTTAGGCATTCGCTTTTGCCTGATGGATCTGCTGAAGCATCTGGCACCGCAGAGCTCCCCATCTTCTTCTTCCGAGTCAGTCGACCGAGCATGTCGTGCCCTTGACTTGTCGATCTTGCGTTGCGTGAGTTCATCGCGTGCATCATAGTCATGATCGTGTCGCCGTGCGGCGGCGCCGAGACAAGTCGTGACTGTCATTGCTGGATGAGGGCGAGGAGTAGCGTTTTGCTAACGCTTTGCCCTTTTTTGGGTCTGGTACCGGTTCCTTGTCGAGGGCGGCCTCGATTAGCCCCAGGCCCGCGATCGTAGATCGGTGCATGGCCGTTCAGGGATCTCCAGCCGGTGGCTGGTTATTGAGAAGGTACATGGTGGCCGCTGTCACCGCGGCCTGCGGTGTCCTGGGAACCACGTTGCCTCTCGTGTCGACTGTCATAGAGCCGAAGTCGAGGACTTTCGCGGTGTCTATACGTTCCTGTTCGGTGAGGTGAGCCATCCGCGATTGCCTTTTCCTGGCGAGGTGCTCGTTGCCTCTTGAGGAGGATCCTCCGTAGGAGGAGAGCCCAGCGCGACGAAGGCTCGACTCGTCCGCCGCCTTTTTACGCGCCTCAAGTTGCGCAATTGCTTGTTTTTGGCGCTTGAATTCCTCTTTTAGGAGCCAGTGGTAGCCCATCAGTAGTTCCTGCGAGGACCCGAAGGGTAGAGGTGCACCTCGTAGGGCTTCGCGGCAGCGTTCCCACTCTTGCTCGTTGAGCCTGATCACGACGCGTTCGCCGGTTTGCTCGTTGATTATGCTAGGAGGTTCGACTGCTCCTCCGTTGCCACCGTTACCGCCATTGCCGGCGTTGGGCGGGTCGGTGCCGTTGCCGGTGTTACCACCGTTGCCGCGATTGGGTGGGTCGGTGTCATTGCCGGTGTTGCCACGGTTGGCGGAGGTGTCGCCCGCGTTGATGACGGCGCACATGAAGTGATTTGGGAAGCTGTTGCTTCCACAACTTTTAGATCTGGAACCGTAGGTTCCATCTTCAGTGGCCAGATCGCTTAGATCGGAGTCGCGACTGCTGTCGCTGACCATGTTCCCAACTGCCGCCGGAGCATTGAGCTCACTGAGGGTGCGGATCGATGGAGGGAACCATGATGCTGGGCCAATCGCCGATGCTGTCGGCTGATCGGGCATGCGAAGCGTGCCCATTTGACCAACTTGGAAGCGGAAGCTCCGAATCGCCAGGCTGATTCCGTCGCCTATGGACTCGAAGGCCGGGCGAGTAGCCGACGTGTGGATGATGAAGTCAAAGGCGCCGAAAAGCTGGCGAATCTCCGCTGTTGCAGAGTTGTAGATCGCATTTGATGGGGCCAAAGAAGCCGCAACATCAGCACTCCCAATTCCCACAGACGGCGCCAATTGTCGAGGATTTAACTCGTCAATGCCCATTGTTATGGACTTGGGTTTTGGAGAAGGAGGGAGCGCTGGAGACATCTATCGGCTAGCAAAAAAGCACACAGGGGATAAAGGATTTACCCAGGTTCAGGCCTCGTAGAGGTCCCTACTCCTGCTTGTCTGCTCGTGGAATTATTGAGGGAGTCGAAAGTTACAACGGTGCACATATGCAATCTGGCGAGGGTTTGTGGAAGCTAGGGTTGCGTGTGTCATCCTCGCCGCCCCTCCTAGCCCTTATATAGATAGGCTAGGTCTCGGGTAGCAGGTCGAGTCGGTTACAAGTTAGGGTTTTCCCCTTTCAAACTTTCTATCTTCAGCTTTCTCTTGATCTTCAAGAAATCGAGAGTCCGCAGGTTACTCGAGTCCTTCTATCTAGGCCTTGGCGACACCGTGGGCCTGTATGTATTTGGACCGTATATACCAAGCTCGAGTACCTGTAGGGTATACCCATGTCAAGCAGTGACAACTGCGGTTTCCGTGTTGGGCTTTTATTTCTAGGTGTTCTTGCGCTTCTGAGCTTGTTGCTTTGGTTGTTTCGCCAACTGTGGTACAGCTAGGACATTCAGTCATCCTTCTGCGTCATCATTGGCGTCTGCATATTTGCTTGCCATTTCTATCATCTCTCGCAGATCAGTGACCTTGTCGCACTTCAAACGGTGACATAGTAAACCAATTGGGAGTCCTGCAATGAAGGCTTTAATCGTAGTTTGATCATTTACCCCTTTGCAGGAGTTCTTGGTGTCGATCCATCATCCGAGATAATCTCAGCAAGTTTCTCCAGCTCTCTAGGTGCAACGTTGCAGGTCTCCAACCGTACATGGCCTCCGATATGTGCCTTTGAAATTCCGAAAGAACGCACTTTGCATATCATACCAGTTGTGAATGATGTACTCCAGAAGTTCATTGAGCTAGGATCATGCCGTCTTCCTCATCATAAGCGGTAGATACCGGGTCGCGACCAAGCTATTTCTGCCTTTGGCGATGCAGCAAGCCTGGAAAAAGTCCTGAAGCCAAGTATCTGGCCGGGCCACACCGTCATAGGCTTGGATGTGTCTTGAGATAGCAAATCCTTCCGGGAAGTGTGTTTGTCGAATCCATGGTCCGAAGCATTTTGGACCCACATAGATATCATCGTTCTCGTAGCGTCGCACCTCTATGTTAGAGTTGATCCGGTGTCTCGCGTCACTTGGTGATAGGAAACACCGTCTTGGTTGTTCGTTGTGGCTGCGGTGCCTTGGAGCCGGACTTCTACTTCTGCCACCACCTCCTCCGCCATGACACCCTCCTTGGCCTCCTCGAGAGCCGGTATGATGGCTACTTGGTGGAGAGGGTGGTGCAGGTGGGTTATTTCCAGCTGAGTGCCGGCCTCCATCCGGAGTGTCATTATTCCGGTTCTGGGGAGGGTATTGATTACTACGAGCCTCCTACTGGCTTGACTCGGCATGGTGTTCGTCGTTTCTCCGTTCGTCATTTCCCCCATTGTGGTGAGGTTCATCCGGACGGCTTGTATGTCTAGGAGGTGGCATCCTTTGTCGGTCCTCCTCCCGACATTTCTCCTTGACGTCTTCCCTGCGATTGTTTGACTCTCACCCGGGAGGGTGTCTCGGAACCAGTGCTGCAACTGCGTCTCGCTCAAAGGCTGGGGCAACATTGCTCCAGTCACGTGCGGTTCTGTGTCGTTGCCCTAAAGATCTGGTTCTCGAATAGTTGTCTTCCCGATGGTCAGGACGGTGATGCTCTGCTGGGTCTCGTCGGGGCCTAATATCATCCCAAGCCGAATCCGTGCGACATTGGTCGGATTTGGAGACCAGTTTTCCGCTTTCGGATTTCGCGGCCTTTTGTTGCTCTAGACCCTTGGTAAGTAGCTTTATGCCCAACCAAACTTGATCTAGGTTTGGGTTGTTCGCTAGGATATCTCGAGCTGCAGTAGTGTTTTCCACTAGCGTTCCATACACCAGATCTCCCTTGCTATCTAGCCGAGGTTCTCCCTTGACGGCGTCATCTCCCTCAAAGAGGGTCTTGTTGACTTCCGGATTTTTGTTAGCCCGCACGAGGCCATTCTGGGTCTTTTGATGCTGCAGGGAGTTGAACTGCCCTGCAGATGCAATGTGCTTCTTCTCTTCCATAAGGTTGTTAGCCTCATCTAGGAGTACTTGACGACGCGCTTCTAGGGCTTGGGCCCTTTCTTCCAATTCTTCAGATGTAAGTTCTGTAGCAGTAGGGATTGGCGTAGTTAACGTGGCATCGATGAGTTTACGGGCACCAGCGATAAGAGCAACTCCAACAGCTTACCCATATATGAGTAAGAAAAAAACGTTTAGGTAAGAGGCGAGAGAAGGTATAGGTAAGTAGATTTGGGTTTACTTTTTCAGCTTAACCATATGTTGCTTACCTAAAACTAGCACTACGCGTAGGTCCCACATGGCACTGGGTTACTTTTTCATCACTTTTCCTCTCTTTTTTCTCTCATTCTTTCCCCAATGCGGCGGCCAGATGCATCACATTGGCATCGAGCTCGGCCTCCCGATGGCTGGCTCACTAGAGACGATGCAAGGGGACAACAAGGTCACGGGAGGGCGCAGAACGACTAGGGGTGTCCACAATTTTGAGCTCGGCGGCAGCGACCTTGGCTAGGTCGGGCACTGGCGACGGGCCTCACCATGGTCGTGCCTTGCAAGCAGTCTACAGACAAATCGACGCCGACGTCGATGTTGGGGCCAAACGAGGGTAGCAGTGGAACTCAAAAGCGATAGTGGGGCATCGGTGGCGAAGAATTGTGCCCGGCGGTGCGGCGATGTGTGTGGATGCTCCGACTCGATTCCAGCCATGAGAGGTGTCGCACGGACCAGAAGGAGGGCGGAGGGGGTCGTGTAGGTGGGGACGAGGTTGGTCAGCGCGCCGGAGGGTCACAGGTGAGCAGAGGCGGCGGGGACAACGTTGGAGATGACGACTGCTCGTGGTGAACCTTCCACGCGCGGGCAGTTGGGCAACTCTCACCTCTAGTTTTGCTGACATGGCAACATATGGGAGGTGTCTCTTACCCAAAATTTGTGTCCATCTACCCATATATGGGTAGGAGGTGCCAAAATATGGGTGATCACACAAATTTTATGTGGAGGGGACCACTTATGGGTAAGTTGTTCGAGCTTGTTTTTTGCCCCTCTTACCCATATTGGTAGTTATTTTACCTCTTACCCATTTATAGGTAAGCTGTTGGAGTTGCTCTAACCATGTATCCATCCACCGAAGTTTCCTTTGGCTCGTCTGGGATTAGGGCTCCATCCGAGTCTTCTTCGTATTCTTTGGCAACCACTTCCTCTGCTAGAGGATCTTTTGCCAGAGTCTTGTTCTTCTTCTTCTTCTTCTTTGCCTTCTTAGCAGTGCCGGTAGCAAAGACGGCTTTGGGTCCGTTTCCCGGAGTCAAGCTCTGATCGGTACTTTCGGACATCTGGACGTCGGGATTGTCTTCGAGATCTATGTCATCTTGCGCTTTGGGAGAGTTTTCTCCAGATCCTTCGTCCATGGCTTCTCCTTCTTCTGCAGCTTTGGAGTTGAACTCCTCTTCATATTCCATGGAGAACATTCGGAAATCCTCCAACGTCATTGAATCATCCGAAGATACCGGTAAGTCGGTGTTTGTTCCGATCGCCTCCAGCACCAAGTCTCTGTTGTCTCCAGCATCGGCAGAGTCGGGTCTAGATCCAACATATCCGACAAAGTGCGATGCGTGCGTCCTGAGGTAGTTGCGGCTTTCCTCGTGGGCTTCCTCGAAACGTCTGATGGTCTCGAGAACCTCATCCACGCTTGCACCTTGCAGCATTATGCGCCTCAACGTATGCCTCAGGAAAGGTTGATCTGTTCCGGTGTTGGCAGAGCCAGAACCAAAGTTGTTGTCTTGCTCCTCCTGGATTTCGACTTTGACGGGCAGATCGATCTGGGATTCAGCCTCGCTAGGGAGATCCACTCTAGATTCGACTTGCACCACAAGATCTGCTTCAGGCTCAGCTTTCGCCACTATCTCCACGATAGGTGCGGGCTGGGTGGGGTTAGGATTTTCCGGTATCCGGAACTCTGCCACTTCCGCAGACAAAGTGGACCCAGAAACTTCTTCTGCCTCTATCATCACCGCTGGGGTGGGTGGGGCAGGTTCAACAAAACCGATGTAAACATCGATCTCACCAAAAGTCATGATGATGTAGGCAGTCATGGCCTCCCTAGCAGGAATCCAGGTCACGTCGAGAACGATGAGAGGGATGTCGCTGGCGTAGAGGACGCGACCAACGGCGATGGTTTCGCCGATTCTGATTCTCGCAGATTCCACTCGGAACACAGATCTGAAGCTCACTTGCCCCACGGTGGGCGCCAACTGTCGTCGGATTGATGAAAAGTACGCCATGAGGGGGTCCTCGGGGCGTGCGGAAGAGAGGAGTGTGAGACGTATGGTGTTTCGGGATGGTGAGCACACAAGTTTACCCAGGTTCGAATCCACCGGCTTTGGACGGATCCTACTCCTGCTACCAATCTAGTAATACGGCAAAGCCGAAATATGGGTTACAAGGGTTTTGCCTGTGCGAGTTGAGATTGTAGACTATTGTGGGGTGCCCTAAAGGCTTGTCCTAGGATGTCTTATATAGATATCTGGCCTAGGGTTTACAGGAGAGACCTATCCGGCTACGACTAAGAGTCGGTTACAGAGTACATCTTGAACTACAAGTAACATAAGAGACCTATGTCGGTAAGTCTTTTGGGCCTTCCCGTAGCCGGACTGTACTCCATCTCTTCTCCCTGATTGGGCCATCGTGAAGCAAAGCTCTAACCCGAAGTGGGCCACCCTGGTCAGTGAGGCACAATGAGGATACCCGGAAAGTATATCCCCAACAGTAGCCCCTGAGTATTTGATACTGGATCGGTTGCTAATATATGTAACTCGAATCAGGGGCTGCGGAACAAGCGACAACTTGCAAGTGATGACTTCATGATGCGTGTCGGCAATGTCTCTGACTGACTTGTGTAACACCCTCAAATCGGCCCTATGCAAGTTTTAGCGATTCCCGCCAAACCCACATAGAAACGATTCAAAGATGCCAACCAGGCACTTGCGTGCGGGTGGAAAACGAAGTAATAACATTACACAATAGTCCACGATGGAACCCATAGAAACATATATATACAACAATGACTCCATGAGTCAAAAATATGAATATACAATACAAAGATCCAAATCACCTTGAAAACGATACAACATCCGAGTACGGATAAGATGCAAATGGGGCTAAGAGCCCTCAAGAATAACCAATGGCGTCCATAACCCTGCCCAGGCCAAGCCGGAAGGGTAACCGTGCTAACGACGTCGATCTCAAACCTGCTAAAACAAAAGGGGTGCCGACAAAGGGAAAAGGAAAAAGAGGAGCGTCAGTACTGAGGCCAGTACACGGCGAGTCTAGAATTCGGCGGTCCTCGCCTACATAGGTATGGTGGACTGAAGCGGCAGCGCAACAACACTAAACAACCTATAGAGACTCAGTAAAATTGGCGGCTATTAGAGAGGGATAAGAGAGACCTATTCGGATCCAACCTGATACTAACACCAAACATACCCATCCTGGCATTTCCCCCTCGATACCAAACGAGGAAGTCAAAACCGAGGAACTCACACAGTTGGCAGTTTTATTCATTCCATTATAGTTGATGCACTTACTAGTCAGATATAGATAGCATGAGTCATCCTGATAGCATAAGTAGTGGGCAGTTTTAGTTAACCATTCAGTTGTAGTTGCAGTACTTACTAGTCAGATACAATTAGCATGTGACATCCAAAACCCAGCAGTTGTTGGCACTTTTATTTCATTCCATTGGAGTTGCGATACTTACTAGGCAGGTATAACATCACACGATACACCCCAGTTCCACCAGTTGTTGGAAATTTTATTATCCACTCCATTGTAGTGAAGCTGATTACTAGTCACATATTAAGTCAAATTTATAACACTACTTTAGTTATGCTTGTCTATGATCGAGATACTATGCTCCAAGTCATCCATAACCGCGGACACGGCTTTCAGAAAGATTTACCCTACAGGGGTGCACAAATAGCAACACACACACGATCAACCTCGGAAAAACCAAATCAAAACCCAACGAGGCTTTCACGACAAAGCAATCACAGGATTCATAAATCATTTCAGGGGGCCACCCCACTAAGCTACCCGCAACGAAGTTGGCCGGCTCCGAGACGGACCCACGGTTTGTGACAATGGCTGTAAACGACTGGGAACCTGAAAGTGTGACTGGGTTGTCGATACCGCGAAAACATTCCACGTTCCAAAACAGTACAGGTGCTCCACACACAATCGTAAATAAAGCAGTAAAGCATGGCATAAGTACAAGATAGTAATAAAGCCCCAAACTAGTTTGTGGCCCCAAGAAATAAGAAATGAATCAAGCTCTGGCTAAGGGGGATCCATAGGGTCTCCCGGATGTGGATAGTGCGCATAATCAAGGAACAGGTATCAAGTACTCGGAGCCTACGGGACACAAGTGGACATGAAAAACCAAATAGGATATATTGCCCACCGGTGCCTCTTCCATTAGTTATCCCAGCAATTTAATAGTTGTATTTAAAGTCATGATCCTCTCCACCGTAAAGAATATGACAACATTCCAACAACTGTGTGGTACTTCACGACACGAGATCGCACCTGAGCAAGCGACTCTGACTCGCAAGACCATCTATCTACCAAACAACAGACAATATGAGGTGTCCAAGGCAATATAAAGGCTGCACAGAATATATCTGGTACGGAACACTAAAGCATCATGACACGGATAGCAATAGATCAACAGGAGGAAATAAAGACTATAAATACAAAATAGGTAGAAAGGGGGAGAATGCTCGCCTGGAAAACATAGCCGAAGGTACATTATCCGAAGAACTTGTCAATACTCGCATCCACTCAACGGCCTAATCCGTGAAGAAGCAAACACTAAAAGAAACACCGGATACACTATTTAATACTACGGCAGAAGATCCGGCATGATTATGATATGATGCATGACATGGCAAAGATGCGATGCAACTAGGCAATATTAAGCGGAATCGGGGTCCCGATAATTAATTAGATGGTTTATGTTGTTTAGATACCCCCCACAATTTTAAATGTTCTCTTAATAAGGCAAAACATGGTATCGGTTCTCTACAAAATTTTAAATGGAGCCAATAAAAGACTAGAAAAGCCCTCATATAGTCTCCATATTTAATTATGAGGTGAATCGACAAAGTACTCAGCCCTCAAAATATGTATGCCATCATGACAAATTTAATATGCAACAAGTAGATGTCATTTATAAAATAGGGGTCTCGGGAAAAGGGGTCACACGTTGGCGGTTTGGAGGAGGTTCGACGGGATCGGTCTTCAGATTTCGGGGTGGAAGTTCTTTCAGGGTCCTTGATGGAGATCTTGTCGCTCTGGCGTAATCGGATCCGTGAAGGAGATGTCTTCAGGTCTCGGCCATCAAATCGGTGTCGACGATGCTCGGGTTCCAGGGATTCTTCGGTTCCGATTTCGGTGATCCTCGAGTAGGGTCGTGGTCGTCCTTCGGAAATCTTGACAAAGGTACGAATAGGCAGAATCGAGAGTCAAAGCATGTTGTAGAGGACCTGGACGATGGAATCAGAAAAATCATCGAGTTCATGCACAATGCACCGCTAGAGTGGTAGCTAACAAGCAACAATAGAAGCAACTTGTGTCTAAGATACCACGCTCAGGTTGATTCAGACAAAACGAGCAGGGCACGGCCCAACAGCAGAGATGCGTGCGCGGCGAGCGGACCCAAGATGGCTGGTGTCGGCGCTAGGGCAGGCTCGCGTGCGGGACGATGTTCCTGACACGGGGCGTCGGCAGAGCACGACCGGCCATGGCAAACGGAGGCGGTGAGGTAGAGGCGGTACCAGGTCGAGGAAGAGGCCTGGGACGACAGATGGAGCCAGAGCAGGAGGGAGGCGTCCGCGACCAAGGAGGCGGCCGGAGGTTGCGGAAGAACAGCCGTGTCGTGGCGAGGTCTCGCGATGCTGGGGCAGGGCTCCACAGAGAGGCACGCGGGACAGGACCGACGGTCGACGGTCGGTGCAGGGCGCGGCCGCGAGGCGGTTAGATGAGGAGGAGATCAGCGGACGCGGTGCTCGCGGAGGCCGGGGTGGAGCAGGGTCTTGCAGGACGGCAGCGGCGCCTTGCGGTGGACAGAGGCCGGTGACGGGGCTTGAGGGAGGGCGTCCCCCGGTGGCTCGCAGAGAGGAAGCAGAGGAAGGGGATTGTGACTCTCCATCGGGACAGGGGGACGAATGGGGTCACGCGGTGGCGGAAATGCGCCTGAGAGGGAGGTGGCGGTTGCGTACGGAAGGGAGGAGGCCTGGTGCAGGTTCAATTGTGGTGGGGCTCGCTAGGTGGTTGGCTCGTGCGATGCGGCAGGGTTCATCGATAGCGGTAGGTGGTGGGGCCAGGGTCGCTGGGGCGAGGCAGCGGGTCGGTCGGTCGATCGTGGTGCTTGGGCTGGGTTGTTGTGCGTGTTGGCTCGGTGCGCTGCGGCTTGTGTGTGTGTGATGCACAGCAGCGGCGCCGCGGGTGGGGTGCGAGGTAGGTTGCATGCTAGTGCATGACTTGCGGGCACGGGCGCGTGTCTATGTCAGTGTGGGGTGGGCGGCAGCATGGGTAGATGGGGTGGTTGCGCGTGATGTGGTGCAGCGACGGCTGGGAGAGGTTAGGATTAGTCTAGGGTTATGGTTTGGGTTTGGTCAACAGGGTGGTAGGTGGCTGCGGGCTGGGCTTTTGGGCCTGGCCAGCGGCTGCCTTCCCCGAGGATTTTATAAAAACATTTTTCTTATTAATTTTTACATCAAAACAATTTAGCAAAAAGGTTTTAGACAAAAAAAAGACCCAAGAGGACCGGGGTTTTGATTTGAATACGGGGGACATTTAGAAAACAAAGGTAGGCTTTTATAAAATAGTTTTAGGCTAACAAATGCAGGATGACATGACGATGCTCAAATGCAATGTGGCATGATGACATGAGCATGCGGTCATGATGATGCGCAACACAAAATTATAGCGATTTTCTAGTAGTGGTTTTAGCGGAGTGCTACAACTTGCCACTTTCATTTTGGGGTTATGCACTGGAAACCGCTACATTCACTTTAAATCGGGCACCGTCTGAATCCGTTGAAACGACAACGTATGAATTATGGTTTGGAAACAAACCTAAGCTATCATTTCTTAAAGTTTGGGGATGTGATGTTTATGTGAAGAAACTTCAGCCTGATAAACTCGAACCTAAAGCGGAAAAATGCATCTTCATAGGATACCCTAAAGAAACAATTGGGTATTCCTTCTATCATAGATCCGAGGGCAAGATTTTCGTTGCCAAGAATGGATCCTTTCTAGAGAAGGAGTTTCTCGCGAAAGGTGTGAGTAGTCAAAAGGTAGAACTCGAAGAGGTTATCTCTTCATGAAACGGCAAGTGGCGCAACACCGGAAATGGTTCTGAAGTTGACTTCACCGAATGAATAAGGAACTAATGATAATGATCATGAAACTCCAAAAGAGGACATTACCGAACCTCGCAGGTCAAGCAGGACACGTGCAACTCCTGAACTATACAGAAATCCTGTCGTGAATTTCATGGTAGATGCAATTGATGACACTCTGACATATGAAGAAGCGATGATGAACCTGGATTCCAACAAATGGCTAGAAGCCATGAAATCCGAGATGGGATGCATGTTCGAAACCAGGTTTGGACCTTGGTGGACTTACCTCACGACCGAAAGGCCATTGACAATAAATGTATTTTCAAGAAGAAACCTGATGCTGATGGTAATTTGACCGTCTATAAAGCTCGACTTGTTGCAAAGGGTTTTGAAAAATTCAAGGAGTTGACTACGATGAGACATTATCTCCCATAGTGATGCTAAAGTCAGTTAGGATTGTGTTAGCAATTGCTGCATATTTCGATTACGAAATATGGCAGATGGATGTCAAAACCACATTCCTCAATGTAATATTGAAGAAGAGTTGTATATGATACAACCTAAGGGTTTTGTCGATCCTAAGGATGCTGATAATGTTTGCAAACTTTAGCGGTCCATCTATGGACTGAAGCAAGCATCTCGGAGTTAGAATCTCTGCTTTGATGAGGTGATCAAAGAGTTTGGATTTGTCCAAACTTATGGAGAGGCTTGTATTTACAAGAAAGTGAGTGGGAGCAATGTGGCATTTCTAATATTATATGTGTATGACATATTATTGATGGAAGTTATATAGATCTTTTAAACAGTGTTAAAAGTTATCTAAACAACAAATTTTCGATGAAGGACCTTGGTGAAGCATCATACATATTAGGCATTAAGATCTATAGAGATAGATCAAGACGCCTAATTGGACTATCACAAAGTACATACCTTGATAAGATTTTAAAGAAGTTTAAAATGGACAGAAGTAAGAAAGGATTCTTACCTATGTTGCAAGGCAAGATATTGAGTAAGACTCAAAGTCCGGCTACGGCGGAAGAAAGAGAGATAATGGATAAGATCCCTTATGCCCCAGCCATAGGCTCTATAATGTATGCCATGTTAAGACCGAATGTGGCACATGCTATTAGTTTGACTAGTAGGTACCAATCTGATCCAGGTTCGGAACACTAGATAGCGGTCAAGAATATCCTTAAGTAACTTAAGAAGAACTAAGGATATGTTTCTTGTGTATGGAGGTGAAGAAGAGCTGGTCACTAAGTGTTATGTCGATGCTAGATTTGACACCGATCCGGATGACTCTAAGTCTCAATCCATATACGTATTTCTCATGAATGGAGCAACAATTAGTTGGAGGAGCTCCAAACAACCTGGTAGCAAGATCAACAACAGAGGCGGAATATGTTGCTACTTCATAAGCGGTGCAGGAAGCGGTTTGGATGAAGGAGTTCATAACTAAACTAGGTGTGGTTCCTAGTGCGTTGGACCCAATGGTGATCTATTGTGACAACAATGGAGCCATAGCCAATGCCAAAGAACCAATGTCTCACAAGAATTCCAAGCATATCAAGCACCGGTTTCTCTCCATCCATGAGCATGTCAAGGATGGAGATATAAAGATTAGTCATTACATTCGGATCTGAATGTAGCGGATCCGTTGACTAAAACTCTTCCTAGGGCAAAACATGATCAACACAAGAACTCCATGGGTGTTAGATTTATCACTATGTAAACTAGATTATTGTCTCTAGTGCAAGTGGGATACTGAAGGGAATATGTCCTGAGAGGGAATAATAAAGTTGTTATTATCGTATTCCAAGTATATGATAGATGTTTATTTTGCATGCTATAATTTTATTAATTGGAAATGTAAATACATGTGTGTTTGATAAACAAAATACGAAGTTCCTAGTAATGCCTCTCATATAAACTAAATAGTTGATTAACAAGATGATCAAGGTTTCCTAATCATGGACATCGGATGTTGTTAATAACAAGGTCACAACATTGGTGGAATGATGTGATGAACATTCATCCAAAGTATAGCAATACGCTCAAAGTCATTGTGTTTAAATTGCTATAACATCATACGAAGTAATTCTAGTCCTTAGACCATGAGATCATGTCAACCACTAACACTACAAGAGTAACTTGATAACATCAAACATCACACCATAATAGGGTGACTATAAAGGTGCGTTCAGATACTCCAAGGTGTTATGTACATGCTCATCGATCAAGAGTGGGATTTTTCCATCCCGATGACGGATAGGTATACTCTGGGCCCTCTCGGTGATATCACATTGAGATAGCTTACAAGCAAGTGATGTGATCACTAGAATGTTATATTACACGAACAAGAAAAGAGTGCATGTCAATAACAAGATAAAACTAGGTATGGGGATACCGATGATCGAATCTCGAACATGTAATACATCGCGAAACAAGGGGATTTAGTTACTAATGTTAAAGGTTCTCATGACCACAGAAGTCATCGTTGAATGTGTAGGAGTTAGTACGGATCTCCAAGTATCTCTACTGACTATTGATTGGAGAATGGTCTCGATCATGTTTGCATTATTCGCGAACTGTAGGGTGACACACTTAAGGGATACCGACACCATTTGGAGCAAATATGTTTCGGAGAAAAGAATTGCAAAGCGCTGGAATTATTTCAATGGACACCGGAATTGTTTCAGGTGAAATTGCTGAAATTGGTTCTGCATGTGATATTGAAATGTTGCAGGGGGTTTTATGTGAATGTTTGTTAATTAAAGTAATTAACAAAATTCTGAATAAAATAAATAAATGAGTTTTATTAAATGAGAGTTGCATTAAATTTGGTGAAAATTTAATGGGGATGAGTGGAATTTTGAGTGGAGGCTAAATTGATGTGAGTGGGATCTCCACCCACATGAATGTGGTAGAGGTGGGGGCACCACCATGGCCGCCGGACGTGGGAGGGGGCTGCCCCCTCTCCCCCATAAAAAGCCCCCACTCCCTCCTCTCATCTCACTCCTCCTCATGAAGGTTCTCTCTCCCCCTCTAGAATTATTTCCCCATGGTCTCGGATTAGCGAGATACATGTCCCCAGTGGCTTTTCATCCAGAAGGAGTTGCTGCTTCCACTGCATCACTGGGCCGAGGAGGCGGAGGTTGTTCGGTGGACCAGACATGTGTGCGATCACGGATGCGCTGTTGATTTGTGGCGCAGGACTTCCTCTCGATCTTGAGATTGGCAAGTGTACGATTACATCATCCATGAGTTCAACCTCGTAACACTTGTTTGGTCTTCAAGGATATGTTCTCTATGGATGTATATCCACCCTTTGTTTGTATCTACATAGATAGATCTTGGTGCTTAGTAGTTCCCATCGTAGATTTTTTTTGTTTTCTATGCTGCAAACCCAATAGAAAAGGGCCCAGTCGGGTTTTGGGTGGCCCAACCAAGTTATCCCCCAGCCTAGCTGGGTTAACCCGCATTCAACCCAGGCAGGGGCTCCTTGCTCGGCCTAGGAGGGGCAGCATCAAGAAATCCCAGCCGAGGCTCTCCTCACTCGGCCCAGGCGAGGATTCCCCTGGTGCAAAGTGGCGACGGGAATTGGCTCGCAGTAGGCCAGGATAAACCGAATCCGGCCTACCCGGGGGAAGTGGTGGAGCTTGCTGGCAGGGTGAGGTAGTGGCACAGTTGACCCGAGGTAGGCTGAGTCTTCTACACCGGCCCACCCGGGATTCAGTGACGATGATTGTTGTGCTAGCGAAGGGCGACGATGGCGTCGGGGTGCTGCTAAGTGCTGACGACAAGGTGACACGGGAGTTCACGAGGTGACGATGGCCCTTGGTGGGCCGAGTTAGGCGGATGCCGGCCCACCTAGGAAGGAGGGGACGTTGGCGCCAGGGTGCTACTGGGATAAGCTGGGCCGGCTGAATAAACTTGGCCCAGCCGGGTTAGTGCCACCCCCTGCCCTGATTCGGCCAGGGAAAGCTTCCTCCGGCCGACTTTAGCGTAATTCGGCCTAGGTGAGCCTTTTCCCTCTTTCTTTTATCTCATTCCTTTTATACCTCATATCTTTATTCTTATATGTCTTGTCTCTACATACATCCTTTATTGAGTTACTTATTGCTCTACTGAGTCACTTGATACCTCAACTCTGGGGTACCCAAGATTATATCCCGACATTTTTCAATGTCGGCCGTGGTGATGCCAAGCAGGTCTACAAGAAGCCACGTCCGAAGAGCGAGTACGCCAGGAATTGACAGAGACTTGACCGTGCAAACTGCATATCACGACAACTAAAAAGTCAAATCACTTGCTGAAGGATTGCATCACGTGGAAATAATGACTTCTGGCCAAGAAAGTCGCAAAGGATGAAAAGGTGCTAGAAGAAGATGCAGGAGTCCGATGCGTGTTCACGACTGTCCACTAGGACGGAAGTGGCTCGAGCATGGAGGTGGATTTCATAACCAAAGGCGGGTCACGAGGCGACTGGTGCAGCACCGCCGTTGTGAAAAGCATCCAAAAAGCCGGGAATTGATGGAAGCTTGCTAGTACTCCATCGAAGAGATTGAGAATTAACTGTGCCGGCTACATAGCACGTCTAATAACCCATCTCGACACCTGCTGGAGGATTGTCACTAGTGGAACACAGACGTCAACTCAAGACCGGCCCCAGTGTCGAAAGATGACGTGGATGAGATCACAAGGGATTTAGCTGCTCTCCACATATTCACCACCCTTGGCACGAAGGAACATAAGCGCATCGATCACGTCGTCAACACAATGATACCTAGAGTACCCAACTAGTTGGACTGGTCTAAAACGAACATAGCATTGACAAGGAAGGATCAGCCCTAGGTGGTTGAGGATCATGGACGGAAGCCGTTAGTCGTCGCTCCCTAGGTCAACGCTTTCCAGCTATCCAAGGTTCTGATGGACAAAGGCAGCAACATCAACATCCTGTATCTTGACACTTCCGAGCAACTCAACATTCCTAAGTCACACCTCCATCCCTCCAAGACAACTTTCCACAACATTGTGCCGGATAAGTCTACGAAGACATTGGGAACGATCGACATTAATGTATCCTTCGACAAAAAAAATTCCAGAAGGAGAATTTCTACTTCAAGGTATCCGACTTCAAAATCCCTTACCATGAGTTCAAGGTATCCAACTTCAAAATCCCTTACCATGCAATCTTTGAACGACCAGCGTTCGCCAAGTTTATGGCTTGGTCCTGCTACATCCACTTCAAGCTAAAGATATTGTGCACAAAAGGGGTCACCCATCAACAATGACCTACTTCCTCTGATCCAAATTAATATACTCAGATTTGTCTAGATTTAGATGTATCTAGTCATGTTTTAGTGCTAGATACATCCAAATCTAGACTAGTCCGAGTCTGTTAATTTGGATCAGAGGTAGTAGTAAAGGCCACTGAGTGCAAGAAAGGTTAGTCGGTCTTTGCTGAGCTAGCCATCAACATTGTAACATCCCGGACTCTCCGTGCCTGGGATGTCACTCCTGGAAGCTTAATACGATATCTAGAATGGCCCTACGGACCGATACTAGTCTTTCCTACGCACTTTGTCCTTAGTTGTGTGCACCCGGACCCACTTCCCGGTCGGTCACCCATCCTCAAATTGCTACAGGCAAAGCACGCTTAACCTCAGAGCTTTTCAGATGAGCTTCCAGAAAAGAAGTTACAACTTGTTGGTATGAGTATCCTATCAATCCTATTAAACCATGCGCCAGGGTTTCACACACACCGACCCTTAGAAGTTTGACGCCCTCGTCGATAAACCACAAGTCAGAAACGTCCCCTCTTGGCACATGTTTGTGCGTCTAGTGTCGGCACATATGTCATGCTGTGTCCACTCTAGGACACTCGCGTCATGCTTCACATGTCCGCCACTGACCCGCACACGCCCGTGTAACCGTGAGGATCGACTCTAATACCAATTGTAATACCTCAGTCTCTCTATGCCTGAGCTGTCACTTCTGGCAGCTTAATAGGATATCTAGACTGACCCTACTAACCAACACTAGTCTTTTTACGCACTTTGTCCTCACTCATGCGCACCCGGGACCCACTTCCCGGTCGATCACCCATCCTCATATTGCTCTAGGCCAAACACGCTTAACCTCAAAGTTTTTTTCAAATGATATTCCTAAAAGAAGTTATAACTTGTTGGTATGAGTATCCTATCAATCCTATTAAACTAGGCGTCAGGGTCTCACAAACATGGAGGAGATGGCTTAGATCAAGAAGATGACATACCCAAAATACGTCAACCTGACCATGAGGCCAGCTAATGAAGTCATATCAACCTTTGAGTTAACACAATAAATCAAGAAAATCGCTTTGGCAGCGGGGCTAACCTAGATAGCAAACAACAAGCTCATTGAGTTCCTCCCTGAGAAGAGGGGCATCTTTTGCCTCACAAGCTTCTGACATGTTGAAAATGTGTCGTAGAGGCAAAAATAAATATGTTATTATTTATACTAGACTTCTCTCTACGCCCCCCGGGGTGTGGCCGGTAGACAAAGCATCTTATGATATGATCGCGCTATATCCATGTGCAAGAGAAAAGATGTGCTCTCGGAACGCAAAATGATAGCTTTTCTAGGGAACAACTACGTGTTCTTATGGTGTGGGTATGAGCGCGGATGAAAACTAGTCTCGTACCGCTAAGTTCTATGAGAGTCTTCCGAAGAACGCGTAGTATATGGCTCAGTCGGTGTTTACCGTGCAGAGTAGTAAGAGTGGACACATAGCATTGTAGGGCAGCGGAAAAACAACTTGATCTTTCTTTGTCTCGAACCCCATACTCCTACAATGATGCTAGAGTAAGGGGTGGCCCCAAAGAAGAGGCGGTGGTTTACCCTTTGGCGGATGTCGGCGGTTTGAGTCCGCTTACCTCTCGTTTGATGATAAAATTCGTGGACAGCTCAGCAAATCCATCGATCCGCCCCCAGGAAGCGAAGATAGTGCAAACAGTTAGATGCTTATATTCTGTACACGTTTTGATAGCTAAGAGGCTATTGCACGAGGACTCCTACATAGACACAATCTAAGTAAAATGCTAGACAAAAGAAATAAACAATACGTAAAGATAGAAAGTAAATATTATTCATTATTCATGGGAATTATTACAATATAAAACCATGTTAAATCCTATGTAAACCCACTATTGTGTATGTTATCTTCGTCGTCGGAGTCTAACATCAGGTTTTCCAAAAGTGAGTCATGATTCAGGTCATCCTTCTCATTCAGAGGAGGAGAATTTGAGACCGTTTGAGCCATCGACAGAGCAATGCCTGCTGCTAAAATCTATGCATCGGTAGCTCTACAAATCTCTTTGTCATCCGAGGTTGCCAAAAACACGGCCTCGGTCGCACGCATATGTCTTCGTGGAAGGATTTCCATGCCGATTCTTCAGTGGATTCCATGAAGCGAGCGTTCTTCACGGCCTCCTCCTCTCCCCTTACCTCTTTTTCCCCCCACATGCGCTCAAGATGTTCGTGCTTTCAAAGCTGAAAACACTACGGGTCGTCACCGCCCTATCCTAGAAGCAGAAGAGAAGTATCAGCGCATCGCGAATCGGACGAAACGAACCCGATAAGCGTACTGGATGTACACATGCAACGTCTCACGGAACATCCACGACAATGGCGTCGGTCGAGGGAGAAACATGTACGTCTACTCGTCTCACATTGCCAGCCAAAGGTTCCATTGTAGGAACTGAGAATATAGAAATGTGGAGAGGCGTATGAGGAACCAAGGAGGCACACATAAATATCAAGAAGAGATAAGAGAGAAAAACATATGCGTGGCATAGGCTGCGTATTTAGATAACTATGATATAGAATATTACGACGCAGAGCCACACCGAGAGACATGTGGCATCAAAGCAACGATGCAAAATCTGGTATGACGTGCCATTACACGTCGTATAACGCACACGAACAAAAGTTTCTTCTATGGGAGACCACGTACTATCAGTGTGAACGTATACGATAGACATGAAGGGCTAACGATATCAACTGATAATACCGAGGGAAATAAATAATGCTAGTGGTTTTCATATTATACACGGAACATAAACAACAACACAGTGAGAAAGAAGAATTTACCTCTAAACATAAGAAACACGGTTTTTGTATGACTTATAGTTTTTGATTTAGTGTGTCATCTTGTCGAGAAGATGGGAGGTGTCTAACTTTTTTTGTAGCACACGCAAGTGACGATTTCAAAGACACAAAGTTATTGCCGCATAAAAAATACAACATGCAAAATTACGACAGAATGTTCCGCTGAAGGTGCGTATGATACACTAGGAAGCAGACTTTGGTAACACATAAGCATAACTATTAGAGTAGTTACCAAAGCAGTCACTAGACGAATGCACGGCAGAACGAACCACGAAATACACAACATAAAACAAAATATTATATAACACAATATGAACAAATATAAACAACTATTATAGAATACACTCAGTTAGACATGAGGTTACAAAGCTAATGAAACACCTAGTGCTAAAGATGATAGAACAACCCAAAAAACAAAAATACAGACTTTTATACACACCCGAGTAGACTAGTCGGGACTACACTACTGTATTGGTGAAATCCTTCCTTCCTCATCCAGGGTGAGACCTCCTTCTCCATAGACATATGCCTTCTTGTCCGCGCCGAAGACACAACATCACCGCGGTGAGGCGTCGACATCTGGTAAGCAGGACACTGGAGGAAGGAGCGTCGAACTGTATCATCACTTGGCGAGGCATTGACGCTTGGTAAGCAGGACGCCGGACCTAGACTAAAAAAGTGCCTCTCCCCTATAGATGTACGCCTTCTCGTCTGCGTTGAAAAAACAACCTCAACACGATGAGGCCCACGGTAAGGCGTCGACATCTAGTAAGCAGGACGCCGGAGGAAGGAGCATCGAATTGCATCGTCACTTGGTGAGGCGTTGATGCTTGGTAAGCAAGACGCCAGAGCTAGACCAAAAAAAGCGGCGAGAGGCACTTCTCTAGAGACGACCTACACGAGAGGCATATGCTACAAAAGTGCCTCCTCATCACGCGACGTTGACGAGACTAAGAAACTAGAGATGAACAAAACCGAGCGGCCATGAAGTGCCACTATAACCGTAGGAAAGACCGTGTTGAGCGGTGGCATCGGATCATCTAACACCGTAGAGATGAAGAGAGTCTAACGAGGTGAGATGCATCGCAAGGACGAACGACCACACATTGTTCTGCTCGGAGCTCAACCAGAGCGATCAGCGAGCTCTACAAAAGAACCAAGGAGCAAGAAGCCGAGCCTTTAGCAGCGTCCTATGGAAAAGAAATATTTGATAGAATGCCGAAGAAGAGACGCAGAAAGACGTTTACATGGAAGAGGGAAGCGTATGGTTTAACTATAGGTCCATCATAGACCGAAGCGGATTTTCGCGGTATAGAGTCTATACTACCGGTTGTTCTATCGACCACGATAAACAGCTGACGCCTAGAGTCTACGCTGCTAGCTCAGCCCTCCACCACGAGTAACCGTGACTGGCTAGGGCCTAAGATGCCACATCGGATATCTGCGACCCGCTCCGCCGTGAAGAACCGCGGCCTTCTAGGGCCTATGATGCCACATCGGATGTCCATGAGAACCTCTGACGCGAGGAACCATGGCCAGCTATAGTCTACGACACCACATCAAGTCCGAATGGGCCCTGCGTACGTGAGAAACCACGACTGGCTAAGGTCTACGCTATCGTCTCGGCTCCATGCGGGCCCTATGACCGCGGTTCTGCTCGCCAGCTCGTCTCTCCGCCGCGAGAAGCAACATCCTCCCATGCCTTCAGATGCCATCTCCACTGCTAGCTCGACTATCCACTGTGAAAATCCCCGTCCGTGGAGGGCCCATGGCGCCATGTATACTCATAAAGGGTCCCACCACCCGATGGGTGCGGAGGCGTGCCGCACCTGAAACAACTCTCACCGTGCACGATCCAGCCTATGTACGCTGACGACAGGCCCATGGCGCGGACGGGACCCACCAACTAGCCACACGGGGTAAGACATCGCGAGCGACACACGTACGCTGTAGGGATTTTTTGCCCTAGCACAAAGTGTGACCCGTCTCACGAGATAGCAGGGCTTCGTTGTGACGTCACCATGTGACATTTTCAGCGTCCATCCCACGTTCAAAAAAAATCGGGGCGACGTGGATAGCAGTTTGAGCCAAAATAATCCAGCGCTATTATTTACTCTGATTTCCATGTTTATGATTAGTTTTGTTGTTTTATCCTACAATTACTAGATCATGTAGGCGCATGTTGCCGCGCCCACCCCTTAGGATTAAATTGTTAGGAACCTTTTAGCATTTTAAAGTAGATGGGCTAGTCATGAGCACTTGACATTATCAGAGCCAGAGACCTCATTGAAAAAAATCTTTACTCAAAACAAACTAAAGATAACATACATTACAATATCATATAAAAAGAGCATGAACCAACACAATAGAAAAAATACAAGATCTAATAGTTCGGTGTATTGGAATCTACATAAAAAGTGTGCTAAATCTTGTGGTGATATGTCTTAGGGGGCGAGCTGCAGAACCTGAGTAGTAGAAGATATTCTTGGAAGGCCGTAGCTTTTTCGCCCTCAAGGCTAGCGTACACTGATTCATACACCCCTGCTATTTCTCCAATACAGCTGGTAGGATTTTTGAAAATATAAGAGTTGAGACAAAATGAGTTGCTTTAAATTTATGAGCATACTTAAGTTACCAGATTAGCAAAACATAACATCAGTAATTAATATTTGGAGGATAATACATCAGAACATCGCTATTTCTCTAATACAGCTGGTAGGATTTTTGGAAATATAAGAGTTGACACAAAATGAGTTGCTTCAAATTTATGAGCATACTTGAGTTACCAGATTAGCAAAACATAACATCAGTAATTAATATTTGGAGGATAATACATCAGAACATATAAAAGAGGATAATACAACAGAACATATAGATGAGTCACATAAACCTGATTCTAATTTGCTTAGACTTTTAGCCGCGACACCATACTGTATGAGTGTATGGTAGGAACAAAGCTCTAAAGGCGCCACACGACCAACCTTCAACAATAAGCATAAACAAACTACCATTTGTAATCTTGGTTTCTCTTATAAATTGACATAGGTTAGTAGTAAAGACAATTCGTTTGTTCTTGCCCATCATATGACGCAATTTTATCTTAAATTCATTGCATCCTTCTCCAATTGGCAGGTTAGCAACTGATTGTTATGTAAATCCTGATCCTCATTGATTAACTGATATTGTCTTGTTCTAGAAAAAATATAATTAAATATTTCAAAACGCAGTGGTAAAAATTTATAAAAGAGAATTAGTTTTAAACTATTTTGTAAGAGACATTTACATTGACCAACAAACGGTTGCATGTACCAAATAAGAAACCATGGCCTTCAAAGGTTTAGGACCAGAAATTAGTGAGGTAACTTGAATTAGAAGATTTGATATTGCTGTATAGGATATTCTTGCAAATTTTCACATGCAAACATGGTACGTTTGCATTTTCCGGACACTCCAAATATTTCCAATCAAACTGGTATAGTATGCAGCATGCTTAGTATTCCATCCCTCCATGATATAAGATGTTTTAGAGAGCTAAAACAACTTCCTAAAACGTCTAATATTGTGTCACGGAGGAAGTAACATTTATATTGAGCAGTTAGTACAATCAGATGTTCACAAGTATGTCGTAGAGTTAAGGGAAATTGCCAAAATTTTGCTACAAAATCATGCTTAGTAAGTAGTGTCAAATTATCATGCACAATATGTGTATACCAACATCTTACCACATTTTTTTGCAAATTCCAGAACCAATTCAAAGAAAAGCAACTATTGTATTTCCTCCGTCACACTGTATCTAGACACATTTTATTGTATAGATACATGTGACTATAGACAATCTAAGTCATTTATTTTCAGATGGAGGGAGTAGTGAGTACCAAACTGACATTCACAGCTAGCACGGTAGCACCTACCTCCAGATAACCTTGTGTTAGGGAAGTATCACTCACCCACTTCACAATAGGATGACGTGGAAATATGAAAGTACAAACCTATGCTCCAGGTACACACAATTCGGTAGCAATATCAGACAAAAACCTCATGCTCTCTGTTTGAACCATCACACTGAACTTTTGTCTAGTTATGTAACCCCGAATGAGCTTCTGAACATTAAGAAGATTTTTTCCAAGCTCCTGATCATTCTCCAAATTCTGGCACAAAGCTGGGGACCAAATCAATAGAGGAAAGCTAAGTTCACATGAAAATGTTGGGGTTCGGCGTATGAAAACAATAAAATTTTACCCTATGCCCCTGAACCCCTGAAGCTGCCAGGACCTATCTATTAGTAATAAAGTAACGGGAGGGGCTTTTCACGAACTTATCCTAGAAGACCAAAAACCATTATCAACGCTCAGGAGAGCGTGGTTGATGTAGACAAGACGAAGCCGACCTCAAGGTCGTGATGAAGTCCTTGCGCTCCTTCTGGATCCAACGACTTGAGTGCCTCAAGTGCGACACCTCGCGGGGAGTTACACACATCCGGTGCCTGACGATGACTCCCGCTTCCCCGATCCAGCAGCAGTTGCGGAAGTAGAGCTCCCAGATCCGAATCCCGCAGCACCGGCGCTCCGCGGTGAAGATGTCTCTCGCTCGCGCAGTCCAGACTTGGGACCACGGTCACGAGAGAGAGAGGGAGAGAGAGAAAATATCAATTGGAGGTCCTCCCAAAAGTGGGAAGACCTTTATTGAATATTGGTGTATTTTTCTAGGCCAAATACCCCACTATATATAGGGGAAGGGGAGGTACTACCTCCCTCAAAGTCCCGGGGTGGGACTAAAGGAGAGGAGGGGGGAGGAGGTGGCCGACGGCCACCTAGTGGGCCCCGCGCGGGGGGGCTAGGCCCAGCCGGCCTCCCCCTTGCCCCTTCTCCCTCTCTCCTTTCCCCTAATGGGCCCTCTCCCTTCGGAAATTGGCCCATTAAGCCTTTTTTGACCTTTAATTGATTTTTCTCTTTATTAAATAAATATGAATAAATGATTAAATCAACATTTAACATTCATTCACATATTGTTCAATCTCCGTGGCTATGGAACACCTTCCACCTCCACTCCGGACATCCTCCGGACTTATCGAAACCCTTCCAGTTTTCTCTCTTCTTTTCTTCGGTGATTCTACTGATCCTATAAACACTCTCTAAGCATCATCAAGCCCTTAAGCGTGATACCCCACGGTTCGGGAACACTCCAGACATGGTCGGACACTCCCGCACCAATGATCGACAGAGGGACCTGGATGGCCATGTGACCCCTGTGCGTTCCACGAAGATCTTTCGTCGTTTGAACCGGGACAGTCGTATCTTCTTCCCTTTGTCACTCGATACTTGCATTACCCGAGATCTGATCAATGACATCATCATGTCGTGTTCAATCTCGTTACTAAACAATGCTACTTGACTCGTTCCGACAAGTGATATCCCCATGATCAAATCACACGCTGCGTAGCTATTGGATAGAACTTCTCCGAGTGGGCCCTTGAGTATCTTACAGTCACATGGACGGACAAATCCCGCTCTTGACATATATTGCCTCTACGGTTTCCTCTGAATACCTGAACACATCTTTAGTCGAAGTTGATCCTGCAGCAGTCTCAAGGGCGATGCCCGTTAGCGCGGACGGCCAGCAGGTAGTCTTTGCCCCTTTCGCGACTGCTTGTGGCAAGTATGGGCCATAGCTGATCAACACAGTGGCAAAGTACTCTGAGGAGCTGCAGCAAGCCAAGAAGGCGGCGAAGGCTGTGGCGTCAGGGGCCAGCAGAAAGTCAGTGGCATCTGATACCGCCACGGACTCGATGAGGCCCTCGAAGCCAAAGTCCAAGTCGAAAGTCAGTGGTTTGCTGCCTTCATACTTCCGTTTTTGCTTTGTATAGTTGTCAGCACGCGCCATCCGCAGGATGAGAAGGATCGGATTGCTGTTCGCATGAATAACCTGACCCAAGAGCAGCTTCAGGAGAGTCGATACTTCTGGGTGGATCATGATCGTGCAATCGCACTGGCGACCCTGCAGGATCGTGCGTCACGAGTGCTGCACTTCCTGAAGAAGTCACAATCATGCTTGAAGAACATTTATTGGACGATGTTTCCGCTGGATGTTGCTCCATCGAGCCTGCTGGCCCTCCTTGCCAAATTCCAAGACTTGACTATGGTACGCCAGTGTGTAAGACCACAGTTGGTGGACGGTGCCAAGGGCGCTCTATCGCTGGTGCGACTTCATAGGCCTGATGTAGACGTTGCGGCAATTGCGGCTGGACCACCTGCGCCACCAGCGGGTTCTTCTTGGAATATGGTGCCGCACTATCAGGCGGTGGATCGCTCAACAGAGGAGATCGTCGACTTCTTCGAGGAGCAAACCAACGTTCTCTTGTTGCAGTAGTTTAGTTTGTATCCAGCACATAATTGTACCAATGTGGTAAAGTTCGTATGTATGCTGTGTATAATTGATTATCGATGATGTATAAAAGAGCTTGTTAGCATGTATGTTTTGTGAGTGCGTTGCACTATGCGACTCCTTTTCGTTAGCCTGGCCATGTATTTATCTCAGTCCCTTGTCAACCTGTCAGGTGCGTTGCAACTGGGTTGATGTTTGTCAAGGGTTTTGATTGGTGTGCCAGCTACTCAGGATATCGCGTTGTAGTTCGTAGAACAGATGTTTATAGGGTGGCGCAGCCCCCGAGTGGATAAGTTGCGAAAAATAAAGGAAAACATGGAGTTTTGGGACACTTAGCTTTATTTATTCGCAGGATAGTACGAAGTACAATGTGTGGCTAAGTAGCCTTGGCTGAGTAGCCTTATTTGCAATGTAAAAGTAAAAAGCAACTAAGGGTAGAAGCATCGCAGCTGCGGGACGTTCCAGGGATTGGAGTAAGCGACTCCTGTCTCTAAATCTTGAAGGCGATAGGCGCCACCTGGGTTTACTTCTGTAATCACGTATGGTCCCTCCCAGGGGGAATCGAGCTTGAGATGCCCTTGCTGCCTTAGTCACAGGACCATGTCGCCTTCGACGAAGGATCTGGGGCGTAGCCGCCTACTGTGGTAGTTGCGCAGGTTCTGCTGGTAGATCGTTGATCTTTCTGCAGCAATTTCCCTTGCCTCGTCCAGGAGGTCGACGGAGTCTTCGAGTGCCAGGGTTGACTCCTACTCGCTGTAAGTAACCACGCGTGGTGCTTTGTATCGTACTTCGGCAGGTAGCACCGCTTCCGCCCCGTGCACCATGAAGAACGGGGTGTACCCTGTAGCACTATTTGGAGTTGTGCGTAGGCTCTAGAGTACTGATTGTAGTTCATCTGGCCAGCAACCTGCGGCTTGTTTGAGTGGACGAAGGAGTCGCTTCTTGATGCCGCCGCAGACAAGTCCGTTCAATTTTTCGACCTGACCGTTGGTCTGTGGATGTGCTACCGAGGTGTAGCTGATGTTGATTCCCAGATTCTCGCAGAATTCCTGGAACTCTTTGGATGTGAAGTTCATCCCATTGTCGGTGATGATGCTGTGCGTCACTCTGAAGCGGTAAACGATGGACTCGAAGAACTTGACTGCGCTGTGCCCTGATTGATTGGTCACTAGCATGGCCTCTATCCACTTGGTTAATTTGTCGACTGCGACCAGGAGGTAGACGTAGCCTCCTCGTGAGGACTTGGGGAGCTTGCCGACCATGTCGAGATCCCCATTGTGCAAAGGGCCATGCCAATGGAATTGGCCGGAGCTCTATGTCCGGTGCATGCGGCTTGTCCGCGAATCGCTGGCACGCGTTGCATTTCTGGACGATGTCCTTGGTGTCGCGCATGGCCGTAGGCCAGTAGAATCCAGCTCGTAGAGCTTTGGCAACGAGGGTGCGACTGTTGGCGTGGTGTCCGCAGGTTCCCTCATGGATGTCGAGGAGAACAGCTCTTCCATCGGTCGTGGAGATGCATCGTTGGAGTACTCCTGTGATGCTACGCTTGTATAGTTCTCCGTTGATAACAGCGAATGCCTTGGATCGCCGCATGATGTGCTGTGCATCAGTCGGATCGTCCGGTAGCCTCTTGCTGAGAAGGTACGTGATGTACGGTTGAGTCTAGGACTGCTCGATCAGCATGATGCTCATTGGTCCTTCGAGTCCTGTGTCTAGCTCTAAGTCGTTGAGTGCCATTGGCTCATTGGTTGGCGTAGCCCCCGAGTCCGTTGATGCGCTTGTTTTCTTCTCTACGGCCTTTGGCTTGATGGAGCATTCGCAGATGCGCTCGAGAAATACCCCAGGTGGTATGGGGGCGCAGGTGGAGCCTATGTTGGTGAATGCGTCCGCCTCTTCATTGCTTTCACGACCTATGTGCCGCAGCTCGCAGCCGTCGAAATCCCCTTCGAGTGTGTCGTAGAGGTCGCGGTAGCCGACCATGTTGTCGTTCAGTGCGTCGCACTCATGCATTGTCTGGTTGACGACCAGCTTGGAGTCGCCGTATATTATGAGCCTTTTGGCGCCGCAGGCCTTTGCCATCCTCATCCCATGTAGCAGGGCCTCGTATTCAGCTTCATTGTTGGAGGCGGTGAACTGCATTCGCAGGATATATTTTAGCTTGTCCCCCTGGGGCGATGTCAGTATGACACCTGCGCCGGCTCCGTCCTTCCGCTTGGATCCGTCGAAGTGCATTGTCTAGAGGTTGGACATATCTGGTTTTTCGGGCTGCTGGTTCTCCATCCAGTGCCTAGGAAGTCAGGGAGAACTTGCGACTTGATTGAGTCGCGTTTTTCATATGTGATGTCTCGTGGAGATAGTTCGATTCCCCAAAGTGCGACTCGTCCAGTGGCGTCGGGATTATTGAGGATGTGCCCAAGCGGGGCGTCGTTGACTACCACGATTGGGTGTTCTTGGAAGTAGTGGCGTAGTCGCCGGGCCGTCATGAAGATGTTGTACGCCAGTTTCTGGTAGTGCAGGTACCGTTGTTTTGTTGGCGTAAGTACCTCGCTGAGGTAGTAGACTGGGCGCTGTACCCCGTGGACCTTATTTTCCTCGGCTCGTTCGACTATAAGCACTGTGCTGACCACCTGGTTGGTGGCGGAGATGTATAACAACAACGGTTCCCTTTCTCGTGGGGTCACCAGTACTGGCGAGGTGGATAGCAGGCGCTTGAGGTCTTCGAATGCTTCCTGCGCCTCATTGGTCCACTCAAACTTGTCAGCTTTGCGGAGGAGTTGGTAGAAGGGCAGTGCCTTTTCACCCATCCAACTTATAAATCGACCGAGAGCCGCGATTCGCCCAGCCAGCTGCTGGACGCCCCTTATGTTTTTCGGCTTCTCCATGGCCAGTATGGCTTTTATTTTCTTCGGGTTTGCTTCGATCCCCCTCGCGGAGATAAGGTACCCGAGTAATTGCCCAGATGGTACGCCGAAGGCGCACTTGTCCGGATTAAGCTTGATCCGGTAGCGATCGAGGTTGGCGAAGGTTTCGTGCAAATCGTCGATTAGTGAGGCTTCCTCCTTGGTCTTGATTACTATGTCATCGACATAGACTTGAATGTTGCGACCGAGTTGGTTCTTGAGGCAAGCCTGCATGCACCGCTGGGAGGTGGCTCCTGCGTTTTTTAGCCCGAAGGGCATTGTGTTGTAGCAGAACACACCAAAAGGCGTTGTGAACGCTGTTTTTTCTTGACCTTCCTCCTTCATTCGAATCTGGTTATAGCCTGAGTAAGCGTCGAGGAAGCAGGGTCGCTCACATCCCACGGTGGAGTCAATGATTTGGTCGATTCGTGGTAGCGGGAAATGGTCCTTTGGGCAGTGCTTATTCAAAGAGGTGAAGTCCACGCACATCCATAGGATATCCGTGTCCTTTTTGGGTACTAGCACCGTGTTGGCGAGCCAAGTGCTTTCCTTGATCTCGCGTATGAATTTGGCGTCAAGGAGTCTATTGATCTCCATTCCGATTGCCTTTGCTCTTGGCTCAGATAATCGCCGGATTGTTTGCTTGACTGGCCTTGCGTCTGGGCGCGCTCGGCGAATTCCCTGGGAACCCCTGGCATGTCCGTTGGACACCAGGCGAAAATTTCCCAGTGCTCACGGAGGAATTCGATGAGCGCGAGTTCCTATGCGGGACTCAAGTTGTTGGCAATGAGGGCCATCTTGGCGGGATCCGATGGGTGGACCTGAACTTTCTTTGTGTGCACCGATGAGTCGAAAGATAGATCAGGCGAATTTGGTCGGCTCAGGGGAGGCAGACTGTTGTCTGTCGAATCCTTTAGTCTCGCCAGTTCTTCCTGCATGCCAAAGGACTGGGAGATTCTGTTGAATTCCCTATCGCAACTGTCGGATCTCTCGAAGCTCCCGTTGATTGTGATGACGCCATTAGGGCCTGGCATCTTCATCTGCAGATAGGCGTAGTGTGGCACTGCCATGAACCTAGCAAACGCGACACGTCCGAGGATGCAGTGGTACTGCGAGGGCCAGTCGACGACCTCGAAATCGATGCGGTCGCGTCAAAAGTTTTTTGGTGTGCCGAAGATGACATCGAGGTTGATTTTGCCAAGGGGATATACACCCTTGCCTAGGACGATGCCATGGAATGTTGTGTCTGACGCCTCTAGGAAGGTCAGAGGGATCCTCATTGCTCGCAAGGCACTCGCGAACATAAGGTTGATGCCGCTTCCGCCATCCATAAAGACACGACTCATGTCGAAGCCTCCAATTTGTGCCTCGAGGACGAGGGGACAATGGCCTGGACGAGGTACTTGGAGCGGGTGGTCGCGCTTGTCGAAGGTGATGCAGGACTCGCTTCCGCTGAGGTACTCAGTGGTAGATGGTGGCGAGTTTTTGGCCAAGTTGACTTGGCGAGTGATGGCCTTCTGCACCCTATTCGAGGGGCGTCCCTTTTGGATCATCATGGTACCCATGGCCCATGGGTATGGTTCGCCCCCTAGTGCTGGTCTGGCGCAGCTGCATTTGGGGGTAGTCCAGGTGGTGGTGGCGGAGCGCCATGTGCCACGGCGCCTGGAGCGGCTCCGTAGACCCTTTCGACTGTGTTGCGATTCATCTGAACCAATCCCTCATGTAGTTTGAGGAACTCGCGGCAGTCCTTGAGGAGGTGGCTGGACTTCTTATTTCCATCATGCTTGTCGATGTAGAAGTGCACAGTGCATGGCCTAGAAAGCTTGTCTTCAATGGATGTTGCGGGTGCCTCATCACGATTGCGGTGCTGCCACACTTGCGTGGTCTTTCCAGAGTCGCGGTATCCGCCGCTGCGGTAGCCGCTGTTGCGGTTGTCATCGCGTCTGTCGGCGTAGCCGGCTGCGACCATGTTGACGTCGTCGCAGTCATCATAGATGCGCATGCAGCGTTTGCTTCGGTGGTCGTGTCTGCGCTCGAGTTCTGCCTCATTGTCGGAGTGAACGCGATTTTTCACCGAATCCTCTCCATCTGCCCAGCGATTCGTGATTTCCATCAGGTGGTCGATGGTTTTGGGCTTCGAGCGGCCTAGCTCCTCACTGAGCTCTATGCGGCGTACGCCGCCGTTGAATGCGTCAATCGCGCGATCCTCCGAGATGTTCTCTACGGAGTTCTTGATGATAGACCACCTCTGGATGTAGGAGCGTAGCGATTCGCCCGATCTTTGCTGGCAGGGCCATTTGTATGTGCCCTTGAAGTTGCGCACGAAGCTGTAAACCAGCTCTTCCCAACTGCGAATGGATCCGCGTGGGAGGTTCTTGAGCCATGCTCGAGCGGCGCCTTGCAGCTGTAGCTGTAGGAATTGCATGGCCGTGCTTCGACTTCCACCGTGGAGCCTGACGGAGGAGATGTGGTCCTCTAGCCAGATCTTCGGGTCCTGCAGGCCATCAAACTTCGGGTTCTCCGACGGGAGTTTAAACCCCTTGGGCATTCGCTTTTGCCTGATGGCTCTGCTGAAGCATCCGGTGCCACAAAGCTCCACATCTTCGTCTTCTGAGTCAGTCGACCGAGCATGTTGCGCCCTTGATTTGTCGATCTTGCACTGCGTGAGGTCGTCGCGTGCATCATAGTCGTGGTCGTGTCGCCATGAGCGGCGACGTCGAGACAGGTCGTGACTGTCGTCGCTGGATGAGGGCGAGGAGTAGCGCTTTGCTAGCGCTTTGCCTTTCTTCGGTTCTGATGCCGGCTCTTTATCGAGGGCAGCTTCGATTAACCCCAAGCCTGCGATCGTAGATTGGTGCATGGCAGCTCGAGGGTCTCCAGCTGGCGGCTGGTTGTTGAGGAGGTACATGGTGGCCGCCGTTACCGTGGCCTGCCGCGTTTTCGGGAGCACATTGCCACGCGTATCCACCGTCATGGAGCCGAAGTCAAGGACTTTGGTGGCTTCTACACATTCTTGTTTAGTGAGGTGGGCGAGTCGAGATCGTCTCTTGTTGGCGATGTACTCGTTGCATTTGGAGAAGGATCCTCCATGGGAGGAGAGCCCGACTCGTCGGAGGCTTGACTTATCAGCCGCCTTTTTTCGCGCCTCGAGTTGCGCGATTGTTTGTAGCTGGCGCTTGTATTCCTCCTTCAGGAGCCAGTGGTATCCCATTAGTAGTTCTTGTGGGGAACCGAAAGGTAGAGGATGGCCTCGTAGGGCTTCGCGGCAATGGGCCCACTCGAGATCGTTGAGCCTGATCACGACGCGTTCGCCGGTTTGCTTGTTTATCATGGTTGGAGGTTCGACTGCTCCTCCATTGTTGACGGGGGCGCCGTTGGTGGGGCTGCCATTTGGTGGTGGTCCGCCGTTGGGTATGCCGCCGTTGGTTGGTCCGCCGTTTGGCGGGTCGGCTTCATGGCCACCGTTGCCCGTGTTGTCGCGATTGGCGGAGGTGTCGCCCGCGTTGATGACGGCGCACATGAAGTGGTTGGGGAAGCTGCTGCTCCCACAACTTTCATATCTGGAACCGTAGGCTCCGTCTTCAGTGGCCAGATCGCCCAGATCGGATTCGCGACTGCTGTCTCTGACCGTATTCTCGACTGTTGTAGAGGTATGGGGCTCACTGAGGGTGCCGATCGGCGGAGGGAACCATGATGCTGGAGCAATCGATGGTACCGTCGGCTAGTCAGGCATGCGAAGCGTGCCCATCTGACCAACTTGGAAGCGGAAGCTCCCGATCGCCAGGCTGATTCCGTCGCCTACAGATTCGAAGGCAGGGCGAGTGGCTGGCGTGTGGACAATGAAGTCGAACGCACCGAAGAGCTGGAGAATCTCCGCTGTTGTGGAGTTTTAGATCGTGGTTGATGGGGCCGAACAAGCCGCAACATCAGCACTCCCAATTCCCACAAACGGCGCCAATTGATGAGGGTTTAACTCATCAATGCCCATTGTTATGGACTTGGGTTTTGGAGAAGGAGGGAGCGCTGGAGACATCTATCGGCTAGCAAAAAAGCACACAGGGGACTCGAAGATTTACCCAGGTTCAGGCCTCGTAGAGGTCCCTACTCCTGCTTGTCTGCTCATGGAATTATCAAAGGAATCGAAGATTACAATGGTGCGCAGATGCAATCTGGCGAGGGTTGTAGAAACTAGGGTTGCGTGTGTCCTCCTCGCCGCCCCTCCTAGCCTTTATATAGATAGGCTAGGTCTCGGATAGCAGGTCGAGTCGGTTACAAGTTAGGGTTTCCCCTTTGAACTTTCTATCTTTAACTTCTTCTTGTTCTTCAAGCAATCGAGAGTCCGTAGGTTACTCGAGTTCCTCATTTGGGCCTTGGCGACACCATGGGCCTCTACGTATTCAGGCCGTATATACCAAGCTCGAGTACCTGTAGGGTATACCCATGTCACCCGGAGACTCTGGTGCAAGTGAAATAGGCCTGCGGGCTCTTGAGTTGTGCCTGGCCCATGTAATGCCCCCAAACTCCCCTTTATGCCTAAAATACAGCTAGCTCGTGGCTGGCCTATATATATGCCCCCACGCCCTCCTTGAAACCCTATAGATGATGATGAATTAAGGCATGTGCCTAACCCTAGATGGGAACCCCCTCTCAGTAGTTTATCTATGAGTTGTACAAGGACTTGGAGTCGGTACCCTTCTCCAAGTCGTCAAGACCATCCTCAAGTGTTAGATCTTTCTTTGGCAAGGATTCTAGTAGTGCTAGGTTTCTCCCCTTTGGGATTCTACTTGGTTGCTATTCTCTCCTTGATTTGGATTCTATCATTCATTTGTCAATCTCTCCTTTGGTAATTCTACCACAAGGTCTCTCGCCGAGGATTCTATTGGATTGGTTCTTCGAACCAGCAGGAGCAAATTGAAGTGTGTGTTTTCGCATGTGTTTGTATCTATACCTTGCATTAGAGTTGTGTTCACCGGGTTTCCCCTCACTCCCCACATCATATCTGTGAAGATCAGGCCACCCAATGGTCACAAGGGCCCCATAACACTTACTTTCACCGAGACCATGAGTCACGCCCTAAGGAGATGCTGCCATAATGGGTTGAGTCCCAAAGTCGGTCCCTAGATTTGTGTGTAGGGTTCAAGATTATAGAGGTTGTGCCTCTCTAGTTCCTAGACACATCCTATTTGTTATGAACGCACCTCCTTAACTGCCTTCATTAGAATATCCAAAGTGCATATGCCAAATGGAACGCCCGAACTATGCAACTTATGGAATCTACTAGGAAAGTTAGGACCCCGTGTGGTTGTACGCTCGTCTTGGTTCAAGAGGCAAGAACTCAGGTCCTAGTGGTGGCTATGGGACTACAAAAACCATAACCCACCCTAGCCTCCCATACAATCCTTAGCATGTTAAACTTACATCTCTAATCATACCACGTCATCCTATCATACTAGGTTCATTTAGATCTCTGATTCATCAACTGGATGGACCAGTAGTAACAGCTAAGCATGGCTAAGCAAAAATAGATAACAACTCTAGCAGCGCTTCACAAGCCAAACCTAGTCACACTAGTACTAGTGGATTAAGGAGTATAGGATATAAAGGGAACATGCATCAGATAGGATTACTCTATCTATCGATCAAAGACTTTGGAATCATATGCATATGGCGAGAATTGAGATACTTTGAAATCACATGATTCAAATATGTGTGGGGCTATGATTTCCTTGTTCGTTGATACCCAGAATATAGATCTTCAGAAACCTTGTACTTGACTTATCATGGTTGATCAAGTAATGATCTTCGATCTTCGATGGTGTTGATCTCCACCTTTGATCTTAGACTCGTACTTATTGCTCACAATCACTCCGACTTCTACTAGAATGAACTAGAAACACCGGAAAGAAAGGGAACAACATTTAACACAGGCATCCATGCAATGTGCACATGTATGACATGGAATATTAGAGGTGTTGATGTAAACTCTAAAGACACAAGGAACAATTTAAATGGGATTGGAATACTCTGGGTACATCATTTCCGAAAATCCCACATGAATATGGGAGGGTTGTTTTAGTGTTCTACATTTGATATCATTTTAGTTGTTGTAATGATGCATGATCTTGATGTTACAATGTACATCTTATTTTTCTAAACATTTTGATATATTATTCATATTTTTATAACTTAAAATGAATTAGTTATGAATTTTCCCAAATTTAATTCATATTAAATAATTTTGGGAATTTATAATGACTTAAAGCGAGGAGGGGCACGTTCGACGCGGACGGCCTTGGAGAACCGAAAGGTAGCAGCCACACTTCCTTTTGGTCACCAGAGCATGGCCAACGACGAATAAGCGACGGTGGCTGCAGGTGGGCGGTGTGGTGACGAACCAAAGGGGGTGGGAGTAGTAGTAGTGATGCTTGATAAAAGGAGGCTCACCATGTTGGTGGCGTGGCCGGAGGATCTCGAGAGCGATGGGGGGAGGTGGTGGCCGGAGTTGAGGATGACGACCCGATTCCGGTAATAGAGGGCACCCTAGCACAAGTGCTTTGACGAGAAGGAAGATGAACACAATATAGTCATTATGATGCTCACAAATGGCCGATGGGAGCTCGGAATCGATGGAGCGCCGCGAGGTCTGGGGCTAGGGTTTCAGGGAGGATGAGTGTCGGGGGGATGACCCTCGGGTACCCTAGCCGGACAAGAACAAAGGCAGATGGCTCATGTCCAGCTAGCATATTATAGCTCGATGCATGCGCGTTGTCCCGGCTACCTGCCGGTAGCCAGAACAAGGAAGGGAGGCAAGACACGGATCCTGCTACACGGGCGTAGCCAGATGCAATCAAGACAGAGGCAGGGCGACGTGCTGCACAGTGCACGGTACACCCTGGTACAACGACAAGACACACCGCTACGAGGCCATACCAAAGACTTTGTGGCTGACGGAGGCACAATGGTCGGTTGATGACGATAGGCTCGCACAATGTTCACTGTACCCGCAACGACCGCACGGCACGTACTCTCGACCAGACCCGCCACTACTCGGCACTGTAGATGACCAGCCAGCTAGGGCCCGCCTTTGGGACCCGCTAGTCAGACTGGCCATAAGATTGCTCCCCTAGCCTATATAAAGGGGGGCAAGGCTCTTGCGGCAAGGGTTGGCATTTGAGTAGCTAGATAGTTCATACAACTTGAGGAGCAGATCGTATTCCAGATATCTCCCATAGTCAGATTGCAGGAGTAGGGGTGTTACCTCCACACGAGGGCCCTGAACCTAGGTACTTCTTGTGTCACGCTACGCTTGCTTGTACCCAATCCCGCCTACGGACACTATCGAGAGCTTCCCTGCCGTTTGCCCACACATCTATGTAGCCTTCTCAGGCACTACCGTTTCCAATACAATGATAATTGGTACCCACCGTGGGTCTAACGTGGCTTCGACTGGAGTCACGTTCCGCACGGGACCCCGCACTTCAGCTGGTGAGCGCGCGGTGTCTGGCCTCGTGCTCACGCTAGGAAAATTCGACTGCGTCATCGACAACGCGTCATGCTTCGCTGGATCCACCTTCCCGGTGGACGGCTCTATCCTACTGTTCGGCGACCTTCCCGTCTACGTCACCACCATGCCGGGGCGTTTCCCTAGGGAGATCGTCTCTGTCGCGGGGCCGTTGTTCCCCAACAGCAGCGTTCCCGTCGCTCCACGCAGTGTTGAGATCATGATGGCCGGCTCCAGCACCCAGCATCACCGTCCTCAGGAGCAGGGCGGTGATGAAGCAAGAACATCCGCCCCTCCGCGACCGAAGATCTGGTGGAGGAATCCATCGACTGACTCCTCACTCTGGTTACCCTCAGGGACAACCCGGAGGAGGTCGAAGCGAACTTCGCCATGGAGAGAGATCTCCTCCTACGGGAGGCCATCGACCTAGCAGCCACCAAGAAGCAAGTCGACATCACCATGCGCGAGTACAACCGCGCTCACTGCCACACTCCAGCTACCAAGGAGCCCAGCCGGCATGGGCAGGTACGACGCCGGGGCGGCGAGCTAGGAGGAAGGATGGAGAGGGATGGCAAGTCGGAGCCACCGCCTCTCCTTGTCCGGCCTACCTACAACACACCCATCAAGAACTTGTGCATGGCGCAGGCCACGGCAGTCGAGCTGCCCAACCTAGAGGGCGAGGAGTGAGACCGGCAGCATGCCTGGGTGTAGGAGCTCCTCCGGATCGCAGATGAGCAGGCTGACGCCATCCGGCAAATGCAAGAGAACCCAGCGGCTCTAGGGGAAGCAAGCCGCCCGACAACAGCAAGGGCGCATCCCGCAAGACCCAGCAGGCATCCTCTCCTCCGGTGGGGAAATCCCGCAGCAAGCGCCGCCACTCAGGCCACAAGGGATAGCCACTCCAGGGGCAAAAGGTGAACATCAACCCACCACTGCATCCTCCCCCCAACCGGAGCTCCACGACCTACTGGTTTCCGTCTTTCGGGCCGGGTAGAAGTGCCCAATCCGGATACCCCAGACGCCCATGACTGCATCGAGCTCCTAGCTCAAGCGCGCATCACAGAGGAGGAAGATTCTACCAGGCCGGTTTGTTTCGGACCCTGCATCTGGAATGAGCCGTTTCTGGATAAGTTCACCCTGCCAAGGGACACCCCCAAGTACGACAACAACATGAATCCGGAAGACTGGTTGACCGAATATGCCACGTCGGTCGTTATTGCCCATGGTAACAAGCGCGTGGAGGTGCGCTACATCCCTCTCATGCTGACCGGGTCAGCGAGGACATGGCTCAACAGCCTCGCACACAACAGCATCAATGCCTGGCAAGACTTTGAAAAGGTGTTCGTCTGCAACTTCAACGGCACGTACAAGCGTCCGGGTTGCCCCCACGACCTGGCCCTGTGCATCCAGGGCAACCGCGAGTCGGACCGCGAGTACCTCGCCAGGTGGACCGAGCTGCACAACACTTGCAAGGGTATCCTGGAGATCACAAATAACAAAGACATGATAGAATCAATAATCAATCTGAAATAGCATCTCAATATCCATCGGATCTCCGCAAACACAACATGCAGAATTACAAATAGATGATCTTGATCATGAACGGAGCTCACAAGATCTAAACATGAAAGCACAAAGGAGGAGAACCAGCCATCTAGCTACTACATGGACCCGTAGTCCAGAGATGAACTACTCACGCATCACACCGGAGGCTTGTATGATGATGAAGAAGGCCTCCAGGGTGAATTCCCCTATCTGGCAGGGTGCCGGGAAGAGCTTCAGATCCCTCCCGATTTAGGGATGGAGATGACGGCAGCTACAAACTCTTTCGTGGATTTTTTGATCGGGTACTTAGGGTTTCTGTATCAGAGGCAACTTATAGGCGGAAGGAGAGGCCGAGGGGGTACCTGGGGCAGCCAGACCACCCCTGGCGCAGGCCAGGCCTGGCCGCGTGGCTAGGTGGTGTGGCCGGGCACCAGCCCCTCTCTGTCTCATATTCAGGCTCTAGGTGTCCCTCGGTGAAAAACTGAATTTGGATTTTGTCCTTTCCAATTCCGAGAATATTCATTTTCTGACTTTCCTGTAACCAAAAACAGCAGAAAACAGGCACCTGGCACTATGGCTCTTGTTAATAGGTTAGTCCAAGAAATCATATGAAAAGTACTCCAAAGTGTGGACAAAACATAAGAAAGTAGGTAAAACCAAGCATGGAACATAAAAAATTATGGATACATTTGCAACGTATCAACATCCCCAAGCTTAACTCCTGCTCGTCCTCGAGTAGGTAAGTGATAAAAAAGAAAGAATAATTTTTGAGGTGACATGCACCATCATAAACTTGATCAAAGTATTTGTAAAACATTCAAAGCTAGGATCATAGTACTTCAATCATAACATGAAAGACAAAGTTCTAGCAATAAGACAAAGAAACTATGTTGCAACATGAAAGGGCACAAACAAAAGATTCATGACTAACAATGCTTTGCAAGACGTTTGTTTGTTTCACATAAAGAAAACATAGTATAGTGGCATTCAGCTTGTCCCTCATAGAGTAGCAAACATAAATGCATAGGACACCTTCAAAGTTCATAAGAGTGACTAGATACAAATAGTTTAAAACAAGCAATATCAAAGCTATGCATCAATCAACAAGTCTTGGGACAATGCACATAGAACTAAGAATGGCCACTATGCTCTCAAAGTAGGTGCATAAAGGTAGAAGGTGGAGACTCAACATAAAAGTAAAAGAAAGGCCTTCATAGAAGGAAGTAGGGATTCAAGTTTCATAAAGAGTTTCCAAAAATTATGGTACTTAATAGCTTTCAGCTCTCATTGCCCCTATCATAAGCATCTTGAAGTGATTAAGGTTAAAGTGAACAAACTATGGTGTATATGCTTGACGAAGTATAAGTTGAAAATCTCATGTCCCTTGAATACGAGGGCCGCTCCTCATGCTACTCAAGTTTAGTCACCGGTAAGTTCTTGTCATCGTAAGTACATGTGTATCATAGAGAACTGCCAACGGGGTACCCCTTGCCCGATGATACGGAAGAATCCCCATATCAAAATGACAAGGCAAGCAGACAACGAGCATCTCAGCAATCTTCTTATTTACCACAGGAATATAGTGCTTTTTTCTCTGTTTCCTATTTTCATATATCTCTTTTTTTTCTCTTTACTTTTTCTCAACATCTGTCTCCTTTTTTATAAGAAGAATGCTTCATAGACAGCTCATTATGGTTACGCTGCAGGTTTCCACCATGCCAGCAAGGATTAGACCAGTAGCCCAGGCGATTCTCTAACACATATACATAACTCCATGGACTTACAAGCTCCCCTTTCATTTCACACTGACGACATCCATAGACAAAAGATCATGATATCAACTAGGTACAAAGTACAAGTGCAATGTTGAAAGCGTTCCCCATGACAACATGGTTTTGCTAATCCCCAACAAATAAGTGCAAGCATATAGAACATAGACGACACAATGGTTCAAGTTTATTAAGGGCAAGAAAAGTAAAGTGTGCCATCAAGTTCGTGAGAGCTTTAATCACTAGTTTTCTCATAATAAGTTTAATTTGGAAGGTAGATAAAAACATGAATATACTTGGAATAGAATATGCTAGTAGGTAGGTATGGTGGACTCTTTGGAATAACATGGTTTAGGGAGTTGGATGCATGAGTGGGACTCATACTTGGTTGTGGAGGCTAGTAAAAGACTGGGAGCGACAAACTAAGAAAGCAATAATGGCCATAATCATGTAGAGCGACAAAACATCATTGATCAAAGCATAAAGTGATACTACAAGTTGAAAACTAAAGGATCATAAAGACTTATGGTGACTTGGGATAGTCATACATGGTGTGATCATGTGCCAAGTCAACCCAAATAAAGCATCAAAGGAGAATACCACAATACTATGCTTTAATATCCTAAAACAACGCATGATTCTTTAAAGGCACATTAAGCAATCTCAATTGTTTATAACAAGTCATGCTACAGCAAAGAATACTAAGCATAAAGCCAAAACAATATCAAGCATGGCATGACAAAGCATAGGCCACAGTCAAAAACAAGCTCTCTTTACCACTTAAGCATGAACTTTCCTACTCTTTTCTAAATCCAAACCAAACTATTAGAAAACCAATGTATGAAAGAGGGGGTCCAACCAATTTATTCAGCAAACAAAGCAAAAAAAGCAAACGAAAACCAAAACAAAAACAAAAAAGAAGACGCTCCAAGAACAACACAACTGTGCATGAAACAATAAAAATGAAGCGTTTGGAAGATACCTGGGATTTTTATTGATGAAGAGGGGGATGCCTTGGGCATCCCCAAGCTTTGACGCTTGTACTTCTTTGATATTTCTTGGGGTGACATGCGTGGCATCCCCAATCTTGAGCTTTATTCCATCCTTCATCTCATAACTCATTCCTTCCATACACCTAAATTTTTTCCTTCATACAAAACTTCACACAATCTTTATTAGCAACATTAGTGCACTCAACATAATAAGTCTTTAGATTCAGTTACAACACCAATAAAACTTCCATTAAACACAAGCTACTGAAGCACTTCCCTCAAAAATCTCAATTCCCCAAAAGAACTAAAAAAGGAACCAACAAGAAGCAAATGCAGAAAATGACAGAAATCTATCAAAACAGACCAGCAGGTAAAGACAAATTTTTTCGAAGACCTTATGTTGCTCAAATCAAAAAGTGTTGAACTAACGAAAGTTAGATCACAACCTGGGGCAGAAGCACAAAAATTCACTCCTCAAAATGACGTACAGAGATGTTAGACGAATTTTTACGGTGAAGCACAGAAATCTGTTTCGGGACAACAACTTTCCCAATCATTACTTCTCTCTCATTAGAGGTTACTCTTGGCACAAAAAGCAAATAAAAAGGATAAGTAGCGGTTATTACTGAAGTAATAACTTCCAATACTCATCTAAAACATTTGGGTTATCTCCCAATAAGTACTTTTCTTTAACGCCTTTAAGTTAGGCATAAGAAGCAAGAAAAAGAATCAAGTTTTCTCGAATGAAGAAGCATTAAGAGTAATACCAGAAATATCTTCAACGAGGAAAGGTATCTCATCCAAATAAGTTCTAGAGGATCCTCTCTCAATGCTCTTGGGTTCACTATTTTCATCAAACGGGTTTTCGGGAACAATCCAATCAAGATTCTTTTCTATGGCTTCATGCATTGCTACTAGTTTAAAGGGTATTGGTATTTTAATTTCCTCCCCATTAGGTTCAGTTTTGCTCATATTTTCTCGTGTACCAACAACATCTACACATGAGCCTAGCATATTGAAATGTTCAAAGACTTTTCTAGCTTCCTTGGCAACATCATAGAATTCCTTAAGTAAAGTTTCTAGAATAAAATCCCTCTTCTCAGGGTTCTCAATTTCTTTAAGTTTAAGAAACATTACTTGCATCAAGGGGATAAGGTTAACAAACCTAGCTTCCAACATGTGAACTAAAGAAACTACAGCAATCTCATAGTTTGGAGCAAGTTCTGCAAGGGATCTATCCTCAATATCCTCATGCTTACTAACATGATAAAGAATTCTTCAATATTATCTTTTCCAATTAAAGAACCACTACCTATTGAAAGATCTTTTAGGGTGAATTTAGGGATCAACATGGTGTGCTAAGGAAAAGGTAACAACTATAGGAAGACTTAAATTTTTAATTTTTTTTTGTGTTTTTAATAAAGAAAGCAAACTTGTAAAAATATTTTTTTGTGTTTTTGATAAATAAATAAGCAAACAAAGCAAAACAAAAATAACAAAGTAAAGAGATTGGTTATGAGGGACTCCCCTTGTGAATATGTCCTTGACTCCCCGGCAACGGCACCAGAAAATATGCTTGATGGCCCAAAATATATCGAGCTCGTTGGGGAACCCCAAGAAGAAGGTATGATGAGAACAGCAGCAAGTTTTCCCTCAGTACGAAACCAAGGTTATCAATCTAGTAGGAGCAAGGAAACACCCCAAAGGTGTTGCTAGCTGAGCCTTGGCAGGGCGCACTACCGGTGCTAGTAGCAACGTGGAGGCCTGCACAACACAACCACAGAACTTTGCCCCCAACTTGTGACGAGGTTGTCAATCTCACCAGTTTTGCTGAAAACAAAGGATTAAACGTATCGAATGGAAGGAAGTAATAGTTTGCAGAAAGTAAACACAAAGCAGTAGACAGTTTGTAGATTGATTGTAAAAGAAAGGCCATGGGCCCATAGTTCACTAGAGGTGGCTCTCCTTAAGATAGATAACATGCTGGGTGAACAAATTACTGATGGGTTCGCAGCATGGAAAACAAAAAAATTCTACCGCAAGAACGAACAAAACCCAGATCTAATCTAGATAAAAGCCAAGATCTAATCTATTAGACATGTGCAACGAGATAGATCTGTACTAACTCTTGTAGATCTGAAAGCCTTGTGCGAGATCGGATCTCGTGGTTGATGTAGACAATCACTTGCCGATCTCAAGATCGAGTGGACGAGCCTTCCGGCACCGTGTTCCGGCCCTGCTTCCGCAATCGGTCACACGTGCGGAGTCGACGCAGACCTTCCTCTCCCCGTTTCAGCGAGCAGCGGAGGTAGTAGATCTCTCCATGGAATCCCAGCAGCACGACGGCATGGTGGTGGTGGTGGAGTAGAGAATTCTGCAGGGCTTCGCCTAAGACAGAGCAGAGCGAAGGAGGAGGAGAGAGACGGCTAGGGCAAGGAGTGGAAGGGGGCAAGGGGGGTGCCTCCACCCCTCTATTTATAGAGGGAGGGGTGGCGCCTAGGGTTCCCACCCCTAGGGCCACCTCTAGGGCCGGCGCACAAGGGGGGCTTGGGGGGAGTTTCCTTCCCCCCCCCCAAGTTTCCCCTTTTCCTTTCTTGGTTTTCAAGTAAACTCCACATAACTTTCTAGAACCTTCCGGAACATTCCGAAACCTTCTAGAATCCCCATATAAACACTTCGGAACATTTCCGAACCTAGAAAATGATCCAAATTATATGAATCTTATTCTCCGGACAATTCTGGATCTCCTCGTGATGTCCTAGATCCAATCCGAGACTCCTAACAACATTCGATCTCCAACGCACATTCCATATCTACCTAAACAGCATCGAACCTTAAGTGTGTCACCCTACGGTTCGTGAATATGCAGACATGATGAAGACACCTCTCTGATCAATAACCATCAGCGGGATCTGGAGATCCATAACGGCTCCCACATACTCAATGATGACTTCGTGATCGATAGAACCATATACATACAATAACCAATTCCCTTTGTCACGCGATACTCTACTTATCCGAGGTTTGATCGTCGGTATCTCCATACCTAGTTCTACCTCGTTACTGAAGAGTACTCTTTACTCGTTCCATGATATGTCATCCCTTGTGACCTAGTCACATGCTTGCAAGCTAACTAGATGACATTCCACCGAGGGGGCCCAGAGCATATCTATCCGTCATATGGATGGACAAATCCCAATCTTGGTCCATGCGCTTCAACACATACTTTCAGAATACCCAATTACACCTTTATAACCACCCAGTTACGAAGCGGTGTTTGATGTCATCAAAGTACCCATCCGGTGATGGTGATTAACATAACCTCATGGTCGAAGGATTAGGTTACTATGCATTTGAAAGCTTGTAGCAATACGAACTTAATGACTTGATCTTATGCTAAACTTACTATGGGTGTGTGTCCATCACATCATTCTCCTAATGATATAACCTTGTTATTAATGACATCCAATGTCCATGATCAGGAAACCATGATCATCTATTAATCAACAAGCTAGTTAAACAAGAGGCTTGCTAGGGACTCTTTTACGTTTACAAAACACACAAGTATTAGTGTTTCCTAATAATACAATTATAGCATGGGATGTAAACATTCATCATAAACACAAAGATATAATAATAACCACTTTTATTATTGCCTCTTGGGCATATCTCCAATAGTCTCCCACTTGCACTAGAGTCAATAATCTAGATTACATGGTAATATACCTAACACCCATGGCATTCTGGTGTTGGTCATGCTTTGCTCTAGGGAGAGGTTTAGTCAACGGATCCGCCACATTCAGATCAGTGTGTACTTTGCAAATCTTTATGTCACCATCTTGGACATACTCGCGAATAGCATGGAAACATAGCTTGATGTGCTTTAGCTTGCTATGTGACCTTGGTTCCTGTGCATTAGGTATGGCACCTGTGTTGTCACAATAGATGGCCATCGGGTACAATGCACTAGGAACCACGCCAAGTTCGGTAATGAACTCCTTCATCCATATGGCTTCTTGTGCAGCCTCTGAAGCAGCTATGTATTCCGATTCAGTTGAAGATTTCGCCACAACGCTTTGCTTGGCACTCCTCCAGCTCACTGCAGCACCATTCAAAATAAATACGTATCTAGACTGTGATTTCGAGTCATCTGGATCGGTGTTCCAACTAGCATCAGTGTAACTGTTTACAACAAGCTGTTCATCACCTCCATAAGAAAGAACCATATCCTTAGTCCTGTTTAGGTACTTTAGGATATTCTTGACTTCTGTCCAGTGCTCCATTCCAGGATCACTTTGATATCTGCTAGTCAAACTAACAGCATGTGCTATATCCGGTCTTGTACACAGCATGGCATACATTATAGAACCTATGGCCGAGGCATAGGGAACATTGCTCATTTTCTCTCTATCTTCTGCCGTAGTTGGACTTTGAGTCTTACTCAAGGTCTTACCTGGCAACATGGGCAAGAACCCTTTCTTGCTTTCTTCCATTCTAAACCTTTTTAGAACTTTGTCCAAGTATGTACTTTGTGAAAGCGCTATTAGGCGTCTTGATCTATCTCTATAAATCTTGATGCCTAGAATATATGCCGCTTCGCCAAGATCCTTCATTGAAAAACTATTATTCAAATAGGCTTTGACACTATTAAGAAGTTCTATATCATTCCCAATCAACAATATGTCATCTACATATAGTACTAGGAATGCTATAGAGCTCCCACTCACTTTCTTGTAAATACAAGCTTCTCCATAAGTTTGTATAAATCCAAAGTTTTTGATTACTTTATCAAAATGTTGATTCCAACTCCGGGATGCTTGCTTCAGTCCATAAATAGAGCGCTGAAGTTTGCATACCTTGTTAGCTTCTTTAGGATCGACAAAACCCTTGGGTTGTACCATATACAACTCTTCCTCAATGTCTCCATTAAGGAACGCCGTTTTGACATCCCTCTGCCAAATCTCATAATCGAAATATGCAGCAATTGCTAACAAAATCCTCACAGACTTTAGCTTCGCTACTGGTGAGAATGTCTCATCGTAGTCAACTCCTTGAATTTGTCGGAACCCTTTCGCGACAAGTCGAGCTTTATAGACGGTAACATTACCATCAGCATCCGTTTTTCTTTTGAAAATCCATTTGTTCTCGACAGCCTTACGGCCATCCGGTAAGTCCACCAAAGTCCACACTTGGTTTTCGTACATGGATCCCATTTCGGATTTCATGGCTTCTAGCCATTTGTCAGAATCTGGGCTCACCATAGCTTCTTCATACGTCGCAGGGTCATCAATGTTGTCCACCAACATGACGTTCAAGGCAGGGTCATACCAATCAGGAGTGGTACGAACCCTCGTTGACCTGCGAGGTTCACCAGCAACTTCGTTCGAAGTTTCATGATCACCATCATTAGCTTCCTCTCCAATTGGTGCAGGCGGCACAAAAACATCTTCCGGTGATGTGCTACTCTCAATTCCGAGAGAATGTTCAATAACCTCATCGAGTTCTACTTTTCTTCCAGTCACTTCCTTCGAGAGAAACTCCTTCTCAAGAAAGGATCCATTCTTGGCAACAAAAATTTTGCCTTCGGATTTATGATAGAAGGTATACCCAATTGTTTCTTTAGGGTATCCTATGAAGACGCATTTCTCCGCTTTGGGTTCAAGCTTATCAGGTAGTAACTTCTTTACATACGCTTCGCAACCCCAAACTTTAAGGAACGACAACTTAGGTTTCTTTCCAAACCACAATTCATACGGTGTCATTTCAACGGATTTATATGGTGCCCTATTTAAAGTGAATGCGGCTGTCTCTAATGCATAGCCCCAAAATGATAGCGGTAAATCTGTAAGAGACATCATAGACCGAACCATATCTAAGAGAGTTCGATTACGATGTTCGGACACACCATTACGCTGTGGTGTTCCCGGCGGTGTCAATTGCGAAAGCATTCCACATTGCTTTAAATGCATGCCAAACTCATAACTTAGATATTCACCTCTGCGGTTAGAACGCAGAAATTTAATCTTCTTGTTACGATGATTTTCCACTTCACTTTGAAATTCCTTAAACTTCTCGAAAGTTTCGGACTTATGTTTCATAAAGTAGACATACCCATATCTACTCAATTCATCCGTGAAAGTGAGAACATAACGATATCCACCACGCGATGCTACACTCATTGGGCCGCATACATCGGTATGTATTATTTCCAATAAGTCCGTAGCTCGCTCCATTATTCCAGGGAATGGAGTCTTAGTCATTTTTCCCATTAGACATGCTTCGCATCTTTCAAGTGATTCAAAATCAAGTGATTCAAGAAGTCCATCAGAATGGAGTTTCTTCATACGCTTCACTCCAATGTGACCAAGACGACAGTGCCACATGTATGTAGAATTATCATTCAATTTTATTCGTTTAGCATCTATGTTGTGAACATGTGTATCACTACTACCGAGATTCAGTAAGATAAACCATTCATCTCAGGTGCATTACCATAAAATATATTACTCATATAAATCGAACAACCTTTATTCTCGGACTTAAAAGAGTAACCGTCTCGCAATAAACAAGATCCAGATATAATGTTCATGCTTAACGCAGGCACCAAATAACAATTATTTAAATTTAAAACTAATCCCGATGGTAGATGTAGAGGGAGCGTGCCGACGGCGATCACATTAACCTTGGAGCCATTTCCAATGCGCGTCGTCACCTCGTCTCTCGCCAGTCTTCGCTTATTCCGCAGTTCCTATTTCGAGTTACAAATATGAGCAACCGAACCAGTATCAAATACCCAGGCACTACTACGATTACTAGTAAGATACACATCAATAACATGTATATCAAATATACCTTTCTTCTTGATGTTGCCGTTCTTTAGATCCGCCAGGTACTTGGGGCAGTTACGCTTCCAGTGACCAGCACCCTTGCAGTAGAAGCATTTAGTTTCAGGCTTAGGACCAGCCTTGGGCTTCTTAGCAGGCGTGGCACTTTCTTGCTGTCCTTCTTGAAGTTTCCCTTGTTCTTAGGCTTGCCCTGTTTCTTGAAATTGGTGGTCTTATTGACCATCAACACTTGGTGCTCCTTCTTGATCTCCACTTCAGCAGTTTTCAGCATGGACGATAGTTCAGGCAACGTCTTGTTCATGCAGTGCATATTGTAGTTCATCACAAAGTTCTTATAACTCAGTGGCAGTGATTGGAGGACACGATGAATCCCTAACTCATTAGGAATCGTTATCCCCAACTCTTGGAGCTTGTGTGCGTGCCCAGACATGGTGAGCACGTGCTCCCTAACGGAGCTGCCCTCTTCCATCTTACAGTTAAAGAACTTTTCAGAGGCCTCATAGCTCTCCACGGCCGCATGAGTCTCAAAAATCAGCTTGAGCTCTTTGATGATATCAAAAGGGTCGTGGTGCTCAAAGTGCTTCTGAAGCTCCGTTTCTAAACCGTATAGGATGGCATACTGAACTGTGGAGTAGTGATTTTTCCGAGTGGCGTAAACATTATTTACGTCATTGGTGGCATCTGCTGCAGGTGGGTCACCTAGCGGTGCTTCGAGCACATAGGTCAACTGACCAGCCCTGAGGACAATCTTCAGTCCGCGGAGCCAGTCCGTGAAGTTGCTTCCATTGTTCTTAAGCTTTTCTTTCTCTAGGAACGCATTGAAATTGATGGAGAGGTTCGCCATAATCTACAACAAATTTGCAAGTAGTTTAGACTAAGTTTATGATAAATTGAGTTAAATTTTAATACTTAAATTAACTAGGTGAATCCCACTCAAAACAATATCCCTCACGTCGTCTTAGTGATTACACTAACCAAATCCACTACACCAAGTCCGATCTTCACGAGAGATGTAGTTTCAACGACGAACAATCTTCATGTTCATCATATCATTTATATGACTCATGCTCTACCTTTTGGTATTCCGTGTTCCGAGACATGTCTGTACATGCTAGGCTCATCAAGATTAACCTTAGTTTCCGCATGTGCAAAACTGGCTTGCACCCGTTGTATGCACACGTAGAATCTATCACATCCGATCATCACGAGATGCTTCGAAACAACGAGTCTTAGCAACGGTGCCAACTAAGGACGAACACTTTATTACTTGATATTTAGTGAGAGGGATCATCTTATAATGCTACCGTCGCGATCTAAGCAATGCAAGATGCATAAAGGATTAACATCACATGCAATTCATAATTAGTGTGATATGATATGGCCCTTTCTTCTTATGCCTTTGATCTCCATCTCCAAAGCACGGACATGATCTCCATCATCACCAGCATTGCGTCAAGGTCAGTGGCACTGCTTCATGGTTGTCCATCATCACTAGCAACTATTACAACTACTTGGAATAAAGCTATTACAAGATGAATAGACTCACAAGTCTTAACAGAATTAAAGACAACCATTAGGCTCCTGTCGGTTGCCATATTACAACAAGGATCATTGCATACATCAAATATAATCACAATCACATGATGGCCATATCACATCACAAAACCCCTGCAAAAACAAGTTAGACGCCTCTAATTTTCTTTGCATGTTTTACGTGGTTTGGGGCTTTCGAATAAGAACGGATCTTATCTACGAAACTGAACCACAATGTTGATACAAGTGCTATCAAGTGCAAAGTGTAAATTGGATCTATACTATGGTGGGAGAGACAGACACCCGCAAAGTCACTTGTGCAAAGAAAGTTACACGTCAAGCGTGGAGCAAGTCTCATGTGCGACGACATGTAAGGTTAGCCCGAGCCGCTTCATCCCACCATACCGCAAGATGCAAAGTACACAAAGCAAAAGACGACATGAGCACCAACGCCCACAAAACCATTGTGTTCTACTCGTGCAACAGATCTACGCATAGACACGACTCTCATACCACTGATGGGTTCGCAGCATGGAAAACAAAAAAATTCTACCGCAAGAACGAACAAAACCCAGATCTAATCTAGATAAAAGCCAAGATCTAATCTATTAGACATGTGCAACGAGATAGATCTGTACTAACCCTTGTATATCCGAAAGCCTTGTGCGAGATCAGATCTCGTGGCTGATGTAGACGATCACTTGCCAATCTCAAGATCGAGTGGACGAGCCTTCCGGCGCCGCGTTCCGGCAGCACTTCCGCAATCGGTCACACGTGCGGAGTCGATGCAGACCTTCATCTCCCCGTTCCAGCGAGCAGCGGAGGTAGTAGATCTCTCCACGGAATCCTAGCAGCACGACGGCGTGGTGGTGGTGGTGGAGTAGAGAATTCTGCAGGGCTTCGCCTAAGCCAGAGCAGAGCGAAGGAGGAGGAGATAGGAGGCTAGGGCAAGGAGTGGAATGGGGCAAGGGGGGGCGCCTCCACCCCTCTATTTATAGAGGGAGGGGTGGCGCCTAGGGTTCCCACCCCTAGGGCCACCTCTAGGGCCAGCGCACAAGGGGGGATTGGGGGGAGTTTCCTTCCCCCAAGTTTCCCCTTTTCCTTTCTTGGTTTTCAAGTAAACTCCACAGAACTTTCTAGAACCTTCCGGAACATTCCGAAACCTTCTAGAATCCCCATATAAACACTCCGGAACATTTCCGAACCTAGAAAATGATCTCCATTATATGAATCTTATTCTCCGGACAATTCTGGATCTCCTTGTGATGTCCTAGATCCAATCCGAGACTCCGAACAACATTCGGTCTCCAACGCACATTCCATATCTACCTAAACAACATCGAACCTTAAGTGTGTCACCCTACGGTTCGTGAATATGCAGACATGATGAAGACACCTCTCCGATCAATAACCATCAACGGGATTTGGAGATCCATAACAGCTCCCACATACTCAATGATGACTTCATGATCGATAGAACCATATACATAAGAAAACCAATTCCCTTTGTCACGCGATACTCTACTTATCCGAGGTTTGATCGTCGGTATCTCCATACCTAGTTCTACCTCGTTACTGATAAGTACTCTTTACTCGTTCCATGATATGTCATCCCTTGTGACCTAGTCATATGCTTGCAAGCTAACTAGATGATTCCACCGAGGGGGGCCAGAGCATATCTATCCATCATATGGATGGACAAATCCCAATCTTGGTCCATGCGCTTCAACACATACTTTCAGAATACCCAATTACACCTTTATAACCACCCAGTTATGAAGCGGTGTTTGATGTCATCAAAGTACCCATCCGGTGATGGTGATTAACATAACCTCATGGTCAAAGGATTAGGTTACTATGCATTTGAAAGCTTGTAGCAATACGAACTTAATGACTTGATCTTATGCTAAACTTACTATGGGTGCGTGTCCATCACATCATTCTCCTAATGATATAACCTTGTTATTAATGACATCCAATGTCCATGATCAGGAAACCATGATCATCTATTAATCAACAAGCTAGTTAAACAAGAGGCTTGCTAGGGACTCTTTTATGTTTACAAAACACACAAGTATTAGTGTTTCCTAATAATACAATTATAGCATAGGATGTAAATATTCATCATAAACACGAAGATATAATAATAACCACTTTTATTATTGCCTCTTGGGCATATCTCCAACAATTACAGTGGGGCAATTGACAAACATCGAGAAAGCATACAAGCATATACTAATCATCTTGACTCCTTTGAGATTCGATTGGGCATTACAACATTATACATAAACCGCCATCCAACTGCATCTATGACTAATAATCCACCTTCAGGTTATCATCCTAATCCCCTCCAGTATTAAGTTGCAAGCAACGGATAATTGCATTACGAATTGCGTGTAAAGTAAACAATACGATTGTTCTATGAACGAAGGATTGTTGTTTTCTCCCTAGTAGCAACAACACATCTAGTACCTTAGAGATTTCTGTCACTTCCCCAGATTACCAGAGGCATGAGCCCACTATCGAGCATAAATACTAACTCTTGGAGTTGCTAGCATCTACTTGGCCAAGATAGCTACTAACAACGGAAAGCATGCAAGATCACAAATAACAAAGACATGATAGAATCAATAATCAATCTGAAATAACATCTCAATATCCATTGGATCCCCGCAAACACAACATGCAGAATTACAAATAGATGATATTGATCATGAACAGAGCTCACAAGATCTAAACATGAAAGCACAAAGGAGGAGAACCAGCCATCTAGCTACTACATGGACCCATAGTCCAGAGATGAACTACTCATGCATCACACTGGAGGCTTGCATGATGATGAAGAAGGCCTCCAGGGTGAATTCCCCTCTCCGGCAGGATGCCGGGAAGAGCTTCAGATCCCTCCCGATCTAGGGATGGAGATGACAGCGACTACAAACTCTTTCGTGGATTTTTTGATCGGGTACTTAGGGTTTCCGTATCAGAGGCAACTTATAGGCAGAAGGAGAGGCCGAGGGGGTGCCTGGGGCGGCCAGACCAGGTGGTGTGGCTGGGCCCCAGCCCCTCTCCATCTTGTATTCAAGCTCTAGGTGTCCCTCGATGAAAAACTGACTTTGGCTTTTGTCCCGTCCAATTCCGAGAATATTCATTTTCTGACTTTCCTGGAACCAAAAACAGCTGAAAACAGGTAGCTGGCACTGTGGCTCTTGTTAATAGGTTAGTCCAAGAAATCATATGAAAAGTACTCCAAAGTGTGGACAAAACATAAGAAAGTAGGTAAAACCAAGCATGGAACATCAAAAATTATGGATACGTTTGCAACGTATCAAACTTCCGCCGCGAGCTGGTGTGGTTCGAAGTGGTGAACCTGAGAAGCTCCTACCACGCTCTCCTCGGGCGTCCCACCCTTGCCAAGTTCATGGCAGTCCCCCACTACGCATATCTCAAGACAAAGATGCCGGGGCCCAACGGCGTGATCACCGTGACCGGCTGCTTTAGGCGGATGATGGAGTGCGTGTTGGCGGGATCAAAGATAGCGGAGGCCCTCATCATCGCTGAGGAGAAGCACGAGATCATGCGCAACGTTGCATTGGCTCAACAAGAAGTGCCAGCTAATAGGAAGCCGAATGGATACGCGACCTTCTCGCCGGCCAAAGAGACAAAGAAGATCCTGCTCGACCCCACCAACCCGACCAAGTTCGTCACCATTGGTGTCGGCTTGGACAATAAATAGGAAGGCGCGCTCGTCAACTTCCTCCGTGAGAATCGGGACATCTTTGCATGGTCACCCAAGGACATGCTGGGTCTTCCGAGGGAGTTCGCCGAGCACTCACTCCATGTGTGGCCGGACACCAAGCCGGTCAAGCAGCCCCTCTGCCAGTTCGCGGAGGAGAAAAGAAAGATCAGCGATGAGATCACTCGGCTCCTCGCAATCGGATTCATCATGGAAGTGTACCACCAGGACTGGCTGGACGACCCAGTCCTGGTGCTGAAGAAAAACAAGACCTGACGCATGTGTATCGACTACACCAGCCTGAACAAGGCGTGCCCAAAAGACCCCCTTCCTTCTGCCCCATATCGATCAAGTTATCGATTCCATGGCCAACTGCGACTTGTTATCCTTCTTGGATTGTTATTCTGGCCACAATCAGATCCGGTTGAATCTGGCTGACCAGTGAAAGATGTCGTTTATCACCCCGTACGGGGCTTTTTGCTACGTAACCATGCCTTTCGGTCTGAAAAATACAGGCGCTACTTATCAGTGTTGCATGTAGAAATACTTACACTCACAGATCGGCCAGAACGTGCATGCCTACGTGGACGATGTCATATCATCAAGACGAAGGAGAAGCGCACCCTCATCGACGACTTGGGGGAGACATTTGGGAACCTTCGCCGGTACCAGATGAGCTAAACCTGGAGAAGTGCGTCTTCGACGTACCATCCGGCCAGCTCCTTAGTTTTCTCGTTTCGCAACGTGGAATCAAGGCTAATCTGGAGAAGATTGCAGCCATCGAGAGGATGCAGCCGCCGAAAATCTTGCTTGGAGTCCAGAATTTCATCGGATGCCTCACCTCCCTTAGCCGTTTCGTTAGCCGGCTAGGCGAGAAGGCACTCCCACTATACCAGCTGATGAAGAAGATGGACAAGTTCTCCTGGACCTCGCAAGTCGACGCCACGTCACTACTAGTGAAAACCCTACCCGAGGCGCACCTGAAACCCCATCCGAGGCGCATATGGTATGTGCATCTAGTATTTGCTACGCGAGGCGCATATCATATGCGCCTCTAGTATCTGTTATGCGAGGCGCATATCACATGCGCCTCCTATATGCGTCTCGCGTATAGGAAGTATAGGAGGCGCATGTGATATGCGCCTCGCATATGTTATGGTATGCGCCTCCTATACATCCCATATGCGCCTCGGGTATATTTTCGAAATTCAAGTTTTACAGTAATTTTCAATTTACAGTTTACATGTATTCAAATGTATAATATAGTCCAGAATACAGTATAAACAACACCGAATTTTCTAGAAACTTGCAATCGGCAAAAGCATAATAGAACCAGCATGAATACAAGTACGTTACACATCAATCACGACATATGAGTTCATACATCAACAAGTGCCAAGTTTTCACACAACACCAAGTGTTTGTGCCACAAGTTCACACCTCCGAGTACGAGTTCACAATCACATTACAACTCTGACGACGGAGCTCTATCTAGATGAAGCAGAGCACATAACCTACCATGAAGAGCAACAAGGTTGTGATCACGAGGAAGTTCCTCCACTTCTTCCTCACATGCCTCCTCCACTTCTCTTCCGCCACTTCTCTAGTCTTGTAGCCTTTGTAGTTGTTCCCCGAGAATTTGTTCACTTGCTTCTGGCAGTCTTCCCACTCCTCGGACACACCTGGAACCTTATCGGCGTACACGACATAGCACTTCTTCACCATCTCCTATACACAAGATAGATGATATTATCTATGTCAGTGCAAAGCAATAGCAGTTCACAAGATAAGATCATGCATATATATGGGTGCAACAAGATGTAAGAAATCATGTTCTAATCATCGGCATTTCGAAGAAAGACAAAAAAAGCAAACCAAGAATGACTTGTATTAGTGCCTCATACTTAGGTTGGGCATGGAAATAACAATGCTCGATGTTTGATCTCGTGCGACAAGTAGAGTATATGCCCAAAATACTAGTCTACTTGGCACACGAGATCAAACAACGGCATAGTCATACACATGACGCCACAACATGTTCTAATCATCGGCATTTCGAAGAAAGACAAAAAAAGCAAACCAAGAATGACTTGGATTCGTGCCTCGTACTATTCGTATCACCAAAGACAAAAGAAGAGAAATACTTCCACGATTCATATAGCATGGGGATGATATGTCAAGTGGCAAAGCAAGGAAAGGATTCGGTCTCCATGACAATGACTCATTTCGAGTTTGGTGTGTCTAAAGGAGTCGTTGCCGTGGACCCAGAACCCTTTCCTTGGCTTGCCACTTAACATATTATGTCTTATGTATATGAATCTCGAAAATATTTGTCCTCTTTCGACTTTGGGGATACGAGATGAAATAGTTTATCATTTCATTATATCGCCAAAGACGAAAGGAAAGAAATCATTCCACGATTCATATAACAATGTCACCAATGTTATACAAATAGTGAAGCAATGTCTTTCCTTTCGACTTTGGGGCTACAATGAGATATTTGAAACTAAATACTTCACCATTTCATTTAATTCATGTTATCTAATATATTCGTATCACCAAAGACAAAATAAGAGAAATACTTCCATGATTCATATAACATTGGCATGATATGTCGAGTGGCAAAGCAAGGAAAGGATTCGGTCTCCACGGCAACAACTCATTTCGAGTTTGGTGTGTCTAAAGGAGTCGTTGCCGTGGACCCAGAACCCTTTCCTTAGCTTGCCACTCGACATATTATGTCTTATGTATATGAATCTCGAAAATATTTATCCTCTTTCGACTTTGGGGCTATGATATGAAATAGTTTATCATTTCATTATATCACCAAAGACGAAAGGAAAGAAATTATTCCATGATTCATATAACAATGTCGCCAATGCTATACGAATAGTGAAGAAATGTCTTTCCTTTCGACTTTGGGGCTACAATGAGATAATTGAAACTAAATACTTCACCATTTCATTGAATTCATGCTATCTAATCTATTCGTATCGCCAAAGACAAAAGAAGAGAAATACTTCCACGATTCATATAGCATGGGCATGATATGTCTAGTGGCAAAGTAAGGAAAGGATTCGGTCTCCACGGCAACGACTCATTTTGAGTTTGGTGTGTCTAAAGGAGTCGTTGCCATGGACCCAGAACCCTTTCCTTGGGTTGCCACTAGACATATTATGTCTTATGTATATGAATCTCGAAAACATTTGTCCTCTTTCGACGTTGGGGGTACGAGATGAAATAGTTGCCTCATACTTAGGTTGGGTACAGAAAATGACAATGCCGTCGATGGATCTGGTGCGGCAAGTAGAGTATATGCACAAACCTCTAGTCTACTTGGCACACCAGATCCAGCAACGACATGGTCACACACATGACGCCACAACACGTTTAATCATCGGCATTTCGAAGAAAGACAAAGAAAGAAAACCCTATGGACTAATGTGCAAATTGAGTCTCACTTGTAGGTTTGTCCATTGGCATCGCTTGGACCATGTGTTGGTTTCAAGGATGAAAAAGAAGAAGCATTGTCCAAGGTCTTTGTGCCTATTGGAATCAAGTAGAAGAAGAATATCAAGTATGTCTTGAAGAATAAGAAGATGGAGTTCCTCATGGCTTTCTTCAAGGCATCATCATCAAGAATTGATGTGCAAGCTCAAGATGCGTCCTCTCTAGAAGATCTCAAGCTTGGAGATTGCCTCCTCGGTGTTCATGGAGTGATGAATACAAGGTCAAAGAAGAGGTTTCCCCATGGAGTATGGGGAGCCATTCGCAAGTCTTCATCAAGTAAGAGCAAGCAAGAGCAATCAAGAAAGGTGTTCCATCTTGAAGGTGACAAGATCGTCTACATCAAGCTCAAGTGGGATGCTCAAGGCAAAGGTATGATCTTGATAGGGTTTCTATTTTACCAGTCTCTTGTAGTGTTGGGAGACCTGGTTTAGGATAGATAGCCGTACTATCAAGAGAGGCTCTCGAGTGGGTGACTCGTTCGTATCTTTCGGAGAGAGCTCAAACCTTTGCATAGATAGCATTATATTTCTTGGTTGTTGTTTGTTCTTGTCCATGTGAGGATCTAGACCTTGTGGTTATCTTCATAACAAGCTCTAGTTCATCAAAAACAGATTTCCCTTGCATATCCTATTGCGTTTTTGACCTTGCGGGTTTTCCGGCTCCACACCTTGGGAGATATCTCACATATATATTCATGATATTTTCTCCCTTGGTGATACCCAATATTTCACCTTTTTTTGGATTCTACTCTTTATTATCTTTCCAACAAAATTGGTTTCATCCCAGTTGGAGTTTCCAAGCTCAACTTCTTGCGTTTTTGGGTTTTGGAGGTTTTACCGGTTCATCGCTTCTGAGAGGTTCTACCTTTCTCCATTTTATTTTTATCCTCCCTTTTTGGACTATGATTTTTATTTGCATAATCTTGTAGAGCTTTTTTCTCTTCAAAACGAGCCCAAGATCATCAAAATCGGAATCCGGAGTCAAAACTTATTGAAGTTTTCGTGCAATATTGTCCAACGTTTTTGCTTGAGCGGTCGTACCGGCCCAAGTTCCGCCCAAAGTTCCGGTAAATCTCGTTTTTGTTCAGTAACTTGTGTTTGTATTTACCGGTAGTTCCGGTGGAGCACCGGTAGTTCCGGTGGGACGCGAATCTGGCCCTAACGGACAGATTTTTCTTGCCCTATTTAAGGGCCCCCTCTTCCCCAAAGTTTTCCAAACTTTGGAGGTCATTTTTGCTAGCTCTTCCACTCTCTCTCCTCCATTGTTGACCTTCAAAAGCTTGCCCTCTTCCCTTCTCCCTCCCATAATTCTTGCATCTTTTTGAGGGATTTGAGAGAGGAGATCTAGATCTACAAGCCCCACCAAACCAAATCCCTTCTTTGTGAAGGAATCCTTGGGATCTAGATCTTGGAGAGTTTTGTGTTCTCCTCTTGTGTTCTTCCTCCCTTATTCCTCCAATAGCTTTTGTAGCTTTGGTGGAATTTGAGAGTGAAGGACTTGCCTCTTGCATTTGGTGCATAGGTTTGAGTTCTCCTCGGAGATTCGACGAGTTCAAGCCCTTGGGCTTGTTTCACTTGGGTTCTTGGAACCCTAGACGGTTGTGTGGTTGGATTGTTGACCTTTTGTGGTCTTGTAGCCTTTTGTGGCCTTGTTTCCTTTTGTGGCTTTGTAGCCTTTGTGGCATTGTTGTTGGGAGCCTCCAATTGAGTTGTGGAGATTGCCCCAATCTTGTACAGGTTCGGTGACCGCCCTCAAGTGTCCCATAGTGGAACGTGAGTAGGCCTTTGTGGCGAGCTCACGGGAGAATAGGGTGAGCCTTTTGTGACATGGGTATGCCCAATAGGCACTCGACTACAGCCTACCTGATGCGGCTCGACGGAAGGCCCACTCGACGAATTGCCAAGGTCCGTGTCGCCTATGACAGTTCGAGTGATATGAAGCCCATATGGACACGGACTCCCAAACGCACAAGACAAGGAAACCTCAAGACTAGAGTTTGAATACAACTTGTAACCAACTCGTATTGGTACCTGAGACCTAGCCTTTCCATATATAAAGGCTAGGAGGGTCCAACGAGAAGGCATCCTCTCCCCCAACAGGCAATCGCGACTCCCACAATAGACAATAGATCTAGACGCTGCAATAGACAATAGATAGATCTACGATCTCCCATACGCCAGATCTAATCTGCGCATACACCGCCATCGGCGACATTGTAATTCTTCGGATCATCATTAATCAAGAGCAGACAAGCAGGAGTAGGGTCCTCTACGAGGCCTGAACCTGGGTAAACCTTGCATCCATGTGTGCTTGTTTGCTAGCTGTACCGAGATCTCCAGCGCTCCTCAATTCCTGAACCTAAGTCCATAACAATGGGCATTGATGAGTTAAACCCTCGTCAATTGGCGTCGTCCGTGGGGACTGAGCGCGCTAATGTTGCGATCTCGACGGCTCCATCATCAACGATCTATGATTTACCGATCTTCGAGGAGCACATCACGCATGGGCTCTACGTCGACTATGTTTCCAGTTCATAGTTACCAAACAAGCAGACGGCAGATCGACGAATTGATAGGCAAGCCTGTGTGTCTATTTCATCACGACGATATTGGAAGAAGATCCCGATCCTGCAAAAAGCTTCGGCGTGTGCGCATGAGAAAAGATAAAGAAAAGACGTTCCTGACGAGACCAGAGGCATGCGGCAGCAGCCTGTATGTCCAAGTTTTCTTTTCCCCTACTCAGCATCAAGTTGTGGCAGCGATCCGAGTCTACTCTACCAGCGATCCAAGTCTACTCTACATAGAGGGGAAAACAGAATAAGCTCCAACCAATAAAACATCATACTCAGTCTGGAATCCTTCACGTGGAGGTAAAAAATATCAAAAAAGAAGGCCACCCGAGGTATGCATGGTTTATTCCAGATAAAAAAGCAGCAAATCGTTGGGCTGATTCTCTAAGATCGGACATGGCACGTAGGATACATGCATAAATTTTCTGGACGGAAAGCTATATTATAATTGGATATAAGGATGGACTGTGTGGATTTCTCGGCCATGAAGCTACTACAGTTTGTGAAGACCCCGTTAAAGCACAGCCAAAATCTAAGATTGGTTACGAGTCCTTTCCTACTTCAGATAAGGAATTGATCAGATTGTCTACTTATGCATCATAGGCATGCGTACGTGCAGTACGACAAGTGCGTATGCGGATCGATAACACCACGATTGATGACACAAAGACCCCAATAGAGGCATGCAGCACAAGGATCAGAGACGTCTAAAAAATCAGTACAACCGGATACTTGGACCGTGGAGATGACTCCCTCCGCCACACCACTTGCCGTCGGGTCGACTCCCTCCAAATAAAAATCCGGCAACTCCGTCATGACGACTCCGGTCCGTCGACCTCGATTACGTGACCACATTAACTCTACATACTGAGGATGTGTTGACTTCGTCGTGCGACCCACTAGAATCTTTGATTGCGACAACACGCTACCGCCATCGGCTTTGGCGACCCGTTGCCACGTTGACTCCGGTCTGCCGCCTCGGCTCACGAATGCCGCCTCGACTACATCAACCACCTCGACGCTACACTCGGGGATCCTTCGATTCCGCCGTGCGACCCGCTTCGGTCCTCGACTCCAGCGACTCGGGGGCTCCTTCGGCTACAGCGACCCGCTGCGGTCTTTGGATCCACTGACCCGCTGCGACCTTCATCTCCAGCGACTCGGGGGCTCCCTCCTCTACGGTGACCTGCCACGTCCTTCGACTCCGGCAACCTCTTGTGGTCTTCGGATGAGGCGACTTGATGAAATCTTCGACGCATGTGGCCCGTTACAGTCTTTATATGCGGCAACTCGTCATCACCACATGACTTTGGTCCGCCGCGTCGACTACGTCCGTCGCGTGACCCACTGCTACGTCAACTACATGACCGCTTCACAACTTTCGACCGCCATGTTGACTACTCGTCTGGTGTTGATCTCGCGACCTACTGCAGTCTTCGACTCCAGCGATTCGCTACGATCTTCGACTCCAACGACTCGGGGCTCGGGGGCTCCCTCCGCTTCGGCGACCCGCCGCGGTCTTCAACTTCAACGACCGGCTGCGGTCTTCATATCGGGTGACTCGTGGGCTCCCTCGACTCCCACAACCACGGGCCGCTACAATCTTCGACTCCCGCGACCCGCTGATTGCATCGGATCTTGCGACTCGTTCACCACGACAACTACCAATAAAGCTAAGTTTTCCCACTACTTAGAGCTGATTTCTTTTAACTCGCACTCGATACACTCGGGGGCTGCGCCCTCTTCGAGTAACCTAATGTGCCATCGATTACACGCACTCCAGCACCTCATACGCGATAGCCCGAGTAGCTGATTCTGCCTGATCGTCGAATCCTTGAACTCCGAGTGCCTCGCAAGGTACTGAGACTAAGGGTAATCAGGCTAATGAAAAGGCCTAACATACAGTGCAAAAGTGTCGACTCGATTGGCACCAGAGTTTTACTTAATAAGCCGATAGGCAAATATTCTTTACAAGATATAGATACTTCACAATTCTTTGCATTTTATGCAGCATACAAAGATGTCGACTGCATCGAGCTATTCTATCGGATCCTCCAACAGGAGTCGAAAAAACAGCTGGCTATGCCATACACTCAAGATCCGTCTCGAGTTCCTCCTCGGATGGTTACATCACTTGATGCTACAAAGAAGCGGTGCTAGCGACGCACCCGACAGAAGTCAGTGGATTATCCTCGCATGATTTTCGACTACCACTACAAGATACAAGACTCGAGTCTCTGCCCGAGTCTACGACTCCACCAGACACTCGGGGGCTACTCCAAGCTAGAGCGCTGGTCGCGCATATACAAGATCCTCGAGTGACACGCTCTGAATCCTCACTCGAATCCACGATTTGACTAAGGACTCGAGGGCTACTCCCATAGGGAGCGCTGGTCGCGCACCCGAAGAAATTTGTGAAGATATCCAAGCATCATGAAAACCCTTCACTCGAATCTACGATTTGATTGTGGACTTCGGGTTAGTCCCATAGGGAGAGCTGAAAGCATATTCGACTGAAACAAGCAACAAAAGACGACAGCAGCCGCAAAAGTTATTTAGTCCATGCCTGAGTCTTCGACTCAACCAGGCACTCGGGGGCTACTCCCATAGGGAGCACTGGTCGCGCACCCTATGATTATTTCTTTCTTGTACATCATACTGTGTGTCGATAACATACACACTCGAATGCTATGGCGACTGCGCCTCATATTTTCCCTACAAAGAGATTACGTCTCCTGGGCCACCCGAATCATCTCTGCGATGACAAAATTCGGATGTCGCGCTTACAGCGTGAAGATAAGACCTGCATAAGGCCTGGCAACGCATCTGCTGCGCACTACCAGAGATATATCCGTGCCTGCAGGTATGATGAATATGCCTTGACGGACGCGTCGAGTGCTCACATTTACATACTGGGATTCGAACTCTCTAAGGCCTCCGCGGCATGAGTCGAATTACGCCAGCAATTTTCGGATTTAAGTCCGGGGACTCGAGTTTGAGTCGGTAGTGTTGTTTTTGCCCTAGAGCAATTAACTGGTCCTGATCCATCGAGCGCACCAGGCACGTTTACCATCATCCCTATGAACTACTACAAATTCGACTAACTCGATGTACTTCCGGGTGAAGTGCTTCGCACTCGACACAATTGTCGACTCCGACATCCTAATGCAAAGATCAAGACTTCTGAGTCTCCATCCGAATTTACGATTCACATGGACACTCAGGGGCTACTGACAAGGGTATGCCCAATAGGCACTCGACTATAGCCTACCTGGTGCGGCTCGACGGAAGGCCCACTCGATGAATTGCCAAGGTCCGTGTCGCCTATGACGGTTCGAGTGATATGAAGCCCATATGGACACGGACTCCCAAACACACAAGACAAGGAAACCTCAAGACTAGAGTTTGAATACAACTTGTAACCAACTCCTATTGGTACCTAAGACCTAGCCTCCCCATATATAAAGGCTAGGAGTGTCCAACGAGAAGGCATCCTCTCCCCCAACAGGCAATCGCGACTCCCACAATAGACAATAGATCTAGACGCTGCAATAGACAATAGATAGATCTACGATCTCCCATACGCCAGATCTAATCTGCGCATACACCGCCATCGACGACATTGTAATTCTTCGGATCATCATCAATCAAGAGCAGACAAGCAGGAGTAGGGTCCTCTACGAGGCCTGAACCTGGGTAAACCTTGCATCCCTGTGTGCTTGTTTGCTAGTCGTACCGAGATCTCCAGTGCTCCTCAATTCCTGAACCTAAGTCCATAACAATGGGCATTGACGAGTTAAACCCTCGTCAGTCGGTGAGTTGCGTGCCTTCGCATCTTGGGGTGAGGCCTTTGTGGCGTTGGGTGAGCATCGAGCCACCACACCTCGAGGTGAGCCACTTGTGGCGTTTGAAGTACATTGCGCCCCCGCACCTCTCCAACGGAGACGTAGCTTCTTGGAAGTGAACTTCGGGAAACAAATCATCGTCTCCGTGTCCATCGGTTATATCTCAACCGAGCCCTTTACTTATGCAATTTACATTGTGATAGCCTTCGTGCTTGAAGTACTATATCTTTCTATCACCTTGTTGCTTATCTTGCTTAGCATAGGTTGTTGGTGCACTTAGTGAAACTAGTGGATATAGGTTTTGGCTTGATAAATTAAACGTTAAGTTTTATTCCGCATTTATTAGAGCCTAAACCGTAATAATTTTAAAACGCCTATTCACCCCCCTCTAGGCGACATCCATTTCCCTTTCAATTGGTATCAGAGCGAGGTCTCTCGCTTCTTAGGCTTCACCACCTCGAGAGTAAGGATGTCTCCTAGGGGTTTAGTGCACTCTCACACATTTACTTTTGATGGCACAAATTATGATGTTTGGCATATTCGCATGCTTAGTCTTTTCCGGGTCATTGACCCAAATATTGAGCGAATTCTAGATATGGGCTTGTCTCCTCCTAAGGATCCCCAAAATCTATCTTTGGAGGAGGAGACAAACTCTTATCTCGAAGCTCACGCATCTAATGTGCTTGTTAATGTTGTGAGCATTGTAGTTCTTTCGTCAATCATGCCTTTTCGGAATGCCCATGATATTTGGACCAAGATTCAAGCAAAATATGATGTGTCCAAGATTGATGAGGATGATTGTGTTCTCTCCACCTCCGGCCGTGATGAGTTCTCATCTTCCTCCACTTCACCTACATGTGAGTTGTCACAAGGTAATGACATGGTGAGTGGTGATAGAACTTGCAATGTGGATAGTGAGCTTGTCATTGATGATTTTTCATATCTATCTCATTGCAATGTTGTATCTTTGGGCATGAACACATGTAGGACCATATGTGATTTACATCCTAGTTGTGATTGCCCTTGCATATCATGTAGAAATGGATTGAATATATCTCATGATGATATGCTTGCTTTGCCTTGTTGCCATGAAAAATGTGCTTCTATTTCCTCTAGTACTTGTGTTTCTAACCATGTAGAGGAAATCGAAGAATGTGTGGGCCAAGGAAAGGTTGCTATTGGAGCTTCAAGTGTTCCCCCATCATCACCTTCTTCCAACATTCACTCATGCCTCATGGCTAAGGAATCAAAGGTAAATTCTCCTTTGGACCCTAATGCCCCTCTTGATGATGTGAATGTTGACTTAGATGAAGTAGATGATGATGTTGCTTCTCTAAAAGAGAAGGGGGAGCTAGTCCTTCGTGCTCTACACAAAAATGAAAATGCTTGGTCTACTTTCATTGAAATCTTGAACTTAGCCATTGAAAGTAAGCAACTAATTTATGAGCATGAGGACACAATTGACAAAATGAGTAGTCTTGAGCGTGAGTATGCTAATGACATTGCAAACCTAAATGAAGCTCTTGAAGGGGAACAAACCACCAAGGAATCTCTTGAGGAGACCTTTGCTCTACAGCTATCTAGAGTAAAGAAATCTCATGATAGAGATCTTGAGGTGGCTAGTGACCTTCAAATTAAAAATGATGAACTTGAAGTTGCCTATGCTAAACTCCTTGAGGATTTTGAGCACCTCAACAATGGATCTAGAGTCATCAAGGTGGAGCTCATCAAACTCACCGAGTCACATGAGCAACTTAAAGCTTCATACACTAAAGAGCTTTCCAAGTTGCCCTCACCTCTTACTACTATTGATGATGCTTGTGCTACTAACTCTATCTCTTGTGAAGCATCTATTGTGAAGGAGAATGTTGAGCTACATGCTCAACTTGCTTTGCTAACTAGAAACTATGGGAAATTGGAAGAGAGCCATGCTAAGCTCTCAAGCTCGCATGAGGATCTTCTAGTTTCCCATGGTAGGCTAAAGTTGGATCATGAGGCTATTATGTCAAAGGTAACATCTAGTATGCCTCATGTGGACATTAGCACTACATCTACTCCTAGTGTCGTATTTCCATGTGCTAGTCCTTGTAATTCATCCACTCATGCTATTGCTATATCTTGTGATGAATTGCATCCCTTGCCTTGTTGCTCTAACAACGTAGCATCTACTTCCTCTAGTATTGTTGTTGAAACTAACCATGCAGAGGAAAACAAGAAGCTCAAGGCTCAAGTCAATTCTTTGAAGAATGACTTGAAGAAGTGTCATGAAGGAAAGACCACACTCAAGAACGTCTTGGGTGTGCGAAGATCCCCAAATGACAAGAGTGGGCTTGGATATAACTCCTGTTGGGTCCGCAGCATAGAAAACAAAAAATTTCCTACGGTGTGAACTACATGCCAAGATCTATCTACTAGGTACAAAGCAAACGGGTAGACATACATCCATGGAGAACTTACCCTCAAAGACAACGAGTTTTGTTAACGAGTAGGAACTCGTGGTTGATGTAGTCGTACACTTGCCGATCTCAAGATCGTGAGGAAGTCCGAGCGCCGCAACTCAGCAGCGCATCCGCACTCGCACACACGTTCAAGCCACCGGACAACCTCCACCTCCTCGCTCCAGCGATCCAGCGGAAGCAGCAACTCCTTCCAGACGAAATGTCACCGGGAACATGTATCTCGCTAATCCGAGACCATGGGGGAATAATTCTAGAGGGGGAGAGAGATCCTTCACAAGAAGGTGTAAGGATGAAGGAGGGAATGGGTGGCCTTTTATAGGAGGAGGGGGGTGCCCCCTCTCTCCATGGCCGGCACATGGGGGGTGACCCCTCACCTCCCCCATTCATGTGGTGGTAACTCCTCCACATTAAAATGCCTCTTCACATTCCCTTTTAAAGTCTCCACTTTAAATGCATTAAGTTTCTCCAAATTTAATGCTCTCTCATTTAATAAAACTGTTTTTATTAAATTTATTCAGAATTTTGTTAATAAATTTAATTAACAAACATTCACATATATCCCCTTGCAATATTTCAATATCACATGCAGAACCACTTTCTGCAATTTCACCCAAAACAATTTCCGGTTTCTATTGAAACAATTCCTGCGCTTTGCAATTCTTTTGTCTGAAACATATGTGCTCCAAAATGGTGTCCGGTAACTCTTAAGTGTGCCACCCTATGGTTCGCGAATAATGCAGACATGATCGAGACCCTTCTCCGATCAATAATCAGCAGCGGGGCTTGGAGATCCGTACTGACTCCTACACATTCAACGATGACTCCTGTGATCGTGAGAACCTTTAACGCTTGTAACTAAATCCCTTTGTCTCTCGATATATTACATGTCTGAGATTCGATCATCAGTATCTCCATACCTAATTTGATCTCGTTACCGACATGCACTCTTTTCTCGTTCCCGTGATATAACATTCTAGTGATCACATCACTTGCTTGCAAGCTATCCTAATGTGATATCACCGAGAGGGCCTAGAGTATATATATCCGTCATCTGGATTGACAAATTCCACTCTTGATCCATGAGCCTCAACATAACACCTTCGTAGCACTGAACCCATCTTTATAGTCACCCTGTTACGGTGTGACGTTTGATGTTATCAAGATACTCTTCCGGTGTTAGCAATTAACATGATCTCATGGTCTAAGGATAAAGATTACTTCGTATGATGTTATAGCAATATAAACATAATGACTTGATCGTAATGCTATACTTCGGATGAATGTTCATCACATCATTCCACCAATGGTGTGACCTTGTTATTAACAACATCCAATGTCCATGATCAGGAAACCTTGATCATCTTGTTAATCAACAAGCTAGTCTATAAGAGAGGCATGACTAGGAACCCTTTTTGTTTATTAAACACACATGTATTGATGTTTCCTATCAATACAATTATAGCATGCAAAATAAACATCTATCATATACAAGGAATACATAATAACAACTTTATTATTGCCTCTCAGGGCATATTTCCTTCAGTCTCCCACTTGCACTAGAGACAATAATCTAGTTCACATAGTGATAAATCTAACACCCATGGAGTTCTGGTGTTGATCATATTTTTCCCTAGGGAGTACTTTAGTCAACGGATCTGCTACATTCAGGTCCGTGTGCACTTTACAAATCTCTATATCTCCATCCTTGACATGCTCGCGGATGGAGTGAAAACGGCGCTTAATATGCTTGGAATTCTTGTGAGACCTTGGTTCCTTGGCGTTGGCTATGGCTCCATTGTTGTCACAATAGATCACCATCAGGTCCAACGCACTCGGAACCACACCTAGTTCCGTTATAAACTCCTTCATCCAAACCGCTTCCTGCGCTGCTTCTGAAGCAGCAACATATTCTGCCTCTGTTGTTGATCCAGCCACCACAGGTTGTTTGGAGCTCCTCCAACTAACTGCTGCTCCGTTCAAGAGAAATACGTATCCGGATTGAGACTTAGAGTCATCCGGATCAGTGTCAAAGCTAGCATCGACATAACACTTTGCGACTAGCTCTTCTTCACCTCCGTATACAAGAAACATATCCTTAGTTCTTCTCAAGTACTTAAGGATATTCTTGACCGCTATCTAGTGTTCCGAACCTGGATCAGATTGGTACCTACTAGTCAAACTAATAGCATGTGCCACATCCGGTCTTGTACATAGCATGGCATACATTATAGAGCCTATGGCTGAGGCATAGGGGATCTTATCCATTATCTCTCTTTCTTCCGCCGTAGCCGGACTTTGAGTCTTACTCAATGTCTTGCCTTGCAACATAGGTAAGAACCCCTTCTTACTTCCGTCCATATTAAACTTCTTTAATATCCTATCAAGGTATGTACTCTGCGATAGCCCAATTAGGCGTCTTGATCTATCTCTATAGATTTTAATGCCTAATATATATGAAGCTTCACCAAGGTCCTTCATCGAAAATTTGATGTTTAGATAACTTTTAACACTATTTAAAAGATCTAAATCATTTCCAATCAATAATATGTCATCCGCATATAATATCAGAAATGCCACATTGCTCCCACTCACTTTCTTGTAAATACAAGCCTCTCCATAAGTTTGGACAAATCCAAACTCTTTGATCGCCTCATCAAAGCGGAGATTCCAACTTCGTGATGCTTACTTTAGTCCATAGATGGATCGCTGAAGTTTGCACACCTTATTAGCATCCTTAGGATCGACAAAACCCTTAGGTTGTATCATATACAACTCTTCTTCAATCTTACCATTGAGGAACGCAGTTTTGACATCCATGTGCCATATTTCATAATCGAAATATGCAGCAATTGCTAACATAATCCTAACTGACTTAAGCATTGCTACGGGAGAGAATGTCTCATCGTAGTCAACTCCTTGAATTTGTCGAAACCCCTTTGCGACAAGTCGAGACTTATAGATGGTCACATTACCATCAGCATCAGTTTTCCTTTTGAAAATCCATTTATTCTCAACGGCCTTTCGGTCGTGAGGTAAGTCCACCAAGTTCCAAACTTGGTTCTCATACATGGATTCCATCTCGGATTTCATGGGTTCTAGGCATTTGTTGGAATCCGGGCTCATCATCGCTTCTTCATATGTCGCAGGGTCATCTATTTCATCAATCATGAAATTCATAACAGGATTGCCGTACAGTTCAGGAGCTGCACGTGTCCTGCTTGACCTGTGAGGTTCGGTAGTGTCCTCTTTCGGAGTTTCATGATCCATATCATTAGCTCTCTCTTCATTAGGTGAAGTCAACTCCGAAACAACTTCTGGAGCTGCGTTACTCGTCATTTCATGAAGAGAAGGTTCAATAACCTCTTCGAGTTCTACCTTCCGACTACTCACACCTTTCGCGAGAAACTCCTTCTCAAGAAAGGATCCATTCTTGGCAACAAAGACCTTCCCTCGGATCTGTGATAGAAGGTATACCCAATCGTTTCCTTAGGGTATCCTATGAAGACGCATTTTTCCACTTTGGGTTCGAGTTTATCCGGTTGAAGTTTCTTCACATAAACATCGCATCCCCAAACTTTAAGAAATGACAGCTTAGGTTTGTTTCCAAACCATAATTCATATGGTGTCTTTTCAACGGATTTAGATGGTGCCCTATTTAAAGTGAATGCAACGGTTTCCAGTGCATAACCCCAAAATGACAGTGGCAAGTCAGTCAGAGACATCATAGATCGAACCATATCCAATAAAGTACGATTACGACGTTCTGACACACCATTACGTTGTGGTGTTCCAGCAGGCGTGAGTTGTGAAACTATTCCATAGTCTTTCATATGTGTGCTAAACTCGTAACTAAGATACTCTCCTCCACGGTCGGACCGCAGAAATTTGATCTTTCTGTTACGATGATTTTCCACTTCATTCTGAAATTCTTTGAACCTTTCAAAGGTTTCAGACTTATGTTTCATCAAATAGATATACCCGTATCTACTCAAATCATCCGTGAAAGTAACAAAATAACGATATCCACCTCGCGCCGACACACTCATTGGTCCACACACATCAGTATGTATGATTTCGAATAAATCTGTCGCCCGTTCCATTGAACCGGAAAACGGCGTTCTAGTCATCTTGCCCATAAGGCATGGCTCACATGTATCAAATGATTCAAAATCAAGTGATTCCAAAAGTCCATCAGAATGGAGTTTCTTCATGCGTTTAACGCTAATATGACCTAGACGGCAGTGCCACATATATGTAGATATATCATTATCAAGTTTAATCCTTTTAGCATCAACATTATGAATATGCATAATACTACTATCGAGATCCAACAGAAATAAACCATTCAACATAGGTGCATGACCATAAAAGATATTATTCATATAAATCGAACAACCATTGTTTTCAGACTTAAATGAATAACCACTTTGCATCAAACACGATCCGGATACAATGTTCATGCTCAGTGCAGGCACCAAATAACAATTATTTAGGTTTATAACTAATCCCGATGGCATATGGAGAGGCAGTGTTCCGACGGCGATCACATCAACTCTTGATCCATTGCCGACACGCATCGTGACCTCATCCCTTGCTAGTTGTCGCTTGTTCCGCAGCCCCTGAACCGAGTTACATATATTAGCAACCGATCCCGTATCAAATACCCAGGTGCTACTGCGAGTACTAGTCAAGTACACATCAATAACATGTATATCACATATACCTTTGTTTGCCTTGCCGGACTTCTTGTCCGCCAAATACTTGGGGCAGTTGCGCTTCCAATGGCCAGTCCCCTTGCAATAGTAGCACTCGGTGTCAGACTTAGGGCCAGCTCGGGGTTTCTTTTTAGGCGCGGCAACAGACTTGCCACCCTTCTTTCCCTTGTGCTTGCCTTTCTTGTCCTTCTTGAAACCGGTGGTCCTATTGATCATCAACACTTGATGTTCTTTCCTAATCTCCACTTCTGCAGTCTTAAGCATTGACAGAAGCTCGGGAAGAGACTTCTTCATGCCCTGCATATTATAGTTCATCACGAAGCTCTTGTAGCTAGGTGGCAGAGATTGGAGAACACGATGTATGCCTAAGTCAATGGGAATCGTCATTCCCTAAGGACACAAGCTTATCGGCGTACCCAGACATTTTGAGTACGTGCTCACTAACGGAGCTGTTTTCCTCCATCATGCAGCTAAAGAACTTTTCTGTAGCATTATAACTCTCTACGGCAGCATGGGTATCGAAAATCATTTTCAATTCTCCCATAGTATCAAAGGTATATCCATTTTCGAAATGTTTTCGAAGTTCTGGCTCTAGCCCATACAGTATGCCACAATGAACTAAGTTGTGGTCCTCCTGACGAGTTATATAGACGTTCTTTTCCTCGTCAGGGGCATCAGGAGCTGGTGGGGGGCCTAGCGGCGCATCTAGCACATATTGCTTTTGTGCAGCAGTGAGGAGAATCCTCAAATTCATAGCCTAGTTGGTGAAGTTGCTACCATTCGCAGCAAGTTTCTCTTTCTCCATGAACACATTGAAATTAAAAGCAGGTGGTGCCATCTACAACAGAATTTGTAAAGTATATTTAGACTAATTTTATGATAGATTGAGTTCAACTAATCCAAATTACTAATGAACTCCCACTCAAAAACGACATCCCTCGTGTCCTTTTGCTGATTACATGAACCAAATCCACTACACCAAGTCTGATCATCACGTGAGTCGGTGTAGCTTCAAAGACGAGCATCTATATGGGCATCATATCAACTATATGACTCATGCTTAACCTTTCGGTCCATGTTCCGAGGCCATGTCTGTACATGCTAGGCTCGTCAAGTAAGAACCTTAGTATTTGCGTGTGTAAAAATGTCTTACACCCGTTGTATGAAAGCGTAGAGTTGAAAACACCCGATCATCACGTGATGCCTCAAAACACGATCCACAAAACGGTGCATACTTAAGGAAGAACACATTTTATCTTGATATCTAAATGAGGGATCATCTTATAATGCTACCAAACGCGCCAAACTAGCAATATAAGATGCTAACATCTAATGTGTGAAGTGAGGTGATATGGTCCATGCATTTGATCTCTATCATTTGCATCGTGGTATGATCTCTATCATTCCTTTGTGTGTAAGGCCAAGGTCTATGGAACTTACACGTTAAGTGAGTTGTAAGAGTATCTATTATACATCTACTTACAACAATACCATATCAAAACACTAGCCCAACAACGATCTAAACTAGACGCCTCTAATTTATCAATTGCAAGTTTTACGTGGCTTAGGGCTTTCGGAGATAGAACCTGTCTAACCTACGAACATGAACCATGACGAGGATAACCAAGTTATTAGCAACTCGTTGTAAATCAGATATTGACTATAGTAGGAGAGACAGACACCCGCCAGCCACTTATGCAAAACAAGTTGCATGTCAGTCGTGGAACCGGTCTCATGTACGATGACATGTAAGGTTGGTCTGGGCCGCTTCATCCCACTATGCCACCAATATCCAAAGTACATAGAAGATGCAATAACATGATCATCATCGCCCACATATAAACATATGTGTACTACCCGTGCAAAGCACCTACGCATAGATCAGGCTCTGATACCACTGTTGGGTCCGCAACATAGAAAAAAAAATTCCTACGGTGTGAACTACACGCCAAGATCTATCTACTAGGTACAAAGCAAACGGGTGGACATACATCCATGGAGAACTTACCCTCGAAGACAACGAGTTTTGTTAACGAGTAGGAACTTGTGGTTGATGTAGTCGTACACTTGCCGATCTCAAGATCGTGAGGAAGTCCGAGCGCCGCAACTCAGCAGCGCATCCGCACTCGCACACACGTTCAAGCCACCGGACAACCTCCACCTCCTCGCTCCAGCGATCCAGCGGAAGTAGCAACTTCTTCCAGATGAAATGCCACCGGGAACATGTATCTCGCTAATCCGAGACCATGGGGGAATAATTCTAGAGGGGGAGAGAGATCCTTCACAAGGAGGTGTAAGGATGAAGGAGGGAATGGGTGGCCTTTTATAGGAGGAGGGGGGTGCCCCCTCTCTCCATGGCCGGCGCATGGGGGGGTGACCCCTCACCTCCCCCATTCATGTGGTGGTAACTCCTCCACATTAAAATGCCTCTTCACATTCCCTTTTAAAGTCTCCACTTTAAATGCATTAAGTTTCTCCAAATTTAATGCTCTGTCATTTAATAAAACTCTTTTTATTAAATTTATTCAGAATTTTGTTAATTACTTTAATTAACAAACATTCACATATAGCCCCTTGCAATATTTCAATATCACATGCAGAACCACTTTCTGCAATTTCACCCGAAACAATTTCCGGTTTCTATTGAAACAATTCCTACGCTTTGCAATTCTTTCGTCTGAAACATATGTGCTCCAAAATGGTGTCCGGTAACTCTTAAGTGTGCCACCCTATGGTTCGCGAATAATGCAGACATGATCGAGACCCTTCTCCGATCAATAATCAGTAGCGGGACCTGGAGATCCGTACTGACTCCTACACATTCAACGATGACTCCTGTGATCGTGAGAACCTTTAACGCTTGTAACTAAATCCCTTTGTCTCTCGATATATTACATGTCTGAGATTCGATCATCGGTATCTCCATACCTAGTTTGATCTCGTTACCGACATGCACTCTTTTCTTGTTCTCGTGATATAACATTCTAGTGATCACATCACTTGCTTGCAAGCTATCCTAATGTGATATCACCGAGAGGGCCCAGAGTATATCTATCCATCATCTGGATTGACACATTCCACTCTTGATCCATGAGCCTCAACATAACACCTTCATAGCACTGAACCCATCTTTATAGTCACCCTGTTACGGTGTGACGTTTGATGTTATCAAGATACTCTTCCGGTGTTAGCAATTAACATGATCTCATGGTCTAAGGATAAAGATTACTTCGTATGATGTTATAGCAATATAAACATAATTACTTGATCGTAATGCTATACTTCGGATGAATGTTCATCACATCATTCCACCAATGGTGTGACCTTGCTATTAACAACATCCAATGTCCATGATCAGGAAACCTTGATCATCTTGTTAATCAACAAGCTAGTCTATAAGAGAGGCATGACTAGGAACCCTTTTTGTTTATTAAACACACATGTATTGATGTTTCCTATCAATACAATTATAGCATGCATAATAAACTTATATCATATACAAGGAATACATAATAACAACTTTATTATTGCCTCTCAGGGCATATTTCCTTCAACTCCAACATCAAGAACAAGCCCACCAACTGGTTGAAGCACAAGGGCAATAAGAAGAATGTCCAAGGTCAAGTGAAGAATCCGGCCAACATTGTGTGCTTCAAGTGCAAGGAAGAAGGCCATCATGTGAGATGTTGCCCATTGAAGAAGAAGCAACAAGGGAAGCAACCTGAAGCTCCTCCTCAAGCTAGAAGCGGGCCTCTTCCCAAGACTCAAGCTCTTCCTCACGGGGTGGCATATTCCAAGAAGAAAGATGGCAAGAGAAGAACTTGCTACATATGCCGCGAGAATGGGCACCTCTCTTCCTCATGCACCATGGGTAACTCCTCGTCCAATCCTATCTTGATATATGATGCATATTCTCTTGGTAAGGATGAGGTGGGCAATGTGTTTGCCAAATATGTTGGTGCCCAAAGTGGTGTCAAGAAAAGAACCATTTGGGTGGCCAAGCCTATTGTGACTAACTTCTTAGGACCCAACTTGGTTGGGGACCAACAAGCTAAAACTTGATCAATAGGTGTTGTTGGAGGGCATTGGAGGCTTGGCTACATTATGAAGAATTGAGGGGTCTTCATAATTTATTTTTGTCAAGTCAAGCCAATTGGATTATCTTGCCTCTATCTCATATCCAATGTTCCTCCTTGAGGTAACATGTGCTCAACTCCTTTACATTGAAAGTTACTTGCTCCCTTGTGCATGTGTTGGTTTTGTACCATTATATGTGTTTGTACATGTTGTGCTTCCCTCATACCTTTTGTGTTGTCTAGTTTATTTGTGTATGTTGGTTGGCACATCATGTATTTGTGTTTTTGTGTTTGAGCCTTTGTTGAATTTATTTGGTATCTTTCTTGGCTCTTGCGAGAGATTAATGGACTACCCATTTTGGGGGAGTGTTATGCTTAGGCATTCCACAATCCTAAAATGTCTATACATGAGGAATACCACTTATTATGCATATTACAATTTTATCTAGTCTCTATGTGGTATGTCTTTCTCATGATAAATTTAAGTCCCATAATGTCCATTAATCATCTCTATTTGAATGTTTATACCTCTTGTTGAGTTTTTGGTGATTTATCACATTATGGGGGAGTCATATGCTTTGTGCATATTACAAACCTAGAAAATGTGAACATTTGAGGTAGTGTCACTTAGAATTGATATTGATATTTATCTAGCTCCTAAGTGGCACATTTAGCTTAAACAAGTTCCAATTGCTTTGGATTGATTTTATTGCTCATCTTTTGGATCTTGTTTGTGAGTGTTTTTCTTGATATGTTTTTCCTCATATTTGGACCTCCATATCCTCCGTGGAAACCATTTGCTTCAAGTTTGTGTGACTTTTTGGAGCTATCAAGAATCTCTCTCGAAGCATCAAGCATAACTTTTATGTCTTGTTACATGCTTCTTTGTGTGAATATGATCATGATTTCCTTGCAAACTACCTCGGGAAAACTTTCCCCATAATTCTTGTCCTTGGACAAGTGACACTCCATATATGGTAGGATTTATTGATCATGTTCACTTTGGCCTTTGTTTTTCTTTGTCCTATCTTTGGCCAAGAATGTGTTTTATTTTACTCCCATGTCTTCCTTGCCTCTTGTGGATCCTTTTAGTTTATTTGTATTCTCTTGTGTTTTATTTAATGTAGCTAGTAGTGATGATCTCTTTTGTGTGCATTTTGCATTTAAAAGAAAAATTCAATATAATGCACCATTCATGGGGGAGATCTCCTATATTATCTAGAACACTCCTTTTATGATTCTTGTGTTGATCCATATCATGTTTTTTTATGCTTGGAAGTTTGATCTTTTCTTTTGGTACTTTGTGCCATCATGAAAAGTGTAGAGAGTTTGGTTTGTGTTGGAACCTTGCTTTTTTGGGAGTTGGCTTTGTCTCATTCTTTGTTACTTCTTTTGATCTTTTAGAATGAGATAAATCCTTGAGCATTGTGTGTTTTGTGCATCTTTTGCTCTTTGGCTTTTGCCTTGTTCATTTGTTGATTTGAGGTCCTTTCTTGTGTTGATTTGGCTCTTTGATACAATTTGGACACCTTTTGTCGTGTCACACTCTTGTGTGCGACTTCTTGGTTTACTTGGTGTTTTTGTTCAAATTGTATCACTTTTTGGGTTCTTGATAGTCTTGTGCATGCATATTTACTACATGTTTATATCTTGGTATGCTTTCTTTCTTGATCCAATATATAGGGGATTCTCCACCAAATCCTATCGGCTAAGATGTGCATGAAATTCAATTTCATATCAATATGCACATATTTATGTGGAGGATCTCCTATATTGTAGTTGCACTAACTACTTTGGACCCAATTTGTTTGGGAACATAGTGTACTTAATTGTGTTTTAGGTACATTGGAGATATATTGGATGCTTGTCTCATCCATTAGGAAGAAGTGGTGCCTACATGTCAATTGGAGGCAAGCTAGGATGATCAACGAATTCATATCCTCTACATCCTACCATTTATATCTCGGTAACAAGTATCTCTCTCATGCATACATATCTTGCTTCCAACCTTTTGTAGGTTGCTTATTGGCATGTGTTTGTGTTTTTGCATATGTTGTGTTTCTTTTGTTGGTTTTTAGGAGTGCTCTCTATTGAAAATGTGAGTTTGTTGAGATGAGTGCATATAATAGGGACTATACAAAATCATGACCATGATCCACTTATCCAAAATATGTCAATCTAGCAATTATATTGCCTATCCTTTCCTCAATTTTCTCTCATGTGCAATAGTGAGTATCTTGCATCGTTGATTTCTATTTGTGATACGTGTTGCTTTTCTCCATATATTCCAACTATTCCCTTCTTCCCTTGGTAATTGTTGTAATGTATGTATAGTGTCCGTGTTTGAAGCTCATTGATGTACAATAAGATATATTTGAGCCTTTGGCCATGCTTTCATGCAAAAATCCTATTGGTATGTTCTATGACTTCATTTTGTTGTTCATGTGCTCTCTTGTGTATCTATTTTGTGTGTGCATGTTTCTTTGTAGGCATATGTATTTGTGATATTTTCCACCTAGAAACTTATACACACAAGAGAAGAAAAATCTTTGGTTGTTTTTGTTTTCCTTGGAGACCACCTTTTACTTCTTGTTGATTCTTCGGTGGCTTCCAAATTTATTTGCCTATGAGTGCTTGTCCCATTTGCTTGCATCTCCGAGTACTCATAATTTGATCTCTCTTGCCATGTATTGTTGAATGAGTTTGTAGGAGTGAGTATTCCATGATTGTGCACTTTGTTTCCAAATATAATTATTATAATTGGTGCATAATCCTTGGGGAGCTTCTCTAACTCACTTAAGAATGCTATTTTGCCTTTCTCTTTGTTTGAGGTTTAAATGTCAACGGGGGAGTGAGGATTCCATACTTGTGCATGATGTATTCAAATCAATGATTCTAATTTGTGCACAAAGATTGGGGAGCTTCCCTATTTCATTTAAACACTCATTTGCCTGTATCATAATATCTTGTGTCTTTCTTTTGGTATCAATTCTTGTTGTCAATTGGTATTTTTTTGGATCTTTTGTTTGCTTGCTTCATTTGTTGAAGCTTCTTTCTTTTTTTGCAATCTTTGGGTCCTCAATATAGTTTTACTTCCTCCCAAGGATTCATCATTGGATATGTGCATATGCACACCTTTGGAGGAATTCTCACTATATTGGCCATCTAGAACTTTTCACCCATTTTAGCAATCGATGCCAATGGGGGAGAAGTTTTAGAGGGTTTAAGGGAAGTTGGTTTATGCTTTGAGTTGGTTCTTAAGCATTAGCCTTGCATGCTCTTGCATCTTTGTTGTTGCTTGGCATGTTTAATATATAGAGGAAACTCTTCCAACGATAATATATGCAATGAAATTCAAGGTCATCACACATGCATAAATTGTGGGGGAGTTTGCTCTATATATTGTGGTTGTACCAACATCACATACTTGTGTAGTACTTGATGTTGGGGCAACCATTTTGTTCGTTAAATTCCATATTTAAACCCTCTCTAGGGGATTGTCATCAATTACCAAAATGGGGGAGATTGAAAGGACATGTATGCCCCATGTGTGGTTTTGGTAATTAATGACAATCCCTATGGACTAATGTGCAAATTGAGTCTCACTTGTAGGTTTGTCCATTGGCATCGCTTGGACCATGTGTTGGTTTCAAGGATGAAAAAGAAGAAGCATTGTCCAAGGTCTTTGTGCCTATTGGAATCAAGTAGAAGAAGAAGATCAAGTATGTCTTGAAGAAGAAGAAGAAGATGGAGTTCCTCATGGCTTTATTCAAGGCATCATCATCAAGAATTGATGTGCAAGCTCAAGATGCGTCCTCTCTAGAAGATCTCATGCTTGGAGCTTGCCTCCTCGGTGTTCATGCAGTGATGAATACAAGGTCAAAGAAGAGGTTTCCCCATGGCGTATGGGGAGCCATTCGCAAGTCTTCATCAAGCAAGAGCAATCAAGAAAGGTGTTCCATCTTGAAGGTGACAAGATCGTCTACATCAATCTCAAGTGGGATGCTCAAGGCAAATGTATGATCTTGATAGGGTTTCTATTTTACCGGTCTCTTGTAGTGTTGGGAGACCGGGTTTAGAATAGATAGCCGTACTATCAAGAGAGGCTCTCTAGTGGGTCACTCGTTCGTATCTTTCGGAGAGAGCTCAAACCTTTGCATAGATAGCATTATCTTTCTTGTTTTTTGTTGTTTGTTCTTGTCCATGTGAGGATCTAGACCTTGTGGTTATCTTCATAACAAGCTCTAGTTCATCAAAAACAGATTTCCCTTGCATATCCTATTGTGTTTTTGACCTTGCGGGTTTTCTAGCTCCACACCTTGGGAAATATCTCACATATATATTCATGCTATTTTATCCCTTTGTGACACCCAATATTTCACCTTTTGTTGGATTCTACTCTTTATTATCTTTCCAACAAAATTGGTTTCATCTCAATTGGAGTTTCCAAGCTCAACTTCTTGCGTTTTGGGTTTTGGAGGTTTTACCGGTTCATCGCTTCTGAGAGGTTCTACCTTTCTCCATTTTATTTTTATCCTCCCTTGTTGGACTATGATGTTTATTTGCATAATCTTGTAGAGCTTTTTGTTCTCTTCAAAACGAGCCCAAGATCATCAAAATCAGAGTCCGGAGTGAAAAGTTATTAAAGTTTTCATGCAATATTGTCCAACGTTTTTGCTTGAGCGGTAGTACCGGCCCAAGTTCCACCTGAAGTTCCGGTAAATCTCGTTTTTGTTCAGTAACTTGTGTTTGTATTTACCGGTAGTTCCGGTGGAGCACCGGTAGTTCCGGTGGGGCACGAATCTGGCCCTAACGGGTAGATTTTTCTTGCCCTACTTAAGGGCCCCCTCTTCTCCAAAGTTTTCCCAACTTTGGAGGTCATTTTTGCTAGCTCTTCCACTCTCTCTCCTCCATTGTTGACCTTTAAAAGCTTGCCCTCTTCCCTTCTCCCTCCCATGATTCTTGCATCTTTTTGAGGGATTTGAGAGAGGAGATCTAGATCTACAAGCCCCACCAAACCAAATTCCTTCTTTGTGAAGGAATCCTTGGGATATAGATCTTGGAGAGTTTTGTGTTCTCCTATTGTGTTCTTCCTCCCTTATTCCCCCAATAGCTTTTATAGCTTTGGTGGAATTTGAGAGTGAAGGACTTGCCTCTTGCATTTGGTGCATAGGTTTGAGTTCTCCTCGAAGATTCGACGAGTTCAAGCCCTTGGGCTTGTTTCTCTTGGGTTCTTGGAACCCTAGACGGTTGTGTGGTTGGATTGTTGACTTTTTGTGGTCTTGTAGCCTTTTGTGGCCTTGTTGCCTTTTGTGGCTTTGTAGCCTTTGTGGCATTGTTGTTGGGAGCCTCCAATTGAGTTGTGGAGATTGCCCTAATCTTGTACGGGTTCGGTGACCGCCCTCAAGTGTCCCATAGTGGAACGTGAGTAGGGCTTTGTGGCGAGCTCATGGGAGAATATGGTGAGCCTTTTATGGCGTTGGTGAGTTGCATGCCTTCGCATCTTGGGGTGAGGCCTTTGTGGCGTTGGGTGAGCATCGAGCCACCACACCTCGAGGTGAGCCACTTGTGGCGTTCGAAGTACATTGCGCCCCCGCACCTATCCAACGGAGACGTAGCTTCTTGGAAGTGAACTTCGGGAAACAAATCATCGTCTCCGTGTCCATCGGTTATCTCTCAACCGAGCCCTTTACTTATGCAATTTACGTTGTGATAGCCTTCGTGCTTGAAGTAGTATATCTTGCTATCACCTTGTTGCTTGTCTTGCTTAGCATAGGGTGTTGGTGCACTTAGTGAAACTAGTGGATATAGGTTTTGGCTTGATAAATTAAACGTTAAGTTTTATTCCGCATTTATTTGAGCCTAAACCGTAATAATTTTAAAACGCCTATTCACCCCCTCCCTCTAGGCGACATCCATTTCCCTTTCAGCGGCAATAATGAATGAAAAGCAACAAGCACTTAAAATAGTTCATAACACAAATAACTAGCTAGTGTCGCTCACAATCAAGTTCAACGTTTGACGAAACATACTCTAGAGGTTTTGCTAGGCAAGTTTAACATAGTGATAACAGGTTACAACGCGAGTTCGGAACTAACAGCTAGCTACCCAGGCAATGCAATCATCAAGACTTCTTCGGCTGTTGAGTCGGCTTTAGGGGGGCATTGATGGAGCCCGACCGAGTTTTCGCCATCTGCATGAACGTCCTGCGGTCACCCTGCTGCGCTAAGCATTTGTCTATCTCCCTGTTGGGCGGTGTATGGCCGCCCTAGAAGCTACCCCGGATTTCATGACTCCCTGGTGCACAATTATCGCGAGCTCCTCCTGGATGTCGAAGAAGTGCTTCCTGAGGTTGAGATCATGTATTATTGCAAGCCTTCAGCCCACTTCGCGAGGTCAGATGGCAGCGTTTTGCTCTCCATGCCATTGAAGAACGCCTTCATGTGGTAAATGGCGTCGAAGGCATCCTTCCTGTTGCCAGACGGTTGCTTGACGCAGGCGAACTTGGTGTTGTGGCGGAACACGTGCGCCGAACTTCACATGTCGTGTTGCCAGTTTGACGCCTCCTACTGCGACGTAGCCAGTGAGAGCACCATTAAGAATGTTCTTGATATTGGTGTAGTTTTTCAGGATTGCACTGTTTGAGTCGAGGTACACGGCTGTTGAGTGTTTCAAATTCAAGCATATGAGCATGCTGCCTGTCTGACCATCCTCCGTGATGGGATGGTAGGGAAGGAGAATCACATCTTTGTCCGAGTATGTTTGCAGGAAGGTTGAGAGGTAGTCGGTCACCAGCGCTATGTCCTCGGCATCTTTCAGGACGACGTCATGCATGAAGTAGGGACCCACTATCTAGATGCCCCAGATCTTGTCTCTGGTGACCTGCATGGCCATATTGAGGGAGAATAGCCGGACCAGGGTATTGTGCAGCCGGAACCCGTTCAACATGTCGAAAATGTTGGAATGCCGCAGGTAGAATATATCACCGGGGCGTACACTAACGAAGCACGACACATAAGGCACCTTAGCCTTGAAAACGAGGTATGACTAATCGTTCTTGCGAATGCGGCGCTCCTCAATTGTGAGACAGCTATAATGAAGATTGCCCATTTGAGAGCCTACGACCTCGAGTAACGAGTTACACATCATCGGTGCACCTGCCACGTGCTACTGATTCCTGGCTTGCCCCATAGGGCCGTCCTGAGCCCGGAGAACAAGATTTGGACCCTTGATCTGGTCACCCTTAGGCTTCCTTTTGCGACCCTGCTTCCTGCCCTTTGGGGCGTCGGCCACCGTGTTCACCTCACTGGTCACCTTATGAAGGGTGCTGGGGCTAATCAAAGGAATTGTTGGCCTCAAAGGCTCGGTGAAGGGGGTGGTTGGCAACGTCTCTTGACTAGTTGGGAAGAGACGCACCTGGCAAGGGGGTTTCGACGGTGCTGGTTGGGTATCGGCAACTTGATGTGTGCCTGATGGTCCCGGCTCATACCAATCAGAAAACCTTGTGTTAACGAACTAGTCACCAAAGTTCAGATCAATTTCTCCATCATCATCATAGGGATCCTATGCCATGTTGTCCAAGTCTGCCATCTCGAAGTCTTCATCATGTGCTGGCTGTGCTGCCTCTGGGGGATGTTGAGCTGGTCCTCCGTCCCCAAACGGATATGGCTCTTCGGCCATAGGTACAAGTAGCTGAAGCCGGTATTGAGGACCGCCGCCGTCTTCTCATCATACCATCCTTGAGGTTGAGAGGGAGGTTCCACTTGCTCGTAGCCCGGAAGCACCATACTGTATCTAACCCTCATCATGGCGGGTGGCATTATGACATTGTGCATTTTGCGGTTCTTCGGTTGAACGATAGTACCTTTGGCAACATCCTTCAACTGGCCGCCCACCTAGTGCATTAGAGTGCAAGGAGTGTCTCCCTGTGAAAGACATGTAGGCCGGGTGTCAGTAATACGAAGATCAAGTCATCGGTGTGGTTAAGCCTCCCAACTCTCGCTTTAATTAGTTAGTTACCTTGAGGGCGTCGAACTCGGCCAAGGTCGAGGCACCGCCGCCGGCAGGCTTGAGCACGCAAGTGGCAGAGTGGCTGCCTAATGGCACGGTGGTGCGGGCCAGTGCCTTCGCCGCAGCGGGCAAGTTAACATCTGGAGCTAGAGGAGTCTCCACCACCACCGGCCCCGCTGGAGGTGTTACCAGCTCCACCGGCCCTACTAGAGGAGTCACCAGCGCCTCCGGCCATGCCACGTTGTCCGATTGGGCACTGTCGAGGTTGGGAACCAGTGGCAGCCCTTGTTTACCACCCTTCTGCCACTTGTTGTACTTTTCCATGTAGGCGGGGAGGATGGTGTTGAGCTTATCGTTCACTTGTGACTGGACTTGTGCCTGGACTTGTGTATGAACTTGTTCTTGGAACTTTGTCTCGGCAGCCGACACAGCCTGTTTCATGGCATCTTGGACTATATTGGGAAAGGCTTCCACCTGTTCCCTTAGGTGTGTTACCTCGGCGCTTTTGGCCTTCCTTCCCTTCCTCTCCGTGGTTCCATAGTACTCGGACCATGTTATGTCGCCAAAGCCGACCACACGACTAGCCGACGACGGGGCCGACAGGGGCTCGACAATCTTGGTCTGGTTCAGCGCCCTGTTAAAAGTGGTGTCCCACTTGGAGACAGGCGCTGACCCCTGGGATGAGGAGCTCCTACACTCCTCGTCCTGCGCACAAGGAACGCGAAGCATTTGATCAGAAAAACTAGACTTCATTGATTAATCGTGAACGTAATTAATCGACTTGCATGCAAACTAATTACATATTTTCTCATGAAGTCCATCACCTTCATAGCAAAGGGGCCGACGGGCTCCGAGGAATAATTAGAACTCCCTTTCGGCTTGGCAAACCGGGCCCTGACAAAGTGCTTTGCCTGCTTCTCTTTTATGTTGTCGAAGGGAGGTGTCAACCCCTTTGCACGAGCATCGGTGTCCTCCTTCTCCCATTTGGGAATCGCAGCTCTATAACCGCCGAAGCCGAGATGGTGGGTACCAATGTTCTTCTCGTACAACTCCTTGAAGTACTGAGTCTTGGCCTTGCTCATGGCGGATTCACATCTGACCTTGAACACCTTGAAGTGTTCTTCCGTGACCAGAGGCTCCCTCTTGACGACCTCCGAATAACTTAGCTCATCCTCGAAAATCAGCTTCTTCACCCGGACCTTCCAATTCGACAAGGCCTTGGTCATCTTCTTGAGGGCGTACTTGTTCACCGGATTCCCTTTGAGATTGTCGTTATTGTACTTGTGTTCCTCATCATTCGGGAACATGTATCTTGCTTGCAACTTCTGGAAGAGCTGGATGCGGAACCCCCTGTTCTCTTCGGCCTTCAGGTTCTCCGTGTTGATCATGACGGTGTTCTGGAGGATTGCCGCGAGCTGGTTTGAGTAACCCGCGACAAACTCGGCCGGCTCCAAAGGCGCACCTTCATCGTTCACGCTTGTGATGATGGACCTTTTGATGCCGATCACGATCGGGGCCCGCTCCTTCTGGGCCTTCTTCAATGTTCTACCACCATCCATAGTAGCTTCACCACCGCCATTAGTGGTAGTGGTGTCGCTATCGGTGTCCCCCATCTCCTCATCGCCTGATGACATATCCTTGTCCGCCCTCATCTCGTCGTCCCGCGGAACGAATTTCGGGTCCTCTTTGGATTCCATCTCTGCCTACTGCTCCCAAAAGGGCTTCTTGCTAGAAGGGCCCTGCTCCACCGACATTTCTAAACACACAAATAAATGGAACTAATAAGCACAAAAATTCAAAGAAAATTTCGGCATAACCTTTGCTAATTTTCTATGTCTAGGAGTGCTAGAAATTCGTCGGAACATAAATGAATCAACATTCCGGCGAAACATTGGCAACTCAAAAAGAAAAACCTGCACAAAAAGCCTAAATAGGCACAAACACAGCCATTTTGCTGCCAGCATACACAAACATAGCCATTTTGGACAGCATACACAATATATGCATAAAATAAATATCAGGTGTTGAAGCAGTACAAGCAGTTCATTAGTACCAGATGTACATCACAAAGAATAAGAACCATATGTACATGTTGTAGTACCAGATGTACATGTTGTAGTACAAGAAGATGTTATAAGTAGTTCATTAGTAGCAGATGTACATGTTCCCGTGATATAAGCAGTTCATTAGTACCAGATGTACATGTTATAGTACAAGCAGTTCATTAGCAGTTCATTTGTACCAGATGTTCTGGATATGTCTGGATTGGAAATACCCTTGGACAGTTCTTGGTGGTGCGCTCACGTGCGTGTGGATGTACTACTACTAACCTCATAGGTAATGTAGTGTGATGTGCAGTATGCAGAGGTAGTATACATATCTGGGGAGGCGGTGCCCCCCCGACATGCATGTAGCTCTGCCAGTGCTTCTGTACACTAAACGAAACGAGACCACATGTTGCGAAAGCTATTTACAGCATCCCACACTGATAAAAACATTGTCAAATAACACACTGCCAATTTCACAGTTAGTTTTCCTTTGAAAAAGCTAGAGAGAAATAGAAAATACATTTTTGTTTTTGGAGTAGAACCACATTTGATATTGAGCATTTGCCCCCAGAATTTCCAACAACCAACGACCATTTCTTCAAAAATATAAACAGTTCATAAACCAAGCATATATAGTATTTAGTAGAGACAACCTACTGCATAAGGTGATGTGATGACATATGTTGAAAAGTGGTCATCACTAATGGACTAAAGGTTTTTTTAAACAATAGACATAAATTTTATAACAAAACAAATTGCAGTTAAGATAGCTTCAAAGCAGAGATTAAACCCCAAAACTAACTACAACAGTAGTACTAAGCATGCATGCATGCATCATCTTCACTGAAGTACCCATCGGCAATTCAAAATCATCCATGCACTGACATGTAGTAGTAGCAGGCTAACTGTTTTTAGGAACACAATCAACATAAAAATAACTTAAGGTACTAGATATATAGATTGCAGCCACAATTAACCGAGATTTCCACAACATTTTTTTTCTAGATCACAGGTGAGAGGGGAGAGGGGAGGGAAGAGGGGTAAGGGGAAGGGGAGGGAGACTGGAAGGGGGTCACGCACCTCGATGATGGTGGACGGCGGGTGCGGACGGCGGCAGGAAAGGGCGACGACAGCGCGACAGAGGAAGGGCGGCACGGGCGGGCTCCTCCTCCTCTTCCTGGGCATGGTGGCGTGAGCGGGCTCCTCCTCCTCCTCCTCCTCCTCCTGGGCATGACGGCGCAAGCAGCAGAGCGAAGGCGACGGCGCGGTAGAGAGCGAAAGCGACGACGGAGAGGTTGCAGAGTACACAGGCCCAGTCGATCTACTCGATCCAGAGAAAAGTGAGCGAGAAAAAAAGTCGATTGACAGGTACCAGCTTATGCGAGGCGTATATTTGAAAATGCGCCTCGCATAAGTTTACGCGAGGCGCATTCTAGCCATAAGCGCCTCGGCTATTCTTCACTACTAGTCAACTAGCGCGCTACGCTGGTATGTGTCAACTAACACACACTAGCCCACTGGTATCGACCCTTGTCCTGTTATAAACCCTAGCCACCCAGGTTCGAATTCTGAGGGCAACATATTTTTGTAAAATGTTTTTAAAGGCCATTTTTCACTACTAGTCGTCTTCTTGCCCTTCTTTGTCGTGGTTGCATAGGTTAGGTCCGGGACGTCTTCACTACTTCTTTTAAACGGGAGTCCTTTCTTAGGTAGGGTTATGGTGTACGGTGCTTGGCTGCTGTATCCGTCTTCCATCTTCGGGTCACCATTCTGGTCAAAGTCTTGCTCGTTGGCGACTCCGTCCATTTCGATGATGTTACTTTTGCCTCTCCCGACGACAAACCGGCTAGGCTTTGATGGGTCTATGATGTACTAGCATTGGTCGACCTTGCTAGCTAGAACCCAAGGCTCATTTCTCGCGGGTGCATTCGCGCTGGTGGTCTTTGACGGTATAACCATGGTAGTGAAATATCAGGCTTATTTCTCGACGCTCTTGGTCCACCTGAAACGGAAGATCGGCACCTTCTCTGCAACGTAGTCGAGCTCCCAAATCTCTTCGATCCTTCCGTAGTATCTTTCCGGGACGTCGCCGGTGTAGAATATCCCCGTAACCCCTGAGTTCTGGTAATCATAGCTATTGTCCTTTTCCTCTGTATAGAACGTGTATCCGTTAATATCGTATGCGTGATAGGTCATTAGGTTGTGCGAGGCGCCCCGTGACATGGAGAATATGAGTATATCTTCCTCCGAGTACTCGCCCTGCGGTGGATTAGCAATGACCTTCTCCCTGAACCACCACGTGAAACCGGAGTTGTGCTCCTTGATAACATCTTCCTCTGAGTACTGGTGCCCATGGTCAGCGTAATTATTCTTAATAAACTCTTTGTGCTCATATATGTATGGATCGACCACCTGCATGTGCTGTAGCGTGACCAGGTTTGCTCTTTCAAAGTCCTTGGTTCGGCCCTCGATGTCGACATGCTTTGGGCGCCGACCCTCGTGGTGACCGCATCCAGCGAGCCTCCCGAGGTGCTTGTTGAATGGTAGGCCAAGAGGGGTCTCGGTTTGTAGAAAGTTCGAGCAGAAAGAGATGCACTCTTCGGCCAGGAAGCCGTTTTCTATGCTTCCATCTAGACATGACCTGTTCTTAACGTATCCTTTGATGTGTCCATTGAGCCTTTCGAACGGCATCATGCTTCACAGAAACGAAGGACCGAGCTGGACGATATCCTCCACGACATGGAGAAGTAGATGAAGCATGACGTCAAAGAATGCAGGGGCAAATAGATCTCGAGCTCGCATAGTATCACCATGATCTCGTCCTGTAGCCTTGTGAGCTGCTTAATGCCTATTGACTTCTGAGATATGACGTCGAAAATGTTGCAGAGGCCAAACAACGTTTCATGGACGTGCTTGTATATTATACCTCGAACCGCGACCGGGAGTACCTGCGTCATCAGCACAGCGATGTAGTGAGACTTCATCCCACTAAAGCGTTGTTTCGCCTCGTCTAGCCATCTGCTTATCTTCCCCGCGTAGCCGTTCAGAAATTTGACTCCGAGGAGGTACTTCATAAACTGTATGGCCTCCTTCTTACTCAGAGTGAAGCACGAGGCCTTGAGCTTGACCTCGCCCTTCTTGACCTGCTTTTTGCCCTTGCGATGATGGCTATTCTGTGTTTCCGTCTCCTCCTCCTCGTCATTGCTAGGTGGTGGTTGAAGTTCATCCCTGATGCCCATATGCTTCAAGTCGTTCCTTGCCTTTGGCCCATCTTTGGTGTTGTTGGTGTTAAGGAGGGTGGCAAGCAGACTCTCACCCATGTTCTTCGTGATATGCATGAGATCGAGGCTATGAGGCACGCGGAGGATCTTCCAGTATGGCAAGTCCTAGAAAACAGACCTCGCCTTCCATACCTTCAGCAACGGCTCTGGCTTCTTCTGGGTCTTTCCTGGTGCAGGGCATTCCTTCCAGTTATTCAACAGCTCGTAGATTTGCGCGCCGCTCCTCTGGTCCGAGATTCCTCAGAGCTCGACCGCCCCATCGAAACAGATCTCCTAGCTTTCTCCAGGCGTGATTCTTGGGAAGCCACCTCCGAGCCCCAAGGAACACGGTTTTCCCGGACCCGGGATATTTCTGTAGCTGGCGGTACATTGTATTATCTTTGCACCTAACGCACCCATAGAATCCTTGGACCACCTGCCCCGAGAAGTATCCGTAACCGGGATAGTCTTGCACCGTCGTGATCACCGCCGCTCTCATGTCGAAGTATTCTTGTCTCGAGGCGTCCCACGTACGGGCTCCTTCTTCCCATAATGTGGCCAGCTCCTCTTTCAACAACACGAGATACAGATTGATGTCTGTACCGGGTTGTTTTGGCCCTTGAACCAGCATACTCATGGTTACGTACTTCTTCTTCATGCACAACAAAGGGGGAGGTTGTAGATCCATACAAACTTGGGCCAGGTGCTGTGTGTGCTGCTCTGGCTTCCGAACAGATTGAGTCCGTCGGTGCTCACGCCCAGCCTGAGGTTCCTTGACTCTTTCCCGAAATGTTGGTAATATTGGAGGTCCAACGCCTTCCACTGGCAAGCATCCGAAGGGTGGCTCATCATTTCCTCCTTCTCCAGATCATCGTCTTCCGGCCTCTTTCTTTCCATGTGCCAGCGCATGAGCTCTGCTTCCTTAGGGTCTGCGAAATACCGCTTCAGACGACGAGTTAGAGGAAAGTAGCACACCACCTTTCTAGGAGCTTTCTTGGCCCCTCTCTTGTATCGAGAGGTCTTACACACCAGACGCGTGGTCTTCTCCATGTCCTCGCCCTGGTAGATGATGCAATCATTTATGCAGATGTGGTATTTCATGTGCGGTAGATTGAGAGGGCACGTGACTTCCTTGGCCTCAGCGGTACTAGTCGGACATGTGTTCCCCTTCTTGGGAAGAATATCATGCTAGAATGCAATGTTGTCATCGAAGCATTCGTTGGTCATTTTGTGTTTCTCCTTCATCTCTAGAGCCATGAGCATTACATTTAGATGGGTATCCCTGTCGTTGCATCCATCAAACAATGGAGTGACCGCGTGTTTCTTCATTTGCTCCAGCTTAGATTTCTCTCTAGCAGCGGCTCTGGCATTACTCGTCTCCTTAAGAAGCAGATCTTGGACATGAGGGTCTCACAGCTAGCTTGAATCATGGTCGACACCTTGATCTTTGTGTTCATGCCCGGCGCCACCTTGATCATCTTCGTGTTCATGCCCGGCGCCACCCTGATCTTCATGATCATCACCTGCCCCGCCGTCGGCGTCTTGATCTTCGTGATCATGACCGGCATCTTGATCTTCACCATTATTGACATCCTCATCATCATCTTCGTCATCACATACCCATCGAGTGTAGCCATCCATGAAACTACGTCGGAGCAGGTGCGACTCCAGCATTCCGGAATCGTGCCTTATCAGATACATCAGCTTGTAGTCGCGACATGGACATCTTATCTCCATCTTGTTTGCGCGTGCAATATCGGTCCTCGCGCATCTCATCCACCTATCCACGAGGGCTTTGCAGATCAGTGGTCGGACCATGGTCGCCTACGCGTGGTACAAAGAGCAAGAGAATAATTAGAGCATATATGGACATCTAGATCGCCCGAAAAATTCGGCATGACCTCCCCTAAAAAGAGGACATCCGCGAGTGCCAAAAATTCACCGGAAAAGAAATTAATTGACATTCCGGCAAAACATTGGCATCTCCAATGAAATCCCTGCATAAAAAGAAGAATGCACCACAACACAATCATATAGTCACAGTGTCGCTGACAACGCACATGAGCATGCAAGCAACGCCTTCACGCTTCCTCCAACAACAACTTGCGCAAGAGAGACGGAGGAGAAGTAAAGGGACATGTTGTAGATCTAGAGGAGCAAGAGACTTCACTTACATATGAGTGTCAACCAATAGAGATTGAGCAAGCTTCTATGGTGAATCAATGTGGGAAATGAGGTGGGGAGAAGGAGGGGGCGACCAAATCTGTCTTTTGGTGGAGAGGAAGAAGTGAGGCAAGTGAGTGGGGTGCATGTGCCAAAAAGGTGCAAAAAAGTGAGCCAGGTTATGCGAGGCGTATATTGCAGTAAATGCACCTCCTATAGTGTGAACTATCTGAGGCGCACATGCTAACATGCGCCTCGCCTATGCGGCCACCCGGGCCCGCAGGGGTTACTTGAGGCGCACGTTCCCTAATGCGCCTCGCCTATTGTCAAGTATCGGAGGCGCATGTGACTATATGCGCCTCGCATATTGGACCACCGATCTCCACCCGGGTCCACCCAACAGAGAATATCATTTTGCGGCCCGAAAGTTGGGTCGCCCAGGCAACGCGGTACCCAAGTTCCCTGAAATCAGCCGGGATGGCTATAGTTGGTGTGCCAAATACTCAGAGGGTGTTTTTCGGCACGAATTCAACTTTAAGTTTCAACACAAAAAAATCAGGCTAACGGCCGTCAAGTTGGGCCCCCTGTCAGTTCTCGTCGTTATGTCGCTCCCTTTGCTTAGACGTCAATTAGGCTTGCAGCGTTGGCGCCTGCATCCATTACGCGTCTTCTTCTTCCCCGGAGCGGCAATCTGTGGGGCGTCGCAGCCATGTCACGGAGCTAGGGCATGGACGAACCTGCTCGGCCCAACTCTCCTCCCTGTAGGCTTGCAGCGTTGGCGCTTGCATCTATTATGCGTCTTCTTCTTCCTTGGAGCGGCAATCTGTGGTCGCGGCCATGGCGCAGAGCTGGGACATGACGAACCTGCTCGGCCCTGCTCTCCTCCCCATCCCGAGTCAGAGCTCGCCCTCACCATGGACGCACCCATGGCACAGTGCGAGGACGAGTATTGGTTCCTGGTGAGATCAGTCACCGTGTCGACCATGCTCGGTTCTGTTTTCGTCCTCTAGAATCCGAGATCGCCGTCGCTGTGGTTGCACCCACACCAATTCTGCCACCTCTGCCGAGGTCTCTGTGGTAGCTCAAGTTCCGTCATGTTGGACCTCTAAGCGAATTTGGAGCTGGGCGGTGGCAACCAGTTGTTGAACCTGCAAGGAATTTGCTGAAGACTGCGTGCCGCTCCAAGGTCTTCGCCTTCTGCCAACGTCCACCGCCAATGTGAGATAATTTAGTTACTTCAATACAAAATTTCGACCAATTTAACTTGTTGATGTATTCCTTGACAATTATAATTTAATCGAGCACCAGAAATATTTTGTAGTGTGCATGAGCATGATCAGTAATATAATTGAACACTAGAAATTTTAAGGCACTCCATATAAAGGAGTAGGTTAATATAGAAGGTTCACCAGAGACACCTCGGATATATTGTCTTACACACAGGTAATAATTAACTAAAACAAAATAAAAGCAGGGGAGGCAGCAGGAGGCCGGGACATGGAGACGCCTAGCAGGGCAGGGGCATGTCAGCAGGAGGCAGCGACAGCCTAGTCGATGGGATACAGGACAGTCCTGACATACTCCCAAAGGAATTTGCCGTAGGCTGCATGCCGCGCCAAGGTAATCGGCCTATGGCGTCTGCCTCCGCCTCTGCCAACGCCCTCCGCATGCTGGATCATGTTGTCGAGGTCCACGTTGATTGCTCTGCCACAGAATGGGCAAAACAGTCTCCCCCTACGGTGGAAACGGATTAGCCCACACCATAACCGCCTCAACACATAGCGGCTCTTGTTGTCCCTGGATACCTTGCTATCGTCCACTTCATCACCATCCTCTTGTTGATTTTTAAGAACATAACTTAGAACTCATACATATGCTTGAATTGTATTACAACTCAAGAATTGACAACATGTATATGTAAGACAATATATCCGTGGATATCAAAGATAAAGCATCTCAGCAATAGTTTGATCGGTTCATATATCATTTCATCTCAACACAATGACAAATAATTGCATCAGAGTGCATGTAGAATAAAGATTGCGGCCTCATAAGTTTATTCAGGGACAACGTGAGTGAACCAAGTAACAATTGCACAACCTATATTGTTCTTGTACATCCCCCCAGGTTCACTAACTCATCCCTAAAAAAATCTAACACCAATGTATCTACCTCTCTTTTGGGGCAAATTTGAATCATTGGCCATAATAAGAAATTGAAATTTAATCGTATAAAAAATTATTTAGGGATATACATAGTCAGGTACAAAAACAAGCCTAAATATTGTAATTATAAATAAAAAACCAAACAATTAATCTTCAGGCACATGTTAAAAAAACTTATGATCAAAACCATTCATATACATATGCATCATACTAATCATTAAAAGATCAGAAACAATTCAAGGATCATATATGTAGTTCCATATGAAAATAAATCTAGGGCCTTATAATTTGTTTTAGAGATGGAGTTGGCGAACCAAAGTACCAATAGCACAACCTATATTGTTTGTGTGCGTTGCTGCCTTAGGTTCACCAACCCATCCCTAAAACACGACACCATCATACGTGTCTCCCCTTGAACTCTTTTGGGGCAAATTTCAATCATCAGCCTCAGTGACAAACTAAAATGTAATTCTTATACACTATGAATGCATGGAATAGATAATTCGAATATCATAGTTCTATGAATGTAGAATACAGATTGCGGCCTCATAAGTTTCTTCAGGGATGGAGTAGGTGAACCAAGTAACAATTGCACAACCTGTAATGTTGTTGTACATTGCCCTAGGTTCACTAACTCATCCCTAAAAAAATCTGACACCAATGTGTCTGCCTCTCTTTTGGGACAAATTTGAATCATTGGCCACAATAAGAAATTGAAATGTAATGGTACAAAACATTATTCAGGGATATACATAGTCAGGTACAAAAACAAGCCTAAATATTGTAATTATAAATAAAAAAACCAAACAATTAATCTTTAGGTACATGTTAAAAATACTTATGATCAAAACCATTCATATACATATGAATCATACCAATCATTAAAAGATCAGAAACAATTCAAGGATCATATATGTTGTTCCATATGAGAATAAATCTAGGGCCTCATAATTTTTTTCAGAGATGGAGTTGGAGAACCAAAGTACCAACATCACAACCTATATTGTTTGTGTGCATTGTTGCCTCAGGTTCACCAACCCATCCCTAAAACACGACACCATCATACGTGTCTCCCCTTGAACTCTTTTGGGGCAAATTTCAATCATCGGCCTCGGTGAAAAACTAAAATGTAATTCTTATACACTATGAATGCATGGAATAGATAATTCAAATATCATAGTTCTATGAATGTAGAATAAAGATTGTGGCCTCATAAGTTTCTACAGAGATGGCGTAAGTGAACCAAGTAGCAATTGCTTAGCTTATATTGATCTTGTACATGGTCCCAGGTTCGCTCACTCATCCCTAAAAAAATCTGACACCAATGTGTATGCCTCTCTTTGAGGCAAATTTGAATCATTAGCCACAATAAGAAATTGAAATGTAATCGTACAAAACAATATTCAGGGATATACATATGGATAATACAGTGCATTCATAGATCAGAAACAATACAAAGATTATATATAGGTTCCATATGAGAAAAAAATTAGGGCCTCATTTTTTCAGTGATCAAGTCAGAGAACCAAAATACCAACAGCACAACCTATATTGTTTATGTGCATTGCTGCCTAAGGTTCACTCACCATCCCTAAGAAAACGACACTATCAGATGCCCTCGCACTATTTTGGGGCAAAATTGAATCATTGGGCTCAGTAAGGAATAGAAATGTAATGTTATAGGCCTGCTGTGTATCGAAATCAACACTCAACTTGCAAAATCAACTAGATGGCAGATGAGCAGATTGGGGTTTTGTGACTAGATGGCAGATGCATCAATCGACTGATCGAACCATATATATACTACCCTACTTCAAGTGCAAAAGAATCTGTACACGATTGAGCAAATCCTATGTATGAATAGTGAAAACTACGGCTGCGACTAGAGAAGCTAGGAATGTAGTACCTCAGACTCCTCATCAGGGACCTCCTCCTCGAACTCGTCATTCTCCGCGATTGTGTCTAAGATTTCTTGTACGGCGATGGGGTCGATGATGTAGATCACCGGATTGCCTCCGCCTGCCCCCATCCAGATTTGCTGCTGGCACCACGACGTTGTCGGCCACCTGCTGCTCGGCGGCGACGGCTACTACCTGCTGCTCAGCGGCGACGGCCACCACCTACTAATCGGCGGCGACGGCTACTGGTTGGACGGATGAGCTCGCACCCTCGACGGCGCGGCGACGAGCGGCGTTCGTGCCCGGAGAAGACGCCTCCGCCTGCTTGGCGACGACCGAGCCATCTGCTGTTGCGCCTTCAACTGGTTTCACCTCCGGCTCGTCTCCATGCGTACGCTTCATGGAGCACCAAGGGAAGGAGGTAGTGCAAGCGAGGGAGCTTCGGCGCGCGCGGTAGGTGCAGATTGGGGTCTTGGGACTAGACAGACTGGGGGAAAATGACATGAGCTCATGGAAGAAGAAGGTCGAGGGGGGTTATAAACACCGGACTGTTCGTAGTCCTCGAGTGGACACGTGTGGTGGGCGGGGGGGGGGCTACCACGATCTCCACCCTTTTTTTTAAACAGCCACGATCTCCACTTTAGAGCTGCGTTGAAAACACGCATATGGCAGACCTCGATTCCACTGCATGCAAGTGGCACGGAACCAATTTCTAGCAACGTTAGATCTACTCGAGGGGGGCCTTGATTCATGGAAGTTACTAGCGGTAGGGCCCAGTTCGAAGTGAGATTGAGAGTGTTGCGTAAAAATGGGATATGTCTTATTAAAATCAAGTGGCAATAAATTGCAGTGTCCCGTCGACAATCGTGCACTCGATGACCCCGTTACCCTGTGCATGTGTTGTAGTAGCAGTAGTAGGCTTTTCATACTTGATTAAACTTGACATGACCGCTCGACGACTTTTTCCATGGATGGCATCGTGTTCCTTCCTGTAGAAGTCTCGCTGAGGGAGACGTCCGTGCTGTCTCACGCTCTACTGTGAAGGGCACGACGTGTGCAACAATCATCATTGGATCGCACAGAATCAACAGTTGGTGCGCATGATCCACGTGACAACTTTGACAACAAATCAGGGAGTAGCAGACAGGGTGAGCACAGGTTTGGGATTCTATGAAAGATAGACAGAGGGGGCAAAACTAAGTAGTACCACATAAAACCAAGGGCAAAACCGAGTAGTATAAAAATGGAAAGTTTCTTGTACAATGAAATACATCAAATTATGCCAAGATAGATCCACTAGAGTTCATTGGATGTGTGTTTTTCTCATAAACCACACATGGATCCACCTGTGTGATTGCATGTCTGCTCTTTTCATTAACCACAGTTAGAGTCATTGCATGTCTGTTATTTTCACAAACCACATATCACCAGTGTCATTGCATGTGTGTTCTTTTCACAAATCACAAATGGATCCACCTAGTGTGATTGCATGTCTGTTCTTTTCACAAACCACATAAGGATCCACCAATGTCATTGCATGTGTATTCTTCTAAACAAACCACATAAGGATCCACCAGTGTCATTGCATGTTTGTTCTTTTCATGAACCACACCCAGTGGCATTGCATGTGTGTTCTTCTAAACAAACCACATAAGTCATTGCATGTCTGTTCTTTTCATGAACCACACCCAGTGTCATTGCATGTGTGTTCCTCTAGACAAACCACATAAGGATCCACCAGTGTCATTCCATGTTTGTTATTTTCATGAACCACATAAGGATCCACCAGCGTCATTGGATATTTGTTCTTCTCATGAACCACACATGGATCCACCAGTGTCATTGCATGTCTGTTCTTTTCATGAATCATAGCTAGAGTCATTGCATGTATGTTACTTCGATAAACCACATATGAATCCACCAGTGTCATTGCATGTCTATTCTTTTCATGAACCACAACTAGAGTCATTGCATGTCAGTTCTTTTCATGAACCACACATGGATCCACCAGTGTCATTGCATGTCTGTTCTTCTAAACAACCCACATAAGGATACACCAGTATCATTACATGTCTGTTCTCTTCATGAACCACACCCAGTGTCATTGCATGTGTGTTCTTCTAAACAAAACACATAAGTCATTGCATGTCTGTTCTTTTCATGAACCACACCCAGTGTCATTGCATGTGTGTTCCTCTAGACAAACCACATAAGGATCCACCAGTGTCATTGGATGTGTGTTCTTCTCATGAACCACACATGGATCCACCAGTGTCATTGGATGTGTGTTCTGCTCATGAGCCACACATGGATCCACCAGTGTCATTGGATGTGTGTTCTTCTCATGAACCACACATGGATCCACCAGTGTCATTGCATGTCTGTTCTTTTTATGAATCACATAAGGACCCACCAGTGTCATTGGATGTGTGTTATTCTCATGAACCACACATGGATCCACTAGTGTCATTGCATGTTTGTTCTTTTCATGAACCACACCCACTATCATTGCATGTCTGTTCCTCTAAACTAACCACAGAAGGATCCACCAGTGCCATTGCATGTTAGTTCTTTTCATGAACCACACATGGATCCACCAGTGTCATTGCATGTGTGTTCTTTTTATGAACCACAGCTAGAGTCATTGCATGTGTGTTCTTCTAAACAAACCACACATGGATCCACATAAGTCATTGCATGTCTGTTCTTTTCACAAACCACACATGGATCCACCAGTGTCATTGCATGTGTGTTCTTTTCATGAACCACAGCTAGAGTCATTGCATGTGTGTTCTTCTAAATAAACCACACATGGATCCACCTAGTGTGATTGCATGTTTGTCCTTTTCACCAACCACACATGGATCCACCAGTGTCATTGCATTTGTGTTCTTTTCATGAACCACAGCTGGAGTCATTGCATGTATGTTCTTTCCACAAACCACACATGGATCCACCTAGTGTGATTGCATGTCTGTTCTTTTCACAAACCACACATGGATCCACCAGTGTAATTGCATGTGTTTCTTCTCATGGATCCACCCAGTGTGATTGCATGTCTGTTCTTTTCACAAACCACATAAGGATCCACCAGTGTCATTGCATGCGTGTTCTTCTAAACAAACCACATAAGGATCCACCAGTGTCATTGCATGTTTGTTCTTTTCATGAACCACACCTAGTGGCATTGCATCTGTGTTCTTCTAAACAAACCACATAAGTCATTGCATGTCTGTTCTTTTCATGAACCACACCCACTGTCATTGCATGTGTGTTCCTCTAGACAAACCACATAAGGATCCACCAATGTCATTGCATGTGTGTTCTTTTCATGAACCACATAAGGATCAACCAGTGTCATTGGATGTGTGTTATTCTCATGAACCACACATGGATCCACAAGTGTCATTGCATGTCTGTTCTTTTAATGAATCACAACTAGAGTCATTGCATGTCTGTTACTTCCATAAACCACATATGGATCTACAAGTGTCATTGCATGTTTGTTCTTTTCATGAACCACATCTAGAGTCATTGCATGTCTGTTTTTTCCATTAACCACACATGGATACACCAATGTGATTGCATGTGTGTTCTTATCATGAACCACAGCTAGAGTCACCAGTGTCATTGCATATCTATTCTTTCATGAACCACACCCAGTGTCATTGTATGGGTGTTCCTCTAGACAAACCACATAAGGATCCACCAGTGTCATTGGATGTGTGTTCTACTCATGAACCACACATGGATCCACCAGTGTCATTGGATGTGTGTTCTTTTCATGAACCACACATGGATCCACCAGTGTCATTGCATGTATGTTATTTTCATAAATCACATAAGGTTCCACCAGTGTCATTGGATGTGTGTTCTTCTCATGAACCACACATGGATCCACCAGGGTCATTGCATGTCTGTTTTTTCATGAACCACACCCAGTGTCATTGCATGTCAGTTCTTTTCATGAACCACACATGGATCCACCAGTGTGATTGCATGTGTGTTCTTTTCATGAACCACGGCTAGAGTCATTGCATGTGTGTCCTTTTACACAAACCACACATGGATCCACCTAGTGTGATTGCATGTCTGTTCTTTTCACAAACTACACATGGATCCACCAGTGTTAGTGCATTTGTGTTCTTTTCATGAACCACAGCTAGAGTCATTGCATGTGTGTTCTTCTAAACAAACCACACATGGATCCACCTAGTGTGATTGCATGTCTGTTCTTTTAACAAACCACACATGGATCCACTATTGTCATTACATGTGTGTTCTTTTCATGAACCACAACTGGAGTCATTGCATGTATGTTCTTTCCACAAACCACACATGGATCCACCTAGGGTGATTGCATGTCTATTCTTTTCACAAACCACACATGGATCCACTAGTGTCATTGCATGTGTGTTCTTCTCATGAACCATAGCCAGTGTCATTGCATGTCTTTTCTTTTCAAAAACCACATAAGGATCCACCAGTGCCATTGGATGTGTGTTCTTCTAAACAAACCACATATGGATCCACAAGTGTCATTGCATGTCTGTTCTTTTCATTAACCACACCCAGTGGCATTGCATGTGTGTTCTTCTAAACAAACCACATAAGTCATTGCATGTCTGTTCTTTTCATGAACCACAGCCAGTGTCACTGCATGTGTGTTCCTCTAGACAAACCACATAAGGATCCACCAGTGTCATTGCATGTTTATTCTTTTCATGAGCCACATAAGGATCCACCAGTGTCATTGGATGTGTTTTATTCTCATGAACCACACATGGATCCACCAGTGTCATTGCATGTCTGTTCTTTTCATGAATAATAGCTAGAGTCATTGCACGTTTGTTACTTCCATAAACCACATATGAATCCACCAGTGTCATAGCATGTCTGTTCTTTTCATGAACCATAGCTAGAGGCATTGCATGTCTGTTAATTCCATTAACCACACATGGATCCACCAGTGTCATTGCATGTGTGTTCTTCTCATGAACCACAGCTAGAGTCACCAGTGTCATTGCATGTCTGTTCTTTTCATGAACCACACCCAGGGTCATTGCATGTGTGTTCCTCTAGACAAACCACATAAGGACCCACCAGTGTCATTGGATGTGTGTTCTTCTCATGAACCACACATGGATCCACCAGTGTCATTGGATGTGTGTTCTTCTCATGAACCACACATGGATAAACTATTGTCATTGCATCTCTATTCTTTTCATGAATCACATAAGGATCCACCAGTGTCATTGGATGTGTGTTCTTATCATGAACCACACATGGATCCACCAGTGTCATTGGATGTCTGTTCTTTTCATGAACCACACCCAGTGTCATTGCATGTCTGTTCCTCTAAATAAACCAGATAAGGATAGACCAGTGTCATTGCATGTTAGTTCTTTTCATCAACCACACATGGATCCACCAGTGTCATTGCATCTGTGTTCTTTTCAAGAACCATAGCTAGAGTCGTTGCATGTGTGTTCTTCTAAACAAACAACACATGGATCCACCTAGTGTGATTGCATGTCTGTTCTTTTCACAAACAACACATGGATCCAACAATGATATTGCATGTGTGTTCTTTTCATGAACCACAGCTAGAGTCATTGCATGTGTGTTCTTCTAAACAAACCACACATGGATCCACCTAGTGTGATTGCATGTCTATTCTTTTCACAAACCACACATGGATCCACCAGTGTCATTGCATGTGTGTTCTTTTCATGAACCACAGCTAGAGTTATTGCATGTCTGTTCTTTTCACAAACCACACATGGATCCACCTAGTGTGATTGCATGTCTGTTCTTTTCACAAACCACACATGGATCCACAAGTGTCATTGCATGTGTGTTATTCTCATGAACCACAGCCAGTGTCATTGCATGTCTGTTCTTTTCACAAACCACATAAGGATCCACAGTGCCATTGCATGTGTGTTCTTATAAACAAACCACATAAGGATCCACCAGTGTCATTGCATGTCTGTTCTTTTCATGAACCACATACGGATCAACCAGTGTCATTGGATGTGTGTTCTTCTCATGAACCACAGATGGATCCACCAGTGTCATTGCAGGTCTGTTCTTTTCATGAATCACAACTAGAGTCATTGCATGTCTGTTACTTCCATAAACCACATATGGATCTACAAGTGTCATTGCATGTTTGTTCTTTTCATGAACCACATCTAGAGTCATTGCATGTCTGTTTCTTCCATTAACCACACATGGATCCACCAGTGTGATTGCATGTGTGTTCTTCTCATGAACCACACATGGATCCACCAGTGTCATTACATGTATGTTCTTTTCATGAATCACAGCTAGAGTCATTGCATGTGTGTTACTTCCATAAACCAGATATGGATCTAGCAGTGTCATTGCATGTCTGTTCTTTTCATGAACCACAGCTAAAGTCATTGCATATCTGTTACTTCCATTAACCACGCATGGATCCACCAATGTCATTGCATGTGTGTTCTTCTCATGAACCACACATGGATCCACCAGTGTCATTGCATGTCTGTTCTATTCATGAACCACAGCTAGTGTCATTGCATGTATGTTCCTCTAGACAAACCACAAAAGGATCCACCAGTGTCATTTCATGTCAGTTCTTTTCATGAACCACACATGGATCCACCAGTGTTATTGGATGTGTGTTCTTCTCATGAACCACGTATGGATCCACAAGTGTCATTGCATGTCTGTTCTTTTCATGAATCACATAAGGATCCTCCAGTGTCATTGGATGTGGGTTCTTCTCATGAACCACACATGGATCCACTAGTGTCATTGCATGTCTGTTATTTTCATGAACTACACCTAGTGTCATTGCATGTCCGTTCCTCTAAACAAACCTTATAAGGATCCACCGGTGTCATTGCATGTCAGTTATTTTCATGAACCACACATGGATCCACCAGTGTCATTGCATGTGTGTTCTTTTCATGAACCACAGCTAGAGTCATTGCATGTGTGTTCTTCTAAACAAACCACACATGGATCCACCTAGTGTGATTGCATGTCTGTTCTTTTCACAAACCACACATGGATCCACCAGTGTCATTGCATGTGTGTTCTTTTCATGAACCATAGCTGGAGTCATTGCAAGTATGTGCTTTCCACAAACCACACATGGATCCACCTAGTGTGATTGCATGTTTGTTCTTTTCACAAACCACACATGGATCCACCAGTGTCATTGCATGTGTGTTCTTCTCATGAACCACAACCAGTGTCATTGCATGTCTGTTCTTTTCACAAACCACATAAGGATCCACCAGTGTCATTGGATGTGTGTTCTTCTAAACAAACCACATATGGATCCACAAGTGTCATTGCATGTCTCTTCTTTTCATTAACCACACCCAGTGGCATTGCATGTCTGTTCTTCTAAACAAACGACATAAGTCATTGCATGTCTGTTCTTTTCATGAACCACACCTAGTGTCATTACATGTGTGTTCCTCTAGACAAATCACATAAGGATCCACAAGTGTCATTGCATGTTTAGTCTTTTCATGAGCCACATAAGGATCCACCAGTGTCATTGGATGTGTTTTATTCTCATGAACCACACATGGATCCACCGTGTCATTGCCTGTGTGTTCTTTTCATGTGCCACAGCTGTAGTCATTGCATGTGGGTTCTTTTCACAAACCACACATGGATCCACCTAGTGTGATTGCATGTCTGTTCTTTTCACAAACCACACATGGATCCACTAGTGTCATTGCATGTGTGTTCTTCTCATGAACCACAGCCTGTGTCATTGCATGTCTGTTCTTTTCACAAACCACATAAGGATCCACCAGTGTCATTGCATGTGTGTTCTTCTAAACAAACCACATATGGATCCACTAGTGTCATTGCATGTTAGTTCTTTTCATGAACCACACATGTCTCCACTAGTGTCATTGCATGTATGTTCTTCTAAACAACCCACATAAGGATCCACAAGTGTCATTGCATGTCCGTTCTTTTCATGAAATACACCTAGTGTCATTGCATGTGCGTTCCTCTAGACAAACCACATAAGGATCCACCAGTGTCATTGGATGTGTGTTCTTCTCATGAACCACACATGGATCCACCAGTGTCATTGGATGTGTGTTCTTCTCATGAACCACACATGGATCCACTATTGTCATTGCATGTCTATTCTTTTCATGAATCACATAAGGATCCAGCAGTGTCATTGGATGTGTGTTCTTCTCATGAACCACACATGGATCCACCAATGTCATTGGATGTCTGTTCTTTTCATGAACCACACCCAGTGTCATTGCATGTCTGTTCCTCTAAACAAACCAGATAAGGATAGACCAGTGTGATTGCATGTCAGTTCTTTTCATGAACCACACCTGGATCCACCAGTGTCATTGCATGTGTGTTCTTTTCAAGAACCATAGCTAGAGTCATTGCATGTGTGTTCTTCTAAACAAACAACACATGGATCCACCTAGTGTGATTGCATGTCTGTTCTTTTCACAAACAACACATGCATCCAACAGTGTCATTGCATGTGTGTTCTTTTCATGAACCACAGCTAGAGTCATTGCATGTGTGTTCTTCTAAACAAACCACACATGGATCCACCTAGTGTGATTGCATGTCTGTTCTTTTCACAAACCACACATGGATCCAGCATTGTCATTGCATGTGTGTTCTTTTCATCAACCACAGCTAGAGTCATTGCATGTATGTTCTTTTCATGAACCACAGCTAGAGTCGTTGCATGTGTGTTACTTCCATTAACCACACATGGATCCACCAGTGTGATTGCTTGTGTGTTCTTCTCATGAACCACAGCTAGAGTCACCAGTGTCATTGCATGTCTGTTCTTTTCATGAACCACACCCAGTGTAATTGCATGTGTGTTCCTCTAGACAAACTACATAAGGATCCACCAGTGTCATTGGATGTGTGTTATTCTCATGAACCACACATGGATCCACCAGTGTCATTGGATGTGTGTTCTGCTCATGAGCCACACATGGATCCACCAGTGTCATTGCATGTGTGTTCTTCTCATGAACCACACATGGATCCACCAGTGTCATTGCATGTGTGTTCTTTTCATGAATCACAGATAGAGTCATTGCATGTCTATTACTTCCATAATCCACATATGGATCCACCAGTGTAATTGCATGTCTGTTCTTTTCATGAACCACAACTAGAGTCATTGCATGTCTGTTACTTCCATAAACCACATATGGATCCACCAGTGTCATTGCATGTCTCTTCTTTCCATGAACCACAGCTAGATTCATTGCATGTCTGTCACTTCCACAAACCACACATGGATCCACCAGTGTCATTGGATGTGTGTTCTTCTCATGAACCACACATGGATCCACCAGTGTCATTGCATGTCTGTTCTTTTCATGAATCACAGCTAGAGTCATTGCATGTGTGTTACTTCCATAAACCAGATATGGATCTAGCAGTGTCATTGCATGTCTGTTCTTTTCATGAACCACAGCTAAAGTCATTGCATATCTGTTACTTCCATTAACCACGCATGGATCCACCAATGTCATTGCATGTGTGTTCTTCTCATGAACCACACATGGATCCACTAGTGTCATTGCATGTCTGTTCTATTCATGAACCACAGCTAGTGTCATTGCATGTATGTTCCTCTAGACAAACCACAAAAGGATCCACCAGTGTCATTTCATGTCAGTTCTTTTCATGAACCACACATGGATCCACCAGTGTTATTGGATGTGTGTTCTTCTCATGAACCACGTATGGATCCACAAGTGTCATTGCATGTCTGTTCTTTTCATGAATCACATAAGGATCCTCCAGTGTCATTGGATGTGGGTTCTTCTCATGAACCACACATGGATCCACTAGTGTCATTGCATGTCTGTTATTTTCATGAACTACACCTAGTGTCATTGCATGTCCGTTCCTCTAAACAAACCTTATAAGGATCCACCGGTGTCATTGCATTTCAGTTATTTTCATGAACCACACATGGATCCACCAGTGTCATTGCATGTGTGTTCTTTTCATGAACCACAGCTAGAGTCATTGCATGTGTGTTCTTCTAAACAAACCACACATGGATCCACCTAGTGTGATTGCATGTTTGTTCTTTTCACAAACCACACATGGATCCACCAGTGTCATTGCATGTGTGTTCTTTTCATGAACCATAGCTGGAGTCATTGCAAGTATGTGCTTTCCACAAACCACACATGGATCCACCTAGTGTGATTGCATGTTTGTTCTTTTCACAAACCACACATGGATCCACCAGTGTCATTGCATATGTGTTCTTCTCATGAACCACAACCAGTGTCATTGCATGTCTGTTCTTTTCACAAACCACATAAGGATCCACCAGTGTCATTGGATGTGTGTTCTTCTAAACAAACCACATATGGATCCACAAGTGTCATTGCATGTCTCTTCTTTTCATTAACCACACCCAGTGGCATTGCATGTCTGTTCTTCTAAACAAACGACAAAAGTCATTGCATGTCTGTTCTTTTCATGAACCACACCTAGTGTCATTACATGTGTGTTCCTCTAGACAAATCACATAAGGATCCACAAGTGTCATTGCATGTTTAGTCTTTTCATGAGCCACATAAGGATCCACCAGTGTCATTGGATGTGTTTTATTCTCATGAACCACACATGGATCCACCGTGTCATTGCCTGTGTGTTCTTTTCATGAGCCACAGCTTGAGTCATTGCATGTGGGTTCTTTTCACAAACCACACATGGATCCACCTAGTGTGATTGCATGTCTGTTCTTTTCACAAACCACACTTGGATCCACTAGTGTCATTGCATGTGTGTTCTTCTCATGAACCACAGCCTGTGTCATTGCATGTCTGTTCTTTTCACAAACCACATAAGGATCCACCAGTGTCATTGCATGTGTGTTCTTCTAAACAACCCACATAAGGATCCACAAGTGTCATTGCATGTCCGTTCTTTTCATGAAATACACCTAGTGTCATTGCATGTGCGTTCCTCTAGACAAACCACATAAGGATCCACCAGTGTCATTGGATGTGTGTTCTTCTCATGAACCACACATGGATCCACCAGTGTCATTGGATGTGTGTTCTTCTCATGAACCACACATGGATCCACTATTGTCATTGCATGTCTATTCTTTTCATGAATCACATAAGGATCCAACAGTGTCATTGGATGTGTGTTCTTCTCATGAACCACACATGGATCCACCAGTGTCATTGGATGTCTGTTATTTTCATGAACCACACCCAGTGTCATTGCATGTCTGTTCCTCTAAACAAACCAGATAAGGATAGACCAGTGTGATTGCATGTCAGTTCTTTTCATGAACCGCACCTGGATCCACCAGTGTCATTGCATGTGTGTTCTTTTCAAGAACCATAGCTAGAGTCATTGCATGTGTGTTCTTCTAAACAAACAACACATGGATCCACCTAGTGTGATTGCATGTCTGTTCTTTTCACAAACAACACATGCATCCAACAGTGTCATTGCATGTGTGTTCTTTTCATGAACCACAGCTAGAGTCATTGCATGTGTGTTCTTCTAAACAAACCACACATGGATCCACCTAGTGTGATTGCATGTCTGTTCTTTTCACAAACCACACATGGATCCACCATTGTCATTGCATGTGTGTTCTTTTCATCAACCACAGCTAGAGTCATTGCATGTCTATTCTTTTCATGAACCACAGCTAGAGTCGTTGCATGTGTGTTACTTCCATTAACCACACATGGATCCACCAGTGTGATTGCTTGTGTGTTCTTCTCATGAACCACAGCTAGAGTCACCAGTGTCATTGCATGTCTGTTCTTTTCATGAACCACACCCAGTGTAATTGCATGTGTGTTCCTCTAGACAAACTACATAAGGATCCACCAGTGTCATTGGATGTGTGTTATTCTCATGAACCACACATGGATCCACCAGTGTCATTGGATGTGTGTTCTGCTCATGAGCCACACATGGATCCACCAGTGTCATTGCATGTGTGTTCTTCTCATGAACCACACATGGATCCACCAGTGTCATTGCATGTGTGTTCTTTTCATGAATCACAGATAGAGTCATTGCATGTCTATTACTTCCATAATCCACATATGGATCCACCAGTGTAATTGCATGTCTGTTCTTTTCATGAACCACAACTAGAGTCATTGCATGTCTGTTACTTCCATAAACCACATATGGATCCACCAGTGTCATTGCATGTCTCTTCTTTCCATGAACCACAGCTAGATTCATTGCATGTCTGTCACTTCCACAAACCACACATGGATCCACCAGTGTCATTGGATGTGTGTTCTTCTCATGAACCACACATGGATCCACCAGTGTCATTGCATGTCTGTTCTTTTCATGAATCACAGCTAGGGTCATTGCATGTGTGTTACTTCCATAAACCAGATATGGATCTAGCAGTGTCATTGCATGTCTGTTCTTTTCATGAACCACAGCTAAAGTCATTGCATATCTGTTACTTCCATTAACCACGCATGGATCCACCAATGTCATTGCATGTGTGTTCTTCTCATGAACCACACATGGATCCACCAGTGTCATTGCATGTCTGTTCTATTCATGAACCACAGCTAGTGTCATTGCATGTATGTTCCTCTAGACAAACCACAAAAGGATCCACCAGTGTCATTTCATGTCAGTTCTTTTCATGAACCACACATGGATCCACCGGTGTTATTGGATGTGTGTTCTTCTCATGAACCACGTATGGATCCACAAGTGTCATTGCATGTCTGTTCTTTTCATGAATCACATAAGGATCCTCCAGTGTCATTGGATGTGGGTTCTTCTCATGAACCACACATGGATCCACTAGTGTCATTGCATGTCTGTTATTTTCATGAACTACACCTAGTGTCATTGCATGTCCGTTCCTCTAAACAAACCTTATAAGGATCCACCGGTGTCATTGCATGTCAGTTATTTTCATGAACCACACATGGATCCACCAGTGTCATTGCATGTGTGTTCTTTTCATGAACCACAGCTAGAGTCATTGCATGTGTGTTCTTCTAAACAAACCACACATGGATCCACCTAGTGTGATTGCATGTCTGTTCTTTTCACAAACCACACATGGATCCACCAGTGTCATTGCATGTGTGTTCTTTTCATGAACCATAGCTGGAGTCATTGCAAGTATGTGCTTTCCACAAACCACACATGGATCCACCTAGTGTGATTGCATGTTTGTTCTTTTCACAAACCACACATGGATCCACCAGTGTCATTGCATGTGTGTTCTTCTCATGAACCACAACCAGTGTCATTGCATGTCTGTTCTTTTCACAAACCACATAAGGATCCACCAGTGTCATTGGATGTGTGTTCTTCTAAACAAACCACATATGGATCCACAAGTGTCATTGCATGTCTCTTCTTTTCACTAACCACACCCAGTGGCATTGCATGTCTGTTCTTCTAAACAAACGACATAAGTCATTGCATGTCTGTTCTTTTCATGAACCACACCTAGTGTCATTACATGTGTGTTCCTCTAGACAAATCACATAAGGATCCACAAGTGTCATTGCATGTTTAGTCTTTTCATGAGCCACATAAGGATCCACCAGTGTCATTGGATGTGTTTTATTCTCATGAACCACACATGGATCCACCGTGTCATTGCCTGTGTGTTCTTTTCATCAGCCACAGCTGCAGTCATTGCATGTGGGTTCTTTTCACAAACCACACATGGATCCACCTAGTGTGATTGCATGTCTGTTCTTTTCACAAACCACACATGGATCCACTAGTGTCATTGCATGTGTGTTCTTCTCATGAACCACAGCCTGTGTCATTGCATGTCTGTTCTTTTCACAAACCACATAAGGATCCACCAGTGTCATTGCATGTGTGTTCTTCTAAACAAACCACATATGGATCCACCAGTGTCATTGCATGTTAGTTCTTTTCATGAACCACACATGTCTCCACTAGTGTCATTGCATGTATGTTCTTCTAAACAACCCACATAAGGATCCACAAGCGTCATTGCATGTCCGTTCTTTTCATGAAACACACCTAGTGTCATTGCATGTGCGTTCCTCTAGACAAACCACATAAGGATCCACCAGTGTCATTGGATGTGTGTTCTTCTCATGAACCACACATGGATCCACCAGTGTCATTGGATGTGTGTTCTTCTCATGAACCACACATGGATCCACCAGTGTCATTGCATGTCTATTCTTTTCATGAATCACATAAGGATCCACCAGTGTCATTGGATGTGTGTTCTTCTCATGAACCACACATGGATCCACCATTGTCATTGCATGTCTGTTCTTTTCAGGAATCACATAAGGATCCACCAGTGTCATTGGATGTGTGTTCTTATCATGTACCACACATGGATCCACCAGTGGTGTTGCATGTCTGTTCTTTTCATGAACCACACCTAGTGTCGTTGCATGTTTGTTCCTCTAAACAAACCTTATAAGAATCCACCAGTGTCATTGCATGTCAGTTCTTTTCATGAACCACACATGGATCCACCAGTGTCATTGCATGTGTGCTCTTTTCATGAACCACAACTAGAGTCATTGCATGTGTGTTCTTCTAAACAAACCACACATGGATCCACCTAGTGTGATTGCATGTCTGTTTTTTTCACAAACCACACATGGATCCACCAGTGTCATTGCATGTGTGTTCTATTCATGAACCACAGCTGGAGTCACTGCATGTTTGTTCTTTCCACAAACCACACATGGATCCACCTAGTGTGATTGCATGTCTGTTCTTTTCACAAACCACACATGGATCCACTAGTGTCATTGCATGTGTGTTCTTCTCATGAACCACAGCCTGTGTCATTGCATGTCTGTTCTTTTCACAAACCACATAAGGATCCACCAGTGTCATTGCATGTGTGTTCTTCTAAACAAACCACATATGGATCCACCAGTGTCATTGCATGTTAGTTCTTTTCATGAACCACACATGTCTCCACTAGTGTCATTGCATGTATGTTCTTCTAAACAACCCACATAAGGATCCACAAGCGTCATTGCATGTCCGTTCTTTTCATGAAACACACCTAGTGTCATTGCATGTGCGTTCCTCTAGACAAACCACATAAGGATCCACCAGTGTCATTGGATGTGTGTTCTTCTCATGAACCACACATGGATCCACCAGTGTCATTGGATGTGTGTTCTTCTCATGAACCACACATGGATCCACCAGTGTCATTGCATGTCTATTCTTTTCATGAATCACATAAGGATCCACCAGTGTCATTGGATGTGTGTTCTTCTCATGAACCACACATGGATCCACCATTGTCATTGCATGTCTGTTCTTTTCAGGAATCACATAAGGATCCACCAGTGTCATTGGATGTGTGTTCTTATCATGTACCACACATGGATCCACCAGTGGTGTTGCATGTCTGTTCTTTTCATGAACCACACCTAGTGTCGTTGCATGTTTGTTCCTCTAAACAAACCTTATAAGAATCCACCAGTGTCATTGCATGTCAGTTCTTTTCATGAACCACACATGGATCCACCAGTGTCATTGCATGTGTGCTCTTTTCATGAACCACAACTAGAGTCATTGCATGTGTGTTCTTCTAAACAAACCACACATGGATCCACCTAGTGTGATTGCATGTCTGTTTTTTTCACAAACCACACATGGATCCACCAGTGTCATTGCATGTGTGTTCTATTCATGAACCACAGCTGGAGTCACTGCATGTTTGTTCTTTCCACAAACCACACATGGATCCACCTAGTGTGATTGCATGTCTGTTCTTTTCACAAACCACACATGGATCCACCAGTGTCATTGCATGTGTGTTCTTCTCATGAACCACAGCCAGTGTCATTGCATGTCTGTTCTTTTCACAAACTACATAAGGATCCACAGTGCCATTGCATGTGTGTTCTTCTAAACAAACCACATAAGGATCCACCAGTGTCATTACATGTCTGTTCTTTTCATGAACCACACCTAGTGGCATTGCATGTGTGTTCTTCTAAACAAACCACATAAGTCATTGCATGTCTGTTCTTTTCATTAGCCAGACCCAGTGTCATTGCATGTGTGTTCCTCTAGAGAAGCCACATAAGGATCCACCAGTGTCATTGCATGTCTGTTCTTTTCATGAACCACATAAGGATCCACCGGTGTCATTGGATGTGTGTTCTTCTCATGAACCACACATGGATCCACCAGTGGCATTGCATGTCAGTTCTTTTCATGAATCACAGCTAGAGGCATTGCATGTCTGTTACTTCCATAAACCACATATGGATCCACCAACATCATTGCATGTCTGTTCTTTTCATGAACCACAGCTAGAGTCGTTGCATGTCTATTACTTCCATTAACCACACATGGATCCACCAGTGTCATTGCATGTGTGTTCTTCTCATGAACCACAGCTAGAGTCACAAGTGTCATTGCATGTCTGTTATTTTCATGAACCACACCCAGTGTCATTGCATGTATGTTCCTCTAGACAAACCACAAAAGGATCCACCAGTGTCATTGCATGTCAGTTCTTCTCATGAACCACACATGGATCCACCAGTGTTATTGGATGTGTGTTCTTCTCATGAACCACGTATGGATCCACAAGTGTCATTGCATGTCTGTTCTTTTCATGAATCACATAAGGATCCTCTAGTGTCATTGGATGTGTGTTCTTCTCATGAACCACACATGGATCCACTAGTGTCATTGCATGTCTGTTATTTTCATGAACTACACCCAGTGTCATTGCATGTCCGTTCCTCTAAACAAACCTTATAAGGATCCACCAGTGTCATTGCATGTCAGTTCTTTTCATGAACCACACATGGATCCACCAGTGTCATTGCATGTGTGTTCTTTTCATGAACCACAGCTAGAGTCATTGCACGTGTGTTCTTCTAAACAAACCACACATGGATCCACCTAGTGTGATTGCATGTCTGTTCTTTTCACAAACCACACATGGATCCACCAGTGTCTTTGCATGTGTGTTCTTTTCATGAACCACAACTAGAGTCATTGCATGTGTGTTATTCTAAACAAACCACACATGGATCCACCTAGTGTGATTGCATGTCTATTCTTTTCACAAACCACACATGGATCCACCAGTGTCATTGCATGTGTGTTCTTTTCATGAACCATAGCTGGAGTCATTGCATGTCTGTTGTTTCCACAAACCACACATGGATCCACCTAGTGTGATTGCATGTTTGTTCTTTTCACAAACCACACATGGATCCACCTAGTGTCATTGCATGTTTGTTCTTTTCACAAACCACACATGGATCCACCTAGTGTCATTGCATGTTTGTTCTTTTCACAAACCACACATGGATCCACCTAGTGTCATTGCATGGGTGTTCTTCTAAACAAACCACATAAGTCATTGCATGTCTGTTCTTTTCATGAACCACACCCAGTGTCATTGCATGTGTCATCCTCTAGACAAACCACATAAGGATCCACTAGTGTCATTGCATGTTTGTTCTTTTCATGAACCACATAAGGATCCACCAGTGTCATTGGATGTGTGTTCTTCTCATGAACCACACATGGATCCACTAGTGTCATTGCATGTCTGTTATTTTCATGAACTACACCCAGTGTCATTGCATGTCCGTTCCTCTAAAAAAAACCTTATAAGGATCCACCAGTGTCATTGCATGTCAGTTCTTTTCATGAACCACACATGGATCCACCAGTGTCATTGCATGTGTTTTCTTTTCATGAACCACAGCTCGAGTCATTGCATGTGTGTTCTTCTAAACAAACCACACATGGATCCACCTAGTGTGATTGCATGTCTGTGCTTTTCACAAACCACACATGGATCCACCAGTGTCATTGCATGTGTGTTCTTTTCATGAACCACAACTAGAGTCATTGCATGTGTGTTATTCTAAACAAACCACACATGGATCCACCTAGTGTGATTGCATGTCTATTCTTTTCACAAACCACACATGGATCCACCAGTGTCATTGCATGTGTGTTCTTTTCATGAACCATAGCTGGAGTCATTGCATGTCTGTTGTTTCCACAAACCACACATGGATCCACCTAGTGTGATTGCATGTTTGTTCTTTTCACAAACCACACATGGATCCACCTAGTGTCATTGCATGTTTGTTCTTTTCACAAACCACACATGGATCCACCTAGTGTCATTGCATGGGTGTTCTTCTAAACAAACCACATAAGTCATTGCATGTCTGTTCTTTTCATGAACCACACCCAGTGTCATTGCATGTGTCATCCTATAGACAAACCACATAAGGATCCACTAGTGTCATTGCATGTCTGTTCTTTTCATGAACCACATAAGGATCCACCAGTGTCATTGGATGTGTGTTCTTCTCATGAACCACACATGGATCCACCAGTGTCATTGCATGTCAGTTCTTTTCATGAATCACAGCTAGATTCAGTGCATGTCTGTTACTTCCATAAACCACATATGGATCCACCAATATCATTGCATGTCTGTTCTTTTCATGAACCACAGCTAGAGTCGTTGCATGTCTGTTACTTCCATTAACCACACATGGATCCACCAGTGTCATTGCATGTGTGTTCTTCTCATGAACCACAGCTAGAGTCACCAGTGTCATTGCATGTCTGTTCTTTTCATGAACCACACCCAGTGTCATTGCATGTGTGTTCCTCTAGACAAATTACATAAGGATCCACCAGTGTCATTGGATGTGTGTTCTTCTCATGAACCACACATGGATCTACCAGTGTGATTGGATGTGTGTTCTGGTCATGAGCCACACATGGATCCACCAGTGTCATTGCATGTGTGTTCTTCTCATGAAGCACACATGGATCCACAAGTGTCATTGCATGTGTGTTCTTTTCATGAATCGTAGCTAGAGTCATTGCATGTCTATTACTTCCATAAACCACACATGGATCCACCAGTGTCATTGCATGTCTGTTCTTTTCATGAACCACAGCTAGAGTCATTGCATGTCTGTTACTTCCATAAACCACATATGGATCCACTAGTGTCATTGCATGTGTGTTCTTTTCATGAACCACAACTAGATTCATTGCATGTCTGTTACTTCCACAAACCACACATGGATCCACCAGTGGCATTGGATGTGTGTTCTTCTCAAGAACCACACATGGATCCACCAGTGTCATTGCATGTCTATTCTTTTCATGAATCACATAAGGAGCCACTAGTGTCGTTGGATGTGTGTTCTTCTCATGAACCACACATGGATCCACTAGTGTCATTGCATGTCTGTTCCTTTCATGAACCACACCTAGTGTCATTGCATGTTTGTTCCTCTAAACAAACCACATAAGGATCCACCGGTGTCATTGCATGTCAGTTCTATTCATGAACCCCACATGGATCCACCAGTGTCATTGCATGTGTGTTCTTTTCATGAACCACAGCAAAAGTCATTGCATGTGTGTTCTTCTAAACAATCCATACATGGATCCACCTAGTGTGATTGCATGTCTATTCTTTTCACAAACCACACATGGATCCACCAGTGTCATTGCATGTCTGTTGTTTTCATGAACCACAGCTAGAGTCATTGCATGTGTGTTCTTCTAAACAAACCACACATGGATCCACCTAGTGTGATTGCATGTCTGTTCTTTTCACAAACCACACATGGATCCACCAGTGTCATTGCATGTGTGTTCCTTTCATGAACCACAGCTGGAGTCATTGCATGTATGTTCTTTCGACAAACCACACATGTATCCACCTAGTGTGATTGCATGTCTGTTCTTTTCACAAACCACACATGGATCCACTAGTGTCATTGCATGCGTGTTCTTCTCATGAACCACAGCCAGTGTCATTGCATGTCTGTTCTTTTCACAAACCACATAAGGATCCACCAGTGTTATTGCATGTCTGTTCTTTTCATGAACCACACCAAGTGGTATTGCATGTGTGTTCTTCTAAACAAACCACGTAACTCATTGCACGTCTGTTCTTTTCATGAACCACACCCAGTGTCATTGCATGTGTGTTCCTCTACACAAACCACATAAGGATCCACCAGTGTCATTGCATGTCTGTTCTTTTCATGAACCACACCCAGTGTCATTGCATGTGTGTTCCTCTAGACAAACTACATAAGGATCCACTAGTGTCATTGGATGTGTGTTCTTCTCATGAACCACACATGGATCCACCAGTGTCATTGCATGTCTGTTCTTTTCATGAATCACATAAGGATCCACCAGTGTGATTAGATGTGTGTTCTTGTCATGAACCACACATGGATCCACCAGTGTCATTGCATGTCTGTTCTTTTCATGAACCACACCCAGTGTCATTGCATGTCTATTCCTGTAAACAAACCACATAAGGATCCACCAGTGGAGAATATCATTTTGCGGCCCGAAAGTTGGGGTGTCTAGGCAACGCGGTACCCGAGTTCCCTGATATCATCCGCGATGACTATAGTTGGTGTGCCAAATACTCAGAGGGTCTTTTTCGGCATGAATTCAACTTTATGTTTCAATACAAAAAATCAGGCTAACGGCCGTCAAGTTGGGCCCCCCTGTCAGTTCTCGCCGTTATGTCGCTCCCGTCGCTTAGGTGTCAATTAACCTTGCAGCATTGGCGCCTGCATCCATTATGTGTCTTCTTCTTCCCCGGAACGGCAATCTGTGGGGCGTCGTAGCCATGACACGGAGCTGGGACGTGGACGAACCTGCTCGGCCCAGCTCTCCTCCCTATAGGCTTGCAGCGTTGGCGCCTCCATTACTCGTCTTCTTCCCCGGAGCGGCAATCTATGGTTGCGGCCATGGCGTAGAGCTGGGAAGTGACGAAGGTGCTCGGCCCTGCTCTCCTCCCCATCTCGAGTCGGAGCTCGCCCTCACCATGGACGCACCCATGGAACGGTCGGGGACGAGAATTGGTTCCCGGTGAGATCTATCAACTTGTCGACCATGCTCGGTTCTGTTTTCCTCCTCTAGAATCCGAGCTCGCCGTCGCCGTGGTTGCACCCGCACCAATTCTGCCACCTCTGCCGAGCTCTCTGTGGTAGCTCAAGTTCTGGGGCTCTCCAAGTTCTGCCATGTTGGGCCTATAAGTGTTTTTGTATGTTAAACTAGCAAATCTCGTTTGTTCAAATCGCTTGGGTTGTACCAACTTCATTGTGTTTAATTATGACAAAATATAAATGACTTCTCTTAATTTCTCGCATAGAAAAATGCATAGCTAATTTCATATTCTCGCAGGAACTGGCCCCACTTGTTGAACCGGCGGCACTGCCACGATCTCCGCGTAACCACAGTGAGTTCTCGAACCGAAATTTGCAGTTACCATGTTTCTTCTGCAGTCATTCCTCTTCCTCAGTCATTCCTCTGCAGTTTTTCCTGGGCGCTTCTTCTTCCTCTGTTCTGGAACCGTCGGTTCATCTTCTTCTTCCTCTCGAAGGCAATTCCTTGCAGGAAGTTCCTTTCACCCATTTCCTTGCAGGCATGGACGATGGGAAACGCACAACAGAGACCCACTTGGTCCCTGCCCATGGCACCACGACTTTGACAGTGGTGTACACAAATGATGAAGCGACTGTGGAGACAACTCTCGCCAGGTTTGAGCAATTGCTTGAGAAAGGGAAGCACAAGTTTGTGGGGCTAGACTTGGAGTACACCCGTGCAAATAAGCGAAAAAATCCTACACAAGAGATCGCCGTCGTGCAAATCACCATACATGAGGAGGTCCTCGTTTACCACTTCTGCAGGTATGTGAAATTTAAATTTGAGATCACCACTTCTGCATCCCTTGTTCCCTTACATCCCTAGAACCATCTAAGTGCAGGAGTAAACCAACTGAGATGCGTTGTCCGGCTCTGGTCGAGTTCTTGTGTAGGAAATGGATAACTTTCACTAGTGTGGATATCACAAATGACACAATTATGCTTTCTCGTGCGTTGATAAAAATCCCAGAGGGGCACCACATCGACATCCAAAATTTGTACAAGATCAAATCATACCTAGCGAAGGATGACATGGGTGATCTGGCAGCGGAAATCATCGATAAATCCTATGAAAAACTAAAGAAATTGAAGCGACTCGATCACGACTACTGGGAGTGGAAGCCGATGAGCCAGGCGCGCCTCGAGTATGAAGCCAGAGACGCCTACATGGCGTACGAGTTGTACAGTAAGCTCATTACCATGAAAGATGGGATGGTTAAGGCGGGGGTTTTCGTGAGAGAGCTATGCCCTGGTTGCAAGCTAGCCCAGGAGAAGAAGCGCGAGGAGGAAAGAAAGCGGTTTCAGGACGAGCAGGGGTCTTGGGACGGTGGCGACATCAAGCGGCTGAAGGGGAAGCAAGTCAAGGACGACAACAAGGGGTGGTGATGCATTATGTGTTTGAACTAGATTTTAGTTTCTAGTTTATTATGTGTGTGATACATTTAGTTACTTCAATACAAAATTTGAACCAATTTAACTTGTTGATGTATTTCTTGACAATTATAATATAATCGAGCACTAGAAATATTTTGTAGTTTGCATGAACATGATCAGTAAATATAATTTAACACTAGAAACTTTAAGGCACTCCATATAAAGGAGTAGATTAATATATAAGGTTCACCAGAGACACCACGGATATATTATCTTACATGCCACACATAGGTAATAATTAACTAGAACAAAATAAAAGCAGGGGCTACAGCAGGAGGCCGGGACACGGAGATGCCTAGCAGGGCAGGGGTTTATCAGCAGAAGGCAGCGACAGCCTAGTCGATGGGATACAGGCCAGTCCTGACATACTTCTAGAGGAATTTGCCGTAGGCTGCGTGCCGCGCCAAGGTAATCGGCCTATGGCTTCTGCCTCTGCCTCTACCAACACCCTCCATGTGCTGGATCATGCTGTTGAGGTCCACGTTGATTGCTCTGCCACAGAATGGGCAAAACAGTCTCCCCCTACGGTGGAAACGGATTAGCCCACACCATAACCGCCTCAGCACGTAGCGGCTCTTGTTGTCCCTGGATTCCTTGCTATCGTCCACTTCATCATCATCCTCCTGTTGATTTTTAAGAACATAGCTTAGAACTCATACATATGATTGAATTGTATTACAACTCAAGAAGTGACAACGTGTATATGTAAGACAATATATCCGTGGATATCAAAGATAAAGCATCTCAGCAATAGTTTGATCGGTTCATATATCATTTCATCTCAACACAATGACAAATAATTGCATCAGATTGCGGCCTCATAAGTTTATTCAGGGATGGCGTGAGTGAACCAAGTAACAATTGCACAGCCTGTATCGTTTTTGTACATCTCCCCAGGTTCACTAACTCGTCCCTGAAAAAATCTGACACCAATGTGTCTGCCTCTCTTTTGGGACAAATTTGAATCATTGGCCACAATAAGAAATTGAAATGTAATCATACAAAACATTATTCAGGGATATACATAGTCAGGTACAAAAACAAGCCTAAATATTGTAATTATAAATAAAAAACCAAACAATTAATCCTCAGGATCTTCTCGGCGGCGATGGCTACTACTCGGCGGCGACGGCTACTACCGGCTGCTCGGCGGCGATGGCTACCACCTGCTGCTCGGCGGCGACGGCTCCCAACTGCTGCTCGGCGGCGACGGCTACCACCTACTGCTCGGCGGTGACAGCTACTGGCTGGACGGATGAGTTCACACCCTTGACGGCGCGGCGACGGGCGGCGTTCATGCCCGGAGAAGACGCCTCCGTCTGCTTGGCGATGACCGAGCCATCTGCTGCTTCGCCTTCAATTGGCTTCACCTCCGGATCTTCTCGACGCGTACGCTTCATGGCGCACCAAGGGAAGGAGGTAGTGCAAACGAGGGAGATTCGGCGCGTGCGGCAGGTGTAGATTGGGGTCTTGGGACTAGACAGACTGGGGGGAAATGACACGAGCTCATGGAAGAAGAAGGTTGAGGGGGGTTATAAACACCAGACCGTTCATAGTCCTCGAGTGGACACATGTGGTGGGCGGGGGGGGTGGGGGTGGGGGCGGGGGGCTACCACGATCTCCACCCTTTTTTCGGTTCCCTTTTTTTGAAACAGCCTTGATCTCCACTTTAGAGCTGCATTGAAAACACGCTCATGGCAGACCTCGATTCCACTGCATGCAAGTGGCGTGGAACTAATTTCTAGCAACGTTAGATCTACTCGAGGGGGCCCTTGACTCATGGAATTTACTAGCGGTAGGGCCCAGTTGGAAGTGAGATTGAAAGCGCTGCGTATAAATGGGATATGTCTGATTAAAATCAAGTGGCAATAAATTGCAGCGTCCCGTCGACAACCGTGCACTCGATGACCCCGTTGCCCTGTGCATGAGTTGTAGTAGCAGTAGTAGGCTTTTCAGACTTTATTAAACTTGACATGACCGCTCGACGACTTTTTTGATGGATGGCATCGTGTTCCTTCCTGTAGAAGTCTCGCGGAGGGAGACGTCCGTGCTGTCTCACGCTGTACTGTGAAGGGCACGAGGTGTGCAACGATCATCGTTGGATTGCACAGAATCAACGGTTGGTGTGCACGATCCGCGTGACAACTGTGACAACCAATCAAGGAGTAGCAGACAGGGTGAGCACAGTTTTGGGCTTCTACGAAAGATAGAGAGGGGGGTGGGCAAAACTAAGTAGTACCGCATAAAACCAAGGGCAAAACTGAGTAGTATAAAAATGGAAAGTGTCATCATGGAATACATCAAATTATGCCAAGATAGATCCACTAGAGTTCATTGGATGTGTGTTCTTCTCATAAACCACACCCAGTGTCACTGCATGTGTGTTCTTCTAAACAAACCACACATGGATCCACCAGTGTCATTGCATGTCTGTTCTTTTCATGAACCACACCCAGTGGCATTGCATGTGTGTTATTCTAAACAAACCACATAAGTATTTGCATGTCTGTTCTTTTCATGAAGCACACCCTGTGTCATTGCATGTGTGTTCCTCTAGACAAACAACATAAGGATCCACCAGTGTCATTGCATGTCTATTCTTTTCATGAACCACATAAGGATCCACCAGTGTCATTGGATGTGTGTTCTTCTCATGAACAACACATGGATCCACCAGTGTCATTGCATGTCTGTTCTTTTCATGAAGCACAGCTAGAGTTATTGCATGTCTGTTACTTCCATAAACCACATATGGATCCACCAGTGTCATTGCATGTCTGTTCTTTTCATGAACCACATCTAGAGTCATTGCATGTCTGTTACTTCCACAAACCACATAAGGATCCACCAGTGTCATTGCATGTGTGTTCTTCTAAACAAACCACATAAGGATCCACCAGTGTCATTGCATGTCTATTCTTTTCATGAACCACACCCAGTGGCATTGCATGTGTGTTCTTCTAAACAAACCACATAAGTCACTGCATGTCTATTCTTTTTATGAAGCGCACCCTGTGTCATTGCATGTGTGTTCCTCTAGACAAACCACATAAGGATCCACCAGTGTCATTGCATGTCTGTTCTTTTCATGAACCACATAAGGATCCACCAGTGTCATTGGATGTGTGTTCTTCTCATGAACAACACATGGATCCACCAGTGTCATTGCATGTATGTTCTGTTCATGAAGCACATCTAGAGTTATTGCATGTCTGTTACTTCCATAAACCACATATGGATCCACCAGGGTCATTGCATGTCTGTTCTTTTCATGAACCACAACTACAGTCATTGCATGTCTGTTACTTCCATAAACCACACATGGATCCACCAATGTCATTGCATGCCTGTTCTTTTCATGAACCACAGCTAGCGTCATTGCATCTGTGTTCTTGTAAACAAACCACACATGGATCCACCTAGTGTGATTGCATGTCTGTTCTTTTCACAAACCACACATGGATACACCAGTGTCATTGCATGGGTGTTCTTTTCATGAACCACAGCTAGAGTCATTGCATGTGTGTTCTTCTGAACAAACCACACATGGATCCACCTAGTGTGATTATATGTCTGTTCTTTTCACAAACCACACATGGATCCACCAGTGTCATTGCATGTGTGTTCTTTTCATGAACCACAGCTGGAGTCATTGCATGTCTGTTCTTTCCACAAAGCACACATGGATCCACCTAGTGTGATTGCATGTCTGTTCTTTTCACAAACCACACATGGATCCACCAGTGTCATTGCATGTGTGTTCTTCTGTTGAACCACAGCCAGTGTCATTGCATGTCGGTTCTTTTCACAAACCACATAAGGATCCACCAGTGTTATTGTATGTGAATTCTTCTAAACAAACCACATAAGGATCCACCAGTGTCATTGCATGTCTGTTCTTTTCATGAACCACACCCAGTGGCATTGCATGTGTGTTCTTCTAAACAAACCACATAAGTCATTGCATGTCTGTTATTTTCATGAAGCACACCTTGTGTCATTCCATGTGTGTTCTTCTAGACAAACCACATAAGGATCCACCAGTGTCATTGCATGTCTGTTCTTTTCATGAACCACATAAGGATCCACCAGTGTCATTGGATGTGTGTTCTTCTCATGAACCACACATGGATCCACCAGTGTCATTGCATGTCTGTTCTTTTCATGAAGCACAGCTAGAGTTATTGCATGTCTGTTACTTCCATAAACCACATATGGATCCACCAGTGTCATTGCATGTCTATCTTTTCATGAACCACAGCTAGAGTCATTGCATGTCTGTTCTTTTCACAAACCACACATGGATACACCAGTGTCATTTCATGTCTGTTCTTTTCATGAACCACAGCTAGAGTCATTGCATATGTGTTCTTGTAAACAAACCACACATGGATCCACCTAGTGTGATTGCATGTATGTTCTTTTCACAAACCACACATGGATACACCAGTGTCATTGCATGGGTGTTCTTTTCATGAACCACAGCTAGAGTCATTGCATGTGTGTTCTTCTAAACAAACCACACATGGATCCACCTAGTGTGATTGCATGTCTGTTCTTTTCACAAACCACACATGGATCCACCAGTGCATTGCATGTGTGTTCTTCTAAACAAACCACATAAGTCATTGCATGTCTGTTCTTTTCATTAACCACACCCAGTGTCATTGCATGTCTGTTCTTTTCATGAACCACAGCTAGAGTCATTGCATGTCTGTTACTTCCACAAACCACACATGGATCCACTAGTGTCATTGCATGTGTGTTCTTTTCATGAACCACTGCTAGAGTCATTGCAAGTGTGCTCTTCTAAACAAACCACACATGGATCCACCTAGTGTGATTGCACGTCTGTTCTTTTCACAAACAACACATGGATCCACCAGTGTCATTGCATGTGTGTTATTTTCATGAACCACAGCTAGAGTCATTGCATGTGTGTTCTTCTAAACAAACCACACATGGATCCACTTAGTGTGATTGCATGTATGTTCTTTTCACAAACCACACATGGATCCACCAGTGTCATTGCATGTGTGTTCTTTTCATGAACCACAGCTGGAGTCATTGCATGTCTGTTCTTTCCACAAACCACACATGGATCCACCTAGTGTGATTGCATGTCTGTTCTATTCACAAACCACACATGGATCCACCAGTGTCATTGCATGTGTGTTCTTCTCATGAACCACAACTAGTGTCATTGCATGTCTGTTCTTTTCACAAACCACATAAGGATCTACCAGTGTCATTGCATGTGTCTTCTTCTAAACAAACCACATATGGATCCACCAGTGTCATTGCATGTCAGTTCATTTCATGAACCACAGCTAGAGTCATTTCATGTCAGTTCTTTTCATGAACCACACATGGATCCACTAGTGTCATTGCATGTCTGTTCTTCTAAACAACGCACATAAGGATCCACCAGTGTCATTGCATGTTTGTTCTTTTCATGAACCACACCCAGTGTCATTGCATGTGTGTTCCCCTAGACAAACCACATAAGGATCCACCAGTGTCATTGGATGTGTGTTCTTCTCGTGAACCACACATGGATCCACCAGTGTCATTGGATGTGTGTTCTTCTCCTGAACCACACATGGATCCACCAGTGTCATTGCATGTTTGTTCTTTTCATGAATCACATAAGGATCCACCAATGTCATTGGATGTGTGTTCTTCTCATGAAACTCACATGGATCCACCAGTGTCATTGCATGTCTGTTCTTTCCATGAACCACACCCAGTGTCATTGCATGTCTGTTCCTCTAAACAAACCACATAAGGATCCACCAGTGTCATTGCATGTGTGTTCTTTTCATGAACTACACCCAGTGTCATTGCATGTGTGTTCTTCTAAACAAACCACATAAGGATCCACCAGTGTCATTACATGTCTATTCTCTTCATGAACCACATAAGGATGGGCCCACCAGTGTCATTGCATGTCTGTTCTTTTCATGAACCACACCCAGTGTCAGTGCATGTCTATTCTATTCATGAACGACACCCAGTTTCACTGCATGTTTGTTCTTTTCATGAACTACATAAGGATCTACCAGTGTCACTGCATGTCTTTTACTTCCATAAACCACATGTGGATCCACCGGTGTCATTACATGTGTGTTCTTCTAAACAAACCACATAAGGATCCACCAGTGTCATTGCCTGTCTGTTCTTTTCATGAACCACATAAGGATGGGCCTCATTGCATGTCTGTTCTTTTCATGAACCACACCCAGTGTCAGTGCATGTCTGTTCTATTCACGAACCACACCCAGTTTCACTGCATGTTTGTTCTTTTCATGAACCACATAAGGATCTACCAGTGTCATTGCATGTCTTTTACTTCCATAAACCACATGTGGATCCACCGGTGTCATTGCATGTCTATTCCTCTAAGCAAACCACATAAGGATCCACCAGTGTCATTGCGTGTGTGTTCTTCTCATGAACCACACCCAGTGTCATTGCATGTGTGTTCTTCTAAACAAACCACATAAGGATCCACCAGTGTCATTGCCTGTCTGTTCTTTTCATGAACCACATAAGGATCCACCAGTGTCATTGCATGTCTGTTCTTTTCATGAATCACAGCCAGTGTCATTGCATGTCTGTTTTTTTCATGAACCACACCTAGTGTCATTGCATGGGTAGCCGTTAGACTGAGTCTTCTAGAAGGCATGCCCTAACACAGATGTTCTTCCTGCCGATTGTTACATACCGTTCGATTGGGGCGCTTGGACGATTGGGATGGTCTTCGTGAGAGCGATCCGCGAGTAGGCTGTTCTGCAACATGATTGGCCACGCTTGCTTTGGACAAATTGGCAACACCGGCGCTCCCCTGTTTTGATTGTCACGTCTCACGAGTTCAGTGGGCCACATCCTAGTGTCACGTCCCCATTACTTCTCTTCCTCCCCGTACTTCTCGTCCTTACCCTCGAAGCTACTTTCCCCACTCCACTCCCATCCTGCCGTAGCTGCTAGCTGACGGCGCCTCCATCCCAATCCCCTCTCCGGCAGCCAACCCCCCCCCCCCCCCACCCATCTCGCCATGGGTTCAAGGGGAGACGGCGAGGAAACACGTCGTGACGACAGGGACGGTGATTTCGATGTGAGTCGCCTCATCTCTATTTCTATCATCTGTGGCCAGTTATCTATTTTTTGAGCTAGATCTAATCTGTTTACTCATGCGCGTATGATGTGTTAGGCCAACCAGACGATGTATGACTCCGACTATCACGGTTTAGAGGATGAAGACAGTCCTCTGGTATGTAAACATGGATATGTGCCCGCTAAATTTGTAGCCTTCGAAGGACGAAACGCAGGCAGGAGGTTTCTACGGTGTCAAGGACATCGTGCAATGATGCAAGGCGGAAGTTGCGGTGTTGTCAAATGGGTAGATCCAGAGTGGCCCAAATCGATGCAGAAAACGCTGGACAAACTATGGGAAATGACTTTCGAGTTGAAAGAATCCGTCTTCAACTCACTTCTTGACAGTGTTGAGATGAATCTATCGGAACCAGTTGACATGACCAAGCATAGGCGACATCTCAGGTGGGTGCAAGACAAGGTTATCAAAGTCGAGAAGGAGAGGGACGCGGCGTTGACCCTGAAGGCTAAAGCAGAGCAAGAACTGACTCAAGCAAGGAACGATCTCCACCAGGCCAAAGTCCTGCAGTACACAACTACGAGTATTGACAAGTGCATGAGGAAAAATACAGAGAAACAATTGAAGCTGCGCAAGGAAGATGCTAAAAGGAAGGAGCAGACAATTCGATCCTTGCTCTCGCAGGAAGATGCGCATCGGGCCAAGATTAGGAAGATCAAGGAGATGTGTGATAACTAGTTCTATTTAGCTTAAGCTCCGTGCCTTTTTAAGTTGTAATATTTGTACTTGTTGACCTAGCGGTCTGAACTATTGGTCCTGGATTCCAGGGGAAAAAAATTGCTCTGACCCTGCATTAATTTGTGGAAGAATTTGTGATTTAGATCAATTTCTGCCTCGATTTAGATCTCTGACCCGGATTGGGAACGTAACCGTGGACCAAAGACACCTTTTCTACTAGTGTATTCTGACACTGGTGGTTTGTTTAAACATAATCTACGTGGATTGTGTCGCATGCAAATGGCACAACCACAATTTATAAAGTGGAAGCACGTACACCCGGTTACTGGAGATCCGGGAGCTTCGCCAGATGCAGGGGATGCAGGAGAAGAGAGGCAGTGAGATAGACGGGCTCAAGATTAGGCCAGAAAGTGGTACCCAGTTCCTCCTCATTTGGGCATTATCGGTGAGAACATTGCTATTTATGTTGCCATGTCGTTGTGCAGCATCTGAAATAAGTTGCTGCTTCGTGGAGTGTGGCAGCTTAAATAATTTATTTATGTGCCACTTACATTCCATCGTATTTGGAGACCTCCTGCCCCTCAGCAATCGTGGAACCGGTGGATCATTGTTTTCAGATAGCAGTGGCACAATCACAATTTCGGATTCAACTACCGACTCGGGCGTTTCCAAACCCTAAGTCGCGGTACATTTTACTCAGAGAACATGGGTAGATTGTTTCGCCCAGCAACATGCCACACACAGAGCGATCAAAATTTAACAGAATTACATATATAGGTTCAAGTTCAACACATTACTATGCATCTTCATTGCCAGCAGCCTTCTTCCACAGCCTGGGTGCCAAGCCTTCACGTCCAATGGCTTCTCCATTTCCTGCCTTCTTCCTCTTCCTCGGTGCCAATTTTCTTAGCTTCACGTACTCTGCATCGCCGGGACAATGGGCACCAGAATCGTGTCCAGCATCATCTTTCCACTCGTTTTTAATTTCTTCGAGCAGCAAAATGACTGACCCGACAGTCATGTTTCTAACCTTGCGGCGCTTCCTGTCAAAGAAACAAGACTGTTGCATAACTGCCCAATATCTACAGAGTAAATAAAACAAAAATTACAATTCAGCACAAACATGCAAACCCCAAGCGGCCTTTGCTTACCAGGAGCTAATTGTGTTCGAGCAACCACCCTATCCAAGAATAGAAGGGCGACTCCCAGTTGCAGCAGCGTCCACATCCAGTACATCACAATTCAGCTCAAACATGCAATCCAAAGCATACCTTTTCATCAACCCAATTAGTTGACTGTCACACGATATAGGAACATGGATGCCACGTTCATCCATGAAGCTGAACTTTGCAGTCTGCTTCGGCCATACTTCAACATGATTACGCAGAGCAGCAACCATACCAGATATAGTGCAGATCTGTGCAGGCGCTTCTTCCATCGTGAAACAATGGTGTCCATACATGTTGCCCTTAGAGTCGTACCTATAGAGGACTATAGTAACCAGGTAAGAGGGGGCCGTGCAGATCCCACTTGACAGAAAACTATGGATAAATATGTTTGTCGGCGATGGGCTAACAAACAATTTGAGGTTCAGTAGCCAGCTAGCAGTTGTAACTAGTGCGAATAGCAAAGAGAAGGGTAGATCACCCGCTTGTAGACAAAACTTCTTATTTCTTAATAGTAGGATCTGCCATCCTCCGAGCTGCTCGGCTCGTCGGTAGCGGAGGCGGGCTAGAGCCTCGCAACGACGGCTATGACATGCGCCATTGGAGCTCGGTATCAGCGACTGGGCACAGCAACTGGGCGCAGCAACTTGGCCTGGAGGGTGGATTCCGACGCCGCCGGTACTAGCGGAAAGCTAGGAATGGATTTGTGAAATTGGTCAACTCATCCAATCCACTTAGCTGCTCGATTTGCCTAAGAGGTTGCCGTGTTGGCGCCCGCGTCACGGACAGATAACCGACATGTGGGTCCCGACCGTCTACTTCACGGGGCGGTTTAACGGAATGTTTGTATTTGGCAGGGGTGAGATGAGTTTGCCTCGAAATGGCCCCTCTCAGTAGTTGGCGACCCAACTTTTCGAAACGCGGTAATTTCAGGCAACTTAGGTACCGCCATGTGCTGGCCTGCCAACTTTGGTACCACAGACGAACAAGCCCCCACCAGTGTCATTGAAGGGTATCTTGCATCCTTGGAAGTGCAACCCACACTAATGGACAAAATTCAAGAAGCCCAAAAGTTGGACAAAGAAATAGAAGAAATCAAAAGTAAAGTTAGTGAAGGCAAGGCGAAAGGATTCCATGTGGATGATCAAGGAATCTTATGGTACGAAAAAGTATCTGTGTTCCGCAGGATCCTGAACTTAAGAAGTTGATCTTATAAGAGGCGCACAACTCACCGTATTCAATTCATCCTGGCAATACCAAGATGTATATGGATGTTAAGGAGAGGTTTTGGTGGAATAATTTAAAGAAGGACATAGCAGAGCACATTGCCTTGTGCGACGTGTGCAGTCGTGTAAAGGCAGAACATCAGAAACCGGCAGGATTATTACAACCACTGCCAATACCTGATTGGAAATGGGATAAAATTGGTATGGATTTTATCACCGGACTACCCAGGACTAAATCTGGATACGGTTCCATATGGGTTATCGTTGACCGCTTGACAAAAGTGGCCCATTTCATACCAGTGAAGACCACCTATACAAGTGCCAAACTAGCCAAGATTTACATGAATAGAATTGTATGTTTGCATGGGGTACCTAAAAGTATCGTGTCCGACAGAGGAACTCAGTTTACTTCGCATTTTTGGCGACAACTTCACGAGTCATTGGGAACTCGACTGGAGTTCAACACTGCATTTCATCCACAAACTGATGGACAGACAGAAAGGACCAATCAAATATTAGAGGATATGCTAAGAGCATGTGCGTTAGATTATGGATCCAGTTGGGATGAAAGTCTACCGTACGCAGAGTTTTCTTACAATAACAGCTATCAATCAAGCATAGAAATGGCTCCATTTGAATTTCTTTACGGGAGGAAGTGTACTACACCATTACTATGGAATGGATTAGGGGAAAGAAATTTGTTCGGGCCAGACCTAATCAAAGAGGCCGAAGAGAAAGTCAAGATGGTGAGAGATAGGCTAAAGGTAGCTCAATCTCGGCAGAAGAGCTATGCTGATCCAAAACGTAGAGAGGTTACCTATGAGGTTGGTGATAGAGCTTACCTCAGGGTATCACCACTTCGTGGTGTAAAGAGATTTGGAATCAAAGGAAAGCTAGCACCACGCTATGTAGGACCTTTCAAGATTTTGAGCCGCAAAGGAGAAGTGGCATATGAGATAGAATTACCAGAATCTTTGTCAGCAGTTCATAACGTATTCCATGTCAGTCAGCTGAAAAAGTGTCACCCAGAGATAGAAGAAACTTCGTTGAAAGACAATATACCATTGGAGGAAGTTCAGCTAGATAATGATCTCACTTACGAAGAGAAACCTATTAAGATTCTAGAGATCGCAGAAAGAATTACCCGTACCAAGACCATCAGGTTCTACAAAGTACAGTGGAACCATCACACTGAATCAGAAGCAACATGGGAGCGAAAGGACGAACTTCTGAGAGATCACCCTCACCTATTTGCTAGCCAACCCGAATCTCGAGGGCGAGATTCATCTTAAGGGGGTTAGATTTGTAACATCCCAAAATTTCATATAAAATCATCATCATTACACTCATATCATCATAGCATGTAATTGCATTGCATTTAGAATGTCCTCCAAAAATTTGGTGCAATTTTGAGCCATGAACAAAAAGATATGAATTTTTGAAAATAGAATCAAAGAAAATGCTATATTACCTATTAAATCGAAAGTAAATACTTTGGATTAAAATAGAAGATAAATATGTTTCATAATACCCTAAAAACCTAATTTGAGTTTTTACAAATGTTCACAAATTGATTTTAATCAATTTGAATCCTTAAATCCAAAGTTGTGGAGAAAACAGAAATAGAAAAAGAAAAAGAATAAGGGAGAAAAAAAAAGAGAGCAGCAGACAACTTCTAGCCTTTTGGCCCAATCCGGCCCAGCAGCCCAGCCGGACTCCCTCTCCCCTTCTCTGTCTTTTCTCACCCCCTCATTTCTACCCCTCCCGCTGACAGGTCGACCCCACACCCACGTCACCTCGTCGTCTTCACTACCGATGATGGACCTCTCCCCTTCGGCCGTTTCGAATCGATTCGATTCCGGCAGTTTCTCGCGGTTAATTGCCCCGGCGATTACCCCTACTAAACCCCCTCTTCCTCCTCATCATTTCCCCACAGACATCACCCCGGAGAGCCCCTAGGCTCCCCAAATTCCGAGCTCGAACCGCCGCTGTCCGGCGGACTCTGGCGATGATTCCGGTGAACCCAGGCCACCCGGTGCCCTCCTCTCTGTCCTATATGGTTTGCCGTATCCTGGCGCACCTACTAACCTAGTCGCGTGCCTCCTCTTGCTCCAGGTCGACGACACGGACCAAGTCCGGCGAACTCCCTCTGCCGCCACCGTCAGTCGCCTTCTCCGGTAAAGGTAGGGTTCCCACCGCCCCCTTTTGGTCTTTACTAGGTCGTGTAGACACTTGCGCACCTTGCTGACCTCTTTGCCAGTTAGTTCGAGCCCCAGGTCACGGTCTCCGACACCGAGCCGTGAACTCCACCGTCTGCGCAACTCCGGCGAAGGATCCAGGCCAAGCCCGAGCACCCCCCGCACCGCAGTGACCTCCAACGAGATCGCCACGACCTCCTCAACCTCTGGTACATGTCCACGGTCTCCTAGACCTCGTATAATCGCCAGAACCTCCTCGGCCGACGCTCCGTCGCCGCGCGCCGTCGTTAGCACCGCCAGTCTCCGGCGAGATGCTTAGTAGCCATTCGATCAGATCCTAGCGGTTAAGATTAGATCACTTAAACGAAAGGGTACGGCTGATCTGATCCGTCCAACGTCACTTAGATCTGACGGCCCACAGCGGTCGATCCGACCGAACCGGTACCAGCCAATAGGATAGCGCCACGTCGCCAGACTATTTCCGTTTAATTAGAAAATAGACAGATTTAGTATTAAACTTAGAAATTCAATAACTTTTGATCCACAAATCATAAAAATACAAATTTGGTGTCTATGGATTCAGAAAAATAAGACCTTTATTATGGAGGCCTTGTTTCACACTTTTGCCTCAGTAAAATTGGAATTATAGGCAGAACCTTTTTAGGAGTATTTTGCTCATAAAAATTGTTCTATAAATTATTTTTGGGTATTTATTATGTATTTAGATGAGGTATTCTATCCTCTGTACTGTAGACTCTATAAATTAGAGAATTATGATCATATCATTGCATTTTGCATGCATTCATGTTTTTGTAATGTTTTATTGATTGAATTGTTATTGTTGTATTAATCTTGTGTAGATTGTGTGGATTGTGAAGTTTGTTGCTGTGAGGATTGTACCTATTCCCCTAGCTACCAAGGCAAGTGATATTTCATCTCATGTCCTATTACTTTCACTATTGCACTAGTGATATTTTGGTAGATCTTAGCATGATAGAATTATTCATATGTTACCATACTATGCTATGCTACCCTATAGTGTATATCTTGGTAGTATTCCCTAGATAAGGACTTTGTATGCTAGAATGCTTAGCTATGCTATTAGAATTCATGGGTGGAATATACACATAAGATAGCATAGAAAGATACTATTTTGTTTAACTAAGAAAACAACTAATGTTAATGAAACACCTGGGTGGAATGGGCTTGCTTGGATTATGTTGAGTGGTTACTCAGGGGCCATGTCTATGGTCAGCTGGTATATCACACTTGTGGATGGCCACCCAGGAACAAAGAGATTGGAGACATTCTTGTCGCGAAGCTTCCAGTGCAGCCACATGGCATATGGGCTCTGCCTTGACCAACTAAGTTGCAAGAACTCAACCAGACAGACAGAAGGTGGTAGATATGATAGGATGGAACGCGTCCGTGGTGGTCTGAGGGATTGCTTCTGAAAAGTCTTGTCTCGATGCATGTCGAGTCTTGTGGGGAAAGTGCACCACCTCTCGAGAGGGTAAAACTAAGTACTTAGCCGTGTCCCCGGTTATGGACATTCCCGAGCCTCAAGATAGTGAAACAGTTCAATAATCTCCTCATCCAAATTTCTCTAAGTTAAAACTTGTGGGTGAACATGGGTAGAGGTTCAGTGATGTCTATCATTGGTACCTTATAGCTAGAATGAAAAACTTCTTCAAAAACTATAAGTTAAACTAATTTTAGCAAAGCCAGCCATAAACCCCACTTAGCCATATATTCATGTAGTTGTTGGATTATACTAAGTATCTATGGTATCACTTGCCAATACAATTCCAAATGTATTGACCCTTGTGGCTGTAACTTATTATGTTGCAGGATACTCTGATGATGAGTAGGGTTGCGGGTCTACACTCGACATGCTTGCCTGTGGCACATGAAGACTAAAGACTCTATTATTATTATGCTATGTAATGTGAACTTTAAGTGCCTTAGCCTTGGGCTAAGTGAGTTGTAAGAACCATTATATTCCTGGATATGCGATGTAATAATGACCTTTGTTTCTGTGTACTTCATCTTAAACTGTGGGTGCTAGCATTTTCGATCCAGGGACTAGCAATGCAATCACAGGGATCTTACCTGATTATGGTGAGATCTTATAGATGGTATCAGAGCATTGTGTTGCCTGTAGGTTCGTGACCCTAGAATGGATTAGACTAAGGAAAACCCTTAGGAAAAATAACTCTATATTTCAACTTTACACTTGTATTTTCATCTCGTAAAGCTTTCCCTAATCATCCTTCTCATCTATTTTTGTAGATGTCCACCATCAATGAATCTATCAAGAAGGGACCACTGATGACTATGACCCTGGAGTGTGAGACAGAATGTCCCAATGTGCTCAAGAACCTCATGCTCGGCTTGGGGATGAATGGTGAAGCCGTGTACAAGGGATTTCCTGTGATAGATGAAGGACAAGAGTATTGGTGGGTGCAACTCCACTTGTACAAGAACAAGGAAGACGATCCCAAGAGTACGGTATTCTGCATGTTCACCAACTCTGAAATGCACCCGTCATTCTTTGACTCTGCAAGGAATGCTGCATGGAAGGCTATTGAGGAACTTGGGGAGAGACTCAAGTATAGAATGCTCAATACTCAGGAGGATCTCAAGGAGGAGAAGCGTCTTGCCCAAGACTCAAAGGCCACTGTGAAACGCCTAAGTAAGGATATCATAGGCCTAGCTTTGGAGCTATGCGACCAAGACAAGCAGATTGCTGCCAAGGATGCCCAGATTGCCACCTTGGTTAAGAAGGAGTGAGATATTAGTTGGACCACCACCCTTGGCGTTTTATCACGTTAGTATTTTGACCATACCAACCTATGTGGTATGGCAAAAATAAGTTATGTCTGGAACCTTGAGTGCTTGAGTTGAATTAATGTATTGTTACTTGGAATGTTTTATTGGTTGAATTCCCTCTTATTTTGTGACTTGTATTTTCTTTCTCTATTGTGTTACTAATTTTCTCCATACTATGCAAAAGATGCCGAACTTTGTCTACAACACGGCCGAGGATTTCAAGGGGACTCGCTTTGGGACTCGTATCTTGGAGCTAGTCCAAGTGCTCGCTCTTCCGATCCCCACTATTCAGGGACTTCAGCTGAGGAAGTTTCAGAGGAAGGACTTATGGGGATTCAGAGTTACCTAGCCAGGACGTGAGACAGAGCCCCAAACTGGGGAGATTACCTTCAAGGTTCTCCATGATGACATGGAGAGGGGCCTCGATGTTGCTATGTAGGAGCTGTTGGGACGCCTATGTGGACGTCATTCTTTTGAGATCAAGATCCACTACTTCCACTTCTTTGGGAGGCACGACGAGGATGGAGAGCCTATTGTGTTGGACAAGGCCACTCAGGAGTCTATCAAGCCCATGCGTCACTACCTCCAGGACTTAGAGAGCCTTGTTAGACACCTTGATACTGATAGGACTAACGTGATGCTTAGCAATGATGAACTACGAGTCCAACTCAAGGAGAAGGACAAGGCTTCCAGGAACAGGAAAATCGAATCAAGGAAATTGAGAAGAAGTTTGAAGACCAAGATAAGAAATTCAAGAACCAAGAGAAGAGAGTTCAGGAGAAGAACAAGAAGATTAGAGACTTGGAGACCGAGTTAGAGCTGGAGAACATTGAGCTGGAAGCGGATCACGAGGTGATAGAGAGGCTACGCATACAGAAGAGAGAGTTACAAACGAAGATCGATGCTCTGACTACCATCTTGGAGGAATACAAGGCAGGATTCGCATCAGCAGGACTTGCTCTAGTGGAGGAGGAAGTTGACATGGAGGAGTAGTGATACTGTTCCATCTACCTATCGTTCTATTATTATTGAGTGCATAGGTCATACCGACTTGTGGGTGACTATGCTAGTATGTTATCTTTGCAGACTCTGTTATTGTTGTGATGTTGGAACTTGCATGTGCTTGTTTGTCTGAATTGTTGTTTTATTTGGGTTATCTATCATTACTTACCCTCACTAAACCCACAGATGCCTCCCCGATGCAACAACGAGGATAACAATGACAATGACAATGGAATGCAGCAGATGATGGCTGCACAGACCCAATTGATGCAAATGATGACTCAATTTATGGAGAACCAGAACCAGAACAACAATAATAACAATAACAACCAGAACAATCCACCACCTTTGGATATGCTGACCAGATTTCTAAGGCTGAGACCTGCCAAGTTCTCAGGTACCTCTGACCCCATGGTAGCAAATGATTGGTTACGCTCTGTGAATAAGGACCTAGTCACGGTTGGATGCACGGATGCAGAAAAGGTCAGATTTGCAGCACACTTGTTGGAAGGTCATGCAGCTGCTTGGTGGGATAATTTTCAAATTACCCACCCTATTGAGGAAGTGACTTGGGCAATGTTTGAAGATGGGTTCCGCACCACTCAAATCTCTGCTGGAATAATGGGATTGAAGAAAAAGGAGTTTCATAACCTCAAGCAACGCCACCGCAGTATTTCTGAATACATCGAGGAGTTCAATAATTTGTCACGTTATGCACCCGATGATGTTGACACTGATGCGAAGAGGAAGGAGAAGTTCCTAGATGGGCTGAATGATGAAATTGATGGGTTCGTAGCATGGAAAACAAAAAAATTCTACCGCAAGAATGAACAAAACCCAGATCTAATCTAGATAAAAGCCAAGATCTAATCTACTAGACATGAGCAACGAGATAGATCGGTACTAACCCTCGTAGAACCGAAAATGTTAACGAGATTAGATCTCGTGGATGATGTAGTCGATCACTTGCCGATCTCAAGATCGTGTGGACGATCCTTCCGGCGCCGCGTTCCGGCAGCGCTTCCGCAGACGGTCACATGTGCGGAGTCGAAGCAGACCTTCCTCTCCCCGTTCCAGCAAGCAGCGGAGGTAGTAGATCTTCTCCACGGAATCCCAGCAGCACGACGGCGTGGTGGTGGTGGATATGAGAAATCTACAGGGCTTCGCCTATGCCTGTGCAGAAGAAACGTGGAGGAGAGAGGCGGCTGTGATTGGGAGTTATGAGACAAGGTGCAAGAGGGGGCGCCCCCTCCCTTCTATTTAAAGGAGGGAGGTGCGCCTGGGGAGGGGGAGTCCTAGTAGGACTCCCTCCTCCTTGGGCCGGCGGGTTGGGGGGAGGAGTCCTCCTCCCCCACGAATCCGTGTAGTACCCCACTTGGTCTCCTTGATCCCTTTCTTGGTTTTCAAGCAAACTCCAAGAAATCCTCTAGAACCTTCCAGAACATTCCGAAACCTTCTAGAATCTCCATACACATACTCCGGAACATTTCCTAACTTAGAAAATGATTCCCAATATATGAATCTTATTCTCCGGACCATTCCGGATCTCCTCGTGATGTCCCGGATCCATTCTGAGACTCCGAACAACATTCGGTCTCCAACGCAAATTCCATATCTATTTCAAACAACTTCGAACCTTAAGTGTGTCACCCTACGGTTCGTGAATATGCAGACATGATGAAGACACCTCTCCCATTAATAACCATCAGCGGGATCTGGAGATCCATAACGGCTCCCACATACTCAACGATTACTTCGTGATCGATTGAACCAATTAACATACGAAACCAATTCCCTTTGTCTCGCGACATTCTACTTATCCGAGGTTTGATCGCCAGTATCTTCATACCTAGTTCTTCCTCGTTACTGATAAGTACTCTTTACTCGTTCCATGTTATGTCATCCCTTGTGACCTAGTCACATGCTTGCAAGCTATCTAGATGACATTCCACCGAGAGGGCCCAGGGTATATCTATCCGTCATATGGATGGACAAATCCCAATCTTGGTCTATGCGCTTCAACACATACTTTCAGAATACCTAATGACACCTTTATAACCGCCCAGTTACGAAGCGGTGTTTGATGTCATCAAAGTACCCATCCAGTGATGGTGATTAACATAACCTCATGGTCGAAGGATTAGGTTACTATGTATTTCAAAGCTTACAGCAATACGAACTTAATGACTTGATCTTATGCTACGCTTACTATGGGTGTGTGTCCATCATATCATTCTCCTAATGATATATCCTTGTTATTGATCACATCCAATGTCTATGATCAGGAAACCATGATCATCAATCAATCAACAAGCTAGTTCAACAAGAGGCTTACTAGGGACTCTTTTATGTTTACAGAACACACAAGTATTAGTGTTTCCTAATAATACAATTATATCATGGGATGTAAACATTCATCATAAACACAAAGATATAATAATAACCTCTTTTATTATTGCCTCTTGGGCATATCTCCAACAGAAATTTCTATGCAACTATCTGTTGCGTATTTTCCAACTTGTCAATCTTTATGTGATAAAGCTACGATCCTGGAAAACAAGATGAAGCTAGTGGAGGGTAGAAAGAGGAAACACCATTTCGATAAGTTTGGATCAGGATCTCCTCACAAGCGCCCTCATGGTGAAGGAAGTGGGAGCTCAGGATTCCACAAGAATGGGAATCATAATAACCATCGTAACAACAACCACCACCATGATGGAAACAATCATCGTGGACATAACAAAAGTGGATTCAGGAACAATCACAATAATCATGGCCATGGGAACCAAAATGGTCAGAACCGTCACAGTCAGCCAGCGAAGAAAGACATCAGTCAGGTGGAATGTTTCAAGTGTAAGAAGACAGGACATTATGCCAATGAATGCCCAGAAAAGAAGATTGATGGGCTAAGCCAAACCCATTCCAAAAGGGTCATGTGAATCACATTAATGTGGAGGAAATCCAAGAAGGATCTGATGCCGTGATCGGTAAGTTCATGATTAATTCCTTTCCTGCACTTATCCTTTTCGATACTGGCGCATCGCATTCATTCATTTCAAGAGCATTTGTAATAAAAAAATGAACTCTCCATTGAGACTATTGGATGTCCTATGAAGGTAAGTTCTCCGGGTGGAGAAATGATAGTAAATTCAGGGTGCCGACATATCACCCTAGAAATTGGAAAACACAAGTTCCCGATTAGTTTAATAATCCTAGAGTCCCAAGGATTAGATGTTATATTAGGGATGGACTGGTTGACCCGCTATGAAGGAGTGATTGATTGTGCCAAGCGAACTGTTATGCTTACTACCCCAGAAAAGAAAAGGATCAGGTTCAAGTCTAACTTTGAACCCAAGGGGAGCAAGGTTAATTCTCTTAAGGGGGTTAGCCTAGATAAAGTGCCAATAGTGAGGGAATATCCAGATGTGTTCCCCGAGGAATTACCTGGCATGCCACCAGATAGGGACGTGGAGTTTCTGATAGACCTACTACCAGGAATGGGACCTATAGCAAAGAGACCTTATAAAATGTCGGTGGACGAGTTAAAAGAACTCAAGAAACAGCTGGGAGAACAGTTGAAAAAGGGATTTATTCAACCAAGCTCGTCGTCTTGGGGAGCACCAGTCTTGTTTGTTGAGAAGAAGGACCGGAGTCAAAGGCTATGCATAGATTATCGTTCACTCAATGAAGTGACCATAAAGAACAAATATCCCCTGCCTAGAATAAATGATCTCTTTGATCAGCTAGAGGGAGCATGTGTTTTCTCAAAAATTGATCTTCGATCAGGATACTTCCAACTAAAGATCAGAGAACATGACATACCCAAGACTACATTCACCACTAGATACGGGTTGTATGAATATACAGTGATGCCGTTTGGATTGACTATTGCACCGGCCTACTTCATGAACATGATGAATAAGGTATTCATGGAATTCCTTGACAAGTTCGTAGTGGTATTCATCGATGATATATTGGTATATTCCAAAAGCAGCAAAGAACATGAAGAACATCTACGCCTGATTCTAGAGAAACTAAGAGAACATAAACTTTATGCCAAGTTCAGCAAATGTGAATTCTGGCTGAATGAAGTGGGATTTCTTGGACACATAGTATCTGGTAATGGTATAGCTATGGATCCAGCAAAAGTGGCAGCTGTGACAGAGTGGGAACCTCCTAAATCAGTTAAAGAAATCCGTAGCTTCCTTGGCCTAGCAGGGTACTATCGAAGGTTCATTGAAAATTTCTCTAAGATTGCAAAGCCCATGACTAATCTGATGAAGAAGGATAATAAGTTTAATTGGACAGAAGCTTGCGAAACCAGCTTTCAGGAATTAAAAAAGAGGCTAGTGTCAGCCCCAGTGTTATGTTTGCCAGATATTGAGAAAGACTTTCAAGTATACTGTGATGCATCTCACCAAGGATTAGGAGGTGTGTTGATGCAGGAAGGTAGAGTGGTAGCTTATGCATCAAGACAACTCAAAAATCATGAAGTGAACTACCCTACTCATGATCTAGAGTTGGCATCAGTTGTGCATGCACTAAAAACATGGAGGCATTATCTTATGGGAAAATGTTGTGAGATGTTCACTGATCACAAGAGTTTGAAATATATTTTTACACAGAAAGAACTCAACATGAGACAAAGAAGATGGCTAGAACTTATCAAAGACTATGACTTAAGTTTGCAATACCACCCTGGGAAGGGAAACATCGTAGCCGATGCATTAAGCCGCAAGGCTCATGTAAATGGCCTCAATAAAGGAGAATTGCCGGAGGAGTTATGTGCCCAAATTAGAGAGTTGAGACTTGAAATTGTGCCTGAAGGGTATCTTGCATCCTTGGAAGTGCAACCCACACTAATGGACAAAATTCAAGAAGCCCAAAAGTTGGACAAAGAAATAGAAGAAATCAAAAGTAAAGTTAGTGAAGGCAAGGAGAAAGGATTCCATGTGGATGATCAAGGAATCTTATGGTACGGAAAACGTATCTGTGTTCCGCAGGATATTGAACTTAAGAAGTTGATCTTACAAGAGGCGCACAACTCACCGTATTCAATTCATCCTGGCAATACCAAGATGTATATGGATGTTAAGGAGAGGTTTTGGTGGAATAATTTAAAGAAGGACATAGCAGAGCACATTGCCTTGTGCGACGTGTGCAGTCGTGTAAAGGCAGAACATCAGAAACCGGCAGGATTATTACAACCACTGCCAATACCTGATTGGAAATGGGATAAAATTGGTATGGATTTTATCACCGGACTACCCAGGACTAAATCTGGATACGGTTCCATATGGGTTATCGTTGACCGCTTGACAAAAGTGGCCCATTTCATACCAGTGAAGACCACTTATACAAGTGCCAAACTAGCCAAGATTTACATGAATAGAATTGTATGTTTGCATGGGGTACCTAAAAGTATTGTGTCCGACAGAGGAACTCAGTTTACTTCGCATTTTTGGCGACAACTTCACGAGTCATTGGGAACTCGACTGGAGTTCAACACTGCATTTCATCCACAAACTGATGGACAGACAGTAAGGACCAATCAAATATTAGAGGATATGCTAAGAGCATGTGCGTTAGATTATGGATCCAGTTGGGATGAAAGTCTACCGTACGCATAGTTTTCTTACAATAACAGCTATCAATCAAGCATAGAAATGGCTCCATTTGAATTTCTTTACGGGAGGAAGTGTACTACACCATTACTATGGAATGGATTAGGGGAAAGAAATTTGTTCGGGCCAGACCTAATCAAAGAGGCCGAAGAGAAAGTCAAGATGGTGAGAGATAGGCTAAAGGTAGCTCAATCTCGGCAGAAGAGCTATGCTGATCCAAAACGTAGAGAGGTTACCTATGAGGTTGGTGATAGAGCTTACCTCAGGGTATCACCACTTCGTGGTGTAAAGAGATTTGGAATCAAAGGAAAGCTAGCACCACGCTATGTAGGACCTTTCAAGATTTTGAGCCGCAAAGGAGAAGTGGCATATGAGATAGAATTACCAGAATCTTTGTCAGCAGTTCATAACGTATTCCATGTCAGTCAGCTGAAAAAGTGTCACCCAGAGATAGAAGAAACTTCGTTGAAAGACACTATACCATTGGAGGAAGTTCAGCTAGATAATGATCTCACTTATGAAGAGAAACCTATTAAGATTCTAGAGACCGTAGAAAGAATTACCCGTACCAAGACCATCAGGTTCTACAAAGTACAGTGGAACCATCACACTGAATCAGAAGCAACATGGGAGCGAGAGGACGAACTTCTGAGAGATCACCCTCACCTATTTGCTAGCCAACCCGAATCTCGAGGGCGAGATTCATCTTAAGGGGGTTAGATTTGTAACATCCCAAAATTTCATATAAAATCATCATCATTACACTCATATCATCATAGCATGTAATTGCATTGCATTTAGAATGTCCTCCAAAAATTTGGTGCAATTTTGAGCCATGAACAAAAAGATATGAATTTTTGAAAATAGAATCAAAGAAAATGCTATATTACCTATTAAATCCAAAGTAAATACTTTGGATTAAAATAGAAGATAAATATGTTTCATAATACCCTAAAAACCTAATTTGAGTTTTTACAAATGTTCACAAATTGATTTGAATCAATTTGAATCCTTAAATCCAAAGTTGTGGAGAAAACAGAAATAGAAAAAGAAAAAGAATAAGGGAGAAAAAAAAGAGAGTAGCAGACAGCTTCTAGCCTTTTGGCCCAATCCGGCCCAGCAGCCCACCCGGACTCCCTCTCCCCTTCTCTGTCTTTTCTCACCCCCTCATTTCTACCCCTCTCGCTGACAGGTCGACCCACGCCCACGTCACCTCGTCGTCTTCACTTCCGATGATGGACCTCTCCCCTTCGGCCGTTTCGAATCGATTCGATTCCGGCAGTTTCTCGCGGTTAATTGCCCCGGCGATTACCCCTACTAAACCCCCTCTTCCTCCTCATCATTTCCCCACAGACATCACCCCGGAGAGCCCCTAGGCTCCCCAAATTCCGAGCTCGAACCGCCGTTGTCTGACGGACTCCGGCGACGATTCCGGTGAACCCAGGCCGCCCGGCGCCCTCCTCTCTGTCCTGTATGGTTTGCCGTATCCTGGCGCACCTACTAACCCAGTCGCGTGCCTCCTCTTGCTCCAGGTCGACGACACGGACCAAGTCCGGCGAACTCCCTCTGCTGCCACCGCCAGTCGCCTTCTCCGGTAAAGGTAGGGTTACCGCCGCCCCCTTTTGGTCTTTACTAGGTCGTGCAGACACTTGCGCACCATGCTGACCTCTTTGCCGGTTAGTTCGAACCCCAGGTCATGGTCTCCGACACCAAGCCGTGAACTCCACCGTCTGCGCAACTCCGGCGAAGGATCCAGACCAAGCCCGAGCACCCCCGTACCGCAGTGACCTCCATCGAGATCGCCATGACCTCGTCAACTTCTGGTACGTGTCCACGGTCTCCTAGCCCTCGTATAATCGCCAGAACCTCATCGGCCGATGCTCCACCGCCGCGCGCCGTCGTTAGCACCGCCAGTCTCTGGCGAGATGCTTAGTAGCTGTTCGATCAGATCCTAGCGGTTAAGATTAGATCACTTAAACGAAAGGGTACGACTGATGTGATCCGTCCAACGTCACTTAGATCTGACGCCCACAGCGGTCGATCCGACCGAACCGGTACCAGCCAATAGGATAGCGCCACGTCGCCAGACTATTTCCGTTTAATTAGAAAATAGACAGATTTAGTATTAAACTTAGAAATTCAATAACTTTTGATCCACAAATCAGAAAAATACAAATTTGGTGTCTATGGATTCAGAAAAATAAGACCTTTATTATAGAGGCCTTGTTTCACACTTTTGCCTCCGTAAAATTGGAATTATAGGCAGAACCTTTTTAGGAGTATTTTGCTCATAAAAATTGTTCTATAAATTATTTTTGGGTATTTCTTATGTATTTAGATGAGGTATTCTATCCTTTGTATTGTAGACTCTGTAAATTAGAGAATTATGATCATATCATTGCATTTTGCATGCATTCATGTTTTTGTAATGTTTTATTGATTGAATTGTTATTGTTGTATTAATCTTGTGTAGATTGTGTGGATTGTGAAGTTTGTTGCTGTGAGGATTGTACCTATTCCCCTAGCTACCAAGGCAAGTGATATTTCATCTCATGTCCTATTACTTTCACTATTGCACTAGTGATATTTTGGTAGATCTTAGCATGATAGAATTATTCATATGTTACCATACTATGCTATGCTACCCTATAGTGTATATCTTGGTAGTATTCCCTAGATAAAGACTTTGTATGCTAGAATGCTTAGCTATGCTATTAGAATTCGTGGGTGAATATACACATAAGATAGCATAGAAAGATATTATTTTGTTTAACTAAGAAAACAACTAATGTTAGTGAAACACCTAGGTGGAATGGGCTTGCTTGGATTATGTTGAGTGGTTACTCAGGGGCCATGTCTATGGTCAGCTGGTATATCACACTTGTGGATGGCCACCCAGGAACAAAGAGATTGGAGACGTTCTTGTCGCGAAGCTTCCAGTGCAGCCACATGGCATATGGGCTCTGCCTTGACCAACTAAGTTGCAAGAACTCAGCCAGACAGACAGAAGGTGGTAGATATGATAGGATGGAACGCGTCTGTGGTGGTCTGAGGGATTGCTTCTGAAAAGTCTTGTCTCGATGCATGTCGAGTCTTGTGGGGAAAGTGCACCACCTCTCGAGAGGGTAAAACTAAGTACTTAGCCGTGTCCCCGGTTATGGACATTCCCGAGCCTCAAGACAGTGAAACAGTTCAATAATCTCCTCATCCAAATTTCTCTAAGTTAAAACTTGTGGGTGAACATGGGTAGAGGTTCAGTGATGTCTATCATTGGTACCTTATAGCTGGAATGAAAAACTTCTTCAAAAACTATAAGTTAAACTAATTTTAGCAAAGCCAGCCATAAACCCCACTTAGCCATATATTCAATTAGTTGTTGGATTATACTAAGTATCTATGGTATCACTTGCCAATACAATTCCAAATGTATTGACCCTTGTGGCTGTAACTTATTATGTTGCAGGATACTCTGATGATGAGTAGGGTTGCGGGTCTACACTCGACATGCTTGCCTGTGGCACATGAAGACTAAAGACTCTATTATTATTATGCTATGTAATGTGAACTTTAAGTGCCTTAGCCTTGGGCTAAGTGAGTTGTAAGAACCATTATATTCCTGGATATGCGATGTAATAATGACCTTTGTTTCTGTGTTGGGTGCTAGCATTTTCGATCCAGGGACTAGCACTGCAATCACAGGGATCTTACCTTATTATGGTGAGATCTTACAGTGTGATTGCGTGTATGTTCTTTTCACAAACCACACATGGATCCACCAGTGTCATTGCACGTGTGTTCTTTTCATGAACCACAGCTGGAATTATTGCATGTATGTTCTTTCCACAAACCACACATGGATCCACCTAGTGTGATTGCATGTCTGTTCTTTTCACAAACCACACATGGATCCACCAGTGTCATTGCATGTGTGTTCTTCTAAACAAAACACATGTCATTGCATGTCTGTTCTTTTCTTGAACCACACCTAGTGTCATTGCATGTGTGTTCCTCTAGACAAACCACATAAGGATCCACCAGTGTCATTGCATGTCTGTTCTTTTCATGAACCACATAAGGATCCACCAGTGTCATTGGATGTGTGTTCTTCTCATGAACCACACATGGATCCACCAGTGTCATTGCATGTCTGTTCTTTTCATGAATCACAGCTAGATCCATTGCATGTCTGTTACTTCCATAAACCACATATGGATCCACGAGTATCATTGCATGTCTGTTCTTTTCGTGAACCACAACTAGAGTCATTGCATGTCTGTTACTTCCATTAACCACACATGGATCCACCAGTGTCATTGGATGTGCGTTCTTCTCATGAACTACACATGGATCCACCAGTGTCATTCATGTCTGTTCTTTTCATGAATCACATAAGGATCCACCAGTGTCATTGGATGTGTGTTCTTCTCATTAACCACACATAGATCCACCAGTGTCACTACATGTCTATTCTTTTCATGAACCACACCCAGTGTCATTGCATGTTTGTTCCTCTAAACACACCACATAAGGATCCACCAGTGTCATTGCATGTCAGTTCTTTTCATGAACCACACATGGATCCACAGTGTCATTGCATGTGTGTTCTTTTCATGAACTATAGCTAGTCATTGCATGTGTGTTCTTCTAAACAAACCACACATGGATCCACCTAGTGCGATTGCATGTCTGTTGTTTTCACAAACCACACATGGATCCACCAGTGTCATTGCATGTGTGTTCTTTTCATGAACCACAACTAGAGTCATTGCATGTGTGTTCTTCTAAACAAACCACACATGGATCGACCTAGTGTGATTGCATGTCTTTTCTTTTCACAAACCACACATGGATCCACCAGTGTCATTGCATGTGTGTTCTTTTCATGAACCACAGCTGGAGTCATTGCATGTATGTTCTTTCCAAAAACCACACATTGATCCACCTAGTGTGATTGCATGTCTGTTCTTTTCACAAACCACACATGGATCAACCAGTGTCATTGCATGTGGGTTCTTCTCATGAAACACAGCGAGTGTCATTGCATGTCTGTTCTTTTCACAAACAACATAAGGATCCACCAGTGTCATTGCATGTGTGTTCTTCTAAACAAACCAAATAAGGATCCACCAGTGTCATTGCATGTATGTTCTTTTCATGAACCACACCCAGTGGCATTGCATGTGTGTTCTTCTAAACAAATCACATAAGTCATTGCATGTCTGTTCTTTTCATGAACCACACCCAGTGTCATTGCATGTGTGTTCCTCTAGACAAACCACATAAGGATCCACCAATGTCATTGCATGTCTGTTCTTTTCATGAACCACATAAGGATCCACCAGTGTCATTGGATGTGTATTCTTCTCATGAACCACACATGGATCCACCAGTGTCATTGCATGTGTGTTCTTTTCATGAATCACAGCTAGAGTCATTGCATGTCTGTTACTTCCATAAACCACATATGGATCCACCAGTGTTATTGCATGTCTGTTCTTTTGAAGAACCATAGCTAGAGTCATTGCATGTCTGTTACTTCCACAAACCACACATGGATCCACCAGTGTCATTGCATGTCTGTTCTTTTCATGAACCACATCTAGATTCATTGCATGTGTGTTGTTCTAAACAAACCACACATGGATCCACCTAGTGTGACCACATGTCTATTCTTTTCACAAACCACACATGGGTCCACCAGTCTCATTGCATGTATGTTCTTTTCATGAACCACACCCAGTGTCATTGCATGTCTATTCCTCTAAACAAACCACATAAGGATCCACCAGTGTCATTGCATGACTGTTCTTTCCATGAACCACACATGGATCCACCACTGTCATTGCATGTGTGTTCTTTTCATGAACCACAACTAGAGTCATTGCATGTGTGTTCTTCTAAAAAAACACACATGGATCCACCTAGTGTGATTGCATGTCTGTTCTTTTCACAAACCACACATGGATAAACCAGTGCCATTGGATGGGTGTTCTTTTCATGAACCACAGCTAGAGTCATTGCATGTGTGTTCTTATAAACAAACCACACATGGATCCACCTAGTGTGGTTGCATGTCTGTTATTTTCATGAACCACACCCAGTGTCATTGCATGTGTGTTCCTCTAGACAAACCACATAAGGATCCACTAGTGTCATTAGATGTGTGTTCTTCTCATGAACCACACATGGATCATCCAATGTCATTGCATGTCTGTTCTTTTCATGAATCACAGCTAGAGTCATTGCATGTCTATTACTTCCATAAACCACACATGGATCCACCAGTGTCATTGCATGTCTATTCTTTTCATGAACCACACCCAGTGTCATTGCATGTGTGTTCCTCTAGACAAACCACATAAGGATCCACCAGTGTCATTGGATGTGTGTTCTTCTCATGAACCACATAAGGATCCACCAGTGTGATTGGATGTGTGTTCTTCTCATGAACCACACATGGATCCACCAGTGTCATTACATGTCTGTTCTTTTCATGAATCATAGCTAGAGTCATTGCATGTCTGTTACTTCCATAAACCACATATGGATCCACCAGTGTCATTGCATGTCTGTTCTTCTCATGAACCACACATGGATCCACCAGTGTCATTGCATGTCTGTTCTTTTCATGAACCACACCCAGTGTCATTGCATGTATGTTCCTCTAAACAAACCACATAAGGATCCACTAGTGTCATTGTATGTCTGTTCTTTTCATGAACCACACATGGATCCACCAGTGTCATTGCATGTGTGTTCTTTTCATGAACCACGGCTAGAGTCATTACATGTGTGTTCTTCTAAACAAACCACACATGGATCCAGCTAGTGTGATTGCATGTCTGTTCTTTTCACAAACCACACATGGATACACCAGTGGCATTGCATGGGTGGCCGTTAGACCGAGTCTTCTAGAAGGCACGCCCTAACACAGTTGTTCTGATTGACGTTTGTTACATACCGTCCGATCGGGGCGCTTGGACGATTGGGATGGTCTCCGTGAGAGCGATCCGCGAGTAGGCTATTTTGCGGCATGATTGGCCACGCTTGCTCTGGACAAACTGGCAACACCGGGTGCTCCCCTGTTGCGAGTGTCATGACTCACGAGTTTAGTGGGCCATATCCTAGTGTCACGTCCCCATTACTTCTCTTCCTCCCCGTACTTCTCTTCCTTCCCCTTGAAGCCACTTTCCCCACTTCACTCCCATCCTGCCGTAGCCACAAGCCGACGGTGCCTCCATCCCAATCCCCTCTCCGGCAACCACCCCACCTCCCCTCTCGCCATGGGTTCAAGGGGATACGGTGAGGAAACGCGTCGTGATGACTGGGACGGTGATTTCGATGTGAGTCTTCTCATCTCTATCTCTATCATTTGTGGCCAGTTATCTATTTTTTGAGCTAGATCTAATCTATTTACTCATGCGCGTATGATGTGTTAGGCCAACCAGACGATGTATGACTCCGACTATCACGGTTTAGCGGATGAAGACAGTCCTCTGGTATGTAAACATGGATATGTACCCGCTAAATTTGTAGTGTTCGAAGGACGAAACGCAGGCAGGAGGTTTCTATGGTGTCAAGGACATCGTGCAATGATGCAAGGCGGAAGTTGCGGTGTTGTCAAATGGGTAGGTGCAGAGTGGCCCAAATCGACGCAGAAAACGCTGGACAAACTATGGGAAATGACTGTTGAGTTGAAAGAATCCGTATTCAGCTCACTTCTTGACAGTGTTGAGATGAAGCTATGGGAACTAGTTGACATGACCAAGCACAAGCGAGATGTCAGGTGGGTGCAAGACAAGGTTAGCAAAGTCGAGAAGGAGAGGGACGCGGCATTGGCCCTGAAGGCTAAAGCAGAGCAAGAACTGACTCAAGCAAGAAATGATCTTCACCAGGCCAAAGTCCTGCAGTTCACAACTATGAGTATTGAAAAGTGCATGAGGAAAAATGAAGAGAAACAATTGAAGCTGTGCAAGGAAGATGCTAAAAGGAAGGAGCAGACGATTCGATCCTTGCTTTCGCAGGAAGATGCGCATCGGGCTAAGATTAGGAAGATCAAGGAGATGTGTGATAACTAGTTCAATTTAGCTTAAGCTCTGTGCCTTTTTAAGTTGTAATAGTTGTACTTGTTGACCTAGCGGTCTGAACTATTGGTCCCGGAGTCCAGGGAGGAAAAAATTGCTCTCCTGTTAGTGTGAATTAACCCCGCATTACTTCTTTTGTCTGACGAATGCCCCTTGGATATCCCGCCTGTCACTTCGTCGTCCTCGTGTACAAATAGGAGGCGCCACAGCGTGTCACTTTGTTGTCCATCCCCTCGTCCTCTCCAATCTCCACCGCATCGTCGCTTCGTCGTCCATCCCCTCGCTCCCTCTCCAATCTCCACCGCATCGCCATGGAGATGCCCTCGCTGAACTTCTACGAGGCGGTGATGTTCGCGCACTTTGACATCCTCGCGCCGCCAAACGCGACGGTGCCCCACGGATGGCGCATCAGCTATGCGGGGGTGCAGGTGGCTCCGCTCCCTGGCCAAGCCGAGATGGAGAGCAAAATCGCGGCGCGCCACCGCCAGATGCCCGCGTGGAAGAGGGCGCTGCCCCGGTACGCGGCGGCCAGCCCGTACTGGTCGGCGCTGTTCAAGAAGGATCGGAAGGCCAAGATTGGCAACCGCATCGTTGACGGGCGCGTGGTGCAACTGAGAAGGGCGGGAGAGGTTCTGGTTCGTCCCTTGACGGACCAAGTACACCGTCATTGCCGCCGCTCGCCGCGAAGAGGTGCTCCATCTTGCGGAAAATGCGGAAATCGTGGAGGTTCCGTCCGACGATGACGAGGAAGCCGGCGGCTCGGAGGACAGTGGCAGTGGAAGTGAAATTATTGACTAGTGGTTGAATTAATGTAGGATGTGAAATCGCACATTTGTTTAGAAGAATTTGTGGTTGAATTAACGAAATGCCTCGATTTAGATCTCTGTCTCGATTAATTTGTGGAAGAATTTGTGATTTAGATCAATTTCTGCCTCGATTTAGATCTCCGTCCCGGATTGGGAACGTGACCGTGGACCAAAGACACCTTTTCTACTAGTGTATTCTGACATTGGTGGTTTGTTTAAACGTAATATACGTGGATTGTGCCACATGCAAATGGCACAACCACAATTTATAAAGTGCAAGCACGTACACCTGGTTACTGGAGATCTGGGAGCTTCGCCAGATGTAGGGGATGCAGGAGCAGAGAGGCGGTGAGATAGACGGGCTCAAGATTAGGCCAGAAAGTGGTACCGATTTCCTCCTCATCTGGGCATTATCGGTGAAAACATTGTTGTTTATGTTGCCACGTCATTGTACAACATCTGAAATAAGTTGCTGTTTCGTGCAGTGTGGCAGCTTAAATAATTTATTTCTGTGCCACTTACATTCCGTCGTATTGGGAGACCTCCTGCCCCTCAGCAATCATGGAACCGGTGCTGCGTGTTTTCAGATAGCAGTGGCACAATCACAATTTTGGATTCAACTACTGACTCGGGCGTTTCCAAACCCTAAGTCACGGTACATTTTACTCAAAGAACGTGGGTAGATTGTTTCGCCCATCAAGGTGCCACACATAGAGCTCCAGAATTTAATAGAATTACATATATAGGTTCAAGTTCAACACATTACTATGCATCTTCTTTGGCAGTAGCCTTCTTCCGCAGCCTGGGTGCCAAGCCTTCATGTCCACTAGCTTCTTCATTTCCTGCCTTCTTCCTCTTCCTCGGTGCCAATTTTCTTAGCTTCACGTACTCTGCATCGCCGGGATAATGGGCATCAGAATCGTGTCCAGCATCATCTTTCCACTCATTTTTAATTTCTTTGGGCAGCAAAATGACTGCCCCGACAGTCATGTTTCTAACCTTGCGGTGCTTCCTGTCAAAGAAACAAGACTGTTGCATAACTGCCCAATATCTATAGAGTAAATAAAACAAAAATTACAATTCAGCACAAACACGCGAACCCCAAGTGACCTTTGCTTACCAGGAGCTAATTGTGTTCGAGCAACCACCCTGTACAAGAATAGAAGGGCGACTCCCAGTTGCATTAGCTTCCACATCCAGTACATCACATTTCAGCTCAAACATGGCAGCCGAAGCATACCTTTTCAGCAACCCAATTAGCTGACTGTCACACGTTAGAGGAACCATGATGCCACGTTCATCCATGAAGATGAACTTTGCAGTCTACCTTGGCCATAATTCATCATGATTATGTAGAGTAGCAACCATACCAGATATAGTGCAGATCTGCGCAGGCGCTTCTTCCATCGTGATACAATGGTGTCCATACCACTTGTCCTTAGAGTCATACCTATAGAGGACTACCGTAACCAGGTAAGGGGGTCCGTGGAGATCCCACTTGACAGAAAATTGTGGACAAAATATGTTTATCAGTGTTGGGCTAACAAACAATTTGAGGTTCAGTAGCCAGCTAGCAGTTATAATTAGTGCAAATAGCAAAGAGAAGGGGTAGCTCACCCGCTTGTAGACAGAACTTCTTCCTTGATAGTAGGATCTACCATCCTCCGAGCTACTCGGCTCGGCGGCGGCGGAGGCAGGCTAGAGCCTCGCAACGGTGGCTACGGCATGCAGCATTGGAGCTCGAGATCAGCGACTGGGCGCAGCAACTGGGTGCAGCAACTTGGCACCGGAAGTCAAATGTTCGAAAGGATCGTCCTGCCTGGAGGGTGGATTCCGACGCTGCTAGTGCTAGGGGAAAGGTGGGAATGGATTTGTGAAATTGGTCAATGCATCCAATCCACTTAGCTACATCTTTATACTGTCTAAAAGGAATGAAAATGGCGACCACCCCTCCCACCCACCCTCTGGCGCACCCCCTGGCGAACCATGGCGATTCCTTCTAAGTCCCCCATGCAATGGATCCTCGTACACTTGGTGATACTCTGGATTTCTCTCATGGCATGGGAATTGAATTGCAGGTTTGATCTTCCTTTTCCACCTGTGTGCAATCCCCGTCTCCTGGATCTGGTTTTATTCTTGTGGTCTCATTTGGCCGAGCCATCTTTAGACTCGATCTAGACAATGTTTGCATTGCCCTTCAATCATGCCTTGGTGGAAGTAAACTTGGTTTTCATGTCAGCTTGATTCGTGATCAGACTTTTAAATTTGAAGTATTCTCCAAAGCTGTGGGTTTCATGATCTACAAACTCAGATACTTCGAATGCCCGGAATTTAAATGCTATTTCTCTTTGTGGGGTTATGGGGGTCCGAATTGGATCAAAGAATCGTCGGATTGGTTTCATGAGCAAGATTTGGACTGGACCTTGGTCTCTCGCCGGAGATCACGTCTCACAGGAGCCAATTCAACGCCGTTAGCCTCTCATCGGCGGAGAACCTATGTGGCTAGATCGCCGAGTAACACGCTACGTGATCCGATCTCCTCGGATCGGACGCCAGCTTCCTGCCCGGAGATTCTCTCAAACCCTGGTGAAATTCAGCCCACTGGTGTACCCAGCCCAATTCTTTCACCCCGCTCGGCCCAAGTTATCTGCTCCAGATGCCTTGCAATGGGCCACTCAAGCCCGGGATGCCCATCTCATGTTCGGTGCAAATTTTGTTATGGATATGGACACATTAGGAAATATTGTTATATCTGTTTTAGAAAATCTCAGGTTTATCGCATTAAACAAAAATGACCTGAGCATATCATCTCCTCCGATAGAGGGCTTGTCGTTACGACTTCAGAAATAGTACTCCTTGACCCCTCCGCTCTCCAGGAAAGCCCTGTTTCTTCCTCGCCATTGTCGCCACTGCAATCTCACACCTATAACCTCCCCCTCTCCTCCACTACAATGGCGAACTACCCCTGCAACCCCACCCCCCACCTCCCACCTGGCGCTGAAGTCATCCAACCTTGCATTCATCACCGTCGTCGGGGTTTTCACATTTTTAGTGGAGATGCCCTGCTTCGATGCGATGACATGGCCATTGTCATCCTTGAGCCTCCATCTGACCCTGAGCAGTTCGCCGCGGATGCACACCTTATCAGAAAATACTTCAATGATCGTGGCCTCAACATTCGCAATTTCTCTAGGTCTGCCATGGGTGCTGCTCTGGTACAGTTCTCTGATACTTGCACTAGGGATACTGCTATTGAGCGTAGTCCTTTCTTTGTTGGAGACAGCATTCTTAGGGTGATCCCCCATAATAGAGGTATGAACCATAGAAACATGACTTTTACACATGATGTCTAGTTGATGATGGTCAATTTCCCTCAAGATGCATGGCTAGTTGATAAAGTTAGAGAATCTGTCAGTGAATTTGGAAAATTCTTAGTCTGGAACAGAGATTATTCTAATAGATCTAGGGTCCTGGTTAAAGTCAGAGTGCCAGATAGGCTTGAAATCCCTATTAGCCTGGTCCTAGGAGACAATACCAGTGATGAAGGACATGGTCATTCCTGGACTGTGGTGATTTATGTTCTGCAGGCTAGAGTGATTGGTGGACTTGGTGGTGATGAGGACCCTCTTCCACCTAATGGTGGTAACCCACACCCCATGCCCCAACCATTTGGAGGACACTGGGATGATATGGTCCATGACCATGTTCCTGAAGAACCAGCAAATGCTGCACCTGTGATACCCAATGTTGTAATACCATATGGAAATGTTGCACCTGCTGCTGACATTGAACCAATGATTGCTACCCCTCCCCAGCTCAGTCCTGCACATGCTGATCATATTGCTGAACTTGAACCAATGATGGAAGCTGTGGACTCTTTCAATGCCATCCATGGTCTGCTAACTGACATGGTTAAGAATGCACACACTACTCTGGGCAACACTGATATCTCTTGTATCCATGGTGCTAGATTCCAAATTCTTGATGTGGATACTGAGCATGGAAAACAGAGGAAGTGTCTTCTGAAACTTTATGCAACAGCCCCTCATGTGCCAGCCTCTTCATCTGTTTGCATCACTGAAATCTTTGACAATAATGTGCAAACCTCTCTGGATACATCTATTGGTGGGTCTTCTGCTACCATTGAAGACAACATCTCCCTGGTGGCCAAGCGCAAATTGCTGGCTCCAAAGGATGTGACTGCTGTCAGACGCAGTAAAAGGATTGCCAACCAATCAGTGGGATACAAGAACAAGGATGCTGCAGATAAAGCCCAAGAGAAAGAATGTTCATCTCTGATCAATACCTCAGGCAAATCCAGGAAGGTGGCCAAAAGCAAAGCTCATCCTCATGAGGTGGTGATCATGGACCAAGATGCTCCACCTCCACCTGTCCTCCCTGTTGACACCATCCAGTCTATTGGTATCAACCAATGCCTGATATCTCCTAGTGAGATTGCAGAGGACAATCTCTTCTCTGAATGTGTCTAATGTTACTTCACCCTTCTGCATGTAATAATGTGTGTCATATATGTTTAATGACACACAGTTTTATGTTTCTGAAACTTCATCTACTTGATACTATCTAGCATGTAATAAGCACTTCTTTATTGCTCATGATGAGCAGAACCATATCCCTATATCTGCTTAAGTACCTGGATGTCTATTTATCACCTCTTATGTTATTTACATCATCAACACCTTTGGGGGATTTTCAATCTAGGTCCAAGATGCTTTTTTTTACTTTCATCTGATCAGCCAGCTGTCCCCAATAAATACCTGATTAACTGTGTTGATCAGAACCTGTGGAACCCTCTCATGTTGAATTATGAATAGGAATTGGATGATTCTTGACTGGAATGTTAGAGGCATCAATTCTGAGCTGAGGCATGATCAACTTAGAGAAAAAGTTAATTCTTGCAATTGAGATATTATCTGCCTCCAAGAAACTAAAAGGGAAGATTTTGAACACTCCTATTTAAGGAAATTTTGTCCCGGGAGATTTTCTCCCTTTGCATTTTCTCCTTCACTTGGTAATTCTGGAGGATTAATTACTATCTAGAATGGTAGCCTTTTTTCAAGGGAGCTGCTTAGTCAATAGAAATTTCATCTAACTATGGCTCTTACATGTAAACACTCTGGTATTACCTGGATCTTGACCAATATTTATGGTCCTGCACACAATGAACACAGAGCTGAATTTTTCAGTTGGATGCAAAATATTGATACCTCCTATTACCCATTATGGATGATAGTGGGCGATTTCAACCTCATTAGAAGCCCTGATGATAGAAACAGAGAAGGTGGTGATGCTCATAATATGATGCTCTTCAACAATGTCATCCAATCTCATGATCTTGTGGAAGTTCCACTGAAAGGAAGAGCATTCACCTGGAGCAACATGCAAGACCCCCCTCTTCTTGAAAAGCTAGATTGGATTTTTACATGTCCTTTATGGACTACAACTTTCCCCAACACTATGGCTCATCCACTCTCCAGAATTGGCTCTGATCATACTCCCATCAGTATCCAAGTGGGCACTTCCATACCTAAAGCTCAATTATTCAGATTTGAGAACCACTGACTGGACTTTGATGGTTTCTATGATACTGTGAATACCCTCTGGAACTCATCTCCCTATATCAGTGATACTGCCCTTGCTATCAACTGCAAATTCAAACACCTCAGAGCTGGACTTAAAAAATGGTGCAAGAAGTATTCAAACCTAAATCAGACTATTGAAAACTGCACATTTATCCTGGCATTACTTGAGGAATTGAGGATCAGAGACCACTTGCTCTACATGAGAAAAATTTTAAAAAGATTTTGATGGATCATACCAATAAGCTCCTGGAGGCTAAAAGAATATATTGGAAAAGCAGAGCTAAAATCAGATGGGCCAAATTGGGAGATGAAAACACCAAATTTTTCCATGCTGTGGCTACCCAGAGCTTCAGGAGAAATATCATCACCCATATCAAAACTGAAGACAATTTGATTCTGACTGAGCATGAACTTAAAGCTACTGCAATCTGGCAATCTTACAAACACAGACTTGGCACAAGTGAAAATATTACTAATGCCATCAACCTTGATGAATTGATTACACCTCATAATCTTCAACACCTCGATGATCCATTCACAAATGATGAGATTGAATTTGTGATCAATGACTTTCCTTCTGACAAAGCACCTGGTCCTGATGGATTCAATGGTAAATTCCTTAAGAAATGCTGGCATATTATCAAAGAAGATTTTGTAAAACTGGTACATGAGTTCTATGATGAATCAGTAAATTTAAGTGCCATCAACACTGCTTTTATTACCCTCATCCCCAAGATAAATGATCCTGAGACCATGAATGACTACATACTCATTTCTCTGGTTAGTCTTCCACTTAAATTCATCACCAAGATAATGGCCAATAGACTCCAAAAGGTTATCAAACCCATTATACATAGCAATCAATATGGATTTATTAAAGGGGAAAATATCCATGATTGCCTAGGATGGGCATTTGAATATCTTCACATCTGCCATGTGTCAAAGAAGCCAATTATTATTCTGAAGATTGATTATGAGAAAGCATTTGACAAGATTGAATATAATGCAATTATTAATATGCTAAATGCCAAAGGTTTTGGCCCCAAATGGATTTCCCTGGTAAGATCTATATTGTACTCTGCCTCCACCTCAGTGTTACTGAAAGGTGTCCCAGGGAAAAAAATTGCCGCAAAAGAGGTGTCAGACAAGCAGACCCCCTATCCCCCCTTCTATTTGTTTGCACAGCTGAATTATTATAGGAAATTGTCAATGATGCCTGGCACAGAAATGAAATCAGCCTACCACTTGATAATGATTATGGGCAAAAATATCCAATTATACAATATGTTGATGACACCCTGCTGATTATGCCTGCTGATAGTTTACAACTTAATAACCTCAAGACCAGACTCCAACAATTTAGCAACATGACAGGGCTCAAGGTAAATTATGACAAATCTACTCTGGTGCCTATCAATATAACTGTGGAACATGCATCTCAACTGGCTTCTGATTTTGGATGCAAATTGGAGAGTTTACCTTTCACCTACCTGGGTCTCCCTCTTGGTACCACAAGACCATCTATTGATAGCTTGATGCCCATTGTTTCCAAATTTGACAGAAGACTATCTGGACTATCTTCTCTCATGTCATATACAGGAAGACTCACATTACTGAATTTTGTATTAAATTCTATGCCCATCCATGCCATGTGCTCTTTCAAAGTACCTTTAACAATTTTTACCCATTTTGAAAAGGGTGGCAGACAGTTCCTCTAGGCAGGAAAAGATATCCACAAACATGGCAAATGTCTTGCTAAATGGGATTTGGTATGTAGACCAAAAGATCAAGGAGGATTAGGAGTCATAAACCTCAGGGTACAAAATCAAGCTCTTTTACTGAAGAATATTCATAAATTCTACAACAGGGCTGATATACCATGGGTTGATCTTATTTGGAAAGCTTACTATCAAGGTGATTCTGCCCCACATTCAATGAATCATATTGGATCATTCTGGTGGAGAGATTGTATGAATTATGTGGATATTTACAGAGACTTGACTCACTGCAAAATTGGCAATGGAAAAGCTATGCTGCTTTGGAAGGATCTATGGAAAGGTGAATGCTTTGAAGATAGATACCCACACCTACACTCTTTCTGCCACAATGATACTTCGACCATGGTCAAGGCCATCACTGCAGCTGATAATGATTTCTATGAACTTTTCAACTCCCCTTATCCATTATTGCTCATGAGGAATTTACTGATATGTTGGAGAATATCAGAAGCATAAACCACACAGACAACCATGATTCATGGTATTTTTCCTGGGGGAGATTTTCAAAACCAGAAATATCTACAGAGCACTCACTGGGGCACACCCAACACCAAAACCCATTCTGGATATTTGGAAATCATGCTTTCTTCCAAGACACAATTTTTTTGCTTGGCTGCTACTGAATAAGAGACTAAACACCAAGGATTTAATGACAAGAAAAAACTTCTTTGTGGAATTCAATGATTGTGTAATATGTGACACCTGTCCTCAGGAAACCCTGTTGCATCTGTTTTTTGAATGTAGCTTCAGCCAAGGGTTCTGGTGGGCCTTGGGACTTGAATGGAACACATATATGGAGATTCATTAGATGATCAATGATGCTAGAAGTAGATTCGGTCCTAATTTTCTTATGGAAGTTATCATCACTGGATGCTGGAGTATATGGGAGCAAAGAAATGGTTATATTTTTAGAGATCTAAATCCCTCCATCACTAGATGTATTTCTTTTTTTAAAGCAACCTTCACCTTAACTATGCATAGAGCTAAGCCTAGTCTCAAGGAAGGTATGCAAGAGTGGCTTGACACGCTATGAATGTAATCATCTGTAACATTATCATTGATTGAGCCTGTCTCAATCTTTTGGACATTATAAAATTTATAAAATGACACAGTAGGGGACTTCCCTACTGTTTTTTGTCAAAAAAATCCACTTAGCTACTCGATTTGCCTAAGAGGTTGTTGCGTTGGCGCTCGTGTCACGGAAAGATGACCGACATGAGGTCCCAACCATCAACTTCATGGGGCAGTTTAACGAAATGTTTGAATTTGGCAGGGGTGAGATGAGTTTGCCTCGAAATGGGCCCTCTCAGTAGTTGGCGGCCCAACTTTTCAAAACACGGCAATTTCAGGCAACTTAGGTACCGCCATGTGCTGGCCTGCGAACTTTGGTACCGCAGACGAACATGCCCTACCCAACGTATGCAAGGCGCATTTGTCACATATGCGCCTCGCCTGTCTAACATGTTGGAGGCGCATATTACCAGGATGCGCCTTGCATAAGATGGGGGTCCCAGATTTCGTTCGTACAGATGCTAGAGGAGGCGCATCCTGCAAATATGCGCCTCGCCTATTTAAGTACTAGAGGCACATGTCTGGTTGGTGCGCCTCGCCTATTTTATCAGAGGCGCATATAGTATAAATGCGCCTCTAATGTGCATGTCTCCTATAGCCTTTTCTCTAGTAGTGCGTTTCATGACCTCAAGCGCATGCTATCCACATCATCGGCTCTAGCCATGCCGGCTAGCAAGGAGACGATGTTGCTCTATATAGCAGCCATCAGCCGGGTCATCAGCATTGTCTTGGTGGTGGAGCGCCCTGAGGAAGGCAAGGCTCAGCCGGTGCAGAGGCCCGTCTACTACCTTAGCGAGGTTCTCTCCCTCTCCAAACAGAACTACCACCACTACCATAAGATGTGCTATGGAGTGTACCTGGTGTGCAAGAAGCTCAAGCACTACTTCTAGGAGCATCCGATTAAGGTGGTGTGCATCGCACCCCTTTCGGAGATCATCGGCAACAAGGATGCTACCGTTCGAGTTGCCAAGTGGGTAATCGAGCCCGCCGCCTACTCCATCCAGTACGAGCAAAGGCTCACGATCAAGTCGCAGGCTCTGGTGGATTTCTTGGTCGACTGGGCTGAGACCCAGTACCTACTGCCGGTTCCCGACTCGTATCACTGGAAGATGCACTTTGACGGCTCGAAGATGCTCGGGGCCTTGGCACCTCGCCCAAGAGGGACCGACTGGAATACGTTCTCCAGATCCACTTCAAGGCCTCCAACAACATCGCAGAGTACGAGGCATTGGTGCACGGCCTCTGACTCGCCAGGGAGATTGGCATCAACCAGATCCTTTGCTTCAGTGATTCGTATCTGGTGGTGCAACAAGTATCCAGAGAATGGGATGCCCGTGACGCGAACATGGCCCTCTACCGCTTCCACGTGCAGAAGCTCAGCGCTTGCTTCGATGGATGTGAGTTCCATCATGTCCCTCACCTAAACAATGAGGCAGCCGACTCGCTCGCCCGAATCGGCTCCACCAAGCAGGCGATCCCGCCAGGGGTCTCCCTAGAGCATCTGCGCAAGCCCTCCATCACTCCATCTCTTGAGTCGGACTCCATCATATGGGCCAGAAGCCCTAGGGCTGATGGCTCGGCAGACCCAGAACCTTCGGAGCCAGCGAAGAAGAAGGCATGCACCGACTCCGGCGCGCCCGCACCCTACGGCTCGAAAGACCCGAGGCTACCGACTCGTCAAGCAGCTCAGGGGCTGCCATTCTAGGTACCCCACCCGGACGGCCCCCTGACATCCCCCAGCCGGAGCACGGGAGCGTCCTCACCATCCGAGAGATACCATCCTGGGAACAACCCTTCATGAACTACATCACCAATGGGGAGCTTCCGGATGACGAGGTGGAGGCCAGGCAAATCTGGCGATGTGCGCACACGTACACCATCATAAAAAAAGAATTGTACAAGCACAGTGTACTCGACATATTCTAGTGGTGTGTTGATGTGGACACAGGTTACCGGCTACTGAAGGACATCCACCAGGGTGAGTGTGGACACCATGCTTCATCTCAGGCTAGAGTCACCAAGGTGTTTTGCCACGGCTTCTATTGGCCCACCGCTCTCGAGGATGCCGAGCAGCTGGTCCATGCGTGCACTAGATGCCAGCGCTTCGGACAACTGAGGCACATGCCGGCTATGGTGCTCAAGACCATCCTGATCACGTGGCCCTTCACTGTCTGGGGCCTAGACATGGTCGGTCCCTTCCAGCGAGCGTGCGTGGGCATGACCCATCTGCTGGTGGTGGTGGACAAGTTCACTAAATGGATAGAGGCCAAGCCTATCTAGAAGCTGGACGGGGCAACAGTCCTCACCTTCTTCACGGACATCATCAACCGTTTCGGCTACCCCAACAGCATCATCACGGATAACGACATGAACTTCGCCAAGGGGGCCTTCGCCTGGTTCTGCAGCAACAAGGGGATCCGGCTGGACCTCGCATCCGTTGCACACCTGCAATCCAACGGGCAAGTCGAAAGGTCAAACATCCTAGTGCTAGCTGGCATCAAGCTACGACTCATCGAGCCTCTGGAGCGGTCTCCCGGATGCTGGATCGAGGAGCTTCTGGCTGTGCTGTGGAGCCTCCACACCACCCCGAACCGATCAACCGGCATCACTCTATTCGTCCTCGTTTGTGGCATCCCGCAAAACCACTACTAGAAAATCGCGTTGTTTTTGTGCATTGCATCATCATGACCGCATGCTCATGTCATCATGCCACATTGCATTTGAGCATCGTCTTCATCTTGCAATTGCTTGCATAAAACTATTTGCGGAAAAACCTGTTTGTGTTTTCTAAACGCCCCGTCTGTATTCAAACGCAAAACCCGGGTCACCGGAATATTTTGTTTTGTTTGCTATCGGGTTGCAAAGGCCCCGTTTTAAATAAATAAAACATTTAATTATTTTTAGTGGGGCAGTCGAACGGGCCGATTCGACCCGAACGACCACCCCAGAAATAAAATCGGTCCACCCCAAAATCCCTAGTCTACCCACCCCTCCAGCCACCTCACCCCCACCAATCCCTGGCTGCCACCTCACCCTCTCCCTCCCCTCTACCCAATCCCGGGCCGCCACCTGCCCACTCCCTCTCTCTCTCACCTCACCCTCCCCCTCTCTTCACACAGCCCCACCCCGGCCACCTGCCTCCCCACTCCCTCCACCCTGGATCCACACACCCAGCACACACACGCCACTCCCCAACCCTCTCTCTCTGCCACCCGGTCCCACCGACCCAGCCGGCCCCACCTGCCCACGCCACACCCCCCAGGCCCCACTCCCCGCGTGGCCGCTCCCCACCAACCGCGCCCCGCTCCTCTCCCTCCTTCCCTCTCCCTAGCCGACGACCCCGTCCCCTTTCTTCCTTCCCTCCGGCCTCCCCTTCCCCTGCCCTGGCGCCCTGCTCGCCCTCTCCCCGCGCCGGCCTCGCGCCCTTCCTCCCCGACAACCGCCACCGCCCCCGCTCGAGCCGCCGGTCCCCTCTGCTCCAACCACCGCGGGTCGCCGCCGCCGCGCCCGGCGCCTTCCGTCGCGGGATCCTCCGCTCCTCCAGGCGCCGTCGCCCCGCCCTCTACCTTCCCCGACGCCCCTCCTCGCCTCTCTGCTCTTCGCCGCCTCTCCTGTGGCCGGCCTCGCCACACGCGAGCACGCCACGAGCGAGCGCCGCCTCCGGCCGTCCTCGCCTCCGCGCTCGCCAGCGCCTCCGGAGCCCCCCTCTCCGCGCCCGTGGCCACCGTCGACCTCACCGCCAAGCTCCTCGCCGGCCCGTCGACCTCCGCCTCGCATGCGCGCCACTAGCGCCCTGGTTGTTGGTTGGCCCGAGGACACAGGACGAGATGGGGTGCTGCTGCCAGTTTCTGTTCAAGTTCCGCACGTGGACCACGACTAGAAATCGGTCAAGAATTTCCGTGGTGCGATTTAGACTTGGGCACCGATGTCCGTGTTGGTCTCTGATGCCAAGATTGCCGAGGCCATGGGTGTTCTGTCGCAAGCCGAGAACCTATGCGATCTGTCAAGATCGACCTCCAAGAAACACAAGACCTTCTTCATGGAACATCGAGACCCCGAACCCGAAGAATTGCCGACAAGGACCGTCCCTACACCAAGATCTGCTTCCGAACACTTCGACCGAAGCCGAATCAAGATCTCCCCGGATGCGCCAAGTTCGCCGACCCGGACACCGTGCGACAAGATCTTCCCGGACCCAAGGACCATCAAGACTTCCGCTCGGCAACGCCAAGTACTCCTTCCTGGCTTCGAAGTACGACCCCGTGGGACCCGACAAGACCTACCTCCGTTATCCGAGACCGAGCCCGTCGAACCCTGAACCCTGAGGCCGAACCCCGAACCCCGGAACCCCAAGCTCGTCGAACCCTCTAAAGTGTGAACCCCTTCGCGAAACCCTATTTTATAATATAATAAAACTTGTTGCATATTAAGTTGTTCATCTCGCATGCATATCATGTGGTTTGGGGGCCTTATGCCGATTCACCCTATAATTAAATATGGGGCCCATATGCGGCAAATCTAGTCTTATATTGGCCCCATTTAAATTTGTGTAGCGAACCGATGATATAATCTTGCCTTGTTAAGACAACATTTAAATTGCGGGGTTCTAAATAACTTGAACCGTTTAATTAATTGTTGGGACCCCCGGTTCCGCTTAATCTTGCCCAATTGCATTGCACCCTTGCCATGTCATACATCATACATGCATCATGCCGATCTTTTGCCGTAGTATTAAATATTGCATCCGGTGTTTATTCTAGTGTTTTGCTTCTTCGCGGATAAGGCCGTTGAGTTGATGTGAGCTTCGCCCCGATCTTCGGATGAACCTTCGGCAATGTTTTTCAGGCGAGCATCTCCCCCTTTCTACCTATCTTACTTTTATAGTCTTTATTTCCTCCTGTTGATCTATTGCTATCTGTGTTGCGATGCTCTAGTTTCCGTACCCGTGATATCCCCTGCAGCCTTATATTGCCTTGGACACATCCTATTACCTGTTGATTGGTAGATAGTTGGACTTGCGTGTCGTAGTCGCTCGCTCAAGTGCTGTTGCGTGTCGTCAAGTATCACAGTTGTTGGAGTATTGCCGCAAGTTAATTGTTGGAGATGATCATGGCTTTAATTATTGTTCACTTTAATTACTATTTAACAACTAAAATTGAAGTAGGTAAGCAGAGGCACCGGTGGGTGATAGATAATATCTGGTTTCCGACCGCCCACTTGTGTCCCGTAGGACCCCGAGTTCTTGACACCTGTTCCGAGATCGAGCGCGCTAACCACAGGTGGGGAGATATGGGCCCCCCATCGATTAGTACCTGATTTCAAAGTATTGTACTGGGGGCCACAAACTAGTTTGAGGTTTTATTTACTATCCTGTACTTATGCCATGCTTTACTGCTTTATTTAAATTGTGCGATGGATAGCACCTGTACTATTTAGGAAGCGGAGTGTTTTCGCGGTATCGACAGTCCCAGTTTTGGGATTTGCTGTCGTTTACAGCCACTGACGCAAACCCTAAGTCCGTCTCGGAGACCGGCCGACTTCGTTGCGGGTAGACTTAGTGGGGTGGCCCCCCGTGCTTGCTTTGGGTCTGGGAATGTCATGACTTAGGCCCCGCCGACATACCGATGGGTGTATGTTAACTGATCTGGCAAAAAGGGTCGAAGTGCTTGTGGATACTTTGGTGCACCCCTGCAGGGTTAAATCTTTTCGAGAAGCCGTGTCCGCGGTTATGGACGACTTGGAGCACAGTGCTTGATCATAGACAACTATAACTAAAGTTTATTTGTTATAAATTGACTTGTATCCGATATGACTAGTAATCAGCTTCACTACAACGGAATGGCTAAGTAAAAGTACCAACAACTGCTGGGTTTTGGGGTTATCTCATGCTAATTGTATCTGACTAGTAAGTGTTGCAACTACAACGGAATGGTTAAATAAAACTGCCCATTGCTTATTATATCAGGATGATTATCTACACCTGACTAGTAATTGCTGGAACGATAACCGAATAAATAAAACTGCCAACGGTGTGAGTTCCTCGGCTGACTTCCTCGTTTGGACTCGAGGGGGAATACCAGGATGGGATTGTTTGGTGTTAGTATCAGTCTGGTTTCGGATAGGTCTTTTCTTACCCCTCTCTGATAGCCGCCAGTTATATCGAGTCTCTATAGGTTGTTTAGTGCATGCTGCGCCGCTGCCGCTTCAGTCCACCATACCTATGTAGGCGAGGACCGCCGAATTCTAGCCTCGCCGTGTACTGGCCTCAGTACTGACGCTCCTCTTTTTCCTTTGCCCTTTGTCGGCACCCCTTTTGTTTAAGCAGGTTTAGAGATCGACGTCGTTAGCAGGGTTACCCTTCCGGCTTGGCCTGGGCAGGGTTATGGACGCCATTGGTTATTCTTCAGGGCTCTTAGCCCCATTTGCATCTTGTCCGTAGCTGGACGCTCTATTGTTCTCAAGGTGATTTGGATCTTTGTATACTATACCTGTATTCTTGACTCATGGAGTCGTGTTGTATATACATATCTGTTCTGTGGGTCCCATCGAGGACTGTTGTGTAATGTTATTACTTCGTTTTCCACCCGCACGAAAGTGCCTGGTGGACACCTTTGAATCGTTTCTATGCGGGTTTGGCCGGTTTCGCTAAAACTTGCATAGGGCCGATTCTGAGGGTGTTACAGAGTGGTATCAGAGCTCAGCAGTTGCGATACCCCACAAGTCTAGCCTGTAGGATAACCTAGCTAACGGCCGAAGTAGAGTGTCAAAACTATTTTGCAAAATCGGTTGGATAGTTCTGAGTAGGTCTGATTTTACTCCTTACCCCTCTGCTATTCTCCTCTTACCTCTGCGTGTTTTGAATCCGCTCTCTTCTCTCTCTTCGAGTCCAGGATTTCTCGTGGTTGGGTTCCGTCGTACCTTCAGGGTTTCGCTTCCTCTTTGGTAACGGTGTTGCTACATCTGGTCTTCAAGCTATCCGAGGAATCCTTCGTCTGGTGGACTTCTCTTTGTTCCTTCTCGTGCCTTCCGGTGTTTTCCGACGCGACGACATCATCTACGCCAGATCCGATGCAGAGTCTGCATCACTCCTTTGTTTCCGAACCTCGCTTGTCAAGATCTTCAGTCTGATTCCGAGAGTTGGTTGCATAATTCGCCTATTCGTGTGCAGAGTAATGGTTTGGGTGCGCGATGGACTGATCACCATCCGACTACTCTTATCATTCGCTCTTGTACATCGAATCAGTGGATCCAGCAATTTTACTCCGTTCACGGAAGTTAGGGGTGGCTTTATTTGTTGATACCTCTACCTTCGACCTGCTGTTCCCGGAGTGCTCCTGCGACGATCACGGACAACGACCTCTTGTTAGTGGTGTCGCGAGGATCTACACGATGCGAGAAGATTCACGTCGCTGTCCTTCTTCCCGGTACCATGAGGCGGATCTCGAGGGCGAGATCCCTTGTTAGTGGTGTCGAATTGTGGCATCCCGCAAAACCACTACTAGAAAATCGCGTTGTTTTTGTGCATTGCATCATCATGACCGCATGCTCATGTCATCATGCCACATTGCATTTGAGCATCGTCTTCATCTTGCAATTGCTTGCATAAAACTATTTGTGGAAAAACCTGTTTGTGTTTTCTAAACGCCCCGTCTGTATTCAAACGCAAAACCCGGGTCACCGGAATATTTTGTTTTGTTTGCTATCGGGTTGCAAAGGCCCCGTTTTAAATAAATAAAACATTTAATTATTTTTAGTGGGGCAGTCGAACGGGCAGATTCGACCCGAACGACCACCCCAGAAATAAAATCGGTCCACCCCAAAATCCCTAGTCTACCCAACCCTCCAGCCACCTCACCCCCACCAATCCCTGGCTGCCACCTCACCCTCTCCCTCCCCTCTACCCAATCCCGGGCCGCCACCTGCCCACTCCCTCTCTCTCTCACCTCACCCTCCCCCTCTCTTCACCCAGCCCCACCCCGGCCACCTGCCTCCCCACTCCCTCCACCCTGGATCCACACACCCAGCACACACACGCCACTCCCCAACCCTCTCTCTCTGCCACCCGGTCCCACCGACCCAGCCGGCCCCACCTGCCCACGCCACACCCCCCCCAGGCCCCACTCCCCGCGTGGCCGCTCCCCACCAACCGCGCCCCGCTCCTCTCCCTCCTTCCCTCTCCCTAGCCGACGACCCCGTCCCCTTTCTTCCTTCCCTCCGGCCTCCCCTTCCCCTGCCCTGGCACCCTGCTCGCCCTCTCCCCGCGCCGGCCTCGCGCCCTTCCTCCCCGACAACCGCCACCGCCCCCGCTCGAGCCGCCGGTCCCCTCTGCTCCAACCACCGCGGGTCGCCGCCGCCGCGCCCGGCGCCTTCCGTCGCGGGATCCTCCGCTCCTCCAGGCGCCGTCGCCCCGCCCTCTACCTTCCCCGACGCCCCTCCTCGCCTCTCTGCTCTTCGCCGCCTCTCCTGTGGCCGGCCTCGCCACACGCGAGCACGCCACGAGCGAGCGCCGCCTCCGGCCGTCCTCGCCTCCGCGCTCGCCAGCGCCTCCGGAGCCCCCCTCTCCGCGCCCGTGGCCACCGTCGACCTCACCGCCAAGCTCCTCTCCGGCCCGTCGACCTCCGCCTCGCATGCGCGCCACTAGCGCCCTGGTTGTTGGTTGGCCCGAGGACACAGGACGAGATGGGGTGCTGCTGCCAGTTTCTGTTCAAGTTCCGCACGTGGACCACGACTAGAAATCGGTCAAGAATTTCCGTGGTGCGATTTAGACTTCGGGCACCGATGTCCGTGTTGGTCTCTGATGCCAAGATTGCCGAGGCCATGGGTGTTCTGTCGCAAGCCGAGAACCTATGCGATATGTCAAGATCGACCTCCAAGAAACACAAGACCTTCTTCATGGAACATCGAGACCCCGAACCCGAAGAATTGCCGACAAGGACCGTCCCTACACTAAGATCTGCTTCCGAACACTTCGACCGAAGCCGAATCAAGATCTCCCCGGATACGCCAAGTTCGCCGACCCGGACACCGTGCGACAAGATCTTCCCGGACCTGAGGACCATCAAGACTTCCGCTCGGCAACGCCAAGTACTCCTTCCTGGCTTCGAAGTCCGACCCCGTGGGACCCGACAAGACCTACCTCCGTTATCCGAGACCGAGCCCGTCGAACCCTGAACCCTGAGGCCGAACCCCGAACCACGGAACCCCAAGCTCGTCGAACCCTCTAAAGTGTGAACCCCTTCCCGAAACCCTATTTTATAATATAATAAAACTTGTTGCATATTAAGTTGTTCATCTCGCATGCATATCATGTGGTTTGGGGGCCTTATGCCGATTCACCCTATAATTAAATATGGGGCCCATATGCGGCAAATCTAGTCTTATATTGGCCCCATTTAAATTTGTGTAGCGAACCGATGATATAATCTTGCCTTGTTAAGACAACATTTAAATTGCGGGGTTCTAAATAACTTGAACCGTTTAATTAATTGTTGGGACCCCGGTTCCGCTTAATCTTGCCCAATTGCATTGCACCCTTGCCATGTCATACATCATACATGCATCATGCCGATCTTTTGCCGTAGTATTAAATATTGCATCCGGTGTTTATTCTAGTGTTTTGCTTCTTTGCGGATAAGGCCGTTGAGTTGATGTGAGCTTCGCCCCGATCTTCGGATGAACCTTCGGCAATGTTTTTCAGGCGAGCATCTCCCCCTTTCTACCTATCTTACTTTTATAGTCTTTATTTCCTCCTGTTGATCTATTGCTATCTGTCTTGCGATGCTCTAGTTTCCGTACCCGTGATATCCCCTGCAGCCTTATATTGCCTTGGACACATCCTATTACCTGTTGATTGGTAGATAGTTGGACTTGCGTGTCGTAGTCGCTCGCTCAAGTGCTGTTGCGTGTCGTCAAGTATCACAGTTGTTGGAGTATTGCCGCAAGTTAATTGTTGGAGATGATCATGGCTTTAATTACTGTTCACTTTAATTACTGTTTAACAACTAAAATTGAAGTAGGTAAGCAGAGGCACCGGTGGGTGATAGATAATATCTGGTTTCCGACCGCCCACTTGTGTCCCGTAGGACCCCGAGTTCTTGACACCTGTTCCGAGATCGAGCGCGCTAACCACAGGTGGAGAGATATGGGCCCCCCATCGATTAGTACCTGATTTCAAAGTATTGTACTGGGGGCCACAAACTAGTTTGAGGTTTTATTTACTATCCTGTACTTATGCCATGCTTTACTGCTTTATTTAAATTGTGCGATGGATAGCACCTGTACTGTTTAGGAAGCAGAGTGTTTTCGCGGTATCGACAGTCCCAGTTTTGGGATTTGCTGTCGTTTACAGCCACTGACGCAAACCCTAAGTCCGTCTCGGAGACCGGCCGACTTCGTTGCGGGTAGACTTAGTGGGGTGGCCCCCCGTGCTTGCTTTGGGTCTGGGAACGTCATGACTTAGGCCCCGCCGACATACCGATGGGTGTATGTTAACTGATCTGGCAAAAAGGGTCGAAGTGCTTGTGGATACTTTGGTGCACCCCTGCAGGGTTAAATCTTTTCGAGAAGCCGTGTCCGCGGTTATGGACGACTTGGAGCACAGTGCTTGATCATAGACAACTATAACTAAAGTTTATTTGTTATAAATTGACTTGTATCCGATATGACTAGTAATCAGCTTCACTACAACGGAATGGCTAAGTAAAAGTACCAACAACTGCTGGGTTTTGGGGTTATCTCATGCTAATTGTATCTGACTAGTAAGTGTTGCAACTACAACGGAATGGTTAAATAAAACTGCCCATTGCTTATTATATCAGGATGATTATCTACACCTGACTAGTAATTGCTGCAACGATAACCGAATAAATAAAACTGCCAACGGTGTGAGTTCCTCGGCTGACTTCCTCGTTTGGACTCGAGGGGGAATACCAGGATGGGATTGTTTGGTGTTAGTATCATTCTGGTTCCGGATAGGTCTTTTCTTACCCCTCTCTGATAGCCGCTAGTTATATCGAGTCTCTATAGGTTGTTTAGTGCATGCTGCGCCGCTGCCGCTTCAGTCCACCATACCTATGTAGGCGAGGACCGCCGAATTCTAGCCTCGCCGTGTACTGGCCTCAGTACTGACGCTCCTCTTTTTCCTTTGCCCTTTGTCGGCACCCCTTTTGTTTAAGCAGGTTTAGAGATCGACGTCGTTAGCAGGGTTACCCTTCCGGCTTGGCCTGGGCAGGGTTATGGACGCCATTGGTTATTCTTCAGGGCTCTTAGCCCCATTTGCATCTTGTCCGTAGCTGGACGCTCTATTGTTCTCAAGGTGATTTGGATCTTTGTATACTATACCTGTATTCTTGACTCATGGAGTCGTGTTGTATATACATATATGTTCTGTGGGTCCCATCAAGGACTGTTGTGTAATGTTATTACTTCGTTTTCCACCCGCACGAAAGTGCCTGGTGGGCACCTTTGAATCGTTTCTATGCGGGTTTGGCGGGTTTCGCTAAAACTTGCATAGGGCCGATTCTGAGGGTGTTACATCGTCTATGGCTCGGAAGCCGTCCTCTCCGCGGACATCGAGTTCGACTTGCCCCGCAAGCTCCTCTACGACGAGAAGACCAACCAAGAGGCAAGGGAGGATGGCGTGGACCTCCTCGAGGAAGCCCACGAGCTGGCGCTATCTAGATCGGCGTTGTACCAGCAAAGCCTGCTTTGCTACCATTCGAGCCGGATCCGACCCGTCGCATTCCGCGAGGGTGATCTAGTTCTCCGACTGGTACAAGACATGAAGGGCATGCACAAGTTGTCGCCGCCTTGGGAGAGCCCCTTTATCATCAGCCGGGCGCTGCACAACAACTCCTACTACCTCATCGACACGCAGCAGCCGCGCAAGAACAAGATGGACAAGTCGGACAAGGAGACATAACGCCCCTAGAACACGGCCCTGCTCTGTCCATTTTACACCTAGTTGTTTGGCAGTGTATGTATCCCGCGAACCCTATGAATGAAAAATGTGGAACCCCGAGAGACACTCGGGGCTCCTTGCCAGAAATTTGCATGTTGCTCTTGATTTGACGCAGTTTTTCTAGCTTCGACAACCCCTACCCCGGGGCTTGCCGGTTGGCCCGACCTTCTAATTCTATAAACTGACTGAGTAGTGTGCGATGGTGTCAGAGGCCCAGTCTTCGCCTCAGCTACAGACCGCAACCCTGCTGTCCGGCTAGCAAGAGCAAAAGCCTGAGGCACCCCACATGAAAAACAGCAAAAAGATGCGATAGATTGGACGTTCCGGCCTTGTGCCTAGTTTGGGATTTTCAGGCTACTAAGCCTCCAGTATCGTGCGCAATGAATTGTCAGCTCCCTTAGATTCTGGCTCTAGTCCGCAACCTGGCTACCCGGCAAGGATGTAGCGTAAACAACAGAGTGCACAAGAAAATGACTAAGTGTCTAGAGAAGCGCAAGCTAGTTTTTGAAACAAACAGAAGTCCGTAAGCCGAATAAAAAGCGTGCACTAACCAACGAATGTATTAAACAAATCTATCTATATGTTTGTTTTGCATGACTACACCGAGTCAGCTATCAAGTGAAAAGAAGAGAAGATTCGAAGTGATTGTCGTCACCAAGTGCTCCAAATCTCGGGGCTACACCCACTGGGTGCGCTCGCGCGCCCCCAGTGGAATCATGTAGTTCCTACCGGCTAAAGGAGTTTAGCCAGATGTTCGAGCCCAAGTAAGGGCAAGGGCAAGAAAATAGGACAAGATTCGAAGTCCTTATCTTTGCAAAGAACTTCAAATCTCGAGGGATACACCCAGTGGGTGTGCTGGCGCACCCCCACTGGAATTGGTACTCATCCGGCTAAAGGAGTTTAACTAGACGAGGATAGTCGGGCGAGCCTAATCGGCAAAAGAGGAAAGAAACACAAAGTATAGAAAATCTGAAGGATGAGCAAAAGGCAAACACGCTGAAATACATAAAGATAAGGGGAGCCGAATCTCCCACAAGTTCACTAATGCACAAACACAAGTTCAACAAAAACAGAAAACTACTACAATTCCACCTGGCATCCCAGGGATTAGATCTAGGTGGAGGGGCCCTTGCTGTGCGGCTGGTCCTGGCCGGCCATGGCTTCTGGCGGAGGAGGAGGAGGCACGCTGGACGTTCCGGTTCCTGTCGTCGGATTGATGACAAGTATGCCATGAGGGGGTCCTCGAGGCATGCGGAAGAGAGGGGTGTGAGACGTACGGTGTTTCGGGACTGTGAGTACACAAGTTTACCCAGGTTCGAATCCTCCGACTTTGGATGGATCCTACTCCTGCTAGCAATCCAGTAATATGGCAGAGCCGGAATATGGGTTACAAGGGTTTGCCTGTGCGAGTTGAGATTGTAGACTATTGGGTGCCCTAAAGGCTCTCCCTAGGACGGCTTATATAGATATCCGGCCTAGGGTTTACAGGAGAGATCTATCCGGCTACGACTAAGAGTCGGTTACAGAGTACTTCTTGAACTACAATTAACACTATGGGCCTATGTCGGTAAGTCTTCTAGGCCTTCCCGTAGCCGGACTGGACTGCGTTTCTTCTCCCTGACTGGGCCGCCCTATGAACCAAAGCTCTAACCTGAAGTGGGCCACCCTGGTTAGTGAGGAACTGTGGGGATACCCGGAAAGTATATCCCCAACAACAGCCCCCGGAAGTCTCCAAGATCCAAAGTTGGATTCATCATCGTCTAGCTTGATCTTCGACTTGCAGAATCTTGAAGGGTTCCTGAAACTTCAAAACAAAAGATACGATCCAGGTATCAAAAATAAGTCGGACCTATCAGTATGTTATTCGGATTTTCCAGCTTGATATTCAAACTAAGCCGGAACTTGGTCTCTGACGTCATCTGACACTAGTCATGGTCAAGTCATGTCACTAACAGACATCCTGTCAGCATGACCGTTGGTGGGTCTGCCGTTCACGGAACCGAGGCGTTGTTTCAATGTGTACGTGGAGATCGAGGCGATGTAATCATTGCGTGGGTCCTTCCCAGTTCTTTCCACGATGCATGGCATACTTACTGTGGCTTTTGCACGAATCTTGGCGCGGTTAGGTGGTTATAAGGGATGAGGATTCCTTTCCCTCATTTTCACCTATTCCCCTTGCCGTTTCCTCTCCTCCACTTCTCCCTCGCGCACAGAGCTCCCCTGCTTCCCAGATTCCCAGCGCCGCCCATCCAAGGTCACCGGCACATCGGAGGAATGGCTTCATCTTCATCATCCGGATTGGCTGGGGCTGCAGCGGCGGTGACGGCGGCGGCGGCAGCAGAGAAGGAAAGCAATCGCGGGTCTGGATCCCCTGCGTCCTCGACGACGAGAAGCTCGGTGGCGTGGAGAATGAAGGGCTCCTCCATGCCGGCGACTGGCGGAGCGGTTCCGGTTAAACCATCCCTAATCCACACGCCGACGAGCGGGTGCACTTCGGCACCCACCTCGACAGAGGTTTGTCCTTCCCTCCCTCGGAATTCTTTTCTGAGGTGATAGATCACTACGGTGTTCAACTTCACCATCTTCCCCCTAACTCCATCTTAGAGATGAGCGCCTATGCGGCTTTGTGTGAGGGATATATCGGCATTAGGCCAAGTCTCATCTTATTCCGGTTATATTTTCATGTCCAGAGAAACTCCATCACTGTCGGTAATCCTTATATTACCGGCACGATTAGCCTTTCAGTTAGACGCGAGCGTGTTTATCCTTGCATTTTAGCTAGTGAGTTGGTCAAACAGTGGCTGGCCACCTTCTTTTATCATAGGGATATCCCTGCTCCTGGTAAAGCTACTGCTTTGCCGGCTTTCGTCGACGGAGCCGCCATGGCCCTAGCGTCTTGGGACGAAGCTCCTTCGGCTCTCAGTGACGATCTGATCCTCGCTAAGAGGCGGATCGAATATATGATGAAACACAAGGGCCTGAGAGGGTCCGACTTAGTCCAGTCTTGGGTGGCATGCCGGATCCAGCCCCTCTAGTACCACGGTGACCGACTGATGCATTCCATCACGGCGTCGAAAAATGACTCCCTCTGCATCAGTCCAAGGCTTTAAAGCCACAGGATTACATTAGCCAGATCAAATGGCTGATAAAGGAGCGGATCGAGAGGAAGATCCTGGATTTGTCATTGGACATGCACACAGCGGAAGACCCTGTAGTGCCGGTAAGCTTTAGCAATAACCCCTTTTTATATGTTTCACCTTTAACTTGTTTTGCAATACTAAGATATTATCTTCTTTTCAGCTTGCCGACCTCCCCGAGTCGGAACTGGCTCCTATCGAGGGATATCCTCCAGAGTTTTCTCAGGAGGAGGAACTGGTCCCACTGCAGGACATTGTGCCCAGGAAGCGCAAAGCTCCGACAGTGGCTGTCGGCACAAAGGAAGTGCCAGTTGTGAAGAGGTAACTTTCCACACAACTTCTGCCTTTGTACTTTATCGGTAATTTCTTCCGAGACATAATGTTCTTCATTCTATTACTTTCTCAGAGCGAAGCAGCTCATCAAGGGCAAGGGGAAAGGGACGTCACGAAGCCCCTGCGTCAGACGAAGCTAACCATGGCTTCTCCTGCCGTAGCTCCTCCGACTCCTGCCCCTCAACCTTCTACAACGTCGGTGATTATTCCATCACCGGTTGTCGCAGAAGATTCGGCTCCCTCAACAAGGCTAGCGACCCTTGAGTCGCAGACTGACGCCACCATGGGTGGCTCAGGTTTTGATAAGGGTGAACCCTCTTCGGGTAATGATCCCTCGACAGAGACTTTCGCTAAAAACCTCCTAAACAATCCGGGACTTGCCAAATTTGGCTTGTCTAGGAAATTTGCGGAAGAAATCCAGCGGCTAGCCCGGCAATGCCTAGAAAGCCGTAATCTCTCTGTCAAAGAAGAAGCACAAGAAGAGGAGGACGTCAAGTACTCCGATCTTCTTGAATAAATCCGCCTTTGCGATGAGGGACTAAGAGCTGGTGTGCCTCCACCTCCAATTATTCCACTCACCCTCGCCGAGAAGGTTACCACTGAGGTGAACATGTGCCTGAGCAAGCTCACACATAAACATTATGTAAGTCGGAATTCCAACTCACGTTTTTCTTTATTGTACTTTATATCATATCCTCTAGCCCCCAAGCATGAAGTTGTATATACAATCCGGATTTATGCTTTCTTAGGATGCCAAAGAATGAACTAGTGTAGCCCCCAAGGCTCGTGCTGATATTAGCTACAATATTAGCCCGAGTCTTCAGTAGACTTCTGACTCTGGGTATTCTGACTTACAGAAAGTTAATTCATATAACCAGGATTTGTTGAAGAATGTCTGCAACAAGTGGAGAGAGATCAGAGCTCTCCAACTTAAAAATGCTGAGCTTAAAGTTTCCAAGTGTGAGGCCGAAGGTAAACATTCCGAGACTCAAACCTTGTCCTGTGTTTTCATAGTCGAATAATTTTGCTGAACTGTTGTTCTTTTTGACTTACAGCACTGGTAAAACAGTCCTGTGCTATGATCGAAGAGGCCGAAAATCTGAAGACCCTGGTGGTGGAAAACAAGGATCTCTGCCAAGAGCTTGACCAGCTTAAGGCGGATAATGAGAAGAGCATGGCTCAAGTTCTCGAATCCTCCTCCAAGGCCACCGTGGAGCGTGATCGCAAGATCGCACTCCATGAGCAGAAAATTTCGGACCTCAACGACGAGCTTTGCAGATAGAAGGACCTTTCCGAGGCACTCTAGGCTGAACTCCGGAGTCTTCGTGAAGAGAAGACCAAAGTTGATGACGTCATCTTTGGTATGTTTCCATCTTTCTGACTTGTCTATATTCTTCGACTCTTTCGATGTCGGATTTACTTAACCGTTTTGCATTATATGTATAGGTCCTCTAAACTTGACAGACTCCACCTCTGCCGAGCCTCGCACCCACCGGCTTACCCAAGTCGGTGATCTACTTCATGACTTCCACCAATCCATTGAGGATATTGGCGAAGCTCTCAAGGCTCCGGACATGCATCGCATGTTCGACTTTCAGGTGCGGGACAAGGCAAAGGAGATACCGCAGCTTGTCCAGGACTGGAACATGTCCTACGCGCGATCCGCAGCGCAGAACACTCTCACCATGGTCATGAGCCACCATGGAAGCATGGAAATGTGGCAAGTGACCAGAGGGTACTCTACTGTGGACGAAGACGGACAGGAGCAAGACATCAAGGCCATCATGGACTCCTGCGCCGGATATGGGTGTCATGTAGCTGACTTAACCAGCTACGACACTCCCTTCTTCACCCGCGTGGACACGCCGCCTCCACCTCCCGAAGAAGCAGCCGAAGTGTCCGACGATGAACAAACCTTATTGGATTTGGACATCTCGGATCGTTATCAGGGCGCGGCTGATGTGTCCAGTGATCCGGCAGCTCCTACCTCTTCTCCTGCATCATAGATTATCAGAAACAAATGTGTTATTCTGAAAAACATTATGGATCTGTAAATATGTAGTATGATACTCTTTTTTTGCTAGTGCTAAGTTTTAGTCTATTCAGCACTTTTGGCTTTAAATTTTTGTGTGCCTGAAATGTTTACATAAGCACTTATACTTTTTTGTCTATACTTATCGTTTATCTGGCTTTCCGCCTCGTCCCTTTCATGAGCCGACTAAACTTTCTGCATGGAAACTTTGCCGAGCAACGGAGCTCAATTGCTAAACCAGTTTAAACTCGGAAACAAAGCCGGCTTCCAGTACCAACAATTCACTACTCGGAAAATACCCGCATCCGACAATCAGACAAATAACCAAAGTATAGACTAGAAACTTTAGAGTTATACCCGAGGGTAGCATATTTAGAATCAGAAATCTAAACCAGAACAAACATGAGCATAAAGTACTTTCAAGTATTCTGGGATTTTCGACTATGACATGATCATTCGAAAATAAGATGGTAAAAACTTCTTAGAAAAAACTTTGAGGTAACCAAAACTTTTATTTCTCTCAGAACATGTACATATGTATGATTACAAAGAAGGATAAACTAAGAATAAAAGGGACGTAGCTGAGCAATATTCCATGGTCTGTCTAACTCATCTGGATTTGTACTGCCTCCAGCTCTCTTTCTCTTCTTAGTAGCAGGTCTTTCTTTGACTGGCCTCATATCAGTTAAGTAGTACGAACCATTGTGTAATACTCGACTAACTAAAAAGGGCCCTTCCCATACTGGGGAAAGTTTGTGCTTTCTTTGTCGCACAAGCCGGAGAACCAAATCACCCTTATTGAAAGATCTGTTTTTGACTCTCTGGCTATGATACTTGCATAACTTCTGCTGATAGGCTGTTGATCTCATTTCAGCAACGACGTGAACTTCTTCGACTAAGTCAAGATCATTTTGTCGAGAAATCTCGGCATCCTCTTCGATATACGCGGCCACTCTAGGAGAAGTGTGAATCAAATCACTAGGAAGAACTGCTTCTGCGCCATAGACCAAGAAGAAAGGTGTGTATCCGGTTGACTTGTTCAGAGTTGTTCGTAAACTCCATATTACAGAGGGTAATTCCTCTGCCCAAGCCCCTGCAGCACGTCGTAGTGGTGCTTCCAGTCTCGGTTTTAGGCCTTGTAGGATTAAACCATTTGCTCTTTCGACTTGTCCATTAGCCTGCGGATGTGCGACTGACGAAATGTCAAGCCAGATATTTTGTTCATTGCAGAATTCGGCAAGTTCTCCCATAGAAAAATTACTCCTGTTGTCCGTGATAATACTATGCATATGTCCATACCGGATTATAACATCCTCGACAAATCTTTTGGCTGTTGCTCCATCACAACTAGTGACGGGTTTAGCCTCAATCCATTTGGTGAATTTATCCACCATCACTAAGAGGTGAGTAAATCCACTTGGATCCTGTTTAAACGGTCCTACCATGTCCATCCCCCAGACCGCGAAAGGCCATGTTATAGGTATTGTTCGCAGCTGATCAGCCAGAACGTGAGCTTGTTTGGCGTACTTTTGGTAGCCTTTGCACGTCTTCACTAGCCGTTGGAGCATCTGCTTGAGCTGTAAGCCAGAAAAAACTGTGTCGGAAAGCTTTTGCCACTAAAGATTTGGCTGAAGCATGGTGACCACACTCGCCTTCGTGGATTTCTCTTAACATTTCCACTCCTTCTTCCGGAGATACGCAGTGCTGAAAGACCCCAGATACACTCCGCTTATAGAGCTCACCACTAACTACAGTATAGGCTTTTGCTCGTCGGATGATCTGCCGGCTCAGAACTTCGTCTTTGGGTAATTTGCCATCTACCAAATAATAAAGGTAGGGTTGGTCCAGCTGGGAATTTCAGTCAGAACTGCTATCAAAGGTGAGTCGGATTTGGTCGAATATTCCTCATCTGCTCCCTTTATTGAGGGAACTTTGAGGTGCCCTAAAAAAGCGCCATCCGGGACCTCTTTCCGTGCAGAGTCTATCCGAGATAGTGCATCTGCTTCCTCATTTCTGCTCGAGGGATGTGTTGAACCTCAAAACCTTCGAACGATTTAGATAGATCATCCACGACAGCTTTATATGCTGCCATGTGCTTATTTGCATTACAAATATCCAACACTTACTGAGCAACAAGATCCGAATCTCTGTAACACATTAGTCGTCGGATGCCGATATCCTTAGGAATCCCGATTCCATGCAACAGTGCTTCATACTCGGCAATATTATTTGTCGCTGTGAAGTGGATCTGCAACACGTATAAAAGTTTATCTCCTTGGGGTGATTTGAGCACCACGCCAGCCCCCGAGCCCCTGCGAGCCTTAGACCCATCAAAATATAGGGTCCAATATTCCGACTCAGGGAGGATCATATTCTCCTTCGTCTCTATCCAATCAGCAACAATGTCGGCAAGGATTTGGGATTTGATTGTTGTCCGAGGTTTATACTCAATATCGAAAGCCGAGAGCTCTATGCCCCATTTGGCAACGCGTCCTGTGGCGTCACTATTGTTGATTATATCTCTCATGGGAGCTGTGCTCACCACGATAATTAGATGCTCCTAAAACTAATGTCGCAGCTTACGAGATGCTAAGAACACACCATAAGCTAGCTTTTGATAGTGCGGATACCGCTGTTTCGATTCAGTCAAGACCTCGCTGACAAAGTAAGTTGGACGCTGCACCAAGTGTTCCTGATTTTCCTCCGATCTCTCCACTACCATAACGATACTTACGACTTTGTTTGTCATAGCAAGATAAAGCAACATCGGTTCCTGTGGTTCTGGTGCAGCAAGGATGGGAGCAGATGAGAGTACTTTCTTCAGGTCTTGTAGTGCGGCTTTAGCTTCGTCGGTCCATACAAAATCCTTGTTCTTTTTCAGGAGTTTGTATAATGGTGCGGCTCTCTCACCGAGCCGGCTTACAAACCGACTGACTGCAGCGATGCAACCAGTTAGTCTTTGTACGTCCTTCAGGCGTGTTGGCCTAGAAATATTGAGTATAGCCTTGATTTTGTCCCGGTTCACCTCTATGCCTCTTTGAGATACGATGAAACCTAACAATTTTCTGGCTGGGATTCCAAAGAAGCATTTCTTCGGATTAAGCATTATGTTGTATTTTCATAGATTGGCGAATGTTTCCTCCAAGTTGGAAATCAATGTTTCCTTCTTTTTGGACATCACCGCAATATCATCCACATATGCATGCACATTGTGTTGGGCCACGCAGAGAAAAAAAAAACTTTTTCCTACGCGGTGATCCCAAGATCCAACTCAGGTAGAAGGCCACGAGGATTACCACTAGACGCGCAGTTGCGGAATTGATGAAGCACGTCGCTTGATGTAGTGTAGTCCTCGCGATCCGTTCCGGTTCCACGATCCACGATCCGTTCTTTCTTCACGATCGTCGAAGTGCTGAACGTACAACACCTCCGCCGGTATCCACACATACAAGGAGGAGCGCCGGCGATGGACTGCTAGGTCCGGTACGGCGGCGACAGGACTGGACTGGAGCTAGGGTTTCCAACACATGGAGTGACCTAACCTTGTGCTCTAAGCACCTGCGCCCCAGCTTATATAGGGAGTGAAAGTGGGCTCCACTCACTTGTGGCCCAGTCACTAAAAGGCCTATATTTGCCACTGCAAGTCTCACTTGCTGACTAAGTCCATGTCAATATTTGGGTCCAACCCAAATAGGTTTCCTGTTTGGGTCTAGCCCAAATGGCTCCTGCTCTTAAGTGTGTGACCCAACAGGCTCATGGTAACCCGGACACGATTCCGAGTCTCACTCGTGATCGATCAGTTGGTAGCGGCTCCTAGCAGAACGTGCCAACTCCCAAGTACCAATAAGTCATGACGACATACCTTCCAATGCGACTTTCGTCTGAGTCCCTTTTGCCTCACGATATACCTTGTTGGACTATAGGCGAATGATCGTCATCCCTTAAATAGTCCGACTCTCTTTCTCGATCCGAGATAAGTGATCCATCCGACTAACTCTTAGTCGGCTGCCTTGGTTAACACTTATCCGAGACGTGCATGGCCATGCTTTCCGAATCATATCTTCCGAGAGGGCCCAGAGAATATCTCTCCGGATGGAGGGGCAAAATCCCGTCTTGGTTATTCACATCACGCAGCTTGATTCTCAGTCGACCCGAACTCCGCCTTTATAACTTCCCAGTGACGGAACAACGTTTGACAGAACCTAAGTCGGAGATCCTCAACTCGGATTGTGCAATAACCTCAGGTCTAAGGATTACATTGATTGAGACATGCAAATGACGACTTGTTCGTTGCATCTCAATATGGGTCAGTCCGACTCGCTAAACTCTTTAGCCGAATCCGTGTAAGTCGGAATAGCATCTCCATGCCCATGACAACTGGAACCTAGTCATCTGCCGACTTTCACATTGGTCTAAGTTGTGTGTCCAGCACAACCTCAATGACCAAGGACAATTAGTATGAACAACATGAATATATAGTTCCACAATCAAATCACATATTCGATGATACATATTAGTAGTTCATACATGGACCATAACCTTATGAATACATTGGGAATAACATCATACATGATTGCTTCTAGGGCATATTCCCAACACATTGCGCCCGATTTGATCGTGGAGGCAATGATGCATTGTGCGTTGGTATGTAGCTCCTGTGTTCTTCAGCCTAAAGGGCATCATAACAAAACAGAAGGTTTTGAAGGGGGTTATGAATGAAGTTTTGACTATGTCAGATTCCTTTATCTGGATTTGGTGATAACCGGAATATGCATCGAGAAAACAGAGGAGTTCCGAGCCTGCCGTAGAATCGATGACTTGATCAATCCTAGGAAGAGCGAACGGATCTTTGGGACAAGCCTTGTTCAAGGCAGTATAATCAACACACATCCTTAAATCAGTGGTGTCCCTTTTAGGGACCATTACAGGATTGGCCGACCACTCAGTGTGGATGACCTCTTCTATGAATCCGGTTAACTCGAGCCATGCTAGTTCCTTAGCTATTGCCTTACGCTTATCATCGCCAAAACATCGTAAGGACTGTTTGACGGGTTTAGCATTCGGGTTTACATTTAAAGAGTGCTTGGAAAGTTCCCTAGGTACTCCGGTCATGTCAGATGGCTGCCATGCGAAGATATCTTGATTTGCTTTGAGGAACTTGATGAGCATGCTTTCCTATGCACTATCTAGGCCTACGCCTATCTGGGACACCTTGGAGGGGTCATCATCCTTCAACGGCGTCTTCTTTGTCTCTTCTGATGCCTTGAATTCCGGATTCGGCTTTGTCACCTCCTTCTTCGTTGCGGGCATCTCGGACGGATCTATGCTCTTCTTGATCTCCTGGTACTCCTGGGCGTGCAGCACGGCTTCAGCAAAGGCGGCATTTCCATCCTCGCACTCTCGCGCTTTCTTTGGGTCTCCCCTGATAGTGATCACGCCATTGGGACCTAGAATTTTCATCATATTGTAAATGTAACACGGACGAGCCATAAAAGCCCAGTAAGCCAGACGTCCGATTATAGCATAGTACACGCTCTTGAACGGGACCACTTCAAAGGAAAGTGCCTCCGTCTGATAGTTCTTTGGAGTTCCAAAGGTAACATCCAAAGTGATTTCTCCCAAGGAATTTGCTTGTCTTCCTGGGACAACTCCGTGAAAGATCACAGAGCTGTGGTTCAGCTGGGTCTCCGAGATCTTCATCCGGCATAGCGTTTTGACATACAGAATATTAATACTGCTGCCACCATCCATGAGTCTTGGAGAAGCCATAACCGTCAATAAGTGGATTGACGATTAAGGCGTATTTCCTCGCCTGTGCAATTTAGGCGGATGATCAGCACGGTCAAATGTGATTGCCACTTCTGACCAGTCCAAGAATTGGGGGACAGTCGGAACTGTTGCATTGAGCTCATGTAGAACTGCCTTTTTGACCTTTGCTGGTTGGGATCCGAGGAAGGTGACATAAGTGTCTTTCTTGGTCGGAAATTTTTCTTCCCTTCCGGCTTGGGATTTGAAGCGTCAGCTTCCTCCATGTCGAAATCTTCCTTGGTCTCTTTATCCTTTTCGGGATTCTTCTTTCCCTTCTTCCGCTTAGCTTTGTAGCCAGCGGTACCATCTCTCTTAATGTCATCATGGAAACGACATTCGGCGTTTGTGTGGGACGAGCCCCCATTGGCGTCTAAGGGATGCACACATGGGTTACTGGCAATGTCGGCCCAAGAGTAGGTTTTTTCGGGTTGCTGGTCTCCTCTACCTTGGACTCTTGACGTCCCACGACCGCGTCCGCAGCCACCGCCACGTCTTCCTCGTCCTTCAGACCCGAAAGTAGCAGTGACCACTACTGTTTCGGCGTTGGGTTTTTCTTCCGAGGTATTTTTGCGCTTCTGAGCTTATTGCTTTGGTTGTTTTGCCGACTATGGCACAGCCAGGGCGTTGAGTAATCCCTCTGCATCGTCGTCAGCATCTGCATACTTGCTCGTTGTTTCTATCATCTCTCCCAAATCAGTAACCTTGTCACACTTCAAACGATGACGCAGTAAACCAATTGGGAAAAACCTGCAATAAAAGCTTCAATCGCAGTTTGGTCATTTACTCCTTCACAGGAGTTCTTGGTGTCGATCCATCATCCGAGATAGTCCCGGCAAGTTTCTCTGGCTTTTTGGGTGCAACGCTGTAGGTCTCCGACCATACAGGGCCTGCGGTATGTGCCTTCGAAATTCTGAAAGAACGCAATTTGCATGTCATACCAGTTGTGGATGGTGTTCTCTGGAAGTTCATTGAGCCATGATCATGCCGTCTTTCGCAACATAAGTGGGAGATATCGAGTTGCGACCAGGCTGTTTCCGCCTTTCGCGATGCAGCAAGCTTGGAAGAAATCATGTAGCCAAGTATCTGGCCGAGCTATGCCGTCGTAGGCTGGGATATGTCTTGAGATAGCAAATCCTTCCAAGAATATTGTAGCTCTTATGCGTGGTCCGAAGCACTTTGGGCCCACGTATATATCATCATGTTCATAGCGCTGCACCTCTATATTGGAGTTGATCATGTGCCTTGCATCATTTGGGGATAGAGATCGTCCTGAGTGACGGCTATGGATGCGGTGCCTTGGAGCCGGACTTTGGCTTCTGCCACCACCTCCTCCACCACGACGCCCTCCTTTGCCTCCTTGGGAGCCATTGTGATGGCTACTTGGCGGAGAGGGTGGAGCAGCTGGGTTTTTTCCGGCTGATCGCCGGCCTTCATCTGGAGCGTCATTATTTCGGTTCTGGGGAGGGTCTTCCTTATGACGAGCCCCCTGCCGGCTTGACTCGGCATGGTGTTCGTCGTTTCTTCGTCCGTCATCCGGATGGCTTGCATGTCTAGGAGGTGGCATTCTTTATCGGTCCTCCTCCTGACGTTTCTCTTTATCTTCTTCCTTGCGGTCCTTCGACTCTCGCCGGGGTGGGTTCCTCGGATTCAGTGCAATGATTGCCTCTTGCTCCGCAACTCTGTTAACGTTACGCCAGTCACGAGCAGCTTTGTGGTGCTGTCCTGAAGATCCGGTTCTTGAATAGTTGTCTTCCTGACGGTCGAAACGATGTTGCTATTCTGGAACACATTGGGGTCTTACGTCAGCCCATGCCGGATCTGTGCGACATTGGTCAGAATCTGAGACCAGTTTTTGACTTCCATACAGGGCGACCTTTTGCTGCTCTAGTCCTTTGTTGAGTAGTTTGATTCCCAACCGGATCTGCTCCGGGCCTGGATTAGCCGATAGGATTTCCCGAGCTGCAACGGTGTTCTGTACTAGCGTTGGATACACCCAATCCCCGTTGCTGACGCGTCGAGGCATCCAAAGTTCTCCTCCGAAAAAGACTTTGTGAATCTTTGGGAATTGGTTGTCATGAGTATGACATTTCCTGGTCTTCTGATGTTGCCTGGAGTTGTTTTTCTCCGTAGTTGCCATGCGTTTCTTTTCCTCCTCAATGTTTTTGGCTTCATCGAGGAGTACTTGGCGATGCGCTTCTAGGGCCTAGGCCCTTTCGTCCAGCTCTTCAGCAGTAAGTTCTGCAGTTGTAGGAACAGGTGTGGTTAATGCAGCATCGATGAGTTTAGGCACACCTTCAGTGATCACGTGTCCATCCAGCGACTCTTATTTTTTGGGCTCGTCTGGGATAAGCGCTCCATCCAAGTCTTCCTCGTATTCCTCGGCAATCAGCTCCTCTACCGGAGGGTTTTTTGCTGGGGTCTTGTTCTTCTTTGCCTTCTTGGCAGCGCCAGTAGCAAAGACGGCTTTGGGTCCGTTTCCCGGAGTCAAGCTCTGATCGGTACTTTCGGACATCTAGACCTCGGGCTTATCTCCAATTTCCATATCGTCCTGTGCTTTGGGCGAGTTTTCCCCGGATCCTTCATCCATGGCTTCTCCTTCCTCTGCAGCTTTGGAGTTATACTCCTCTTCATATTCCGTGGAGAACTTTCGAATATCTGCCGACGTCATCGATTCATCCGAGGATGCGGGTACGTCGGCGTTTGTTCTGATCGCCTCTAGCACAGAGTCGGTGTTGTCTCCAGCATCGGTAGAGCCGGATCCTGATCCCACATATCCGATAAAGTGTGATGTGCCCCTCATGAGATAACTGCGGTCTTCATAGTAGGCTTCATTGAAACGATTAATGGTCTCGAGGATTTCTTCTACGCCTGAGTTTTGCATTATCATGCGCCTTAGTGTGTACCTCAGGAAAGGCCTGACCCTTCCGGTGTCATCAGAGCCGGAACCAGCGTTGTTGTTGTGCTCCTCCTAGATTTCGACTTCAGCGGATGAGTCGATCTTGGATTCAATCTCTCTAGGGAGATCCACTCCAGATTAAACTTGGACCGCCAGGTCTTCCTCAGGCTCGGATTTCTCCACTGTCTCCACAACTGGTGCGGGCTGGGTGGGATTAGGGTTTTCTGAGATTCGGAACTCTGTCGCCTCTGCGGACAAAGGGGATCCAGAAATTTCTTCTGCCTCTATCATCACCGCTGGGGTGGGTGGGGCAGGTTCAGCAAAGCCGATGTAAACATTGATCTCGCCAAAAGACATGATGGTGTAGGCAGTTACAACCTCCCTAGCTAGAATCCAGGTCTCGTCGAGAACGATGAGAGGGACGTCACTGGCGTAGAGGATGCGACCGACGGTGATAGTCTCGCCGATTCCGATTCTTGCAGATTCCGCTTGGAACGCAGATCCGAAGCTCACTTGCCCCATGGTGGGCGCCAACTATCGTTGGATTGATGACAAGTACGCCATGAGGGGGTCCTCGAGGCGTGCGGAAGAGAGGGGTGTGAGATATACGGTGTTCCAGGAAAGTGAGCACACAAGTTTACCCAGGTTCGAATCCGCCGGCTTTGGACGGATCCTACTCCTGCTAGCAATCTAGTAATACGGCAAAGCCGAAATATGGGTTACAAGGGTTCGCCTGTGTGAGTTGAGATTGTAGACTATTGGGTGCCCTAAATGCTCTCCCTAGGGCGACTTATATAGATATCCGGCCTAGGGTTTACAGGAGAGATCTATCCGGGTACGACTAAGAGTCGGTTACAGAGTACATCTTGAACTACAAGTAACACTATGGGCCTATGTCGGTAAGTCTTTTGGGCCTTCCCGTAGCCGGACTAGACTCCATTTCTTCTCCCTGACTGGCCCCCGTGAAGCAATGCTCTAACCTGAAGTGGGCCACCCTGGTCAGTGAGGAATTGTGAGGATACCTGGAAAGTATATCCCCAACAGCTCCGACGTCTCCGCCTTCCGGTCGTGGTATCGGCTCGACCTCTGTCTCTGGCGTCCCGGCGAACTCCGAGTTAGTCAGGACTTCTTCGATGTCGGTGTAGCCAGCAATCTTGATAGCGGAAGCATGGAGTTTGGGGTGAGCCTGGTGGACGACAGCGAGGTCTGCGGTAGCGCGGAAGCCTCCATCGATCTTCTCGACGTGTGCGTCCTTGTACCAGGAGAGCATCAGCATCAGCGCCATCTCCGCTCCGGCTCGCGCCGCTAGGTCCCTCAGCCGGTCGATGGCAGTCGGCACCTCTGCAACCTTCGCTAGCAGTTGGGCGATGGTGTCCGACACGGCCACATTCAGCCACAGGAAGTCAAAGACGGTGTGGGAAGCCTTCCATAGCTCCGCGGCCTCCTTGTCAAGAAGGGCGACGAGCTCCTAGGAGGTGGGCTGCTCGCCCGGGCAGTTCTCCTGGAGCCGGTTCTAGGCCAGCACGTCTACGTCGGGATAGTAAGCTATCAGAAAAGAAAGTCAGGTCCGGCTACCAGATGTGGACAAGGAAAGGCGAGTCGGCAAGAAGGTTTACCTTTGGCAGTGCGACCAATGTGCATCAGCTCCTCTAGAAGGGCCTTCTCTCGCTCCGCCAACCGCTTGACCTCCTTCTCCTGGTCCTTGCACTAGTTGTCAAGGAGCTCGAAGGCCTCGGCCCGGCTGGCAAGGGCGGTGTCGCGCTCCTTGATGACGACCTCCAACTTATCCGCCTTGGAGTGCCATTCCTTGTTCTGGAGGCGGAGGGAGGAGCTGGACAGGCTGAGGCAGTCATTCGCCTTATTCAGCCAGTCGATCTCCCGCTGGGTGCAGACCATGATGGCTATAGGCACAACCGGATTTCAGTAAAAGAAGGCAAAAAGACAAAAGAGGAAACTGTAACTGAATAGGGGGACCTACTCTGGCAGGTGTCGTTCGATGCCGTGAGCTTTTTCTCCAGCATACGGTTATCCCCGAGCGAAGTCTCGAGAAGCTTGACCTCCTTCACCGCCACCTCCAAGGTAGTGGCCAAAGTAGCCAAGGACATGGAGGAGGAGGTGGGGTCGCTGGCGGCATTGACGGTAGGGACTCCTTCGCCTCGCGGAGCGCCACACGCCACTCCTCCCTCTGCTCGCCGTCGGAGTTGTTCTCGGCCACCACCACCAACTCCTTGCCAGTTGCGGACACCCTTGCATCCATAGGGAAGCCGCTGCCACTACTCGAACTTGGCGTGGCGGTACCCGGCTGGACTATGGTAGATGGTGGGGCATCATCAGCCCCAGTTCCCATAGCCAAATCCACGCGGGGCGGCGACGAAGTCCTCGGCGGTGGTGAAGGGGCAGCAGCAGCGGCAGAAGACGGATCAGCAGGAGGGGTGCAAGGCGGCGAGGTAGGGGCGCGTGTGCAGGGCTGGCAGCGCTAAAGGGGATTAGCGTGCTACAAGAGCAAAGACACGGCCAGTAAGAAAAACAAAACGAAGCAGGCTAGAACAGCCGAAAGGAAAAAAGCAGAAAAAGAGGCAAAAATCCATCAACGATGGGAAAAAGCCTTACCCAGGCACGACAGGGGTGGGGGCGCCTTCTTCTGGCCACCTCAGCCTAGGGGTGGCATGCCTGTCTAGCTCCTCTTGGCCGCCGGTTCCTCCACCACGGGCCAGCTGGACCCGCTTCCTCCCGCGTCGGACCGGCTGGAGTCGCCATCTGCCATCTGGTGCCGGCTAGGCTCGGTGGCCAGGGCAGCCTCCTCCTCCTCATCAACCAGCGCGTGGGGGTCATGTGCTAGCTTGTCGTTCAGGTTGGGGAAGACGTCGGCGTCGCTGTCGGACTCTTCGCCGGACTGGCGTGAGCGCAGCTCGGGGAGGTCGGCCGTGAAGGCTTGGAGGAGGGTCTGACCTCTTCCTGGAGGATGCAGGGGAAGTTCTGCCACAGTGAAAAGGAACAGAGCATCAGTCGGATGAGCACGCAAGGCAAGAGATAGAAGATAAGGGCCAGGGCAGAGGACTTACCCGGGGCACGCGGTTCTCGTGCGTATACGGGGCTTGCCCGAACTTCCAGTTCTCCGGCAGCTTCTCCTTTGTGATCGTCCACACCCACTCCTTGAGGTTGTGGTAGCAGGGATCGCGGCAGGATAGCCGGGTGGGGTACAGCCGGCCGGAGTAGAAGCACATCTTGTGCGCTTGTTGCTGCAGCGGCATCATCAGCCGGGACATCCAGCTGAGCGTGATGTCCAGGCCGGTTAAGCCGGCAGTGACGAGCGACCTCATCCACTGCAGCATCACGTCCGACTCCACCTTATCACCGTGGATCTTCAGATTCTAGTTCTGTCGGGTGGACTCTAGATCCTGCAAGGCCGGCAGATTGATCTGGTCGATGTCGGTGACATTGCAGATGTAGAAGTATGACTGCTGCCACAGTTGGACCGTGTCATGAAGCTTGAACTTTGGGTAGCCTGTTTGCGCGCGGGAGTAGATGGAGGCGCCGCCACAGGGGACCAGCGGGCCCTAGGAGAACTGGACCTACGACCGGACACATAACAGCCGGCAGAAGAGCCCGAGATCCGGCTGGATCCAGAGGTAGCACTCGTAGAAAGCTACGAAGTGCGAGAGGATACTGATGGCATTAGCGCCGAGGTAGTGGAGGCGCAAATCTAAGAAGGCGAGGAAGGTGAGGAAGAATGGATTCACCGGAAGGGCGAAGCCACGTGCGAGGTACAATAGGAAAATCACCCGCTCCCCCTCCTAAGGGTGCAACAACTCATCCTCCAGCGGCGTGAGCCACACTGCCACCTCCGACTCTGGCGACAAGACCCGGGTGGCGTGGTAGTTTGCGATGTTGTCTTTGGTCACCGACGACCCACACTAGGCGCCATGGTCAGAGGTCATTACTTCCATGTCGACCGTGGTGGCAGGCGCAGAGAAGCGGGGGGCCGTGTCTCCGGCAACCTCGAGTGGGCGGCTCAGCATTCTCGACAACGAGCGAGTGAAGGCAGAGCAGGGAAAGTAGAGCTCGCGGGGACAAAGATGGCGAAGGCAAAATGTGGGGGTGGGGAGAATCACTCCCCCGGGCGGTATTTAACCCCGTGGGAGAGCAACTGTTTAGACTGCCGCGTGGCACCCGCAGAGCCATGCAGCACCCCGCCAACGGCTCTAGATCCCGTGCGAAGGTACCGCACGCAGAAGATCCCAGGACGGAAACCAAAGTGGCAGGCGACAGTTCCTAGGTGACATACGCAACGTGCGATGGGACGCGACGCTGCGCGCGGCAGCGCAATGATGGCGCCTGCGCGCGTGGCCGACGTCAGCACTAACATCACGGGCATCGCAACCGTTAGCCTGTAGCCGGATGAAAATTCAAAAACAAGAAGGAGCGCACGTGCATTTCACGTAAGGGTGAAATCCACATGTGCTCGGGGGCTAGTGTCGGGGGGATGACCCCCGGGTACCCTGGCCGGACAAGAATAAAGGTAGACGGCTCATGTCCGGCAAGCAGATCGTATTCTAAACAAGGAAGGGAGGCAAGACACGGATCCGGCTACATGGGCGTAGTCAGACGCAATCAAGACAGAGGCAGGGCGATATGCTGCACAGTGCATGGTTCACCCTAGTATAGCGACAAGACACACCACTATGGGACCATACCGAAGACTTTGTGGCTGACGGAGGCACAGTGGCCGGTTGCTGACGACATGCTCGCACGATGTTCACTGTACCCACAACGACCGCACGACGCGTACTCTCGACGAGACCCACCACTATTCGGCACTGTAGATGACCAGTCGGCTGGGTCCCACCTGTGGGACCCGCCATCCGGACTGGCTAATAAGATCACTCCCCCAGCCTATATAAGGGGGACAAGGCTCTCGTAGCAAGGGTTAGCATTTGAGTAGCTAGATAGTTCATACAGCTCGAGGAGAAGACGTATTCCAGATATCTCCCATAGTCAGATTGCAAGAGTAGGGGTGTTACCTCCACACGAGGGCCCTGAACCTGGGTACTTCTTATGTCACGCTACGCTTGCTTGTACCCAATCCCGTCTTCGGATACCGTCGAGAGCTTCCCTAACGTTTGCCCACACCTCTATCTTGCCTTCTCAGGCACTGTTGTTTCCAACACAATGACAACTAGAGAGAGAGAGAGGTCCCAGGGAAGAAAGGGGAGAGGACGAGAACGAGGACACAGGGTCTTATCCCTATCTCCTGGGCGGTGGGGCAGGCATTACGGCGTGGAGGCGATCGACGACAAGCGGTGCACCAAAGAGCTGCTTCCCATCGCGAGGAAGACGACGACGGGGACAGGAGAAAGAGTTATGGGCCGCCGTGGGCTGATGCTATAAGGGGGGGCGGCAGAGAAGGGAAGTGAAGATATGGGCCAGACTGAGTTGGTTCTGGCTCTGTTTTTTCTAAGAAAACAATTTTCCTTTTTCCCTTTCTCATTTCTCTTTTACAAAAAAATTCAAAACTATTTTGAATAAACCAATAAATACCAGAGGTTATTTTAATATTTAAAAATACATTAGGGGCCTGGGCTCCATAACTTTTGTGACTTTTGAAATAATTTCAAATCATTTTGAATGGTTTTTCTCCCATAGAGAGAGTAGGGTTAAATTAGGGTTTCTTTTCTTCTTCATTTTAGTTGCAACACTTCTCAAGTTGGAAAGGATGCATGCAATTGTCATGATGCAAAATTTCAAACCCTAGTTGGGATTTAATAAAGCTAGGGTTGTTACAGTTCTACCCTCTTACAATAATATCGTCCCGAGATTCCTAGGGTAGGAAGAAAGAATAAAACAAGGTTACACTAATCTTCAACGATCTGCTCAAAGAGGTTGATCCATGTCACCATGATTGTATGAATGAGCGAAGCACTTTATTTTTCGAGGTTGCTAATCACACTAAGGAAGAGAGAGAATGACACAGAGCCACAAACTAAGTATCTCATGGTCAACTCATGGATAGATGTTTCACAAAAATCTCTTGAGCTAACGACATTAAACACATCAAGGTAAAGGAGGAAACAACATGAGAAGGTTTCAAGTTGACGCTTAGCCGATCTTCATAAGGATTGAGACTAGGGAGTTGTAGAGGATTTTAAAGCCTCTTAGGAAGAAGGATTTAAAAATTGCGAGGGGGAAAGATTTCCAACAGATGGAACATGACCATAGACTTTGAGAGGTGAACCTCTACTAGACGGCTTAAGTAGAGATCTCATAGATACAAGCATATAGATCAACAAAACCAAGCTGTTGAACTACTTTTGACACAAAAGGGTCATTCTTTAGTTCAACAGAAGAAGATGATGAAAGGATTGCTTTAGGTAGGGATGACTCATAGGAGTCACAAGAAATATATGTCAAGGGAAACTTGTGATTACTAAAATCATAGTCACTCTTGGAACATGATTACAGATGATGGAAGGAATTCTTTCTTCATCTAGGACTATCAAGGTCTTTTCCAAAGATCCTGATATCACTTTACACCACCAGGATGAATAGATAACAAGATTCCTGATGATACATGAAAAAGAAGTTTCATCCTCAGACTTCAATTATTTGGCAAAACAAGACAATTGCCAAGGTAGAGGGTCTAGAGGATTGACCGAGAGACATTTAGAAACTCTTATTTAAATGTTCTCCTTGATGTTTGAGATACCAATATCAGACTACAGATAAGCCTTCAATCATTCATCAAGCAAAGGACGAACTTCGGATAAAGAACAAACCATAAGCACAACAACTATGGTGCATCATAGAATAAGCCTCATGTAGAGTGGTTTTAATTGCCGAATCAACAGAATATGGCAATAGGTCTTCTGGCTAATTGTGTGAACCATCACATCAATCTTGCCAGATTTTCAAATAAACTTACGTCAAAACCTTCATGAACACCAACCATCATATCTGCTTGAGATTCAGATTTGGTTAGGTGGAGAGATAATTTAGACTTGGCATGTCCGAATAGAAAGTGTGCAACAAATACAACAACGGAAAAGTTAGTAGATTCTCAAGACATGAACTACAATGTCAATCTTTAAAAGATGCGCTAGATTGTGATACCCATGTATTAACACGTTATCAAAAGACAATTGCACCTACATGCATTGTTTGCAACGAAACACAACAAAATCCTTGTTTCGAACATTAAAGAAGATATTGAATTTTTTAGGACTTCTTATCTTCCATGACAAATAAGTCAGTGGCTTAGCATGCTTAGAGGATCTTTTCGAGAAGTGAAGGTGTCAACCTACCATATCAAGAATATTCACACATGCTTGACTAACTTGGAATGATTCCTGAGAAAACAGAGATAACTCCACTTGAATCCATGGAGACACCCTTCAACAATTGCACGTGAACTAGATAAGATTACTTCTAACATCAAGAACACATACTTCGAGATAACCCGAAGATAGTTCTTGAAAGTTTCCAACACTAATGCCAATTGTTCCATATGAATCTAGTCTAACATGGGGAAGATAAGGATATTGTCGATGGAATCAACAACAAACTTATCAAGATACTCCAAGAAGATGGATTCATTAGGGATATAACTCAGCCAAATAGGAGCACTCTCACATCCTAAGCATTCTTGGTCGTCCAATCCCCCTCACTTCTCATTTCCGAACATTAGATTTGATATAAATCTCGTAGTGGGCTGCATATCCCCAAGGGCAGCTACTCTACTGATCAAATTAGCATGCTATTATTAAGTGAACCCTAAAACCCGTATGAAAGCCCATCTAGGTTAGAGAAATACACCAGATTCTTGCCCATAAAAAACACTGTAGATTGGAAATAAGGAGGTGATCCGTCGAACGAGGTCATCGGGATTCAGTGAGTGCTTGAACCAGCCTTGTGACCAAGTGGACAAATCAATGTGTGGTCGTTGTAGGGTTCCTCCGCCGATGTAGGCTTAGCAGCTATACCGACTCTACAGAACGTGGAATCCTTAGGCATTTAAGGAGGCAGTAAAATTTCACTTCCTCAAAGAAAACGATGGCAGCTACCATACTTAACTCGCCGGCGGCGAGTACGATGGTGCATTACTAACTTTCTGTTACTTTTCGTCACCCCTTCAGTTCCTAGCCCTATATATTCTTCCCTCGCCTCATTCACTTTTACCTCTGACTATAGAATCTTCTGAAGTAATGGTTATTTCATAAGTTGCTTACCTTTTTTCATCTATCATGCAAACTACCCTTTTTCAACAACGGTCTCCATGGGACGCAGCTCCTCCTCACGATATGGTGCCGCTATAACCTCCAAGCCCATACTCCGTAGATTAGTTGTTCAGGATTTTGTTCCTTAGTTCCTCTCATTGATATCTCAACTCATGTCCCTAATTAGCCGCATCTAATAATAATTATGCCTTGAATGGTTGAGGATTTTTTGTTGTTTGGGTAGTTTAGATGCAAAAAAAATCCTAGATTTGTTGAAGAAGTTTCATCTCCTATTACTAACATTGAAATTTAGGGAGAAATTTTAGTAGACGTGGTGCTCGAATACTTGTAAAAAATCCACCACTATCCCTAAATATAATCATTTGTGTTGGCAGGAAATCGACTGAAAAATTTCATACGCAAGAGTAGTACTATCTGAAATCCCTTTTATTCTTATGTATTCTTTTTTAAGAGACCCAAATGCATTTGTAAAATGCTATTTTTCATGGGCATCGACCAAACGAGTCTTCAGTTTGGTGTTTTTTCGCCACTTCAGAATGTACCGTAATTAAGCAACATTTTGCATTCTAGTTAAGCAAAGATTCCTCATTTTTTCAGTTTATCTGCAACTTCTTCACTTGCATTATTACTCGTCACTATGGTTGTTATCTATGTAGAGTATATACAAGACATAAAACAAACGACGGCTAGTCTGAATTTTATGCCATTACAGTTGTAATCATGTATTTGTAACATCCTTGAGAGAACCTTCCGTGTTTTAAGATGAAAGCATAGCTACAAAAGCATAGCTGATGTGTAGCTATGCTTCAAGTTTTCTAATAAATGATAGTCTAATGCATAGAACATGTATACTGGACCCAAGCACCCTAATATCTATATATTTTAATAACTACATATGTTGTTGCTCACAACCTGTATTCAGATTGACATATACTGAAATATTATGTTGATTCTATGAAATTGATCATTCGTTATTTGCTGATGCAAATTTTATCTGAAAATGCTTCGCTCCATATGATGTATTGGTGGTAAAGAATCATACTTGAGAAAAAGCTAACCAGGCATGATTTTGGGCGTGAGAAATTTGTATCCAAGGTAAGTACTTAATTTCTGACCAAATGCATAATGTGTCACCAGTTATGGAGTCATTTGTCATGATAAAGTAATTATATACACAACTGATTTTCCTGGATTTGGTGGGTTTTCTCTCTTTTGTTCAATTCAAGGGGAGGTTGTCTATATAATAATACAATTTTTTAATTTTGCATCGCGTGTCCACACAAGGTAGCTACATTTATTCCCTAGCTACTAATTGTTTTTGATTTTAACTCTTGAATTCCCTAACAATCGAGTGGTTTACATTGGACGAGGAAAGATCTAAGGATGTTACAAAAGCTTTTTCAGGCTATACACGGAAGATTTGATACGAAAGTTAGTTCTCCATAATAGAATATATTTGTACTTATGTTATGTTAGCTCTATTGGGCTTAATCTGTGTTTTCTCATTATATGTTGTTTGGAATCCTCTTGTGTTACTTTATCGCCTCTTGGTGATTTAGCTACATGGATATTCATCCCAGGAGTTAACAACGGTTTGCAACAATATGTAATATTCAGGTGCACGAGAATAGGAATGTAATATTATATGGTACATTTCACTCTTCCTCGTTGTTTTGTCATGAAGGAAGAGAGTGGATCTTTGCAAAAACCTATCCCATTTAATGCTTCAATAAACTAGACAAATATGGATACAAGTGTAATTCACAAACGGATCTACAAGTCATTTAATAGTTTGGAAAATATTAACATCCTAATGAATTTGCATCCATTTCTATCGATCTATTGTACTAATGGACGGGCACGACAACATGCGCGTACATGATCTAATATGTTGTATGAACAATCACTAGCACAAACGCGTTATTTATAGACATCAATTGTCCATGGACCTCGGTCGGTTTCTTGTTCCGGCTCAAGTGCATAGCTTCTAAGATCACACCACCTGAGCCAGTTTTTCTTTGCGGCTCTAAGATACGCCACCTCAGACGGTGCAAAAATGAAAACTCCTCTAACATGCACGAGCTAGAGACGGTTAATATTTCTAACTGCTTGCAAGAACTCCTCAACCTCAGATGACCTATTCTAGTGACCGTCTCCAATAGTCAGGCGACCTGAGTTGGAATCTAACAAAGACCGTCTCTAGGACTAGTGTGCCTCGAAACGGCTTCTAAAGTGACTGTATCCAGTGTATGTAAACTATTTTAAATAATAGCATGCTAATTCAAACTCGATTATAGCTGACATGACACATAATCATGATTCAGCAGACAAGTAGACATATTAATTAAAGAACTTATAGCTGACATATCATAGTAACGTTAGCCAGATAGTTGGGGAAATCCATACAAATTTAGCTATTACACGTTATGGCAGTACATATAAAGTGCAGTCCATAAATTAATCAGCTAGTATAATTAGTACTCTCTAACAAACTAGGAGTGCATTTATAATTGGCCGCCTGGTGGAAGTTGCTGTACCAGAATATGTACCTCTCCATTATCTTTTTCATCAAAGCAAAATGGACAATGCTATCCTGCTTTAGGTTGAAGCTTCTCACAATTTTCTCCCATCCAGTCGTCAAGATTGCATTTGACTCAGCTCCCATCTTCATCCTAACCATCTTTGGATTTTTGCTATTCATTTACCCAAAAATGGATATCGACGGGTTCATCAAGGCGATTCTTTAGGTATTTTCTTGTGAATTCAGCTCCAAATGTCTGGGCAAGTACAGAGAATTGAAGAATTAGCATGCTTGTGATTACTGGAAGTATAAATATCATAGGGTAGCTTGTTGATAACATGATCAAGAATATATCATCTTACCAGCTTGCACTTCTTTTTCATAACAGATGAATAGGGCAGCCTATAGACATAGTACTTGAGTTTTGGTGGAAATTCAGGTTCACACCAGTCTAACAGGAAGTCTACATGAACTTCTTTCAGATACATGTCATTTCCAAAAAGGCTCTGCTTATCAAAATCAGTGTCCCCCTTGTGTTGAGACCCTGATGCAACAACACATAAAAATTTTAATGCGGTGGAATATTAATGTCTACCGTCTTAACGCATATAAAATAGATGACTGCAATTTTAATGTTCTTGTTGTACCTCTAAACTCAATCCTCTCAGTGGACTCTTCATCTGTTGACTGGAATTCAAAACCACGAAAGTTAATGCGAAAACTTTCATCACTAGAGAGCATTACTATATCGTCACTATAGATTCCCATTTGTTAAATAGATATAGATAGAGAGCATCTTAATACAATCAAGATGCAAGCAGACTAATCAAGTGACAACTAAAATAGATATAGAGACCAATGAAGTGACAATTAAATCTCTATTGCTGGAAGTGACAATTAAATCTCTATTGCTAGAAGTGACAATTGTAGATTTTGAGATTTATACAAGGCGAAAAGAGTTGGGACAGATGCAGGCCAGCTAGGGGAGGTTCTCTTGATGGCGGCGTCGGGTCTTTGCAGCTCGGTAACCCTGAACCTTAAATTCGAGAAGCAAAATCGAAAATTCCATGGCAAAACTCCTAAATCGAAGCTGTTGATTGAGGGTTTTGGGAGTTTGGTTTTCGCGCATACCTACCTGGACGATGAAGGGGTCCTTGGAGGCGACGGAGAGCGTCCGCACCGCAGGGGACCGGAGGCGGCGATGATGGAGGGCGGCGGCGGTGGACAGTAGTCTGCGCAGGCGGGTGATGGCTCTGAAATATAGCCATCTACGTCCACATTTAAACTAGATATTATTCATAATTTTGATAAAATATCTCTCTAAATCCTACCACTAATGCTAATATTCAGAGGGGTATGAAATACTTTCTTTTATATTTTTCCTGCACAGATAATGTCGTTTAAAGGAGGGAATCACTATATTAAAGTCAAAGATATGAGATTTCCAACAACCAGAAGAAACCAGGAGCCGTAAGACGGAGGCAGGCGCTTTAACGACCAACTATACGACTAGAGCAAAAATTTCGGCCGTATAGCTCCGGTCGTATAGTTGGCGCCGCCACCGTTAGGTCAAACAGAATAACTTTCGTGAAGGGGCCCCTATATAAAGAAGCCTCGGGTGACGAGAAAACAAGACAAACCTCGCCAAAAAGTCTCTTCCACAGATCTCTAGCCGCCTCCAGATCTCAAAACCCTTCTCCATCTTCATAGCCATATTCCACCACTTGTAATAGTAGATCTCTTCTTCGATTGGTGACATTGTAATACTATTGCTATCAATCTTATGATTTTCATTACAATGTTTGTGATTGTTGATCTCATCTCTATGTGTGAGTAATTCTCCTTGGGCTAAGGGCTTTGGCCTAGCCATGTAGCAATTGTGCATGTTATTTATCATGGATGGGATCATGTATTAGTGTGTATGACATGATGATTATTGTATCCTCTATTGCCTCAATCCAAGGACTTGTCAGGTACACAAGACCCTGAGGGTTGATCCAGGTATAGGGAGTATGAGTAATGACTGATCTGCAGGTTGGGAACCCCGTGACATAAGGGGTAGTACGGCTGTATGTGAGGGATTTACTTGCGATTAACGGTGACATCACTATGCATATCATTAGTTCTGTTTCTTCAACGAATGAGACTAGTAGGTTATTGCTATAAGCGGTTGTGGAGGCAATAGCAATTATGGATACACTGCCCACATATAATTTATCTTGCTCTAACAAGTACATGCATACTTTATTTCTATCTTTTATTTCCATCAGATGTTTTGTATAGCTACAGGTGAAACCAAACGCCCTAGGTCCTCCCTCTCCATCATCGACAACAACAAAAAGACGCAAGCTATTGGTTCGGTAAAAACACAAAAGGAATTCTAAAACTCTCGAAGGTCCATTAAAGTAACTTTACTACACATTCGCTTCCCGAGGATTTGATAACCTAGGTATACTAGGGAAAAAGAAGCTACACTACATCCGTAATCCTGATCGAAGGTACCAACCCTTTTTCTGACTCCATTGCTGGGGAAGCAATAGCTACCCTGGTGAGGCTAGTAGGAACCTTGCTAGTTTTTATTCTTGTTTTTAGTTTTGTTAGTTTGCTTTCAATCTTTATTTGATAAACCAAAAAAATAGTTAGCCTTTAAATTCTTGTTTTTACAATTATAATTATTTGCTTAAGAAAACCCAAAAAACATAGGAAATATGGAAAATAAGCTTGGGGAGTTTGCTACTCCCAACAATGATTATTTGCATACTCCTATTACTCAGCCAGCAATTGTTGTTGATGACTATGAAATTAAGCCCCATTATTTAAGTTTGGTTCAACAGAATCAATTTGGAGGCTCTGCTGTTGAAGACACAGGTATGCACTTAAATACTTTCACTGAAATATGTAATATGATGCGTATAAAAGACGTTGACCCTGATGCAGTCAAATTACGTCTATTTCCTTTCTCTCTAAGAGGGAGAGCAAAAGAATGGTTGCTATCTTTGGCTAGAAATACTATTACATCATGGGTGGGATGTACTTCTTTATTTATGACTAAATTTTTTCCACCTGCAAAGACCAGGCAACTCCGATCTAATATTACTGGTTTTAGACAGGAAGAGCGTGAGCCAGTAGCGCTTGCATGGGAGAGGATGAAAGAATGCCTAAGAAACTATCCTAGTCATGGGATGGAAGATTGGTTAATCCTACATTTATTTTATAATGCTCTTAATCATGTATCTAAGTCTATGATTGATATTGCAGATGGAGGAACATTCATGGGTAAACATAATACCGAAGCAAAGCAGCTGTTAGACAATATGCAAGACAACCATGCCCAATGGCATGTGGAAATATCAAACACGAAGAAGGTGAACGCTATTTCACCACAAGAAAACGAAGAACTCAATGCTAAGTTGGATGAGCTCATACTAGCTGTAAAAGGTAAGGAAACCCAGGTAAGAGCCGCCCCTAAAACAAATATTGAAGAAACGGACTTCATAGCTCATAATGATTATAACCCTGCTTGGAAGAAGAGTTACAATCCTAACTTTCAGAAACATTATTCTAGTCCTGCAGGTAATTCTAATAATAATATGGGAACTAGTAATGGTAGTCTCCAAGAAACACTTAAGTCTTTTATAGACTCGCAAAATGAACAAAACAATATTCCAATTAAAATAACAGAGAACCATGATGCCATTCTTGGTAATTATCTAACCAAGCTATTAGTTTGAGAAATGATTTGTAGACCCTCCAAGAAAGAACGAGAATCATTGAGGCACATCTAGGTAAGATAACCAAGAGTCAAACTCTCATTCTGGCTAAATTTGCAGGTAAAGCTAAGCCCAATCCTATTGAAGAACTTAAAATGATGAGGATCCAAAGGGAGGAGCCTAAAGAACTTGATTATATTAATGCCCCTTCACCAAGCTACACCATCGAAGATCTCGTAAAGAGCATCAATGTCAAAATTTCGGTAAGTGAAGGTAACGATGAAGCCATGTATCAACACTTTGTTGATCAAGTAGCAATTAAGGTATGTGTAGCATCCCAATTGTCTAACAATTGCAAAGCTACATGGTCTAGTAATATAATTGCTACTTCCTACATATAATTGTTGCATCATAATTATATCATGCCCATGTCATCATGCCTCATTGCATTTGAGCATCATATAAAACCTATTCCATTTGGTTCTTCTCCCCATATGCATTTATATTGTATTTGCTTCTTGATATATTGTATCTGACTTTTGATATAATGTTAAATGCCCAAGCTGAGTTGGGGGCATATCTTTTAAATTCTTTTCCACCTACTAACATGCTACTATCTTTTGTCCATGTGATCTTATCTAAATCTACCATATATTTTACATGGATTCTTTTATTTTATTTTATTGGAATCATGGCCATGTGTATTTATGTGTGGATACATCCATATATTCCTTCCCCTCTCTAATTTTTGTAGAACACCTCCCTCCTTCTATCCCTAAGCTAGCTAAACCCAGCTACACATACACATACACCTTCTAATCCTAGCTAACCGTGTGCATGTACCCATACACACACTCTTTTTAGATATATGTCATGCATGCATGCAATTGTATGTGTGTAGGAGTATATGCCATGCATGAGTAGTGTGTGTGTATGTGACCTATATACCTACTCTCTCTCTAGATCATATCTCTCTCCACAACCTAGTTTCTTTTCCTAGCTAGATAAATCCTCTATCCTACTAGGGGTGTGCATGAGCACCACTCCATCCACACATGTGAATCTCTCTCTCTCTCTCTCCCATCTTTTCTTATCTTGGCAAAAACTCCACATCGACCGACCCTCTCTCCTTTGATCAGCACCCCACCATCGACTTGGGCCTCTCCCCTGGTCCCTCTCTTGCCTCTTTAAGGAAACAAAAAGAGAGAAGAGAGTAGACAGCAGCCGATCACCCCCTCTCATGCCATACCCGAGCCTCCCTCTCACCTTTTTGGAAAAACCACCACCACCACGTGAGCCCCTTCCTCCTCCCAGCTACCCTCTCATATCCAACCAGATCGAGATCTGCATCCCCATCTCCCCTCTCCCTCTTCTTCCTCCCCAAGACCACCCCATGGCACCAAAACCCTAGCCACGACCCCCTCTGTCCTTCTTCGTTCAGGTGGACGTCGAGCCGATCCAGGAGCACCAGGACACTCCCCGGCTTCCTCTTCTTCGTCCTGCACATGACCCCCGCCAGGAGCTCGCCGGAGAAGCTGCAGAACGCCGGAGGCCGCATGTGCCAGGAGCTCGTTATGCATGAGCCCCGCCGCTGATCCAGCCCTCCCCGAGCAGGCTATCTGCGCCAGTAGGCCGCCGGTGAGTTCCTCTCCGGCCAGACTTGGTCCCTCCTTCCGATATCGCCCCCTCTCCTGCCACCAACTCGCTGCGCCGCGCCTTTCCGCTCGCCGCCGCGCGCCGCGCGCGCAGACAGAACGCAGCAGCTCGCGCGCGTCCGGAACAGCAGCAACTCTGCTGCAGAAAACCCCTCTGTTCCCGTCCAAATACCGGCGTCCCCGTTCCACCTCCGGCGACACTTCTTGAACAAAAGTTATAGATTGGAGCACCCTCTGCATCTTCTTATTTTGCGGCATAGCAAAATTCCCAGCGGATAGCTTGCTTTCGTCCTCACAAGATCGGCCCGAGCAAGCTGTTCGCGAGCGATTTATTCAGTTCGTTAGAGTTTCAGTACAGCAGCAGCACGTACATCTCACAGGATCTTATTTTCGAATTTTTGTCGTCGTCCTCGTTCATCCTTTGCAAAAACTTCGCACACAAAACTTGTAGGCCTATCATCTATCTACCCCCAGGATCAAACTTCACTCCATTTGGAGATCCACAGCCGAAGCAATCCTCTTCTGAAGTTGGGACGAAAAGTTCTATTTTCTGAAAATGTCATTAATCTGAATCCGATCTGTCCCGATCTATGCCCCATCGTGTAAGTTGTTCCTTTGGAAAAACTTCCTTCTACAAAGTTGTATACCTGTGCGAGATCTACAACTTTCGTTTTTACGGCACCTTCAAAATACCGCTAGATTCACCGTCATCTTCGTTCGAACACGGGCCGAATTTCTGCCAAATTCCCAGATCCCAGATTCAGATCCGTCAGCCTCGCGGTGAACTTTGCGCATAAGCCCCTGTGATTTTTCCCGCCTCCTCCCGCCATCCTTGGCTCGCCCACGTGTCGCGTCCGGGCTAGGCGCGCACGCAGGTGGCCCCGCTCCTGACCCTGGCCCGCGTGTTGGTCACCGTGGTTAAGTCTGAGCCGGTGACAAAAGTTTCAGATCCTTTTTCTTTTAATAAAAATAATACCTGAAAATGTTTAATATGTTTTAATATCCAGAAATTAATAACTTTTAATTGGTAAATCCAAATAATACAAATAATATATGTTTTTGAATCAGAAAAATGTGAGAAATTCAAATCCACCATTTAAAATAATGTTTGACTAATTTAAATTTTCGAAATTGTTTCATTGCATTAAAATGCTCTTTTCTTAATAAATTAATAACTTTAAATCTATAACTTCAAATTTGACAAATAATATGTCTAAATCGATCAGCGCGACGAGCCCGTTCTAACTATGCATTCCATGTTCTGAATTGCAGCATGCATCATATAAAAATAAAGTATACAGCAAGTGTTATGAGAGCAAACCGGACTAAAAACTTAATAAAATGCTTTATTCTTGTACTCCACACCTCACCCATGCCATGCTACATTATTGCCATGCAAATTGTGCATCATTCATCATGGCATGCTTGTTTGCTTGTCGCATTTTATTCATATGCTTGTGCACTTTATTTATGTGGCCCATGTTTGTTTGGTTCTTCTTCGAATAGACGCCGAGCAGGGGATATATCAGGAATCCCAGCAGCACTACCCAGATCCGACTCTCGCTTCAACTGAGCTGCTAGGCAAGCACTACCACATGCTTGCATACATATAGTACATATTGCCTCTACCTTATCCTTGCATCATCGAGTCGCGATTGCATTAAATTGAATCCCAAGCACTGCATAGCCTTTACTTTTAAACCCCACTGAAGCTTGTTCCTCCATCCCATGAGCCATTACTACAGGAGTTGTTTGAGCCATGCGGGTCGTAGAACACCATGAGTAGGGTATGTGAGTGTCTGATGGATAACGAGGTACCTAAAAAACTTAACCTGAGTAGTAATAGGATAACTAATGAAAGTGGCACCGGTGAGCAATATCTGCTATTTGGTTCTTCATGCTCACTTGTGTCCCGTAGGACCCCGAGTACTTGATTCCTGTTCCTTGACTATTCGCACTATCCACATCCGGGAGGCCTTATGGACCCCCCTGAGCCAGCGCTTGATTCATTCTTATTTCTTGGGGCCACAAAGTAGTTTGGGGCTTTATTACTATCTTGTACTTATGCCATGATTTACTGCTTTATTTAGGATTGTGCGAGGAGCACCTGTACTGTTTTGGATGCGGAGTGTTTTCGCGGTATCGACAAGCCTAGTCACACTTTCGGGTTCCCAGTCGTTTACAGCCATTGACGCAAACCTTGGGTCCGTCTCGGAGCCGGCCAACTTCGTTGCGGGTAGCTTAATGGGGTGGCCCCCTGAAATATTTCTGAATCCTGTGATCGCTTTGTCGTGAATGCCTCGTTGGGTTTTGAGTTGGTTTTTCTGAGGTTGATCGAGCGTGTGTTGCTATTTGTGCACCCCTGCAGGGTAAATCTTTCTGAAAGCCATGTCCGCGGTTATGGACGACTTGGAGCATAGTTTCTCGATCATAGACAAGTATAACTAAAGTACCGCTTTTAATTTGACTAAGTACTTGACTAGTAAATAGTGAAATACTCACGGAATGGTTAATAAAACTGCCAACGGATGGGTTGTTCGTCCGCTTTCTCGTTGGTATGCGAGAAGGAGGATGGACCTGTTAATTATACTGTTATAACTGTTGTTACTAATTAACGGACATCCGTCTATCATTGGTTAGACGGATGGTTAGCGAGTATCTATAGACTTGTTAGTTATTATCTTTTGCTGCAATTGCGTCACCCCAGGTTTATGTTCCCTTTAGAGGCATAAAGACTTGCTGAGTACCCCTAGGGTCTCACACGATAATTTGTTTGATTCAGATGAACAGGTGTATTCGCAAGATGGATACTAGGTGGAGGAGACGGGCGATGTTGGCAATGATCACTCGGCGTAGAGATTCCGAGAACAGGGATCCGTGAGATCTGTGGGCGGGATGTGTTTATTTATGTGGCATCTTATACCGATTTGCTTCTTATCCGTACTCGGATCTTGTTTTCCGCTTCCGCCTGATACTCTGATGTTTGATGTATGAGGAGCTATCCTAAAATATTATCTCTATCTAGGATATATGGATCTTGCCGTATGGTGTTGCAATATTTCTATTTCTTTTAGATGGAATGGCTCTGTGAATAGTTGTATGGTGGCTTGCATACATACTCACTTGTGTATGTAGTTGATCCCTTCGCCTGCCGATTACGCTGCTCCTTCTTCTCCCGATGTTCTGAAAGTGGTTAGGACGGCCGAAAGGTCTACCGTGAGTGGCCTCAGGCCCCACCGTACTATTTTAACCACTTTTCGCTCATCCAAGCATGCAACTAAGAGCGTAATTCACCGAGGTAGTTACAATTGGTATCAGAGCCATCCCGCCCTTCAGGGTCTCAGCCAAATGGTCGTTGTCAGTCTAGCAAATATTTTGGTAGCTATGTATACTAGGGAAAAACAAAAACGTGAGAGTAGGACTGCTTCCATTTTTCTTCTTACCCACCCACCCACCCTTTTCTGGTAAGGAAGTGTAACGTTTTCAATCCTCTTCTAAAATTCAACTAGGATCCACGTGTTCGGGGTTCTGTAGTACCATAGGTTGTGTGTGTGTGTGTGAATTCCTTGTCTATCTGTTGCATCCAAATGTTTTCTCTATCTGCCTTTTGGTTATCAAATGTTGGTACACTCCATACCGACAGGCTTTTGTAAACCGACGCGATCTATCCGACTCTTTGTTAACCGGCGCAATCTTCTTAAGGGTGTTCTTCCTTCTAGAATGCTTTCACATAATGTGGAGTTGCTAATTTCTATCTCATAAGTGGTTTTGCACATTTATTGGTATGTTAATGCCAAAAAATGCGGAAATTTTTTCTTTGATACATCTATGTTTCCACACTCCTCTTCAGTCATGTGTGAAACATTATCTATCTTCCTTTTATCGGCATGCTCATGCTAACCCATTCTTTTGTCACCGGCGCTTAATCCTAGAGTTTTACTTCATCTTCAAATTCTCTTGGGCTAATTACATAACAAGTGTTGATCCGATGCTGGTGATTGTAATTTGGCTCTCGGCATAGCTATATGACACTTATCATGAGTGGAATATGGAAAATGCTATCGACACAATCCTCCAAATGGTGGTGGTTATCTCTTGTGATTTTGAGTTACATAGTGACCATATCTATGCATATTCAAGTATCCTTGGCAATCCGGAGTTTTCTTAAGGCCCTACGGTGGTCTATCATCTGTCCATCATGCTGCACATCTTTTTGAACTACATATCTGCAAAATTCTCTTTGATACGAGGGAATTTCATTTTTTCATCTCTGATAGCTGTGCTTAGGGTATGAACTATCATAGTTTCTTTAACCAAGATCTCTTTATCTTTGTAACCGGCGATCCGATCGACAATGTGAACCAGGTGGCATTTCTTGTTCTTTTCCGAAGGACCAAATAATCTATTCTTACAATGCATCTTCGTCAACATGAATCCTTGCTCGTAACATTGAGCTTTCAAAGAGCGTTGAGCCCAGAAAGTGTTTCGAGCATTTGTTCGTTTCTCTCGCCTCTTGAACTTGGTACTCTGGGAATATCTTGTTAATCCATGGTGGTATATCGTCATGATATGCTTTCTTATTCTATATCAATGGAAGAACATGGAAGATCATCTGCGTCTTTTCTGTCAAGCTTCGTGAGCACTGCCTGTGTGCAAAGGCTCAAAGTGTGAACTCTGACTTCTTGAAGTCACCTATCTCGAACACGTCCTTCTGCTAAATAGATCGCTTCAATTCTAGAAACAGCAAGTCCATTGTTAATTCCATCCTCCACCTTCAATCAAACCCGGAGTTTTTCCTTGTTGGCAAGTTATCATCATAGTTTCGTTGAAGTTCCTCAAGACTGCTAAATCTCGATCAATCATTTCTGGAAGAACATGGAGTTTCTTTTCACCTCTGTCTTGCCAAGTAATCTTTTGAAACCCTCTTGTTCTATCGTCTATGCTCAATCCACCGGAGGCCATGAAGACTTTTTAGATCTTTCGTAATCCTTCTGTTCAATTGGTGCTATCTTTTTCTTTATCTGTGGAATCTTGCAGTTGTCTCCGTGATCTTCCTTCATATCTTTCTGGTGGCTTGTTACTTCTGATATGACGACAACATCATCATCCTTATCTATCTTGGATCCGGTGAATCGTTTGCATCAATCTTTGTTTTCTTACGGAGTTCCATGAGTTCTTCTTGTCAATACCTTCAGTTAGTTTAGTAGTTGGGTTGCATGATTTTCTTATTCATGTACGGAGTAATGCTTTGAGTGCGGGATGGAGTAGCTACCATACTACTACTCTTATCATTCGTTTTTGTACAATGAATTGGTGAATTAATGTGATTCCACTCATTCCACGGAAGTTAGAAGTGGCCTTTATTCCTCGATATTTTTACTTCCGTCCTTGTTTTTCAGGAGTGATCTCTCGAAGAAGGTAATCCTTGATCTCTTGTTGGTGGCCGCATCTACACGGAGCAAAATCTTCAATGATCTGGTGGAAACCAATGCAAAATCTTCTTTGTCTTCTTTTCTCTACCGGTGTTCGACATCCTCAAACAAGATGGAAGGAAACTATATCTGTCTTCAATTTGTCAAATCCCTTTCTCTTGGTAAAGCCAATTATGGTTGATGCCATCAGTCGCAAATCTATTGCATTATCCTCAAGGTTAAAGAAAGCAATAAGTATCTATACAATAAACTTCAGATCCTCCATATTCTTTTCTTCTCGGGATTCTACCATAATCTAGCATCACCTCTTTCTCTTGAAGATATATCCACGCACCTCAATTGCGTGATCTTTTGGTTCATACCGGCGCAATAAGAAGCTCATCCGAGAAGTCCCTAATTCAAATCCTTCCGTTGATATCAAGGAACTTTATTGTTTGAAGGCAATAATGTTTCCCCAATCTTCATTCCTTTAATCTTTGGGAAGAAACAATGCTATTGTCATAGTGGTTCATATCCTCTCCAAAGTAGCCTTTTCTTCCGGCGAGACAAAGATTCATCTTCGCTTGCAGCTTTTGATCTCTAATCCTAATGATGTGTCTTTTCTTCTACATGATACATCGTTCCTCCTAATTCTTTCAACAAGTGTTCCTATTCTTTTATCATGTTTCTCGAGAAAACCGGAGCTATGTTCATCCTATCCTTCTTGTCTCACGACAATCCTACAATTCTTCTAACCCTTTGTTTCTCAAGAAAAATGCAAGAATCGCAACAAGTCTAGCAAGTTTTGCAAGGTATAATGGTTGCACCATTCTGTTGTTCATCAACTTGGGAACGTGAGAGTCACCTTCGTTCCGAACACCCGCCTATCCTCGTGTCTTTTTCTTTTTCCTAGGAATCTCGGGGTGAGATTCTTGTTTAGTGGGGGGGAGAGTTGTAGCATCCCAATTGTCTAACAATTGCAATGCTACATGGTCTAGTAATATAATTGCTACTTCCTACATATAACTGTTGCATCATAATTATATCATGCCCATGTCATCATGCCTCATTGCATTTGAGCATCATATAAAACCTATTCCATTTGGTTCTTCTCCCCATATGCATTTATATTGTGTTTGCTTCTTGATATATTGTATCTGACTTTTGATATAATGTTAAATGCCCAAGCTGAGTTGGGGGCATATCTTTTAAATTCTTTTCCACCTACTAACATGCTACTATCTCTTGTCCATGTGATCTTATCTAAATCTACCACATATTTTACATGGATTCTTTTATTTGATTTTATTGGAATCATGGCGATATGTATTTATGTGTGGATACATCCATATATTCCTTCCCCTCTCTAATTTTTGTAGAACACCTCCCTCCTTCTATCCCTAAGCTAGCTAAACCCAGCTACACATACGCATACACCTTCTAATCCTGGCTAACCGTGTGCATGTACCCATACACACACTCTTTTTAGATATATGCCATGCATGCATGCAATTGTATGTGTGTAGTAGTATATGCCATGCATGAGTAGTGTGTGTGTATGTGACCTATATACCTACTCTCTCTCTCTCTAGATCATATCTCTCTCCACAACCTAGTTTCTTTTCCTAGCTAGATAAATCCTCTATCCTACCGGGGGTATGCATGAGCACCACTCCATCCACACATGTGAATCTCTCTCTCTCCCATCCTTTCTTATCTTGGCAAAAACTCCACATCGACCGACCCTCTCTCCTTTGATCAGCACCCCACCATCGACTTGGGCCTCTCCCCTGGTCCCTCTCTTGCCTCTTTAAGGAAACAAAAAGAGAGAAGAGAGTAGACAGCAGCCGATCACCCCCTCTCATGCCATACCCGAGCCTCCCTCTCACCTTTTTGGAAAAACCACCACCACCACGTGAGCCCCTTCCTCCTCCCAGCTACCCTCTCATCTCCAACCAGATCGAGATCTGCAGCCCCATCTCCACTCTCCCTCTTCTTCCTCCCCAAGACCACCCCCATGGCACCAAAACCCTAGCCACGACCCCCTCTGTCCTTCTTCGTTCAGGTGGACGTCGAGCCGATCCGGGAGCACCAGGACACTCCCCGGCTTCCTCTTCTTCGTCCTGCACATGACCCCAGCCAGGAGCTCGCCGGAGAAGCTGCAGAACGCCGGAGGCCGCATGTGCCAGGAGCTCGCTGTGCATGAGCCCCGCCGCTGATCCAGCCCTCCCCGAGCAGGCTATCTGCGCCAGTAGGCCGCCGGTGAGTTCCTCTCCGGCCAGACTTGGTCCCTCCTTTCGATATCGCCCCCTCTCCTGCCGCCAACTCGCTGCGTCGCGCCTTGCCGCTTGCCGCCGCGCGCCGCGCGCGCAGACAGAACGCAGCAGCTCGCGCGCGTCCGGAACAGCAGCAGCTCTGCTGCAGAAAACCCCTTTGTTCCCGTCCAAATACCGGCGTCCCTGTTCCACCTCCAGCGACACTTCCTGAACAAAAGTTATAGATTGGAGCACCCTCTGCATCTTCTTATTTTGCGGCATAGCAAAATTCTCAGCGGATAGCTCGCTTTCGTCCTCACAAGATCGGCCCGAGTTAGCTATTCGCGAGCGATTTATTCAGTTCGTCAGAGTTTCAGTACAGCAGCAGCACGTACATCTCACAGGCTCTTATTCCCGAATTTTTGCCGTCGTCCTCGTTCATCCTTTGCAAAAACTTCGCACACAAAACTTGTAGGCCTATCATCTATCTACCCCCAGGATCAAACTTCACTCCATTTGGAGATCCACAGCCGAAGCAATCCTCTTCTGAAGTTGGGATGAAACGTTCCATTTTCTGAAAATTTCGTCAATCTGAATCCGCTCTGTCCCGATCTATGCCCCGTCGTGTAAGTTGTTCCTTTGGAAAAACTTCCTTCTTCAAAGTTGTAGACCTGTGCGAGATATACAACTTTCGTTTTTATGGAACCTTCAAAATCCCGCTAGATTCGCCGTCATCTTCGTTCGAGTATGGGCCGAATTTCTGCCAAATTCCCAGATCCCAGATTCAGATCCGTCAGCCTCGCGGTGAATTTTGCGCATAAGCCCCTGTGCTTTTCCCGCCTCCTCCCGCCGTCCTCGGCTCGCCCACGTGCCGCGTCCGGGCTGGGTGCACATGCAGGTGGCCCCGCTCCTGACCCTGGCCCGCGTGTCGGTCACTGTGGGTTAGTCTGAGCCGGTGACAAAAGTTCCAGATCCTTTTTCTTTTAATAAAAATAATTCCTGAAAATGTTTAATATGTTTTAATATCCAGAAATTAATAACTTTTAATTGGTAAATCCAAATAATACAAATAATATATGTTTTTGAATCAGAAAAATGCGAGGAATTCAAATCTACCATTTAAAATAATGTTTGACTAATTTAAATTTTCGAAATTGTTTAATTGCATTAAAATGCCCTTTTCTTAATAAATTAATAACTTTAAATCTATAACTCCAAATTTGACAAATAATATGTCTAAATTGATCAGCGCGACGAGCCCGTTCTAACTATGCATTCCATGTTCTAAATTGCAGCATGCATCATATAAAAATAAAGTATACAGCAAGTGTTATGAGAGCAAACCGGACTAAAAACTTAATAAAATGCTTTATTCTTGTACTCCACACCTCACCCATGCCATGCTACATTATTGTCATGCAAATTGTGCATCATTCATCATGGCATGCTTGTTTGCTTGTCGCGTTTTATTCATATGCTTGTGCACTTTATTTATGTGGCCCATGTTTGTTTGGTTCTTCTTCGAATAGACGCCGAGCAGGGGATATATCAGGAATCCCAGGAGCACTACCCAGATCCGACTCTCGCTTCAACTAAGATGCCAAGCAAGCACTACCACATGCTTGCATACATATAGTACCTATTGTCTCTACCTTATTCTTGCATCATTGAGTCGCGATTGCATTAAATTGAATCCCAAGCACTGCATAGCCTTTACTTTTAAACCCCACCGAAGCTTGTTCCTCCATCCCATGAGCCATTACTACAGGAGTTGTTTGAGCCATGCGGGTCGTAGAACAGCATGAATAGGGTATGTGAGTGTCTGATGGATAACGAGGTACCTAAAAAACTAAACCTGAGTAGTAATGGGATAACTAATAAAAGTGGCACCGGTGAGCAATATCTGCTATTTGGTTCTTCATGCTCACTTGTATCCCGTAGGACCCCGAGTACTTGATTCCTGTTCCTTGACTATTCGCACTATCCACATCCGGGAGGCCTTATGGACCCCCCTGAGCCAGCGCTTGATTCATTCTTATTTCTTGGGGCCACAAAGTAGTTTGGGGCTTTATTACTATCATGTACTTATGCCATGCTTTACTGCTTTATTTAAGATTGTGCGAGGAGCACCTGTACTATTTTGGATGCGGAGTGTTTTCGCGGTATCGACAAGCCCAGTCATACTTTCGGGTTCCCAGTCGTTTACAGCCATTGACGCAAACCTTGGGTACGTCTCGGAGACGGCCAACTTCGTTGCAGGTAGCTTAATGGGGTGGCCCCCTGTAATATTTCTGAATCCTGTGATCGCTTTGTCGTGAATGCCTCGTTGGGTTTTGAGTTGGTTTTTCCGAGGTTGATCGAGTGTGTGTTGTTATTTGTGCACCCCTGCAGGGTAAATCTTTCTGAAAGCCGTGTCCACGGTTATGGACGACTTGGAGCACAGTTTCTCGATCATAGACAAGTATAACTAAAGTACCGCTTTTAATTTGACTAAGTACTTGACTAATAAATAGTGCAATACTCACGGAATGGTTAATAAAACTGCCAACGGATGGGTTGTTCGTCCGCTTTCTCGTTGGTATGCGAGAAGGAGGATGGACCTGTTAATTATACTGTTCTAACTGTTGTTACTAATTAACTGACATCCGTCTATCATTGGTTAGACGGATGGTTAGCGAGTATCTATAGACTTGTTAGTTATTATCTTTTGCTGCAATTGCGTCACCCCAGGTTTATGTTCCCTTTAGAGGCATAAAGACTTGCTGAGTACCCCTAGGGTCTCACACGATAAATTATTTGATTCAGATGAACAGGTGTATTCGCAAGATGGATACTGGGTGGAGGAGACGGACGATGTTGGCAATGATCACTCGGCGTAGAGATTCCGGGAACGGGGATCCGTGAGATCTGTGGGCGGGATGTGTTTATTTATGTGGCATCTTATGCCGATTTGCTTCTTATCCGTACTCGGATCTTGTTTTCCGCTTTCGCTTGATACTCTGATGTTTGATGTATGCGGAGCTATCCTAAAATATTATCTCTTTCTAGGATATTTGGATCTTGCCGTATGGTGTTGCAATATTTATATTTATTTTAGATGGAATGGCTCTGTGAACAGTTGTATGGTGGCTTGCATACATACTCACTTGTGTATGTAGTTGATCCCTTCGCCTACCGATTACGCCGCTCGTTCCTGTCCCAATGTTCTGAAAGTGGTTAGGACGGCCGAAAGGTCTACCGTGAGTGGCCCCGGGCCCCACCGTACTATTTTAACCACTTTTCGCTCATCCAGGCATGCAACTAAGAGTGTAATTCACCGAGGTAGTTACAGTATGCGAGCTTGAAGAGGAATACAAGAAAATCGCTGAAAAGTTACCTGTTAAACTAGATGACATATTTGAGCCTACTATTAAGATAAAGATTGGGACTAATGATAGCTGCACTTTGTGATCTAGGTGCAAGCGTGTCAACAATCCCAAAGAGTCTTTTTAACAAGTTAAATCTTGGCTCATTTGAAATTACTGAATTAAAATTGCATCTAGCAGATTCTACCTACAAACAAGCTGTAGGAATTAAGGAGAACACTTTAGTTTACATCAAAGGTTGTCCTGCTCTAATTGACTTCGTTATAGTTGACATGCCTGAAGATACTATTGCTCCTATAATACTATGACATCCTTTCTTGAGAACTATAAAGGCTTTAATTAACCTTCATGAATGAAACGTGAAGCTGCAATTGCCTTCACGAGATCCTTTTGTTATCCATTTCCCCAGGAAAAAGAGAGCTAAACATGACGAGAAGGAGGCCATCACTTTGAAGGCCAATTACTTTGGAGTGGGTGTTCCACTCATCTAGCCCAAGTGAGTATCATTAAGGTCAAGCTATTGACCATAAAGGAGCACTCCATGGGAGGCAACCCATGTTAAATAAAGGTTTGAGTTAAGCTTTTAGTTTTAGTTTAAGTTCATGTTTAATAAAGAGTGCTAGAAAACTCCATCTGATATCAGTGCCTCCGTACAATTTCTTTTATAATGTACTGGGAGTTTAACGACCAACTATATGACTAGAATAAAAATTCTGGCCGTATAGTTCCGACTGTATAGATATTGATGCCTTTATATATTTTCTTTCGTAGGGACAGACAGTTTAACGACCAACTATACGGCGGGAATATTTTGTTCTGGCCATATAGTTGCGTCTATATAGCTGCGCTGCCAGGAGGAAACCCTAATATTTTGACAGAAAGCCAACTATACGGCAAGAACACATGTTCCGCCCGTATAGTTGCACCCGAATAGTTGCGTCCGACCACAAAATCGCACGGGAAGGTACCTCCAACTCCAAAACTTCAATCCATTTTTTCTCTTCTACCTCCAAACTCTCTCAAAACCTCAAGACATTTTTATCTCCACTCAATTTCGTCCGGTTTCTTCACACACAAGTGATCTACGGTATGTTTCTCCTCCGATCCCCCAATTACTTTTTGCAAATTCATCTTTAATCTATTGTCATTATCAATCTAGGGTGAGACCTACTATGAACCAATGGCCATGATTTTCTTGCCTAGATTATTATTTTGAGGAGATTCTTTAGTGTGTTTTGATGAGGAATATATTATACTTACTATTGTTGGATCAAAAGTTCTATTTTTGCCTTTCTTCAATGTTTTAGATGATGAACACAATGACCCAAACTTGTGCTCGTGCCACCGCTAGCGCTTCTCGGGCAGCCGCTTAGGAACGCATGGAGATACGGTTCAGGGATGAGGCCTATCGTGATCGCTTCAACATGATCAAGAACCACGAAGTGAAGGCCACCAAGTGGGCTTGCCCCATTATATTGAACCAACTCGGTATTTCTGATGACTTCAATTTACTTTGCAATAGAGATGGCCTGCAAAACTTTGTGTACAATGATGTACCTACTTATCGCCGCTTAACCATTGAATTCTAAGTTCGTTGCAAAGCACCGTTAAACAATGGCAAGGAGAGGACACTATTTCTTTCCGTCTGATGAACAACAACTACACCTTAACATTGGATGAATGGTGCGCATGATTTAATTTGCCAAACAATGATGTTCATGCCTTACGCGTATCCTTTACTGGCTTAAGTCCTTCCCCTAAACAATACTATAATGGAATGAGTTTCACTAGTAGAGTGAACAAGGGGAAGGATATTCAACATCCTGCAATTCGATATTTATTCTATGTTATTGCTAACACTTTGCAGGCACGTAATGAGTTCACGAGACTCAACGAGGAGGACATCCTAGTCCTCGCAATGGCTGCTTACATCAACTACAACCTGTCACTCAACTTGGGCGCCATCCTTGTGCGCTACCTGGAGCACCAAGCCTCCCAAAGCCAAGGCTCAATCACAATAGGAGGTGTCATAACCATTCTTCCCATGCCCTAGACATCAATCTAGGTGAATTGCAACCTATGCTAGGTGAGACACATGTTGATTTCTCCACCTTGAGAGCCTGTGGAATGCTCACTAGGAGAGGTGGTGTTTATTATCTGCATATTGCTAGAGCTAGGCGTCTCTACCCCGCTCGTATGCCTAATGGTATTTTCACTATCGAGGAAGGCCGTTTGCTATATGACTTGCAGGTTGAGCAACACCAACCTGAGGAAGAGATTCCGGAAGAGGATGAGGACCAAGAGGAGGAGCAAGAAGTTCCTTATCAAGAGGAGCAGCCACAAACCCGGTTCGCCACATACTAAGATTTCCAAGGACTTGGAGGGACTGTGGAGAGGATGCATAGCCTCTCTTTGAACCTCCGAGAATCAACTAGTAACCTCTCAACTCAATGTGCGAACTGGAGTAATGACTTTTTCCTGCCACCACAATGATTTGAAGGGCTTGCAAAATCCTAAGCTTAGGGAAGTTTCCTCATGTATCTTTATTTGGTATTCATTTGCTTTTATTTATTTCAAGGTTACATTTTTATTTGAGTTTATAAGCACTCGTGTTGGTTTCCCCAACACTTTATTTTCTAAGTTCTTTATTTGCTTTCGAGATTTTCTAGCCAAGCTTTGCCGCCAATTTTCTATTCTTTAAATTCCCTCTCTTAAAAAATCACAAAAAGATTTCTCCCCTTTTCCTTATTTTACCTCTTTCTTTTCGCCTCGAGGTCTTCATATGTTTGCAGGAGAGTGATCAACTTCGAGTTTCCAAGAAGCAAATAAAAAAGGAAGAGAGAAGTGGAACCAAACATGAGAGGTATGCCTTATGACTCCCCACTTTTGAAGTTTGAAAAACCCATGCTAGTTGGTAGTAAATGTTGAGATATTATATTGGTGGAGTGAATCTTTGTATCATAGTAAGATTTTTCGTTTGCATGGATATTTAATTGGGTACATTTTGTTCCAACTCTCGTAATTTAACCAAGTATTGCCTAAAATTGCTAAACAATTGTAATAAGAAAAGTCTAACAATTAAAGGCTTGGGTGTTGTAGTGCTAAGTCTTGAAGGTTTATTTCTAGAGACACTCAACACCACTGAAAATGCTGATTGACTTGATAGCTCTCTTTAAAAGGATTTGTTCGATTGAATTAATGTTTAGCGGTTTCTGTGAGCATGCCAAAGTTTGACTTGTTAATCGTAAGAATGATATAGCTTTATGTGTGTCAAACTTCATGGGATGCCAACAACTTTGCTGGCCTACGAACGATCTTCATGGAGGAAACTCCTAGATTTCGGCTATGAGTTGATTAAACAGTTGTAGCAGCAATGCTATAGTGGGTAAGATTCTTGGCACTCCCGGGTAGCTGTAATCATGATGGAATCACTCCTCTGGCTATTATGAGTAATCATTATGCAAAAGGAACAAAAACCTTAGTGATTCCAGAAGTATCCATTACAGCCTGATAAACTAATAAAAATCTTTGGCATGCTCTCAGTTACTTAAAAACTGAAATTCTTGAAGGACAATGAATAGAAAAGTAGTGCTTGAAAAGTCTAGATTTATTGATGTGGGAGAATTGAGATACTCTAGTGTATATGCTTTCATTACAACTCTCACACCCTTAATTTTCATGATTATACTTTATTATTCAAAGGCAAGCCTATGAGTTGATTACTTGACAAGGAATAAAGTTTACTCATTTGAATCATCCATGTTTACAATAATTTTGCTGCACTATAAGGATGCATGAAACCGGTATGATATGCTTGCCATTACTCTATCTATGCTGAAGTTTCTCAGATTTATAAAGTGGAGGAAACATGAGACTACTAATCATGAGTAAGATCACCATCTTGTTATTTTAGTTTAAATGCTGAGTTCCTTTTTTATTTTGGTTTTCTTGCTCGGGGACGATCAAGTTTAAGCTTGGGGAGGTTGATGGCTCCGAAATATAGCCATCTACGTCCACATTTAAACTGGATATTTTTCATAATTTTGATGAAATGTCTCTCTAAACCCTGCCACTAATGCTAATATTCAGAGGGGTATGCAACCCTTTCTTTTATATTTTTCCTGCACATATAATGTTGTTTAAAGGAGAGAATCACTACATTAAAGTCAAAGATACGAGATTTCCAACAACCAGAAGAATCCAGGAGCTGTAAGACGGAGGCAGGCGCTTTAACAACCAACTATATGGCCGGAGCAAAAATTCCGGTCGTATAGCTCCGGTCGTATAGTTGGCGCCACCACCGTTAGGTCAAACAGAAAAACTTTCGTGAAGGGACCCCTATATAAAGAAGCCTCAGGCGATGAGAAAACATCACAGACCTCGCCAAAAAGTCTCTGCCACAGATCTCCAGCCGCCTCCAGATCTTAAAACCCTTCTCCATCTCCATAGCCATATTCCACCACTTGTAATAGTAGATCTCTTCTTCGATTGGCGATATTGTAAGACTATTGCTATCAATCTTATGATTTTCATTACAATATTTGTGATTGCTGATCTCATCTCTATGTGTGAGTAATTCTCCTTGGGCTAAGGGCTTTGGCCTAGCCATGTAGCAATTGTGCATGTTATTTATCATAGATGGGATCATGTCTTAGTTTGTATGACATGATGATTATTGTATCCTCTCTTGCCTCAATCCAAGGACTTGTCAGGTACCCAAGACCCCGAGGGTTGATCCAGGTATAGGGAGTATGAGTAATGACTGATCTGCAGGTTGGGAACCCCAATGACAGAAGGGGCAGTACGGCTGTATGTGAGTGATTTACTTGGGATTAACGGTGACATCACTATGCATATCATTAGTTCTCTTTCTTCTACGGATGATACTAGTAGGTTATTGCTATAAGAGGTTGCAGAGGCAATAGCAATTATGGATGCACTACCCACATATAATTTATCTTGCTCTAACAAGTATATGCATACTTTATTTCTATCTTTTATTTCCATCAGATGTTTTGCACAGCTACAGGTGAAACCAAACGCCCTAGGCCCTCTCTCTCCATCACCGACAACAACAAAAAGACGCAAGCTATTGGTTCGATAAAAACACAAAAGGAATTCTAAAACTCTCAAAGGTCCATTAAAGTAACTTTACTGCGCATTCGCTTCCCGAAGATTCGATAACCTAGGTCTACTAGGGTAAAATAAGCTACACTACATCCATAATTCGGATCGCAGGTATCAGCGGGGAAGAACAAAAGTGGCACATATCTAAAATATTTGTCCAAATATTTTCAGATATTTGCCATCAAGTACTAGCCGCAGACGACTTCAAGTGTAAAACGTCTCTAAGAACATCTGTTCTCCGAATATTTCACATTTTGCCGCCAAGTACTAGACGACTAGTAATTTAAAAAGAGCTAATATTCGGTACTTCGACATTTTATTATCCTAAAATTTGAGAATTATTTATAATTTAAAGGGAAAGAAAGGTGCGTATATATGCTTGCTAGAGTGAAACTGAGTCCCCTAAGACTAAATGAGGTTCATAAATTGAAGAAAATAATTGGCGTAGTATAAACCTACGATCTTTACCCTGAAAGGCATGATGACTAGTGTTCATGCGCTTTGCTGCAGAGAAATAAGGTGCAAGTGTTTTGAATTTGACTAATTCAAATGTTTAATCATGAAGTGAGATCATTTGGTTACTTAATTATGAATTTTTCACCAATATAACCCTTTTTCATGTATTCTTTGAAGGAAATCTTGTTGAGTGAATATTCAAACATCTAGATATATTCAGAACTCTGGATTTTGTTAATCCTAAATTTTGAGAATAATTCATAATTTAAAGGCAAAGGAAGGTGTTTACATATGCTTGCTAGAGTGAAAATCAGCCCTAAGAGTACATGGTTCATACATCGAAGAAAATATATGGCGTAGTACAATATACATCGCAGAGTAAAATTGAGTCCTAAGAGTAATGTGGTTCATACAATGCTGCAGAGCAATAAGGTGCGACTGTTTTGAATTTGACTAATTCAAATGTTTAATGCCTATGTGAGATCATTTAGTTACTTCAATACGAATTTTTCACCAATTTAAAATCTTGTTGATGTATTCCTTGACCATTATAATATAATCGAGCACTAGAAATATTTGGTAGTGTGCATGAGCATGATCGGTAATATAATTGAACACTAGAAATTTTAAGAAACCCATATAAAGGAGTAGATTAATATATATATAGACGAGGTTCACTAGAGACACCACGGATACATTGTATTACATGCAACCAGGTAATAATTAACTTAAACAAAATATAAGCAGGGGCAGCAGCAGGAGGGACACGGAGACACCTAGCAGGGGCAGCAGTAGGAGCATGCATCATCCTACTCGATGGGAAACAAGCCAGTCCTGACATATTCCCGGAGGAACTTGCCGTAGGCTGTGTGCCACACTGATGCGCTCGACTTTCGACGTAGAGCTCGTTGGAAACCCCAAGAGGAAGGTACGATGAATATAGCAGCAAGTTTTCCCTCAGTTATGAAACCAAGGTTTAATCGAACCAGTAGGAGCAAGGAAACACCCCAAAGGTGTTACTAGCTGAGCTTTGGCAGGGCACACTACCGGTGCTAGTAGCAACATGGAGACATGCACAACACAACCACAGAACTTTGTCCCCAACTTGCGATGAGGTTGTCAATCTCACCGTGTTTTGCGGAAAACAAAGGATTAAACGTATCGAATGGAAAGAAGTAAAAGTTTGCAGAAAGTAAACACAAAGCAGTAAAAGATTGTAGATTGTATGTAAAGTAAAAGGACCGGGATCCATAGTTCACTAGAGGTGGCTCTCCTTAGCTAGATAACATGCTGGGTGAAAAAATTACAGCGGGGCAATTGACAAACACCGAGAAAGCAATACATGCATATACTAATCATCTTGACTCCTCTGAGACTTGATTGGGCATTACAACATAATACATAGACTGCCATCCAACTGCATCTATGACTAATAATCCACCTTCAGGTTATCATCCGAATCCCCTCCAGTATTAAGTTGCAAGCAATAGATTATTGCTTTACGAACTGCGTGTAAAGTAAACAATACGATTGTTCTATGAACAAAGGATTGTTGTTTTCTCCCTAGTAGCAACAGCACATCTAGTACCTTAGAGATTTCTGTCACTTCCCCAGATTACCAGAGGCATGAACCCACTATCGAGCATAAATACTAACTCTTGGAGTTCCTAGCATCTACTTGGCCAAGATAGCTACTAACAACGAAAAGCATGCAAGATCTCAAATAACAAAGACATGATAGAATCAATAATCAATCTGAAATAGCATCTCAATATCCATCGGATCCCCGCAAACACAACATGTATGGATTACAATAGATGATCTTGATCATGAATGGAGCTCACAAGATCTAAACATGAAAGCACAAAGGAGGAGAAACCAACCATCTAGCTACTACATGGATCCGTAGTCCAAGGATGAACTACTCACGCATCACACCGGAGGCTTGCATGGTGATGAAGAAGGCCTCCAGGGTTAATTCCCCTCTCTGGCAGGGTGCCGGGAAGAGCTTCAGATCCCTCCCGATCTAGGGATGGAGATGACGGCGGCTACAGACTCTTTCGTGGATTTTTGATCGGGTACTTAGGGTTTTCATCCCGAGGGCAACTTATAGGCGGAAGGAGAGGTCGAGGGGGTGCCGAGAGCGGCCACACCACCCCTGGCGCGGGCCAGGCCTGGCCGCGCGGGCCAGGTGGTGTGGTGGCTCCCTGGCCCTTCTCCGTCTCGTATTCTAGCACTTGATCCCTTTCGTAAAAATAGGCACTTTGGCTTTTGTCCTATCCAATTCCGAGAATATTCATTTTCTGACTTTCCTGGAACCAAAAACAGCAGAAAACAGGCAGCTGGCACTGTGGCTCTTGTTAATAGGTTAGTCCAAGAAATCATATGAAAAGTACTCCGAAGTTGGAACAAAACACAATAAAGTGGATAAAACCAAGCATGGAACATCAAAAATTATAGATACATTTGCAATGTATCAACATCCCCAAGCTTAACTCCTGCTCGTCCTCGAGTAGGTAAGTGATAAAAAGAAATAATTTTTGAGGTGACATGCACCATCAAAGACTTGATCAAAGTATTTGCAAAACATTCAAGGCTGGGAGCATAGTACTTCAATCATAACATGAAAGACAAAGTTCTAGCAATAAGCAAAGAAACTATGATGCAACATGAAAAGGCACAAACAAAATATTCATGAATAACAATGCTTTGCAAGACGTTTGTTTGTTTCACATAAAGAAAACATGGCATAATAGTATTCAGCTTGTCCCTCAATAGAGTAGCAAATATAAATTCATAAGACACCTTCAAAGTTCATAAGAGTGACTAGATACAATAGTTTCAAACAAGCAATAACGGTGGAGACTCCATATAATGGTGGAAGAAAGGCCTTTTGTAAAAGGAAGTAGGGATTCAAGTCTCATAAAAAGCTTCCAAAAATTATGGTACTTATAGCTTTCAGCTCTCATTGCCCCTATCATAAGCATCTTGAAGTGATTAAGGTTAAAGTGAACAAAGTATGGTGTACATGCTTGACGAAGTATAAGTCAGAAATCTCATGTCCCTTGTATACGAGGTCCGCTCCTCATGCTACTCAAGTTTAGTCACCGGTAAGTTCTTGTCATCGTAAGTACATGTGTATCATTGAGAACCGCCAATGGGGTACCCCTTGCCCGATGATACGGAAGAATCCCCATATCAAAATGACAAGGCAAGCAGACAACGAGCATCTCAGCATTCTTCTTATTTACCATGGGAATATGGTGCTTTTTTCTCTCTTTCCTCTTTTCATAGTATCTCTTTTTTCTTTTCTTTTCACTTTTTTCTCAATATAGGACTCTTTTTTTATAAGAAGAATGCTTCATAGATAGCTCATTATGGTTACGCTGCAGGTTTCCACCATGTCAGCATGGATTAGACCAGCGGCCCAGGCGTTTCTCTAACACATATACATAACTCCATGGACTTACAAGCTCCCCTTTCATTTCACACCGACGACATCCATATACAAAAGAGCATGATATCAACTAGGTACAAGTACCAAGTGCAATGTTGAAAGCGTTCCCCATGAAAGCATGGTTCTGCTAATTCCCAACAAATAAGTGCAAGCATATACAATATAGAAGACACAATGGTTCAAGTTTATTAAAGGCAAGTAAAGTAAGGGGTGCCATCAAGTTCGTGAGAGCTTTAATCACTAGTTTTCTCATAACAAGAGGAAGGTAAACAAAAGCATGAATATACTTGGAATAGCATAAGCTAGTAGGTAGGTATGGTGGACTCTTTGGAATAACTTGGTTTAGGGAGTTGAATGCATGAGTGGAAATCATACTTGGTTGTGGAGGCTAGCAAAAGACTGGGAGCGACAAACTAAGAGAGCAATAATGGCCATAATCATGCAGAGCGACAAAACATCATTGATCAAAGCATAAAGTGATACTACAAGTTGAAAACTAAAGGATCATAAAGGCTATGGTGACTTGAGATAGTCATAACATGGTGTGAGCATGTGCCAAGTCAACCCAAATAAAGCATCAAAGGAGAATACCACTATACTATGCTTTAATATGCTAAAACAACACATGATTCATCCAAGGCACATTAAGAAATCTCAATTGTTTATAACAAGTCATGCTACAGCAAAGAATACTAAGCATAAAGCCAAAACAATATCAAGCATGGCATGATAAAGCATAGGCCACAGTCAAAAACGAGCTCTTTTTACCACATAAGTATGGACTTTCCTACTCTTTTCCAAACCAAACCAAACTATTCGCAAACCAAAGTGTGAAAGAGGGGGTCCAACCAACTTATTCAGAAAACTAAGCAAACCAAAAACCAAAACAAAAATGAAAAAGAAGACGCTACAAGAAAAACACAAATGTGCATGAAACAATAAAAATGAAGCGTTTGGAAGAAACCAGGAATTTTTATTGATGAAGAAGGGGGATGCCTTGGGCATCCCCAAGCTTTGATGCTTGTACTTCTCGGATATTTCTTGGGGTGACACGCGTGGCATCCCCAAGCTTGAGCTTTAGTCCATCCTTTATCTCATTACCCGTTCCTTCCATACACCTGAAATTTTTCCTTCATACAATACTTCACACAATCTCATTAGCAACATTAGTGCACTTAAGATAAATAAGTCTCAAGGTTCAGTTCTAACACCAAATAAACTTCCATTAGAACACTAGCTACTGTAGCACTTCCCTCAAAAAGCTCAATTCCCCAAAGGAACTCAAGAAGGAACCCACAAGACGCAAAATGCAGAAAATGGCATAAATCTGTCAAAACAGACCAGCAGGTAAAGACAATTTTTTTCGAAGATCTTCTGTTTCTGAAATGAAACAGTGTTGAACTAACGAAAGTTAGATAACAACCTGGGCCAGAAGCACAAAAAATTACAGCTCAATCTGACATACAGAGCTCTCTCAGGAAGTTTTACGGTGAAGCACAAAAATCTGTTTCGGGACAGCAACTTTCCCAATCATTACTTCTCTCTCATTAGAGGTTACTCTTGGCACAAAAAGCAAATAAAAAGGATAAGGAGAGGTTATTACAGAGGTAATAACTTCCAAGACTCATCTAAAACTCTTGGGTTATCTCCCAACAAGTACTTTTCTTTAACGCCTTTAAGTTAGGCATAAGAAGCAAAGAAAGAATCAAGTGTTCTCAAATGAAGAAGCATTAAAACCAACTTTCTTGACCTTACCTCTCTTACTTTTATGCTTGACCTTGGGGAAAATATGATTGTTTGGTGGAGAATAAAGGTGCATGGTCCCCTTTGCCACATCTATTATTGCTCCAAGGAATTCTAATAGGGACCTTCCAAGTGTAATTTGTCCTTTTCCTGCACATTCAATAACAAGATAATCAGTAAACACTCCTTCAGCTATTCCAATAGGAAATAAGGTAGCATTATTAGCAAGAGATATTTCTTTTCCTCCTTCAGTAAGCCCCCAAAGATTCAAAGATTCATAAATATCTTTGGGCATAAGACAAAATTCAGACATGATATCGCAGCGGGCTTGAAAAGTTTCAGTGTCTATCTCAATATTTACTGTAGGGAGCCACTTTGATGGTTCCGAATTTACTGGAACATAATTGTGATGCTCCCTAAGCGTATTATAGCAACTTTCTAAGCAAGTAGTGCTATCCTCAAGAGTGTTCAACCTAGCAAATATTTTTGCGAAACAAATATCAGTTTGGCTAGGCATAGTGTAAGTGAGGATCAATTTCTTTATAGCATTAATAGCATCATCCTCATTACATTGGAGGAAATCTCCTCCCACAATAGCATCTAAAGCATATCTATAGCAAAGAGCGATCCCAAGGTAAAAACTGCTAAGGAACAAGCTTTGAGTCATTTTAGGCTCAGTTTTTTCATGTAGATCGGAGATTCTAGACCAAGCTTCCTTAAAACTTTCCTCAATTCCTTGTTTAAAAGTGAAAATCATTTCCTCGGGTGACATAGTGATTGGAGCAAGGCTAGACATGAAGGCAACTTAAGATAGGAACTATTTTTTTTTTGTTTTTCCAATAAGAAAGCAAACTAGTAAAACTAATTTTTTTTTGTGTTTTTTGAAGAACAAAACAAGCAAACAAAGCAAAAAGAAACTAAGCAAAACAAAAAAACAAAGTAAAGAGATTGGTTATGAGGGACTCCCCGTGTGAAGATGTCCTTGACTCCCCGGCAACGGCGCCAGAAAATCTTGATGCGCTCGACTTTTTACGTAGAGCTCGTTGGGAACCCCAAGAGGAAGGTACGATGAATATAGCAGCAAGTTTTCCCTCAGTTATGAAACCAAGGTTTAATCGAACCAGTAGGAGCAAGGAAACACCCCAAAGGTGTTACTAGATGAGCTTTGGCAGGGCGCACTACCGGTCCTAGTAGCAACGTGGAGACCTGCACAACACAACCACAGAACTTTGTCCCCAACTTGCGATGAGGTTGTCAATCTCACCGTGTTTTGCGGAAAACAAAGGATTAAACGTATCGAATGGAAAGAAGTAAAAGTTTGCAGAAAGTAAACACAAAGCAGTAAAAGATTGTAGATTGTATGTAAAGTAAAAGGACCGGGATCCATAGTTCACTAGAGGTGGCTCTCCTTAGCTAGATAACATGCTGGGTGAAAAAATTACAGCGGGGCAATTGACAAACACCGAGAAAGATATACATGCATATACTAATCATCTTGACTCCTCTGAGACTTGATTGGGCATTACAACATAATACATAGACCGCCATCCAACTGCATCTATGACTAATAATCCACCTTCAGGTTATCATCCAAACCCCCTCCAGTATTAAGTTGCAAGCAATAGATTATTGCTTTACGAACTGCGTGTAAAGTAAACAATACGATTGTTCTATGAACAAAGGATTGTTGTTTTCTCCCTAGTAGCAACATCACATCTAGTACCTTAGAGATTTCTGTCACTTCCCCAGATTACCAGAGGCATGAACCCACTATCGAGCATAAATACTAACTCTTGGAGTTGCTAGCATCTACTTGGCCAAGATAGCTACTAACGGAAAGCATGCAAGATCGCAAATAACAAAGACATGATAGAATCAATAATCAATCTGAAATAGCATCTCAATATCCATCGGATCCCCGCAAACACAACATGTATGGATTACAAATAGATGATCTTGATCATGAACGGAGCTCACAAGATCTAAACATGAAAGCACAAAGGAGGAGAAACCAGTCGTCTAGCTACTACATGGATCCGTAGTCCAAGGATGAACTACTCACGCATCACACTGGAGGCTTGCATGGTGATGAAGAAGGCCTCCAGGGTGAATTCCCCTCTCCGGCAGGGTGCCGGGAAGAGCTTCAGATCCCTCCCGATCCAGGGATGGAGATGACGGTGGCTACAGACTCTTTCGTGGATTCTTGATCGGGTACTTAGGGTTTTCGTCCCGAGGGAAACTTATAGGCGGAAGGAGAGGCCGAGGGGGTGCCGGGAGCGGCCACACCACCCCCTGGCGCGGGCCAGGCCTGGCCGCGCCACCAGGTGGTGTGGTGGCTCCCTAGCCCTTCTCCGTCTCGTATTCTGGCACTTGATCCCTTCCGGAAAAATAGGCACTTTGACTTTTGTCCTGTTGTCCCGTCCAATTCCGAGAATATTCATTTTCTGACTTTCCTGGAACCAAAAACAGCAGAAAACAGGCAGCTGACACTGTGGCTCTTATTAATAGGTTAGTCCAAGAAATCATATG